>CM076274.1:17471952-18791879 GCA_038380795.1 Pyrocephalus nanus | reverse complement strand
CCTAAGCTCTTGGAAATTGCAAAACAAGGGGAAATTGTGCAAAACATCCTGCAGAAGGACCCTTGTCCCTAATCGCCACGTGGTTCGTGCAGCCAAAGCCCCGGCACAAGGGGACATGACCTAATTCCAGTCCTTCCCTTTGCCTGGAAGAGCAGCCAAAGCATGATCTGCCGGCACTGCTGGGCACTGGGGACACCTCCCCGGGGACACCAGCGAGGTCCAGCCCTTCCCTCGCTGCCCGCCACATCCCGAGGTGACCCCTGCCTGGGGGAGGGTGGGAGGGGAGTGAGGGGTTCCTTCCCCCCTTGGGTGGGCTGTCCCTGTCTCCCAGGAGCCCACAGTGCCAGGCTGAGCCACAACAGCCCCAGGACAGCTTCCCCTGTGAGGAGACAGCAATTTGGGGGATGGAGAGGAGGGTGAAGGAGAGGATGTGGCCATGCTGGGAAGGATGAAGGCCCTCAGTGACAGAGACACGTGGTACTTTAGGGAGGAGAATGTACAGAGGGATTTGGGGATGGTGGAGGGGTATGGAGAACTGGCTGACTCCCCACCCCACACCCATCCAGCCCTGGGGGTCCTATCCCTGCCCCTCAGCCCCAGATCCCGTGGGTTGTGTGGCCATAGCAGGGCCATCCCAGCTGCTGCCCCGGCTCACCTGCGGACACGGGCAGCTCTCAGGAGTGGGGATCCCCCGGGGAGTGCCTGTTCCCCACGGGACAGGAGGCCATGGCGAGGGGCTGCAGGCTGCCTTGGGCCGTGCCCTGCCGTGCTGTGCCCGCTCCTGCTCTCCCAGGGCTGGGAGCAAAGTGCCCAGGAAAGGCAGGGCTGGAGGCGGGCGGAGGCGGAGGCAGGAGCAGGAGCTGCCCCAGGGCTCGGCCCCACCGCACTCCCATCCCTCCATCGTCCTCGCAGGCTTTGGGCCACCTGCAGCTCCTGCAGCAGCCCCTGGGCGTGGGGGGGTGGGCCTCTCCCATGGGGACCACGGCCCCCTGCCCATGGGGCCACGGCCCCTCACTCATGGGGACCATGGTCCCTCTACCACAAAGCCCACAGCCCCTCATCCATGGGGACCGTGTCCCCCCACCCGTGGGGACCACAGCCCCTCACTCGTGAGGACCATGAGTCCCCCAACTGGGAGGCCATAGCCCTTCACCAGTGGATTGCATCCCCCCGCCCATGGGGACCGTGGCCCCTCGCCCACCCCCGGCAGCCCCCCTGCCCCACGCGGGTCCCAGCAGTGCCCGCACCCCGGGGCGCTGCCCCCCAGCCCCGCGGGGCCGTCCTGGGGACAAAAGGTGGCCAGTGCCACCTTGAGGCCAGCGCGGGCATCGTGTCCCCAAACCCGGGGCCACCTTGGGTGTCGCAGCAGCCGGGACACTGCGGGTCGGGGTGTCCCTGTGTTTGGGGTGGCGTGTCCCCCGCTCCCCGTGCTGCTCAGGGGGATTCACCTCCTGTGCGAGTGCAGTGGGCGAAGGGCTGAGCTCACCTGGCGGGTTTGTGATGAGCGGGGATCACGGGGGGCCAACGGGTGCACCCCGAGATGGGTGGGGGCCACGGCCGTGATCAGGAGGGCTTGGGGGGAGCAGGGGGGCAAGGTCCTGGGGCAACCCGGGAATACTCGGCTGAGGCAGGGCTGAGGAATTGTGGAATTGTGGAATTGTGGCACCATGGATACCCGCGAAGGCAGAGCCAGCCCCGTGGGACCCCCACGGGACCCCGGGCAAGGGCAGCCTCGAGGGTCGGGGTGTGCAGGGTGCCCCATGGAACAGTGGGAGGAGGGGGCAATGTGCTGGAGCAGCCGGGACATCGGGAGCTGTTTTCCCCGCCTGGAGCGGCCCGGCTTGGCGCGTTCCCTCCTTTCCCTGCGGAGAACCAGGAGTGCACACACCGCTCCAGCCCCCGCCACTTTATTCGGGGTAGGGGTAGCAGTGGGCATCCTGCACGGAACTGGCGCCGCGGCCTCGGGAGCGGCTGCTGCAGGGAAAGTCCTCTGGGAATGCCATCCGAGCGGGGCTGAGCCCGGGAGGAGGGAGCAGATTTCGAGGCCGCTGGCTGGGCTGGGGTCGGACTCGCTACATCCTGGCAGGCTGCGGGTCGGCCGGACGGGGCTGAGCCCCTAGGTCCAGCGCATCCAGCGCTCCCCCCTTCCCGGGGGGCTTCGGCACCTCCCGGCAGGGCCGCGGGGGCGGCTGCAGGACACGCTGGGGCTGCCGCAGCTCCTGGATGTCCCCTCTGCCCTCGGGGGACACCGGGCTCGGGAAGCAGCCCCCCAGCCCCGCCGCGTCCCGAGCCAGGATGGCCGATTTGGGTCTCTTGTGGTGGCCCACGCCGGGGGGGCTGAGTGGGTGCCCGCAGGATGGGCTCGGTGCCACGCGGCGGGATCGGCCACCCCACTGCTCCTCCCCTGAGCACGGAGGGACCCGCGGCCCGGGGGGGCTCCGGCGCCGCTGGCCCCCGGCCGGGCTCTCTGCCTGCTCCTTGGGGGCTTCGCCGGGGGCCGGCACCCACGTGTTGGGGACCCCCTCGAAGATGAAGTAGGCTGGGTTGGTGTAGTCGGTGGCCTCGGGGAGGCTGCGGGGCCGGCTCCTGCGGGACGGAGCGGGAGAGGGCTCAGCATCCCCCAGGGCCGCGGCTCGCCGTGGGGCTGAGCCCGGCCGGGTACCTGAGGCGCTGCAGGGCTGGTTTGGGGCGCAGCGGGGCCTCTGTCACCGGCTCAGCATCCTCCTCCTCAAAGCTGATCCACTCTGCAAAGGCACCCAAGTCTGGGCTCACCCCAAGGCCAGGGTTCAGGGGCCAGTGTGGGCACGGGCAGCCCCACACCACGTCCTGGGTGCCCCTGAGCCCTGTGCCCAGTGCTGGGAGGGGCTGGTGTGCCCCCCGTACCGTAGAGCCTCTCGCGGGTGCTGCAGCGCTCCGTGGGCACCCGGACCCGCATCCAGCCGCGCATGGAGCCCGTCTCCTCACCGCGGTGGAAGAGGAAGGTCTGGAACTGCTGGGCTGTGCTGCCGATCATTGACCTCAGGGCAATGCAGCACTCGCCTGGGGGCACAGGGCACACCCGTGTCAGCCCGTGGGGGGCAGCTGAGGGGGGCACAGCAGCACTGTGGAATATGCTGGGTGCCAGCGTCCCTCCTGCCAAGCTCCAGCTGCCAAACCTGACACCCAGCAGGGTGTTTGTGGGGCTGAGCTTGGCACCCCCGTGTCACCATCCTGCACCTACCGTAGGACTCGCAGCTCTCCACGCCCTTGATGCTGAGGAGCAGGTGCTGGTCCCCCAGGTACTCCAGGTCTGGCAGGATGGGGTTCAGCTGCATGTGGAGAGGGGGTGCTCTGGGGGCTGCTGCAGGGTAGGGGGGCACGGGGAGGCTCTGCCCTGGGGGTGGTGACAGCCCCCAGCACCCCTTGGGGCTCAGGGTTTGGATTCAGAGGGAGGGATGGGGAAGAGCAGGCAGGAGGATGCTCCAGGGCTGTGTTACCACAGGCAGGTGCTTTGCAGACCAGCCCAACTTGAGGAATCCCGGGATGTCACAGTTCTGGAAGGTGTTCTCCCCACTCCGCTGCATCTCTGTGGGGCACAGCGGGGGCACAGCTCGAGCAGGGCCAGCTCACCCCCTTGATGCACCCCCAGCACCCCGGGCACCCCCTCACCCTCCAGGCAGTAGGAGTGGAACTCGATGTAGCACTTGCTGTGGCTGGTGGTTTTCAGGATCACCTCGATGCTCTCCCACTCGATGCAGGCCAGCGCCTCGGGGCCGGAGCCAGGAGCTGCAGGCAGGTACCAGTGGGTGAGTGTGTGCCAGGGCTCGCCCCAAACCGGGCACGGGGGTGACACATCCCAACCCCTTACCCTCCTTGGGCACGAACTGCGACGTCACTCCCACCTCGAAGGTGGCAAAGACGGGCGAGTGGTCGCTGGTCACGATGTCATCGGTGCAGCCTGGGTGGTGGCAGGGGGCAGCTGGGTGACAGTCCCCAAGCCTTGGGGTCCTGGGCAGCACTGGCCACCCCAAGCTCCCCCGTCCCTGGGTTCTCACTCACCGTAGGAGTTACAGACCAGGTGGGTCTCCGGGTGTGACTTCCACAGGATGCGGTCACACCACGAGGGGACGTTGATCCTCACCTAGGAGTGGGGAAAGCACCTGCTTCAGATCCACCCAGCCCAGAAAGGCCTCCCAGCACCCCAAAAAGCCAGTTCCCTCCTGCCCAGACCCTCTCTGGGGAGGGAACAGGATGGTGGAGGTGTGGGGTGGAGATGCAGCCCCTCGGCACCCTGCTGTCACCGTTCCCAGAGATGTCCTGTTTGGAAGGAGGCTCCAGGAACTCACCCCTGTGGGCTTGAACTTCTGCCACACGTAGGTGTCCCGGGAGCCCCGCTCGTACCGGTACGTGGGTGGGAAGGAGATGTCACCTTCACCTGGGAACAGAGACACGGAGGTGGCACGGGGGGCCATTGTCCCTGCCTGTCCCCACACCAGCTGTCCCTGTAGGGTGTCCCGGACCCCATGGGAGGCTCACACCGACAGCTGGCACCCCTGGCGTGGCCCATCAAGGTTCCCCAGGCTCTGGACACCCTGTGCAGGGCTGTGCCAGGACAGGGGACCCCCGAGTGCTGGGGGTGGCACGGGGGGAGGGCTGTGGGGACCCCGGGTGCCGCTGTCCTGGGGGAGGGAGCAGCACCCTCGTCCCCACACTCACTGAACCGCAGGAACACCTTGTTCTTCTCCCGCTCCAGGTTGAGCTGGTCCACGGCCAAGAGGGCTTGAAACTCCTTCTTGGTGACATGGGCAAGGATGTCCTGTGGCGAGGGGGAAGGGTTGGTGAGCCCCAGGGGCTCCTCTCGCCCTGCTGACCCCGGCGTGGTCCCTGTGGGTCCCACCTCCATGCCCATGTCCAGGCGGTAGTTGAGGTCCCCAAACCAGAAGAGGTGGGTGAAGCGCAGGGTGAGGTCGAAGCCCCCCAGATGTTTGTCACCCAGGACCAGGGAGTGCAGGATGTCACTGTAGTTCTGGTTACGCCTGTGGGGGGGACGGGGACGGCAGCAGCGTGTGAGCCACCCTGTGTGGGACACCTCATCCTCATCCTGCCCCTTCTGGGTGGGGACAGGGATGGCCCCTCAGCACTCCTGCAGCCCCCTGAGACACCCACCTGCCCTGGGGCAGCCCCATCCCTCCGAGCCCCTCCATCACCTGTGGGTCTTCTCACTGCCAGAGGTCAGGTGGCAGTTGATGAAGCCGAAGGAGGTCCCGTTGAAAAGGAAGGAGACGCCCACGGCTCCCTTGTTTCCTGCAGGGATGTGCTGCCACTGAGCCCTGGGGCAGCCCAGAGGTCCTGGCCTGGCCCTTGGGCCGCCCCCTCATTCTGGGCATCCCATGCCACGCCACGCCAGCCCTACCCAGCGTGTTGGCGATCCCAGTTTTCACGCTGGAGGTGTGGACGTGGCTGATGCGCCGCTCGTGCTCCGGCTTCACCAGCACCACGATCTTGATGCTCCAGAGGCACTGCAGGGCCACCTGTGGTGGGGCAGGGGGTGAGCCTGCCCGCCCCCCACACTGCCCCACGGCCAGGAGTGGTGGGGATGGAGGAGCAGGTAGGTCAGCCAACCCATCCCTGACCCCAGGGCAGGGCACTCCGGGAGCCCGTGGGGCACGGGAGGCTCCCTGGGCTGCATTTGGGGTGGGAGAGGGCCCCGGGTCGGTGGCTGTTGGCAACGAGCCCCCTGAGCCTGCCAGGGCTGGCTTTGGGCTGTGGGGATCAGCAGGGGTGTTCAGGCAGTTACCACTCGGTAGTCGATGGCCATGAGGGTCTTGAGGGAGGCGCGCAGGAACTCGACCCACTCGCGGTCGCCCAGGGAGTTCTCCTGGGTGCCGATGACGTAGATGTCGTGGGGGATGCAGGCCGTGGTCTCGTCCTGGGTGCGCCCCAGGCCCCTGGAGGTCAGCCAGGAGGCCAGGGAGCGGGGGGGTGGGGTGCTGCCTGCGGGCAGGGACACGGGTCACCGGGCAGGGGACACGGGCACGGCTCCTCGAGCTCCTCTGCAGCCCTCACCCTGTGCATCTCCAGGAGCTGCCGGCGTGGGAAGCATCGTGCCAGCTCCAGGGCTCACCCAGGTCCATCCCAGACTGATGCTGGGATTTACAGCCCCAAACCCTCCCAGTATCCCAGCTCCTCTGTTGTGCCAACACCCACCAGGTGAGTGGACCATGATGGGACAGGCAAACCCCAAAGCAGCCAGGTTGGTGTCTTCTCCAGCCTCCTCCCCCCACCAAGGACCAGCTCTGACCTGAGGCTTCCTGGGGTGGCTCCCTGCAGCCCTCACCTCCCAAAACCCACCCAAGCTCACCAGAGCCTCCCAGGACAACATGACCTTCTGCTGGCCCCTTACCCATGTTCCATGTCCCGATGTACACCGAGATGAGCTCAGGCTCATCCAGGTTGGAGTGCTGGATCTTCATCAGCTGCAGCAGCTGGCAAAAGGCTTCTCTCTTCTGTGGGAAGATGAGGGTGAGTTAGTGTCTCACAGGGGAAGAGGGGAGGCACAGTGCCTTGGGATCAGGGGAATGTCACCCCCAGGTGTAGGAGGGGTGGTCTCAGCTCTGATATCATTCATTTGCTGCTTCCCAGTGGCTCCATATTCCCCCAAGACCTGCAGTGGGCACAGCTGGTGCCCCTTACCCTCGCACTGGGGAAGATGAAGTCCCTGCCCAGGCTCTTCTGGGACTCCCGGGCCCACACCAGCCTCACCTTGCTCTGCACACTCTGGTACTTGATCAGCTGCAGGACTGAATGACGGGTGTCAGGGGGGCACTGCTGGCCCCCACCCCCACTGTGGGGGTTGCAGGCAGCGTGGGATGGGGGGGCAAGGTGTGACATGGTCTGTGTCCCATTACCCTGGTGTCAGGGCCCCAAAGGATCCCATTGGCGGCCCATGGGGGGTCAGCAGCCCCTTACTTTTGTCCTGTGGGATCACCTCCTCGGGGGACCCGCTGCCCCGCTTGGTGACAGCCACCGTGCCCGACTCCACGTCCACCAGCAGGACCACGCGCTGCGACTTGCCCGCCTTCACCTGCACGGGGGGGACGTGGCTGCAGGGTCTGTCCCACCCCTGCCCTGCCCCAGCAGCCGCTCCAGGGCCCTGCTGTGCCCCCTGCCCTCACCTCGAAGCTCTGCACGGCCAAGGGCTTGGCAGAGGGGGGAGGCCCTGTCACCACGCTGGGCAGCGCCAGGTCGTGCCTCGACACCATCTCCTGCAGCGACTTCAGCACCTGCCGGAGAGAGGGGCACTGGGCTGGGGGCACTGGGCTAACTGGGAGCCCTGGGCACCCTGCCCTGACAGGCACCCTGGAGCTGTGCCACTGCCAGCAACTCGATCTGCTGGAGGGCTTAATTTAGGTGAGGGATTTGCTGGATCAGAATTAACCCCCGGTCCGGGGCATGGCTGTGCCTCCTCCTGCACCCAGCCGGGCACCGTGGCGTGGGGACAGGCACCTTCTTCTCCAGCGAAGAGAGGAGATGGTTGACAGTGGATATCTTGTGGAGGAGCAGCTCAAGGTCTGGATCGCCGGTCAGGAGAGCCTGAGGAGAAGGATGGATATTTCTGGAGCAGCACAGTGGCACTGGACTGATGGATTCCTGCTGGTGGGTCTGTGCTACACCCCAGGATGTGGGCAGATCTGGCAGATCACAGCTGTGGCTGTGGGGGGACTCACCTGCTCCCTGGCCGGGCTGTGAGGGGACACGGGGGGGTCGAACACCCTGGCCAGCATCTCCAGCCCTGCCAGAGTGAAGTCAATCTCACTGCAGGGGAGGAGAATGGGTCAGAGCCTGCGTGGGCATCTCCCGAGCCTTGATGGCAACGCTCAGCCACCATGAGGGGATGGGGACAAGGAGGGTGACCCCGGGGGGTGTCCCTGCTCCAGCCCTGCCACTCCTGGCCCGCTGACCTGTGCAGTGGCCGGCAGGCCGTGGCCAGGGCGGTGCTGAGGTGCCCGAGGCTCAGGGCCCCCGGGTCCAGCTGCACGTGGTGGTTCAGGTACTCGGCCATGAAGCCCGTGAAGTCGCTGGCAGGGCTGCAAGAGGGATGGGCATAAAGACACTCCCTGGGCATGCCCATCCCACCCCCCATGCCAGCCCGGGGTGGGCAGGGGGGCATTACCTGCTGTGGATCTGCTCCTGCAGCCTCTGGTGCAGCTGCTGCGGGATGTGGGTCTGGCCGGCCGTGGGAGCGCTGGGCCAGGTGCCCACCGTGGCTGGCACCATGCTGGCCGTGTGCCCCCTGCCCTGAACATCCTCCCCATCTGTGGGCAGAGTTCAGCCAGCTCAGTGGGACCCCTCCCCTCTCCCAGCCTGGCACAGCCCCCCAGCCCCTCCCCGGCTCACCCGAGTCCTCGTCGGGTGCCCGCCGTGCCCGGTGCACGGGGTACAGCAGGGGGGTGACCAGCCCGTTGTTGGGGTGCTGGTAGGCACAGATCAGGTCAGGGAGGGTGCGGAAACACTGGGCTTGGATGCCCTGGATGGTCTGGGAGGCAGAGGAGGGGAAGCACCGTCACATCCCATCCTCTGCCAGGGGACCCATGGGTGAGGACCCCTGAGGAGCATGGAGACATCTGCCTCATTCAGCAGACACAAACCCCCAGGATGCTCTTTGCAGGGGACAGAAAAGGCAGCTGCAGAGGGCTGGGTACCAGGAGAAACCCTGAAGTGACACCAAAGGGGAAGTAAAGCTGAGCCAGCGGCCAGGACAGACACCTTGGGGTCAGACATCCTGGGAATGGGGTCTGTGTGTCCAGGCTGGGGCAGGGCACAGTGGCAGGAAGGGGAAGAGTGTTTTGCTGTGAGGAGGCATCTTTGAGGTGAAGGAGTGGCTGCAAAGGCAGCACATCCTGTAGCTCGTGCAGAAGACAAACCACAGGCTGGGGCTCGTGGGGCTGGGGAGGGTGAGGAGCGCCCTGGGCCCTCCACAGCTGCATCCTGCCCCAGCTCAGGGGCACTGCCCACTGCTGTGCACCCCCACACACCCACCTGCACTGAGAGCAGCCCCTCGTCATCGGGGAGGATGCGGTAGGTGTGGACGTGGCGCTGGAACCTGGGAGAGAGCAGGTGAGGGTCCCCCATGGCACTGCCCCTGGCACTGCAGGCATTGTGGCAGTGCTGGGGGCCCAGCTCTGAGGCAAACCCCCCGTCCCCTCTGCAGAGGGGGGAACCGGGCTCGCATTCCTGGAAATAAAATCCTCACCCTCGGCTCGGGGTGTGTGCCCCTTGCAGGGAGGATGTGCAGTGTCCCCCTGCCCCCAAACAGCACAGACATGGCACGGCCAGGACTCCACCAGCAGTCCCTGGGGCACCCACAGCCCCGTGCTTCCATGTGGCACTGAGGGCTTTGGGCACATCAGAGCCCATAGCTGAGCTCCCCGTGGCTATGGCAGCCTGGCTGTGCTCGCCCTGAGGCCACTGCACATCCCTGCCCGTGCCACCATCCTGTGCCACCATCCTGTGCCACCATCCTGGGGCATCAGCCTGGACTCTGACTCGGGTCCTGCACCCCCTGGGGTCCCTCAGCACCACGTGTTGGCAATTTTCCCACCCATGGTGTAGGAAGGGGGGGCATTCTGCCAAAGCTGCCGCCACACACGTGTGGCTCGTGGGCAGGAAGGGTGCAGAGCTGGAAGGCTGCAGGCAGGAAGGGTGCAGGGCAGGAAAGGTGCAGGCAGGAGGAGGGGTGCAGGCAGCAGGGAGGGTGCAGACAGCCCCAGCAGGCAGCTCTCAGGGGCTGTACCCCTGATTCCAGGTTCAGGGATGGCGAGAGGCCTCGTGCTGGGGATGCATTCCCAAAGTCCCGGCACTGGAGCTGCTCACAGTGGGCATCGTGGGCCGGATCTGTGCTCACCCCACTGGGGGTCTGGCAGTGCCTGGAGCAGGGAGAGGGACAGAGGGGTGCCAGCAAGGGGCAGGAGAGAAGCCAGGAGCAGAGACTCACAGGAGGCACAGGGCAAACGCCCCCGCCACCGACTCGCTGTCCCGCACCAGGAAGGAGCCGTCCCGCCCGGCCCTGGCCAGCAGCTCCTCGGCCACCACCCTGCTGATGTCCCGGTGGTACCAGCTGGCTGCTGCCATCCTGCTGAGCCCTGTCCCTGTCCCAGCCCCGCATCCAGCTCAGCAGGGCCTGCTGGCCGTCCCCTTGCCCACGGGGGCTGCTGAAGGGGATGCTGTGGGGGTCCCCCGGTCCCCGAGCGCGGTGCTGGCCGCAGGTCCCGGCGGGTGAGGGGCAGATCCTGGGGGGAAACTCATGGGGACAGGGTGCCCCACGGCCAGGCAGCGTGGCAGGAGCAGGTTGGCAGCTGGTGGAGGCTGGGGGTCTGGGTAATCCTCATGGTGAAGGCTCCAGCCTGCAGGGAGCACAGGGGCAGGTCAGTGAGAGGAGCGGTCCCGTGGGGGGAGCAGGATGGGGGCACCAGCAAGGACAGGCCATGCTGATGCCCCTGGGGCACACAGGGGTCTGACCTCCCCCCAACACACTCACCGTCCCTCTCAGACGCCTTGGGGGCTCCTGGGGCTCCTGCAGGGTGCTGTGGGCAGTGAGCTGAGCTTTTTGGGTGCAGCCAAGGAGCAGCAGAGCCACGATGCTGCACTGGGCTCTCCGGGCTCCCTCCGGTGGGTCACAGCAGCTCCCTGCCCCTCACGCTGCCCACTGGGGTGGCATCACGGGGCCAGTGCCCACACTGATGGCCCCAGTCCCACTGGCCGGGCCCACCCGCCCGGTGCCCCGTGTCTCTCGCTCTGTGGCAGAGCTCTTCCTCCTTCTCTTCCTCCTCCTCGCCCCTCCTCCTGCCCCAGCCCCGCTACCAGGGGAAGCCACGGCCCTGCAGGCTGAGCATGGCAGGGGCAGCAGGACCACTCCTGGAGTGCCTCCAGCCCGCTCCTGCTGTGCTTTCTCCTCGGGCATGATGGGGCAGAGCCACATCCCTCAGGCAGGACCCTGGGAGAAGGGACTGCCAGCAGTGTAGGACAGCAGGAGGCCCCTGAAATGTGTTTGGGGTGATGGGCAGGTGGGCACCTGGGCAGGGACTGAGATGCCCCCTGTGTGGAGATGGAGCTGCTGCAGGCACCAGGCGCCCACGATGGCACTCGTGTCACTCCAGCTGCCTTGCTTGCAGGCAGGAAGGAGCTGGGGTTCTGGGACTCCTGGGAAGGGGCTGGGAAGGAGAAGATTTGCCAGTGGGACAGGGCTGCAGACAGCACCGGGGCTGCCACAGCTCCTCGTGGCCAGGAGCGAGCAGCCACGCATGCAGCGAGCGGATTGAGCTGCGCAGGGTGATTAGCGCCAATTAATTACAGATGAGCAGCAGCCACCGTCTGCTGCCCAAGTGCCTGGCAGCACCACGGCTGCTGGGGGGGGGGAGAGGGGGCAGCGGGTTCCTGCTGGAGGAGGATAAGGATGAGAATAGAGTGCTGTGCCGAGCCACTCTCCTGGCCATCCGCCACCCTCGGCATCCCAAACTGATCCCTGCAGCCACGAGCCAAAGCAAAGGGACCATCACCCACCACCTCCCGCCCCAGCCACCAGTGCAGACGTGCCAAAAGCCCCTGTGAGGCTTCCTCCTGGATTCCCAGCCTCGAGAGGAACCTGTGGCCAGGCCACCAAGCAGTCGGGCCACCCTCTTGATTTTGGGTTGGTGGCTTTGGGCCACGTGGCAATGGGTGCATCTCTCGCCAGCACCGGCCCTGGGGACACACAGTGGTGGTGGGTTTGTGCAGGGACAGTGGCTGGAGCCCCCCATCCTGCTGGACACCCCCATCCTGCCAGAGGCCCTGTTCCCCCCGTTACTTAACAGCGCATCAGTAATTCCCACAGCGCAGAGATGCCTGTGCTCACTAATGCCATCCACGCCTCTAATCCGGATCAGGGGAGGAAGCCCTGCAGCTCTGAGGGGCTTTGGGAATCAGCAGTGCCCGCTGTGAGTGTTTATGTAAGGTGGCTGCCGTGCACAGTGCCAGGGGCCCTGGGGAGCTCTGCCAGCACCTGGGCACAGGCGTGGCTGGGAAGGCGAGGTGGGATCAGCGGTGCCGGATTCCTGGGAGGCTCTGGCTGCACAGGAGAGCAGACCCTATGGACACAGGGGGCCTCTCTGGTGGGCCAGGACATTCCAGAGCACTGTCCATCAGGAGGCCCCCACATGTCTCACCAGCCCCTTGTCCCTGGTGTCGAGCCCCTTTGGAAGTGCCTCACGCAGCACGTGGACCTGCAGGGATGGTGGGACGAGGCAGATGAGAGGAACCTTTGGCCATTTATTACACATGAAAAAGGAAGAAGGCCTCTCTCATTTCCCTATTATTTATAGCACTGCCTCCTTTGCTGGCACTTGGTTTGGAGCTCAGTGACAGTGTGGGAGAGGATGTGGTCTCTGTCCACCTCACCACTGGTTTGGGGAGGGGAAATATCTGTCCCCCAGCTTGGGGAAGGCTGAACCCGTGCAGCTGGGACTAAGCTGAGCTGAAGCCATCCACCACGAGCACTGCTGCCCACCCTTGCCATGCTGGACAGACCCCCCAGCCGCAGCCCTGGAGAGCAGCACTGGGCACAGGGCCCTCACTGGGAGTGTAACTGGGAGCCACAAACACAGAGTTCAGGATTAGGTGCCCCATGGCGTGGCTGGGCAGAGGGTGTCCAGGTAGGGCTGCCTTCTCCTCCTCCTCCTCCTCTTTCACCCTGCAGCGTGAAGGTCACAGTTCATGTGACCCCCTGACTGTGGCAGAAATAGCGCCTGTTAATCTGCCCCCTAAGCAGCTCTCCTGTGTGCAATTAGAGATCACAAGTCCCAGCCCCAGGGGACGTGTGCTGGCAGATAAAGCCCTGGCAGCAGGGCTGCCATGCCGTGGTGGCTCCTGGCTGCTCTCAGTGGCTCCTGGTGGCCCAAAGGGCTCAGGACACAGGTGGGCTGTGTTAGGGAGGAGTGGGTGCCCAGGTGATGAAGGTTGTTGAGCTGATCCAGGGTGCTGGGAGGAGGTTCCTGGCAGCTCTGGGATGGAGGTGCAGCAGTGAACAGGGACATCCTGACCTCAGTGCTTAGCTCTGGAGGCTGAGCCAGAACCAAGTGCATCCCCAAAGCATCTGGGTGAGCAAGGAAGGGCTTGAGGGATGCTGGAGGAGAGGAGGATGGGTGGGGCCTTGCTGGAGCAGTTTGCAGCTGCCCCAGGCTGTCCTTGGGATCTGTGGCACATCCCAAGAGCCAGCCCAGGGCAGCATCCTGCAGCCATCCCCGTGGGAAGGGGATCCCACACTCCAGGGTGGCTGTGGGAATGCTGCTGTCCTGGCAGCCATAAGGCACAGCCACTCTGTGCTTTGCAAGCCTTGAATTAATGAGGTGTTAATTGGGTCAGGCAAGGCCAGCCTGTGGTTATGAAATGACCAGGGCTGAGCAGGTCATGCTGGGGGACAAGTGGTAGGTCTGTGTCGCACCACCCAAGGGTGGCTGCTCCTTCCCTGGTGATTCAGGGAGGGGGAATCCTGCCAAGGCCTTCACCCCAACATCTTGTACCCCTTGGCAAGGGTGTCCCATGTGCCTTGGACCTCTAGGTGACCAAGCTGTTTGTGCCTCCATCCCTCTGTTATCCAGCCAGGAAGATCTGTAAGGGAGGGAGAACATGGGGAAGGTCCCTCACTCCCCTCTGCCATCTCCATCCACCTCCATGCCCAGGGCTGGCCCAGCTCCACTTGCCATGGGAGCAGCTGTAGAGAGCCCCTGTGGGAATCTGCACCCCTTCTCAGCAGGAGCAGAGCTTCCACCTCAATTACCATCACCTTGCTCCTAAGCCCCTTGCCAATCCCCATAAGCTGCTTTCCCAGGGCTCCGGCAGCAGGGGTATTTTTAGCCCACTCTTACTCACGAAGCGTCTCCCCAGTTAATCAATTAATAGGATTCTTGCCCAAAGTCCCTCTCCCACACTCACACACAGACACACACCCCCTGCAGCCCCAGCCCAGGCTGAGTGGGCGAGATCAGATGCCAGGGGAGGGACGGCCAGGGGAGATATAAGAAGCTGCAGGACTGGGAGCAGCCCGTAGTGACTGGGTGGCACTGGGA
The DNA here is from genome assembly GCA_038380795.1 of Pyrocephalus nanus. Classification (NCBI taxonomy): domain Eukaryota; kingdom Metazoa; phylum Chordata; class Aves; order Passeriformes; family Tyrannidae; genus Pyrocephalus; species Pyrocephalus nanus. The sequence continues at coordinate 18,777,801 of CM076274.1, read as the reverse complement.
CGTGCTGGCAGAGGAAGAGGAGAGTGTCTGTCTGTCCATCCACCTGCCAGGTGAGTGCTGCCTGCTCTGCTGCCCAGGCCCTGCCAGTGCTTCAGGGCTCTGAGTTTTGGAAAACACTCGGGGCAGGGATATTGGTGCCAGACTGGGGCTGGAAGGAGGGTGTTTTGGGGCTGAAATGGGAAAAAAGAACAGGATTTCAGCATGGCCAAGGAAGAGGGCGTGGATTGGGGGGCGTGGTAGCGGCGTGCAAGAATTTAGCCAAACCAGGAGGGGTTTGAATCCCTTCTCTGGGGCCTGGGAGGTGCAGAGGAGGAACTCAGCTCTCCTCTCCCCCACCTTTCATTGCTTCATCCCCAATTCCCGGGGTCTGGAGGGGTCTGAGCTCTCTGCTCCTGCTCCCCTCACATCTTCTCCTGCTGCTGCCCAAGAAACCCTGCAGGGGAGGATTCCTGAGCTTCCCATCCCACAGCACCCAGGGGCATCAAAGATCCTGAGCTTGGGAGTGCTCCCTCGTCTTCCTGTGGGAAAGAAGATCATCTCCTCCCACCATATCAATCCCTCCTCTCTCACCAGCATCCCTGTGCTTATTTACAGAAGCAACTCTGTCCACGTGCCCCTGGGACTTAACAGCCTGCCAGGGCTTAAGCTCTGCTCATGCCAGAGCTGCCTAAGTTTAAGAAGCTGAGCTCATCCCACCCATTATCCTGGTGAATTGGCTGGTGATCTGGGTGATATTTATGGATTCATCCGAAGGGATGGGGATGGAGGGACCTTGTGCCTCGACATCCCTCTTTCCACAGGGCAATTAAGCTTCCCTTGACCTCTCTCCCTGTGGTTTCCTCATTTTCCTGTGAGTGACAGGACAAAACGAGCCCGTTCCTGCTGTTAAGCCATGGCAGCCAATTTCCTGCAGGCAGGAAAAATTCATAACGTTGAAACTCTGCAAGGCCTTTTGGTCATTTTCTCACCTTTCCCAGCCTTGAACCTGCTCCACTGGGAGTCACCCCTGTGCCTCCTATTTTAAAGGAATCACAGAATGCTTTGGGTTGGAAGGGACCTTAAGGACCTTCTCACTCCACCTCCCACTAGCCCAGGTTGCTCCAAACCCCATCCAACCTGGCCTTTGACTCTTCCAGGGATGGGGCAGCCACAGCTTCTCTCAGCAATTTGCTCCAGTGCCTCACCACTCTCCCAGAAAAGAATATTTTCCTAAATCTAACATAAATCTACTCTCTTTCACTTTGATCTCTGGGACATCACTCTCCCTTTTTCTCCTCTCCACCACCTTTTTGGCCAGGGACAAGGGGCTGGCTCGGTCCTGCCAGCCTCCAGCTGCTCCCCCAGCTGAACCCAGAGCTCCCCAGCTCTGCAGAGGGGACAGGCCCAGCAGTGCCATGTCCTGAGGGCTCTGCAGTTTTTTTGGGGTGTGGAGGATGTGTCCTGCTGGGGGCTGCCCCTTCCCCACCACCTCACCCAGAGCTCCCCTCCTCTTTCCCCACAGATCCCCCTGTGCAGCCGCTGACTGAAAATGGCAGAAGCAAAGTAAGTGTCTTTATTTATTTATTTATTTGTGTTTGGGGTGGAGCAGGGCCCTGCAGGGCAGCAGCAGAGGGAGAAAGAGTCATCATCGTCCCCCCTACCCACCCCTGTCCCCATGGGCTGGAATGTGAAATCACAGCAGGGGCTATCAGGGAGCCAACAAAGCCCCTTCTCTTTGTAATTCATGTTGGTTCTTCTCACTTGCCCTTAAGACACAGCAAATTCACCCCCTCCTCTGTGGTCACCCTGAGCTCAGGGGGGCACAGCATCCCCTGGGTGGGGGTTTGGCTCTGAATTCACTGAATTCCCAGAGGACAGGACATCCAAGCAGGCTCTGGTGCAGCTCTTGGAGGGGCAGCACATTTGCAGGGAAACCCCCATCTCCCTGCCCTGGCTGTGCCCCATCCAGCCTTGTCCAAGGCATTCCCAAATATCTGCCTCTTTTCTCCACAGGGTGTTCAAGAAGACCAGCCCCAACACCAAGGTGAGTCCAGGGCCAGGATGCCACTGCAAGGCTCATTTTTCAAAATAAAAATTAAAACCCACGCTGATATGACCCCTTTTAACTGTGATGTCTGGTCCAACACGGTATTGAGCCCCACAACACAACTCAGCACTACAGAATTTGGGCCCGTGGCAAATACTGACCTGCTTCCTTCTTCCCTCCAGCTTTCCATCTACCTGGGGAAGAGAGACTTTGTGGATAACGTGGACTCAGTGGAATCTGTAGGTGAGTAGCTCTGTGCCCACCATGGAGGTGGAAGCACAGGCAGGGAGAGGCCGGGAACACAGGTCCCTGTGCTGGTTTCTGCTTATCTCTGCCTTCCACTGGAGCAGAAGGAGCAAACGTCCTGTTTTCCCGAAAATACCCTTAAGAAAAATGGTGGGGAAAGGGACAAAGTGCCTTTGTGGAACAACCCAGCCACGCTGCTGGGGGAGGTGCTGCGGGAGGCATCCCCATCCCCTGACCAGCAGCTCCCCTTGGCCACCCTCCAGCTGAAAAGTGGATTATTTGAGCTTCAAAAGCTGTGTTTTAGGAAGAATCTCCCCCATGTGGGTGAGCTCACTGTTCCTCCTCTGCTTGTTTGCAGATGGTGTCTGCCTGATCGACCCGGAGTACCTGAAGGACAGGAAAGGTATGGATGCAGAAACCACAGGGAATGAGGGGAGGGGATGGAAACCAGCTCTGAGCTCCCCCATGACCCGGGGCTGTGCTCAGGTGAAAGCTGCAGTGTGCTGTCTACAGACCTGGGGCTGTGCTCAGGTGAAAGCTGCAGTGTTTAGTGCACAGCTCAAAGACGTGACCAGCCCTGTTCAGTTTATATTTAGTGCCCCAGGTCCAGCTCCGGTTTCTGCTGAAGGTTTGTTAAAATAGGTTTCCTTTCTTTCCTGTCTACCCAATCCCCCCTGGCCGTGTCTCCCCCCATCCCACCCTTCCCTGGCCCCTCTCAGTGTACGTGACCCTGACCTGCGCCTTCCGCTACGGCCGCGACGACCTGGACGTGATCGGGCTGACCTTCAGGAAGGACATTTACGTCCAGACTGTCCAGATCTTCCCACCCGTGCCGGACCAGGCCCCCAAAACCCTCACTCCCCTGCAGGACAAGCTGCTGAAGAAGCTGGGGGAGAATGCCTACCCCTTCACCTTCGAGGTAGGGGCTGCCCAGCCCTTCCTGGCCCATGGAGTGCACCAGGATTTATTTCTGGGTGTGTTCTTTATTTCCTTTTCTCTCCCTTTCCCTGTTCTGTCCAGATTGCCACCAACCTGCCCTGCTCCATCAGCCTCCAGCCCGGGCCAGATGATGTGGGAAAGGTGAGCTGCTGTCCCCAGCCCGTGTCCCCTGGGCCTCTCCTCCCCGGCAGGGGGTTAAATTGGGGGGTGCTAAAAATGAGAGTTGATTCCCTTTATGGGGACGTCCCCCATGGGGCGAGGGGTGGGGAGGAAGGATGGCTGGAGTCAGCACCAGGATCTCCAGGGGAAGGAACCCAAACCTTGGGCATCTCCAAGCCCCTCGTGCTCAGTGACCACACGTGTTCCCCCAGGCCTGCGGTGTGGACTTCGAGGTGAAAGGATTTTGTGCTGAAAATCTGGAGGAGAAAATTCACAAGAGGTATTTTCAAGGGATCCCTTTCCTGCCCCATGGCCCTAAAACTGAACCACAGAACCTTTTCTGGGGTGACCAGCTTAGAGCTCAAGCCAGGGGCCCGCTGTCAGTTTGTGTCACGTTTGGGTGGGGTATTCTGCCCGAAATAGGGGCAGTGGTCCCACGTCACGTCCTAAGAGTGGGTGGCAATGTGCACCCTTTGGCTGGAGACCCCGTGATGTCCCCCAGGAGAGTCCCTGTGACCCCTGGGAGGTGGTGTGGACGTGCCCCTGGAGGGACACTGGGGGTGAGCGCTGCCATCCCACAGGAACTCCGCGCGCCTCATCATCCGCAAGGTGCAGTTCGCCCCGATCAGCACGGGGCCGGCCCCGAGGGCGGAGACCACCCGGCAGTTCATGATGTCAGACAAACCTCTGCACCTCGAGGCTTCCCTGGACAAGGAGGTCAGTAGGGAGCTGCCCCAGGGGTGGGGTCCAGGGTGCCTGGTCACGTAACCAAACCTCTCCCCGCTGCAGATCTACTACCACGGAGAGCCCATCAACGTGAGCGTCAACATCAACAACACCACCAACAAGATAGTGAAGAAAATTAAGATCTCAGGTGAGAGGGGGCACAAGGGGCACATCCTGGCACCCAGCACATCCTGCTCCCCCTGTCAGAGACGGGGACAGTGTGTCTGTGCCTCTGCCACGCCACCAACACGGCTCCCTCTCGTCTCCCCTCAGTGGATCAGATCACAGATGTGGTCCTCTATTCCCTGGATAAATACACGAAGACTGTGTGCACCGAGGAGATAAAGTAAGGAAAAAGGGGCTGGAGGTGATGTGGCATCTCAGCCAGAGGGAGGAAGAGAAGGAAGGAGGAGAGGGATGGGGAGAGGGGGTGTGGGAGACAGTTTTACACCAAGCAGCAAAAATATCAGGGTTAGAAGAGCAGGTGCAGAGGAAGCAGAGGAAGCAGAGGAGAGGGAAGGCTGTGGCCCCTGTGGCCCCAACACAAGCTGGTGGTAGCCAAGAAGGTCCCTGGGGAAGGTGCACAGCTGCCCCCTGGCTTCTTCCTCTCCTCACTTTGCATCTCTGAGGGCAGCCACAGCCTCTGCACCCCTGAGAATGAGGAGGGATGGGGCAAAGGCTGGGGGGAGAAAAAAAGAAGTAGAGGGGAATGAAAGGAGGAAACAGGCCCTGGCAGCTGCATGGGGAGGGCTGGCTCTGCACAGGTGGCTCGGGTGATGCAGAGCACCCACCAGGCTGGTGCTGGCTCTGAGCCCTCCTCTCCCACTCCTCCCAGTGAGACTGTGGCAGCCAACTCCACCTTCTCCAAAACCTACTCCGTGACCCCCCTGCTCTCGACCAACCGCCACAAGCGAGGCCTCGCTCTCGATGGGAAGCTCAAGCACGAGGACACCAACTTGGCCTCCACCACCATGTGAGAGCTGGCTGGGCTGCCCCTGCTGCCCACTCCTACAGCTTTCCACCGCTCAAGGGGGCTGTGGATGGGACCTGTGGGCAGCACTGCCCCCTCACTGCTCCTCTCTGCCTTCCCCCTAGCCTGAGACCCGGCATGGACAAGGAGGTGCTGGGCATCCTGGTGTCCTACAAAGTGAAGGTCAACCTGATGGTGTCCCGAGGAGGGTGAGGCTCTGTGGGCACGGGGACCAGGGACTGTCCCTTGGGGCTGTGCTGGGGGATCTTGCACCCCCAGGGAGATGGAGAGGGGGCTCAGATCACGGGCCCCCTCACCCCTGCCCTGCTCCCGTGGTCTGTGGGGCAGTGGGCTGCTCTCTTACCCCTACCCCTCTGGCCCCATCACCCCTACTATCAATCATCTTCTGCCCTATTATAAACCAAAGTCTAACACCTCCCCTCCTCTGCCTTGGCTGATTTCTGTGCCTTCTCTCCTGCTGCCACAGGATCCTGGGGGATCTCACTTCCAGGTAAGGGGGAGCTGCCCGTGGGGCCGGGCAGGGTGTGGTTCTGGCTGGGATCACTGACAGAGGTGTTTTTCCTTCCAGCGATGTCGGTGTCGAGATGCCCGTCATCCTCATGCACCCGAAGCCTGAGGAGTGTGAGTGGAGTGTGGGATGCTGCTGAAACATCAGGGGGAGGAAGAGGGGAACCAGTGAAACAACCCTGATGCAGCCTGTGCAAAGGGCCCTGCTCTGCCCTGGCTGTGGGGTGGGCACAGCTGTGTCCTGGAGCAGGGTGGGAGCTGTTCTCCCCAAAGCACCCTTCCCAACATCCCTCTTCCCAGGCAAACACCCAGGCATTAAGGAGAGCTCTTAGTTGGACTGTCCTTCCTGTACTAACCTGCACGTCTCTCTCTCCCCATCCCTTTCTCTCTGTGCTGTGCTTATCTCTGGACTACAGCTAAGATAAGGTAAAGAGATATTCCCTCTAACACACAAACCACACAGATCTGCCCCTGTCTGTCAGAAGCAGCTGGCAATGCTCTTCAAGCCACAAGTGCCACCGCTGGACATAGTGTCCCCATGGCCTTGATCCCACACTGAAGTCATATCCCTGTGCCCCTAACTGCTCCCCAGCACCAGAGACCTTTTCTCCTCCCTCCACTTCATCTTATTCCAGCTGAAGCCACAGCTGGGGCTGCTTCCCTCTGGGAAGCCACAGAGTGCCAAACCCATTCCTGGCAGCCACAGCCCTGGCTTGTAAAACCCCAAAGGTTTTGTGTCTGGTTACACCCTGCAATGGGACACGAGCACTGGGATTTGGGACCTGGAAACCCAGGCTCCAACTGCAGGCTGTCATACCAACCCCTTTCACACTATCCCTTTCCCAGCTCAGCAAGGATATTTAAACTTCCAGAGGAGCAAATCTCTTGGCCTGTTCCCACCAGGGCTTCCTGTAGGCTTTGCCAAGTCATTTCACATTCACAAGCTTTTGGAATCACTTTTGCTGACTCTTTTTTTTCTGTTTTCTTCCCCCACTTTTCACTTTGTGGCTCTCCCTTGCTGCTACCTGCCACTCACCTTTCTCAAGGAAGTAGCTCAGCTCTTTGTTGCCACCTTAATTTATTTTCCTTCCCTTTTTTTTTTTTTTTTCTTGACAATGCAAAATGTTGTCTTGAAAAACACCAGAAGCTGCAGGCCCAGCTCCTTGGGCCTCACAGGCTCACAGTGGAGCCAGCGATGGGGCCTGTGTTTGTGTGCTGGGGTCAGGCTCACGGTGACCTGAGCGTGCCCTGTGGGGTGATGAGGCCATGGTGACCCCAGTGCTGTCCCCAGAAGGAGCAGGGGGCCAGCAGGGATTTCCCCTCCTCGCTCTGGTGCATCCTGTGTTCTCACCATGCTCTGCTCTCCCTTCCAGTGAGGAGGACATTGTCATCGAGGAATTCGCTCGCCAGAAGCTCAAGGGAGAGAAGGACGATGAAGATGAGAAGGAGGAAGCCGAGAAGGAGGGTTAAGCTGCTGGTCCCACACGGCCTGGTTTGGGATGTAGCTGCCTGTAGCGTTCCCCGCTGTGCCCACACGGTGCAGCCCCCCAGCCCCTCTCAGCCCCCATAGGTGCCCCCCTCCCCGGGCTCCTGGCACCCCCTCCAAGCCCTGGTAGCCATGGCAGGAGTCGCTGCTCCTCCTCCCGGGGCTGCCGTGCAGGAAAGCCCCCCGGTGCTCCCTGTTCCCGTGGTGCCAGCGAGGGGAGAGGGACAGGGTGGGTGTGGCAGAGCACGTCACCCACACATCTGTCACCTGCCCAGCTGTGCCCAGCTCTGTGACACTGATCTCAATAAACCTGCCCGGTGCCCAGCGCAGGCTCCGTGTCGTGCTGCGGGGGCGTGGGGACCACCCAAGGCTTGGGGGGAGCCTGAGCCTTTGGGGCAGGGGCTGTGGGGGGGTGAGGCACGGCAGGACCCAGGGGAGCTGTTCCTGTCCAGGTCAAGTACAAGGTACAAGCCAGGCCCATCTCTGGTACAGCCCAGGGGCATCTGTGGTACCACTGAGATCATCCCAGGACAGTCTGGGTGCCCTCCCCAGTACAGCCAGGCCCATGTGCAGTACAGCTGGACTGCCTCCAGTACAACCATCCTAGTACAGCTGGACTGCCTCCAGTACAACCTTCTCAGTACAGCTGGACTGCCTCCAGTACAACCATCCCGGTACAGCTGGACTGCCTCCAGTACAACCATCCCAGTACAGCTTGGCTCCCTCCAGTACAACCATCCCAGTACAGCTGGACTGCCTCCAGTACAGCCATCCCAGTACAGCTGGACTGCCTCCAGTACAACCATCCCGGTACAGCTGGGCTCCTTCCCAGTACAACCCTCCCAGTACAGCTGGACTCCCTCCAGTACAGCCATCCCAGTACAGCTGGACTCCCTCCCAGTACAACCCTCCCAGTACAGCTTGGCTCCCTCCAGTACAACCCTCCCAGTACAGCTGGACTCCCTCCAGTACAGCCATCCCAGTACAGCTGGGCTCCCTCCCAGTACAACCCTCCCAGTACAGGCGGGCCCAGCCCGGTCCAGGCCGCAGCGTCCCCATCCCGGAGGCCGCCCCGTCGCCATGGCAACCTCGCCAGCACCACGGCAACCGCCCTTTACCGTCGCCATGGCAACCGCCCTGCCCGTCTCCCGGGTAACCGCCCGCCCCCCGTTGCCATGGCGACGCACCTCCCCGGGGCGGGGCGGGGCGGGGGTGACGCGCCGGAAGTGACGCGCGGGGCGGTGGCACCGGAGCGCCCGGCGCTGTCTCCTTGTCCCCATCACGGCTCCCGCTCGGCCCCCCCGCGCCGCCATGTCCGCGCCCGGCAGCGGCGGCGACTTCGGAAACCCGCTCAGGAAGTTCAAGCTCGTGTTCCTGGGCGAGCAGAGCGGTGAGCGCGGCCGGGGCCGGCGGGGCCAGGCCGGGGGCAGCGCCCGGGGCCGGCGGGCGGGGCCGGGGGGCGCGCTGGGGCCGCGGGGCTGGGCCGTGCGGGGCCGGGGGATGCGGGGCTGGGGGATGAGGGGCAGAAGGATGGGGGGCCGGGGGATGCGGGGCCGGGGGATGTGAGGCCGAGCCGCCGCCGGGCACAGGGAGGGGCGGCCCGGCCTGAGGCCTCGGCGGGCGGGGGCGCGGGGCTCGGTTTGCTCCCGCTGGGGCCCTCCCGGTGCCCAGGGCCCCGTTCCCCTCCTCACCGGGTCCCCGTTCTCCCCCGCCGGGTCCCCGTTCCCCCCCGCCGGGCCGGTCCGCAGTGCGCCCGCAGCCCTGTGCGGGAGCGGCCCGAAGGATGCGGGGGCTCCCGGGCGGTGCTCGGCCCTGCTCTGCCTCCCTTCCAGCCTCCGGGGTTTTTGTTTTCTCTCCAGCTGACTCCCTTTTGTGCCCCATCCCGCATAATTTGTGGATGAGTGGTGTGTTTTCCTTGGAATGGTGGTGGTCTTTGCTGGGAGTATCCCAGGCCAGGCTGGACGGGGTTGGAGCAGCCTGGTCCAGTGGAAGGTGTCCCTGCCCATGGCAGGGGTGGAACTGGGTGAGCTTTGAGGTCTCTTCCAACCCAGACCATCCTGGCATTCTTACTGCTCCAGCCCAGAACTGTAGCTCTTGCAGGAATTTCCAGAAGTTCTCCAATTCCCCTGCCTTTCCAAGGCAGGATTGACATTGCTGCTGGTAGACATTTGTCTAACCTGCTTTTAACCCAGTCCAATGTTCATAATTTCACAGCCTTTTTTAGGCAGTTAATTCCTTTTCGCTTTTTCATCCATGTCCTTTGAATTTTTCTTGGCTTCCTGATCAAGAATTGGAGATCTTCTCCTTGTTTCCTGTTTCATATCAGTTCTGCACTTTGTGTCCTGATAAAATGTGGAGATGCAAATTTAAAGTTCTGAAGCAAGCCAGCAGAGTTTGCTCTGTATCTAAAATCTCATTATGAAGGAAGAAAGGATGCAAGTCTTGGATGTTGCTTTTCCGTGCAGCCGAAGGCATCAGAACTGGGATGTCACCTGGTTTGTTTTGATGTTTGTGTCCCAGACTTGGGGATTACATAAGTGGCAGAGCACGAGGAACAAAGCAGATTTGTGGGTTGCTTAAAGCAGACAACCAGTTCTTTGTTATCTACATGGCAGCACACCTGATTGGAGGACCAGGCCATCAGCATGATTAATTTTTGACCTACAGAGATTGATTTGCCTCTGTCATTTTGGGAATGGTTTCCCTGGCTGGTTATTTCCCAGGAAGGTGTAGATGGAATGGCCTGAGATTGGCAGCTGCTTTCAGATCAGTGCCACTCCCAAAGCAGTGCTTATTTTTTTTTTCCACTGCTGCTTGAAAGTAATTTTTCTCTTCTCTTATAGTTGGGAAGACCTCCCTGATCACCAGGTTTATGTATGACAGTTTTGACAATACTTACCAGGTATGTGGTAAGATTTTATGTTAATTTTTAAAAAAATATATATGGTTAAATCTATTCCCTGCTGTTAAGATTTGTGCCTGTGAGGGCCAAGAACACTGATCCATGAGGTGTCAATTAAATATCATATAAAAGGTTAAAATGTGCTGTGAAATGGAGATGAGGCTTCATGATTAAACCAAAGCATCCAGGATGATGTCAGGAAATCCAGTGTACAAAAAGGCAGCAGGGTTGTTTGAGTTTGTGAGAAGCCTGGAGGAAAATGGGGAGAAACACTGATTTATGGGTCTGGCTGATGGAGAAGATGATGGTCAGGGTGCCTGGTGGTGGATTTGGGAGTCTCAGGAAACAGGGGATGAATAAGATAGGAACATCTTGTGGTAATTCTTGGTCTCCGGCATCTTTAGAGCTCCCATTTAAGTAGGAGTAGTTGAGTCTGGAGTGTATAGATGGATCTGCAAGAAGTCAGCTTTGGTATATTCAGTCTCTCTTTTTTTTTTTTTTTTTTATTACTATTTTTTAACTTAAAGACTAAAGATAGGAAGAGCCAGGGAAGTCTTGGCAGGGAAAGAGGAGGGTGGGGATGAAGAGGCTGCAGATGAAACGCAGAAGATGTGTAAGAGGCCTGAAGATTTTTAGGAAGAATTAATTGCTTCAAAGGCACTTGGAATTATTTCAAGGGAATATCAGATATCTGTAAAGCAGACGAGATTAGGGATTATCTTTTAATTCAACCAGAAAGAGTTACTGGTTTGGACTGGGGTAATTTTGAGTCGAGAACAAGCCATTTGCTGGATCTGGATCCTCTTGTGCTTCATGTGTCTCCTTTCCTGACTTTTGTAAGGTGCTGGCAAAGATCTGTGTGCTTATTAAGATTTATTAACCTTGTCCTGGCCTCCCAAAAATAAGTTCTCCCTACCAGAATTGACTCTGGTGGTCTTTTCTGGTATTCCATGGCCCTTCTGTGCTGCCTGTGTGTGTTAAGAGTAAAGATAATTCATGTCTAAAACACTAAAATCTGCTACATCAGAGCTGTCTCCTTTTTCCTGGGGTTATGAAGGGCTGGGACAGCAGCTTGACTGAAGTGCCTGGGAGTGCATCTAACTTGGTGCACTATTTTAAATGTCTTTTTACTGGAATTGCTGTAGCAATGGGAGTGTGAGTGGATGGAGACTTGCAGAAAGAACTGCCTGAGAAATGAAGCTTCTGGGTGTCACTGGAAGGGAAGCACCTTCTGACGTGTGGAAAGCCCTGAGTAAATGTGGCTTTTTAGCTTTGAATGGCCCATAATTTATATATCTCATTTGTTCTACCTTGTGGTTATTTCTAATAAGATAATTTTTAGCAGACTGAGTTGGGGTAGGCCAGAGGGAGCTGCCGGTTCAGCTGTGGTCTGTGTTGAGATCCATGAATGTCTGAGGCTGAAATCCACCCTCAGAGGGAGGTTCTTGTGTGAGGAATGCTGTGAAGTGAAGCTGGTGCAGATGCCCAGATTGCTTTGATCTCATCATCACCACTGCTGAAGGCAGGTCACTTCCCCAGCTTCCTCACAACTCTGTGAGGGTTTTTCTGCGAGTTTGGCAGGGTGGGAGCTGCAGCTGCTGGAAGGCAGGGTGTGCAGTCACTAACGCTTCCCTTCTTTCCAGGCAACCATTGGCATTGATTTCCTGTCCAAAACGATGTATCTGGAGGACCGCACGGTAAGTGAGGCGTGGGTGGGATGGCGTGGGAGCTGCAGGGCCGGGCTCTTCCCCGGCCCTTCCTCCAGCAGCTGCTGGAATCCCCCAGAGGACCAGCCTTTGTTGAATCCCATCACTGACCCCCTCTGTGTGGTACCTGTTAAGGTCTGATACCTCCTGCAGGAAGTGAGAATCTTCCATGGAAAATTGGGAGAAGATGATGGCCATATCCCAGGGAAGGAATGGGCTGCCTGTTGTAGGTCCCTGCTTTAGGTGTAGTTTGCTCCCAGAATTTGCAGCTCTGCCTCTGGGATTGTCAGCAGGAACAAGGCTGAGCAGAGCTCAGGTGTCACAGAACATTCTGAGCTGGAAGGGACCCACAGGGATCATCAAGTCTGACTCCTGAAGTCAATGAAAAGCCAGTGGGGGGCTTCTACAAGAGCTTGAAGTCATTCATGATTAGACCTTGTCCCTGCTCATAGAAAGCTGCTGTTGTAACACAGTTCTGACCCACTGTAGTAAAACAATTTTGGATTTAGCCTGCATGAAATTCCTTTTTGCATAGAGACCCCTCCCACCCCTCCCCTGCCTTTCAGTGTTTGTGTTTTTGTTCACGTTTCACTGCTTTTTTTGCTGGTTTTACTGCTGTGTGAGGAGTGTGACAGTGCTGGGGGGAGGAGGGGACAGTCCTGTGTGTTGCTTTGGGTCTGTTGCTTCCAAGGAAATCTGAGCCCAGTGTGTGTAATGAGTTTCTTGGGAGCTTCTCTGCCATCTCACCTGTGATTCACTGTGAGAAAAGACCTTCCTTAACCTTTATTTGGGGGAAACTAAGATCCTGGGAACGCTGCTTGACACCTGTGAGGGCACAGGGGAATGTCTGTGTGCTGTTTCCAGCAATGTGGTGTTGATTTCTCGTGGTTGTGTAGGTCAGGATGTCATTCACCTGCTGCCCTGCCCTCCTCAAGATACCATTTTCATTCCAATGTAGGAATACTGTTAGTTTTCCTGGTTGTGTAAGTGGTCCTCAGAGCCTGTTTAAATAACAGAGGTGTGGAATGTAGATAAGAGGAGAGACAAATACAAACACACAAGCTGGGAAGATTCAGATGCTGAAATAGTTCCTCAGATGTGCCTCGTGCTGTCTTTTGCAATAAGCTTTGATTTCTGGGCTGGAAATGAGGAGTGCTGAGCCTCCAGCTGGGGTGTGGGCTTTGGTGTATTTGATATGTCCTTCCAGCAAATCATATATCCTGGAATTACCTCAGCTCTGAACAGGGTCTGGACAAACCAGCAGAAGGGACTGCCTGTCCCTGGAAGTGTCCAAGGTTGGACAGGGCTTGGAGCAACCTGGGATAATGGAAGGTGTCCCTTGCTGGATATAAGTGCAAGATAAGCCAGTCTGGAGGGCAGTTGCTGTTCTGGCTCATCTCCCATTCCTGTGTTTTACCACCTCTGGATTCCCAGTGGGTTCACCTATTCCTGGTGATGTGTTCCTTGGGGATGGGACTCACACATCTGGCCAGCTGCAGGCAGGATCACTGAGGTGTTTCCTTGTATTTCCCTCGTTAGCAGGTGGAGAAGGGATCCTTAGGGTACCTTAGGGGTGCTGTGTGTGGGATGTTGCTGGCTGTGAGTGCTGAGGTCACTGTGAGGCTCAGTCGTGTCGCTGCCTCTTTCCACCCTTCTGTTCCATTTGAATTTTCCTTTTGTTGCCTTAGTTTTGCTTCGCAGTTTACTTTTATTTTTTTTTTTTTAGTTTCTTTATTTTTATTTCACTTGAGTTTTGGTTTTGTTTTCCGTTTTCCTGCTCTCCCCCTTCCCCTCCTGCACTTCTCCATTTCCCAGATCAGGCTGCAGCTGTGGGGCACAGCCGGCCAGGAGAGGTCCCTCAGCCTCCTCCCCAGCTCCACCCGTGACTCTGCCGTGACTCTCATTGTCTGTGGCATCACAAGTAGGTATTGAGCCAGCAGGGACCTTGCTTTTGACACGGATCTTTATGTGTTGGAAGTGGTGGTGGTACCCAAAAAAGAGCTAAAATAGACCAACTGAGGGTGTTGGCTGAGGGCTGAGCAGGGATTGGGAATTGCTGTGTCTGGGTTGGTTGCAATGGCAGGTGGTTGGAAGCCTTTGGAAAACTATTATTTTTCTATTTGGGTTTTTTTTTTTTTTTTCTTCGGGATTATTTTTTTTCCTTTCTAGAGAAATAAATATATATATTTATAATTTATACAAGTACCAGTTTCAGGGGCCAAAGCAAAGGAACACTGTCAGAGTAGGTAAAATGGCACAACGCCCATTCAAACAGAAGCTGTGGAGTGACTTAGGGGGAGTCAAGATTCCCATTCCCTTGAAAAAGAGAACTGGAGATTCATATCCAGCTTTTGAAAGAGGAGAGAGGCAACTACCAGAATTTCTAAAGAATAAACAAGCTTAGAGGGAAATTCTCTGTAACTCTTGACGTGAATGTTTTGGTTCAAGTCAGAAAAATATGAACAGGATTATTTCATTGTGACTCCTTGTTATTGGTTCCAGTTGATCTGGTGGAATTTTTTGTTCATCTACAGTGTCAGGATTTACACCAGTGAGCCAACACCATGTGGGCAAAATTTAGGAAAAGAACACAAGCAGAGGTGGAAAAACCTCTGGGCCACCTTTATTCTGTCCCAGACTGGATTAGAGCGAGGACCAGGGGTTTGTTTCACTGTCCCTGGCTGAACTGCTTAACAAATAACAGACTTGTGCTATGATTTATCCTCTGCACTGAGGGCAGATAATGGCATGGTCCTTCTCCCAGTGCTGTGGCTGAATTCTTCTCTGGGAGAATTCCTGGATTGGTGCAAACTAACACAGAACTGCCCTGTTTGGGGTTTGAGGGGCACTGAAGTGTGCTGGGAGCCCTCTGGGGGGAGGCAGCATGGCAGGATGCACAGCTTGGCACGGTTCTCCCCGCTGGGCAGGTGCAGGATGCTGTTTATCCAGGCAGGTGGAAAAATGCTGCCAGTCCAGGCTGTTCTTCACATCTTCCAGGGGTGTCAGAATTCATTCAGTGGTGGCTGATCTCATGGGCTTTGGGAATGGCCTTTGCAGATAATTTCATTGTTTTCTTGCCACTGCTCTTAGTTCTCAGTGAGTGAGAGGCTCTGAAGTTTTCTTGTGTTACTGGAGGAATGTGCTCAGGTACTTCTGAGGGCATGAAGAAATTGCTTAGTTATTGCTGCTCTGCTGGACATCCCAAAATGCAGGTGGAGAGAGCCATGGTGAGAGTCCACCCTGCAGCTCAGGCCCCTCCTGAACATTGTTTCTAAGGGTTAATTCTTAGTGTTCCCCAAGGGGTTATTTAAATTATCCCCTCCAAAAGAGGTGCACACAAACTCTGACTTGTAGAAATGAGAAGCCACAGAAACATTGCAGCAAACTCAGGTCACTTCAGGAGTGTCTGTGTGGGACCTGCCCAGGTCCTGAGGGCCTTCCCTCAAAGAGCATCACCTGCACTGAACAAATTACCTGGGCCAGGCCTGTGCTTCCTTTTTGCCTGCGAGTCTGAAGGGCTGAGTGTTAAATCACCATCTGGGTCCAGTTTCGGGGTGAATATTCCGGTATAACTGTTTGGGCAGTGGGGAAGTTTGGGAATTCCAGGAGCTGTGCTGATCCCTCTGGCCTTCCAGCTCCGGAGTGACACTGCCCAGGTGCTGGGAGTTTGTCACCTTGAGTTTGCTGGGGTAGAGAAAAACTCTGACTTTTGCTCCTGTAATCAAGTCTGCCTTCCAGATGAAGCCAGAGCTAATTGCTTTAACTACAATTCCTAATCTTTCTTAAGCCCCAGGGCATCAGATCTACATACCCTGATGGAGATAAGATCTTGTTTTGAAGCTGCGTGTAACCAGACGCTTTGCAGCTCAATCAGCGTCTATTTCTCTTCTAAACAAGCAATTATTGGTCCTTGTGAAGATGCTTTTTGCTGCCTTATTAACCCTGCTCTGCCCCAGCAGCTGCTGTGCCCCAGGGCTGGGACCAGGCCCCTGTCAGGGAGCTGGGAAGCAGTGTCTGCCCCCATAGAAGTCCTTGGGAATGCCAAGCAATCCTATTTTCTGGCAGTGCACAGCCCTGTGGGGTGAGGACTGGAAGGAAAAGGAGTCACTCTCAGTGTAAAAGCTTTGGTTCACTGAGGGATTGGGCACGTTTTGGGCAGCTGTGGTTCAGGTGGGCAGGTCCCAGACCTTGGAGCTGCCACCTCGAATAGCTCAGTGTGTTTGGGACTCAAACTGTGCCTCTCACAGCATTTGTGCCTTTTCTGCCCCCTGTGCTGCTCTGGAAGGGTGACCCCAATGCCCTTCCCATCACCTGGAGCATTCAGTGTGTAACATTTGCTTCCATTTCTGCTGGAGCCTAATTTATTTATTGCCTTAATCTCGCATGAAAATCCCCATGGCCATCACCTGAGTGCTGGCCAGCACCCAGATTGAGGGCATTGCATGTCTGTTGTGTGGGAATTGTCCCAAAAGCTTTGCTCAGAGGGGCTCTGGGCTTGGAGTCCTGTGGAAGTCCAGAATCCTGGGTAGGCCAGGGAGGCCTGATTTTTATTTCACCATTATTTTTATATTATTATTTTCTATTATTTTTATTTCCTATTAATTTTATTTTTATATTATTATTTTAACATCAGTTTCGTTTATATTATTTTAATATTATTTTATATTAATTTTAGTTCATATTATTACTTTAATATTATTTTATTTTATATTAATTTTATTCTAGATTTATTTTATATTATTTTGATTTTATATTATTTTGATTTTATATTATTTTGATTTTATATTATTTTATTTTATATTATTTTATTTTATATTATTTTATTTTATATTATTTTATTTTATATTATTTTATTTTATATTATTTTGATTTTATATTATTTTGATTTTATATTATTGTTTATAGTTATATTAATCTCTATAACATCATTACTATTTTACCTGTTTTTAAAAAGCTTTCTCATGTAATTGTTGGTGCCAGTTGGCAAAGGGAAGATGAAGTAAACCAGGCAGTTCCAGCACTTCAAACTGAAGCATCCTCACACACCCCAGGGGAGGTGGTGGCCGTGTCCCAGAGCAGTTTGGGAGTGGCAGGGGGTGGATGAAGCCCATTTTGCAGGGGTGTGGGGTGGGTGTGGGCAGTGCCAGGGTGGCTGTGGGGGTGGCAGTGGCCGTGGCCTCGTGTCTAAGCACTCTGTGGTGCCCTGTGTCCGTGCCCTGGCCGGGGCTGTCCCAGCAGGTGCGGCTGCAGCTCTGGGACACGGCGGGGCAGGAGCGCTTCCGCAGCCTCATCCCCAGCTACATCCGCGACTCCACCATCGCCGTCGTGGTCTACGACATCACAAGTGAGTGCCTGTGGGGTGTCCAGCCCTGAAATCCCCCTCCTGCCCTCCTGAGCGCTCACAGCCACACACCATTAACATCAGAAATGTTCCCCAACCCCCTTTCCTAACAATTTGTGGGTGATGGGGTGAAGCTCCTGAGCACGAGCAGAGCGTTGCCCCTCTCTGAAAGGAAGTTTTATGCTCAGCACTCCCGTTTGTTCTCCCCCTCCAGACTTGAATTCTTTCCAGCAAACCTCCAAGTGGATCGATGACGTTCGGACAGAGCGAGGCAGCGACGTCATCATCATGTTGGTGGGGAACAAAACCGACCTGGCAGACAAGAGGTGAGGAGGAGAGCTGGGCCCTGCTGCCCTGGCCAGGAGGAGCAAGGACTGGCTGCCCAGCCTGGCTCTAAAAATTACCTTGAGACGATCTTAAAAATTGTGGATTTGAAACGGAACATGAATTCCTCCTTGTGAGATTCAGATTTCTGGTTGCAGCAGAAGTTATTCCCTTTTGCTGTTCTACAAATAAGTTTTGGTTAAAATAAGCCCACCTAAAAAAATTCACTGAAATTAAGTAGCTCTACACCTTGTTTCTCAGTGGTCTTTTTTGTCTGATTTTGTGTTCCATGCTGAGATAAAGCCAAAAAGCTGCTTTGCAACAGCAAGGAAATCTTCTTATTTTCAGTAATCCAGTTTGCCCAACTCTCTGTGCATGTGCAGCTGTGAGTTCATGGCACAGTTTCTCCTTGTTCCTTTTCAAAGGAAGCTGGGTTTGTGTGAGGCTGAAATGCTGGGCCTGTTAAGGCTGGACAAAGCCACAGGTGACATTCTTTGAGGTAGAATACAGAGTATGGGAAGCCATTCATCCTCTGATAAAAACCAAGTTTGGTTCTGAGGCCAAAAAGCTGGACTAAAAATAGCCCTGTTCCCGTTCAGTGAAGCCTGTGAAGTTTTTCATTCCAGTCAGTGTTGCTTCAGTTTTGGCTGTTTTTTTTTTTTTTTTTTTTTTCCCTGCAGTTTTCTTTTTCTCATTTTTGGACTCTTTTTCTCTGGTTTGGTTGCTCTGCTCTGTAGGTTTTTATAGAGGAGGGTGAGAGAAAAGCCCCAGAACCGAATATGATGGAATTGAAACTGGTGCTGAAGCAGGATATAATGTGAGACAGGGATGTCCAGGGTGGTGCTCAGGGATGCAGTTCCAGGTCCTTGCTCCCAGGCTGTCCTTGCTGCTGGAGCCTTTCTGGGGTCTCTGTGTCACCTCACAGCGTTCCCTTCTCTTGGCTTTGGGGACCTCTCTGTGTCACTGCAGTGTGGGGGGTTCTTCCTTCCCTGCAGGATGCTGTGAAAGAGCCTCAAATGTGCTGCACAAACTCCACCCTGTGCTGATGATCTCTTGTTGATTGTCAGCACTCCAGGGGTTCCCTGGGGTGGTTTCATTCCCAGCTGGGGGCCCTGAGGTGTCCCTTGGTGGGCTGTCCCTGTGGTGAGGGGGGTGAGCACTGACCACCAGCTCAGTCACAGATGTCTCTAACTCTTCCTTCCGTTCCTTTCTGTCTTTCTGCTCCTGTTGGCACCTTTCTGCAGGCAAATTACTACAGAAGAAGGTGAACAGAGAGCCAAAGAGCTGAATGTGATGTTTATTGAGACCAGTGCAAAGACTGGATACAATGTGAAACAGGTACGTCCGTGTTCTGTTCTAAAATCGGGAATCTGTCCCTGCTCTGTGTGTGTTGGCCCCTGCTTGGGGTTCATGATCCAGCAGGGATTTGCTTGTGTTCAGTGCCAGCCCCTGAGATGTTTCTTGCCCAGTGATCACCATCAGCTCTGCTGTAGCAGTGGAAGCTCCTTGCCTGTCAGTGATTCCCTGTCCAAGCTAAGCCAACCTTGGAAGAAAGGAGAACCAACCCCAGAATGTGCTGAGGATGGGAAGGGGGGAAATCCCTGTTTTGTGCAGCCAGTCAGATGGAATTTGTTTGGGTTTTATTACCAATTAGTGCAGTTTGCTGAAATCACTGTTGACATCACTGGTAGTTCCTCCTTCTGTTTGCAAGCCACAGAGAATCCTGGAATATCTTAGAATAGCTGAGGTTGGAAGGGATCTCTGGAAATCATCTTTTCCAGCCCTCAGACTCAGAGCAGGCCTCCCAGAGCTGGCTGCAGCTGAGTTTGGAATGTGTCTAAGGATAGACACTGACTCTCCAGCCAGCCTGCCATGATGTTTGATGAGCCATACAGCAAAAAAAACCAAGAAAACACAACTTCACATTTTTTTATTTCAGCAAAATTTCTCCTGTTTCTGTTTGTGCCCATTGCCTCTTGCTGGAAGTTTGTGATCCCACCCTCCAGTAGTTCAGGGGTTGTTTTGAGTGTGACAGAGCTTGGAGTGAGGAGCTGGGAGCTCCAGGGGTCTGCAGGGAGCTGTGTCAGCTGGAAAAGCCCCTCCCCAGGTTGCTGCACAGCAGCAGGTTGGGAGAATCCACAGTGGGATTAGGGGACTTTGGGCTGAGGGGTTTTTTTAGGTATTTTGGATTGAATCCACTTTGGTTTTCGGTTTAACTCTTGTTGCTTTATTTGCCCAGTGGGTGTTTGCAGCAAGAGCTTCTGTGATTAGGAGGATGCAACTGCAGCACCTTGCTGGGACCTTGATTTTCCAAGGAACACGCTTTGGGGGGTGGATGAGAAGCCCCTGCCAAGCTGCTGTGAGGAAAATCGTCGTTAGCAGATGATTCCTCCGGTGCTTTGTGCAGCAGCTCGGCAGCCTGGCAGTGCCTGGGTCCGGTAATGGCAGCAGGAGGAGCTCCAAGCACTGAGTCCAGAAATTATGCAAAACCATTTTCCGGGTTTTATGGGGATATAATAGTCCTTCCCAGCTCCAGCACATCCTTAATAGCTTGACTGCAGCTCATCTGAACCAGCTGTTCTGCCCAGGAAAGGCTCTTTGGCAGCAGGACTGAACTGAAGGGATGGGCTGTAAAACTCCTTAAATCTTGTGAGGTGACTTATCAGAAATCCCCAAATGTGCCCTGGAACATCACTGGGTGCAGAGGCAGAGGCTGGGACATGGTTAGTGAGTGCAGGAGGGAGCTGTTCCATGAATCCCTGGAAGAACTGTTACTAATTAATTCCGTGTTCTGTTCGAGCAGAAACAGCTAAAATAAAACTGCCTGTTTTGTAGGCACTGAATAACTTCTTTAATAAAAACCTGTTAAATTTCCCAGGTAGCATTCTTGTGGCATTGTTGATCACTGCTTTGCTTGCTAAAGTACCCACATAAGAGCTTGGTGCAGCTCAGAGTTCTGCTGTAAAACAGTGTTTTTAACAGGCATTTTTCCTGACAAGCCCTGAGCTTTCCTCTCCCTGCTTTTCCAGCTTTTCCGCCGTGTGGCTGCTGCCTTACCTGGGATGGACAGCACACCAGAGAAGAGCAAAGAAGACAGTATCCTTGCCTTCCCAGGGAACTGGCCAGTTATCTGTTCTTAAATTGGGCTCACTGACTGCTTTTGGCACATTGTGGGGATGGGACCCTGGGAAATGTCCAAGGCCAGGTTGGACAGGGCTAGGAGCAACCTGGGATGGTGGGAGGTGTCCCTGCCCATGGCAAGGGATGGGACTGGATGAACTTTTGGGTCCCTTCCAACCCAAACCAGTCTGTGATTCTGTGACCGTGTTTATGGGCTGTAGAGAAATGTACACAACTGAGGGCAACTAAAGCACAAGTTTTGCTTCTCCACTTGAAGTGAGGATGAAATCTGTACAGTTTGAAAATGCTGTAATTCTTCATTCTGTTTGCACAGCCCTGTCCAGTTGGGCTCCTTCCTCTGAACGGTCTCAACACGCCAAATCCCCGGTTTTGCACTGAATGCTGTTCAGGCAGAACAAGCTCTGCTCAAACACCACGGGGGGACCACTGACAACCCTTTCCCTGTTCTGTCCTTCTTGTTCTCCTCCAGCTGGGTGATTTCCTTAACCGCCCCTGCAGTGATCGACATCAAACTAGAGAAGCCCCCCGAGCAGCCAGTCACGGAGAGCGGGTGCTCCTGCTAACGGCACCTCCCAGCCATGCCCTGAGAACATCACTCATTGCCCAGGCATCCCTATGTGGGGCTGGAAAACAGCTCCTGAGAGCGACCTCCCTGTTTACTGGTGGGGAGCAGCCCCGGCCGCCCCTCTCACTGCATGGTATGAGCCCTGAGTGCAGAATGAGTGTCCTGTCTTTTGAGTTTATTTTTTTATGTTGTTGCACTTTGGCACCGTGGTGCCCTTTACACTCTCTCTCTCTCTGTCCCTCTCTTCCTCCCCTTCTCCCCCTCTCCCCCACCTCGAGCCCACCTGCTCCCCTGTACCTTGTGAATGCCATGGAAAAGCCGCCACGTTCGGGAAGACAAAAACGAAGCTTTGGGGGTGGGTTCTCCGCCTTCCCTCCTGCCTTGCATCCCAGCCAGCTCCCTGCCCTGCCTGTCCTGCATCCCCACTTCCTCTGGGAAGGCTGCTCCTGTAAACCAGTCCCTTGGACTCGGCCTCGCCTTTCTGGACAGCCCAGGTCACCTGTTCCCAGGCTTTGCTTCCCGCAGGGCACACACACAGCATTAGCTCTGTGGTTTCTCCTTCCTGCTGATGGTCCTGGCTAACTCTTGCTCACAACCTCCAAGTGTTGCCCCTGGTGTCACACACAGCACTGGAAAGCCCCAAACTCTGAAAGCTTTGGCCTTGTTGCTCCTGTCTGTGTAGCAGAGACATCCCACAGCCTGTTCTCCTCGCTTGGAATCCCTTCCCATCCAGAGGATGCTGGTGCTTGGTGAGTGTTGGTGTAGGGAAGGAGGAGGGAACAGAGGCTTTGCAGCGTGAGGCTGGGTGGGGAGAGTTCCTCAGGGATTCTGAAAGCAAGCAGTGACCTGAAATCCAGCACTGCTGGGGCAATACCTGCCCTGGCAGTCACGGATTTGGCTCAGGCTCCTTTCCTGAACTCCATTCTCCTGTTCCTCATCCTGTAGATGGGGAACTGCTTCTCATGGAGCAGGAGAGCCACAGCAGATGGAAGGGCAGCATTCCACTCTCATTCCCAGGTTGCTGCTTGATGGGATCCCACCCAGCTGCCTCTGCCTTTGGAGCAGAACTCTGGGATGGGGCCACCAACCCTTTTGCTCCTGAGGGGAGCAGGGAGCGACTGTCAGAGTGGGTGCAGGAATGGGGGATTGTCTGCTGCTGAAGGGAATCCTGGTGTCACTTCCCAGCCTTGGAGGCTGGGAAATGCCTCCTCTCCCCACTGTCCTTGGTTTTCAGAGCTTTTCAGAGATTTTAGTGGGGTTTTTTTGGGTCCATGTGTCCTAACAGAAGTCAGGAGGTTTGCCAGTTGGCAGAAGGAGAATTTCACTGCCCTCTCCCCCCAGGCTGTGTCACGGGGAGGATGCTGGTGACAGGAGAGGGACTGAGCACGGTGTGACCCCAGTCCCTCCCCTGCCCTGCCAGGCTGTCCCTGACCCCACACGGGCCCTGAGGAGGGGAAGGGGCAGCTCGGGCTGGGATCTGGCAGTCCCTGGGATGGCAGGCTGTTCCCTTCCCTCGGGGTGAGCTGGGCTGCAGGAGGAGGCTGGGCTGTGGTTCCCCGTTCCCTGTGGAGTGTCCCCTGTCCCCGGGAGGCGGATCCCTGTCCCTGTACATACCCATTGGGATCGCTGGTGTCGCTGTGTCCCTGTGTGTTGCTGTCCCCCCTCGCGGCGGCCCCGCTGCCCCCCCTGTCGTGTTGTTGGAGTCGCGGAGCGGGGAGGGAGGGGGGAGACCCCACTGACGGGGTGGGGGTAATTAGTGAAATGAATAGTTCCCTTCCCTCTGTCCTCTCTGGTGTGTTCAATGCCGTGTGTGTCGGCCCCGCTGTCTCGTAGCTGTAGCGAGTACGTGTGACTATTACTCTGAGTATGGACTGTCTGACACAGCCCTGTATCACAACCAATAAATAAAGTTATTTCACCAACACTTGCCCTCGCTGGTGCCACACCGGGGGACTTACTGAGAGCGGAACAGAGCAGGGCAGGGAGGAGGAGCAGGGATGGTGGAGAAGGAGGAGCAGGGATGGTGGAGGAGGGACGAAGGAGGAGCAGGGAAGAAGGAGGAGGAGGAGGGACAGACAGACGGAAGAGGAGGAGGGATGGAGGAGGAACAGAGGAGAAGAGATAGTTGGAAGGACTTTTCTCTGCTGACGTGTTAGCAAGATGTGAAATATGTAATAATTTTCCTAAGAAAGGCTGTTCTTTGATGTCTGATCTTTGTTTACTTTCAAGCCTGCTCAGCAAGAAAGGAGATTTAATCCGTGAAACAGCAGCCAGCGAGCTCTGAGTGATGGCCAGGGGTTAGAAAGGCAAATTACTTGCTGCTAGAAGGCAATTCCCACCCAAACCATTCCAGGAGTCTGTGAAGTTTGCGCCTCTCAGCCTCAGTTTTGTAAGTCACTAAAAAAACCCAGTGTTGCTGGAGCTGTTGTTTTCCCACCAGGAATCACAAACTGCCCCTTTGTCCCTCGAGTTCTGGAGGATGAAATGGACTGTGATGGGCTTAATGCTTTGATAATTAAGATACCCAAGGAAGAATCCTCTCTTTCCTGTTAGCCAGGGTTGGCAGGGAAGCTCTTGAGTCATTCCCTGTAATGAAAGGGAGGAAGCTGCCCAAGGCAGGGGAGACCTTCCTGGAGCTCCTGCCAGGGATTACTCTGAAGGATGAACAAATTGAACATTAGGGTTGTGTTTGCAGTTCCCTGTAGAGAGAACTCCTCCTTCCCCAAAAAACATGGGAATGCTGGGAAACGGTGTGAGACCAGAGAGGTGAATATCCCATGGGACACAGAGACTGTGGCAGCAGAAGAGCTCCTACCTTGCCTCCCCAGGGTCTCACAGTGGCGTTTCCTGGGTAGAAAAACTAATTTTTAATTCTGAGTGAAAGTCTCTTTTCTGCTGTATTTCCTGCCCCTCAGGGTCCTGCCCCAGGCACTGCTGGAGTTGTGGTGCTGCCACCACAGATAAACTCCCCCCAGAGCAGCTCCTGCTCCTTCCTGCAGTGCTGGAACACGTTCCAGGTTCATCAGGGCTGACTTCCAGCACAGGCAGTGGATACAAACACCCTGAAACAGAGCTGCACCTCCTGTGGATCCCAAATGTTCTCCTGCAGGCTGGAGCCGAGCCTTGTCCCAGCATTTTCTGAAGGTGGGAATGAACAATCCTGCACACAGACTTCCTGAGTGGGAATTTGGGCTGCTCTACTCATTTTATTGTTTTTATAGATGAAATGAAAACCACCACAAGGAAGAGAAGGGCAAAGCCAGGGCTGTCCTGAAGCCATTACAACATGATGATCCCAGCAGGCACTGGCACCCACATTTGCTGATAATTAACATTTCCAGACACCCCAGCCCTGTATCCCGGGGTCATTCCCAGCACAGAGGCACGAAGAGCCCAGTGCAGCCAGAGCCAGGCATGGAGTTTGGGTGGGTTTTACTCCTGGATCCCCCAGCAAACCCAGCAGAGCAGAGGTGAGACAGAGGAGAAGGAGAGAATTCCATGGCATGAGAGAAGGGCACAGGGGGATTTCTTGGAGGACAAGGCCCCTGCTTTGCTCAGGAGCCTCAGCCCCTCGTGCTTTTCCATCCCAACAGCTGTGCCTGCAGTGGGAGCTGGACGTGCTGGGCCATCTCAGGAGGTGGGAAAGCAGGAGAGGTTTGTGCAGGAGGAGCCCCAGCAGAGCTCCCTGTTAGTGAACAGTCCGTTCCTTCTGCCGCTGGTAATCTGGGGGAGAGGCAGAGCCTGAGAACAGGGAACCACCCCCAGGGGCAGCAAACACCTCCTGTCACGGCATTTAGAGCAACACTGGGTTTTAAATCCTCTCCTCCCCCACTCCCTATTTTCCTTTTTGTGGCCAGTTTCCATTTCAGGAAGAATCCCAGTTTGGCTTGGCTTGATCTCTTATCCCTTAAATCTTGGAACTTTATGGAAGCAGAACTTGGGAGTGAACACAGACCTTGCCTTCACTCACCATTCCAGCATCCCTAGGGAGGGGTACCCACCACTGGCACTGGTGCCAAGCTCATTCCTGTCCTATCCCAGGATAATCAGCTGCTTCTGGAGCCCAAAATTACCTTTGTCCTCCCCCACCATCCCCCCTTCCAGCACAGGGTGGCTCAGCCCCGCTCCCCAAGTTCCCCTGATTGTCCTGAGGCGGTGCCTGACCCCAGATCCCCGTCTGTGCCCCCCCAGACTCGGGTGGAGGTGGCAGGGATGGCTGGAAGGTGCTGCCCCCGCAGCCCCGGCCCCACTCACTGTAGGGGAAGTAGCGCACGCGCATCGTGATCTCCCGGGCTGTCTTCAGGATCTCCACGGCCTGGAAAACAAGGGCTGGGCAGGGCTGGGCAGGGCAGGAGGGGCTGGAAGGGCCCGGGTGTCCCCCCTGCCCCAGCTCACCTTGCTGTGCTCAATGTCCTGGAAATCCACGTCGTTCACCGACAGCACCTGGTCCCCCTCCTGCAGCCCCGCCCTGTGCGCATCCGAGTCGGGGATCACCTGGCACAGGGGTGGCATCGGGATGGGCACTGCCCCTCCCACAGCCCCTCGGCACCCCGGCAGCACATTCCCGGCAATTCCCGGGGCTGGGAATGGGATGGGACCAGGCAAGGCCACCAGAGGGGTCGAGTGTGGGAAATCCCAGCAGGAGCTGGGGGGTGGAGGGGCCAGCTCAGAGCCCCCTGCACACCCAGCAGCTCCCCAGGGAACAGCAGGATCGAGGGGGGGATGGACAGGGACGGACACACCTTGGAGATGAAGATCCCCAGCTGGGAGGCTTTTCCTCCTCGGATGTTGAAGCCCAACTGTGGGAAAAACCAGCAGTGAAAGGCAGCCACCAGGACCCTTCCCTTGGCCCAGGACCCTTCCCTTGGCCCAGGACCCTTCCCTTGATCCAGGACTCTTCCCTTGGCCCAGGACCCTTCCCATTCCCAGGACTCTTCTCATTGCCCAGGACCCTTCCCATTCACTAGACCCTATCCATTTCCAGGAGCCTTCCCAGGTCCCTTCTCATTCCCAGGTCCCTTCTCATTCCCAGGTCCCTTCCCTTGATCCAGGACCCTTCCCATTCCCCTTCGCTCTCTCCCAGGCAGATCCCGGTCTCTGTTCCCGTTCCCAGTCCCCCCAGCAGCCCCAGCCCCTCCCTCCCCAGCTCCCCCTGCCCGACATCCCCCGTGGGGGTCTCACCTGCGCCCCGGGCGGCTTCTGCAGGGCGATGGTGCGGGGCAGGAACCGCGTCAGCTCGTTGTTGTAGTCGGGGTGAAACACCCGCTGCGGGGACGCGCCAGCTCAGCCGGGGCCGGGCCGGGTCCCCCCGGGCGGCCCCCCCGGCCCTCACGCGGTGCGGCGGGACCCCCCTCAGTCTCACCCCTCACCTGGATCGG
Organism: Pyrocephalus nanus; assembly: GCA_038380795.1. NCBI lineage: Eukaryota > Metazoa > Chordata > Aves > Passeriformes > Tyrannidae > Pyrocephalus > Pyrocephalus nanus. The sequence continues at coordinate 18,751,364 of CM076274.1, read as the reverse complement.
CGGGACCCCCCTCAGTCTCACCCCTCACCTGGTGCGGCGGGACCCAGGCGGGCGGGCTCTCGTAGGGCGGCAGGAAAACCACCGGGAAGTCGTCGTAGGGCGCGCGGGGCTCCATGGCCGCCGGCTCGGGCGGCGCGCACCGCCACGCCATTGGCCCGCCGTTCCGCCCGCCCCGCCACGCCATTGGCCCGCCGTTCCGCCCGCCCCTCCGCCTCCCGCTTCCCTCATCGGCGATTGGCTGCTCGCCGCCCCGCAGTGACGCATCGCGTCCTGATTGGCGCGCGCTCCGCCCGTCGGTGACGCACCGCTCCCTGATTGGCCGCCTTCTCGCGCGGCCCGTTTGAGTCGCGACCGTTGCGGCGCGGCCATTGCGGGCGCGGCGGCTCCGGGCGCGTTCCGAGGGCGCTCCGGCGGCACCGCCCGCGCTGCGATCGCATCCCCGCCCGTCCCCACTCCCCCTGGGCCCGCGGGGTCCCGGCCGCTGTCCCCGGTGCCGGTGCTCAGGGCCCGTCCCGCGCGGGGCCGGCCATGCAGCGCGACGAGGACAAGGGCATCCCGGTGCGGGTGGCGCTGCGCTGCCGGCCGCTCGTACCCCGCGAGAGCAGCGAGGGCTGCCAGAGCTGCCTGTTCTTCGTACCCGGCGAGCCGCAGGTGAGGCACCCGCACCCTCCCCTCATCCCTCCCGCACCCCCCGCCCGGGCGCGCTGTGACCGCCCCATCCCGTCCCATCCCATCCCATCGCGTCCCATCCCATCCCGTCCCATCCCATCCCATCCCGTCCCATCCCATCCCATCCCGTCCCATCCCATCCCATCCCATCCCATCCCATCCCATCCCATCCCATCCCGTCCCGTCCCGTCCGCAGGTCGTGGTGGGCAAGGACAAGTCCTTCACCTACGATTACGTGTTCGACCCCTCGGCGGAGCAGGAGGAGGTTTTCAACACTGCGGTGTCTCCTCTGGTCCGAGGCATCTTCAAAGGTCTGTGCCAAACCTGGGCCCTCTGCTGCCGGTTCTGCTGCTGAGACTGAGGGGTGGGGGGTCCTCGGGCCTGAAGGCCCTTGGAGGGTTTTTCTTTTAAGGGAGAGGGTTTTCATCGAATCCCAGGATGGTTTGGGTTGGAAGGGACCTTAAAGCCCATCCATTCCCACCCCTTCCATGGGCAGGGACACCTTCCACCAGCCCAGGTTGCTCCAAGCCCCGTCCAGCCTGGCCTTGGACACTTCCAGGGATCCAGGGGCAGCCACAGCTTCTCTGGGCACCCTGTGCCAGGGCCTGCCCACCCTCAAAAGGAAGAATTCCTTCCAATATCCCATCTATCCCTGCCCTCTGGCAGTGGGAAGCCATTCCCCCTTTCCTGTTCCTCCATCCCTTGTAAAAAGTCTCTCCATCTTTGAGGATCACACAGTGATTTGATGCTCAGCCCATCCCAGGAGCTGCTGGTGCTGCAGTGGGTGACAGAACCTGTGCCGTTGCTGGCCAGCTCTCTAGTAAAGCAACAGCCAGTCTTTAAAAAGAGCTGAAATAATAATTTTATCTGTGTTTTGGGGGGCTTTTCATTGACATTTTCATTGACTGTGACTGTGCTTGCAGCTGGTGTGAACTGACACTTTTCTTTAAGGACGGTTTTCCCAGCTTTGTTCAAAGTCTCCTGTGGTTTTCCATGTGACTGATCCTGTGCCCTTTGTTCCCCCAGGATACAATGCCACTGTCTTGGCCTATGGACAGACTGGATCTGGGAAAACCTACTCCATGGGAGGCACCTACACGGCCACCCAGGAGCACGAGCCCAGCGTGGGGGTCATCCCAAGGGTCATCAGGCTGCTCTTTGAGGAGAAGCAGCAAAGGCAGGATTGGGAATTTGTCCTCAAAGTTTCTTATCTCGAGGTAAAGGTTTTGGTTCTCAAACTGTTTTCAAGTTTTGAATTAGCTGAGTTTTGGGGCTTCCTCCTCCTCCAAGTAATAGATGCTGAATAAATCAACAACTAAGGCTCCAGAAACTGGGTCTTATCCAAGATATTTTTCTCTGAAGGTGAAATGAGTAGAATGTGATGCCAGATTAGCCCTGATTCCAGCATCACCACCCCTTTCTCTGGTGGGTTGTCCTCCTGCAAGGCTGGTAACTCTGAGCTGCTCTTGTGCCATTCCAGATCTACAACGAGGACATCCTGGACCTGCTGTGCCCCTCGAGGGAACGCTCCTCCCAGATCAGCATCAGGGAGGACCCCAAGGAGGGCATCAAGGTCTGCTGCCCTGTGGGATGTGGGGGCATGGGGGGTGGCAGGGCTGGGGAGGAGTGTGCTGGTGGCACCACTGCCTGACTCCCTGAACACTGCCCAGGGAATCAGCACAGCCACTCCCTGCTCTCAGAACGGGGCTCCTGAGCCTGAACTTCACTCAGGGCAGCACCAAGAGGGTCTGGTGTTCACGACAAAGCCACTTGCACGTGCTGCTCTGACTCTCTGAAGGGTGATTGAGGTGAATGTCTGAGGTGTTTGTCCTTGGAGCCCCTTCACTCCAATCCCTGCTGCCCTCGTGCTCCTCACTGGGCAGATGTCAGGTGCAGGAAGGGGATCCTGAGGGCAAACTTGCAGTGCCCCAGAGATTTTCTCAGCAGTTTTGTCCAGCTGTGAGTTTATAGCACAGTGCAGAGAATCCTTGTGCTGCTGCTTCCCCTGGGTCCCTGGTTTCTCCATGGATCCCAGAGCCCAGCTGGCTCTCAGGCAGGCACGGGAGCTTGGGGGCAGTGTGTGGGAGCAGGAGGAGGGAGAGATGATGTGACTTCATGTTACTGATGGGAAATTCAGGACAGATTTTTCCTGGGGGGATCCACCCCAGGCCTCTTGAGGTGAGACATTCTTGGGAACGGAGCTCACCAGGTCTGGTACAGCCTGAGGTGGAGGAGGATTTCTCTGGACTAGGCTGGGATGAGGAGGAAGGAGAAAATCAATAATGCTGTTTTCCTGGCTACAGATTGTAGGGTTGACTGAAAGAAACGTCACCTGTGCCCAAGACACTGTGTCCTGCCTGGAGCAAGGGAACAATGCCAGGACAGTGGGATCCACGGCCATGAACTCTCAGTCCTCACGGTCCCACGCCATCTTCACCATCTGCATCGACCAGAAGAAGAAAAATGACAAGTGAGTGGGATTGTGCAGCCACTCCCAGCAGCTCTTGGGAGCTACCTGCCCAAAATTCCATAATCCTGTTCTTGGTCCTGCTCTGAGCTCCTCGAGGCAGTTGTTGTGTGTCTGTCTCTGGTATTTCAGCTCCTGGGCTGCTCCTTTCCTGACTGCACCTTACTGAGAAATAAAATAATGTATTTCTGCCACAGGAACTGCAGTTTTCACTCCAAACTACATTTGGTGGACCTTGCTGGCTCTGAGAGACAGAAGAAGACCAAGGCTGAGGGAGACAGACTAAAAGAAGGTCTGTGGGCAAAGGATCAGCAGAGCCTGGGTTTCCAATCACTTTGGAGATAATAAAAGAGCAAGGCAGTTCTTTAACCCTTGCAGTACCCTTTTTGAAGCCTCTTACATTTTATTAAGGGCGGGAAATGAGCAGTTTTTAGCTCTGCTCACTGGGATCTCTTTGCAGGGATCAACATCAACAAAGGCCTCCTCGCCCTGGGGAACGTCATCAGCGCTCTTGGAGATGAGAACAAAAAGGGTGGCTTTGTCCCCTACAGAGACTCCAAGTTGACAAGGCTGCTGCAAGGTAAGAGGCAGGTGATGACAAAGCCTAAATCTGTGTTTTAAATAACAGGATGCACCTTAAACAAAGCAGGAGAAAACCCAACAGCCACCAAACCAGAGCTGAGGGCAGGAGCTGCTGCTGGGAGAGGGGTTCATTTATTTAGTTCCTCTTTTCCCTGAAGCCAGACCTCTCTTGAACTCTTTATTTTTAGGTTGCAAATGCAGTGAGATGAGCTCCTAAATGAGTCCTGCTCTCCTGCAGTTTCTATGACAGGAGGAAACGAGACAAATTCAGAGCATATTTTTGGTGGGGAAGATGAGAAGCCAAGTCTGGGAGCAGAGATCTATTATTGTACCTTAATTATAGCAACTTACTGGATGATGTCACAGCCAGAATGAAGCTCAAGCTGTCTGTGCCTTCCCTGGGAGCCTCATGTTTGATTTGCTTCTTAGTCTGAATGTCTGGTCTTTGTGGTACTTGCTTTTCAATAGCTGTGATGGTATTTTAATACATTTATCTGAATTAACCTTTCACATGGGCATGACTTTGGTAATGAACTTACTGGGATGTTTATGGTAGTTAAATAATCTGGTACAGAAACTCTTCAGTGTTTTCCATACCTGAGAGTCCCTAATTAAAAACTGGATTTTGCTGCACGTGGGGCCCCTTTTTCTGATCAGTAGCTTGAAGTAGCCAATGTGTGTAAAAGTAAAGGATGAAAGGCCATGCAGTTCTTAGCCAAGAATTCCTTACATTGAAGAGAATTCTGATGTCTGGATATTCATGGAGGTCTTGAGTGTTGTTAGGTGGGAGAAGGGAAGGGAAAACCTGAAAGAACAGGGCCAGAAATGGCATAAAGGAATTACTTAACAGGGCAGTGATATTAGTGGGGCTGCTGAGGTGAAATCTTTGGTGTTTAGAGCTTAGACATGACTTTGGCCTTCAAAAAACCTCTCTGCTACAGAACTGACTGGGCAGAGGAGAAAGTCATGACAGTGACCCAAAGCTACAGCTGGATGTTGTATTTTGGGGGTGCACTCGGGGGGGTTTTAGTGTCCCAAGGGTGGTGTGTCCCTGGCCACCCTGGCTCTCTGCAAGCTTTGCTCACCCCCTCGTTCTCCCTGCCAGACTCGCTGGGAGGGAACAGCCACACCCTGATGATTGCCTGTGTGAGCCCAGCAGACTCCAACCTGGAGGAGACCCTCAACACTCTGCGCTACGCTGACAGGGCCAGGAAGATCAAGAACAAACCCATTGTCAACGTGGATCCCCAGGCAGCTGAGCTGCACCAGCTCAAGCAGCAGGTGCTGGGGGGCTTCCTCCTGGGGGAGGGTCTGTCCTCTCAGTTCTGAGCCCAGGGGCCAGCAGGGGAAGGCACAGGGTGCCCAACCACAACACCAAGTGTGCAGGACATGTTGGATGTGCTGGAAAGGGAATGTAAGGGCACTTCTGGAATGTTGCAGCAGCCATTCAATGCCAGGCAAAAAGGAGGGGGTGGTGTGGTTTGTATTTCCTTTTCACCCAACAAATCATTGCCTGCCCAGGCTAAAGGCAAAATTAGAAACACAGGGATGGTTTGGTGCCCTCCTGACATCTCCTGCCTGTGCCCAGCACAGAGTGGGAATGAGAGTGTTCCTCTGGTCACTCCAGAGGGGAAAGAAGGCAGCTTTTATTTTAGCAGTGAATGATTTGAACATCTAGAGCCCCATGGCTGCTTTCCTCAGGCAGTGGCAAAGCAGAATGACGGAGCAGCTGACTCAGGAAGACCAAGGATCTGAAGGGTGTTCCTTCAACCATCGAGTTTCTTATTGGGAGAGATTTACAAGCAGGAATTATTTGTCTTCCCAGGTCCAAGAGCTGCAGGTGTTGCTGCTGCAGGCCCATGGGGGGACCCTCCCTGTGTCTATCAAGTAAGATTTCTTCTTCAATACTCAAGTATCAGGTGTGTGGCACAGAAAAGCCTCTGGATCTCCTCTGCTCCAGGAGCTGCTGTGCAATGAGGGGAGAGCAAACTGGTTGCTTTTTCCCCCCTCTTTTTGTTCTTTTTGTCGTGGTTACTGGAATTCCACAGGTTATTTCACTTTGTAGCAAAGCCCTTGAGGCTGCAAACATCTCTTGCAGGAAATAGGAGAGGAACCAGGCAATGTGTCCTAAGTGAACATTTCTCAGACCCATTCACACATCTTTTATTCACCCCTCTACCCAGAAATGTGAGGCACCTCCATCCCCATTGTTCTTAAAAGCACCAGATGCAGGAAGGAGATGGATTGTATATTTGTTGTCACCTGAGGATGCTTCAAAACCCAGTACATGCAGTTTAACCTGGATTTGGAGGTCCATCCTATATTATAGAGGTGTCCAGGGCCAGGCTGGACAGGGCTTGGAGCAGCCTGGGATAGTGGAAGGTGTCCCTGCCCGTGGCAGGGGGTTTGGAAATAAAAGATCTTTAAGGTCCTTCCAACCCAACCATTCTGGGACATTCACTGTAAATTATTTAGGGAACTTGGAGGTGATTTCTGTGCTGTTCCAAACCTTTGGCAAAGCCATGTTCTCAACCAAAGGGTCCTTTGCTGTTTCAGTAGCCTGGCACCCTCTGAGAACCTGCAGTCCCTGATGGAGAAGAACCAGTGCCTGATGGAGGAGAACCAGAAGCTGAGCCAGGGGCTGAGTGAGGCTGCTGGACAGACAGCACAGATGCTGGAGAGGATGATCCTGGTAAGGTCCAGTTACCAAGGAGAGCTTTAAGCAGGTCCTGCACTAATGGCATGTTGGCAATCTCTCTTTAACATTGATTTCAAGTCAGTCAGAACCAAAAGTCTGCCAGAATCTTTTCCATCCTGTTTTGCTTCTATTGTCTTGTACATTCCTGAAAAAATGCTGTTAAATCTGAACAAGCTGGTGGTCATGCAGGACCTTTCAGTGCATTGATTTGCCACACACACTGCCAAGATGTCTTTTGGTACAAATTAATTAGTTGATTCCTGGCTTCTTACCTTGCTTCTGCAATTCAGTGTCATTCTGCCTTCCCTCAGACAGAACAAGAAAATGAGAAGATGAATGCCAGGCTAGAGCAGCTCCAGCAACATGCTGTGTAAGTGTGTGCACACCCTCCTCCTCTGGGCAGTTAAATGGGATGAACTGGTGTTTGCTCACCCAAAATTCACTGGTATGTTGAGGGGGGAAGGTTGTTCCTCACTGGAATGAACATGCCCTGGATTTGCTCCCCTGTGTGCACTGCAGGTGCAAGTTGGACCTGCAGAAGTTGGTGGAGACAGTGGAGGATGAGGAGCTGAAGGAAAATGTGGAGGTGATTCGTAACCTGCAGCAGGTGCTGGCTGAGTTCCAGGTAAGGCTGGATCCAGGGAGGGAGGAGTTGTGTGTTCCACAAGTTTTCTGGTGAAGTCTGGGATTCTTCTGCTGATCTGCTCAGCAGTGAATTCCACTCTGCAGAGACTTGGCTCAAGGAGCCCAGGAATTCTAAGCATGAAGTGACTTAATACCCACTTAAAAACTGTCCTGTTGTTCTTTTAATGCTGCAGAAAGGCCACTTGTGGGAGAAGAGTCTCCTTAAAAGATTCTGATAGTGGGAGATCAGCATGGGTTTGCAATCCATAAGTTGGATGGAGCGTTAGGAACTTGGTAGTTTTCATGAACAACACAAATTGCAGGGACCTGAAATTGTTAAATAGAAGTTGCCAGACCTTTGTCTCATTGAGATCCTTAGACACTCCCCCCATTCCCAGACTCAGCTGGCTGCCAAGGCTGGTAATTCAGGGAAGGCTATGAGCTTGTCCAGCTAGTCCAGGTGGAGTTTTGTCACTGTAAAAGGAGGAAGACAATGGTCTTCCCTTTCCAGAGCATTCTGACCAGAGCAGAATCACATTATATTTTGTCATAATATACCAACAGACTGTTTTCAGCTTCATTTTACTTCTTCTTTCCCTTTTCACCAAAATCTTCTTTCCTTTGTCCTCTGCAGAGTGAAAAAGCTGCCACAGCAGAAGCTGCTGCAGAGATGGCAAGCCCTGAACAGGAGGCTACAGGTGTAAGTGAGGGGAGGGCTCAGCAGGGCAGGTTTTTATCTCCTCATCATTTTTATCTGTTCCCTCATGCTCATTTTCTGATCCAAATGCTTGATAAATAACGTGTCACCCTTGTAGGAGCTGGATTTTAAACTCTTAATTCCTCAGTGTGTTCCAGATCAATAACCTGCTCTCATTCTGAATACCCAGTGTAACCAATGAGCTCACAGTGTTCTGCAGGGTCTGAGGTCATGTCATTCCAGAGCTTTGGATTGGCCTCTCCTGCTCACTTTGTGTCTCCTCCAGGAAGCAGAACTGGGCCAGGATGCCAAGAGAGCCTCCAACGACTTCACCACCCAGCACGCCCTTCGCCAGGCCCAGCTGTCCAAGGAGCTGCTGGAGCTCAACAAAGCCCTGACCCTGAAAGAGGCACTTGCCAAAAAAATGGCTCAGAATGATAATCAGCTGGAGCCCATTCAGTCCCAGTACCAGGTAAACTTGACATCCTGCTTGTTCAGTTCCTTTTCCCCAGTGATTGCTGACCCTCCGTGCTGGGGAGGGAAGGGAGGGGATCCATCCTCTCCTGAGCATGTTCTGATTTGGGTCTGTTTATTCCTCAGCTGGGTCACTGCCCCCTTGGGCTCTCCCATCTCTGGAGTTACTCCATAATCACTTGGCACAGAGGTTCTGTGACCCACCAAAGCTTCAGTGTCTGAACCAGCCCTTGTGACACTCTCACTGCTCTTAGATAAGGTTTATCAGTCTGCTGGTAGCACTGTGGGTTCTCAAGGTTTCTCTGTCCTAAAGCTTTGTCTCAGAGTGTATTTTGAAGGCTTTTCTTTGGAGGCTGATAAATCTTGTCCTTCCTAGACCAACATCAAGGATCTGGAATTGGAGGTCAGCAATTTGCAAAAAGAAAAGGAGGAACTGGTCCTTGCTCTGCACATGGCAAAGAAGGATATCAACCAGGCCAAGTGAGTGTGACTGTGTTATGCCTGAAAATCCAATGTCTTGTACTTCTATTTATAAAGTCTTTTACTGATGTCAGTGTGTCCCTCTGACATGCCAGGATGAGCTGCAGAGCAGCCTCCTGTGGGCTTTCAGCAGCAGGAAAGTTGATAACACACCATTTAGCCCAGCCTTTGGTCAGGTGTCTCTGGGATTGGAGGGTGCTGGTGGATTTTAAGGGCTGGTTTCTCCCCAGGCTGAGCGAGCGGCGGCGGAAAAGGCTCCAGGAGCTGGAGGGACAAATCAGTGAGCTGAGGAAGAAGCTGAACGAGCAGTCCAAGCTCCTGAAGCTGAAGGAATCCACGGAACGCACGGTGTCCAAACTGAACCAGGAGATCAGGGTAACCCATCCTGGCTGCACTGCTGAGTGCCCAGGGCAGACCCAGCAGCTCCCACACAGGCACAGCTCCCCTTCTGCTCTGCCACACTGAGAGCAGCAGTTCTGGGCACGGTTCCTCTGGCCATGTGACCACAGTGTCTGGGGGAGCACAATAGGCAGGTGGCTGCTGAGATTTGGAGGGGTAAAATGAGTCCAAAGGGTCTTCTGGCTCTTCTAATAATTTATTGCCTCAGTCAGATCACTTGGCTTCACTTTGATTTCCCTTAACTGTGCATGTGTATGCCTTTAATGCCTTCCATTTATGCCTTAAAAAAATGAATCCCTGGGTTTTAGCACTTGGAGAGTGTTCTGAGGGGGAGCATCCTACAATTTTCCACCTGCCACTTCCCCCACCTGACAGACACAAGGGAAATGCAGGTTGAAGTTCCCCAGGATGTAAATCCTGGACAGTTCTTCCAGCCTCTTGTATTTTTCAGGAAATGAAGCACCAAAGGGTCCAGCTGATGAGGCAGATGAAGGAAGACACTGAGAAATTCAGGCAGTGGAAGCAAAAGAAGGACAAGGAAGTGATCCAGCTGAAGGAAAAGGTGAGCAAACAACCCCCACCCCGAGACTGTACCACCCTCCCAAGTGTAAGACAGATCAGTCAAGTGCTTGCTGCAAGGCTTGAAGCAACTGAAAACCAGCTGGGAGTGCTTTGAAGAGAAGGTTGGTTCCTGTGGCTGCCACTTTTCACTAGTTGTTGTAAATGGACTTGTGGCTGGAGATCCTAAAGATGCTGACACAGCTGTGACTCAGCTCTGAGGCAGAAGGCAAAAATATTCAGTATTTGAAGTATTTAAAGTTGTAGGACTTGGCCCCAGAATGGGAGGTATTTAAAGTTTCAAAGGAATATTGGATCTGCAGGTTCAGGAAATCCAGCTGGTTGTGGCACCCAATGGAATGGACAGCAAACACCCGGAGTTCTGATCCCACAGCAGTTCTCACCCCTCAGTGCTTTGGGATGAACTTGTGGGCTTCAGCCTCACCCAGCCTTTAGGCTCCAGAACCTCTGTCATGGAAACTGTGGAGCCCAGGTGACTTTTCCAGCTGTTTCCCTGCTGTTTCCCTGCAGGATCGGAAGAGGCAGTACGAGCTCCTCAAGCTGGAGAGGGATTTCCAGAAACAGGCCAATGTCCTACGGCGCAAGACAGAGGAGGTGAGGGGGGCAACATCCCACAGAAAGCCCTGAACAATGCCAGGGGCTGCAGGATGGCATGGGACATGCACAGACCTCTTAAGGGCAGCTTGGGGGATGGAAATAAGAGCTTTTCTCTCTGCAGAGAAAGCCACACTTCTGTCTCGTGGCCTTTGAGGGATCCTGCTTAAATCTGCTCCTTAAAGGCTAAATTCCACTCTGGGCATCAGGCTGCTCTGGAAATCCATTGCAGTTGGCCAGGCTTAAGTGGGAAATGAATTTGAGCGTGGATATATTAGATTGCAGTTCAAAATCCTTTCGAGGTGGTTGTGTCAAAGAAATGCAACCCTCATTTGGGACATTTTCTTCTACTTCTTAGGCCTAGAAGCAGGTTCTCCTTAAACCAGCAATCTCAGCAGAGGAAATAAGTCAAGGACTGGAAGCTTTGACTTTGTGCTTCTGGTTTATTCCCCCTGTGCCTTGGCTTGGCACTCCCTGGTGTTTTCCAGCTGTTGCAGGTGAGGTGCCAGAGCTGCTGCTGAGCTCCCGGGGGATGTTTTGCAGGCAGCAGCTGCCAACAAGCGGCTGAAGGACGCCCTGCAGAGACAGAAGGAGGCTGCAGACAAACGCAAGGAGAGCCAGAGCCGGGGCCTGGAAGGAGTGGCTGCCCGAGTGAAGGTGGGGGACAGGGTGTTTGTCATCCCAGCACTGGGGGGCTCAGGGGGGGCTGCTGGGGTTGGGGCTGGAGCAGGGAGGGGAGGGACAGGGATGGCTCTAAAACAAACCCCTTCCCAGAGCAGCGCTCAGTCCTGCAGTTGAGGCTGCACTAAACCCTCTCCTGGTGGGGTTCCTGTTGCAGAGCTGGCTGGCAAACGAGGTGGAGGTTCTGGTGAGCACTGAGGAGGCCCGGAGGCACCTCTCAGACCTGCTGGAGGACAGGAAGATCCTGGCCCAGGAGCTGCAGCAGCTCAAGGAGAAGAAGGATTCCGGGGAAAACCCCCCTCCAAAGCTCCGGGTGAGGGGAGAGGCCCAGCCCTCGGGGTGTTCAGCAGCACTGGGGTTACTGTGACCCTCAGAGGTGGAACCACCACCCCTGGGAGTGTCCCAAAAAGGTGTGGATGTGGCCCTGGGAGTGCTGGGTGAATGGTGGGACTCCGAGGGCTTTTCCAACCTCAGTGACTGTGAGGGCTGTGAGTGGGTCACACTCTTATCAAAGACTTTGTGCTTGGGGAAGGAGCCCTGGAATTGCAGCCCTGGAGAGAGCTGCTCCTCTGTGCTGGGCTGTCTAAAGGTGTCATTTCCTCCCCTGTTCTCCCTTGGCTGCAATTCCTCAGAGAAGGACCTACTGCCTGGCAGAGCTGCAGTCCCCAGAGGTGGATCTCTCCATATCCAAGCAGATAGAAAGCCTGGAAACTGAGATGGAGCTCAGGTAAGGCAGTACCACAAAGCTGATCTGCACAGCCTTGCCTCTGGTTTTTCCCTCATTTCCATCCCAGCTCTTCTATGAAATGGAAGAGAATGTAAAACATTTATACACTGAACTGGGAACAATGAGATGAGAGCGTGGGGTTTTCCTGGCTTGGAGTTTTCCACAATGCAGACATTACTCAGTCACTAAGACTGGATTCTTCTGAGCTGTTTGTGAGCACCTCTGTATGAGGAAAACCTTCCCCCTTCCTTTGGGAATGGGAAGGGAAGGCAGAACTCCCCAGTGCAGCAATGCAGGCTCCAGCTGCCCAACTGAGGCATCAAAATTGTAACTTCATCTATTCCACCTGATATTCTGGGAACAGTAACTTTAACCCTGGTTTTCTGCTGTGTGTGTTGTAACCCCAAATCCATGAATTCTTCCCCAGGAGTGCCCAGATAGCAGATCTGCAGCAGAAACTCCTGGATGCAGACAATGGGGATCGTGCCAAGCAGCGCTGGGACAGCATTGCCACAATCCTGGAGGCTAAATGTGCTCTGAAGTACCTCCTGGGAGAGGTAAAAGCTGGATTTTCCAGTTTTATCCCTAAAAGCAGAGGCTCTGAGTCTGCTTAGCCAGGAATGAACAGAAGTGACTAAAGGAATTGGAGTGGAGCACTCTTTTATGCTGGATGAGGTTTATTTCCCTCACAACTTTGGATTAAAATGTTCTGTACTGGGCAGTAGAATCCAAAAAACAGGGAAGAGGGGAATGGAATATATGAGGGTGTGGAGATGCCAGCTAAAGCTGTGCTTATGAAAGACTTGGCATGGGAATAAGAAAATAAAAAAGACAAATTTTAGAAGAGAAGAGAAAGAAGTCCCTAAAAATACTTCCTGGACAAGCAGAGAAACAAGGGGAGTGCTGGTTGAGGTCAGGGGAAGCATTGTTGGGTGTTGAGATGGGAAAAGTTTGGACAAGAGTGGGGATAGAGGAGTAGGAATTGAGTTGTGGCATCAAGGAAAGAGCAAGTGAAGGACAGAATCCTCTGTCACTCCCTGGTGCTTAGAAAGGCAAAAAGTGAAAAGGAAAATACTCCAAGTGCTGCAGGAAGGGAGACGAATTTAGAACTGTGAACAAAAGCTGCTCCCTGTTTTGTGCTCCCAAACTGGTTGTCAGGTGTGTGGCTCTGAATTTCCTTGTGGCTGGTGCCAGCCCAGTTCCTGGGGTGGCTGGAAATGACAGAAATGCTTCACCTGCACCAGCAGCACCTTTCCCACCGTGGAATCCCTGACCCAAACGTTGCTTTTGTTCCAGCTGGTCTCCTCCAAAGTCCAGGAGAGCAAGCTCCAGAGCAGCCTGGAGCAGGGCAAAGCCACCTGCTCAGACGTGCAGAAGATGCTGATGGAGGAGAGAAACCACGTCACAGAGCTGGAGATTGAGTTCCAAAATCAGCTTGTGGTGCAGGAACAGCAGCACCAGGAAAAGGTAAAACACAGCTCATGGAAGTCTTGAACTCTGGGACCGATTCCCCAGGTCTGCTCCGAGGCAAAGGGGATGTGGTGAAATCAAGCTGGTGCTGGACAGAAACTCAAATTTAGACTTTGGCAGATGATCAATCAAAAGCCAAATCTCCCTGTTAATCCTGTGCCCTAGGCCAGTTGCTTTACCCAGTGACTGTTTTGATGCTTTAAGGATGTTACCCCTGGAAGTGGCAGAATCTGCCTGAAATTGCCAAGGCTTTGGATGCCTGGGTGTTCCTTCAGGAATTCCTACCTGCTCATTCCTACTTGCTTTCAGGTTCTGTACCTGCTCAGCCAACTGCAGCAAAAAGAAGCAGAGGAGAAGAAATGGGAAGATTCCCTGAACGAGCAGGAGAAGCAGCTGCAGGAGAGACTCAGGTTCCAGGTGCAGTGTCTGGCTGTGGCTTGGAGGGAGGGTGGGATCCTTTGGGATAGCTGGTCCTTGGAACAGGAGCTTTGGAATGAGGGAGGTGCAGGAGGACTGTGAGTGTTCCCTTGGCAGGGGGTAGTTTCTGTGCAGGTCTGGACAATCCTGGAGTTTTTCTCTTTACCTTTAATTAAATAAATTTCCTCTTGCCTTGCAAACAGGAGGAAGAGCTGGAGAAAATGAAGGAGGAGAACCGGGAACTCCTCCAGGAAAATGACTCTCTGAAACAGGTAAAGCCTTGGGAGATTAATGGCAGTTGATTTCTGTGTTTTGCAAAGCTAATTCTTGTCCCTTTTAACAGAAACTGCTGCTCCTCCAAGTTGTCAGTGGCCAGAAGCTCCGGCACATCCAACAAAGGCCACCAGAGTCTCCAGACTCTTCTTTTGAATATATCCCAGCCAAAGTAAGATCCTGCACAGATTTCATGCTTGGATTGTACCTGAGTTCTTCTCCTAAGTTAATCTTGGCTATTAATAATTTGGGTTCTTTCTCCTAAGTTGCTTTTTACCAGGCAGCTCATTCTGCTTATTGAAGTTGGCCCCTTCAGTCCTTTTCAGAACACTCAAAACTACCTTGCACTAGTTTTTTGATGTTAAAAAAAGGCAACCAAACCCCCTTAACCTGTTTCCTCCTTTCTACTTCTGTCTGACTCTGCATCCTCCCTCACAGTCCAGATGTTTTATCTGTAGCATTTCCAGTCTCTAAACTCTGGAGCAAGGAATGTATCATAGCAAGTGTAACCATTGCCTTGCAAAGAGCCAAATCTTAGTGCTGGGAGGAAGAAATGATTTAAAGCTATGTGGGCAAGAGTGACACAAATGTTGGTGTTTTTTTTTTTCATGTGATATGACAAATATGACTCAGCCTTCCAAGGAGTTGTCACTTACAGGAGTTTCAATTGGCTGGGTTTTTAATCCTGACAATTTTACAAAGTTTTTCTCCTCCCTCACCCTCTTGGCTGGCTGAGGAACGGGGAGTGTGGGGCTCTGAGTACCTCAGTGAAATATTAAATAAACACTGGAGCAATGTGAGTGGAATGCAAGCCCTGTGCCCCCCTGAGCCCCTGCCCCCCGTGCTGCAGCCCAAGGCCCCCAGGCAGACGACGGCCAAGCCACGTGCACCCAGCCCCGAGATGGACCTGGAGGAGCTGCTCTCCGACCCCGGGGACCTGGAGGATTCCGACTGGGTTCCTGCCAGAGCAGCCAGAGGGGCAAAGAAAAGCCTCACGGGGGTAAGATCCACTTCCCTTTGATCCAGGAGCTAGCAGGGGCTCGCTGGGCTGGATCCAAGGATCTGTGTGTGTACAGAGGACAGGGAGATGTAGGGTCACCACTGAGGCTTTGGGATAACCTGAGGAACTGAAGGTGCTCATCCTGGGGGTTCTGCAGCCAGAGACGGGTGTGCAGTGGAAGGATTTTTTTATCTGGGAGGCAGGGCTGGCACTGAATCGAGGGGTGTGGGGGCTGGGGGACGTGGCTGTCCCTGCGCTGCCACCCCCGGTTGGTGCCGGTGCCCCGGGCAGAGCAGGATCCCTGTCCCGCAGTGCTCGTGCCGGGGCCGCTGTGGGAACAGGCAGTGTGGCTGCAGGAAGCAGAAGGTGGGATGTTCCAGCGGCTGCAGCTGCGACTCAGCCACCTGCAGGAACCGGGACACCGCCCTGGTGAGTTCTTTTAAAAAGTATCAAAAAGTTGTATTCATATTTACACATCTATGAACAGTATATAAGTAAGAGTAGTGCTGTGAGCATGTCATGCTTATAATTAAAAAAAAATAATACATTTTACATGTTGGGTTATGTATGTTTTTAAATGGTACAGGCTGTACATGTTACTGGAATAAAAAGAGTGTCTGAGACTCTACAAATAGATGTGTCTGTAGAAAAGAATAAGCCATGAATGTATGGGTATAATATAACTGTATGTAGACATATAAAAGGGCACTTATATATAATTTAGATATTATCTATAATTACATATGGTATTATTTAATATTTACTATATATATTATTTAAAATGGTATTATTTAATATTAACAGGTATTTGGGGGTATCACATCACAGATTTACCTACTCCCAATTGACAGCCATAAACCTAAAGACAAATAAGTCAGTCTTTCTTTTGCACTCGGTAAATTCAAGTTGTATCTTTGGCTTCAGACAACACGAAAGCTTAACCCATATTATTATTATTATTATTATTATTATTTATTTTATTTTTTTTTTTTATTTTTTTATATAACTATATCAATCATGAAATGTTTTTCTTTAAGAATGGAATGGGTAATTTGGGGAGGGGGCTGTAGCACCAGGGATGTGCTCACACTGTGCTGCCCCTCAGGAGGCCACGACGTGCAAGGACCCCCAGAGGGACTCGGAAGGCTCCTTGAAGCTGGAGGACCCCACGCTGGTGAGAGCAGGAGAGAGCTTCTTCCAGCCCCCCTGTGTCACTCCAACCACAAAGGTATCCCAGGGCTGGGGGGGACAGGGAGGGATTTACAGGAAAATTATCCAAGGGGAAAAAGCTGCAGCTGGAAAAGCCTCTGCAGCCCCAGGCTGACAGGGCAGCTCGTGTTGGAGTTCTGAGGGTATTGGATTCGTGTTTTTGCACTGAGATGTTGCCACACAGGCTTGCCCTTCTTTCCTGCTGCACCTTCCAGCAAGGAGAGAGGGAAGTGAGGAGCTTGTAGGATAAAATCACATCTGTCCACGTTCAAATTTACTGTTTTTAAGCTTACTTTGTTCTCTGACTTGGCTCATTTTGCCTCAGCTAAATAAGTAAAAATTGCTAAATTATTATAATAATATAATATAATATAATATAATATAATATAATATAATATATAATGTAATATAATATAAAATATAATGTAATATAATATAAAATATAATATATATAATATATAAATTATTATAATAATTGCTAAATCGTTCCCACTATTTCAACTGTTGCCTCTTCCTGCTCAGTCTTGATCTTTTTGTTAAAAAATTTATCTTTTTCTCAAGTGAAAAAATGAAGCAACTCCTGAGGTTGGCCTGGCAGGCCCTGTCTGTGCTGCCTCTCTGGGCTGAGCTCGCTGGCTGCTCCAGCAGGGACCAGTCCAAGGTTTCTGCCTTGCTCTCCCAACAGGTCCTGCAGGACATCACAGCCCAGGACGTGCTCCAGAAGGTGCCCAGCTCTCCTTCCTCCCTCCTGAGGGACGAGGAGGCGCAGGAGAACCAGGTCCCCTTTGTCAAGAGGAAGAAGAGGATGCTGAGCAGCAACATCAGCTTCTTCTCGGGCTGCACCCCCATCAAGGAGGAGTTCCAGTGACCTGTCCTGACCCTTTAGGCCACATTCCTGGTGACTTTTGAAGGAGCTGGGCTCTCCTGCTGTGCCTGATGCTCCTGCCCTCAGCAAGGGAGTCGAACACTGGGGTTTGTTGTTGTGTCTCTGTAAATATTTGTGTGTGGGGCTGGAGGGAGGGGGACAAACTTTCCTCTGGAATTCCTGGAGGGAGGGGAGGTGATTTACCAGGTTGTTTTTCCCAGCTCCCTCCCTGCTCCTGAGCTGTGAACACTAGGTACACTTTAATCCGTAATCTTGACACAATCTCAGCCTTTGCACGGGAGATCTGGTCCTGTGTTCCCACAGAGCCTGAGGAACTGTTCCAGCTGTCCTGGGAGAGCCCTGGAGTGAGGACACACTGGCTTTAGTCTTAAACCAGCACCTGAGAACTGCTTAGGGTTTCTGGCCCCTTTTAGAACTGGTCTGTCCTTATTCAGTCAAGTTAGAAACTTGTCCTCTGTGAGTAATTTAGGAATTTTAACTCTGGGTTTTAGTTTCAATAAATAAATTAGTTTAAAAAGTGGCCCTGAATGTGATTACTATGGTGTGCACCAACCACCTCCCAGTGTGGGCTCTCTGCACTTAAAACTGGTCTCCAGACACTCCTGGGCCAAGATGTTCCTGGGCTCTTGGTGCCTCTGTGCTGGGAATGACCCTGGGATACAGGGCTGGGGTGTCTGGAAACCTCCACTGCATCATCTGGCTCCTGTGGGAAGAAAGGGACAATGGGAATGACAAGATATGGATGTCAAACAGGGGAAAGAGTGATCCTCAGAGGAGTCCTTGGCATTGCTGAAGGGGCTGTGATTGGAGAGAGATAAAAAACAGATCAAAGACACCTGCCCAGATCACACTGGGGGTGTGCACAAAACACAAGGGCCCAGTTACAAACACACTCCACTTTATTCCCACATTCCCACCCCCTGCGAGCCCCGGGAAGGGCCCCGTTCCCATCACAAGGTGTCATAGTCATCCTCGTCCTCGTGCTTCCTCTTGAGGGGGTTGGGGTCGCTGGCTGTGCCCTGGGACACCATGTTGGTGGTGATGAGGATGTTCTTGGGGCCGATGAGGGACGGGTTGATCAGCACGTTCTGCACGGTCGGGGTGGTCGGGGTGGCTGCGGCACCAAAGGGAATCGTTCAGTGAGAGCTTGGAAAAATGACAGGGGATCTTCCCCCACTGAAACAGCTTCCAAGGCAGTAAAGCAGAGTGCTGGCTGAACATCCCTGGTGAAAACCCTGGAATAATCCCCAGGTGGGAGTGGAGAAGGGCGGGAAATGCTTGTGGGGTGAGGACAGAGGAGCGAGAGCACAGAGGGGAGCCGAGGTTTGAGAGACACTGATGCTGTGGCTGTCCCTGCTGTGCTGGGAATGGGAATGGACACTGGGAGTTACTGGGATGAGGGAGAGGGGAGCTCACTTCCCACCTGAGGCTGCCCAGAGCAGCTGTGGCTGCCCCACCCCTGGAAGTGTCCGGGTTGGAAGAAGCTGGGATAGCGAAGGTGTCCCTGCCCATGGCAGGGGGGGACTGGAGGAGCTTTTCCCCTGCCAACCCAAAGCACCTCGTGGTTATCCCTGTGCTCCAATCCCAGGCAATCCCAGCCATACCTGACTTCCCAGCAGGCTGGGATGATGGGATCTGCACGGTGAAGCGCTGCCCGGCCAGGGACACCGGGGCTCCCACCTTGGCTGACACGGACACGGTCTGGGCTGAGGGGGTACCTGGAACCAACACAACCCTCAAAACCCATCAGAATACAACCCTCAAAACCCATCAGAATACAACCCTCAAAACCCATCAGAATGCACCAACAGACACTCCTAAACCTGCTCCCAGAGTGGAACCTGTGGGAATGCACAGGGACACACAATCCTGGCTGTAAGGGGTCAGATTCCCAGGCAGAACCACACACTGACTCCTTCTCCCAGATTTGCTCCAGCCCCACACAATTCCAGGCTATAAACACACACATTTCTAGGGGCACATGATCAGCCCTCAATTTTGTGAACCTTTTAGAAATGGCTCTTCAGTTTAGTTCAGTGTCATGCTGACACTGAGGAAAAACCCTGAAACTTCAGTAAATTTCTTGAACAGTCTCTTAAATAAAGAATTTATCACAAATACAGACCATTTGTAATGTCAGTATGTATCAAAGATTACTGTAGTAATAAAGATTAAATAATTGTAGCTGTCAAACAGTATAAGGTCAGGTGGCCCCTGACATTCCCTCAGCGGTTGAAAAGTTCTTTAAATTATTCCTCTTTATTTTCCCTCCATAAAGTGAAGGTGGGAAACCCCCCCAGAGCTGTTTCCTACCCAGAGTGGGAGTGCTGGGCCTGCTGCTCACGGCGCCCACGCTCAGGCGAGGGACTGTGATCCTGCCTGCTGTGGAGGAGACCTGGGGGAGAGAACCAGGGAATTGGGGAATAAACAGGAAATCCCCACACTGAGACATTCAGTGTTTGCCAGCAAAGTCAATCTTTTCCCACTGAAGTGGAAATAACTGAGATGGAATCACAAAATACCCCTTAATATCTACACCAAACCCTGGCTTGTGCCTTTGACAACCTGACAGTTCCTCCTGGACTCCAGGAGGAATTTCTGCCTGGAAAAGGGTGGTCAGGCCTTGGCAGGGGCTGCCCAGGGAGGTTTGGAGGAGTCCCCATCCCTGGAGGTGTCCAAGGAAGGCCTGGACATGGCACTCAGTGCTTGGGCTGGGGGATCAGGTTGGACTCAGTCTTGGAGGTCTTTTCCAACCTCAGTGATTCTGGGATACTGCTCAGATGCTACAAAATTCCCAGACGGATTTTATAACGCATTTTGCATCTCAGATTGCCCGGCCATAAGAATATTTGCAAATACAGGCTGGAGACAGAGGGCTCTGACGGTCCTAAACATTCACTGGTAGCTCCAAACACCCACTGATGATGGTTCCAAACACCCACTGATGGTTCCAAACACCCACTGATGGTTCCAAACACCCACTGATGGTTCCAAACACCCACTGATGGTTCCAAACACCCACTGATGGTTCCAAACACCCACTGATGGTTCCAAACACCCACTGATGGTTCCAAACACCCACTGATGGTTCCAAACACCCACTGATGATGGTTCCAAACACCCACTGATGGCTCCAAACACCCACTGATGGTTCCAAACACCCACTGATGGCTCCAAACACCCACTGATGGCTCCAAACACCCACTGACTGTTCCAAACACCCACTGACGGTTCCAAACACCCACTGATGGCTCCAAACACCCACTGACTGTTCCAAACACCCACTGACGTGCCCAGCCCAACACCTGCCCACGAGTGCCCTCCAGGGGTGTGGGAAACAGTCACCCCAGCCCCACAGCTGCCCCCCCAGGAGGGGCCTCCCCAGCCTCCCCATTCCCAGAGCCCTCACCTTCTTCTGCAGGGCCTTGAGGCGGTAGTTGGGGGCGGTCAGGCAGTACCTGTCGGGGGGCAGGCGCGGCCCCGCGTAGGGTTTGATGAGGGGCAGCGGGGTCTGGTTCTTCTGGCGGGCAATATCCAGCAGGAACTGCGGGCACAGGGCAGGCCCACGTCCCCCCTGCCCCTCCCTGGCCCCGGGGGCAGCAGGGGGGGCAGCAGGAGGGCTGTGGGGGCTGCACTCACGTCCCGGGGCGGGGGGGAGGTGAAGGACTGGTCGGTCCGGCACTGGATCGCCAGGCGCACGTCGTCCGCGTCCACGCTCGACTTCTTGGCGTGGCTCGAGTAGATCTTGGCGTCCTCCAGGATGGTGGTCACGTACCCTGGGGGGGCAGCTCAGCTCAACCCTGCCCTGCCAGCCCTGGCACTGCAAACACGGCTCCCTGCAGGGTCTGCTCTCACTGCCAGGGCAGGGTCAGATGGGATATTGGGAAGGAATTCCTGGCTGGGAGGGTGGGCAGGCCCTGGCACAGGCTGCCCAGAGAAGCTGTGGCTGCCCCAGCCCTGGAAGTGTCCAAGGCCAGGCTGGACGGGGCTTGGAGCAACCTGGGCTGGTGGAAGGTGTGGAACTGGGTAAGCTTTAAGGTCCCTTCCAACCCAAACCACCCTGGGCTTTGAGACTCCGGGATTACTTTCAAAGAATCCCGGAATTAAGGCTGGAAAAGATCTCCACGACCACCGAGCCCAGCGGTTAAAGGCTGACAGGGGAGCCCCCAAGGGAACACGGATAAAGCACCGCCCTGCTTCCCCCCGGCCTTCCCCCGAGCCCCTCCCGCCCGGCCCGGCCCCGGCCCCGCTCACTGTAGGCGAACTCCAGCATCTGGTTGATGACGCGCGGCTCGTACTCGGTGATGCCCATGTCCTTGAGGATCTGCGCCATGACCTGCGGGGCACAGGGGCTCGCTCAGCCGCGGGGAGCCCCCCCCGGTCCGGCCCCGCCGCCCTCCCCGCCCGCGGTACCTGCGCGTCTTTGGGGGCGCTCTTGGGGGACGCCATCTTGGCCGCCTCCATGGCTCCCGCTCACGTGACCGCCCGGCGGCGCGCGCAGCTACGGCTGCCGCGAGGGCGCGGTTGCCATGGAGACGCGGCCCGGGCGGTTGCCATGGAGACACGGCCTGGCAGGGCGGAAATCCCTTTTAGTATAAATATTCCTGGAGACCGAGCGATGCACGGAACAAATGTAGTGGATCCAGGGGTCCGTCCCCTGTCCCTCCTGCCGCAGGCAGCCCAATGTCCCCCCATCTGCCCCATGGCACAGCAGGAGGGGATCTTTTCTTATTTCATTAATGGCTTTAAGGCACTTTTCAAATTGCCAGCATTCCCAGGGTTAGATAAAAACGACAGTGTGTTCTTGTGTATTCCCACTGCTCCGAAATTAACTGGTTCCACTTAGGTAGCAAATTTAAAAGCTTTTTCCAGCTTGTTTTGGTGGCAGCTGGATGGATTTGGAAGTAATTCAGAGCATGTTCCGTGTGGGTCTCATCACAGCTTCTCCCTTTCAGAGACAAAACAGAACCAAAGATAAAGTTTCCCTGAGATTTTGCCAGACAGGGATCAGCAGCATTCCAGGAGCAGTTGCAATTTGTTGTTACTGCCCGTGATGGTCCAACTGAAGTGAGGGCTGGAGGATGAGGATGTCCTGGGGACTCCCATCCAACCTCCCCAGAGAGAGGGGGAAAGGAGCAGCAGCTCCCTCAGCTCCACCTTGTACCTGTTCCAGCAGCTGCCACATTCCATCTGCTCCTCATGCCCACCCAGGAAGGTGTCCAGCACCTGGATCAGCCAACATGGATGGAGACGCATCCCAAAACTCTGGGGTTCTGGGGGTGCTGAGCTCACCCTCATGGGGTGCAGGAGCAGCCCCGCAGCTCTGGCAGTGCCTGCAGGGGCTGGAAAACCCTCACCCAGCACGAGGGGCAGGCACAGAATTCCTGAGCCGAGGAGCTTGGCCGGGAGTGCTGCAGCTCCCAGGCCAAGTCATTTGACTTCCATGAGTCAGAGAGTTACACAAAAACATCCTGCGAGGAGGAGGGAGGAGGAACTCCAGACACTGACCTTAGACAACAAACAAAATCCACTTTTTTCCCTTGTTTTAGGGGAGAGGGGGAGGGGAGCTCTTCCACAACGGACCTTGGATCAGACTGGAACTCGGCACATGGGGCTGTGGCTGTCACTCCATTTGGTCCTGAGGCAGGAGAGAAAATGATGCTTTGAACTGTCGTGGGACTCTGGATTTACCCCCAGAATCCCCCGGATCTGTGCTGGGACACCTTCCCCACCCACCCACAGGTGACATTCCAGGCTGGGAAGCACAACCAGGAGCTACCTGCAGGATTTCTGTGGGAAACCAGCAGTGAGGAGGAGACACGAGAGCCACCTTCCACAGGGGGGACAATTGTCCTCGAGTCTCCCCCCTCCTATCGGGGAGTTGAGGAGAGTGAGAAGGTCCCCCTGAGCCTCCTTTTCTCCAGGATAAAGGGCTGAATTTCGCCCTCTGTGAGCACTGAGCATAGCTCCAATGGCAGAGCATCCACCCTTCCTCCTCACTCAGACACTGGGGTTGTTTTCAGCACTGGAAAACAGGAAACAGGGTCATGGCGTGTCCCGGCTAAGCTCTGACTCCTCCAGCTGCCACCAGCGAGCCGGGGTCGTTCATCCCCGGCAGTGCCTGCCAGCTGGGAATGATCTGCTCCCAGAAATCCGGAGCACAGCCCGGGCGAGCACACGCCAGGCACGGCTCTGCTCAGGGGGCACAATCCCATGGATTTGAAATCCCTGCAAGTGTTCGGGGCCAGGCTGGACGGAGCTCCGAGGAACCTGGAAGGTGTCCCTGCCCATGGCAAGGGTGGAGTGGAACGAGATGAGCTTTAATGTCTGTTCCAACCCAAACCAGCCTGTGATTCTATGAAACTTTAATGGGAATTTTTCACAGACAGGAGGTGTTTAAGGTGCAGCCAAGCAGGCACACACACGGCTTTTCTTGTTCAGAGGTGTCCAAGTGCTTAAAGTCCCTGAATAAACACCCACAGAGTGCTTCTGCCTGTTGGAAAGGGCAGCAGGAATCTCCCCAACGTCAGAACTGGGATGTGCTGGACAATGCAGTGACTGTGCTCAGCACTGACCTTTCCAGCCCAAATCCCACACTACTCGGCTCCACAAAACTCTGGCTTTTCAACAGCCCTTCAGAGCAGAGAAGCTGCAAGAGCTGAGCTCTGAGGAGGATGGAGGTTGTACCTGACACCCCTCTCACTTCTGCCAGCTCCC
Source organism: Pyrocephalus nanus (assembly GCA_038380795.1). Taxonomy (NCBI): domain Eukaryota; kingdom Metazoa; phylum Chordata; class Aves; order Passeriformes; family Tyrannidae; genus Pyrocephalus; species Pyrocephalus nanus. Next base: position 18,727,721 of record CM076274.1, on the reverse strand, counting down.
CTTTCCCGGGTTATGGAGGAATTCCTGGACTCTGGCTGGACATATCCTGCTGCAGGGTGTCCCTGTCCCTCTGGTTGTAACTCCAGCTTCCCAGAGCCTTCCCCTGGGTTTTCCCTCACACTGGCCCCCATCACCCTCGCCTCGTCATCCCTGACTTTTCTGAAGTGGAAAGTAAATCCAGTGTCCAACTGTCCCATTTGCTGGACTGGTGGTCAAACAAAGCCCCTCCCCTCCTCTCCTCCCCACCAAGCTCCTGTGAAGAGATGTGTCTGCTTTTCAGGCCCTTTCTGTGACTCACAAACTTGGGAGACAGAACTCACATCCCTTTCTTCCCACAGGAGCCAAGAGGTGCAGTGCAGGTTAAGCCAGGCCAGCTCTCTGCTCTCCCAGGCAGAAGGAAAACAACCTGTAAGGTGCTTGAAAAGAAAATGCCAAGGAATTCCCCATTTTGCAGGATTATGAACACATTCCCTTCTTCCTAAAGGTCGAGTCACTGCTCAGCCCTCAGGTCTGTCCCAGCACCGTCCTGACCTCTCACAAAGGGGTTCAGGAATTCCCACTGCTTGGTCCCTTGGTTCAGGAATTCCCACTTGCTTGACACAGCTCTGGGGGAGGAAAAGGGCACCGATATTCCAAGGGTCCCACAAACAAAAGTCTTTACAGAAGAAGAGTTAATTCAGCTCCTAAGGACACTGAGCCCGTTCCTTCACCTCAAAACCCACAAAACCACACGAGCCTGGAGTCAAATCTGAATACATTTGTATTATTTATTGGCTGTATTAAATATATTATCTATTTGATAGTTACAATTTAGTAATACAATGCATGGCAGCTTTAACATACGTTTGAGATACCTCAAAAATGACAATACAAGAAAACTGAAGATACCTAAAAACATTAATGCCACGAGGGTACATCCTTCTGGAATGGACAACAGCTGATGGAGAAATCTGTATTGCAGTGGAAACCCCAGCTATTTCTGGAATTATGAGTATTTTGTGGCAATTACAAAAGGATTTTATTTTGTTTTTAGCAGTCATGACTTGTTAGTATTTACTCTGTGCTCCTAATTTCTCGTTTAAATGATCAGGAGTATTATTGCCAAATAACCCTCTACGAGTTGGTTCAAGGAGTTAAGAAATAACCCTTTGGCAACAGAGATTTCTGAAGGCAGTTTTATCTGGGTTTTTTTTATCAGTTTATCTGCTAACGGGAGGCTATGAGGAAAATAAAGACAGATTGTAAACTCTTCTGCAAACTAAAGACTAATGTCTGTATAAAACTCTTTCCAACACTGGAGGGAGAGATTTCTATGATATAATAAATGATTAACTTAAAGTTCTGCTACAAGTAGAACAATACATTCAAACATACATTTTATTTTCTTTTCCAGGACTTTTAATCAAAATAAATAGAGTACAAAATGAAGAGTACGTTTCGAAAAGATTAATTTCAGATTGCACCATAAATCTACCGTGAAGAGGATTAAGCATTACTAGGCCATAATTTAGGTTTTCCACATCTGAAATACAACACAATGCCTCAAACTAACACGACGTTTATTCCTCAACTGCCGTAGGAGAAAGACCCTCAGAGTGGTGAATTCATGACTGGAAACAACGGCGCCTGGAGCTCTGTCACATCCACCCTCCCACCTACAAGTGCATCGCTCTGATGTACCAAGTGGAGCCACAGACTCTGCAAAACACCCTAAATCCACCTCTCTGTGGCGCATTCCAAACACTGTTGGCGAGACCCATCCTGAAACATTGGGAATTTGTGAGTTCCAGCTTTCAAAACCTTTACCTAACGGGGCCAGGAGCTCCTCCCCAGGGATTCACAAGCAGATGGAACACAACAGTCAAATGTAGTGCACAGTGTCCACAAAAAATATCCCCCAGCCAACCAGGACGAGTTTCTGACAAGTTCATTGCAGGCTGAACGATCCCAACAGGAAAACCATGGAATGTGAAGCTGCTACCACTGGGATAGCAAGTCGTTTAAAACATCGTATAAACGTTATCTAAAAAGAGCTCTCTCACGTACAATTTGATCGTTGGGGTTTAAGTTAGAAGGGCACCCAAAAGCAGGCTGAACTTTTTATTTTTCAGGTTAATAATAGTACAAAAATTGCTCAGTTTGAGCCAAATAGTGTAACATTTATCATAAATGCACTCTTTCTCCTTGAAGACAACAACACCTGTGCTGTTCTGAGCACGCTGCACAGGGAATTACTTTTCTCTCAGGCACTGAGAGTGAAATGTGGATTGGGCCAAAGCTGCTCAGGACAGCAGGAACGTTCCGGTCACAACAGGGGCCTTTCCTCCGTGTCCTGCTCACGCTCCAGCTGGCATTGATTCGGATTAAAACTCTAAAAAACTGGCACCCTCTACTCCAACACTTGAAATGATTATTACTGAACCCCAAATATTAAAATAACTGTAAAGTAGTAATATCACTAAGTCAATATTCTGCTTTCCTTCTACAGTCTAGTAAATGTGGTATGCTCTAGTAGGCTCTGCAGTTCTGCTCTAAGCTCAAGCACTTGTGCTGCTGGATTTCATGGATATCAACTACAACGAAACCTGACGGAACAGCGCTCGCCTCCCGCTGCTCTGGTGCTGCTGGAAAAGGACTGTTCTAGCAATGCCCTCCCTCTCCCAGGGGCTGGAATCGGGAGAGAGGAGGAGGGTGCACACCCCCAGCGTGCACCGTAAGGCAGTTTTTAGTGCTGTTCTCTGACAGCTCACCCTGATTGCAGAGGACCCAGGATCACCCTTTCTACAAGAAACGTGTGCTCAGCATTTGGAAAGGATCTGCCAACCCAGCCTCGGTGGCAGCCAGCAGCAGGGCGGGAACGCACGGGGCCGCTCCCAGCTAGGATTTTCATTAGGACTAACCATAAATACCCGAAAGAGCTTCTGTACAAAGGGCTGAGCGGGGCCGGGCCCGGCCCTACTTGATGACGAAGTACTGGATGACGACGGCGAAGAGGATGGCGACGACGGCGAAGCCGCAGAGCAGCACGATGGCGATGAGGCGCTCCTCGCGCAGCCGCGTGCCGCCCTGCGCCTGCTCGGGGCCGGCGCTGGGGCAGGGGGGGCCCTGCTCGTGCCGCTGGGCCGAGAACACCGTGCTGGGGCTGTAGGGGCCCAGCAGCTCCGGGGGCCCCGCGGGGTCCTGGCTCTGGCGGCCGGCGCACACCCGCACGCGGTACTCACAGTTCGACTGCACCCCCGGCAGCCGGAACGACGTCTCGGGGCCCTTGTACACCTGGTGGGGACAGGGGGCACAGTCACACAGGGGACACCCCACACACCGCACAGGGACCCCCTGCTGCACCTCACGGGGGTGGGCAGTGCTGGGCACCTCCTGGAGGCGCCGCAGCACAGGATGGGCTGGGTTGGAAGGGACCCACGGGGATCACCGAGTCCAACTCCTGGCCCTGCTCAGGACCATCCCCAGGAGTTACCCCAGGAGCACATCCAGAGGATCATCCAAACCCTCCTGGAGCTCTGGCAGCCTTGGGGCTGTGCCCACTGCCCTGGGGAGCCTGTTCAGTGCCAACCACCCTCTGGGGGAAGAACCTTTCCCTGAGATCCACCCTGAGCCTGCCCTGACACAGCTCCAGCCATTCCCTGGGGGCTGTCCCTGTCACCCAGAGCAGAGCTCAGTCCTGCCCCTCCTCTGCCCCTCAGAAGGAAGTTGTAACTGCCATGAGGGACACCTTCCACTAGAAATAGCCACATCATTTCGTTTGTAATAATTTTTCCAAGTAAAAACCCCTCAGGTTCCTGATGTTGCACAGAAGGTACCTGATCAAACTCTCTGCCAGCAGCAAGCTGAAGGATGTAAACAATGGAATCTCCTTTCATCGGCTGGAGAGGCTCCCATGTGATTTCATAAGTGTTTTCTTCCAGCTGATTCGCTTTGGGTGCTGCGGGGGAATAAAGAGATTTGTTGGTGTTTTCAGAGAAAAAGAACAATTCTAAAAACGTAGATCCATTATGCTTAGAAGCAACTCATTCCAATAATTTTAAGCAATTAAAGTTGTTTTTCTTCTATTTCATGACACAAGCTTAGAAAATGACCACTGAGTTACACTTGTCTGTCTTTCAGAGCTGACAGGATGAGCCTCTGATGCCTAATGCTTGCAGAGAGGAGCAGCCCTTTCAAATCCCTGCACAAACCAGCACTTCTGCCCATGCCCAGAGCTGAAATTACACATTATAAACACGGTTCAGTCAATTCATTTTCCTGCAGGCCCTCAGCACTCTGATCTTCAGAAGGACTTGAACCTTTGATGTTCACGTTAGAAAGTGAAGATCAGAGGAATTATCTGTGCTCTCATTTGCTGCACACGCTCTTGTAACTTACACCAAGTGATGGATAACCCTGAAAAATGACTTTCCAACTGAAAAAAGGTTGGAATGCTTAGTTCAGGTGTGGATAAGCTGCAGTGCAGGAGCCCTTCTCATACCCACAAAGCCCCTCACAACAAGTTCCTGTTCTCTGTCCCTCAAGGCCCTGGAAAGACTGGGGTGGGTAGAGTCAGGCTGTAGAAATCTTGCAGAGAAGAGGCTTGCAGAGGTTCCTGGGGCAGGGTCAGCTCACCTTTAAGAGATGCAGGTGGAGATTTAGTTGTAGTGAAAGCGTAAACTTGGGAAAACCCTCCCTCTCCAGCGTCGTTGTAGGCCTGGATCCGGAAATAGTACGTAGTGGATTCACTGAGCCTCTGTACCTTGTAGGTGTGACAGGGACCATTATAAACTGTGACAAACCTGGAAACACAGAGCACACACAGACCAGGGACTCAGCAATCACCAATGTCGAGCTCAGTGTCAGAAGTGGAACACTCGTTAAGGACAAGGAGGTGGCACCACGCTCTGGGTGTCCCAGGTGTCTCCTCTTGTGCACTCTGGACACCCCACTGAGGCTGCAGGACCCAACTCCTGCTCTGAATCAAGAGAAGAACCCTTGAATGGACCAAACAAACTAAAAGCTCAAGTTAAAGAACAGCTGGCCACTACCCTGTGATTCTCTTATGCAAAGTGAACTTTGTTTTAGAATTTCCAAACAATAAAACTCTGCCAACACAGGACAATGGTAAGCTGTCTATTATTTAAATAGTAAATAGTATTTACTGTTCAAAAACCAAACAGAAGTGCAAGTTGTTGTAGAAGTGCAAGTTATGTGAGAGCATTTGTGATGGAAAGATGGGATGCAAAGCTGCAAACTAAGGGGAACACTCTGGGATGCCCAAGTGACTTACTAGTGCAAGCAGAAGGGAAAATACCTGAAATACCTTAAAAACTTGAAGCAATAAATCAGCAAGATCTTACCTGCCAAACCTGTCCTCCATCTGCAAGTTGAACTGTGTAGGGTTGGTAATTAAAGCTCTGCTGGGCCCTTCTCCCCATTTGAGTTTAAGGCTCTGGTAGCTGAAGACCACACATTCCAGATGGGGAGGGTCAGGAGGTAGTGGTTTGGTTTTGGCTTTCATGGAATGACTGAAAGGACCCACTCCAAGGCTGTTTATGGCCTGTATCCTGATTCTGGGAATGGGAGAGAGCAGCTACGTGGTCAGGAAAAATGCTGGGTAATAGCAAGAGTTAAAATGTGCAGAATATAACTGCAAACAATAAAGCAATTAAAATCAGAAATTAAAACTGCAGATCCCTAATCTGAACTCTGCTTTAACCAAGGCTGAACAGGTGACACAGGAACACTTATTACCTGTCCATCCATCCTCCTTTGGCCACACACCTGATCAGCCCTTTATATGCTTCACAAGGAAAAATTCTAACCTCAGAAGCCTCAGAACTAGACCTTGGCTTAGAGACAGAATGTGAATTTAACACCACGGTCAAACTCCTGCCAACATCACCTTTGAGTCCGGATAGGACAATTTTGGGGTGATTTTTTGGGGTTGCAGGGTGAATTAGGCAAATAGTCTGTCAGCTGAATGAGAAACTGCTCTAAAAATTTACACCGCTACCCTCAAAGCCATTATTTTAAATCCTATCAAAGTGGTTTCAGCATAAAGCAGTTATTACCTGTAGAGAGTGTCCGGCAGCAGATTCTCCAGGACGTGGGTCGTGCTCCTCCCCACAGTGACCAGCTGCTTCTCCCCATACTCGATGTTGTAGCCTGTGATCTCAGCCCCGTGGCAGCAGGGCTCTTCCCACTGGATGGCAAGGCACGTGGAGAAGGGAGCAGAGATGTCCATCTGCTCCTCCTCCAGGAGGTGCAGCACGGCCACGGCTGCAGGCACCGACGGGGGGGTGGTCACCACGCTGGTCTCCCCGAACAGCCCCACTCCAGCCACGTTCACAGCCTGCAAAACACACCAGGGATGCTTCACCAAAGCTGCTTTCTACCCAGGCACTCACATCTATCTATCACACCCTTCTGTGTGTTCTTAAAGCAGCACAGAAAAGGAAGGAAAATTGCCCAAATAAAATGGAAACACAGCCAAGTGTCTGGCTGGTATCTCCTGGCACACTGGGTCTGACCTCTCTTCTAGATACAGGGAATCAGGAGGGACTGGGGGAGAAGGAGAAGCATTTTTCCCAGTTACCTTCTAGGTGTCAGCACATGACTTTATTCCCCTCTAGCTGAAGTTTTCCTCCAAACTGCAAGAACTCCATGGTGTGCTCAGTGACAGCAAAAGGCTTTTCCTACCTGTACCCTGCAGTAATAGGTGGTGGCAGGTGTGAGCCCTTTGACTTCATAGCTCTGGCAAAGGCCAGTGTAGATGATGTGCATGGATCCTTCCACCTGCCCCCAGTCCAGCCTGTATTCCGTGATCTCTGCACCGTTGCACGCCGGGCTCTGCAGGGTTAGAGGAGAAATTGAGTTCAGCTGTTGCACTTACACACTCACCACACAGATGGCATCTACTGCTACACTGAGAAGAGACACAGAACTGTTCAGGTTGGAAAACACCTCCAAGATCACCAAGTCCAGCCTTTGGAGGCACTGGGGTTGAAACTTGAGGTCTCTTCCAAGGGATTTTAAGTTCAGCTTGTTAAAAGGTGACACGTGGCTGTAACAGCACCACAGTTTCCATTCATTCACAGTCTCTTACCAATTACACGAACTAATCTATTACATATTATTTACCACAACATGAGGAGGATTAAATCTCACCCAATTTGTCCAGTTAAGACTGAAAGTTTACAAACCCAACATACACATCTATAAATAAATGGGCTTAAAATATTCCAGCTCTACATATGTCATTTCTCCCATTTCTGTGTACCCCACACGTGTCACTACAACTCTAAAAAGCCAAGCTGAGAGCCATCACCACCTACCTCCCATGAAACCACAGCACAGGTTGCACTCTTACAGGTTATCAGGGGTTTGCAGCACTGCTCAGGGGGGCCCGGGGCAGTGGAAAGCTCTGCCTTGTCAGAGTGGGGGCCAAACTGCAGGGAAACACAACTGCATGAACACAGCAACAGCACCAGGGCAGAGACTGATGTGCAAGTGAAGAAAACAAATTATTTTTAACTCGACAGAGCAACAGGCAGCAGAGCCCAGGGCTCAGTCCCACAGCACCACTGCAGGGCCCTTGCAGGTAGTTTACTCTAAGCTGGCCCCATTCCCACAGGAATCTGAGATCCTCCCACTCCAGGGTTGTGTAACTCCTCCCCCCCTCAGCCAGGATCTGGCTTCCAGAAGCAGCTGGGGACTGTTTCACAAAGACTTTTATGCAACCAACATTTCTCCCACCCTTTTTTCCAACCTGGCATGGCTTGCACACACCCCTCTCCACACAATGCTGTTCCCACACCACCAGCTGCAGAGTGTGAGCTCACTGCAACACATCAAACAATTTCTTAAGGCATTATTAAGTGGTTCTTCACACAACACAAGCTACAGAATATCCTCAGACTTCTCCAGCAGCACCATCATTGCACACTCTGGGGAAGGACAGATGAGAGGTGGTTTGGCAGTGGTTACCCCGACTTTATTCCCTGCCCGGATCCAGAAGCAGTAGGTTCTCCCAGGAAGCAGGTTGGTCACTACATACTCAGCTGCTGGGCCCTGATACACAACCCTGTGCTCATCCTGGTCAGAGTTTGCCATCTCCAGAATATATTCTGTAATGTCAGAACCTCCATCTACGGCTGGGGGGCCTAGGACACAAAAACAGATTGGTTTTTCCTGTATTAATTGCTAAATTCTAGAAGTTAGGGCAAGTTTTTATCATACATCTGGGCAGAAACACTTCATGAAGCTTGCTTTTCCCCCTAGATACTGATAGTTTAAGATGGCCCTCATCAGGTTTTTTCCCCAGATATTTTCCTTGTTTTCTGCATAAAACAGTGTATTTTTGATTATCTCCTTTACTGAGGTAACAATAAGACAAGAAGGGCTCATTTTTAAATTGCTACACAGGGGTCAGGTCAGGCAGGAAGATTTTCACAGGAAAATATTTATGTCTGCATAAGTCTCACTGCATCACCCAACCAGAGGTGGTCAGAACCTTTATTCTTCTAAAAAAAAACCCACAAAAAAAAGAAAACCCAAACCCACCCCAAACCTAAAAACCACCTGGGGGCACAGCCTGCATCTTGATATCTATTTTAACTTTCTTCCCCAAGAAGTTCTACAGATTGTTGTTATTTGGACACTCCAAATCAGAGAAGCACTGTGCTCCAACACTGTGCTCACCCCACTGCAGAGGGATTTCCTTGGCCTTGGCTCTGCCTGCCAGGGCTGGAGGGTGACACGGGCCGGGCGGAACCGCCGCCGTCGTGACTGTCGTGACATCGGAGGCCTGGCAGTGGGACAGGTCAGTTTAGAGCAGGGACACGGAGCATTTCACTCATAAATAAACATAACCAGAAATGGCTTCCAGAAGCACATTTATTGTGATTTTCCTCACCTGGCTTTCCCCACCTTTACTGGCACAAGACACTCGGAGTCTGTAGGAGGTGCCGGGCCTGAGGTGGTCACACACGTGCTCCCTCTGGGCCCCGCTGTAGATGGTGTCCCATTTCCCTCCTGAGCAAAGAAACACAACACTTGGCACCTCAAAACCTCTGCAAAATCCCACCCTGACAGTTCTCACATACAATTAACCACAGTCAAGCCACAGAATCAGTTTGAAATGCCTGATTACACAGAGAACGTGCACGACGTGTGAAAACTGACGGCTCGAGCGAGGAGTGCAGATGAATTCAGGTTGGAAAACATCTCCAAGACCACCAAGTCTAAGCCCAAGTTCCACATCTACATGTGGTTTAAACACCTCCAGGGGTGGAGACTCAGTGCACTGAGTACCCAAAGGTGATCCCTTACCAGCTGATGCTTCTGAGATTTCCAAAAAGTATTTAGAGATGTCTGATCCTCCGTTATCTTTGGGGGGTTCTGAAAGAAACCAACATCTTAAGTCATGGGAGATTTTAAAACCAGCCATTATTCTGTTATCAGCTTTTTCAGAGAACATACTCATTGACTGCAGAATACATTCAAGTAGAGAACTCCAACAGAAACAGAAACCAGTGGTCTTAATTATTCATAACATGTTTTTCAGAGCAATTTTTTTCCTATTATTAATTGTGATTATGCCAGGAAGAGTAACTAGGAGAACAGTGCCAACTGCAGGTATCACCTCTTATTTTTTAAGAGCACATGAGAATTATTTAAGCATCACAGTAAATCCAGAGATCATTAGGACAGCAGTCACAACTTCTCTAAAATGAATGAAAACCATCACTTTTGTACCACAGCCCCCAAATAAACCATTTTTTGGTAATGCTGAGTATTTCTCCTGCAATAACAGTATCTGCAGGAAGGAATGATTCGCCTGAGTTCTCTGATTTAATCTGCACCCCTGAGTGACTGCACTTACACAGTTCAGTGCAGCACGGAGAGACCAAAAGGCACTTACCCCACACAACTTTCACGCTGTGGGAGTGGATCTTGCCCTTCACAACTGGTTTACTCGGGGGCCCAGGTTTGTCAGGATTGGTGCTGTGTTCCACCACCTCACTGGGACTGCTTTTTCCTTCACTGTTGTAGGCAAAGAGCTGTTTCAGGAGTGAAAAGAATAACTTTTTTATTAAATGACAATAATATCTATTGACAATATGACAGTAATATACTGCTGACTTACAAAATTCTTCTATTAAAAACTCAACCAAAATAAAGAAAAGAATTTAGGAGAAAAAAGAACTAGCTAGTGCAGAAAATCTGATTTGTTTTAGGATTTCACCAAAACCTGTTCCAACAACAGATCATTTCCTGCTGTCTCAATACAATGTGTCTGAGCTGTATGAAAATACATAGATCCAGACCCAGAAAAGCAGAGTCGTCATTAAATCAGAACAAAACACAACACAAACCCTGAACTTATAGGATGTGCTCCTCCTAAGGTTTCTTAAAGTGCATGAGAGCTCATCTCCGTTGTACTGGGGCTGGAATCCATAACCCTGGGAAGGAGGGAACACAAGGACAAACACAGTCACTCCTTTTTAAGACAGAACAAAAAAACCAGAGCAGGTCAATCACGATTTTTCAGCTTGAAATTCATCTCTTTGTCATGAGTTACATCAAATACTTGGCAATTGAGAGGTAAAACAGAGCGAATGTTTTATTTCAGCACTATGCAGGACCGAGTATTTTACATGTGCAACAATCTCAGCACTTACAGAACCTTCCTCTTCCATGTCCAGGGTGTAAGTGAGGGAGTCATCTGAGGACACCCCCGGGGGTGGGATCCACCTCAGGGCCATCCAGGTGACTCCTGCTTCCAGCAGCACCGGGGGGGCTGGGGCTGGGGGCACGATCCCGGCTGTGTAGTACGACACCGGCTCACTGAACCCGCTGGGGAAGGGAGTGGACACGGGATCAGCAACAGCACAGGGAGCTGATGGGGACACAAATTATATCGTGTATTTGGGCCCTTACCTCATTCCAATATCATTTTTAGCAGCCAATCTCAGCGAGTATCTGGTGGAGGGAGAGAGTTTGGTGAGTTTGTACTGCTTCAGGTGGCCGTAGTAACACTCCTTGAAGGGTCCGCTCTTGCCCTTAAAAAATGAGAACCAGAGTCACTCCTTGCACTGGGACTGCATGATCCCTGCAAGGGATCTGTCTGATCCCTGCCAAGGTCACCCTCTCCACCCTAAATCTCCTAAATCCCAGTATTCCAGACTGGTTCAGGTTGGAAGGGACCTTAAAGCCCATCTCGTTTCACCCCCTGCCATGGGCAGGGACACCTTCCACCAGAAATGCCATTTAATCATTAAATTACAATGAAAAAAGAAAGGAATAAACCTAAAGAATGCAAAATCTAATGTCATCATGGTCATACTGAATATGCTGATGGTCATTCCGAGCATTCCTGAGAATAAACCACATTTAGATTGAGGTGCCTGTTTATTTTGAATGTAAGATTTGACAAAATAAACAACTGCAGTTAAAAACAAAACACATTTTGGACATTTTTTGATCTCTTTGAATACATCTCAGTAAGAAGGCCAAAATCTAAGGGATATTTGTGACAGCTCCCAAAGACACAAATGCCCATCCAATTAAAGGGAGCACAGGAATTAATGATGCTCTGAAAGAAAACTGAGGCAGTTTGACACTGTCTCCTCACACTGATCAATTGTGCCTTTAAACTGCCTGGACAGCTGCACTCAGAATAGCTGCTGTACCTAAGCAAAGAGTATTTTTAAATATAATTGCTCTACAGATGTCATTATGATTTTTTTTTTTGGTACTAGAAAAGGTCTTACCTCATCCCACTCTAAAAGAAAATTAGTTATTTTGGAACCATTGTCATTGGAGGACTGAAAATAAAGAAACAATGAAAAAAGAGTTAAAATCGAATGGTTGTACTTTTATAAATATTTTTACACATTAAAACAACATTTTAACAATTAAATATAATATGCTCCAAGTGCCTTTTAAAACAAGGCTCTGGGCTGCTGTGCTACTTCTATTAATTCTGATAGTTTGAAACATTAACTTATGAACAGTTTTATTTTATGAATAAAGCAAATTATATTCTTAGAGCTGTTTCCTTGTGCCTTGCACTGTGTGCTCACCAACTGTCTGAGCAACATTAAGTGTTCAAATAAACAACATTTGTGCTTGTTATAAACTGGGAACTTCTTCATCTTCTTAGTACAGATTATACAAATAATTTAACTGAAGTCATTTAGCTGCAACCATTTTCAGCAGAGTCATAAGAAAAAGAAAATCAATAATGAGAACAAGACAAGAAAACACAGCTATCAACAAGTCTTCACAGATACTGTATATACTCAAAAGTCAGATCAAAAAGTGTAAATCCTCAAAACCAGCCAAGGAAATTTAGTTTGAGTGGGTCAGGATAACTATAGGAATATTAAGTTAATATCTATTTATCATGTAGGAACCCAAACAAAAACATAAATACTCCATTCTTTCCTCTCTGCCAGTTCAGAAGAGAACTTTCCTACAGAACAGTTCATAAGAGACCTGCTACCAACTCTGCCACACTACAGCTGCAGGCAAGAAACTCAGTAAACACTGAAAGAGGAAGAAAATAATCATTTCATTATCAGTGTTAACTGAGCAACTTAAGAGGCAACACCTAAAGTAAACATATACATGAATCCAGCAGATCCCACTGCACACCCAGCTCTGGTTCTCACCTTCCACTGCAGGCTCAGGCTGTTTTTGGTTCTGTTAATCAGCTTTGGGGCAGCAGGACAGTCTGGCTCACAGCTCTCTGTAGTGAAGCTCACCAGCTCCGAAATGGATTCCTTGATGGAACTGCTGGTTGCTGAAACTCTGGACAAAGAAGAATGAATGATGTTGCTGCTGCATGAGCACCTGGAGACCTGAGGAGAGAGCTGCTGGCTTCAGAACTGCATTTAATCCCAAGCAGGGGCTGCAGGGTATCTGCACACAGAGCAGGGATGGCATCACCCAGGTACCTACTGATCCCAGAGACCCCATTTGACATCCCTCATTTACTTTACAGTTACTCCCTGTCACAGTGGCCATACTTTAGAGCTGAAATACATGTGGGATGCAGGATGGAAACTGCAGTGTTCCCAAATGGGAACAGGGGCCCTGACTGGAAATGAGCCTTTTCCTAAAAAGACTCTGAGATTCAAATACAGCCAATACTTGGGCAAGAGTACAGACACTAAAATGGGCTGAATCAGCTGCTCAGACCATAAAATCATGGATTTTAGGGTAACTGTTTAATCTCTACAAGATCTGTGCTCATTTCTCTGTGTTTAGTTGCCCTGTATGGAAAACAACCCCCAAACCACCCCCCTTCCTGTGCAAGTGGAGCTGTGCTGAGTATTCCACACACTCAGAACGTTGCTGCAGCTTAAGAACAGGACTTTGCTTCAGCAAATCTCCAGTCTGCTCTCCCCCTGTGCCCCAGCACTGACTCTTCACACATTCCCTGGCTTGTTTAACCAGCTGGGCTCTCCCTGAGCAGTCCCACACCTCCCTCAGGATTATTTACTGTGTGGCAATTCCTGAACGTCACGTCTCGTTCCCTGCTCGCATCCGACTTCCCACTCGAGCCAGTTCCCCATTCCCTCCTTGCACTGCTGCACTTCACACAAGCTACTCTGCAAATCAAGCTGACAGGTCAGGCTTTCAGATCCAATTTCAAGGCTAAATCATTTCATTTACCACTGCCTTCAGCCTACAACAGTCATCTCACTCAGTCCAATCCTCTTCTGAAGATAGAGAGCAATACAGAAAAACTCACAGTTTGAGAAAATGGCGGGAAGGAAAATGAGGTGACATTGTAATGAAATCAGAAGATAAGTGGGAACTTAGACAGCCAAACCAGTGTCCACAGTCATGGTGGTTTTTTTCAGAGTCTTCCTCGAACAGTTTGGATCACACCTCTTACCATGAAGCCACAGTAATTCTGTAATTCCCCAAGCATTAATTATTTCCTTCCTAGCAGCATACCTGGCGTGATAATCAGTTGCTGGTCTGAGATCAGGAAGTGTAATTGTTAATTCCTCCCCACTGTGAAAAGGCAAAAACAAACAAAAAGCAGAGTTACAGCTCCTCCTTAAACCTCTGAGGCTCAAAGCTCATTGAAAAGCAAAACCACGTAGAGCACATTTAATTTTCCCACTGTCCACGTAACTCTTTAGTGAAATTACTTAAAATTTATTTCATGTGAAGTAGGAAGGTCTGCAAGTCAACAAACAGCTCCTGATAGAGAGATTGCTGATTGGTTAATGGTTTAAACATGGCAATTGTGCTTAAAGGAAGAAACTAAACTTACACATAGACAGATTTAAATTTTCCATTTTTACCACTGTTGGATATTGCTACTTCAAATGTAAATGCTGCTGGACTATGACTATGGCTCTCTCCATTCTGTGAACTAACTGGGAGATTCCAGGACAGAACGGCTGATCTTGCTTGTATATCAGAAACCTATTAAAAGCATAAATAATGCAAGTAAGTTTGCTTTCTGCAAGAAAAGGTTTGTTAGTCAACAACATGGTGTGGCTAGTTTGCCTATGAAGCTCCTCACTGGAGGAATTCTTTACCTTTGTAGTGGAAATACCGAGGCATTATTTGAATTTCAATTATTTCCTCTAACCAGCACAGTAAAGGCTTTCCCTTCAATCACCAAACAAAACAGACACATCACACTGGCTCGGGGCAGGGAGAGAAAATTCCTGTGTCATTCTCAGCTGTGGAGCCTTGGACACTGCCACCAGAGCAGTGTTTAGGCACAGACACCTCATTTTCCTACAGCTCCCTCACATCACATTTAACCACCAAGCCAAGGCACAGCAAGAGGCTCTGATTTCAAGACCGAAATTTCTTGTCTAAGTTTTTGTTTTGCTGCTGGATTCCCACACTCCAAATTCCCTCTGACAAAGGCAGCACGGCCCTCTGGTAGCATTAAATACAGATGGCAGAAGCAGCAATGAAAAAATAATAGTGTAACAAAAAAAACCCTCAAAAACTGGTGTGGAGGAACAAAACCCATATTTGCTGTACAGATAGTGCAGAGAAGAGCTCATTAAACATGCTCAAGATCAAAAATAGACATTTAAATTAACCTCACTAGACTCCAACTTCCTGAGTAAGTCTGTACATACTCCAATATTTGCTCCAATTTCTCAATATAATATAAAAAGAGGATCTAGTTTTGTCAGTTTTATTCCCAATATTCTTAAATCCTCTATGCTTGAGCAAAGGATGGTTCCAAGGGAGGACAGACTTGCAATAGTTTAGCAGGCCCTTGGTATGCAAGGCACTAAAGCCTTGAATACACCAGAAAACTTCAGCAGTGGAATATTCTGGGATTACAGACTGGGAGACTGAGTCAGACAGTTTTAGAGAGCTGAGAAACAGTGAATTTCCACAGCATGGCTGCCCTTTCCCAAACTCTTGACAGCTAAACCATATTTATTTTCTCCATTTAAAAAATAAACCATTAAGAACAAAGAAAAGGGGATCAATAAGACACAAGTTATTTTATACAAAGCATATCCACAGAAAAGAATGGGATTTAAGGGTAATACTTACGACTGGTTTGCCAATGCTCAAGTGAGTATCACATTTCTTGGATTCCGTGTCAGATTCTGAAATTTAAATACAAACCAGATTAATCCCAAACCCTGAGAGCAAAGCCAGGCTGTTACCAAAAGGCCACCACGAGATGGAGTTGGCCTCATTAGGGCTTTAACAATGGTACTTATTGTGCAAAGTTCATTTCCCCTGTTTGTTTTGGCTGCGTGAGGGGGAGAAACACGAACTATCCAAAACTAACAGTGTTACAAAAACCCTTTTAGTACATCCTGCACAAAGGGGATCTTTTCCTAATCTGAGCATAAATGGGTTTTCTTTGACAACAGAAAAAGATTCCCCTGAAAATGAAAGGTGTTATAAAAATGACAATAAGATCTTATCTCTGCTTTTTTGGCTTTCCTGGAATTCCTGCAGCAGAACAATCACGATCTGGAAGAAGCCTGACACTGCCTCAAACCAACAGCAAAGACAATCAGGCTGGCACGAGGCATTTTAGTAGCCAAAGCTGAAATTACAGCTCATCAATCAGCAGCCTGGGCAGATACTGCTCTAATCTTCTTATTTCTTGAAGTATTAAGTAGCACCCACTCAGCCAAAAAGTACCACAAAGAATGACACCACAAGCCTTAAGTACCTACAGCTCATCCTCAGCTGGAGTATTGATCAGTCCTGGGCAGAAACGGCAGGGAAGTAAAAAGGTTTAAAATTCAATTTTCCTCAGGACTTATTGGATAAATCTCAAATGAGCAAACTTGATATTTATTATTATTATTTCTAGAGAAAAAAAGTCTGAATGTAGTGAAAAGCATTTTGGCCTTTCTCTAAGCCTGAATAGCCAAAGAAATGTATAAATTGAGAGCTTATTTTGCAATGAACTTACAGACCTGTCAGGAAAGAATTCAGGTTTCTTTTCCCCTTTCAATGCCACCTACCTCCCATCTCTGCATCTGGACTGCCCTTTGTTTTTCCTATCTGCTTCTGCTTTAGTGCTCCTCCTGCCCCTTGCTGTCCCTTCCCATTCCCATTGGGAATTGTGGCATTGGAAGAATTAACAACTTTGTGTGGTGAGGAGGGAGGACTGTTCAGTTTGTTGTTGGTGTGACCACTGGCTTGTCTGTCTTTCAGTCTCTTCTTCAGGTGCTCCTGCATTTTGAGACTCCTTTCGTCCCGCTGGATGAAGTTTGTCCTTCCATGGGATCGAGGTTCTACGAAGGGAGGAGAAATTCATTCGATGCTCAAACCATTGACCTGCCACCTGACAAACACCCTAAGCTGGAAGAATCACTGCAGTGAAACCACAGGCTGAACCCCCCAGGAACTCCCCTGTGCTCTCAGTCTGGAGGGGCAGGGATTTCTGAGGGCTTTTAAACTGGATTCTTCAGGCCTTTCTCCCATCAGCTGCTCCAGGTCCTGCCTCACAGCTGCTTTTCTTCCCTGCTACAGCCCCATTTGCAAAAAAATAAGCAATTTTAGGACCCAAACTAACTTTTTTAAAACACAGCTTGGGGGCTACTGTTTTACCCTAGACATGAGTCAGAAGACCTTAATTATCAATTTAAGCTTGAGAGATAGTGAATGGTCTTACATAGTTTAATTTCTCTCTGTTTTAACTCTTGGTAATATAATAAGGTGTGTAATAACTCTGGAATATGTAAAAGCTTGGTTTAATTCAGCATGACCCCGGTCCTTCACTGAGATATTGATTAATTCAGTTTTTAAATATAGGGTGGACCTGCACTTCACCCTCCGACGTAGATAATTATGTTTTTTAGTTTACAGATTATTTTTATTCTCTTTTTAGTCATATTTAGACTCAGAAAAATACATTCATGTATCAAATTAAGCACGTTTTCAAGCCAAGGCTGTGACAAAACACAGCAGTTTGGGAGAGTTTTAGGCAGAGGCAGAAGCCACCGCTGTGGGATTTACAGTGCCAAAAGCAGGGATCTGTGGAAAACACCAGGGATCAGAACACTTCCCAGGCACTGCCTGTGCATTAAAGATGTAAAAATGGAACAGCAGCCCATTGAAGCTCTCCACAGCCCCACTCTGCACTCGAGTGCCTTCAGACCCAGCACAGGGCTGCTGTGCCACCCCAGCGTGCCCCTCCCCGAGCCCAGGGGGTCCTGTCCTCCTCACCTTGCTCCTGGAAGACGTGTGGCGGTGGGTGCTGGTGCAGGAACTGCGGGGGCAGCTCCCCCGTGCCCACGGGGGGGAACACGGGGTGCGGGGGGTGCGGGAGCAACGCGTGCGGGTGGGGCACGTAGTGGGGCACGTGGGGGGGCGGGGGCGGGGGGGGGTGCATGGACGGGTGGAACTCCGAGTGCGGCACCACCACCACCTTCCGGACTCCGTTCTCCTCCACCACCTGCCAGGCAACGGGAGAGACCCACGGTCAGCCACAGACACCCTCACAGATGAACAGGTACACGGAAATAAGGAATTCTGTGCCTGAGGCCACCCCCACAAACTGCCAGGCACCCCAAACCGAATTCCAGGGGAAACCAGCCGTGTGTTACTGGAAGGAAGAGGAGCTGGAGGATCAGCTGTACCACAACCTCAGAATCCCAGCATAGTCTGGGTGGGAAAGGACCTCACAGCCCTCCAATCCCATCCCCTGCCATGGGCAGGGACACCTCCCACTAGGCCAGGCTGCTCCAGGGACACTTCCAGGGCTGGGGCATGAAACCTGTTCACCACTGCAGCATTCCATCCCACTCTGGCAGAATTCAAAACGATCCCTGGGCTCCTCCAGACATGGGGAACACAAAGGTAAAGTCTCATCTCCTGACAGGAACAGCCTGAGTGACTCAAGCTGTGATTTAGAGTTCATTTAGAACTTGTCAGTCCCTGTCACAACAACCCAGGGAACACAAACCAACCCTCCTGGTTTCAGGTGACAGCAAACACAGAATAAATAAATGCATTTTTCAGGCTGTAGAGCTCAGCACTGCCAGGGCTTTGCGCTCTGTTTGCACTGATGGCTCCATTTCAGAGTGATGAATTACATAACCTGGAGGATCTTCCTTCAGGGTTTGTACCTACTCAGAACAGCAGAAGCCCAAAATGCAGCTGTGTGCAAAACCACAACCCAAGAACACACAGTTACAAGGTTTCAAGCCTACTCAGAAAACTCCTGATTTTAAATATTACCAGAAAATGTCTGCAGAACCAAATTAAACTATTTGCTTTTAATTATTTCCCTTTTAAATCCATTAATTTAGCAGTAAATCAAACTGGTCATTTGAGCATCTCTGGTAACGGCTCAAATACCACACACAGGTCTGATCTGCTGTGACTGAACAACACCCAGGAGTGGAAAATCCATGAGGATGGAAAAGCAGAGCTGGGAGAGCCCAAAGCCCTGCTGGTTTCACAGGCACGGCTCACTGGAGTGAGTGTTCCCATCACTGACATTCCCTCTGCTCCAACAGTGGGGTTTTGCTGGATGTTTTGAGGAGAGCAGGGGCACTGAAAGCTCTGATTATTTATGACTATTTAGCTATATTAAAATACAGAAACCTGCAGCCAGCTGGGACTGTTTGCATGACCCAGGCACCCACCCTCACCTTGTAAACAGGACTGATGGAAAACAAACATGTGGATCCTGTTCATGGATCAAGACAGTCAACTCAGAGCCATCTTTCTTACTAAAAGTATCTTCTACTGCCAAAGAGTATTTAAAAAAAAATCCTGGGAACCTGATCAAATTTTACTCAGTGAACAGAGGTGACAGAGCCCACAATGAAGGGAAACAGTTGTTAAATTCAATGGAAAAAAAATTAGGGAAATGCTTTTTTCCCAGCTAAAATTATCAATAAATAAGATAAATATCATTTAAAAGTCTCACCCACATAAAATATGAACCAAAAATCTATAAATGATATAAAAACATGCGATACAGAAATATGAAACAGAAGCATGAATGAAGCTTACCTGAGATACATAACCGGGAGGCACAAATATTGGTGGCATGGAACCATTTGGTGACATCAGAGGGACGTGTGCTGGACCTGGGGAGGAACAAGGGGACACTTTTTAACAAACCAGGTTTCTCCCACCTGGAAACAGCTTTTTCCAAAGGTGGGAGCTCACCTTGGGGCTGAAACACCAGCAACTGCATCTGCCTTGGCACTGGATTAATGGCTTTATCCCATCCACCCCCCTCAGGCAGCCACCAGTGTTTGTTTCATTGCACAAAAATCAGTGTAGATAATTTTAGCTCTTTATTTTGTGCCAGCTAACAGTCTGTAGTAATGCAGGCAGCTGGTCTAGTAATTTTGGTTTTTTAATTTTAAATAAGAATACATTGGTTTTCACGTTTCAAGCTGAAAGGAAATATTCCTGTATGAGACTTGATGAGAGCAGAATGGACACATTTTATACAATAACATTTGAAATGGTGAAAAATATGTCAAAAATAGAAATCCTGATAAATTCAGCTTGACTTACAGGAGATATTTTGCCCTGACTCAGATGTTTTGTCATTTACCCAGAAGGTAAAAGGGACTTTTCAGGCACAATTGGGAGCAGTAATTCCCCCAGCACCTGCCAAGGTTGTACCTGACAGCACACTGAGCTCACAGGGGCTGCTAAAGCTGTTTAGATTATTGTGGACTAAATCCCATGTAAATTCATTCCCAGGATTCTGGG
The DNA here is from genome assembly GCA_038380795.1 of Pyrocephalus nanus. NCBI lineage: Eukaryota > Metazoa > Chordata > Aves > Passeriformes > Tyrannidae > Pyrocephalus > Pyrocephalus nanus. Next base: position 18,707,522 of record CM076274.1, on the reverse strand, counting down.
AAGACAGTTAGTCAAGGATCACTGCAAAGCCAGCTTTTATAAATTGAAATCTGCAGGATACAGGGGATCCTGGCACCTTCCCAGGGCTTTAACAAAAATCTGATGTACTGCACTGCAAAACATACAAACCACATTGGATAGCACAGAAACAAACAGCAACTTCAGAGCCAAAATACTGGGGTTCAGAACTGCAGCTTCCCCTTTACCTTGAATACACTGCATGTGCCCATCTTCAGTTGTAATTGTAAATGTTTCACCTGGGTTTACCTGGACAAGAATAACCTGCAGGAAACAAAACACAAAAGAGGTGTCGGGTTTTTTTACATTTTAAGAACTATTTGGGGGGAAAAAAAAAAACATCTGTTCCTTCTCCCCACCTGTGAAATTAGAACAACAAAGGTCTGGCAACCTTGGAGCAGAAAAGCAAGACGAGACACTGGTGGGTGGGAGGAGATTTCTTCATACTTTGACATAAAATAATTTTTTTTCTTTGATTACCACCAGAAGTGCTTCCCTTGACACACCTGAAATAAGCTTTTAATTTCAATTCTTTCACACTGCTCTTTCTTCTCTTTCTGAGCTTCACTTTGCTTTTCCAGCTCCCCCCCTCTGCCCTGCATCTCCCAAAGGATCAGGTGTGTTTTTGTGTAACTGTGCAGATAAAGAAGTGCAACCCCCAGGGAGGTTCTGCAGGTCACTGTGGACATGACCACATCCATCTGCACACAAATCCATGTGGAAATCTGCCAGAGTCATCCCTCAGGCACCACCGTGTCCCTGTGCAGGGTGTCACAAACCATCACCTCAGCCTGCCCCACGCACAGAACACGTTTCAGTCTCGGTGAAATACTGGCAGCTGCAGTTTGATTGTGATTTTATTGCAACATGGCAAACTTCTGCAGGGAATTACATGATATTCCACAGGCACAGGTCTAATCCTTTAGTAAAATGAGGGTTTGGCCAGGTAAGAACTGCATTACACAGTCAAAATTCCCCCCTGGTGACAGCCAGCACGTGAAGAAAGGCCAGTGTAAAAACAGAAATAAAATATGTTTGTTAAATTAGCTGCGAAACTCGAACAGTCTAATCTTCCATCCTTCAATTTTTATAAAGTATTTTTATGCTGTTCATGGAATAGTTGTATCAGGTAGATGGGACCTGCAGAGATCACCTGGTCACCCAATTCCTGCTAAAATGAGCTACTCATGACATCAGTGAATAAATCTGTTCTGTGCTGACACATCTCCTGTGATGGAGCTCCCTCAACTCCCCAGGCACCTGCACCACCCTCACCTTTCACCACCCTCATCAGTGCACACTCAAAGGAACAGACTGAAAAATGCCATTTAACACTGATTTTGCACCTTCTGCATATTGGTATATTAATCCTGACTTAATTTTTATAACATCCCTGGTACAGGAGAATTGATGCTCCTTGTACAGGAGAATTTTCCCTTGGGTAGGTGAGTTGTTTCTGGGCATAACTAAACCACCAAGAACCCCTGCAAAGGCCATCTGGCCAGTCAGCAATACTTATTGTGGTTCTGGGAGAAGGAAAGATGGCAGAGAACACCTTTAAAAATGGTAAATTAAAACACTGGAACTTCAGCAGATCCGTCATTTCAGCATGTAAGTAAATTTGACTTTAATGCTCCTGAATTTCTCAGAGCACAGAGAGAGAAGTGATGTTAATTGTTTAAAGAAAGCTGTCAATAATGGGCACAAGGAACCAGGGAAGAGGAGTTTTGCTGGGGATGGGATCAACCCTCCCAGCAGAGCTCCTCCTCGAGGCAGGAAAGCGATCCTTTGAGGGATCCTGAGCCTCTGAACGTGGCAGATCTTCAGAACAGGCCTCAGTGAACTCCAGTTCTCAGAAGCAGCTCAGGAAACTCGAACTGAGCAAAGATCCCAAGCCAGTGGTGCAATCACAGGCTGCAGCAGCTCCAGCCTGGAATTCCAGGAATGCACAGGCAATGTCTTGGAGGAATGACTCACTGTAATTAATGAAGCAAATGCAGCTCCAGCCACCTTCCAAGGAGGCACATTTCCAGGAAGCTGGAGCCTCTCTAATGAGTGGATCTGGGCCAAGTTCCACGCAGGGAGTGCCGGAGCCCAGACCTGCCAACACCTCCGGGTGTCCTGGGCAGCCCCTCCGAGCCAGGCCATCAGCACAGTGGGACACCCATTGCCAAGCACCAGGCTCTGCTGTCAGCCCTCAGACACACACTTTCCAACAAAACACAAAACTTCCAACTTTTTATATAAATTATATATTTATATATATGTCCTCTGCAGCCTTGGCAGTGAAATAATTAAAAATCATCTGCATTAATACAGTTTCTAAGCCAAGATTCTATTTAAATTTCAAATCTACTCTTCAAATGCTTTTCCAAGAGACAACTCCTTTTTCTCTCCCTTTTCTGCTCTCAGTGGTTGCAAACAGTCTGCTCTAGGTTCCAAAAATGTCACCTCCTTATAGCTTGTTCAGCACAGAGTGACCTACACCCAGACATGTCCCACACACAGCTCTGGGACAGGGGCCAATTAGATCGACTGGATTTCTTTCCCTTGATCTCTTTTCCTCATGTAACATGAAACACGAGGTTCTGGGCAGGGCTGAAATTTCACCTTCTAGTGCCAGGACTTCTGAAACAGCTGGGAGACTCCACAGCTTTCCTTATTTCCAGACACACTCATTGTACTTCCATCTCCTGAGTCTGGGGCAGAAGGAGAAAAGCACTTTTTCTTTGATAAATTGAATACAACACAGGCCTCTCCTCCTTCCCATGTGCCACAATGACAAATTAAAGAATATCTCATTTCAAATTTTCCAGCATTTATTGTCTGTAAATGACCCCTACCAACTCATGATTATTTTGTTGTACCCTGTTCAGTCACTGCACATTCAAATATCCCAAGGGCTTCTCTGTCACCACAATCATTCCATGACAGTTATCCCCTGGAAACTTTTATGCAATTTTCCCTTCTGGATTAACCCCTGAATTCCCATTTCACTTGGTGCCAGACACTTGAGGGGATGTTTGTCCCTTGCTTCAACAAAATGATTCTTAAACTCCAGGCACAGAAATCCTTCCAATGCGTGTTTTGTTATTACAGAACCCTTGAACAGCCCAGGTTGGAAGGGACCTTGAGATTATCTGGTTCAACCCTTTGTGGGGAAAGGAGCCTAAAAAAGATGCAGTGTTAAAGTGTCAGGATGGCTGTGAGATTCCTGACTGCACTGCAAGTCTGTCTCCAGAGGCTGGGAAGATCCTCAGCATTTACAGCACAAGGAACTCGGCTTCTACTGCCAAACAGTAAATGCACTTCATGTTTACTGACAACTTACACAACCCTGGGCTTCAAAACTCTTTTACTTTCACTTTTGCCTGTATTTCTAATCCTCAGGTACTTCTGGGAGGGTTGTGTCCAATAAAACTCTAAAGTTTCATCTAAATGCACTCAGGTTTCACCACTGCACTGTAATTATTAATGAAGACACTTAATAGCAGGAAGCCAAGGTCTTTCCTTTCATTTTCCTCTAACAGACTTCTTGCTTTAGAGCTTTGCAACCACTTGCTAATCTTTATTCATTATTTCACACGGGTTTCAAAACCTTAGTGCTTTATTAAAGCCATATATTATATTTTCCCTTTGATCCTTGGAGTCTGCAGTGTAATTTTAAAGCACTTCCATGTGCAGAACAAACACTCCCTTCACCCAGACGAACGCTGAGTGGTTTTTTCCTCCCTGTATTTGCACTTCTGTTTAAGTGATGACATCAGTGCTGGGAACCACATCCTTCCCTAACTCTTGCAAATCAGTATCAGGGCTGGGTTTTTTTGAGTCTCCTCCTCTTGCAGCCACAATCCCAGCTGTTCCCAGCGTTCCCTGGCGCACAGGACAGGATTTACTTGCCTGCTGGATGCTGTCCCCGTTGACCATGTGAGGTAGAAGTGGCACTTCGTTCAGCAGAGGGGTGGCTTCCAAGGGGGGCGGCTGGTCGGCCATCATTTCTTGGGACCGTTCATGGACACGTCCACCACCTGCTCCAACAGAGGCACAGGGACAGTGTCACATCCAACTTCTCATCTTTAACTATTTAATTTAGGCAATATAGACCCTTCTCCCCAAATTACCCTCTTTAATGATCATGAATATTCAACTTGCCACACGAGTGCTGCAGTTGGTACCTCAGTGCAGCAATTACACACTGGGGGAACTGGCATTTATGCAGCTCTTTATTGCTAAATTTGCATTTACAATTCTTCTACTCCAGACCCCGAGTTTTAGGCTCAATAATGCACAAGCCACATACGCATTTCAGTCCCTGTGATGACCATAAAAGCCCCCAGACTTGTGTGATTTCTCCAGAGTTGCAACATGTCCTCAATACAGAGTCTGACACGGTGAAAACAAGGCTTAAGACAACCCCAAAAAGCATTTTGTACCAAAGTTTTCAACTGAGCCCCATGGAGAAATGCAAAGGAAAAGTGCTGCATAGCTGTGGACTCCCAGGGAATAATCTGCAATTACAGCCAGTCAAAACACAGTGCACATGGTAGGGAATTTTCGGTGTGTAGTTAATCCAGCATCCATAAAAAGCACAAGATAACAGGATGCAGGAAATGCTGACACTTCCTTCTCCCTTCCCATTACCTCCTGTAAACCAGAAGGCAAAGTGTGGGTAGGATGGTTTATTCCTTAAAAATAAAAATCAAAACCAGACTAAAAACATCCCCCCCCCCCAAATCTGTGCCCGACCCAAGTCAGGCTGTGCCAAGTCCTTGCTCAGTTCTCTACAAGCTGCAAGGAAAGGGAGTGTTTGGGGAAGGAGAGAGAGGAAAACCCCCAGTGAACTCTGCACCTGTGGGACTGAATTTCCAGATTTACAACACTGACTTAGCATTTCTGCTGCTTTTAACCCCTTTTGTTCAGAAAAGGCCTGAAACAAAGCTGACACTACCAGGGTTTCTCCTCCATTGCCACGGCAAGGTAAAGGAGCTGGTGGAGTCCACTGATAAAACCCACATTCCTTGTTTGCAAAAGCATCTCAAAATAAGAGACACAATCACACAACCACAAAATGCAGCACAACAAACTCCCCAAGGCTTCCCAAGAACCCCCAGCACTTCACAAACAACTTGTTTTCCAGGTCTGCTCCAGTCACAGTTTTAAGAGGTCAAACACGAAGGTGCAAGGGCTGGACATGACCTCCAAGATTAAATTTCTATCAGGTTACATTTACTATATATATTTAATATATTTAGCTGCCTTAGCATGTTATTTATTTCCCAAATAAAATGATCTCCTATTTGTCCGGCTCGGAATTGCCTCTGCCAAGGACACAAACTCAGCTGATGGTATTTAACTATTCCACTTAAAAACTCCTCATGGAATGGTAAAATTGAGGCAGCTTTTCCTCCTCTACACCTCTCCCATTTTCAGATGTTTAGAGGTTGGATTTAAGTCTAAAGAGCCATAACAGGAATATGCTATACAGAGGCAAAATGAAAAATCTTTATTTTCTATATGCAACGATCCCAATTTCTTTCATCTCTGAACCTCAAAGACGACAGAAATTAGTACTTAAAATAGAGGGGAAACCCCTTTACCAAAAAGCAACTCCAGCTGCATTCAAATGTTCAAGCAACCAAAATAAGCAGCTGCAGAAAAACGTGTTCTGAAACAGGTCCCAAAGCCACCTGCGATTCTAAATGAACGTTCTGAGTTTCTATCCTTGTCCTCTGTGTTGGTAAATTAATTTTCTGAGGCTTTGTCTTTAGGACAAACTGTAGAGCAGAGCCCCAACATCCACTTGGGGTTTAGAATGTTTAATCTCCTGCCTGATGGCTCAGGTAATGTTTAATTCCCATTGACACCCACACACACATTCTACCTGCTTAGCGCTGTAATTTCGTTTTTCAGAGGAGGAACTTAATACTTGGAGCATCAGGAAACAGCTGTTTTCATGCAGTTAATGACAAACACTAAAAATAGCAAATTTCGTGTCTTGGCAGGAATCTCCACGTGGGCAGAGAAAACAGAAGCCCTGCCACAAACGGAACCATTTTCAGAAGTTCTGGGCAGTTCCACCTGGCTCCCAGCGCTGATATTTCCCTGTGCAGCTGGGCTGGGGGGCTGCAAGCGGCAGAAGGCCGAGGACAAAGAGGAATGTCCTGACAGATTGGAAAAAAAAAACAAGTTGTTTTGGTTTTTCAGCCCTGCTTCATTCCTTGAACGTCCTGATAAGGGCAGCGAAGACACCGCTGCCCTCAGAGGGAGCCCAGGGAGGGAGGGGGGACTCGACCCCTCCCCACTGCAACAGGGAAAACTTTTCCAGGGAAACAGAACAAGATCCAAACAGATTCACCTCCCCAAAGGCTCCATTTCACTGGAGGAAGTAGGTGGTATTTGGGTAAATAAAAAGAGAATTCCTGAAAAGTTATTACATACTCAGCACAATTTCCTGCAAAACATAACAAAGACAGGGCTCTATCTTGAAAAGCCATTTCCCAACACCCTCCCACAGCTTGGAGCAGGGAATCCAGCCCTGCCCCACAGCCCCCAGCCACGGGGACAGGCTGATCCCATGGAAAAGGTGGAGGACAACCACTGCCTGGGCAAGGAGACTGCAGGATCCTGAACCCACCTCCATCCACACTCCCACAAAATCAGTACAGGATGCTTTGGGGTGGAAGGCATGTCCAGCCTCTCACCCACCAACACCCCCAAGTCCCACCAAATCCCACAGCCCTAAAACTCTGGCAGTGATTCCAGGCTTCCCCTAGACCCTCAGTTTTACCCCAGGCCAAGTCAGCCTGGAGAGGCAAACCCAGCTGGGGGGTTGTTCATGGCCCAAAATGATCAACCCACCCACCGAAAGAACTGCATCAAAGAGCTACTTGGGTCCCTAAAGCCACTTTGTTCCATCACATCTCAGGAACAGGGGTCAAACTGCTTTTGCCACGCTCTGTTCTTGGGTATTTGAGGTTAATCCTCAGTGGTTACCGTCGAGTGGTCAGGGGGGGAAAAAAATAAGGAAACTTAGAACTGACAGGCTGCACTGACATTAAAGATGAGCTAATCCACTAAATTTTATTCTAAAATAAGCAAGAATAATCCCATCTGGAAGTGTTAAAGTCTAGGCAAATTTTGTAATTTATAGGAATTTACTGCAACTTAGTGAATCATTAAATATGAATCAATAGCAGAATTTCTAGAGGTGTCTCTCCAGCTTTGTCACCCTGTCCTGGAGATTTCTGACTCAGTATGGAATTAAACAGATTGAGTTTTAGGAAAGGTTACATTTTGCAAGGGCATTTCTGACCTGATTCATTTCTTTGCAGTGGTTTCTATTGCACACCAGCTAAAGGTCACTCCCAAACCTGGTTTGAGCTGAGGGATGAATTCAGCCCACAAAGCATGAAAGCCATAAAAATTAAAATAATTGGGATTAATCACCTCTGAAACAAACCTGAAGCAGTTTTAGCTGAGCTGGAACAAGTGATAGTGGAGATCACATTCTTAAGTTAAATAACTTTTGTTTTCACAGGTTAGTTGTTCAACACACACACATCCCCCCCTAAAAAGCTAAAATACTGTCATTTATTTCACATTAAAAAAAAAATATTTTAAACTAAATAAAAGCAATTCCTATTGCACAAACAGACCCTGGGATGTGTTCTGGAGTGACTGCACACTGGGCTGGTGTAATATGGTCACTCATGTCAAGCATATTCACAGCAAGGCCACATTTTCCACGCGCTGTCTCAGCCACAAAGGCTTTTAAGAAACCCAGCAAAGCTGCAGGACCGGCCTTCCAGCAAACAATTCCCGTACACAGAGCTGGGCCTGACCTCACTTCCTGCCAGAGGGAAAATGCCGAGCCCCTGGAAGGCTGCAGAGCCCCTGGAAGGCTGCAGAGCCCCTGGAAGGCTGCAGAGCCCCTGGAAGGCTGCAGAGCCCCTGGAAGGCTGCAGGGTTGGCCATGCCTGTCTCCAGGCGGGTTCCTCCCCAGCAGCGCCGCTGGAGCCCGGCCAGCCCCAGGAGCCGAGTGGGGCTGGCTGATTGCGGCACCCACGGGCAGGAGAACAGCCCTGAGCTCCTGCACGGGACAGCCACGGCCCACCCAGGGCTCAGGGACACCGGGGCAGCCTGCCAAAGGCTGCCAAACATCAGGGGCTCACCCACCAGCCACTTGGAAATTCAAACCTCAAACTGTCTACAGCACTTCCGAGAGTGAAATAACGAGCGACTCCAGGACGTGGAATTCCAGTTCCCAACAAAGAAATGGCGGGAGCTGATGATCTTAGAGGTCTTTCCCAACTTTAATAATGACTCTATAAATGCTCAGCGAACTCCTTGTAAGAACTCCCAGCATTACTGCCCAGAATTACTGACCCTCCTGCTTCCATTTCCAACCCCGCAGCTTGGGATGAGGCGCCACGTTCGACCCTGGCACTTCCACCTGAATGACACAAACTCCAACATCACAACAGCAATACACTGGGAAAAAAAAAAAAAAGGCATGGCCAGAATAACTGTCCTGTATAAACACATCATTCCTGCTTCATCCAGAGTTTTTGGAGCAGTCACCAGAAAACAACAACACAGCAACCACTTCCAGCCGTGTTTCTCTTTAGCCCCTCACAGTGAATTTGCAGGGTGTGTAAACACACAGAGATTGTGTTCTACAAAAAAATAAGGTCCATTTAATGAACTGAAAAAACAGCTTTTTCACTGGAATTGCATCCTTTCATCGCTAATAGAAGGTGAGTTATCTGCCGTGTCAGATTTAGCAACTTTTGAAAATCCTGTTGGCTCATGTTAAAATGTTTTACCAGTAATTTAATATATCCCATAGTCTAAATGGGGAGAACACTGCAGACAGCAATGGATCAGCTTCATTCCACTGTCCAACACAGAAAGTGAACAGTGTTCATAGACAGCAAAAAATTAGTTTATGATCCCAGACAGAATCTATCCCAAATTACCATAACTTTCATTTTAGTCAGTGCTGGATGTAAGATGAAAAAGCTCCTATTCCAAGGAGCTTATTACTGACATGCAGAGTTTAATTTTTATTGAAATCCAGCATGCTTGAGTTAGAAAGAACAATGTGTCCAGGATGGAGAGCTGGGAATTCAGCAGAAACTTCCTGATTTCCAGGTTCAGTGCCCTATGCAATCTGCCAGCCTGATCCTGGGTTTTCATTTATTGCAGGAAGCAAACTGCCACAATACTGCTATTTACTAAAGGCAGCATTGTATCAAACCCTAAAATTATACCTTCTTATACTGACAGAACTACTAATTAGGATTATAAATATTATATAATATAGAAAATATAGTCAATATATTCTCTTTAAGTCAGGGGAAAACTCATGTTCTCTGATACAGAAAATTATAAATTATTGCCATGCCTTAAAATCCAGATCTGCAAACTGAAGCTTCTGAGTATTTTACACACATTCCACCCTGTCAGTTCAATTTTCCATCAGTCATCTCCAAAGGTTGTTCCAAGAACAACCACAGACCCAAACAAAAGCCATCCCCAACCTCGGGCTAAGGAATAACCTTGTCCAAAAGATCCAACATCATTTATGACTCCTAAAAAAACCAGATTTGAAATTTATGCCCCACACAACTCCGAGGTGGGAAAAACCTTGGGGAAAAAAAAAAAAAAACAAAAATACACAGGCTGCCCTCTGCCACCCACGCTTTCCAAATAAACAGCTTTTTGAAGGTATCATCCCAAGCCTAAAATAGTCCCCCTGTGCCCCAGGACCACACGTGAGACCTGCGGGGTGCACTGGTGCGCTCTGAGCGGGGCGAAGGCACCGAGAGGTTTAACAGGAGCTCAGTGAGACCTGAGCTCTGGAGGGACCACCACCACTCCATCAGTCATCTGTTCCCCACCAAACACGTGTTTGGATTCCAATGCTGGCAGTAATTTACAACGCCACCCCGGTGGGTTTGTCAGCAGCATCTCGTGTGAAGTTTGGCTTCCAGCCAGAAGGGCAACACGACTGGGTGTGATCCTGGAAATGTTCAGGACTGACCCAAAGATTGTGCTCAAAGATCTGGAATACTGAGAGCTGAGAGCCCAAAGTCCTTCTGATCCAGGGAGGACCGACCCAGGTGAGCTCTGGGACCCCAGGAAAACATTAAAAACTCAGTAAAATTCCACCCCAGCTCCACACACACACAGGACCAGGTTTCCACACTCTGCTCCAAGTGTTTGCTTCCAGCAACTCCCAAATTACAGAAGGATTTTAATTGAATATTAATACTCATCTGGCAGGGTACTGTCAGCCCTAAAGCTCTCCCTGGAGGAGGAGTAAGATTGGGATGGAAACCCTCATATCAGACACCAAAATCCCTGAAGGCAGCAAGAAACAGCAGATAAACCCCACGGAGACACGTGGGAGCTCTGACCTCAGGGACAGTATCCCCTTCCATCCTCCTTATCCACCTGGCTCAGGTTCCTGCTGTGACCGTGCCAGGAAAGCAATAAAACAATTGCTCCTCTCCACCTCCACCCAGGAGCCACCCACTGCGCTCCAGGATTGTTTTCCAGCCTGCAAGTGCAGCCCTGAGGATTGCAGGGCCAATGACCACTCCGATGGGCAGTGCCCACCCTCCAGGCTCACACTTTTCCAGGGACTGCTCAACTTCCTGCTGTTCTTCCCAAGAGAAGCTGCGCTGGAAGGAGCTGTGAGCTGGGAACAAAGAACCTGGCACTGCCCACAGCACCCCAGCTTTGGTTTGAGCTCTGATTTACCAACATGCTCACGGGAGGGCCATGTCTGTCCTCAGATTATTCTTTTAAGAGGACTGCAAAGCTTGCAGTAACAGTTTCTATAATGCAAACACGACATAACTTTTGGATAAATATTTTCCTTCATTGCTTTAGTTATAATTTTGTGTCTTTTCTCTCATTGCCAGAAAAGCAGAGTCGAATCCTAAGCACTTGTGTGCTGCTTCCTAATTGACCAGTGCCATCAACCCAAACCCAGGAGTTCCTGAAACATCCTAATCCTGCTTCTAGGAGAGAACTGAGCACCCCAAAGAAAGGAGCCCTTTAAGTGTTTCATTCTTATCTCAACTCAAAAAAAAAAAAAATAATAGGATTAAGGTATTTTCCAGCTGTATCAATGTTGTTAAAAAAAGTAAAATAAATGTAAAACTGCTTCTTTCCACTTGTTGGGAAAATTACACGTTCTGGCATCAGCTGAGTTGCTCATTTTAATGTCCTAAAGCAACAGTTTTTCAAGCTGATATAGAGAAAGCTTTAAATAAATGTAACATAACAACATATTTATTTTGACTATGATTCTCCAAGTGTGAAAGTGAATTTTAGCTGAATTTAAAACCACATTATTCTGTTTTTTTAGGCCTTGAAGGAAACCAGTTTATTTACACACTGACAACATACTAAGGAAATTCTATATTCCAATGGTTATCTAATTCACTTGCAAACTATGGGACTAAGATACACTGTGGCCCACTGAAAAGTAACCCAAAAAAACTTCTGACCAGAGTCAAAGTCAGACAACCCCAAACTCTACAGGGCAAAAAGGCAGCTGGATTTCACACCTCAAAGCAACACAGAACTGAGCAGGTGAAGCAAAGCGGTTCAAAGTGTGCCAAGGTTTTACCAGCTGGGAACTGCAAGTTCCTACAGGGACCTGCCCGTGTCCAAGGCTCTGAAATCCAGGTTAAGGATCTGGATAACTGAGAACAACCCCTCCCTGGGGGACAAATCTGAAGTGGAATGTAAAATTAAACTTGTTTTACGATCATTTTTTCCCCCCTGAAAATAAAAAAGTTCTGCTCATTTCCCAACTTTTTGGAGTCCAAAGGGAGAAAGTTGTGTTTCAAAGACTGGCAAGAACCCAAAGGAATGGTCTGCTGTGTGTGCAGACACATCCATTCCAACAGGAACACATCATTCCATGGCACCTTGCTCATCCCAGTCCCCTCCCTGCAGCGAGGAACACCCAGCTCGTGGCAGGAATAAAAGGTTAAGGATTTTGAAAAGCTTTCTTTAGAATCTTCCTGTGAGCAGCAGGTGGGGAGGGGCAAATTTCAGTGCCCCCTGAGCTCTGCTTTGACCTCTGTGTCTCCAGACCTGGGTGGGACCTCCTGGGACCGTGCCAGGAAAGCCCCAAAACGCAGCCCTTTGTAGTGCCAGAGCTGGGTAACCCCTCAATGAGGCTGGAGAGCATTATGGGCTGGCAGACACACACACAGCTAGTGTGGCACAGCCCACAGGGGATCCCAAAGCTCTTTTCCCACTCTGTATCTCCAAGGATTTATTTACTTTGGCCTGACTCAGGGAGCCCCATCACGCAGATCATTCAAACCAACACAACAAGGCCACTTCCAGGAACGGCTCCTGCCACTGGACTGCTCAGACAGACAGCTGGTGGCTGATCCCACAGGACAGCAGGGGAATCAGCACCTCCCAGCACGGACACAAGCAGGACTTTGCTTCCAGGTTGCTGCAAAGGCTGATTTCCCACCACTTTCTTCCAGCAAGAGCCCGATGCAGCCTGTCAGCACAGCAACACAAACAAGCCTTTTCCATTTAAGAACCCTCCTGCAAATCAGGGCTTCAAAAAACAACCAGAAAAGCCCAGTGAAGGTAAAGGATTCCTTCAACCTGGAAGACATGATGCAAACTGCGAGCAAGGAAGAATTATTTTGATACACCAACTGGAGACTGTTTTCCTTGTGCAACATGAGAAGAGGCTCAGGCTGTAACACTTTAGCTGAGCAGTGAAATTAGGCTGGTTAAAACAGGTTATACTTAAACCAAGGGCTAAAACACAGCCATAAATCACTTTAATTAGCACAGCTGAGCAGTCCCGTGGCAACAGACCATGTGCATTTTTGTAGTTCATGGAAAATGCAAGGGAAAATGCAAGGATGAGATCACCCACATGAGGTCTGAGCAGGAGCACTTCCCTCAGAGTGTGACAGGCCAGGTCTGGGAACAGAACCCTGGCCACAGCTCAGCTGATGGATGGCAACACACTGAAACCACTTCCTTCTGCATCAGCTTTAAATATGTATTAGTAAATCAGTTAATCTGCTGTCAATTCAGGAATTTAATCATATCTTACATAAGACCCTAGGTGGAAATCATCAGTTTTGAAGAACACAAGGATGACAGTTTATAAGTAAGTTTTGATAAACTTTAAGCTTTAAGAATTCCAGGTACTAAAAAGCAAAATGACAGTTCATAATACAAACTGTTGCTTACATAACACCTTCCAAAACTGAGTAATTCTAAATAATTCTCACCCCTGACATTGCATTGGACAAAAATACACACATGGGTGAGCAGATTAAAGGTTCTGCTGGGAACAGCCAATCTGCTCAAAACCAGCTGTACCATCTGCAAGTCCTTCAGGAGACTGAACCCCCTCACACACAGACATTAAACTCTGCCTTTATCCCTCCAAGCACCTGCTGGAGGAGAACCCCAAGTGACACACGAGTGGCACTGATCACTCCACTGCTCTGGAACTCTTTAATACCTCCCTCAGCAGAACTGAAAGCAACTCAGCCCCATTAAGGAGATATTAATGCTGAAAGTATTTGATAAAGGGCATTAAACAGGTGATAAAAAAATTCCATCCAAATTCATAAACCTGTATTTGACCTGATTAAATTGTTTTCCTCCCACATACCCATTCAGCTCCAGGAGAATACAGCATAACCATGGGTTTTCTCCAAATCTTGTAAGAAATCCATCTGCTGATCATCTTTTGCTTTCCAGCACTGCTCCCCAAAGCCTTGGTTTGTGCTGCTGGAGTTTTCACACCCCACTCTATTCTACATCCATCAGATAGCACTCATTTTTTAATGTAATTTCTTCTGCTGCATTAGAGAATTGTGAACCAACCATGTTTAGGAGAAACTGCTCTTTGCTAAGTTGAAACTTGCACGTTACAGTTGAATTTTGGTGCATGTTCATAGCATGGAAGTTGATTCTTCACTAGAGGGGAGCTGACCTCAGCAAAAACAACCCCCCTGGCAGAAAAACTAAACTGCCTGGATGCTTTTGATAAAACAAGGTGGTTTCTGAGCCACAAAGACTGTACAGAGCACCTGCCATGGAAAACACTGCTCAGCCAACAGCTTCCAAAACCCATCCTGACTTTTGGCTACCTGCATTTTCAGGAATGCAATCCCCTGGTGGCACAAGGGCCTTACAGTGTTGTACATCAGAAGACAGCTCATGGGACTCTCCATTAATTAAAAAAAAAAAAGTTGGAGAGTTCTTGCTCTCAATCCCTGGCAAATTTCTGACAGATTTCTTCCTGCTTTTCCAGCAGATCAGTTCCATGACCTGATCCATCCTATGATCTCCAACTAAACCCAAAGTATCTGTGCAGGGCACTCTCAGAATGCAGCTGTTCTCCACACAGGAAATACATTTTGCTAATACCAGAATTTACTTGCTTTATCCAAAGCCAATTATGCAACTCTCTCCAAGACAAAACTTCCAGCTGAGGGATGGGAGGGAGAGAAAGAGTAAGAAATGTGAAAATAGAGGTAAGGCTGCCACCTTACAAAATCAGCAGAGCTTCTGTGAAAACACTGAACCTCTTCTTACCTCAAGAACCCAATCAGTTCTTCCTTCCCTAATTCATTTTTCCATTTGATAATAAGTCATCCAGAAATTTCATCCAGAAAAAGGAGTCCTGAGTTTAGAAGTCTGTCAAATACATTTATTTCAACCCAAAGTGTTACTTAGAGGCTTAATGAGAAAAAGATGCTCCAGAAGAGAGCAGTAAGTGATGTTTAATTACCGTTGACACTCTGCTGCCTTGGAATCCCTCCTGCTGGGGAGTGTCCCACGCCAGAGCTGCCCGGTGAGCAACCTGTGCTGCCCTCAGTCTTCTTTCTGCAGGCAAGAAAAAACAGTCACCTTCATCTTAGTGCCTTGGCAAGTCACAGAAGCACAGGATGTGCTGGGTTGGAGGGACCCACAAGGACCATCCAGTCCAACCCTCAGCTCTGCTCAGGACCATCCCCAAAGTCACCCCCTGTGCCCCAGAGGATCATCCAAACCCTCCTGCAGCTCTGGCAGCCTTGGGGCTGTGCCCACTGCCCTGGGGAGCCTGTTCAGTGCCAACCACCCTCTGGGGGAAGAACCTTTCCCTGAGATCCACCCTGAGCCTGCCCTGACACAGCTCCAGCCATTCCCTGGGGGCTGTCCCTGGTCCCCCCAGAGCAGAGCTCAGTCCTGCCCCTCCTCTGCCCCTGCCCAGTCAGCTGGAACTGCAGGGAGGTCTCCCCTCAGAGTGTGAAGAAAACCGAGGTGCAGAGAACAGGGCAGAGTCACTAAAAGAGCAGGAACCATGAGGGGCCAGCTAATGGCTACAACTCCACAGGAACAGCACCCACAGCTCAAGGAAGATGGGAAAAGCCAGCAGAGCTTTCCTGGCATTCCCAGGGTCACCCAGCATGTCCCCAGGGCCTGAGCTGACACTGCACAAACACTGCCCAGACTCCAGAACACTCCCAGGACACTGCCCTGCTCAGCCAGGACTGGGAACTGGTGAGGTGCATAAAACAATATAAATTGTACATCAATCTGGAAATACAATCCCAGCTTGCTGTTATGGGGCAGCACAGCTTTATTCTAGAGACTCCACTAAAGGTAATTAAAGCTTTCTTAGTGGCTAAAGCCATTCAAGATGTTATATTTAATGATGTAAAAGTTATCACCTTTCTCCAGCTACTGAATCCAGTACCAAATTCTGGTTCCTAAATCATTTGCACACTGAGCCCTGTCCTGGCCCTCCAAACCCAGGAAGTCTTTGCAGATATCAGTCAATTCCCAATACAGTTTTTCCCAGAATCCCAGAGTCACTGAGGCTGGAAAAGCTTTCCCAGCCCATGGATCCCCCCTGTGCCCCATCCCCACCTTGTCCCCCAGCCCAGAGCACTGAGTGCCACAGCCAGGCCTGCCTTGGGCACCTCCAGGGCTGGGCACTCCAAACCTCCCTGGGCAGCCCCTGCCAAGGCCTGACCACCCTTTCCAGGAGGAGATTCCTCCTGAATCTCTGAAGGTAAAGCCCAGGCAGGTCTGTTCTGCAGTTTGACTGGAATGCTTCAAGAAAACTCTGTCCCTGGCAGCCCAGCCAGGAGAAGCTCCCACACCCCAATCCACTGTCACCAGAAAGGTGACACTGCCTTGAAGTCACTTGAAGATGTTTCTGAAGTCCCACGTTCCTACTGAAGGACTTTTAATAAGACACAGGCAAAAATGTATCACACAAAACACCAGCCCCAAAGCTGCAAAAGTGAATCTTGGGCAAAAGGAGGCATTTTCCACATCAATCAAGACACTGGGAACAAGGGGAGATTTACATTAGGATTGAAAGGGCCGAAGGGCTGGGAGCCAGTGGTGTGTCTGTGCTGGTCAATACACAGCAAGGATTGTGTCAGCACCACTGAGAGAATAAATTATCGCTGCTTTTACAATAAGCTCTTCAAGAATGCAATAAAGAGTTCAGTGTGTGCTCCTCACTCAGGAATCCAAAACTTTTCAGTGAAGGTCTGGCTTGCAGCAAAGATAACAGCTGAAAACTAACCATCTTGACCTTGGGAAGCTTCATGACAACGTGCTAAAAACAGGTGAAAAAATGAACAGGTCACTGCTCCCACATCCACCAGCCCTGAGAGCAAGCACAGGTTTAAGTACTGAGAGTTCAGACCTGATGGGTTTGGGACAGCCCAAAATTAGAAGTGAGAAGTGCAATTTTTATCCTCAAGCCTCTTGGCTGTTGCAGCATTACTAATATTGAGGTTTTCTCATCTGCTTTCAGAGATAAATTTAAAATTCTTCCCCAATTAAATGAAATCGTGACAGGAAATTAAGAAAATATGTAACTAGTGAAGGCATTCTAACAATATTTCATACCAGTTCCTGACTCTGATGGTATTTTCCTCCACAGTTTGACAAGAAGTCTCCCAAGCTGTGGAAATAGCAAGTCACCAAATAAAACCGCCAGTCTGACTCTTCCAAGCTTAGGAGATGGATTTTAATTTGCCTGAAATTCAGCAGGCACTCTCGGGAGCAGAACTGGGGAATTTTTCCTGTCTGCACAGTCCACATGAAATTTTAGGGACTCACCAAACTTTTCCTCAAAATAACTGTAAACGATGAAGGACTGTTGATGTGGGTGGCAAAAGCCCCGGGGCAAACACGATGCCAATGCCACCCTCCAAAAAACCCCAAACAAAAGAGTGTTAAAAGAGTTCTGTACAACATTTATATCCAATTTGGTTTCAGTGCAACATCAAAGAAAGATGCAGTTCGTGATCAAGGCTTGTGGCAGGAAATGGATTTGTGCAGACAAAGTTATCTTTCTTCCCTCCAAAGGTGAATACACGAGGAGTTATTGTTTTCAGCCGTCCTAACATCCAATTCCTCAAAACCGCTATAGTAAAATTAATCACCAGCAAAAATAAGCTGTCCCCAGAGAACAGCAATAAAGGCAGCCTGAAATGGGTATCTGTGCACACACACAGCCCAAGGAGCTGAAATTATTCCACTGCATTGTCAAAGTGCTGCTCAATTCCAGCTAAGGCCAAGCTTTCCCAAAACTTGCTGCAACAATCCTGAGCTACAGCAGAGTGAACAACTTGTAAGAGCTTGTTCCAGGGGATGTGTAAGACATCAATACCAGCCCTGCTTATCCACAGGCTGCTGTGTGAAGGATCCCAGACTGAGATCTGGGATCCAACTGGTTCAGCTCTACAGAAAATCAGATTTATTTGATCCTAGGTGAGAACAAATGATCCCCACACAGCACCGGCACTCCGAAACTTTCTGAGATTTGGAACACGGGAAGGTAAAAGGCCCTAAAAGAGCAGAGTGTAATAGCTGGCTGCTTTTCAACATGCATGATCACACACTGAGCCCTGAGAAAGTCAACATCTTTCCCATTTTACCACCTTATCCTTTTTCACAAATTACATAAACCCAGCGAAGGAATGTGAGTGTGGGAAGCAACTCGGGCTTTGCTTCTTACTCACAAGGATACTGAACCAGACACAAAGTACTTTCTTCTATGCTGGATCTTAACTCCAAGGTCAATTTATTGGCTTCAAATACAGAGAGGATGATGCTTCCCTGGTTCAAATGCTAATCTGAGGCTCAGGAAATCTAGATTCAATTCCCTGCCTCACCACATACTTCCTGTGTGACCTTGGGCCATAAATATTTCGGTGCCTCAGTCTTTCCATCTGTGACTGAGATAGTATTTCCCCACTGAACTAAGTGTTGTAAAGATAAATACATTGGGAAAACATCAGGAATCACAGGCCACAGCCATACGTGGATCGGGCAGCACAGGAACTTATCTGTGTGTCAATATTCCCAATCAGGCAGCGGGGAAAGCAAGGGAGGGCTGCCAGCGTTAAAAACTTTAACTACCACAGGGCAGCAAGTACATAAAATATCAGCAGAATGGATGGAAATTGAAACCTCAATTATAAAAATCGGCTTTGCAGAAAATTTCCATCGTCCCAACCAAGTTTTAAACAGAAACAAAACTCAGAAACCAGCTGAGTGAGCTGCTGAAGGGAGCAAATACACCTGCCAGCAACTCATTATTGCCCTGTTTGGGGAGATTATCACATGAAACACCTCGAATTTGAGGCGGCAGACGGGCAGCTGAGGCTGGGGGCAACGAATCCCTGGGGACTGTTCCCCAAAGCCCTGCAGGCAGGGAACCACACGCTGCTGGGGTCCCCAGGCTTTTGTGAGAGGCAGTAAATAGGATCGGGCTGAGAGTGCTCTCAGTGGGGTCCCCTCTGCTGCTGCCCCAAGGCGGGTGGGAGGGGGGGAAGCGCGAAGGGGGAGGGCAGAAGATGGTCACCACCCAAACAGGGGCTGACAGGAGTGACCTCCCCCTGCCCCGACCCCAGGAGGAGCCGGGGGAGGTGTCTGGGACTGAGCTGGGAGCAGCCAAGGGGAACAACTACAAGGCTACGTGGCATTCGCAGGCAGCGGCTGCGAGAGGGAGAACGGGGGGGGGCGGCGAGGGGGGAGCCGTGTGTGGGGGGAAAGGCTTCAGATCGCAACCGCTGCTTCCCCGAGACATGGGAGGACAAGGAGAGGAGGGGGACAGAGGGACATGGGGGATGTGTGCGCTGTGGAGAGCAGCGGGACCGGGCGGGGGGCAGAGCGACCCGCGGAGCTCGGTGTTGTTAACCCCGTCCGGGCGGGCTCGGCCGAGCTCAGCCGGGACCCCCCCGAGCCCAGCCCCGGGTGTCGGCCCAGCCCTGACCGGGGTGTCCCGTTAGGAGCTGCTCCCACAAACCCCGCATCCCAAATCCCCCCGGTCTGCCTGGGGGAATGTCTGTGCCCCGCGGGGCACCCCCGTACAGACCCCCCCTCCTCCTGTCCCACACACCCTGAGTCCGGCCTGACCCTCCGTCCCAGCACCCCATCCCACTCCCGGCTCCCATCCCACTCCCGACCCCCCATCCCATCCCCGGCTCCCGTCCCATCCCCTGCTCCCCATGCCACCCTGGGCACCCCATCCCATCTCCGGCTCCCATCCCATTCCACCCCATGCCATGCCGGGCACCTCACTCCATGCCGGGCACCCCATCCCGGCACTGCATCCTATCGTGCCCCCTTACACCCCATCCTCCCCCCCGCCCCAGACCCCCATCCCACCCCATGCCCCGGGACACCGGATCCCCTCGGATCCTGCCCCCACCTGCCCCGTGCGCCACGTCCGCCCCCAGATCTGCCCCATTCCCCTGGTTCCCCCTCCTCCTCTCCCCAAAATCCCCCTCCCGCTTCCCGGGGTCCCGTTTCTCCCACAGCCTCCCCCCCCCCCCCCCATCCCCGCCCTCCGCACCGCGGGGCTCGGCTCCGGGCAGTGCCCGCCGCGCCCCGGGCGGGCAGCGCCTCTCTCCCCGTGCCCGGGACGCGGCGGGGGAGGCAGGGCCGTGCCGGTGCCCCCGCACTGACCGTGGGCTCCGTGGGTTCCGTGGGTTCCGTGGGCTCCGCCGCCGCCTCAGCGCCCGCCGCCCGCCCGCGCCGCCATCATGGAATGCGGGCACCGCGCCTGCGCCGCCGCCGGCCGGAGGCGGGCGGGCGCCCCAACCACAGCGCGGCTCCGCGGACACGGACACGAGAGCCCGCCGAAAGCGGCGCGGGGGGGCGGACACTGCGGGAGGGGACCCGGGGACCTGTGTGGGCATCGTCTGTCACCACCCAGCACTGCCTGTCCCCCCCGGCACCGTCCGTGCCCCCCGGGCACTGCCTGTCCTCCTTGGGCAACGTCTGTCCACCCTGGGCACGACCATCACCCCTGGGCACTGTCATTACCCCTGGGCACTGTCCTCCTTGGGCAATGTCTGTCCACCCTGGGCACTGCCCATCACCCCTGGGCACTGTTTGTCCCCCCCGGCACTGCCCGTCATCCCAATTTAGGGCTCACAGCATTCCTCTGAACCCTAAAACCGTGTCATGGGACACAAAACGTTAATAGTGATGACCATTAAGAGCAAGGGGGATGATGCCAACCCAGTAGGCAAAGCGAAGAGGAAGGAGAGGCTTCATCCCTGGGTTGTCTTCAAGCTGTGCCAGGGCAGCTTTAGTTGGGTATCAGGGAAAATTTCTTCGTGGAAAGGGCCGTCCGGCCCTGGCACAGCCGCCCAGGGCAGTGGGGGAGTCCCCATTCCTGGAGGGATTTAACAGCCCTGTGGATGTGGCACTTGGGGACAGGGGGCAGTGGTGGCCTTGGCAGTGCTGGGGGATGGTTGGACTCGATGGGCTCTGAGGGTTTTCCAACCTAATCGATCCTGTGATTCTGTGTATCCTGACAGCAGCTCCGTTCTCCATGTCCCTCTCACCCATCATCAGCAGAGCATCCCAAGCCTTTGGAGACACCAAGCCCTGGGGAACACCAAGCCCTGCTCCAGAGAGGATCAAGGGCAGGGGCTAAAAAAACACCCCATGGGCTGAAGAGCCCCTCTGGCACATCCATTTTCCCTGGCAATTAATGAACCAATAAATGTTACACTTTCCATCTTATTTCCACCAGGCAGTTCACAGCAATACATTTCTATTAATGTACTTTACAAAAACAATAATAATAAAAAAATTTTAAAAACATGCCTAAACTTGCTTAAAGCAGTGTTTTCAGGGGTGTTTTGTGTGGAATTCAGCTCCTGTGTGGATGTAAAATAAATGTGACAGCTGTGCTCTTATACAAGCTCCTCATAAACTGTGGATCACAGCAGTGGAGAAGAAAAAGGTCAAACTTGACATTCATAGGCAATATAATAAATGCAGATGTATGTCTGTATAATAGACACATAAACAAAGCACCTTTTAGAATGAATGGGCTTGTATTTGCCCCTGGATTGATCTTAGATATATATTTTAATGAATATAGGAAATTATGTAATGAATAGAAACAAGTGTGCCTTAATGCCAGAGAATTTCTCTCTGGAGACTGGTGGAAGTGGTTGATTTGCCATAACGAACAACCTGGACTAAAATAAATTCCCATCCATCTTTTGAAACAAGCAGGCAGTGCTAAGGAAGGCCAGAGGTGGTGGGGACTGCTGAATTTTGAGGCAACTAATAGGTTCTATTGTTAAATAAATGCAAAAAGAACCTCTCAGAGTAACTTTGCCATTAATTTTACTCATATTGGCCCATAAAATGATGAATATATTCTCTGCCAGTTGAGAGCAAACAGTGAAAGAACAGATAAAATCATTCGCAGGTCGCACCTGAAAAGCAAAATTTTGTAGCTGAATCCATGGCCAATTCCCGGTGGAAAAGGAAAACTTTTCCTCTTAACAAGATAGTTGGTACAATCTCTGCACTGAAATTTCCTCTTCTTTCTACCCTTTCCATGATTTTTACCACAGACTGTGACTCCTGGCCTGATTCTGGTACAGAAAAGCAGCAGCTCCCCCTTTTCCCTGTGGAGTTGTGTGGATCAGCACATCACATGTTTTATTATTGCCAGTTAAGAACCTATAAATTTGCCTATAAAACAGATTGAAGCCTTCAAAAAAGGATTCAAAGGAAAAGGAAGCTGCTCCTCCTGTTCTGAATCACACTGTGCTTTCGTCCCTGATATTAAACTCTTACTGTCACTGATGATTCCAAATGGAATTCTTTAATTCCAGCTCAGATTTAAATCCGGGAACACCTCAGGAAAGGTAGAAGACCAGACCAGCGTGAGGCTCTGAGAGTGCAGGGCTGGTTTAGGAACAAAAGGTTGGTTAATAATTTCACCTTTGAGGGAATTCCTGGAATCTTCAGCGCTCCATCTCAGGAATCTTATAACTCCCCAGGCTCTAACTAATCTGCAGCCAGGCACATGAAGTGCCCTGGGGATTTCATTCCTGGAGTGAAATATTCGGACTTAACTTTTGGGAGATCTTCTGAAAGAGACCCATCAGATGGGATTTGGAAATTCAGAATGTGCTGCATTAAGTGAACGTTGAAGGCAGCAATTCAAGGACTATTTTGACTTCCCAGGCTCACTATTTATCCACTGCCAGCTAAACCTTACAAGTTATGACTAGTGGTGGTGTCTGATAGCCAGGATAAAGAGGGTTTTTGGGGGGGGAATGCTGAGCATTCTTTGCTCTGAAGGCCACTGGACCCCCCAGGTGTGATTAGAACAAGAATTCCTTTGTAGGCAGCAGCACAGTGCTTCAGCCCTTGGGGAAATCCTTTTCCTTTCCCCAACCAGCCTTCCATTAAATCAATTTTTTCCCCTCGATTTTCCACTTTAAATATACTTTATACCAGAGCAAGGTACTCCACTGGTCACTGCAGCCAGCACTGATGGAAAAGCCCATGGAGTTGTCACTGGTTGCTCGTGAGACTCGGGACCAAAGACCTAAAAGCTGCCCACATTCCACAAGCTCCAGGGCTCCTTTAAAACTCAAAAATTGCTGCCACTATTCCCACAGCATGGAAAAGAAATGACCCAATGTTTGCTGCCTACACCCCCCATCCACACTGCCAGGGAGGGAAGGTTGTTTTTTTCACAGCTGGGACTGGAAATTCTCCGGGCAGGCGGGTGGTGAGGCTGAAGGCACAAGGGGTGGGATGATCCAGACGGAAAAGCCACACAGAGGGAATATTTGGTGACCAAACTGCCTGGGAGGAAGGCTCTCATTTGGTGGCTCAGAAATTGCATGAGAGCTTTAATCATGTGTTGCAATTCCTGGAGAGCCGTGGGGACCGGGAAGGACAGCGGGTTCCTCATGAGCTCGTCGGGAGCAGGGTTTGGAAAAGCTGGATTTTGAGGAAATGGTGGCCCAGGCTGTCCCTCCAGCCTGGAGAGGAAGAAGGTAGAGACACACACACCCCTCGATGACAGCGGGTCAGGGAGGATCCAGGCCTGGGAAGGAGGAATTAAAAATAGCAGAGAACAAGATCAGAGAACATTCAGCGAAAGGAAAAGGAAAGAGAAGAGAAACAGCCCAAATGGGAAGTGGAAATGAGTCAGGAGGGAGGGAAGACGGGACAAATGGGAAGAAATCTGGGCTTATAAAGGAAGGGCAGGCTCTGAAATGGAAAAGGAGAGTTAAGGGGAGTCTGTCTTAACAAAACAATGGCAAGAAGCAGTGCCAAAAACATGCTCATTATTCCACTAGAAAATTTGGAATTGTAATATCTATTTTCTGCTTTGCTGATTCAACTGCTGTAGGTGAGCTAATAAAAATAAAGCAGGGATGGAAAAGAAAAATATTTTAAAAAAATAGAAAAGAAAAGCCTTTGACAGAAAGGGGAGAAAAGAGAGATAAGAGGAGTATTACAATTACAAGACATTCCAGTCTGAACGTGGGAGGGGATGTTGGATAACAAAAAAATGGACGTTGTAAATACCTGGATGCACAACCCCCCCTCCAAACCCACACCCCACTTGTCAGGGGGATTAGCAGCTCTCCTGGATTTCTAGTTCCAGCCCATAACAAAAACATTTGTTTTTCCATCCTTTTCCAGCAATAATAATGAACCTGGTGATTTTAACCCCTATCCAGCAAAGCCTCCCCTCTCCTGACTCCACCAGGAGCTGGGAGCACCGGCTTGGAACACCCTGCCTTGGTTTTCTGGGATTATACACAAACCCCTGGTGTGTCCAGGAGCGAGGCAGGGCAACCTGGCAAACAAAGCTCCTCAAACAGCACTTTGCTGGAAGGGTTTGTGCTCAGGTCCTCAGGAGTAAACAGTGAGTGCTGCAGCAGATTTTCCACCCGTGTGTACTGGCATTGCTCCATCCACCCCAGGGGAACTGGGAGGGTTTTGTCCAGCTGAGGATCTGCTCCATCGGCAGCAAAGCAGCGCTCTGGGCTGGATATTTGGAAAGCAGGATGGAGGGAAAAGCCTGGAGGGTGTTGGGGGCAGGGGGTTTCCCTCTGCAGGTGCTCTGATCCCTGTTCCACAGAGTCCCAGGATGGCTTGGCTGGAAAGGAACCTTAAAGACCATTTAGTTCCACCCCAAGCCCTGCCCAACCTGCTGTTTGTTTGCCACTGAACCCCAGAAGCAAGTCAGCACCAGCAGAAATGACTGAAGGCTATTAAACACCATCCAGACAAGCAGGGGGTACCTTCAGAGGCACTGGGTCAGACCAGCACAGTGCCCCACACTCTGAACAGTTCTGTGCTCTATGCCATTGGAAGCAATGGCATTTTAAATGAAGAAATCGATCCAAACCTGGAGATTTTCCTTTGGGTTCAGTAATATTTGCAGAACTCTCTGCCCTCCCAGTGCTTTTCAGTCCTGGTGCAGGAGATGTATTAAGAAGAAAATACAGATTCTTGGCATCAGCATGGACAGGCCAGAGTGGACTGACAGGGAAGTCTGGCAGGGGATGAAGGTGCAGGTGGACACCACATTTTGCTGTCTGTGCTTCTCTCTCCAAGCAGGCCCCAGAACCCCCCTGAGCTCTCCCTCCAGACCAGGAACTCCTCACACAGATGTTCCCCCATGAAATCCCACCTATGCTCACTGACTGTCACCCCTGGAGCCACCAAGCTTGGCACAAAGTCCCCATTGAGGCCAAACCAGATGCCCTCCTCAGCCCCCAGCAATCATCCCTGGTGTTTGTGGCTCCTGCAAGCGCGAGGGATGAAGTTCAGCGCTGGGGAATTTGCACCTGACAGAGAACATCTGGTTTATGGTCCCCTCACTCGTGATGTGGCACAGCCCGTGAGCAAACACGGCGTGTCCCGACCTCCAGCTGCACCTGCATCTCCCTCAGCCCCATCCTGCCAGGCTGAGAACACCACAGGGGCTGGTGGGAGAAGGGGATTAAACCCTGGCTGCACCTGAATCTCCCTCAGCCCCATCCTGCCAGGCTGGGAACACCACAGGGGCTGGTGGGAAAAGGGGATTAAAGCCTGGCCCGTTGCTGAGCTCTCCCTCATCACCCTCACGGGCAAGAGGGAGGGCTGGAGCTCACACCTTGCCCCTGGATAGCTGTAAATGTGCCAGGGGATTCCAGGGAGGCAGCACAAGTCCTCTTGGAGCTTGGCACAGCCCACCAACCAGCTGTGACAAACTAAGTGCACTCCAGCTGCTCCTGAAATGAGGGGGGAAAGGGGCTGGAAGGGCATGTTCAGGGCCTGGAGGCTCCCTGGGGGCTAAAGGTGTCTGTTAGTTTGCAAGAGTCACAGAATCTTCCAGATTATCAAGTCCAGTCATCAACCCAGCACCACCATAATCATCCCCAAACCATGTCCCCAAGTGCCACATCCAGACACCTCCTGAACCTTTCCAGAGATGGTGACCCCACCAGCACCCTGGGCAGCTTAATCCAATGCCTGGCCACCCTCTGAGGGAAAAAAAAAATCTTCATAATATCTAATCTGAACCAGAGTTGGCAGCATTTACCATCCCCTTTACCCTCTAACCACCTGCCATGGCCTGAGCACCACCACTGTCCCCTCCTGCAGACCTGGAGCAGGGAAGCTGTGCCTCCCTTCTCTCAGCCCCAGCCTGGAGCTGCTCCTCTCCTCGGCATCACCACAGCAGCAAAAGCCCGAGGGACACCTGCCTGGCCTCTCCCACATCCCTTTCCCACCTTCTGCAAGGTCTTTCTGCCCCATTTCTCCTCCACTTACTATTCAGCCAGGGCCCAGATAGGAATCAAACATCTTGTTTCAGTCCAATTCCAAACACTAGCTGTGTTTACCCACAAATTTATAACTCTTTCTGCAAGCCAAGAAGCAAACAAGAAAGAAAACAAAACAAACCCAACAAACAAACCCAAACAGACCGAAGAACATCGTGCCACAAGAAAGCGCTGGGAACGGGCAGGTCCAAGCACATGCCATGAAGAGCACATGGAACATGGCACCAAGCAGACCTTCTGCTCCAGAGCAGGACAGGCAGCTGAAGGAACATGTTAGAGCTGGAGGATGCTCGTCCCCACTCCAGAGCTGAAAGCAAAAGCCAAAGGGAGTTCACTGTTAGCTCTTTAAATCAGAGTGAAAGTGTTTAACAAACCATCTCCGACGTGCTTTACTGCTGCTCTGCACTAAGAGAACATTCCCAAGATGCTGAAGCACCTGAGTCCTGTGTTTTTATCCCAAACTGGGGATTTGGAAAGACTGGGTTCACACTCTGGGCAGGGCAGGGCTCATTTCCTGCTGCATCAAACTCAGCTGAGAAGGGTCTTTGGAGAGCAAGAACAGGCATCAGAGCCAACTTCTGGAGAACAGAGAGGAGGGGAAGGACAAAAAGGAAAGCAAGCAAGCAGAATGAATCTGAATTGTAACAAAATTGTTGCTGGTATTGAAATCTCCACATTTGGAATTGATTTTATTCCATCAGACAAAAGAGCGAGGCTTTAGTTGAACACTGATCTCTGTTTGACTTGTTCTGGAGGCTCATCCGGGGCAGCTGCAGGTGAACCCTCAGCACTGAAGGGCTGATGCAACCTGAAATATTTCTGTGTCAGCTGTAATGTGATGCCCATCCCTTTGTTTGGGCTGTTTCCTTCCTGCTGGGCACGTGGAGCAGGTTTCCCACCTTTCCCCAGGTGATCAGGTTCACTGGTTTTTCTGGCTGCTGCCCATTTCCCGACTCCCCCCTGGCCACTTTTAGGGAGTGAAAGCACTGAAATTTCCCCTCAGCCACATGCACAGAGTGTTTGATGTTCAGCCCCTGAGCTGTGTGTGCTGGAAGCTGCAGCACCTTTGGGAAGAGCTGCTCGCCAGGATCCGTGATCCCCCTGCTCCCTGTCCACATGGGATTTCAATTGTTCCACTCCATTGTCTCTCTTCAGAGCACTATTTCTTTCCTATCTGGCATTCCCCTCCCTGTCCCCAAACAACCTCTTTTACTTGCTCTCTCCTACAATAACCCCATTCCTCATTATTGTTTCCATTCCCTTTTTTTTTTGTCTTTTATTTATTATTTTTTTATTATTCACTTGATGCAGGCCCAGGGGCCCCAGCCTTGGGGGTTCCTCTTCCAGCCACCACCACGTTGGAGCCAGAGCACCATCCCCTTCCCATGGGATTGGTGTCCTGAGCCCTGCAGAGGGGACTTTCCACACCCCAATGAACATTTTCATATCTGCTTTGCAGGAGTAAATAACGTAAATAAAGTATCAAAGTGCAGAGCAGCCACGAATCAGGTCTCTGGTGCAAATAAGAAGCAGCCACATGGCAGGAGGCAGTCGGGAGCACTCCAGGCCAGAGAGGAAAGGGAAAAACCCACCCAGAAAAAGCAAAGATGCAGCTGTGAAAACCACAAATATTGGCTCCTTCAGGAACCCTCCACGTTGTATCCATTGCTGCAACCCACTTGTTTGCTCAGGGCTCATGCCCTGCATTTGGAGATTGTCGTGGATCTGCTTTTCCATCCTCAGAGGGAAGGTCTAAGCAGGGATATTCCACAGGAGGTTGTGGCATAAGGAGCATTTTGCCACTGTGTGCCTGGCAGAGCTGTGAGAGGGGGGTGATGAGCTCCTGTGTGCCAGGAATGGATTTGGGGACCCCTGAGCCCAAAGTCCCTCTGCTACAGCCAGGGGGACTCAGCTGAACCCCAACGTGGCCATCAGGAGGCTTTGGAGGTCCCACCTGGGGAAAGGAAAAGCTTGAACCACCTCATGCCATGAAAAGTTTGAAATGGCCCTCTTTGCTCTTATTCATCCTAAACATTTCTACTGAAACCAAGGGAAAGCCTCCAGAAATGAAATGTTGGTGCCTGTGAATGGCCTGCTGTGGGCAGCCACCCCAGGAGAGCCACCGAGTCCTTCCCCCACCAGCACGTGTGTCTGTTCTGGCCGTTCCTCTGAAAACAAACACACATCTCTGAGAGAACTGCAGGACTCCTGTTTCATCAAAAAAGTGAAGCAATGTGCTTTTCACTTCCCCTCTTTGCTGTTACTTCAGCTTTTCCCCCCCAGGCCGTGCGGGCAGCGTGTCCTGCAGCAGGGCTGGCCTTTGTCACAGTGTCACTGGGGGAGCTTTGTCAGTGCCTGTTCCTGTCAAAGGTTACCTGCCTTCAAAATCCTCCTCCTGGTGCATAAAACTCCTTAGGGGAGTCCTGACCCCTTCATCTTTGGAGCAGGGGGCAGAAAATGCCTCAGCAACACCAGGGGCTCAGCCTCTTCACTGCTGCCCTGGGATCAGCAGGTTTGTATTTATAAAATCAAGCAAAACCCATCAGTGGGAGTCTTTAAATGTAGATCCCTCCATCCAAAAGGAGCCTGAACTGTTTGTGTGAGCTGGGATGGCAAAGGCAACGCTCCTCAGTGGTGCTGCTGCACTGAACTGAAAGAAAAGCCTCTGAAGTTTAACGTAAAATCCAAAGAAACAACTAATTATCCCAATTTGCTACTTTTTCAAACACCCCAAATCTCCTCCCTGTCTCTCCAACCCAGGAGAGTACAGTTTGTACTGACACAATCCTTGTAGTTTGGATAAAGAGGTGGTAACTGGGAAAGAATTCAGTTTTCCAGGGAAAGCAAGGGTTGAAGGGATCACATATTTTTTTTTCTTTAACTGAAATTTGGGGTTGAAGCCTCAGCTGTTGGGCTTCTCTGGTCTGAGTTCTTGATTGATTCTCAGCTTTAAATTTTCATTATTGCTATCCTTGGTTTGTGGGAGAGGAATGTTTTTCTAGCTGTGTTGTTTTTCAAGCTTTGATGGCTAATACACTGTATTTCTCCCTTTTCCCCCCCTTTGCAACTATCAATTGACTCCAGCAACTTCCTTCTAAGAGTCACTTTACCCCTGAAATGTGCCCTCCATGAGTGTGAGGTGTAAGCTCTGTCTCCTTACATCTCTCTTGGTTGGAGCACTGTTGTTTTAGAGGAACATCCAGTAGAAACAAACAGGGAAAAATCCAAACACACAGCTCTGCTGTGGGCTCAGTGCTGGAAGCTGTGGGTGAGATCCATGTGCTCACATTTATGGAAACTCGGTGTAATATTGGATGTTTGAGAGGAGCTGGGGTTATTTCATCACCAGGACTTCTCACCACGGGAGAGAGTTGCCCTAATTACACACTTAATTTGGGCTGAATCACTGGTGCCACTTTCTATGGCTGTGGTTTCTTCTGCCCAGCACCTCCAGTGTCCTAATTCTAATGATTGGCTGCAGTTTTAATTACAGTGAGAGCAAACTCCACCATCAGCTGGTGTTAGCAGCACGATTCAGATCTGAACAGGCTCCTGGGAGATCCCAAGGCACCCAGGACCTGAGGAGGTGCTGGACTGTCCCCCAGGGCTTTCACATCCGTTTCTCAGCACCTCTGTTTTATCAGTTCACATCCTTGAGGTCTGTTTTTCCCACCACAGGATGTGATTAACCCTGACCAGACTCATTGTGCCGCATCCAAAAGAGGAAAATCCACCTGAGTTCAGCACAAAACCTCTGCCCCCCTGGAGTCCTGCCCTGCCTGGGACCGCACAGACCTCGTGCCTGGCTCGTGGATCTTCTCTGGGGCAGGTCCTGTGGGCCACATCAGCACTGGGGGGGCTGCTGGGGGGGTCTCCAGCCTGGCTCCATCTCCTCTGCTCCCACAGGGAGCTGGGTGCTGCCCCAGACTGAGGACCACAAGCTCTTTCTTGCACACAGCTGAGGAGGCTGCTCCGGGTTTATAGGGGAGCTGCTGCCTCGCTCTTCCCACCTGAGCACCAGGAAAGCCTGAGGAGGAACCCACAGCAGCTCTGGAACCCTGTGACCCTCTGGCACAGTGAGCTGGGGTGGGCAAGGACACGAGGAGCGTGGGAGGAGATGCTGCTGGCAGGAGGCAGCAGCTCAAGGCCAGTTATGGGGACCTTCCCGTTCCATTTTCCTTGAAAAATGCTGGTGAAAGGGCAGTGCAGCCTTCCTGAGCCCTCACTCACGTAAGCAGCGTGTGCTCATCGCCCCACGAGCTTCCTGTGAGTAACAGGGGCAGAGCAGGGCAGATGGAGGGACTGTCCTGCCTTGGGGGTTACTCACAAAGGAAATACAGCCCTGGCTGATCCTGGGGGAGATGCAATTCTAACAGTCAGGCCACACTCTGCCTTTTGCAATAACTGCTCCCCAAACCCAGCAGCTTCCCCGTGAGCCCTTTGCATCAGCCCAGAATGAGGCTGAGGGATAGAACTCCTGCAGGAGCCTCCTGCCCTGGCTGGGGGTGATTCCTGCACTGGGGACACAGGGCAGTGCTGTGCCCCTTCTCCTTGATCCCTGGAGGCATTCCTGGGGAGTTCAGGGGGGCTCTGGGGTCATAAAATACCCTGAGCTGGAAGGGACCCACAAGGATCATCAGTCCAACTCCTGACCCTGCACAGACACCCCAACAATCCCACCCTGTCCCTGAGAGCATCATCCCAACCCTCCTGGAGCTCTGGCAGCCTTGGGGCCGTGCCCACTGCCCTGGGGAGCCTGTTCAGTGCCAACCACCCTCTGGGGGAAGAACCTTTCCCTGAGATCCCATCTCAGTCACCCCTGACACAGCTCCAGCCATTCCCTGGGGGCTGTCCCTGCTCACAGAGCAGAGATTGGAGCTGCCCCTCAGGAGGAAGCTGCAGACAGCAACATCTCCCCTCAGCCTCCTCTTCTCCAGGCTGAACAAGCCAAGTGACCTGAGCCTTGCTGAAGTTCAGCTCAAGCAGAGCAGCACAGAGAATGCTCCTCACAAATAAAGGGATTTTAACGGGCCAAACCCAAAACAACCTCTGTTTAGTCTTTGCCTTCCCCAGCAGAGACATGCAGGAGTGTTCCTGGACATGGTGTTTTTACTAATGATCAAAATAGTGTGGTTTTGCCACCTCCTTCCCTTTATCCCCTCCCAACCTGCTGCAGACCCATCTGGGATGCATTTACTGACCTTGCAGAGGGTCCTTGCTCTGCTCCCAGCACAGCCTGGCTCCTCTGAAGCGTGAGGAACCGCACTGACAGAACGAAATGGGCACATTTCCCCCTCAAGTGAAGTCTGCAAATGCTCCAGACAGCTGTTTGTACGTGCAGGGCTGCAATTGGGAGGGTTGGGAGAAGGAGGGTTGAGTTCCCACTGCTGCCAATCCCAAGAGGGATTTGTAACCCCTCAGGTTTGCTTTCAGGAATGTTTCTAAGGCGTTGCTTACACTGATGGTATTTTAAAATCTGATGGACTTCCCTTCATCTCTGCTGCTTCATTTCCCCCCCCGGTGATCAGGTCATTCCCTCTGCTGCTGCAGGTGAAGGATCCAGAGCTCAGTGTTCTCCCTCCTGCCACGTGGAACAAGTCCCTCTCCCAGTGTCAGAGCACAGTGGAAATGGGGAAAAAAAGTGCTAAATTAGGATTGAGCTGGAGAATCAGTTCCTGCTAAAGGACCCGGAGCTCCTGAGAGCACAGATCCATCCCTGTTGCAGCTGGTGGGGGGGATTTCAGGCAGTGGGAATGCCCTGAGCCCCTCCAGCCCCAAAATCCCTGCCCAGGGCTGGTGGGGGCAGAAGGCACCTGGCTCAGAGCAGGAAATCTCCCTTTATTGCCTGTCAGTGCTTGCAGGTTGTTGCTCGTTAAACTGAAGAGCTGTTGGCTCCTCACAACCTGCCAGAGTTTTATGTGAGAGCAGTTTACAGAGGGAGGGTGGGAACGTCCTCTGGGCACTTTCTGCAGCAGCAGATGCTCCTTTTGGTGGGAGACAGGCAGGACCATCCCACTGCTGTGTGGTCAAACAGCTGGACACCAGTTTGTCCCAGAGCTTTGCTATCCTGCTTTTATCAGAAATAACCTTTCCAGGCACACCAAGGCCACACTGGTGGGATGTTTGGCACAGTGAGGTGGTGCCCGAGGGCTGGACTCACAACTTTCCATGAAGGCTTTTCATGTCTGTGCTGGGACAGTCATTCGATGGAAAAACAGCATTTTTAGGGAAAGCAGAGGGTAGAGCTGGAGCCCAGGGCAGGAGGAGGGGCGTTGCTCACTGCTGGGGTCCCTGCAGCTGGAGCATCCCTCCTGGAAGACCAAAAAAAAAAAAAAAAAACAAGAGGAAGGCAGAGAGGGAAAGGCAAAGGTTGTGAAATCAAATGTGGGCAGGAGTGGGAGAAGAGGGCCGAGCGTGACCAACAGCAGAGGAAACGGCACGATGTGACAGGGGAGGAGCTGGAGCTGCACCAAAAAACAAAAAAAAAAGAGGAAACCTCCTCAGCAAGAGGGAGCAGCGTGAGGAAGAGCTCGGCACTAGGGGACACTATCGGACCACGAACTGCGGCACAGGCAGCTGAAAAATGTCCAGTTTCCAGCAAAAAAATCGCCCCACTCCTTCTTTCCCTTTTCCAGGCATTCCTGTCACCGCCCCAGGGTGACACTCTGGGTCCCCTCTGCCCAGCTCCTGTCGTGTTTTACAGCCCTTTCAGGGCCACAGTTCCCAACTCTGCTCTAACAGGAAAAATTCCTGTTTCTCTGCCTGAGTTTCTCTCCAGGCCCCCATTCCTGTCTTTACAGCAAACACCCCCCTGCAGATCCAGCACCTGTCTGGGGGAAAGCCAAGGAGAAAACCTCATTTTCAGCAGATTTCTCCACGCAGGAACCCAAATAAATAATCCTCACCACGAGCATCACTTCCCTCCAAGCATCTTCCAGGCATTTTTTTTTTTTTTTTTTGTCTATAAATACACATTTATTGAGGTCCCAGCTGCCCTTCGTGGGGCTGCTCCCCCTCTGCAAGGTCTGCCAGGAGCCATCAGAAGTGGTTTGGCTCCTGCAGGTCCCCAACCAGCAGCTCCAGATCGTGGCCTGAGTCCAGGGAATTTGGGCTACAGCAAAGCCCAGTTTGGCTGGACCAAATTAGCTCCAAGATGCTGGGCCAGAGAGTCCCTCCAACATCTCAGCCACTTCTGTGCTGCTCTGTTTTTATTCCACCACTATAAATTATTATTAAACAAACATTAGACTCTAGTGCTGTGTGCAGATAAAAATTTATTGTAGGGAAGAAGAATCTGCAGCAGAGACTTTAAAACACAGGCAACAGTAATTGTTAATATTTAACTTGCAACATTTTCATTTCATTTTCAGTAATATTCTTTTTTTAAAATCTTTCCTATTGCACACAAAAAGCTGCCATTTCTCTTGCCATAACCGTGGTCTCCTTAAGATAAAAAATACCTCTGTTATAATGCTTTGTAACATATATATATATACACACATATTTAGCTTTACTGTACAGTATTTTCAAATTTGGGAATGGGCACATGATTCCTACATATTCCAAAACAGTTTCCCAGGAGGATTTTTATTTACAGTTGCACAATACCTTTAAAGGCTGGAGACACAACTTTAATACTCAGTGCTGACACCTGAAAAAAAGTTTTTGCCAATTCTTACACATTTTTTTTCCTCAAACACTCAGCAGTTCTGGCTTTGAACGAGGGGCTCTGTCCCCCCACAGTTCTAGGGGGGATTCTGATCCCCCTCTGCAGGAGCAGCTTTCAGCCCTCTGCCCCTAAACAGATCCTTGAAATTCCCTTAGAAGTTTCAGATTTTGAAAATTCACATCCACAACTTGTTCTGCAGGTGAATTTGCTTTTTTAGGTGCCTCTTGCTGACCCAGGGCTATGCAGACTGTGGTGTACAGAGCGAATTTTCCCTCCAATTGTCTGTACAGACAATTTCTCCAGCAGATCCCTGTCCCCAAGCCAAACTCCTTTTGCTCACTGTTATTCTTCACTACTAAAACTGTTTTCTTTATTCAAGATAACATTGGGTAACTTCAGAAATACCAAAGCCAAACATACTGGCTGGTCATTTATCAACCACTTTTCCAGCTAAGAGCCTTAATCCTAAAGAATTTTGATTTCTCCCTTGATGGGTTGCACATCCCCAGCCGGGCTCTGGAGTGTTCCCTTCCTGCAGGATCCGCTGGAAAAGTACAGGAATGTTTCCTTCTGGCCAAGGGTTTGAAGTTTTCCTTTACAGAAGGAACACAGCCCAGTGTTTTTTTCAGCATCAAAGCTCATCCAGACTGATTCTGGATCTCCAGCTCTTCCCAGAGCTCTTCCCAAGAGCCTTGGGTTGCCTTTTCCGCAAAGTGAACACTCTGGAACGGGATAAAATCTTATATAGGGCTTCTTTTAAAAAAATGT
Organism: Pyrocephalus nanus; assembly: GCA_038380795.1. Lineage (NCBI taxonomy): Eukaryota > Metazoa > Chordata > Aves > Passeriformes > Tyrannidae > Pyrocephalus > Pyrocephalus nanus. Next base: position 18,672,923 of record CM076274.1, on the reverse strand, counting down.
TCTTTTTTTTAAAACTTTGGCTAATGTTGAGAAAGGTGAACCTGCTCCTGCACTGGACTGAGCAGCCAGAGCTCCCCACTGGCCTAAAACCTCCTGAGGAACTGGAGTGATAACCCAGACCCTGCAGTCCCACAGGACCAGTCACACTGAAATGAGATTCCTTATTATCCTTATTCCAAGTTATCCCACTCAGTAAGACGCTGCAATTTGAAAACAAGATTTTTCTTGGAATTCAGAAAATCCTGGCAAATCTGCTGCCCACCAAAGCTGCTGTTGGGGCTGGGAGAGGGGCCCATCCCAATCTGCAGACCTGGCTACCAACCCTGCAGGGCTCACACACATCCTGATCCTGAGAGCAGAGATCCCAGGCAGGGGCAGCTGGAGCAGGGCTGGAATTATCCCGGGCTCTGCTGTATAAATAATTAAGTGGCTGTTTGAAGATTCAGTGAAAACTCTGCCCTGGTTGTTTGTCGGGAGCTCCCCGAGCGCCGTGAACAGCAAACTGTGTTTACATTTCCCACTGGCTCAGGGAATTAACGCTCTGGGCAGAGCTGTGAAATGAAGCAAATACCCAAACACAGGCTTTGAGGAGTTTGTCAGCAGATCAGCACTGTCCTGGTGGTGGTTTCTCTGTCCTACGTGGCTGTGCCTGTCCCAGCAGTGCTCCTGGGGAAGGGGCTCTATCCCCAAGCCGTGAACTGTCCACAGTCATTACGACACATTTAATTACAACAAAGCCCCCCTCAGGTCTCCTGGAAGCGTTCTGAGATCTCCAAAGCCCTGAGACCTCAGGGGAAGGTCTTACGAAGAGGCCACAGCCTCCCTTCCGTTCTCCCTTTGGCTTTCTCCAAAGGGCTCCTCATCCTTCTCTCTCCCGGAGAGCTTTTTCCGGAAGGCTTGCGACAAGCTGGAGGAGGAGCCCTTCCTCAGCGTGGTCAGCCTCTTCCTGAAGTTGCCGCCCGAGAAGAAGTAGAGCAGGGGGTCGAAGCAGCAGTTGGCGGCGGCCAAGGGGAGCGTCACCACCACGGCCTTCTGCAGGTACACGGCGTCCTGGCAGCCGGCCCTCCTGAGCCGCAGCGCGTGCAGGTGCACCGTGCGCAGCACGTGGTACGGCGTGAAGCTCACCAGGAAGGTGGCCGTCACGATGGCGATCATCCAGACCGCCCTCCTGCGGTTCGCCTGGTTCTTCTGCATGGAGTTCCTCAGCAGGGTCCTGATGATCATGGCGTAGCAGACGGTTATGATCACGAAGGGCAAGATGAAGCCCACGAACAGGGCGATGAAGTCCAGGATCACCACCAGGTTGGTCTTGTGGGAGTTCTCCGGGGGCTCGAAGCACTTGGTCTTGTTGCCGTGCTGGTACGTGCCGTTGCGCAGGAAGGGCGCGCTCGTCAGCGTGACGAAGACCCAGATGCCGACGCAGACGAGCTTGGCCTTCCTCTCGGTCACCAGGTTGATGTTGCGGACCGGGAAGACGATGGCGATGCAGCGGAAGAAGCTCATGGCGGTCATGAAGAAGATGCTGCAGTAGAGGTTGACGTAGAGCGCGTAGGACGCGACCCTGCACAGGAGGTCCCCGAAGAACCAGTCCCCCCGGTGCACGTAGTACACGACGCGCAGGGGCAGCGTGGACACGCACAGGAAGTCGGACACGGCGAGGTTCAGCAGGTACACCTGGAAGGCCGTTTTCTGTCGGTACGTGCGGATCAGCACGTACAGCACGACGCCGTTGCCCACGAAGCCCAGGACGCTGATCATGGAGTAGAGCGAGGAGTAGACGCGGTTGCGGAAGTCGTCGATGGAGTGGTGGCACGACAGGTTGTCGAACAGCGCCATCGCGGTGCCGGGCTGGGGCACCGAGGCCACCTGGGGATCCGTGTCAGGCCTGAGGATGGAAGCTCAAGTGAGGTCACAGAACCCCAGAGCAGGCTGAGCAGGAAGGGACCCACAAGGACCATCCAGTCCAACCCTCAGCTCTGCTCAGGACCATCCCCAAAGTTATCCCCTGTGCCCCAGAGGATCATCCAAACCCTCCTGCAGCTCTGGCAGCCTTGGGGCTGTGCCCACTGCCCTGGGGAGCCTGTTCAGTGCCAACCACCCTCTGGGGGAAGAACCTTTCCCTGAGATCCACCCTGAGCCTGCCCAGCCATTCATGGGGGCTGTCCCTGGTCCCCCCAGAGCAGAGCTCAGTCCTGCCCCTCCTCTGCCCCTGCCCAGGCAGCTGGAACTGCAGGGAGGTCTCCCCTCAGTCTCCTCTGCTCCAGCTGAACACACCAAGTGCCCTCAGTGTCCTCTCACAGCTTCCCTCAGGGCCCCTCATCATTCTCATTGCCCTCCCCTGGATGCTCTCTAATGGCTTAATGTTTTTCTTATAAATAAAGCAGCACAGGAAAATAAAATTCCATTATTAAACAGCAGGAAACCCCTGCCATCAACCTCGTACAGCTGGGAAGGGATGTGGATCTTATCTGTTTAGTTACAATCATGGTCCACTACAAGCACCTTTCTTCACATGGTACCACAAGTGGGGATGTAAAGATGAGTCACATTTTCACACATCACAGAATCGTGGCATTGCTAAGGCTGGGAAAGACCTCCAAGATCATAAACACAACTGGCACACCCAGACACGGCTCCTGCAACCTCCTCGTGGCTCCAGCCACTCCTTCCCTTTGAGGACCAGCCACGGAGCTGTTGCCCCGGCAGAGCAGAGGAGACCAAGCCCTGGGAGATGCTGAGAGCCCCAGCCTTCATCCCACACCACTGCCATCCTCACTTGCCTGATGTCTTCCTTTCAAACTTGAGCTTCAAGTTATGACCAGAGCAACACTCAATAACGTTTAGAAATCTCCAAGATAGGGCTAAAATTAAGTTTGTGGTGAAACAGGTCTGATTTTAACCAGCTGTTTGGGAGTTGCAGCCAGTACCACTGAGATTCATGGTCTCTAGAAACAGCTGCATGATCCCAATTCCTTGATTTATCTGTTAAAAGATATTCTGGGACAGCTGACGAAGCTCCTACTACCATTACTCCCATCACTGGGTTAACACCGAGCACAACCCGGCCCTGCCACACTCTGCAGGAACACAGTGAGATTAGAGGCTCAATTGCATCATGAAAACCCATGGAGATAAGATCTCTGAACTTACCAAGCCATTGTGTATCAGTTATTTCTCAGCCACTAAAAATAAACCCAAAACTCAACCGAGCTATTGGAGGTTTCCAGGCTGGGACAATCCCCCGGGCAGGCTGAGGCTGCACCTCCAGGCACTGAGGGTCAGGAGGAAGGAAAAGCAGAAGTTGGGATGAACTGAGCTTCGTGGTTTTAAGGTCCCTCCAACCCAAACCATTCTGTGATCCTGTAATCCTGTTTTGCCAAAAAGCAGCAATGGGATTTGACTTTCCTGCTGCTGAGCATTTCCCTCCCTCTCTGCCAGGTTCTCCACCATCCCCAAGCCATAACAAAGAGCTGTTAGCAAACATCATTTACTCATCAGACAAGTTTCCTGATTTAATCTCTGTGCTCATTTCCTAAGTGCTACTGAGCTGGATTATAAACTTTTTACCTCCTTTTGGGAGTAAATTTCATGCTTTCAGCTGCTAAAAACATTAACAGATGGTAAATTGCCACTCCAGGTATTTGTCCAAAAGATAAGCAAGACCTGTTTTCTATTATATTCCTAAACATGATTTATGATGTCCTCTGTAACCAAAAGGAAACCTGATGATTACAACGCTCATGGGAACTGCTTAAGTGTGAGGGAGCTTCACACCTAGAAATGTATCTGCAAAAAAACAAAAAGAATCCCACAAAACAGGGTTTCCTACGTGATGCTTTATGTTTGCATCCTGAATTGAGGACAAATATCACTTCTACCACTTTTCCTTTGTACAGTTGTGGTTCACAGAACCATTTATTTCTGTGCTGGTGAATTCAGCTCACTGGGAATGTACACAAGTGAGAGGGAGCTGTGATGGCTGAGAAAAATACCCCAAATGAAGCCAAACCCTAAACAACTGTCATTCTCCAAGTCTGATGCAGAACAAATAGATTTATAGTTTGTCACAGAATGGTTGGGGTTGGAAGGGACCTTAAAGCCCATCCAGTCTCATCCCTGCCATGGGCAGGGACACCTCCCACCAGCCCAGGATGCTCCAAGCCCCGTCCAACCTGGCCTTGGGCACTTCCAGGAATCCAGGGGGAGCCACAGCTTCTCTGGGCAACCTGTGCCAGGGCCTCGCTGCCCTCACAGCCAAGAATTCCTTCCCAATATCCATCTAATCCTGCCCTCTGGCAGGGGGAAGCCATTCCCTTTGTCCCCAGTTCCTCTCCATCTCTCCCAGAGCTCCTTCAGGCTCTGGAAGGGTCTCTCAGGTCTCCCTGGAGCGTTCTCAGGAGCTCTCCCAGCCTGGCTCCAGAGCAGAGAGGCTCCAGCCCCGGGACCATCTCGGTGGCCAGCAGTACAATATCCTAAATTTAGTAACACCATCCCAGAGCACAACCCCAAAGCAGCCGCTGCCGTTCGTTCCAAGCACAGACGTGAAGCATCGCCATCCCAAGGAACCGAATTCCCGTTCGGGAAAGAAGGGGGAGGGGGGGACAGGAACGTCCCAAAACACCAAACGTCCCTCGCAACCCCTGCGAGGGGCACGGGGGGAAGATCGGAGCGATAATCGCAGCCAGCGGACACTTAATTAACGCCGCTGCTCATTAATGGACACGGCTTAACCTCGCTCACCCCGCTCCCTGCAGCCGGGACACCGCAGAACCGGGGGCACCAGGGGCAAAGCATCTCCCCCCACCCCCGGGCACCCCCGGGCACCCCCGACCCCCGCACGGCTCTTACCGGGGCGCAGCGGGCGCGGCTCTGCCCGCGCAGCATCCCCGCAGCCCTTAAACCGGGCGCGGCCGCCCGGCCCGCCCCAAAACCCGCCCCAAACCCGCCCCGCCGTCCCACCCGGACCCCGCTAACTTCAGCTTTTCCACCCTCCTAGAAATAACGTTTAAAGCATCCCTGCGGTGCTCCCAACAGCCGAGTCTGGTGTGAATTAACGGGGTCCCCTCACCGTTTATGTTTTGTGAGGAGTTCACCTCTGTATCTGTGCTAACACAGTTGATCACGAGTATTTTTTTACAAGCATTTTTTGGTGGTATTCTCATCGGAGGGAAAATACAGAATTCCCACTAATTCAGTGCTCCATCCTTCCAGCATCCCAAAATACACTGTAATTTTCTTTCTTTCCTTTCTTTTTTTTTTTTTTTTCTTTTTTTTTTTTTTCCCCCAAGAACCGTGGCTTTGTAAAATAACCTGCCCCAGAGGAAGTGTCACTTTGCTCAGTTTTGGATATTTTAAGTGTGGGCTGTCCTACTCTGAATTTTCAATGAACTGTATTGGATTTATTTTGAGGATGTATAATATGCTGTTTCCACCTTATGCTAAAAAGGGATTAAGGTCTTAAAGACTTTCAGGTCTGGAGGTCCAAGAGCCTCCAAGACTGGGCAACTCATCACACCTCCTGCACCCTCCTACCCTGGGAACTGCTTCTGTAGCTTGTTTTATTTCTGGTGCACATTCTGCTCTTACCCCGCTCTGCCATTCCTTCTGCTTTTTCTGGTACCTTCTTTTGGCCATTCCTTCTGCTTTTTGCTGCTGTTTTATTATTCCTTCTCCTTTTCTTTTTTTTGCCGTTCCTTTTTCTTTTCCGCCCTGGATCTCAAGAACAGGAAGATTTCTGGTCACAAAGTCAGACTGAGGTTGGTGTGTGATTGAGGAAGCTGCTGCTGCTCCAGATGTGCTGGAAGAGCAGCCAGAGTTTTGGTGTGGGAAGGGTTTCCACGCTGGACTCCAAAGAGGAGCTCAAACTGCAGCTCTGGGGTGGCCAAGGGGACGTGTGGAATCTGCTGGGGGTCAGGTATGATATTTGGGGGCAGGACTGGGGTCCAAACTGAACACACCAACACCTGAGGAGCTGGATGAAGCCTCCTGCCCTCTGGGATGAGTGCCTGGATCCTGACACCTCCACACACCACGGGGACCTCTGCACTCCAGGGAAGGGCTGACAAAATCTTGGCCATGGGGTGCCTGACTCCCTTTCCACAGGACAAGGGGGTGAGGCAATAATGAGGGATACAGGCTTTGGAAATCTGTCTGGGACCATCCAAATCTGGAAGAAGCCTGCCCATGGTTTGGGGTTAAGGGTTACATTGCACTGACTGACTCTCCATTGCTTTCTCATGGATTCCCAATTCCTGCAGCTTCATCAGACTCCAAGATGCTGAGCCCTTCATCAAATATCACAAATGTCATCAATTCAGCTCTCTGGGCTGGTGATTTCTTTACTGCAGGGATTCCAGACAACTTCCTAAAAGCCTAAATAGTTTGCAGACTGGGTGGAAAGGCTCTTCAGCCTTGGCAGCTCCTTTCACATCGGCTACAGAAGAAGGTGAAAGCAGAAAGATGGTGATTCATGAGGAAACAAATATTATCTTTTTAACATGTTGCATTTTCCTTCCTCTCCAGGGACTTCCTAAAATAGGTTGTTTCTCTTTGAATAGAGTGGGATCTCAGCTCCAGACTTGCTCCCAGTTTGTTACAGTAGAGTGGACCTTGTGACACTGAGGGGAGAACTACTCATGGCAATGTCATCTAGCAGATTTCCACAGAAAAGCAGGACCATGGGGACACTTGAAATCAGTCCTGGAGACCTGGCATGGCTCTGCCTGCCCTCATCCAGCTGGGCTTGATCCAGCCCTATCTGAACAGCACGGAGCTGCAGCCCCATTGCCCTGCTGAGGGAGAGCTCATCAACCCAGGCACATCCCTCCCTGGAGGAGGATGGAACAACACACAGCAGGAAAGAAAAAATAGAGGAGGAAAGGGGCATGGAAAGCTTTGGCTGGGGGGATAATGCACTCCCACTGCAGGGGGTTGGGAGATTTGGAGGGGAAGGGGAGGATTGGAGGGGAAGGGAGGATTGGAGGGGAAGGGGAGGATTGGAGATGCCACCCCAGTGTGAGTGAAGTGTGTGAAGGATTTCTGTGCCCCAAGTGCCTCACAGCCACAGTCATTCTGAAACAGGTGGGTGTTGGTGCCTGTGAGGGAAGTGCTGGGTCAAAGCCATCCCCTCCCGAGCAGGTGTGAGCCCAGAGCCAGGCTGAGGAGCTGAGTCAGTGTTTGCTTGACAAAAACCACACTGCAAATGGTGCTCTTGTGTGTCTCCCTCCTCCTTTGCTTCCCCTTATTTGGAGAAGTAATTTCTGCTCCTTGCCAGGGGTGTGGGATCCCCTCTCTGCTCTGATCTCTCACTGCCTCAGTGTCTGCAAGGGCCCCTTCCCCCAGTGGAACCTGTTTCTGCAGGGACCACCCCTTGCTGTCACCCAGACCTTGTCTCTGGTTGTTCCCCCGACCCAGCACAGAGATTTGATGTCCCTCTGCCAGCACTGGCCCCATCTCAGCCTGGTTTTGAGGGCTTGATATCAATGAGTGAGCCAGACTGGCAGGTGTGAGAACCTTCTCCATCCCAAGCTGTGCTCCCCATTCCCCTGATTTCTGTGGAAGAACAGAGCTGGGAAGGAAACCTCAGCCCTGGTCCCTCAAACTATGGAGCTGTTGATTGTATCCTCCTGCAAATCCAACCTTTTTAACCAGCTGCTGTGGCAAGAGGACCCAGAGAAGGTGGGTGAGATGGTTGGACACCTTGGGTGCTGTCTCTAGTCAGCATATTTTAGAAGAGAGCACTTGCTCTTCTGAGATGAATGAAATAAGTTACTACCAGAAGGGACTGCAGGGACAGAGCTCAGCAGTCCCATCCTTGGCAGCCCAAATATTTGGAGAACTTTGCTGTTATAAGCTCTGATCTCTCTCCACAAAAGGATATGGGGAGGGGGATGGCTGATTAATGGGGGGAGGCACAGAAGGTATCAAGATTATTTCTGTTTCTCTAGAAGTGTTCGAGTGGTTTCCACTCAAAATGCAAACCCAGCAGTGAGAGTTTGTGCTGCCTTTTCTGGGAAGTGGAGCTGGGCCTGTGCCCTGTGACAGAGGGGCCAGCACAGCCCAGAGCTGTCCATGCTGCCAAAGTGCTGTGTGGTGTTCCTGCCATTCCCTCTCCCCAGGACTGAGCCACACCTGGGTTTGGAGGGGCCTTTGGCACAGGGAGCAGGCATTTCGTGCTCTTCCACCAGAGACAGTTTCTGGAAATAGGGCTTTTAGGGACCCTCAACCCTTCCCCAGTCCTTTCACCTCGTGCAAACCAAAAGGACGTTTTGCTCAAAATGATGATTTGTGAGGCCAAAACTCCAGGCAAGGACCCCAAGACACCTCCTGCTGTGGTTTGGGGGGTGAAGGAGCTCGGCAAGCTGTGGGCACTCAGCTCCTCACACTCCACACACTGAACATGGTGTTGTGAAGGAGAAGGTTTGGGTTTTTTCCTTTCTGGAGGCTTTATGGGATTGGCTTCACCCGGTCCCAAACACCTCCAGGTCTCACAGGGTTGGATCAGCACCCCAAGTCCATCACACGGTCAACCACCTTAGAGAAGAGAACAATTAAAGTCCTTAAAACTGCTGACTTGGGCTCTTTGATGTCCCCAGTGTGCCAGGCAGTCAGAAAGAGCAGGGCCAGGCTGTCAGGAGATGCTGCTCTGATAGAGCCACTGCTGCTTCCCCTTCCTGTTTTGCACGAGGGCTGCAGCAGATGTGGAGATACAGCTGGAGCTGAGCTGGGTCTCCATCATTTCTCAGGTCACCCCCCAGAGACACCAGCCAAGAAACATCCAGCATTGCCCCAAGATGACACACTGTCAGGCAGGAGCAGCCTGAGAACATTTTCCTATCCTAGAGGTTCATTTACAAGGAGCTGGGAAATTCTATTCTTTCTCTTGGCTATTTTTTTTTTTTTATGTTGATCTCTCCAGATTATTCTACCATTCTAATATTTATTCCCAGAATGGGACAGACCTAAGGAGCATTTATTGGGCCTCAGACTGGAACTGTGTGTGAGGGTCTTTGCAGGTCACCAGTGACTTTAACCTTCACAACCTGGTTACTGGGAGTCTTTCCCACCCAAAAAAGCAGCATTTTAGTTCTCTGACATTAATTTTTTTGATGGCAGAGTTTTCTCATCACTTAAACAATCAGAATTCTTTGCCACTGGAAGACGAGAAAACAAACTTATCCCTGGAAAACTTGACATTACGTAGGAAAACATTCATCATGGGGAAATAGTGCTTTAATCTTCTTCTGGAAAGTAAACTAAGAAGCCAGAAATAGTACATGCAAGTTGGCATTCTCTTTTGGGAAATGGACTGGGATAAACATCACGAAAATATGTGAATTTTTTGCCTCAATATTATTTCAGGGCTTGTATCACTTGGAAATTTGTTAAAATCCAAACTGGAAGGAAAATTCATGCACACTAATGAATCAGAATTATCAAGGTTGGAAAAGACCTCAAAGATCCCCAAGTCCAGGTGTCACTGGTGAATCTCCCCATTGGCAGTGCAGATATTTTACAGCTGATGGACCTGTATTTACCTAGAGCATGATCTGATACCAGAGCTGCTGGTTGGTGTGTGGGGATCACACAAACACACATCCAGTAAATCAGCACAGAACACCAGAGGCCACGTTCACCATCTCCTGTTTGAACAGGACCTGCCAGCTGGCTCCCTGCAGAGGCTTTTCTTGGGAATCATCCATCAGGAGACAAATCCTGCCCTTCAGCACAACAGCTCCATGTCTGCTGTTCCTCCACATCTTGGAGAAAGGGAAGGCAGGATTGGAAGTGTGACAGTGGCTGGGCATCCACCTCCACACCAGTGCAGAGGGTTCTCCAACCCAGGGAAATGCCAGGGGTGCCAGTGCCAACCCAAACAATCAGCTTTGAATCAGAATAAACTGGAGCACAGAGCAACAACAGCAGCGCTGTTTCCTCCAACAGCTGATCGAGGGGGTGCAATTGCAGCCTGAGAACTGAAGAAAACCAGAATTTAACTGAAAACAAAGAGAATTGAACTGCAGACAACAAAAGCTGAGACAACCAGCACAGGCTGGCGGATATGGCCCATCAGATATGCAAAGTGATTTGATTAAAGACACCAGAGGAAATAGTATTAGCAATTTCCTGTTCTTTCAGCATTCAAGGCCTCATCTTGGCTGGGTTTTTTTCTCTTCTTGTTGATTTAAAAGGTACTAAGCAAAGAGAAACCCCCTGATGAGCAATGAGATACTCCCCCAGGCTCTTTGTTCCAGTGGGAGTTCAGATAAGGGCACCCTGAGCACCAGCAGCCTGGCACAAGATGCTCCTGCAGCTCCCAGTGCCACCTCCAGCCCTCCTGAGCCTCTGCTGCTCGAGCAGATGGTGGCAGATACTGCCAGGGACTTCTGTGAAACAGAAGTTTTGGTTTTTATAGTTCCAGCCTCTCATTTCCTGAATGTCAGGGGTGGATCTGCCTGAAAATAATCCACATTCTCAGTCAGAGGTAGGAGCTGTGGGGCCTGCAGCTTCACACTGAGTGGGTTTGAGCCCAGCCAGTTGTTATCCACTACTTCCAGCCTTCCCAAAACTCTGTCCCATCCTTTCTGCTTGGATTTAATTACCTGTGGTCCCAGTCCCCAGGTGAAGTGGCTGCTCTGGGCCAGTTATCAGCTCCTTATCAGCACCAAAAGTGCCTTCCCCGAGCTGTGAATCAGCCCTTCAGTTATATAACTGGCTGCTCTTATCTGATATTCTGGGAAGTTGGTGCTTTTTGGGGTTTGGGTTTTTTTTTTAATACTCAGTGGAGAAGAATTTGAGTGTTTTTCTGCCACATCCCAACTGCTCTGTGCAGAGCAGGCACACAAAGTGCCAGAAATGGGCTTTAGAATGGAACTGGGAAAGGAAAAGGGAGCAGCTAAGGAGGCTTTTTTCCTAAAAACAGATGAAATGAAATGAAATCACACCAAAGATCATGTCCCTTGTGATCCCTGGTGTCTCCAGTGCAGGGGTACCACATGAGCTGGTGGGGCTGGGGACAGTCCCAGCTGTCCTTGGCCAGGCACTGTCCAGAGATCAGCGGAGCCTCTGCAAAACTGGGAGATGATTCTGCTGGAATTATTGGCTTTTTAGTCTCTTCCAGTAAATAAATGACATTTTAGTCTCTTCCAAGAGATTTTTAAGTGCCAAGAAGCAGCGAGTTGAAGGACTGCTCGGACTACCACCCAGTAAAGACTGGAGTTCATCACCCCTTGCCAAACAACATCTTAACCCCCTCTTTGTGCTGCTTCTGATCCATCCCCCTGCCAGTCAGAGAGATGCAGGTCACTTCAGTCAGTGCCACAGGTGGACACAGATCTTTCCCCAACATTCCACGAGCTCCCTGGAGTCATTTTTATGAGGTTTTGGTTCAAATTTGCCACCCCTGGGAGCTCATGGATGTACCAAGCATCCCAGCACAGCTCCATCTGTTCAGTCTGTGGCTCTTTGTGCACCAAACCCAGCTGGCTTTGCAAGGTCAGGCTCAGGAGTGACTCCTGACCTTGGACTGACAACCCCACAGTCAACACCAACCCCTTCTTGGGAGAACCCAGATTTCTGGGCAAACATCTGCACATATCTGAAGATCAAACTACACCATAAAAATTGGCCTTTTTTGGCCATCTGAGGACTTCTGAGGTAAACCAGTGACACTGCTGTTTAAATTCCAGGCTGACACAGACCAGAGGGCTGATGTTAAATGCTGTTTTCCAGATATTGTGCTTGGTCTGCCCAGCTCCTCCCTGCCTGGCAGCTCCACACTGCTCTTCCAGCTTTCCCCATGAGCACCAAAAACCTCCTGCAGGTGCTGCAGGGTGGTTGTGAACCAGGAGCTCTGTCCCTGCCTGTCCCCAGGGAGGGCAGCAGGACCTGCCTGCTCAGAGGCAGCATCTGCAGAACAGGGAGCATTTTGTGCCCAGCCCTCACAACTGCTTTCTGCATTGTCTTCTCATTTATCCATCCACATTCCAAGTCCTCCCATTGCTTCAAAAAAAAAAAAAAAAATCAAATTTCAGCCTCTCATTTCCACCTTTACATAATTAGAACAGAATTATAAAAGCATCAGGCAGATGTTTTCCCCACTCTCAGCCTTTCCCTGGCAGGAACCACAAGCCATTAGTTCAGCTGAAGTCTTGGCTCCCCTCATTATTTATTTAGTTGTGCTTCAGTGCATTATTCCTCCTATCCTGTGTTTTCCTTCTGATTTTTCCCACAATGTTTTTTTTTTCCGAGCCCCAGCAGGACTCCACGGACCAGGATCATCTCTGTTTATCCTTTATTTTTGTTTTGCAGGGATTTGGGAAGGAGTAGCTGTTCCAGCAAATCCAGGGGGCTGTGCCAGGGCAGAACCTGCCTCATTCCTGCCATGGACCACTCCCAGTCCTCCTGCACCTTCACAACCACACCAACCACTCCAGGAGCAAAAGGTGTGTCCTCCATCCTATTTTACACACCCCACTTGTCTCTTCAAAAGGGAGGAGAAGGCAAATCCCAATAAAGCCACAGGAAGCTGGGAATCCTTCAGCCTTCTCCGTGCAGTTGTGGTGATAACCACGGTCACACCAGGCTGGGCTGGTGGGGACACAGGTGACACCACCTGCATTTTCCCCTGATAAACACTGGAGTGGCCCTGAAAACCCCAACAGACTTGTGGCAATGCCCCCACTGTTTCTCCTCCCACCCCCAGACTCTCTCCTGACCTTTTATCCCCTCAGCTCCAGCAGAGTTTGTGACCTGCCAAGTGCTAAACCCCACAGATCCTGGGACCAACTTGCCCTGCTCTTAAGACCTGAATTTCTGTGAGCAGCAACCAACATTCTCCTCTCTCTTTCCCTGGATCACAAGAGCTTCACCTATCCCAGGGGGTACAAAGCTCTCTTCTGCTCCCACCAACTCCTATCTAAAGCAAATTGCCCCAAACTCTGTCTTTTCCATAAAAGAAACCAAACCCTAATTGATTTTTACAGTGAGTTGAGGATTTTCACGAGAACCAAACCACTGAGTCTCTCCCAATACCTTTCATGGGGACAATAAAGAGGAACCTCAGCTGATGGGGACAATAAAGAGGAACCTCAGTTGATGGGTCGGGTTCTTCTGGTCCTGACTCATTCCCAGCCTTTGGAGCCCGTTGGCACAGGGGGCTGCTCGAGGCAACACAACCCCTCCCTGGGCCTCCCTGTGACCTCTCTGCCCACCCCACCACGGTCCCAGCCTGACACAGGCCCTCCAGAAAGGCTGTGGTTTCAGAATAATTCCTTGTCAACCAGAAATAAATGTTTTATGTTGTTTTTCTTGGTGGTTCTGCAAAACAGGAGGGTTCAGTGGGCAAAGCATCAAGGGTGAGACTTGGGGAACTGCCTGGCAGGACACAGCTTGGGGATGAAGCTCACAGAAGGGCTTTGCAATTTAATGGCTATTTTAATTGCGATTTTATCCAAAAATAAACTTCTGAAAACTAAAGTCGTGCAGTAGCAGCGTGCAAAAAGAAGGAGAGACAGGACAACAAGAGAGAGGAAGCAAAGCAGGAGGTGAAAAAGCAAAATATGGAAAGGGAAAGGCTGGGGGGGACACAGGAAAGGTGTCAGTGCTCTCACCTCTCACTCCTTGCTTGGTCCCTCGTGCAGGACAGTGCTCACAGGAGCAGGGAGGATTTCCTGCAGCCACTGAATGAGTGAGAGCAGATGGAGCAGGGCAATTCCAGAGCAGGAGTCAGGAAAGGGGCACCCCCTGTGCTGGAGCCCTGTGGGATGATGTGCAGGATCCTCGTCCCTCCTGAAGGCAGCCCATGCAAGGGGGACACAGGTCAGGGGGTTCTCCATGGACACCTGAGCTGAGGCTGTGCTGGAGAGGCATATTTTGGCCAGGACTAACTGATGTATGAGCAACTCCCCCCTCTCTCCTTCACTAGATCCCAACTGATCTGGTCAAACCCACTTTTCTCCTCTTCCAAGGTGACCTTCCCAACCTCAGCTGAGCCAGTACTAACAATCCCTTCCCATCCTGCCCTCCAAGGACACCCCCAGCACCCCTCCCTGACCGAGGGAGCTGCACAAACCTGTGATTGCTCACGAGGAGCTGCTGTGTGACCTTTCAGAGCTGCCTCCAACCTGAAAGGCCGAGATGCTTCCCAGGTGGCTGTGGGTTCAACCTGCCCAGGCTCAGTCCCATTACTGACCATCCAAAACGTGGAATGAGAGCACAAAGGAATCTTGGCAATGTTTGCACAATCTCTCCACAAACAGGTCTAGAAGACCCCCTCAGGACACCCCTGCTTGCAGGTGGATTTCCCCGGGGTTGGCACTGAGGCTGCTCAGGTCTCCCCAGGTTTTGGCAAGGGTCCAGTTTAGGTCTCTCTCTTAAGAAACTGATTTTCTGTGGAAGTCATTTTTATCTCTGTGGTCCCCCTGGGAACTGATTTGTCAGGTGTCCAAGTCGAAGCCATTCAGCAGTGCGGGAATTGCACGAGCAGCACAGAATTCGTTTCCTCCTTTCGTTCTTCCAGGCAGCGACAACACCCGGAAAGAGCCCCTTGGATTGTTTGCTAAGGAAATAATAAATTTTTCTGTCTGTCAGGTAATTTCAATTGAAAATTACCAATGTCACTCTTTAGAGAGAAGACTTCTGGAAAACACCGGAGGCAGCACCAGGAATTCTTCGTGCAGTTGTTTCGGCTCATGATGGATCAGGGGTTGTTTTATGGGATGACTGCAAATATGATGCTCTGGATGGAAATGGATCATGGCACCAGAGCTGTTGCTGGTGCTTTGGAATTTCCAGCTCGGCTCTGACCCACAGGCTTCACCTGCTCAAATCCTGCCACGCTCCAGCCTTGCCCTCACTCCCCTCCTGCACTCCCAAATACTCCTTTGGGGCTCTCCAGTGACTCTGAATTTACCTCCCACCACTGCAACGAGCTTTTGCTCTGCTTTCACTGGCCAGAGAGGAGCAAAGGCTGGAGAATACCCCACTCCAGGAACATATTCATTTGGTGACATATGGGACAACGTTAGTTCCACTTGTGCCGCTGTGGGCTGGTCCCTCCCCGTGGAAATGGCCCTGGCACCAGGCCCTGGTTCAACTCCAGCCCCACATGGATTTATCCTGGTGGGATGGGGGAGAGAACTGGGAAGGTAAAAGTGAGCAAAGTGAGGACTGAGATGAACACTGCAGGTGTGTGGCCCCTGCTGTGGGCCCACGAGGATGGACAGTGATGGACACAGTGCAGCCAGGGGAGCTCGTGGGGGTGAGGAAGATCAGCAGGAGGCTGAGGAAGTCTGTGGCTTTCCAGGGAAATTCCTGCCAGACTCATCCCTGGAGATGAGCAGAACAGGGGAATGCTGTGACTCAAAGCACGTCCCCAGAATGCAGCTGAGCCCAGACTGAGCTGACCATGGAGCTGTTGTGGCTGTTGGGAGTCTGAGCACGAATGAGAGACTGAGGTTAAACCACAACATGAACAGAAATAAAAGGGCACAAAGGTGTGTTTGAGGCACAGCACAGAGAGAAACCCCCGAGCCCCCACCAAGGAGGGGTCTGAGCAGGCAGGGACAGAGCTCTGCAGGGCCAGCCCCGAGGGTCTGACCTGCACTGGGGGTGCTCAGCCTTTCCTGCACCAGCCCTGTAGATTTGTCAGCTAAGCATTTCCAGATTCAAGATGCTCCCAAAGCTGTGGGGGTTTTCCTCCTCAGCTCCTTAGGCCTGGCTGAAGGACAAGTCCCAAAGTGCTGTGATTGCTTCCACATTGGGAATGTGAGTCAGCAAAGGGGGAAGCCAGAACACACTGAGATTTGCATTCACATTTTTGCACCCAGTTTTATGAATCACCACCATCTCCTTATGTATTTTATCTGGTAGATTTTATCTTGGTAGATTTGATGCCTTAGACAAACAGGATTGTGCCATTAACACATTCCCTGTCTCCCTGTAAGGAAACCTTTCCTGCCAGCTATGCAAAGTGGGCTGATGAAATCCTGGAAATCTGTTTTATCGCTGGAATTATTGTCCACAAGGAATAAACATTGCCTCAGTAATGCTCTGTCCCGGCATTTGCCCTCATTAAAAGGTAATTTCCTTTCCTATAGCAGAAAAGGAGAAGAAAGGCAATCAGACAAGGGAGGTGATCATTTCCTTGGCTGGTGAGCTCTTTGGAAAGGTGGAAAGATGAAACTTGTGTTTTGGAGAGAGCTGTGAAATGCACCCAGGTCACACACCTGGGGGAGATCTGACAGTGACTGCTCTGGTTTCTCAAGCAGCCCAAGAGAAAAATAAAATGCCAGTAAAACACGAGAAGGGCAGCACAGGCTGTCCATCCCAGGGCCAGAAATCAGCCCGGGGCTCAGGCTGGGATGGCACCACTTCAGGACAGAGAAATGCTTGACCACCAAGCAATAGGAGTTAGGACCTGTTTTGTAGCAGTTATTACAAAGAACATTGTCTGCCCTCAGTTTCCTCGAAATCTGCAAGCATGTTCAACAAACTTCCTCAAAATGCAAGACATTCAGGTGATGTCATTTCTTTGGGCCCAGAGGAGCTGTGGCTGCTCCATCCCTGGAGTGTCCAAGGCCAGGTTGGACGGGGCTTGGAGCAACCTGGGCTGGTGGAAGGTGTCCCTGCCCATGGCAGGGGGTGGAACAAGTTGAGTTTTAACATCCCTTTCCACCCAAACCATTCTATGAGATGGCAAGAGAAGAGCGGTGGAAACCCTCAGGGGTTAAAAGTGGAGCATTTGGGACAGAAGAAAACTGAAATTTTCTTACCTGTGGCTGACTTCTAATAAAATTCTTTTGTATTTCACCTGCTGAGGAGAAAATAAAAGGAGTCCTCAGCTGCAAAGGGCCCTGTAACCACTGCAGAGGGCCGGCCAAAGCCTTCAAACAAAGGTGCAGCCCAAAATAAACAGGTTGTGGAAACATCCTGGAAACCACCTCACCCCAAGGAGAAATCAATTGGGAAAGGTGTGCTTGCATTACAGGGGACACTGGCCCATCAGCCCCGGGGAGTGGTGGCCACTGTTAATCTTTACCAAGGGAAGATTCCCTGTGGGAAATGAGCAAAGATTTCCCCGCCGTGTCCCGGGCACAGCCGGGTCCAGACCCCCCTTGCCACCCTCCCAGCTCCCCGGACAGAGGGATTTGCTGCTGTGCTCACGGGGGAAGCTCTGGGGACATGGGTGGTGCCCCGGGCAGGCAGAGGGCTCCTCTTATCTCTCCGCAGTGGTTGTGAAATGCTGAGCTGGTGGGAGAGCGGGGACAGCGCTGCAGGGGTGGTGCCCTTGCAGCTGAGGCTTCTGCTGGATCATCACGGCAGGCGAGGAACATAAACAAGTGCAACAGGAGCTGTGAAGAGCAACAGAGGTTGTAAAATGTGATCAAACACAAAACTGCTACGGAGAGTCCCGGGCGAAAGCTCACTCATTAAAATCAAATATAGAAGTGAATGTTTATACACTTAAATCAAAGCACAAATGATATAAATCACCAACCAGCCAATCCCTATTTCCAGGGGCTTTGGCAGATGTTCTCCCACAGAGCCCCTGTGCAGACCCAGGGTTGCCATTCTGCTCCGGGCAGGGATGTTCCCCCAGGTGGGAACAGGAGGGACAGAGCTGTGCAGCATCTGGAATTTCAGCACCTTGATCTTCTTACAGCTCTTCATCCCTTCAGAAAGCAATGAGGGGAATGGCAGGACTGGTGTTGGACAGCCAGTAAATCCTCCCTGTTGATCAGGAACCATCACAGCTCCCTGCTTTCATGTCCTGGCTGCAGCAGGAGATCCACATCCCAGACAGGGCTGGAGCTGTGCTGGGGGTTCATGTGGCTGTGGGTGTATCCCACGGTGCCTGTGGGATGTTCCTCCACTCTTCACTGATACCTCATGCAGAGACTCCCTAAAATATGGATGAACTTGGCTTCCACCCAACATCACACCTGGAGAACAATCAGGAGCGTCAGTGAACGTCATCACCGTCCAGCCCGGGTCTCCCAGGGAACACCAACACAAACACTCCCCAGGAGAGCCCAGTCCAGCTTTCCATGCAAGGGGACATCCTTCCTTTGCTCAGAACAAGTTCTTTACTCATGGACACCCCTGGCTCAGCCAGACAAGTGCAGGACTGCACCCTGTAATCTGCTCCAGCCCCCGATTCCGAGGAAATGTCTGGGACTCCCCTTCCACGCAGGGCATCAGTTTTTCCAGACAGCTGAAAGTTAATGGCTGCCACGATCCCAGTGAGTAATCCTTGTGAAACCAGCGCCGGGGAAGTTGCCCAGCCAAACAAATTCTGTCACCCGTGGCTCTGTGCTCTGACGTGGTGCTGAACGTGCAGCACTATATATAAAACCCAGGAAACAATCCAAGGGAAGTGGCCCATTTCAGCTCTGCTGCAGCCCAGGCACGGGGCACAGGGATGCAGAAAACTGTTCCTGGCTGCTTCTTCCAGCAAATGTAAGTATTTTTCCTTTTAAACTAAATAGTAGTAGCACTTCATTACAGTCAGGATATTCCATGGAAATCTGTGCTCCCAATTTTTGTCTCCTCTTCTGTATATTCTTTGACACCGTTCCAGGAGGAATTTTGAATGGAAGTATTTGTTTAAGAGTGGGGGGTGGTTTGCTGTCAGATTACAACAGCAGAAGTTACTATTGAGTGGAATTTGGGAAGTGTGTCAGGAGAGAGATTTCTGTGGAGATAAAACCTGTGCCGCTGAAAACGCAAAGTGTTGGTCTAGGAAATGTCCTGTGAGCTTGGACTGAGGTTCCATCCTCCCAAAGAGCTGTCCAAGTGTCACTGTCCACGTGCAGGGATCCACAGACAGCAGGAGACTGTAAAGAAACAGAGGAATTGGCTCAGGTTTCCTCCTTCACCGATTCTGGAAACAGCCCCCCATTCCTGTTCCCAGCTGGCCCCATCCCAAGCACGATCCCACCTGCCCAGGTGAAGGCAGAGGGGAGGATCTGCTGGTGGGGAGCATCTGCTCCCCCTCCCCAAGGCCCTGGCTGGGCTGGCAGGATTTCCCAGCTGACCAGGCTGGGTCTGACCTGTGCTGTGCCCTGGGTGGATCTCTGGTGCTGGGTTTGGGTAGAGCAGCAAGGACTGTGCCCTCTCCCCATCCTCGTGGCCCCCAGGCAGCATTCCCTGCCCCCTGCCACCATTCCCTGCCCCCTGCCACCATTCCCTGCCTCTGCCACCATTCCCTGCCCCCTGCCACCATTCCCTGCCTCCTGCCACCATTCCCTGCCCCCTGCCACCATTCCCTGCCTCTGCCACCATTCCCTGCCCCCTGCCACCATTCCCTGCCTCTGCCACCATTCCCTGCCTCTGCCACCATTCCCTGCCTCTGTCACCATTCCCTGCCTCCCGCCACCATTCCCTGCCCCCTGCCACCATTCCCTGCCTCTGCCACCATTCCCTGCCCCCTGCCACCATTCCCTGCCTCCTGCCACCATTCCCTGCCTCTGCCACCATTCCCTGCCTCTGCCACCATTCCCTGCCCCCTGCCACCATTCCCTGCCCCCTGCCACCATTCCCTGCCCCCTGCCACCATTCCCTGCCTCCTGCCACCATTCCCTGCCTCCTGCCACCATTCCCTGCCTCTGCCACCATTCCCTGCCTCTGCCACCATTCCCTGCCTCCTGCCACCATTCCCTGCCTCCTGCCACAGCCCAGCCCGTGCCCACACGGCATTCCAGAGGGTGTGTGTTGTGTTGCCAGGTGCCAAAGCCCTGCTGGGAGCCACTGGAGCTCTCCATGAGAGAGCACCCAGCTCTGCCTAATGAACCAGAGCAGATGTATCCAAAGTGCACTGGGAGCAAGAACTGGGAATCAGGATGTTCTTTTCCCTATCAGACATCCCCAGCTGCCTGTGTGGTGACACATGGGCCTGTTCCTGTCCCTTGGCCCAGGGTGTCACCTGTTTCCTTACCCCGTGCCCAGATTCCTTTGGAGGTATGAGGAGCGTCCCCGCCTGGGGACAACCTGTAACCTGCAACCTGCTGGTTGGGACACCCAGCAGAGATAAACATCTAAATCCCCTGCGGCCAAGGAGGAAATCCAACCTCCAAACCTCGTTCTGCTACATTCTGGGTGCAGTTCTGAGCACTAAATCACAGTGTGAGACAGGTGAGGGAGGCAGGAGGGAGCCCTGACGATGATCCCATGACAATGGTCCCGTGACAATGATCCCATGACAATGATCCCGTGACAATGATCCCATAACAATGATCCCATGACAGTAATCCCATGACAGAAGGAAGGACACCTCTGCCATTCTAACAGAAAGTGGGGAGGCATCTTCTATCCAGGAACTCCAGCTCTTTTCCAAAGGACACGGTGGTGTTAAGGAAAATGCAGGCAGTGTTAGGTAAAATGCTGAATTTTTCAAGAAGGGAGGAGGTGAGAAACAGTCTGAGCTCCTCAGTGTCCAGACTGGCTGCTTTGGGCACCTCCTCCAGCTGGACCAGCTGCTCCTCATTCCTAATACTCCTCCTTAGATGAGCTGATCACCAAGCCCTGGGTGTAAGGTAGGACCCAATGTCCAGAAACTCAGAGTTAAAATGCTCCACAGGGACAAGATCTCCTGTAAATCCACCCATTGGTGGTTGTAAACAAAAAAAGAACATTCTTATTGTACTTTTCCAAAGGAGTAATTTGCTTGAGTAGCAAGATAAATCAGGATTTACCTGCACTTATCACAGCTTTCGTCTCCTCCACTTGTAGCCAGGGAGATGAATGAGCCTTCACACTGTGGATCCACGTGGGTTTGATCCAATAGATCTCAATTTTACTGGTGCTCTATCAAAACAAATGATCAAACCAATCACAGAGTCATTAAGGTCGGAGGAGACCTCTAAGATTTAAGTCCAACCAGAGCTCAGACATCAGTGGTCAGAGATGAACTGTTCCCCATGTCCTCAGTGGAGAAGCAAAGCCCATCTTGGGCAGACAGGGAACACCAAAGGGCTTCACCAGGACTGGGCTCAAAGCTCCTGGACTTAATGGGGAGAGCACAGACCACTGATTTAGGAAAGATTTTGCTTTTGCCACAAAATGCATGGTCATTTTTCTGCTTAATCACTGTGGAAAACGAGGGCAGGATGAACCAAACCGACTTCACCTGAAGTACAGGGAGAAGTTTTCCCTCTGTCTTCCCCAGAGCATTCCTGTAGCAAGTTGGATCAGATTCTTAAAAGCCAAAGGAGAACAGGCACATGCAATCTCAGATGAGTCAGCCTGGTACAGATCGAGTCTCCACAGGCAACGGGAATCCCAGCCTTAGCAAAATTGGCTCAGGACCTTGCAGAGGAATCACTCAGGATTATCATCATCCCACCACAACTAAAACCAGGCAGTGACTAAAGCAACCAGCCAGACCTGTTGGGTAACTGCACTGGAAAAGCTCAGTAGTTCCAGCTCCAAGGCAGTCCCATTGGGAATTCTGAGAATTCACATAAGGAGATAATTGCTCAGTATGAGAGAGAAATGGGATTGTTACTCTCAGTTAAATCTCTGGGGCTCAGCCTCCTGGAAACATCTTCAGTGACCGACACCTTTCTTGAGCTGTTTGCCTCAAAACTGGTCACACACTTCAGCCAAGACCCAAATGTGGCCAAGTTCCTTATTACAGTTAATGAAAATGCCCAAATGTGATCTCTGCAGAACCCCACCTGACACATCATTCCTCTAATTCCTGATAATGAGCCTTCCCTTACCATCCCACCCCAGTGCATGACTTAATCACAGTTTCATCTAGTCCACATTTCTTACCTTGTTCCTCTATAAAAATGCCTCATGAAACAATGTTTGAACTCTTAATGAAATTCAAGCAATGTGACACTTACTGGTGCTCACCTGGGAGATTTATGATACAGCTACAGAAGGAAGCTGGGCCCAATAAATTTAACTGTGAGACACCCACATTCTTCTTCCTTATCTCCTCTCTAGCATTTAGATAACAATTTCCTTGTTTATTTTAGTAGACTTGAATTAGCAGATTATTTTAGTATTTTCTGGCAACTGAGATTTACCATTTTCTGGCTCCTCTTGTCCAACTCCTCCCTTTCAAAGGCAGGTCCCATCTTTGCTATTTCAAATTTTCAGGGACTTCTACCAGTTAAAACTTCTCAGTGATAACCATGGAGTGTTTCCTCCTTACTTCCATCTCCCACCTCATCTTCCTTACCTGACCATCCTTGTTTCACGGCTCTTCATCTGTTGTCTTGGTCTCTCCAACATAATTCTTATACATTTATGCTAATCTTTTATACTGATCTTCATCATAGAATCCTCACTCATCATCTAATCCTCACTCCATCTTTTGTAAGCATCTTTCTTTCCTTTGGGATCAGAAGAACTAATAATTTAACCCAATTAACCTGTTGGTGCTCTTTGTAACCTTAACCCACACAGGGACAGTTCCCACTCTGCAAAATCACACCAGTTATGCTGCTACCTGAAAATATCCAAGCACTTTACAGCCTTCATTCCTGTTTGAGATACGAGTGTGCAAACACAAGCTCAGGCCCTGAGCCGTGAGTCATCTCCAACCAGTTCTTGACTCCCAAATGTGTTCGTACACTTTGCCTGGAATCTACCCCACTAATTTTACATTTAATCACTCTAATTTCTAATGCATTCTAGGTATTCTTCCCTAACCGGCATTCTGATGGAGAGGGACCACATGAAAGACCTCAGGAGATACCTGGCACTGAAATACATCCAGTACCTTGTCCTGTCCTCACCCAACGCCCTCAGCACCGCGCTGGGCCTGCTGGGCAGTGCGTACACCGTGATCACCCTGCAGTCTGCCAGGGTGTCCTCCAAGTCCACCACAGTGCTCATCTCCAGCCTGGCAAAGGCAGACACGCTGGTGGTGGTGAGCCTGGTTTTGGAGGTGGGTTCATGGATGTTCGGCGCGGGCGCATCGCCCATGGCAGCCCTGGCGCGGAACCTCCTGACGGCGAACGCCCACGCCAGCTGCGTCCTGCTCAGCGCCGTGGCCCTGGAGGCCTATCTGATCACCTTCCTCCCCACCCAGTCACGCCACCTACGCACCGTGAAGAACGCCAGGACGGCATCCAGGCTCGTCTGGGTCCTGGTGGCTGCAGAGTGTGCCCTGTTGCAGGTGGATGATCTCCTGACGGCCAGCGGTGCCTCCGCTCCCACCCACGGCCCCTGGGCTCTCTTGTTTCCCCTGCCCAGCACGGCTGCTGCCCTCCTCAGGTCCCTCACTTACATCCTGGGCGTTCTCTTGAGGATTTTCAATGTCTACATCTACTACAAGATATTTTTCAGCATGTCTAACAGGTCTAGGCTGAAATCAAAGTAGAGCCGTGACACCCAACAGAAGGTGCTTCAAACCATTTTCAAGCCCTTGGTTTGGAAACTGTTCAACAAGCAGGACCAAGGCTCGTGTTTGGGCTCCCCAGGGGGTTTAAACACTCCTGTTTGCTGGTGCTGTGGTCATGGAGAGGAGCTGGGGCTGAGGAGCCCCTTGGCACTGAGACACCAGTGCCCGCTGTGCCTTTGGGTAGACTTTATTCACCCTGCAGGTGGAACAAATGACATTTCAGGGAGGGTTGTAAAGCAACCCCACCATCTTTTATATCAAAAGGGTGCTTGGAGGATTACTCAGGGATCTGTTGAGCCAATATGTAGTTGTTTACTGAAGACATGATCTGTGTCCTAAAATATCTCTGACCCAGGTGACCCACCAGACTCATGGATGGAAAGACATGGTGAGCAGTGAGCTGGGTTGGCTGGGCACTGAACAGGCTCCCCAGGGCAGTGGGCACAGCCCCAAGGCTGCCAGAGCTCCAGGAGGGTTTGCATGATCCTCTGGGGCACAGGGAGTGACTCTTGAGGATGGGGCTGTGCAGGGCTGAGGGTTGGACTGGATGATCCTTGTGGGTCCCTTCCAGCTCAGCACATTGTGTGACTGATTCTGTGACACTCCCTAAGACACAAGTGGCCGTAGACTCTTCCAACCACTCCTGCCCTTTGCTTTGGAGACACCCCCAGATCCAGCTACAGACAGTGCTGCTGGGAGACTGAACCTCTCGGTGTGTTCTGCCACCCCCACATGGAGGCTGTGGAGCCAGCAGCGAGTGCTGGGTGCTGACAGGGCTTCTCAGGAGACCTGAAAGGAAGCTCTGCTGAGGGCTGGGCAGCGAGAAAAGGCAGAGCAGAAATGTAATTGAGTCAGTGAAAGCCCTCTGATGAGTGCTGCCGAACAAAGCTGGTCCCTCGGGCAGGAGGGGTGTCCTGGTGCACTGTGATTCACTGCTCTTAGTCTTGAAATGAGACACTCTCAGGAGAGATGAAATGCTACTTGAAGTGCTGTAATTAATAAAAATTAGTTTGGTTAAAGCCTGTGATTTATTTATTACAAATGGATGTTCTCTCAGAGGTTCTGCTGCAGTTGCAGCTCTGGCAGAAGCCGAGGCTGAGTGGGTATGATCCCACCAGGGCCGTGTTGGGAGCACAAGGAGCACAGGGGTTTTAATCTCTGCATTCACCACTTGGCTCAGGAATTTTTTCTGCCTGATCATCCTGGTGTCTCTGCCCTCAGGACAGTCCTTTCCTTAAGAAATTAATGAAAGCAAAGGCTAAGTGTGGTCTCTGAGCAGTGGCCAGGCTGGAAGGGAAGGAAATGCTCCACAGGGGTGTTCTGGGACAGCACACCAGGCTATGAGAGATCTACATGGCTGGAACACCCAAAGCACTTTGCAGTCAGTGATAGACCCTTTATTCCCTTTGTTCACATCCTCATCTGAAGTTTCCCAACCCCTGAAAGAAAGCTGATTCCTCTACAGTTGGACTAACAGACATGACCTATTTTTATTTGCCACTTGAATTTGATTCTGATTGTTTTAGGCTGGTTTATGAACCAGCATATCCCACTGTTGATGTAGCTGTGACTCTGATGTCAGGGGACTCTCTGCCAAAGAGCTCCAAGTCTGCCTTTGCCAAGAGCTCAAAATCATAGAATCATGGAATGGTTTGGGTGGGAAGGGATCCTCATCCCGTTCCACCCCCTGTCACAGGCAGGGACACCTTCAACCAGCCCAGGTTGCTCCAAGCCCCATCCCATGTGGCCTTGGACACTTCCAGGGATCCAGAGGCAGCCACAGCTTCTCTGGGCAACCTGTGCCAGTGTTTGGCTTGGAGCTATTTCCTGCACCAAAACCCCCAATCCATCCTCCCCAGGATCACAGAAGCCTTTTTTGGGGGGCAGGGAGAGGCACCCATCCCTCTGCAGTTGGGAATTCCACTGGAAGGCACGGATGGGCAGGACACAGCTGGCAAGGGGAAGGCGTGTGCCTCTCACAAGATCTGTGTCCTGCTCTCCCAGGACACTGGGAGTGTATAAACTTTGCCTCTTGGAAGAAAACTGGTTTAGATTTCAAGGCTTTGAAGTGCGTGTCAGCCAGGAATTGCATCACTGCAGCAGCACCGAACGAGCAGAAAGCTGAAATCAAACAAAGCCTGGAATACAAACCTAACGATGCACAAAAAGGGGAATTCCCACGTCGTGGGAATGACCAAAATTGTTCAATTACACAGATGAGGCTACACAGTGTGTTTACCTCACTTAAATCATTAAGGCAAGAAGGGAACCTTTCTCCTTCTTTTGCTGGGAAGACTCATCCAAAGAAAGTTCAACAATAATTCAAAGAAAGTTTGATGATAGTCCACAGAGCTGTTTCTGAGAAGGAAAGAGTTAGGCAGGGAAGCATTTTTCTACAACTGGGTCATCTTTCAGAGATCTGTTTTCTGAAGCACCAATAATCCAAACACAGGGCTCGAGTTTAAATCTCCCAGAACCCACATGAGCAGATTGAACTGAAGAGATGGGTTTGCTCCCTGCAGTAAATCACATTGTGATTTACAGTAAGACACTGAGAGTTCTTGGGAAATGTTGGTGTTTTGATACCAGTGCCTCAAAATTCTGGAAAATTACGAGAAATTTTTTTTTTTTTTCTAACAGTTGCTGGCTCCATTTTTTTTTTTTAACTCACAGCTGTTTCTCCAAGCGACATTTAAAATAGCTCCTAGGGGGGTGTTTTATAATGAAACCGAGTGCTCTCGGAAGTGCAAGGAGATTTTTTGGCCGGGAATGTGTGAACAGCACGTGGTGCTGAGCGGCCCCGGCCACACCAAGGACACGCCGTGTCCGACACGTCCTGCCCAGGCTTCTGGCTCTGCACCCTCGTTCCCGTTCGCTGCATCATCCCTGGAACCGCTCCTGGTGCCGCGGCCATCGCTGCTCTTGTTTGCACATCGTGCCCTCTGCTGGGAGCGGGATGGTTCAGAACAGCCCGGGGGAAAATCCTCCCCCTCGGTCCTGGCAGATGCCTTGAGACAAGGACAAGGGGGAACGGCTTTAGGCTGAAGGGAGGGAGATTCAGATGGGATATTGGGAAGGAATTCCTCCCTGTGAGGGTGGGCAGGCCCTGGCACAGGGTGCCCAGAGAAACTGTGGCTGCCCCTGCATCCCTGGAAGTGTCCAAGGCCAGGTTGGACAGGGCTTGGAGCAACCTGGGATAATAAAAGGTGTTCCTGCCCATGGCAGGGGTGGAACTGTATGGAGTTTAAAGTCCCTTCCCACCCAAAGCAGTCTGAGATTCCATGCTGTGACCCCATTGTGTCACAGCAATGCTGGGAGGTGACAGCTCCACACCTGGTCCCCTGGTGGCCCCTTTCCCCAGCCACCTCAGCCACACGACCCCTATTTACTCCAGCCTGGCTTTGTGACCTCTCCCCTGCAAGCTGCAGCTGTGCCAAATAAATCCCCTGGGGGCTGAACATCCACTCCTTTGCCCCCAGGATTATGTGAGGTAGGACAAGCAATGACATTGCCACACACGGTCCTGCACTGCTCTGCAACCCTCCAGCCCAGGATCTGGAGGTACCTGTGGCCAGGTGGCAGCTTTCTGTTTGTCAGAGCAGTGTGATGGTGTGCCACACCTCAAATGGGAATTTCTGGGTGTAGGGTCCTGCCTGCACCCCACAGCCCCCAGGGTGCAGCTGGGAGTGACCCCGTGGGTCACACAGCCAGGCCACAGCCCATGGAAAGCTCCTGAGTGATACATGGTTTGGAATTTACCAGGAGTTTATGGGGGGACCATATCATGGAGTCACCTGGCAAGATGATGTTTGCTAAAAGCAGTGCTGGTTTCCAGCTGCACGAGCCACACTCTGGCCTCCTGGCCAGGGTAATCAGGGGGAAATGGGATTACAGGTGCAGGTGTGGCTCTGGGAGGCCCAGAGAGCTGAGCTCAGACACACACAGGGGTGAGGATGCGACAGGGATGGGAAGGAGGTGACACCTGAGGTGACACACTGCACATTTCCATTCCCTTTCTTCCCTCCCACTGATCCCCACGTTTTCCTGAAATTAGGCTGGACAGGCACCCAAGCAGAAGCATCTGTTTCTCCTTTCAGTGTCAGCAGTGTAAATAAAGTGCATTTGGGATGTTTGGATTCCATAAATCTATTGGTTTTGGCTCCTCTGTGGCCGCAGCCGGGCTCTGATCCGGCGCCAGGCACACGGGAGCTGTTTACAGAGCGGGGTGACCGTGGGGACCCTGCCTGTCACTTCAGCAACTGCCACTTCCCCTGGCCCTTGGCTGAAACAGCTCCTGGAACAGCAGCTGCTGAAGGGGGGATGGAGGTCCCAGGGGCTGGGGGTGCCAGCACCCCCTGGATGGCCCTCACCAGCCTTCACTGCACGGTTGGGACTGGAAGGGACCTTCAAAGGCCACTTAATCCAACCCCTCCACGGGCAGGGACACCTTCCACTACACTCAGAGCCCCATCCATCACCTTCCCATCCTCAGCCTTGCTCCCTTTGGCTGCCTCCTCTGGCAGATCCCCTGCCAGACTCGTGCTGTCACCACGGTGGGGAGCCAGCATCCTTCGGGAAGGGTTTGTGTGTCCAGGCTCCAGCACAGCCCAGTCCCCAGGGTGGGCTAAATCCTCCCTGCAGTTTAGAAAAGGATGACCTGGGGCACTCACCCTGCCACTGCTCTGAGTCCTGGCGCTGAGTTTGGGTGGAAAATTGAGCACCTCAGTGGTTTAAACCATCTGCTCTGGTTTAAACCATCACCATGGGAGCTACCAAACAATTACTTAAATCTGATTTTAGCTCCTTTCTTTTTGTCTCTTTTGAACAGTGGAGTAAAAATATATATTCCCTGGGACTTTTTCCTTGTTAACTTGCCTGCTTTTCCCCAGAGCATCGTTAATGAGACACTCCATGGCCTCGAGAACGTGGAAAACAGGCATTTTCCTTGTAAACACAGCAGCCCAGTGGTTTGCTGGAATTCACCCCAGAACAGAACCACCCTTGGGGTTAGGAGGTCACACTATAAGCAGATACTTCACCACATTTTTACATTTTCAGATGGAGGAACACACACAAACACAGGGGACTTTCCTTTGCCTGCTAAAGAGGGGATGTGAATCCAGCTGGGCACCGACCCTGGTGCTGCCTGAGGGATGGTTTGGGGGCCTCCAGGGCCTGCAGACCCTGATCCCATGAGTGCCCAACTCTGTGTCTCCCTCCTTGAAATCCCCTGTGCCTTGTGGACATCAGAGCCACGACCTGGCAGCTTTTATCCAATCTCCTTTCCACAGGATGGGCTGTTTGCTCAGGCAGCTCAGGGGAAGGTGAGGAGGATGAAGGGATGCAAACCCCATTTGCCCTTCAGGTGGAAGGTGGGCGATGCTTTGGACTCCCCCACCTGCATTTGGGAGGTGCTTTCTGCCCAACCAAGGTCAGTGGTGGGGCTCCAAACCTCCCTGTCGATCATCTACGTGAGAAAATGCAGATTTGCCCATGCTGTGGCTGATCCAAGATGCAAGAGCTGCTCAGCCCCAGCGAGAGGGAGATGCTGCAGCGTGGAGGGTGTCATTCCAAGGGTGAGCTCCGTCCAAGGAGATAAATAACAAAGAACGGAAAAAAACATCAAAAGGAGGGGGATTTTCTGCAAAGAAAAAGGGCTTTTCTCTGAGCAGAATCGGAGGGAGGGAGGCATCAGGAGCTCGCGGAGATGCTGACCTTCAATCCAGGCGGAATCTTGCTCCTCGCTGGGGTCAAAAGTTGTATTTGCTTTTTGGGAAATGCCTCGGCTCCTTTATCCAAGAGCAACAACCCCGCGTGTCTCGGGGAGGAGGGGGCGGGACTGCAGGAAAGTGGGATGGAATGACAGCTTGAACCACGGTCCCCACGCGTGCACATCCCCCCTCCGAGCCGGGGCAGGCAGAGATGCCACCACCCACCAGGTTTTCCTGCCAGCCTGGACCAAAATCCAAGGAATCAGCGGCTCCTGCCACCAAGGCTGGATGTTTCCCCAGGAGGAGCTGCTCTCCCGGGAAGCTCCACGCTCTGGAGGTGGATCCTGGCAGCACAGCCTGAGTCCCGATGGCCCCGAGAGCAGAAAGGAGGGCTTGGGGGCTGGGGAAGCAGCTTCGAAGCTGCTTCAGGTAGAAAAGTGGGAAAACCCCTTAAATTGAAACTTCAGAACGGGCTCAGCCACTTTCAGATCCCTCGTCTCGCTATTTTTCCCCCTCTTCCCTCAAGTGGAAAGCACTGACATTGCTCCTTTAATTATTTGTATGTAAAACACTCAATAATCAATTTTAAAGTGATTTTTGAATTCAGTTATCTGCACGTTTCATTGACAAGGCAGGAGACAAGTAAAGCAGCTGAAAGAAAAAAAAAGCATTTTTGAATACCTCCATGGATAAAGAGCCCAGATGAAAAGCAGATGTTGGAGACAGCTGCATAAAACAAATATTGAGGAGGCCAGAAAAGAGATCCTAAAGAAATAACATCCCTGGTGATGTGCTCCTCCAGAACATCTCTGTGTTGCTGGTTAGAGCAGACAGGTTTTTAGCCAGCTAGGTTTTTAGCCAGCCAGGTTTTTAGGCAGCCAGATGTTAAGCCAGGTTTGCCACCCCCAACTTTGGGGTCCCTGCTAAAGCTGTGCCAGTTTGTAGTCCCACTGATCCCCCAAAAATGCCCCAAAAAGCATCACTCCAGTCTCCTCTGGGGCTGGGTGATGGCTCCACACAACCTCCTGATAAATCTGGTGAACCTCACCCTCTCCCCTCACTCTTCTCCCCTCACTCCCTGGGATGTGCTCATGTGAATTATGGTCTCCTTGAATTTTCATTAAGAACACGGAAATGAGAGAAGAAATTAATCACAACCTCTACTCTCCCCTTCCCTTAAAAGGGGAAAAAGGCAACAGAGGGGGGAAAGAAAGGATTAACCAGCTGCAAAATAAAAGACCTTTGTTTCCCCTACAAGGTAAACCACACTTCGAAATCGTTTTTGTGAAACTGAAGAAAGGAAAAAATCCACTTTCCTTTCAGTTTAGCCAATCTGCCTTCCCCAGCCCCCTGGATGGTGCTGCAGAGTGAGTGTTCTACCACTGCAAGCACGAGGGGCCACCCCATGAAATCCTGCCATTCCTGAGAACTGCAGATGGTTTCAGCCCAAATTTCACACAAAACACAGCAATAAGGCTTTTTTTTCCCTAATAAATGAACCCTATAATAATCACAGCACAGGATACTGCAGAGACCTGGTGATTAATCATGCCATGAGACTCTTGGCCCTTCTCAATACAGTATAAAACCATAAAAAAGTCAAGTTCCTGAGTCCCAGATCTGCTTGTCATGGCAGGTTTCTCTTTTACACAAATGTTGAAGATGCCACATTTCATTGTCTGCAAGAATTCTCCAGGGAGAAGAATTCAAGCAATGAAAATAGTTTGGCATTTGACCAACTATTTAAAATATTTAACAATGACCTTGAGAATTATACAAGGATCCAGTCAAAGCCATAGTTTAAGAGCAAAAAAAAAAAAAAAAAAGGGGGACAAAAACATGTTTCCTTGCAGAATCTGGTCCTAATGTGTGTTTACTGCAAAGCTTATCTCAGCTGTGCTCTGGACACAATGAAAATGAGCTTAAAAACAAAGGAAAAGGAAACAAGTTTAACTCCTTGTCTTGGAACTGCTCTGTGACCCTGCGTGTATTTGGGAATTAATTGAATTTCCAGAATCCCCGATCACTTCATTCCAAGGAGCCAAGCAGTTGCTCAGAGCAAGGACAGTGACTGAATCTCAGCCTGATGCACAAGTGGGAATGTTGGTTCTTCCTGAGAGGGATCTTTGTGGCTCATTGCATTTACAGCGGCTCCAGCTGGATGAGAAACGAGCTGAGGGTCTGCCTTGGACAAGACCCCTCAAGGCAATCCCAAGGGAATATTCAAAGGCACAGACTCCTGTACTTTCTGGATGAGGGCAGGCCACGTGGAGAAGCCCAGAGGAGGAGACAAGAGGTCCCTGTCATCGCTCTTGGGGACCACCAGCAGTGCAGGACCTGGGCAGGACTATGGGGAACAGATGATAAATCCCATTTATCCTTCACAGCTTCCAGCCATGGCCATGCCAAAGAGGGAAGAGAATTGTCCAAGAGGAGCAGAAAGCCACTTCCCTGGGCAGTTAAACTGGGCACCACAGGGCCAGCTGGGTGTGGGTGGAGGTGGCAGAAGGGGGCTCATGTCCCCCTGGGGTCCCTGCTCTCCAGATTTTGGGCACAAGTGACTCAGTCTGGTGTTCCCCCATCACTGTGTTGTTCTGCCACTGAACAGCAGCTGCCTCTGCTTTGCATTTTCACTGCACATCTCTTCAACATGAGGTTCTTTCTGTACCAAGACTGCAGTTCAACACGTGTGGTGACCCGAGTGCTGCTGGGATGTGCTGTCTGTGTGTTGGAACCGTTCCTTTCTTCTTCTGACAACCTGAAAAGCAGCCCCTGGAGCACCAGGTGTTTCTGCTGCATGGTTTCTGTGGTCCAACAGACAGGAAGAGGGGCTTTCAGGTGGGGAGACCCCCTTTGTCCCCACACACCTGCCTAGATGGGGATGTAACGTGTGTCATTCTTCGGTGCTGAGAAGTTGTGTGACTTCTTTTTCCCATGTTCTGGGCCCTGCTGGAATTCCTTGTGTTGCTCAGCAGGTGTGTCCCCAGGGAGGGAACCCACACCACAGCCCCAGGGAAGCAGAGTTGTGTTTTGGGTCAAACTGCAAGGAAATGGGGGTTTCTCCAAGCTCAGAACCAGGTGAGAACACCGATCTGAGGGCTCAGGGTACCCTGTGCTTTAACCTCTGCTACCCCTTGCCTGCCTTTTTATGGGTTATGGACTCTCAACTGCTTCCTGGAATTAGAAAGGAAACCATCAGCACCTTGGTTTGCCAGCACAAATCCCTTTGCTTCAGCCTCTGTGTTTAGTTTTGGCCCCAGCTTTGCACATGGAGAGCATCTTCCCCAGGTCCCAATCACTCACTGATGCTCTTCCCATAAATCCCCAGAGGGATTTGGGAAATGCCAAAAAGCTGCCAGACTTCCAGCCACGAAGTCAAACCCAACCATTTAGGTTATGGTACATCTTCCTCTCAATGCCCTTTGGATATTTAAGAGATGTGTAGATGTGGCACCTGGGGACATGGTTTAGTGGTGGCCTTGGCAATGCTGGGTCAATGAAAGAAATTAAAGAATTAACTGAAGAAACCCCTAAACCCAACAATATTTTCTTTCTTAGCCTGTACCTCTCAGGAGGCTGTAGGAAACCACGTCATGGATCAACACTCCAAGTATTATTCAAACAAAGATCAAAACAAGCACTCCAAACCTAGAGAACACGGCCAAAGTTATGCAAACAACCCCAGGAGACCCACAAAGAGCAGCAGCCCTTGCAGGGGCTCTGCTGAGCCTCAGAGGGCCTCAACAGACAAGGGTTTGGGGCAGTTTGGGTTAAAAAGACCCTTGTCTTTGATTCAGGACTGGAAACTGGGTGAAATCCATCTGAGCCCCCAGCAGCATTTCTCACCTTCTTCATCATTCCTCATTTTCAGCCTTACAAGGCCAAGTTGGATGGGGTTTGGAGCAACTTGTTCTAGTGGAAGCTGTCCCTGCCCATGGCAGGGGGTGGAACAAGATGACCTTTAAGTTCCCTTCCAACCCAAGGCACTCCATGACTCCTAATTT
The DNA here is from genome assembly GCA_038380795.1 of Pyrocephalus nanus. NCBI lineage: Eukaryota > Metazoa > Chordata > Aves > Passeriformes > Tyrannidae > Pyrocephalus > Pyrocephalus nanus. The sequence continues at coordinate 18,639,849 of CM076274.1, read as the reverse complement.
CCCTCAGTTTTCACAAAATGTACACGTGCTCTGCATTTATTTTCTGCAACATTTGCATTAATTTTTAGCTCACTGAGTGTGTTAAATGGTTACTGTTGTCAGTAACGTGGTTTCAAAACAATTTTTGGATGATTTTGTGAACTGGTTGCCAGCTGGACGGAACATGGAACCGAGATCCAACTTTCTAGTAACTGTTTGTCAAAGAAAACGAGATTTCTTAAGGGATGGGGAAAGTTTTCCTAAGATTTTAATCGATTTTTCCCCTCTGTCCTCAGTTTTGGCACCTGCCATGGATCCACCAGGACTTGCTGATGGATGGCAGGGACACAGAGAGTCAGAAGAACATATATCCAAGACAAAACCCACCCCAGCAGCTGCCTGGCAAAGGAAAAGCAACACAAAGACTGCTCAGCACAGGCAAAGAACGAGCTTATCTTGATTATTAAGGCTGCAAATTAAAAAAAAAAAAAAGCATTTATTGCTGGGATGAAACAAGCCATTCCCAGTCCAGGGGGGGCAGGGAGGGTCCTGGTGCTCTCCCCACAGCTGCAGTGGTGTGACCAAGCCCTGGGGACAACGTGCCAAACACGTCCCCCTGGCGCTGGGGAGACAAAGCACGTGGGGAGGGATTCCCAAACAATGGGACCCACTGGCACGAGGCTGCCCTAATCACTTCCATGTGCCTGTTACTGCCTGAGAGGGCTGGGAGGGAGGCAAAGATCAAGAGACTGGACTGATTCACGCTTTTCAGCAGCAACACCAAGGATCTTTATTAAATCCTGAGGGCCTGAGCTGTGCTGGCACCTGCTCTGGCCTGATGGGGGGGGTGATTCCATGGGACTGTGCCAGCTCCCTGCACCCAGAAAGGTGCCCCTTGTCCCAGCCCAGCTGCTGTGTAAGGACAGGCACCGTGGGGTGACCCATGGGATCTGTCATTCCAAAGGGACCCCAAGGCAGCAGGAATGACAAGCTTGGCTTCACCCAGCACCCAGACAACAACCCAAACCTCGCCATCGCTCTGCCCTGCACGCTGACTGTGCAAGCACAAAGGGGTGCTCACTTCAGGCTCTCCCAGCAATTTATCCCTCGAGAAAAACGGATCACCTGGAGAGCCAAGAGCGCTCGGCCTGAGCTGCAGCTGCGGTGCCGCCTCTGGGAAGCACTTCATGGGTTTGCCTAAATATTTGGGTTTGTGCTCTCCTGCGTGTTCTCATCAGCCTTATAATCATCCCCTAAAACAGGAATTCCTCTTTTAAGGAGATAATTAACCGAGCCTGAGCAGCTGCAAGGAATCAAACGTGGCACAGACCCCGAGTGCTCGCAGGCAGCTGCTCGGTACTGATCCCTACCAAGGCCTTTCCTAACACTGAACAGAAGGAGAGGTAAATGAAGATATAAATCAAGCAATGGCCATTTGCTGTTTCCTGATTTAATTTAACATGGCCTTGCACAGCCCAGCTCATCTGAGTGGTTTGGGTGAGCTCATCACTTTGTGTCTCTTGTGAAACAACTGGTCCATTGCTGACACACAGAGAAATGATCACCTGCAGCACCAGATCCTGCAGGTAGGAAGGAAAATGGCAGAGGGTGATCAGGAAAAGAGGTTTCTGGTTTCAGCCTGGCCATGGTGACAGCTGGGAGGCAACTGTGAGCCACGAACAGCCTCTCAAATCAAGACATCAAAGAATCTCTGTTTTGTTTCACAAAGATCACCCAGTCCCACCCCCTGCCATGAGCATGGACACCTTCCACCAGCACAGGTTGCTCCAAGCCCCGTCCAACCTGGCCTTGGACACTTCCAGGGATCCAGGGGCAGCCACAGCTTCTCTGGGCAACCTGTGCCAGGGCCTGCCCACCCTCACAGGGAAGAATTTCTTCCCAATATCCAACCTAAATTTACCCTCCTTCAGCCTGAAGCCATTCTCCCTTGTCCTGTCACTCCAGACCCTTGTCCAACATCCCTCTCCAGCTCTCTTGGAGCCCCTTTAGGCACAGGAAGGAAGGTTCCTCATTCACTTCTTTTTTTTAGGGGGAGATAAATCCGTGAGACTGAATGATATGTTTGCATTAAAAAAAAAAAAAAAACACCTCCAAGCCAAAACTGCAGGAATAGTTACCCAGTTGCACAGCCACAGCTCACTTTACAGCACTGCATGAAAAGCAGAAGGAGAACACATTTGCAGTGACCCTCAAGAGACAGAATTTGGCAAAGCACTAAATGCTCTTGGTGAAATAAAACATGGCCTGCAATCCTTTTGCTTATGGTATCAAGTGTAATATTCACTGGTCTTCAGAGGCTCAAAGCTGCTCCACTGGGTCTGGATGAAAATGAATTGATTCAACAGTAAATTAACAGCAGATGGCTAGTGGGAATATTTATTCCCATATTCGCAGTTTTGGACTGTTTTTCCTCCTGGAAAGGTGTTGGAGCTGAAGGCAGAGTGTGCAGGGCTCACCTGGAGCTCCAGGTAGGCAGCAAGAGCCATCCCACAGAAATTCCACTCCACCCCCCCAAATATGTAAGTGCAAGCTTGAAAAGCATCAGATGCTCAACTTCTCTGCTGGGCTGGGGGTGATTGAGCACGTGCTGAAGTGTTTTGCTGACTCAGAGCCCAGGCCCTGCTCTGGCAGGGAACAGGTATTTATTTCCACAGCCCAGCTGATCCAGCACTTCATAAAAACCCAGGAGCTGCCGACAGCAGCAGGAGCTCCTCGGGCTGGGATGAGGGAGCCAGGGCTGGATCCTGCTCCCCCACACCCTGCTCAAGGTGTCTCTGGGTTGGAAGGGACCCTCCAGACCACATCATCCCAACGCCCTGCTGTGGGCAGGGAACTGTTCACTAGACCAGGTTCATTTAAGCCTTTGATCCATGGGCCTGGATTTTCACTGGAGCAAGGTCAGGGAAGGGCTGTCCCCCCACCAACCCATCACCTCCTGCCTCAGTCACTCCCAAATTGTCCCCCATGGTTGCAGACCTGCCCCTGCCAGGGCCCATCTCAGTGCAGGGTGAATCTCGGTCCCTACAGCGTCAGGGATGTCCCTGTGGTGCTGCCCTTCCAAAGCCAAACTCCTGCTTGTCCAAGGACTGAAATAACCCAGCAGAACTCTCTGGCAGCTCTCCAGGGAGGGTTTCTCACTCATTCCACCTGCCTGTTGTGGCAGCTGAAACTTCCACGCTTGAGAGAACGAGTGGGTGACATCTGCACCAGCCCTGGGCCCCAGCAAGGAGGAATTTCATCTGGGCATCAACACAACATTGTGGGCCCAATCAGATTTCCACAGAATCATTAAGGTTGGAAAAGACCTCTGAGATCATTGAGTCCAGCCCCTGACCCATCCCCACCTTGTCCCCCAGCCCAGAGCTCTGAGTGCCACATCCAGGAGTTCCCTGAACACCTCCAGGGGTGGTGACTCCATTTTGATCTGTAACCACCCTTTCCACGAGGAAACTCCTCCTGATGTCCAACCTGAACCTCTCCTTCTTCTCAGGCAACAACAGTTTACGGAATTCAAGGCACCTTGAATCCAAGTTCCCTGTTCACCCACAGGCTCCACGCTTGATGACCCTCTCCAAGAAAAAATTTTCTCCATTATCCAATTAAACCTCCCCTGGCACAACTTTAGCCCATTTCCTCTCATCTGTCACTTGTTACCTGGGAGGAGAGACTCCTGTCAGGGATTGCAGAGCCAGAAGGTCCCCCCTGAGCCTCCTTTTCTCCAGGCTGAGCCCCCCCAGCTCCCTCAGCCCCTCCTGCTGCTCCAGCCCCTTCCCAGCTCCGTTCCCTTCCCTGGCCACGCTCCTCAATGTCTTTCTCATTTCTCATCACGAGGGGCCCTGACACTGCAGTGAAGCTCTAACAATGTGTTAAATTACCTGCTCTCCACTCCTATGAAAAGCCAGGAAAAAAAGCTCCTGGAGAAGTCTAAGTTTACCTGAAAATCAAGCCAAACGAGTTTTCCTCCCCCCCCCCTTTTCTGTGTGCACTTCTGTCATGGAGTGAGTTGGGCCGTGGAGGGATCGAGTTCTCAGCAGTTCCAACCTTGAACGTGGCCTGGAAAAGCAGAGCTTTTTAAAGGATTTCATTGACCGTTGTTTCCCCCGCGCCACCTCCCCCTTGTGCAAATGGCACGGCCCCCCTTCCACAAGCGCCCCATTCATCTGCCCTGGCCACCAGATCTCCCAGAGTTGTTGGTCCAGCCCCGGTGCCTCGGCCTCATTAGAGGGGTTTGTGTTTGGGGGACGTGCTGTGGCTCCTTTCATCTCCCAGACCCCGGCAGGGCTATTTTTACCCGGCAGGTTCCAGGGCTGGGCCCGCTGCTGGGTCACTGCTCTGTGCCCTGAGTGTTTGTGGAGACCTGCTCGGCTGAGAGCAACCTCAGTGTGCTCCACATGGAGCTCAGAGCGGGCTCAGAGTCCGGGCAGCTCCAAAAATCCTCCCAGACTGGGGCAAACTCACCCAAACTCACCCCAACTCACCCCAACTCACCCCAACTCACCCAAACTCACCCAAACTCACCCAAACTCACCCCAACTCACCCCAACTCACCCAAACTCACCCAAATTCCCCCAAACTCACCCCAACTCACCCCAACTCACCCAAACTCACCAACCCGAAGGGGCACAGGAGGAGGGACAGCCTGGGCACAGATGGCAAACCCCAGACCCCCTGCCTGCTTGTTTCCACAGGGCTTTGGTGAGATTTGGCTCAATTTATGTTCCAAGGCTTGTTTTGAGGGGGGTTTTTATCATTTGTCCTGGTTTGTGTAACATTCCCTCCAGCCCATTCCCCAGGAGCACCAACTGCTCCCTGGGGGAGAAGGGACCAGAAACTTGCCCTCCTTTCTCCCTCCCAGCTTTCTCTGCACCATAAAGGTCAGTGATAACACTCCCAAATTGCACTTAAATTGCATTTTCTCAACCTATCCCAAGAATCATCACTGCTGTCGTTTGAGGAGCCACTTGAAACCCGGGAAGGAAAAACCCCTCTGCACTAGATAAACTCTTTCTTTCTAAGGCTTGGCCAGTTTTTCAAGTCCTGTTTTATCATCCTGTGCACCAAAACGGAGTGGCAGCTCGTGGAGAAAACAATATGAGGAAAATGCACAGAAAATACACTTTCTGGTGCAAAACCCAGGCAGATTTCTCAGCTTTGGAGGGCTCTGTTTGCAGCCTAAATCAGTTCCACTGCTCCCTCCACACGTGGCTGAGACTCAAACACCAGGTAGGAAGCAAATTCTCAATGCCAGGGTGTGCAGTCATTGCCATTTGTAGAAGCAACTCATCCAAGCCAACCAAATGCTCTCAAACCCTTGTTTCTGCCAGTGCTGCCAAGGCAGTTCTGCCAAAACACAGTTATTTGGTACATTAAAACCCTCCTCATCCTTTACCAAGGAGTTCCTGCCACTCCTGAACCTCCTGGCCAGGCTGGGTAAATGTGACAGCTGGGGCTCAAACCACAGTTCTTCAGTGTAAGGATTACGGAGAATTGTTTCTTCCAACCACAAACAGCACAAAGAGCTGCCAGTTGGCCTCACCCAGCCTGTCTGACCCGTGGATGTTGGTGTAGATAAAGCTGCACAACCCCCTGGCAGGGCCCAGTGACACACAGCAAACCAGGAAGCCTCTGGGAGTCACCACAGTTTTGGGAACACAAATGCCCACCTGCCAACAGCAAAAATTCAAGATCCAGTTGTGACAGCTCCAGCAAAGCTTTCCCTCAGCATGGAACAAACACAAACCCAAGTGAATCCCAAAGGATATTCAGGAATCTCACAAGAGAAAATACACCTATTTACAGCCAGGGTTTTCCTTTGTTCCCTCTAATCAAACATACAGGTCCCTAAGCAAAAATATTTCTCTAAGCAAACATATATTTCTCTAAGCAAATGTATATTTCTCCAAGCAAACGTATATTTCTCTAAACAAACGTGTATTTCTCTAAACAAACGTGTATTTCTCTAAGCAAACATGAGCTGCATATTTCAGAAAGGTTAATATAAAATATCCATCCCTGGATTTCAGGATCCCCTGGTATTTTGAGCATGAAGAACTGCTGCAAGTTCTTTTCTGGTGGCTGGATGTGTAAAAACCTCTTTGTGCCTGTTCCCCTCCCAGTAGATCTGGTAGAAGCAGTGAATTGGGATTCCTTGGTGGATCCTGCCCTGGGTGGAGGAGAAGCTTTGTGGGATGCCTGTGGGGTGACAAACCAGCCAGTGAAACGTGGCAGTGACGTCTGGATTGGGAAAGAGAAAACATCCCGAGCTGTCAGAGAGCAGCAGCTGGGAAATCTATACGTAGGAAAACAAACAGGCACGAGCTGTGATTGCTGAGCTCACAGCAGAGGTTACTTACCTTGGCACGCACACGTTGAAGACACTGGGCTGGAATTCCTTCCCAGGGCTAAGCAAAACCATGTGTTCCTCTGGAGCAAGGGGGAAACTCAGCTCCAGGGCTGGGCAAAGACAGAGCTGGACAAAAGGAGGCTCAGGGGGGACCTTCTGGCTCTGCAATCCCTGACAGGAGGGGGGAGCTGGGGGGATCGGGCTCTGCTCCCAGGGAACAGGGACAGGAGGAGAGGGAACAGCCTCAGGCTGTGCCAGGGGAGGGCAAGTTGGACATCAGGAGGAATTTCCTCATGGAAAGTGTGCCCAGGGCAGTGGTGGCATCGTCATCCCTGCAAGAGTTCAATGAACAGGTGGAGGTGGCACTTGGGGACAGGGGTCAGTGGTGGCCTTGGCACTGCTGGGGGAATGGTTGGACATGATGACCTCAGAGGGCTTTTCCAACCTTAATGATTCCAAGGGACCCTCATGCAGCCCAAACCACACACAGAGGAAGCAAAGCTGAGCTCATGCACTGGGGAAGTTTTTCCTTCCATCAGGTGGCTTTATAAAGATTCTTCCTCCCTCCTTTCTCCAGGTAAAGGCATATTATTTAAAGAAAAACCTAAAAATGGTTTTAAAGCTGCTGCTCCCACTGCTCACCACCCAAAACAGCCTTAATTCTAGTTCACCACCCCAGGGATGGTATTTGGCTGATGCTGAAAAGCTGTTGTTTGGTGTCACTGCCCTCATTAAAATGTAATCCAGTAAAAAATCAAGAAAAGCACAGAAAAAAGGAAGATTGGGAGGCACGAGATGCTGGTCCCTGGGCTGTGCTCTCCACCATCCAGGCCAGCAGCTCCCCAGGAGTGGGCACAGCATCAGGGGCAGCAGCTGCCCAAGGCACCTGCAAAGTGCTCCTGTCACCAGAGATGCATCAGCAGCATCACAAGTCAGCGGGAGACAAGGTGGAGTGTGAAGAGACAACCAAAGGTTAAAAAAAAAAAAAGAGGCTACAGTTTCCTTTCACTCTCATTGTGCACAGATGTCACCAAGGCTGAAGGACACCCCAGCCAAAGCAGGGAAGCCTAATTCCTGAGGGATCTTCAGGAATAAGTCATTCACTCCAAGATGAAGGGGCAGAGTGGGGACATTCAAACACTGCCAGGGCTGCCCAGGGAGGTTTGGGGTGCCCAAGGCAGGCCTGGCCGTGGCACTCAGTGCTCTGGGCTGGGGGACAAGGTGGGCACAGGGGGGATCCATGAGCTGGGAGGGCTTTTCCAACCTCAGTGACTCTGGGACTCTGAGTTTGGAAGAGGTTCAGTAGGATTTTGAAAGATGGTAGGGGAGGTGGTTTGGGAAAGCTAAAGAAAACAAAAAGAGAGGAAGTAATGTTTACAGAAGAGGTGTAACAAGGACTGGGCAGAGAAGGGAGAGGCTCTGGCAACTCCTGCTGGTCAGAAAAATGTAGGATCAAAGCAGCATTTAGGGAGGATCTGCTCCCTTTCAAATTGCTTCAGTGAATCACACTCAGCAAAAGTGAGAGTGGTGAGCTCTTTAAACAGGGACCTGCCATGTAAGTGTGCTATTTAAAGATGTGGCAGCACTAGGATAAATATAGGATCTGCTAGTGATGGTCCCACCGGTCACCTCGGCTCCTCATGGGAATATTTACCGTGAGCTGGCACAGCCAGGGCACTGCCACAGCCACAGCTTCCCAGGCTAAACCTCCCTGTGGAAAACTGCCCTGAAAGGGCTGGACATGGAGCTGGGGCTGGCCCAGCACCCAGAGACCCCTCCCAGGGCTGGTCCCACTGCCCCTCTCCGAGGGGACCCGGCCCTCACGGTTCTGCAGGAGATGGGGTGACAACCCCAAGGACCTGGACAAATCCCAAAGGGCAGCTGGGGCTGGATCCCCCAGGATGGAGCTGAGAGCTGCTGAAGGTGCTGCCTCGACTGCAAACCCAGGGCTTGGCTCATCCAGTGACATTCCAGCCCATGGAGCTTGGGCAGGAGCCACTCAGGTGTTTTATAGACGAGAAAAGCATCCAATTTGCCCCCATTCCACAGCCACTTTGCCTTGGGGGAGCCCATCATGATCAATAATTAGTGCAAGAAACAAGAAACCAGCAGGGCAGACATTAATCAGACCATGAAAATCTATAGGGGTTGATCTGCTTTGGCCTCTTCCCTTCAGTCAATACAACCACTATTAAATGGCAAATAAAACCCTTGCTCTGAGTAAGCCCTCTCCCACAGGAGAAGCGAGACAGTGAAGGAGGGAAGACACGAAACCAGGAGTAAATCCTGGGAGATGCATTTGTCCTTCCCTGCTCCCTCGGTGCTGGTAAAATGGGAAGCCCATGAATTATGAGTGAGGGGCTCAGGTTTCATGGAGAGCTGTTCTTCCCTGGAGCAGCATGGGGGGCAGGGGGGCCTTTCCGAGGCTCGGGAGGACATCACGAGTCCACAGAGAAAAGGCAAAAAAAAACCCCAAAACATGGCCCTGGCCCTGCTGGTGCTGCTTCCCTCTTTAAATAATGCCTTTAAAAGGGATTCCTCTCCTCTGGTAACACAGGGAAATGGTCCACAAGGATTTCCATCCCTATCTAGGAAGCTCCTGGCCAAGGTGGCCTTTCCCCTGGCATGGTGAGCTGCCTCTCCAGACTCCTCTTCCCCCAGGATTAAAAATGTTTTCATTATATAGGCTAGGAACAGGCAATTCCTGAGCTCAGTCAAACAGTTAAACACTAAAGAAATATCTTTCTCCTATCATTTCTGGGTTAGGTGGCAACACATTTAGGCCTTGTTAGCAGAATCTTTCCTCTTTACTGCTCTTTTCCACATAGCATCCTACTTTCTGTAGGAACAAGGGCATTTTTCTGAGTCTCTGGCAGAAGAAACCTTAAGAAATTATTTTGTGGATAGAAAAGGGCTTTGTGGGGGGGAAAAAAAAAGGCATAACCCAAAGGCATTAAATATGGATATTTATCCCCTCAGAAACCACTTTTCAGTCAGAAAAACAAACAAATTAGGACCAAAATAACCAAAATAACCATGAGTCACAGAAAGATTCTCAAAGCTGCACTACCGACCAAGCTGGTTGTTTATTCCCCTGAATATCCACGGTGGGGAACCTTGCAGAGCAGGAGCGACCAAAGCTCAATTGCCACGAGAGGGAGGTGAGGCCAAAGTGGCACCAGGCACGGGCTGGGGACAGCAGGAGTTCAGGGGGTGCAGCAGGAATAATAACCCTTTGATTTGCATAACACTGGGGGAGTTTGTGCAGCAGAAAAGCAGGGGTGGGGCAGGCTCAGCTCAGGATTAGCTGTTAATGAGCTTTAGTGAGAGGGACAGCCCAGGCTGGACCTCGAGGGGAGGTGGAACCACATCCTGGATGCTGGGCACTGGCCATGCTCCAGCCTTTTGGGTTAAGATGGAATCATGGAGTGGGTTGGGTTGGAAAGGACCTTAAAGCCCATCCAGTGCCACCCCTGCCATGGGCAGGGACACCTTCCACCAGCCCAGGGTGCTCCAAGCCCTGTCCAAACTGGCCTGGGACACTTCCAGGGATGGGGCAGCTTCTCTGGGCACCCTGTGCCAGGGCCTTCCCACCCTCACAGCCAAGAATTCCTTCCAATATCCCATCCAACCCTGCCCTCTGGCACTGGGAAGCCATAGCAAGGAATTTATTCAGCACTCAAAAGGGGCATCCATGGAGGGAGTGGGAAACACAGGCTGTACCAGCTCCTAAGGTGACACAAAACCATGGATGCTAATGAAAATTAGGAATATTTAGCTGTTGTTTTCACCAATCAGTTCTCTGATCACGGCCTTGCTGCTCTCTGCTGTGATGCTGCAAGAGGCTCCCAAGACAGGCAGGGTACAGAACATGCTGAGTTTTACCAGTTTAGCTCTGTTTTCATTCTCCATCAGTGACAGAGCTGGGACTGGTGCAGAGCTGAGGGAAGGGACCCCCTGGGGCTGTGAATCCCCCAGCATCACCCCCTGTGCTCTGTGGCACAGCCAAAATCCTGCAAGTGCCAAAAAACCACCGCAAAGTGGGGACCAGAACACGCTGGGGGGGGAAATGTTTCCCCCCAGATGTCCCTCCAGAGAGGGCAGGACCTGGGTGAACTGAGATTTCTTATGAAAATGCAGAAAGCAGGGACAGGGACAGGCAAGGGAAATGCAGGGCTGTGATGGGCAGTGTGTCCCCCCCTCTGCCCCTTCTCCATCCCCACCTCGTGGGGAGAGGCCCTGCAACAGAGACCCCTCATCCCAGCTCCCTGCTTTCCATGGCTCTTCTAAATCTGGGACTCAAAAACACACCCAAAGACATTATTAACAACAACATCAGTGCCCTGCTCACCAAGGACTGCCCATCACTGTGCTGAAGGATTTCTTTCCATGATATATTCACCATGGTTTTGTCTAGTTTTTCCATTATTCAGCCCATGTGGGCTTTTCCCACTTCCCTTGGGAGCCTCCACTGAGGCTCAACGCTCCTCATTGTTAGAAAACTTCCTGATATTCAGCTGCTTCTTCCTTCTATTCATCCCTGCAGGATTGTGCTCCTGCCCGGCTGTGCCTCCAATTGTTTGGGTGCTCCAACCCTTCCAAACCCGGATTTTTTGCTGTCAGAACACAGAATATATTCACTGACTTCTCGTGGCCTTTGGGTTTGTTGACATTTAATGTCCTTCCACTGCTCCCAGACGCTGCCCCTGCTCTGCCTGGGCATCTCCTGTCGGGCTTCTCCTCATTCACTGCCCTGCAGTGGCTCCTCCAGGCCAATCCTCCTGGTGAAACTCAGTTTACTCCAGTAAAGACCAGCACTTGCTGATGTCCTGTTCCAGTCTGACTGCAGGCCCCCCCTGGCATCAGCCCAGGGAGGCTGGGAGGGATGGAATGTGGGCACGGTACCTCCTGCTGGCACTGCCAGCTTGGCTGGGGAGGGACCTGAGGGATCATCCAGTTCCAACCCCCAGGCCATGGGCAGGATCACGTTCCACTATCCCTGCTAAAAAAAAACCCAGCTCCACCACGCCTGGAATAGGAGCCACTGGCTGGATATCACTGGGATTCAGAGAGAAAGAAGGAACCAACTTCATTTTACCCAATTCTCCCTCAAACCTGCTCCGCTCCCCAGCACGGGGGGACAAAGGGAAACGTTTCAGTGTCCCCTTGGACACGGTCAGACATCCCAGGAGGGATGGCACAGCTCGGGAAACAGGCTCTGCTCAGCTGGTGCTGGCAGAGGCTCTGCTGGAAAACTCCTGCTCCCTCTGCCAGGGGGGAGATTTTGGGATCACTGGTGCCTTTCCAAAACAACGGTGTTTGCTACTGCAGGATGGGAAACTGCCCCTTTATCTGGGTAAAAGGGACCAGCAGACCCAGACCCCAAAGCAAATTAGGACACAGAGAGTTCCTGAACTTGTTCTGGAGGAGAGAATAACCAGGAATTTCTTTCTGGCCCGGAGTGACTCCTGGATGTGGTTTCTGGAGGGGGACACTGGGGACAGGATTTGGTCATGCAAACTGGGAATCGCTCCAGGTTATGGGGAAGGTAAAGAATGAGTCTGCAAAGTGAATCCCTTCTCCATCAACAAGAGAAATGAAAGGCTCTGAAATGGCTGAGACAAGCCTGGAAGAGCTGGATTTAATCACTGCAGGGCATGGAAAGCAGGGGAGAGAGGCAGGACAGGAACCCAGAGAGGGCTCTGGCCAGAGGGTGACACTCCCCTGGCTCGTTGGGGATGACACCTGGCAGATAAAAGCAAAGGCTGAGCACAAAACAGGAGGTCTGGGGGGATATTCAGGTTCAGGCCTTGGTGCCACCCGAGCTTTCAATTTGCCTGAGCCAGCAAACAACACGAATTTTTGGTTTACTTTTCCTACACTGAAACACGTTTCAGCAGCTCATGATCTACTGCCTTTGCTTAAGTGCATTTAATACAGAAAGGCCCAAACATTTGGAGAAGAAATATCCTGGCATCTGTTAGCAAAAAGTCCTGTTGGATGGGGAAGTAATGGAATGTTAAGTGCTGATAAATAACAAACCAGGATTTTTAAATGAAGCCTTTTAAAAATTGCAAGGGGATTGCTTCAAATGGGCCCTTGCTTTCATTTTTTCTTTTCTGCCATCTCTCTGCAGCACTTCAAAATTATTAAAAAGCTCCCTCTAAATGTATATTTTAAAAAAAAAACCAAAAACTGAACAGGATGAGGCTTTGCACTTGCATTTGTTTCCAAAGTGATTTTTGGTTGCTGTGTTATAAAACTCTTCAGAAAAGATTTCAGATGAAAGCCCTGACAAACCATTGAGAATTAGTGAGCACCACAGCATTTGGGAGCTCCTGGAGGGTTACAGAATCACAGGATCATGGAATGGTTTGCATTGGAAGGGCCCTTCAAAGACTCATCTCATCCCACCCCTGCCATGGGCAGGGACACCTTCCACTGGACCAGGCTGCTCCAACCTCGTTCTGCAACATCTGCTCAGGAATTTTCCTTAAAAATCTCTTCCAGCACCAACTGCAGTTTCTGTAAAGTGACTTTTTTTCCCCCAAAAAGTGCCAGTATTACTGATTTCTTCCTTTATTTTTGCTTGGCAACACCTCAGTGAAATGCCCCATTCAAACAGAATTGAAGCTGCTGGTTTAATCATCCCAAAATCAATCCTCTGGGATCACCCAGACATTAAACATCATCCCACAGGACTTGTGGTCCTAAAGCTGAGGCTTTTAAAAGTGTGAAGCCTCGGGAAGCTGGGTGAGAGGATGATACAAGACACCATGGATGTCTTGCAGACAGGCAAAATTTCTAAACCCAACAGTTTGCAGCACCAAGGGCTGGTGTTTTGGCATTGTGGGGGTACCCCCTTGCCCAGGCAGGGTCCCTAAACCCTCCTGATGCCATGAGGCCACTCCTGGCACCCTTTTTAGCTTGTTCATGGGCTCTCTGGATGGAAGGTTCCACGGAAGCCTCAGGATGAGCCAAAGCCAAGCAATATTTACCACCCCAATGACAGATGAATTCTGCTGCTGCAGGAAAGCACAGGCAGGAAACGAGCCCTGCCAATGACCAGAGGAGGGAAGGGACAATTTAATGCCTCTATCATATATATTCTAGTGGCCTTTAAATGCCATTTGGATTTGGGTTCTGCTTTTTGGCTCCTTTGAGTGCTCCCAAGGGCCCTGAAGTAGGAAAACTGGCACAGCAAAGCATCGTTTTACTGAAAATATTCAGTGGGTTTGACAGCAGAAGAATTGAGCTGGGAAATGCAAAATTATTCCTTAAATTCAGGTGTGCCTGCGTGGCTGAAATCCATGGAAAGTGCTTATGCCAGTCCCAAAGCCACCCAAGCACTGACACAGCCAGAGACATCCACAGCAGTGGGGTACCAGAAGATCCTGCAAACGGGGTCAAACTGCTGCTCCAACACGTTGTGCCTTCTCAGCAGCCTCGGGTTCCAATAAGATAACAGCCCAGTTTCCCTTGTTTTCCAAAATAACCCGAGATTACTGATGTGCTGCCAATGTTTTAGCAGGGAGAGTTCACCACATCCCACCCTGTCCCCAGTCTGGGACGAGCACCATGGGATCAGGGTGGGGACCCCGGACGCGTTGAGTGCAGATGAAGAGCCCAGGAGTCGATTCGTTGTTTTTCCATCTTAAAGAAAACACTTGCCTGTAACTGTAACCAAGAAGAGAGGCAGCCTCTCCTTTCTTCATGTTTGGCAAATAAACCCCTGTTAAGGGCACTTTGTTGGAAATGTTTGTACTTTTATTTATTTTTTAAAAAAAGACAGGGAGTAGGTTGAGAGCACAACATTTGGCCTATTTGAGCTGGTGTGGAGACGGATAAAGGTCTGTGTGTGTTGCTTTGAGAAATGGGCCTTGGAGGGCAGCAGGAATATATTGCTCTGGGGATGTTGCCTTTCTCATCAACACCAAAAATTTTATGTTCTATGGGGAAAAAGGTTGGGATTTTACTATTTTTGTGATCTCTACAGATTGGAGAGCGGCATCATGGGTCAACCTAGAGCTTCCACTTCTTCAGCTTCCAGTTTTGGCTATAGCTAGGAGAAAAAAATGCTCCTTTTAAAAGAAAAAACTCCAAACAACCCCCAAAATAAGTGGTGACTGAATAACTGCTCACTAGAGATGCTTTTGGATTCAATGGCAACCACAGATGGATACAAAGTGGGAACCACTTTTTTTTAGAAGGATGGACCCCATAGAGGGCACAAATACCATTCCCAGTCTCCTGACAGATTAGAGGTAACGTTATTAGGAGTTCTCCCAGCCCTTGAAGCTCCCAGCAGCTGAAGGTTTTTGTTAGGAGTGTTTAATTAAACCAATAACTCCGGAGAGAAAGCAAACATCCCAAGCAGGCACAGCTCCCTTCCAGCAGCACAGCTGGCACAGCCACCACGTTCTGCCTGAATGCTGCGAGAGGCACCAACACGAGTTTTGGGTTAAGACTTATGTTGTGTTTAATCTTCAGTCGCCTCTCGCCTCTTGCATGGGTTTGCCCAGCTCTGGTAGTTCGGAAGCTCAGACAGAAGATGTTAATCTGCAAAGGGTTTCAGCGAGCTCCTTCTAATCTGTGTCAGCACCCCCGGCCTGCCACATCCTTCTTTTCTTCAAAAAGGGCGATTTCAAAGCCGAGGTGTTGGTTAATCGGTCCCCACCGAGAGCTCTCAGCCGCGCATGAGAATGGGTGTGAAAGTCTCATTTCCATGAATCTCCCCAGGGATCAGGATTTCCTCAAAACCATCCCGAAAATGCCCAAAGCCACGAGACTGGATTTCTGTGTGTGTAAACTTACTGGTGATACCGGTGGATTTTACATCCTGAGTCCTCTGCCAGCCCCCACACTCAGCTGCAACCAGGGACACCCGATGCCTTTGGCCACCCCTTCACCATTTACCCACATTTTTTGTCTCTTCAGCAGCTAAACAAGTAAAATGGACCTTTGGCCACGAGGAGCAGGAAACATCTGCCCCGACACCGTTTTCACGCTCCGAATCCACGCTCCTGTTTTTGGGTCTGATTAAACCCCGAGCTCTCCGAGGCTGAGGTTTTGCAGCCTGCAGTTGGGCTGTTACATGAGATATTCAGGAAGTTATTTGCATGGCTGGATAAAAGCCTGTGGCAGCAGCTGGTGCTGCAGAGGCGACTCCGCGGCCACCAGCCCAAGGAATCACATCAGCTCCAGCTTCACAATGAGTTGTTTACTGGCCTTGGCTGCCTGTGGGAACAGCCAAGGAGAGCGGAGGAAGAGGAGAGACAAACACAATGCGAGCGAGACGCGTTAGGTGGGAGGCTGGGCTTTAGCAGCAGCCCCGGGATCTCAGACCTATGGAACCAGAGAGGCTGAAAATGAAATAAAGGAGCACCGGCTGCAGCAAATGAAGCCGCTGAGCTGCTCCTGCTGCCAGAAGATCCTCGTGCCCACTGGAAGGGCTGATATCGAAGGTAAGAGAGAAAAATAAGCGGCTTTTAGGCGGGGGCTCTGCTGGGAGGGGGAAGGGGGGGCAGATTCACCGAGAGGCTCCCGGGGGAGCTCACAGGCGGACACAGCCACGCTTCCCCGGAGCATTTGGAATGATGACCCTGGAAGTGGAAAGCTGACCGGTTTTCCAGCAGGAATCCAGAGTTTTCACTGCAAGCTGCTGGGGGAAAAGAGCCCAGACTTGCTTTAGTCAGCTCCTTTGAGAAGATATAACACCACCCCCCTACAACAAACCCCAGCCTAACAAGCAACCCCTTTCTAAATCCCTTTAGAAAGATACTTTATTTTTTATGGCCAGCTTTGCTCTGCGGCTTCCCAGTCTTACCCACTGCTTTCCCGATTCCCAGCTCCCCCCTCTCCTCCTCACTTTTTTTAATTGGAAGGCAAAACAATTGCAGCCGTGGAAAGGAAAATCCGAGCTCTAAAGCGCTTTTCCCACCGGGCACGCTCTCCCAGGCCGGGTCCACCAGCTAATTGCTCAGGAAATCCGCGCCGCTCATTGTCGGGCTGTCCTTAAACTGCTAATTCCGAACTGGGAGAGGCTCTGGAAGGGAATCCAGGGCTAGAGCCCCGCGAGAGGGACCCACAGAGCCCCGCCGGGGGCGGGCTCAGCGCTAATAACACATCCCTGCCCAATGGAAAGCGCTTCCTATGGAGACCCCCAAGAGTTCCCCCTGCCCAGACAGCGGGGCCATTCCCGCGTCCCGTTTTTCCCAAGACGCGATGGCAGAGCTCGGCAGCGCCGATCCCCGTCGGAACAAAGGCCGGGAAGCAGCTGCCACCCACCGCGGGGTTTAAGGGATGAAATTCGGGCAGCCCTGCAGGTTTTCCGCGTGGGAATAACGCGGCCCGCGTTCCACAAAGGATCCATGGGGGCTGTCAGGGCGGGATCCCGCTGAACCACCGAGCCCTGGCGATGCTGCCAGCCCGGTAAGTCCCTGCTCCCAACTCCCTTCCCAGCTCCGGGAAGAGCAGCCGGATCCCAGGGCAGGGCTGTGGGGATTCCTAAAGCCGAGGCTGGGGTGGATGTGGGGGGTGAGAGCACCCGGGATTAGCGAGGTTTGTCCTGCCCTGGCTGGGACGGGAGGGGCGGCCGGCTCTGCTCAAAAGGGGGAAAGATGAGCCCCAAATTTTGGGAAAGTAATCGCTGTGTGAGCTGCTCCTGCAGCCCGGCAGGGTCATCAGTCCAGCTCACCCCGCAGCTCGCACCGTGGCACCGCAGATGACAAGTTAAGGACTTTTCGGTGCCGTCGCTTCTTTTGTGCTTGTGGGAAAAATATCCCTTGGTTGAGGCTTTCTTTTGTACTTGAACTCGATATGGATAATGGCACTTTAGGCTTAAAAAAGGGGTTGTATGCAAATGTGTCGTGAGCGCAGACTTGCAGCTTGCAGGGATACATGTTTTCGGCTTCGTGTAATGGAGAGCTGGTTCCTATAAACTGTGCTAAAATTAGGAATTAAGTTATAAATTTTTATACCGAAAAAGTAGGGAAAAAAAAAAAAAAAGAAAAAGATTTATCACTTCGGCTTTCATTTATGCCTAAGATCTACCTCTTTTAAGCTGCAAAATTCCATGAGAAAAAAAAAAATCAAGTACAGCTCTAAGCAGAGAGAAAAACTGGTGTCAGAAGTGAAATGAATGATGAACACATGATTTAAAGATTCAGCTGTTTAGAAGAAAGGGGATTTAACACAATATAAGCCCACTGGAGAAGAATTTGCAGGAAAAGTTTAGGTTTTTAATGACATTCCCTAATCTCTGTTTGAGAGAAGACAGTTGTGTGTGGGTTTTGTATTGCTGCCCCACATGAGCAGAACAGTACAATCCAGAGGATGGGAAGTGCAAAGTTCACAGCTCGGTGATAAGGATATTCCCCCCCTCAGAGCGCTTTTCCAGCTTCTTTCCCGTAGGAGCATTCCCAAAGCTGAAAACAAGCCAGGCAGGAAACCTTGATGCTTTGGGGGGGTTCAAAGCCTCTGGATTTTAAAAGAAAATTCTGAAACACATAGGAGGGAGGGAGGGAGAAAGAAAGGGAGGCTGAGCACACACTTCTAAATGCCTGAAAATGAGAATCCTCCTCGGCTGATAAAAATCAGTGTCTTTCAAATCCTGGAGTGGGGAGCTCTGGACAGACAAACACAAAAACTCCTGAACTCCCCCCTCAGCTCTCATTCAGAACATCCTATCGAGGCACAGAAATGTGCAAACCTGCAGCTGAGACTGCCGAGGAGCTGGGCTGGAATCAGTCCCTGAGCAGGGAGAGGATGCACTCCCAGCTGTAAGATGGTTCCTTCTTCCAGCTGTGACCTCATGGCTGGATCACCAGGGCAGGAATTGAAGCGATTTGAGCCAGACCTGGGGGCAGATCCCAAGGAAAGGGGGTGCTGGGGGAGGGTCCGTGGCAAAGCAGTTTGGATTCTGTTCTGCTGGTGCTGCCTTGGCACTTGGAGTGTGGCCGTTGTAGCCATGGAGATTGATTCCAGTGTCCAGGATCCAGCTGTGCCAGCTGTCCCTGACTCTGCTTAAAGCATATTTGGGATCTGGGGCTCTTTAGTGGTGTCTGAGTGTCGGTGGAGGGCGTGGGGGTCCCAGCCTGGTGGCTCACGGTGCTCCAGGATCCCAAAGCAGACACGGTGAGCCATCCCATCGCAGCCTGGGATGGGCTGGGTTGGCTCCTGGAGCACTCAGCCACCCTCAGGAGGTCTTTCCAGGTCAAGTGTGCGTGCAGAGGCTCACTCTGCTCCTCCTCCCTAAATAAGGATCCGATTTAGTCTCAGGGAAGAGGAGCCACCACCTTTCACAAAAGGGAAATTCTCTCCCTGAAAAGAGGAGTTCTTTATTCCCAGAGCAGACAGTGGCTCTGCAAAGCTTCCTCCTGCACCAGCTTCCCAGTTCAGCCCCATAAAAGGGGGTAAAGATCCACCCAGCTCTGGAGCCAACCCAGCCTTAGCTGACCCCAGCTGCAGGAAAGTTTGCTGAATTATTTGTGATGGGTTGGGTTTGCAGAAAAAGGAAAGTCTCTTAATCTTGGCAAGTGGAATTAAGGGACATTCATCAGTCCCTGAGCCCTGAGACAAAGGTGGGTGCTGGCAGCAGAGCAGGTTCTCTCTCTGGACAAAACATGATCTCATCGTACTTTGAGACCCTCTTACGGCTGTAAATAGACAGCCACAACACTCCTCATATTTTCATCTAATAATATTCCCATTTTCATGTCTTGAACCTTCAGATAAGGCACTCTCTTCCACCCCAGTCTGCGTTTTGCAAGTGGAAATGACCATATTTATCAGTAAAAGCAGCATCCATCCTTTACACAAATGTCATTCCCCTGCTCTCAACTCATGGTTAGCAATCTGATTTCTAAGAAACTTCACTGCTGAAACATCTATTGTTGCTTGGGATTTGATATTTTTGCAGTGTGAGGTCATTTCTTCCTTATTTTAACACTTCAGTGAAAATTCACTTCCTGTGCTCCCTCACACACCCTTCCATCAGACACCACAGGATATTTTTCGGGACCTGAATGCTTCTCCACACAGGTGAGGTGAGGGAGATGACCTGGAAATCCCAGTCATGCTCCAAATTCCTGGCTGAGGAAGGTGTCCCAGGGGGAACAGGGAATCCAGCAGCTCCAGGAAGGGATTGGGGAGCTCCAGGGTGCAAGGAGAGACCACGGAGCAGGTGAAACCAAGGCTGGTGATGCCACATCCGTGCTCTGTCAGAGGGAGTTCTGTCCAAGGCCAGGTTGGACGGGTTTGGAGCAATCTGGGATCGTGGAAGGGGTGGGACTGGATGAGCTTTAAGGTCCCTTTCCAGCACAAAGCATTTAATGAGTCTCAAACCTTCCCTTTGCCCCACGGAATAAACCAGTTTAAGAGAGTAAAGCCCTATTTTACCAATTCCCTGCAGTCAGTAAATGCAGGGCACAGATCCCTCAAGGTCCTAAACATGGATCCTGTCCAGCCCCATGGAAAGATTGTCCCCAGCACCCCAAGTTAACCAAGCACAGCCCCTCACACCCAGCTCAGCTGGCCAAGCTGAAACAGGGGTTTGTGCTGCTGGGCTGGCAGCATGTTGGTGCTAATGGATGTAAGTAAGGGGGAAAAAAGCCCATAAATTAGGGATAAAGAGGTGAAAGTTCAGCTCTCCTGCTCCAGCAAAGGGGCTGCAGAGGATCCCCCTGGGTCGGGCGAGGCTGGGTGAAAGGAGGGTTTCATGTGGCTCAGGAAAGGCACCAAGGAGCCAAAAAGCCAAGCAATCACCAAGGAACCACTGGAAATTGTGTCAGGGAGAGCGAAGAAAGGAAGCTTGTTGGGCAGGCCCCTGACTGGAAAGCCTTTGGAGCTGTAAGCAAATAAACCTTGGCCTGTTGTTGGAGTCCCCAGTGGTTCAGGGAAACAGGACTCGCTTATTTTTTATGTTTTTTTTTCTTAACCACGCTTTGTAAATAAACTGGGTTACATCAAAGACACAGCAACCTCCACCACAAACATTATTCCTGGGTGAAAACGACCTGGTCAGACAGAGCAACTCTGCTTTTCATCAGTTCATCAGCTTTTCTTTGCATCTAAATCTTCTCCAGTGAATCAAGCAATGCTATTGTACAGCAACCCCCCCTCGGTGAGAGCCCTGGGGGTCAAAACAAGCAGCATTCCTGCAGCCCTCCACCGGCAGAGGCAAAGCCAAAAACCCCTCTTACAAGTGTAAAATAACGTCAACTTCGCTGGGAAGTTTGGGGGGAGTTCCATCATTCTGGAAGCTGCAGGGGATGGGGAAAATCAGAGCACGCCAAGGGTTAAAGGGGTGATGTAAATGGAGAGAGACATTCTCAGTGAAAACAAAAAGAGAGTCATGCCCTGAGGATCAGTGGCTGAATGTGGGGTAAGGCAGTTCACTATTCTCTTCTGAAGGAAACATTTTAATTAGCTCAATACAAAACAGATACAGCCCAGAGAAGGCACCACGAGCAGGAAATGCTTTGTAACTCTCAGAGGACAGTGAGGAGACAACGGCGGTGCTGAGCAATTAAAAACCAGGGGGGAAAAAAAAAGGAAAGAAAAAAGGAAAACGCCTTTAGGGTTCGCTCCGAGAGAGGCTCAGGTTTCCTCCTCGCTGCTCCATCCTGGAGGAGAATTAAATTGGGGTCCTGCTGCAATTCGTTGACAGCAGAAGGTTGTGTTGAACTTGGAGGGTGTGAGAGGTTCCCCAAGAGCCAAAAACCACGCCGGGAGAAAGGAGCGGGTCCCGGGGCTCTGCCGTGATGGATGAGAGGAAGGAAACACCCCGGGCTCCCCTGTTTTGGGGTTTCTTTTCTACCGAAGAGCATTGGAAAAGCTGCCGGTGAATCCTGACCGGAGCGAGTAACTCACAATTCCACCTTCCCAGCAGGTACAGCAGGCCTTGTTCCACCCCCAGCACACCCGGGGAGTGTCAGCACCGATGGCACTGAAGACCCTCAGCACAATAAGTGTCAAAGCCATGAATAAGAGCCTTCCTGCCTTGTCTTTTATGCTAATCACCCGAAAACGTCCCCTTTCCCCAGCACACCGGCCGGGCATTCACTCGATAAACCAGGCAAGAATGGCTCTTTGAAGCTCCACAAACCTTCCCCGGACTTCAAAGTCACACTTCTGTCTGCTCCTGTCCTACTGGTCTCGAATACATCACTTGGGATTAGGAAATGAAAGAGATTAAAGCGTTTCTCCTTCCCATCGCTTCGGATCGTCAATAGAGCTTTGTTTACAGGCAGCTGCTCCGCTTCCCACCCTCCAATCCCACCCTTTCCCTGCTCCCAGCGCACCAGGGCAGGTTACTGGGGAACAGCAAGAGGCTCTGGGGAGGATGGAGAGCTCACAGAATGGTTGGTTTAAGAGCCAAGCCCAAAACTGGTGTCCCCAGCTATTTCCCATCCCCAGACATTTCTCCAGATCCAGCATCACTTGCTCGGGCTGGTCCAGTTTTCCATAAACCCACACTGCTGGCACTGGGAAAACAGAGCTGTCCAGAACCCTGACAGCCTCAGACAGGGGAAAATCAGCCACCAGACTGCCCCAAAGGGGAGGTTTGGCCTTATATCCATTTTCAGTTCATTCTCTCCGAGTTCTCTACTGCCCAAAATGTCTAATGAGAATTTTATCAAAAAGTAAAAGCACAAGACAGTGGAGATCCCATTGCAGGAACTGAGTTGCAAATAATTTTTCAGGTAGGAAAAGTTTCTTTTTCATCACACAGTTTCCATTTTACCTATTCAAACAGTTGCTGTTTATCTCATCTTTCCTATGGTTCTCCTGCCTGGAAGAACTCAAGTCCTACAGCCTTATACAGAATTATCATCTCTGCAAAAATCTTCCAAAAAAAATCAAATATCCTTCCCCCCGACAAGTTCTTGTCAAGAGAAGGCACAAAGCACGTGCTGTGCCCGAGGAAAATACCTGTTCATTGCCAAGGTCAGGGGCTGTGACCTTGAGACATCTGGGGGCAAACCCCAGAGAAACCCCCAAATTCCCAATATCCCTACCTGTGCTCCTTCAGTTTTCCTATAAACAGTTTATTTCTCGAGATTTAAGAGATAACCTGAGCACACAGAGAGATAATCTGCAAGAGATCCCTCTGCAAGAACAGGCATTGCAGTGTTTAGTTATTTAAATGAGCACAGGGGATGGGATGTCCTGCATACTCAGACTGATAAAGTTCCACTCGCCTGACATCTCACAGGAGGAAAAGAAAAGAGCTGCTCTGAGTCCAGGTGCAGTGTGGCTGTTTGGAAAGTTTCTTGGGGTGCCAGGAGGAACAAATACAGGAATTGTGAACAGGATACTCAGGCACCATGGGACAAGTTTTCCTTTCTTTCCAGAACATGGAGGATGGGACATTTCTACAGTGAAGGGCAAGTGATGGTTGCTGTAGGTTTGCTTGTACCATCTCTGCTATGGGAGAGAATATTCTGAATATTACCACCCTGAAAAGGGTATTTATTCTGTTGTGGTGCCACATCTGACAACAGCTAAACACATCACTCCCCTCCTTTGCTGCCCTCTCAGTTTAAATACAGGATTTAAAGCTTTGCCCTGCCTGAAATACAGAATGCTAAAGTGGTTTTCTTTATATTTACTTAACTCAGCTTTTTAAAATATATTGCTCCCAGCAAGACAACAGCAGTGGTGCCCGTGGTGTGCATGAGGAGCATCCCACTGCTTTAATCCCCAGGGAACAGGGAGGAAAGTGAATTTTACACTCCAAAAACTCAATCTGTAGAGTCACAGTGCAGAATTTAAAGCACATGGCTGGGTTTCAAAGCCACTTGTCAGCTTGTTTCAGCCCCTCAGGGTTCCATAGGTAAACAAGCCAGGCTGTGTTTTAAAGCCCAGAAGTTAACTAGACAATTGCTGGCAGGCAATTCCCAGGGATTACCCACTAGGAAAAAAAACTGGGATAAGACCTGGAGGCTGCCTGGTGCAGAGCAGGGAGCAAAGAATCGAGCGAGGGAGCATCTTCTCTGCTGGGTGAGGAGCAGCTGGGCCAGGCAAGGAGCACTTTGTCAGTGGGAAAGGGGAGGGTTTCAAACCTGCTGTGCCAGGCTGGGTGTTGAGGAGCTGCCAAAACCCTGGAGAGCTTGGAAAGCCAGGTTTCCATCTCTGTAAGGTTTCAAGGGACACCCAGTCCCTCTCAAACCTCCCCAGATGCTGAGCCTGGACCAGGAGAGTCTGGCACACCTGGTTTTCACACACTTACAGGGGTCACATTTCAGCATAAACAAAACCTGCTCCTGATGGAGATAACAGGCACTCCTGTACTGAAGGGGAGGTTCGAGCCAAGAATTTAATGCTTTAGGCTGAGGGTTAAGCCAAGGCACAGCTATTCCTGTTGGAGCTCATGTGCACTTTTCAATCCAATA
The DNA here is from genome assembly GCA_038380795.1 of Pyrocephalus nanus. Taxonomy (NCBI): domain Eukaryota; kingdom Metazoa; phylum Chordata; class Aves; order Passeriformes; family Tyrannidae; genus Pyrocephalus; species Pyrocephalus nanus. The sequence goes on along the minus strand of CM076274.1, from coordinate 18,616,110 downwards.
AGGTCTTGCTTAAAGGCATTTTAACTTTCAGGCAAGACCTTTCCTTATTTAGACTGCCACAGATCCAAAGAAAGTGCACTTTTGAGATTTTACTGCTATACTTTCCATAATTTAAATGTTTGATGTCTTTTTTTTTTTTTTTTTTTCTAGGCTGTTTCACAACAAAGTACATTTGGTCATGAATTTAGCAGGAAAAACTCCCAGATGAGCACAAGCTGAAGGGGTGCAAGGAACAGTTTACTCCCCACCTGTCCCTGTGCATTTGCATAATGAAATCCCTGCTGTAGATAAAGTCCCAGAGTGGGATTGGTCCACAGGAGATGCCTCAGGGCTCTAACTCATCTTTTTGGGTGTCCAAAGGTCCCAAGTCACTTGAGAGCCAGCTGGGAAGGGAGATCTGCTCACCCTCCCTTCCTGCTGCTTGGCTTCGTGTCCAGCTGACCTGCAGGGTGTGAAGATGAGGTGCTGCCTCATCTCTGGGTCCCAGCACTGCTTTTGGGGAGCCTGTGGTTCTCCAGGCATTCCCAGGTGAGGGCAGAACCAGCACCTTCCACCTGGCAAAGCCGTGGCTGTTCCATCCTCCCCAGCACTCGACATTTCACCAGCTGATTCACCGCCAGCTTGAGTGCAAGCACAACAGTCAGCCCGAGCTCTCCCAGGAGGAAAACACGTGGAAAACATCTGATTTCGATCATTTGCATCCCAAGCTGTCCCAAACCCATGCTTTCTTCCCCAGTTTATTTGTTTATGTGTTGCCATTTCAACCTTTAGCACAACTCAGTGACACGTTTGCTGTTGAAACCGCGCTGTCAGAGGGTCACCCTCTGGAGAGGATCCCACTCTTCACAAGGGTTTCGGCTCTAAGTCACAGTTGTAGCTGCAAGGAGGTTTCTTAGATTACCAGGAGATTACAAACTTTGTTTAGTATTTGGCTGGCTGTGGTTTACAAGGCAAAGGTCTCTCCCTCAGTGATCCAGCTTTGCTCCAAGCCGTGCCCTGCCCGTGGTCCGGCTCACAGACCCTCCCTCAGCTCACAAACCCCTCCTGCTCCAACCACGGAGACTTTCCAAGGGTTTATCCTCACAGGCACTGAAAGAACTTAGAATAGCAAGAAGGGAAGATCAAGACAGTTCAGGAAGCACTTATTTCCAACAAACAGCGTGTTTACATCGACCCTACCTATCTCTAAAGCTTGCTGAGTTGGGACAAAGGTTTCCAACACGAGATTTCCCGAATTTCAGGTTCCCAAACCTCGACAAAGAGGGGAAAGAGAAATGCAGCTGTCAGTACACCTTAAGGAATCCCTTTTTGGGAAGCATTTTACCCTTGCAGAAAGGGTCCCTCTGAAAGTAATACCATTTTTGCAGACGTTTTTAAGGCGAACAAAAAAGCTCAGAGATTTCTGAAAGTGGCAAACGCGACTTTGGAAAGGGTTTTTGAGAAACATTTCTGAGGCACAACGTGGCTAATTTTAGCTTTGAAAAACATGTGTAAAGGATGGTCCTACTTTCAAGTAGAAAAAAGGCAAAGCAGCTCTTGGTTATCATAGGTTTGGGGTTTTCTTTTAATATTTTTGCTTCAGAAAAGGCTGAAAATCCACAGGACTTTCCTCTCTGCACAGTTTTTAAAACAAACACTAAAACTCTCAGCTTCTTTCACCTCTTTTTACAAGTTTAAATGAATATTTCAGACTGTTTGATTGGGCAACATTGTGGGTCCACAATTCAATTTCTTTCCAAACACGTTGGGCCAATTCCATCCCAGATTTTAAATAAATATGCTTCTAACCAGCAAGCTGGAATTCTCCTTCCAATAGGAGGATGAGGGATGAAAGGAAAGGCTGAGTGCAGCAGGTGCTGCGTTCAGCTTCAAAAAATCCCAGTAAGAGTGGAATCTGCAAAGGCTACCCTGAAAATTAATTACTGGTCTGGCTTGCACATCCATTAATTTGGGAAGGGAAGAGAACGTGTCCTCCTGCACAACTACCTTGGATGACTGATGGCAACTGTCTCTCTCTCTCTCTCCCTTAGGATGAAAGGATCCCTGATGGAGCCGTGGTAGCAGAGGGTCACTCAGCCTCCCTGGAACGCGTTCCTTCTGGAAGGGACGAGCCCACGGCCTTATTTTATGGATGTCCCTGCAGTAGACTTTGAAGGCCCCTTTGGAAGCGCACCACAGACTTGGCATGGGAAACCACAGCAACAACCACACCTGCCTGACAGATGATTCCTTCAAGTACAACCTGTATGGGGCCGTGTACAGCGTGGTTTTCATCCTCGGCCTGATCACAAACTGTGCCTCCCTCTTCGTCTTCTGCTTCCGCATGAGGATGAGGAGCGAAACCGCCATCTTCATGACCAACCTGGCGGTTTCCGACCTGCTCTTCGTGTTCACCCTGCCCTTCAAAATCTTCTACAACTTCAACAGGCACTGGCCCTTCGGAGACAGCCTGTGCAAGATCTCTGGCACGGCCTTTCTCACCAACATCTACGGGAGCATGTTGTTCCTCACCTGCATCAGCGTCGACCGCTTCCTCGCCATCGTGTACCCGTTCCGCTCGCGCACCATCAGGACCAGGAGGAACTCTGCCATAGTCTGTGCTGGTGTTTGGATTCTGGTCCTCAGTGGTGGGATTTCAGCTTCGCTCTTCTCCACAACCAACGTTTCCAACACCAGCACGACCTGCTTCGAAGGTTTCTCCAAGCGCATCTGGAAAACCTACCTGTCCAAGATCACCATATTTATTGAGGTGGTGGGGTTCATCATCCCCCTGCTGCTCAACCTCACGTGCTCCTCCTTAGTCCTCCGGACTCTGCGGAAGCCCGCCACCTTGTCCCAGATTGGGACAAACAAAGAGAAAGTACTGAAGATGATCATCGTGCACGTGGCCATTTTTGTCGTGTGCTTCGTGCCCTACAACTCCATCCTGTTCCTCTACGCCCTGGTCCGGTCCCAGGCCATCGCCAACTGCTCCCTGGAGAGGTTTGCACGGACCATGTACCCCATCACGTTGTGCATCGCCACCCTGAACTGCTGCTTTGACCCCTTCATCTACTACTTCACATCAGAGTCCTTCCAGAAGTCGTTCAACATCAAAACCCAGATCAAAATGGATTCTCTTTTCAAGACGGAGGCGCCTCTGACCAAGACGGCGCTGCCGGCGCCGCAGGACGAGCTGAGCGACCAGGCCATCACCAACGGGGGAGACCCCACGTCCGAGTCCCACTTCTAGAGAGATGTTTTCACACGGAGTCGTCCCCCAGTAGCTCTCGGTCGACACCACGCGCTCCGCAACGCGCGGGTTCACACGTGGTGTCAGTGAACAAGAACTGCTGGGGGACAACTGCACCCCCAGACAAACCCTCACCCTGGGATGGTCCCATCAGACTCAACAGCTGAACACAAAACCCCCAACAGATCTCCCTGTGGAGGTTTTGGATACTCAACAACACACGCACCAACCACGGAGGAAACAGAACAACCGGAATCACAAAATGCCAACATTTGGCATTTCCCCCCCACCCCCCTCCAGCAGTTAACGTGGGACCAGCTGGGAAATAGAAAAATTTCATTTTCTTGGAGATTCCTGCCAATATTTTCACGGCTTCTGGAGATGCGTCGTCGTATGTTAACTCAGTAACTTCACACGATATGTATGTTTGCTTAAAAAGGCATAATAAAAGCTTGTGGCTTTCCCTTATTCCACTGCAAGCCTGCAGCCTGGTTTTCCTAGAGGCAGGAAATTACTGTATGGAGAAGTTTGAAGTGTAAATAATTGTTTAAAGTAGGCAAAAGAGTTGCTTGGTGACAGAAGAGAAAAATAATAAGAGGAAACACAATTAATAATGCAGTGTTGAAATAAGTTTCGTTTTCGCAAGATTAAGGTGCCTTTTAATTTATTTTAAATTTAAATGCCACCTCTAGGGAGGGAAGAGTAAAATGTTCTGTTGCACCTGGGGTTTTATATCCCAGGGGATTATATATAATTATTTCTGAGAAGGGCTGGGGTATAAAATCAGCTGGAAAAGGGCCTGAAGCCCCAGAGTTCTTCCAAGGGCAAAGCTCTCGTGTGGAAACCAAGAGCAGCTGAAGGAGCAGGGAGCACTGACCTCACTGGATTATGGACAACTGGTGTCAGAGCAGCCAATTAGGAGAAAATCTTGGGATTGCTTAATGGGTTTTGCTATAGAGTCAATTAATTAGAAGGGCTCAAAGTAACCCCTCAAAAATAGTAAATCAATTTGCTGCACTCTTGTCTTAGTTGGTTACAGCAACATTGTCTTGTTTTCAATTCATTTATTCCCTTTCCTGTTATAGATGACAGAAAAATAAGGAAAGTTAACTGCAATCATTCCATTTTATCAGATGGTTCAATTCTCCAGCTATTGGTTCACAGCTGAAGCTCTGCTGACCTTCACAGGCTGATTCATTCTTAAGTGTAAGATGCATAAGTGAGGAAAACAATTTAAAGCTGACAAAGTATAAAGTTACAGCTTGTTAGATCAGCAATCTGCCTTTTCCATGGAACAGCATAAAGCTATTTCTAGGACTGTGTTGCCAAAAAAAAAAAAAAAAAAAAAAAGAGAGACAGAGTATTAATTGAGCAGATGTTTTCCACTCAACTGTATTTTAAGTTGTCTGTGCTGAAGCCCCGTGAGATGTGAGAGCTGCACGTCCAATGTGATCACCACTCAAAGCAACAGAGCTTTAAGTGTGAAAAGAATTCAGCTGTAAAATATGTTCATGCTTTGAAGGGAATATTTATTTAGCACTGCATTCACTTTGAATAAAGAAGTCAGTTGCTTACCAAGGCTGACAGACCCCAGAAATAATCCTGTTTCAGCCCTAAAGTGTCACTTATTGGCTCTTACTGGAGAACCATGTTTGATCAGCTCCTTACACACAGAGAGTGTGAGAGCAGCCAAAATATTCTGTGTCATTACACACCCTCAGTCCTGAGTTACTGTGAGATTTACTGGGAACTTGCACACAAGGCTGGCTGGGGAGGCTTTTGCTGTACATGAAACCCTCAGACGAGCACTTTGGAGCAGGAAAATGTGCAGACACGGAGAGATCATTCACACAGGTTGGTGGATCAGGTTGATGAGGCAGGACATGGGAGTTCCTCAGCAGCTGGGAAGGGTTTACCTCAGGCAGGAGGAGGAGCTGGACTTTAAGAAGCAGCAATATTTGCCATTTAACCGAGGCAAAGCGTCAGGCAGTGCCCTGCCCCTTCCCTGCCAGACCCAAAGCCTTCAGGGGGACTTTTCAAATCTGTATTTCCTTTGGCTGATGGGCCCGTTGCAGCACTCACCATGAGATGTCTGTGTTTCAGAGGAGCTGTTTCTGTACCTTCACATCAAAAGGCAAAGTGAGGCCAGAGGGATTTTATTCAGGCTTCCACCCAGGGAGGGTTTTCCATGTGCAGCAAATCATCCTTCACCCCAGGAGAAGAGGAGGGCTGTGGAGCCACCAGCAGCTCTGACACATCCCAAAGTGGGTGAGAGATGGGACACCCCCTTGCACTGCCCCACCAATAAATGGTTGTTAAAATTGTGTTTAACGAGGCAAAAGCTGCATTTTCAGGGATGAGAGAAGGAATGAGGGTGGAAAGAATTCACTAACAAGCCCCATTTTTCGGGGTGGGTGAGAGAAGGAATGAGAGGGAGAAAGATTCACTGAAAATTGAGGGTGCATTTAGAATGACAGAATCCTGAGTTGGAAGGGACCCACCAGGATCATGGAAATCCAGCACTGGACACCCCAACAACCCCACCACGAGTCTAAAAACCCATCTTCCTATTTGCAAGAAAAATATGTGGCACATGAATAAATGTTCTACTCCAAGGCAAACCCCTGATGAATGCAGTGTTACAGGGGAACCTGTTTACACACAGCCTGGTCTCAGGGGGCAACATCCAACTCTCACCTTGGAAATCTTATTTTAAAAGCTGCTTCTTTCCACTTGCAGGCAAGAAGCAGCAAGATGAGATTGCTGAATTCTGTGGGGTTTGGGAGCTCTGTGGGACAGGGATGTTCTCACATGTGGTGGCTGCAGATTCATTTGCCAGAGTCCTGCAAGACCTTGTGCTCCACAGACCTTCCTCCAGTTCAGTCCAAGGGAAGAGAGAAAAATCCAGCCTAGAAACCACTGTCTGGGCTTGTTGAGGAAATGTTAAAGGGGGATGGGGGGTGGAACTGTGTGGGACTGGACAAGCTCCAGCCTCTCCATTCATGGCTGGACTGTAATCCCAGCATAATGGGTGTCTTTTTTGAAGCCAAACCAGTGCCAATGGTTACAAATTTCTGTTTGCAGTTTTATGGGGCAAGAGCTGTGGTTGATATTCTCACATAAAATGTAACACTATCATCACATGCCAAATGCTAACTGAAAAGAGCCATTATTTTGTAATTTAAGACCTTGTAAATTATATGGAGATCACATGTTGACTGACACATCTGGTGGGAGAGGTCTTGACTAATCTTTTTTTTCTAGGTCAGGTACACGGAGTAAACACTCCATGGTTTGTGTATAAATAACCAGTTATGCATTCACAGAGAGGAAAAGTAATTTTTCAGAATGTCAGGAAAGCCAAGCTGGGAGGAGAGGGTGGTAGAAAAGTGGATTCACAGTTTTTCTGGCTGAGGGGCAGCTGAGTGCTCCTCCTCCTCCTCTGAAAAAGGGCTGCTGTCAGCAAAGGCAGATGCCACAATTATGAGTTTAAAAACAAAAATCCAATTAACGAGATGTCTATGCCTTCAGCTGAAGCTGAGACAGGACCCAGCAACACTCAGCTGTTAAAAATGCAACAGAAATCCTGGATTTCCTCGCTCCCTGCTCCCACTCCCCAGCCCTTCCCACAGCATTCACCCACCAGGAGCTCCTCTGAGCGACACCACGGGCTCTGCACCAGCTGAAAGGTGCCAAGAGCTCCTGGGACAGCATCAGCTCCACCAGCTTTGTACAATCACTGCAAACTGCCAGGCCATGCCCACAAAACCGAGGGCAAAGAGGCAGCACCAGCCACATATGAAAGCAAGGACTGGCTCTTGGGTGAGTCAGGAAGATGAAAGGGTCCTGTCTGCTCCTCCTCATCTCTCTCACTGCAGACCTCTAAATCTATCCCTGGGACATTCTGGGCAGCTCTCCCTGTGGTGGGTGATGGAGGGAGACTCCGCAGGTCCACTGAAAGTGGCTTCTGGAGTGACCTGCTGGACACACAGGACCCTCAGCACGGGGCAAGCCCAAAGCTCTGCTGTGTCCCCAAGGACAGGGTGCACAGAGTTCTCTGGGCAGGATTTAGGGACAGGAACAAAGCCCCCCTCACTTCACTAAGCAGATTATGTTGCTCAGCATTAATTCAAGAAAGAGCCATAGTTTTTCCTCGCAGGATTAGCAGTCCAAGCCTTGTTTCCCCCCCTAATACCAGAAGAGCTGTAAGTTTTGGTTCTGAATGCTGACCTGGAGCTCACCCCAGAGCCCAGTGTAGGCACGAGCTGAGTGTTCAGCTTCTGGCACGTTCCTGAGGGTCATAACAACCCCCAAGACACCAATCCATGGTGGTTCTGGCACCTCTGAAGGGAGGGTGGCCATGGGGGTAGCACAACAGGGACTTTTAAGGCACCTCTGCAGCTCAGGTTGGTGCATCACAGAGCCTTTTTCTCAAACAAGGGGCAGGTCTGTGGGGAAGGTGGATTTTCATTTCCATGGGAAGTCTCAAATACAACCCCTGAACATTTCAGCTCCCTGGCTGACAACACCAGCACCTCAAAGCCATCTCATCCTTAAAGATCAGCACCAGGGCAGCATGTCTGTGGTTCAAATCAGAGTTACCAAGACTGAAAAAAACACTATTTCACTGTTCAATACAGAAAGGAGCCCACTGCACACATCATTTACACTGTGTAGCCTTCTGACATCCCCCAGCAAACAATCACCTTCCTTACTCCAAGAGCCTGACTCACACTCCATTTTTATTTAGTTATCTGAACCTGTTTGGGTTTGCACTCCAGCCCTCAGAACACCTTCTGCTGATAGAGCAACGTGCCCTTGGCAAAGAAATAAAAACTACTCAGAACATCCTTTACAGTTATCAAGGAAGCAGCATCTGAGGAGGGACAGTTACCACCATATCCTGTTAGACAAAGCAGGGCAGATTGGGGGGGTTGGATCACTCACAAGGCCGAAAAGGGGGGGAAAAAAAATCAGGATAACCCCTGTGAAACAGTGAGAACAACTGCCTGAGTGCTTGAGGAGCCCCTGTGTGACAAACTGGCCAGCCTTGAGCCAGACTGGGATTGGTGTTAAAACTGCAGGACTGGACCTTTGGGCTATTTAGGGATTTTAAAAGTCACACACAGATTTGTCTGTCACCAAAACCTCAGACTCGGAGTGATCAAACACTTCAGTGAAGGGCCCAAGGACAGCAAAACACTCCTAAGTTGTTTAGAAGTAAAATAAACAGTCAACTCACATTGTGACCAACTATGAACAAATAACAACAGACCCTTCAGCACAGAAACCACTGAACAATAAACCCATGCAAACCTGTTAGAAGCAAAAGTGCCTTAGTTACTACTGGTTAATTAAATTTTTACTTGTACCTTCTGCTCAGGCCATCAATCTTTTCCCACAGTGATAAGAGGTACAGAACAAGGTGTTATGTTAGAGCCAGAGACTTGTTACTCAGTTTAAGGGGTAATTTTGGGCTTAATTCACGCTGACAGCACCAGTTTGTGTCCTGAAGAGGTGCCACACAACAATGCCCAGGGCACACTGGGGTGGAGGGGAAGCCCCCCCTGTGCCAGGGAACGAGCTCTGAGGGATGTGGAAACAGAGACTGAGAACAGCAAAAAGGTCACAACTCTGATTCTTTCCAAAAGACTTCTGAGTGAGCTCCCAAAATCTTTGCAAGGTGCTCCAAAGAAACAGCACTAAAAAACCACCCCAGCTCTGCTACGTGAGAACTGACCCTGGGGAAGAAGCAAGGAGTCCAAGATAACCCCAAATGCATCTCCAGGAACTAATTTAGGCAATTCTAGAAGGAGTAGCCTGTACTACAAAGGAGGGTAAGGATCTGGGGACATGTTATATGGTCGAGCACTTGGCAGTGCTGGGTGAAGGGCTGGACTCGATCTTGGGTGTCTTTTCCAACCTAAACAATCCTGTGATTTGGAAGGAGGAAGGCTGAGGGAGAGGAGAGGAGGCTGTGTGTTGGAATTAGAACATAAATTCCCCCAAATAACATTTGGACTCGAATCTTCCCCAGGACTTACATCCCCTTGCCAAGCTGGGTGAGCGCCAGGCAGCTCACACCTGAAATCCTCAGTGCAGCTCTGTGCTCCAGGCTCAATAAATCCCAGCTCTGGGCAGGGATTGCTGGAAAGGGAACAAGGTTTCCATTTGGGGCTTGGTTTGCACCTGGCCAGCCCTGAGCAGGAGCAGGGCCAGCCCTCGGTGTCTGCAGAGCCCCAACCTCAGGTGCTTCCCAAACAGATTTGCCACCGGGTTCTGACTGCAAACAGGAGGGTTTTGATCACAGCAAGCTGGAAGCTGGCCTTGTAAACAAGTTTTATCACCTTAGACTGAAGGTTTTGTCTCCATCTGAGACCGGAGGAGGGAAGAAAAGCCCGACCCATTGCCAAAGCCACCCCCCCCTTGTCTGTGAGTCACCGGTTTGACTCAGCCTGTGGGACAGGAGCCATCTGACAACAATAGGAGCCTGCACTTTGCATCCCAGAGTTCAACAAGCTCACGAGCCCTAAAAATAAACCCTGCTAAGCTGCTGAGGTCGTATTTTCCTCCCAAATTTCCTGCTGAGCCGTTCCAACCATCATTTGACCACATAGTGCCTCATTGATAGACCCTCCTGGTTATGGGCAGAGAGGTTTAATTAGTAAGGAAGGAAGAAGGGAATTCCTGTTGGTTTTGTTGTTGTTTTTTTTTTGAGGGGGGAGTAGGAGGGAAGAACAGATGAGACAAGAAGAATTATGAGCAATGTACACATTTTCCTGGCACTGGAGTTGCTGCAGAGTAAGGGATGCTGTGAAACACGTCCTTCCTCCTCACGGGTCTGTCCTTCCTTCCCTTCCTCAGGAACGGGTTAAATGGAGCAACATCTGCAGAAACTCCCCAGCAGATGAGCCCTAATCAGGGAGAGATAAATATAAGTATGTGGGATTGTGTGTGGAGGTGCAGGATACCGAGGGGCCTGGCGAGAAACGGGTGCCAAGTCACTGGAGCGGGGGATTAGGGTTGGCAGGGATTCCAGGGAGCCTGGCCCAGCACTGGAAAACGTGCTGCAGGACTGGCAGCCACAGCAGCACCGACAGGAGAGTACACACTGAGAACCACGGGGCACACAGGACATCTTGGGGAGAAGGGAAGTGCCACAGCCAGATCCACGTCACAGAATTGTGGAACAAACTCCTGGTTAGGCAAAGAATCCTGAGGTGCATGAGCAAAGCTGGAATTACCCTGGGGGTCAGGGTGACTTGTCTCACACGGGGGAGCTCCCAGAAGCAGCTCTTTGTAACCTTTACATCATCCTGTGTGTGTTTAGGGAAAATCCAAGGCAAGAGTTCCCATTCGGACAAGAGTTGGGATTAGGAAATGGGAGCTTTAGAGGTCACAGTCTCAGAAAAAAATGATCTCTGGATGGTTTTACAGGCCAGGTTGGACAGGACTTGGAGCAACCTGAGATAGTGGGAGGTGTCCCTGCCCATGGCTGGGGGTGGAACTGGATGATCTTTAAGGTCCCTCCAACCCAAACCACTCTGTGATCCTATAAGAGGGTCACATCCTCTGCTCCTAAGGGACGTTCTCTGCTTCCCCAGGGAGGCAGCAGCCTCTGCACAAGCAGTGCAATGTCCCTGATTCCTGCAGAGCCTCTTAGCTGCACTGCCTCATCATTAAAAATGACCTTTATCTGGTCCCAGTGATCAACACCCCCCATCTCCGTGCTCCAAACAGGAAATCCAAGTCAGCACCACACAGGGCTGTGAGCAAACAGTGACTCTTCCAGCAGCTGTTGCTGCAGAGTTTTCACACCTCTCTCTGCTCTTCCCCTGGCTCTTTTCTCCATATTTCCCCGGGGGGAAATGGGTAACACAGGAGATTTAAAGCAGCTCCCCATAAACCCAACCCCAGCAGGAAAATCTCCTCTGCTGAGGCTGCACAGGCAGTTGCAGCTGGAGCAGGGGGAGCCCAATGGCTACAACAGGATATATTTTTACTGGCTTTGTCTCACTTTTGCCTGCTGCAGAAAGCAACCTAAGGGCTCTAGGCAAGGAGCAGAGATCAAATTTACTTCCTTTGCTTGCAGAGTTTGAAGTGAAGGAGTGTATTCCAGAGCGCTCTCTTATGAAAACATATCAAGCATATTTTTACTCCTTCTCCCCCCCCCCCCCTTTCTCTTTCCCTACTTGCAGTAACCTCTGGATAAAGCCCAGGGACAGGGCCTGGGGTCTGTCTGGATCATTGACACTGCACTGGACAGGCTGAGCCCCAGCCCAGTTTGAGAGACATTAAAAGAAGTGTTCACAGGGAGAATTCAACCAGCTCAGTTCTGGGCTCTGTGAGAGGCCTGGAGGCACCTCCCAGAGCTGCTGAAAGCTGTGCCTCAGCTTCATGACACCCTCCAAGCCAGAACTGCCGGGGGCTTATCACCCAGAGTCAGATTGTGCAGCTCAAGGTCACGCCTTGCCCTGCGTGGGACAGCAGAGCCCAACTGCAGCCTCACACCACGGGGAAAAAAAGCCTATCACTTCAGTTATTTCACTGGTTTTTTGTTATTTGTTCTTCCCAAACCCCCATCTGCCCAGTTATTTTTGTAACAATGGAGCTCAGCATCACAGCATTCCAGAGTTTCAGACCTCAAGAAGCAACTGGCTAAAAAACAAGTGATCTCAGAGGTTTCCACTTAATTTCTCGGGACAAAAAGCTGGTGGCAGGGGCAGGTTTCTGGTTCTGAAAAGCCAGAGGAAGGAAGCTCCATCCCCTGTATGGAAACCAGTATTTTAACTGAGGAAACACAGGATAAATTGAAACACAAAGGGATGCAAATACTTCAGAGGTTGAACTGTGTGTTAGGTAGCAAGTCCCAGTGGTATTTTGGAGACTGTCCTAATAAACAGGCTGTTTATTCCCAGCACCATAGTGACCAAAAATCACTGGTGTCAGCTCTGCTTGTACTGCAGCCAGGTTTGCAGGAAATCAGGGAAGGAATTTTGATTACAAGTGATCACTGCTGAAGATGCCTATTCAGAGAAAAAGACTTTTCATCCAGTTCCTTTTGTCTCTTGATTCATAGTCAAGCTCCAATACGATGGCCTGGCAAGTTGGAATTCCCATAGCAACTCCTTTTAAGCAGGGAAAGCTGGCAAAGGGGAAAGGGCACTATTTAAATATCTGATTTCTATTTCTTCTGCAGCAAATCTGATGCCAAACACACAAAAACTTATTTTTAGGCCTGATCTAAAAGTAAAAACTCCTCTAAGGTGAAAGCCCAACGTGAAAATCCTTCATTTTAGGATCTGCAAATTCTCGGTCTGCTCTTGCTGTGTGGTCTGAATATCCCTACACCACTTTACACTTGTGTTTCCTAATGGAAGAGGAGGAATGGAAAGATTTCTGGTGAGGATGCAGGGCAAGAGAGCAAAGGAGACTTTATTTTCAGGGGAATCACACAGAAACACTTATTTAATCTTCTCTCCTGTAGCCCCTGATGTCAGAGCACTTATCTTTTATAGTCACACTGATGGGCAGACGAAGAGCCAGAGCAGATTGTTGATGTGGAAACTAATTTCCCTTTAAATAATCTAGATTTTTTCCATTAGCTGAAGGACTGTTTATTTAGAAATACACAGAAAAGAAGAAACCCAGCCCACTCTGCTGCCCAGAGTGATTTGTTTCTGAGCAAACCCCCCCCCAGGAGTGGCTCCAGCTCAGGGCTGGGACACAGGTGGGACTGAGGCTGAACCCCAACACAACCCTCAGAGACTGTGCAGACCTTCCTGAAGCCAAACCCAAACCCAGGGGGTTAAAACCAGGCTCAAAGAGCTGTGCTGAGCTGGCCCTGAGCTGTCCCAGGGTCAGAGAAGCCCTGGCTCAGGGGTCACGCCGAGATCCTGTTCCCCACGTTCTGCATTTCTGCTTTTTCAGGGTGTTTTTCCCCAGCCATGGAAATGACACAGGCAATTTTCCCTTAAAACAACAACAACCCCCTCAGACACTGAACTGTGCAGTCCAACCAACCAAACCATAATCCAGAGTCTGCAGACTCCTGCAGTTTGGACACCTGAAGCAGCAAAACCCCCCCTGCCCAGGGCCTCGAGCACGAGGCTTCTGCAGCCACAAAGTTGACAACAGCATTTTTCCCCTCTAAAAATTCAACACTTCAGTCAAATCCAGCAGTGGGAAGGAGGCTGGGAGTGTCCAGGTGTGCCATGTTTCACTTCAGGTGGCCAGTGGTCCAACGTGACCACGGATATCCCTGACCATGTGATGCCAGACCACACTGGATTTCATGTTAGTTTTTAAGAAAACAGCTGTGGAATTGTTTCAAAGTACCAAGAATTTAGTTTCTAGGCAATGTCAGTATTTCTCTTTGGCCTCTGAAGCTCTGGTGCCCATTTCAGATGAGAATGGAGGTCAGAATTCCTGCCTGGTCCAGGGCTCAGGGCCATTTCCAAACACACTCCTGTGTCCCCTTGCCAGTTCTCTCACGTGTCACCAGGATGGCTCAAGAGATACCCCAACAACAAAAATACAAAATACCTATCTCAAAATAAGGTTCTAGACTGTGAAACATCCTTTCTTTCAGCTTCCAGGAACAACATAAGCATGGAGAACCCCAAAGGGAGGGTTGGATGGTCAGCAAAGGACACCAGGTCCTTACCTGTGCTCCAAAGGCACGATGTGGGATGTCAGCAGGGCTGGGATCTGTGGGCAGATGATGCTCCTGGTACATTCCAGGGCTGATCAGGATCAGGTTTGAGGGTCATCCCAGCACTTTCTGCCTCTGTTCTGGAGTGGGACCCTGAAAAGGAAGAGGTTCATCAGCCTGTGATTGTGCTCCTGCCCCACTGCAGGCACGGGGATGTCACCCACTCTTAGGCAGGTCCTGCTTACAGAGCCCTGGGACACTTCTGAAAGTAAGATCAGCCCTAGTTCTGGTTCTGCAGCATCTACCTGCCCTTGGAAATCCACCTGGGTATTTCCTGGCAACTGCTGCTCCCCAGACACATCTCCCCAGCTGGATTTTACCCAGTGTTCAGTGTGCTGCCCTGAGGGAAAGAATCAGAGCTGAGGGTGGGATCAGCCAGTATGGGCTGAGGGCTTCCACCTAATTAAAAAATAGAGAAGGCAGAGCTCAAAGTCCTTCCACGGTCCCAGGGGGGTGGGGGATGCAGGGAACACCAGACAGAGATGGAAAGGGAAAGTGCAAACCAACTGGGAGAAAGACAGGAAGGGGTAAAATGTGACTGGGGGGGAAAAGAGGTAAAGCAGAAGAAAACCTGTAAGAGCTGGAGGGAAGGAGACAGCTGGGTCCAGAGCAGATGTAATGGGGCAGAGGGGGGAGGGGATGTAGGTCAGATAGGAAAGAAAAACCCCAAACAAAGCATAAAATGGAGAGATAAGTTAAGGCAGCATGAGTCACATCTTTATGGCCACCACCATCTATCACAGGCTGCAACTGTCCCCAGCACTACAGAGAAAAGGGCAGAGGCTCAGAGGTCCAGAGTCACTGCTGATATCAACTCCTACACACGAGTGTCTCAAACAGCATCCCCCCAGCAGCCCAGCCTGTCCTCCCCCCCAGAAATGGCTGTGCTGGTGCAGCGAGACAGGAGCTGAAAACACATCAGTGCTCGTGCCAGGAGAGCCCAGCAAGGGGCAGCTGCTCCTGGGGGACCCCACACGAGGAGATGGGGCTAAGGGGGCAGAAAACCATCTGTTCCCTGCTGTGTGCACGTGTAAATCGACTCCTAAATAATTACCAGGCACAAGGCACTGAGATCCCACCACAGTTTTCTGCTGATCAGAACACCAGTGAACTTCTGCAAGTTGACAACCCCCCTCCTCATTAAACTGAGGGAGCCCCCAAGCTCCATGTGGTGGGTGCTCAGATTTCTGTGGAAGGCAACTCCTGATTTCCTCTGGAATCCCTCAGGGCCAAGGCACCTGCTTTGCTCAGCACCTGAACCCTCACTGAGAGCATCCCCAGACCCTATTTACCCCCAGAATCCTTTTTCTGGAGACTTCCTGAACCTGTGTGTGGTGCAGCAGCACAGCCCCTGCTCCAACTGCAAACTCATCAGCACCCTGGATCTGGCAGGAGAGTTTTGATGCCAAGGGGGGTGGGTGACTGACACCCCCACTCCCACCCAGACCACATCCTCCCTGCAGCCTTCCAAGACCTCACAGAATCCACAGGGCCGTGTTTGTGGAGGTGGGAGCACCCAGCTCCTGCCAGTCCCCATCTCCAAGGCTTTCCTCCTGCTTTCAACTCAGTAGAACGTCAGGAGGCCACAAATCGTGATTTAAAGGCAGCTCAGGTTCTGATTTCACCCCCCTCCTGTGTGTGAGCTGCAGTCTGCAGGTGAGCTGTTCACCACTCCTAGATTTGGAAAAAAAAAAAAATCAGGATTTTCCAGGGCTGTGTCTTGTGCTTCACTGCAAACCACAAAAACTCTTGCTCTCTGAACTGCATCCTATTTCACTTGCAGACTCTGCAGGGAGGTGAAAGATTAACACTGAGCCTTAGAAACGAGAGGGGCTGTTTGAGACCCCTCTGAGCCGTGCCAGGGAGGAGTTTTTGGCGAGTTTCAACCCTTCTCTCCCACCAAGGAGAGCTGGAAGGTGGCCAAGGCTACGTGGGAGCCCTGGTGCCTTGGACAGCTTTATGGGAGCGCTGGGGCTTTGTTTGTCCTGATTCCCAGAACTCACAAGTGACTCCTCTCCTCTCCTGATCCCCCTCCTGCAGGAACTCAGTGTCAATACACTCCACAGGAAACGTCTGGGAATTCTGCACCCACTGTCTTTGGGACTTGGGCCTCTTCAATTAACCTCTTCAGGGTTCAAAGTGCTGTTTGATTCCAACATTCCTGGGTCTTTGGGACTCTCCTCAAAGCATGCCCAAATCCCTGCTCTTCATCCCAAAGGACAGCTCTCAAAACTTGGGGGATCTTCCCTTTTTTTGTGGAATTCAGAGCCCTGAAGGTGCTAAAGGAAGCTCCTCAGTTTTACACATGTAATTTTTTGGGTTCCAGTTTTCCAGTGACAAAGGATTCCATCCACACAATCAGTTCTTCTCTTGCTTAGAAAAGCAAGTGAATCCAAGGTGCTCCCAAATTACCTAGTTTGACAGCTTGGCTTTCTGAACCACAAGCACTGTCTCACACAAGGGAATAGGGGTTTAATTGCTGCCAAAATAAGGAAAAGAGCCACGCTTGCTTTTCCAGTGTGAAGTTCATTGTGTCCCAGACAAAATGGTTATAGACATAAAACTTAAAAAGAGAGGACAAATCCAAAGGTGCATCAAGGGAAGAGGTACAGAAATTGTGAAGCATTCAGTAAAAAACACGAATTTAGTTGTAAGAAATGACATTTTAGGGTAAAACCCAGCTGTTATAACAAACCAGTGCCTGCATTAGGGGCTGTTCACTGAAGGCTGGTCCTGGATTATACTTTCAAATGCAGCAACGGCAAAAGCAACATGAAAGAAAAGCCTCGGTAGCTCCGGGCTACAAATCGTGCATGAAAAGCTGCTGAGTGACACCCGGAGCTGATCAGGGCTGAGAGCACCAGAGGGCAGCCGTGGGACACCAGAGGTGTCCTGCAGCTCCCAGGAACCAGGAAAACACGGCAGAAAGAGCTGCCTGCCGTAAATTCACCTCCTGACAGAGAAAACTGAGGGTATCGATGGAGGAAAAGCATCCTGGCCACCACCATGACCCCTGGAAGTAGAGGCAAGATAAAGGAAAACAATTCATAAGGACCCTTCCAAACCAGCTCCTCTGAAAGCTGCTTATCCAAGGCACTGCAAATCCTCTGCCATAAATTCACAGTGAGAATTTCTTCCCCTCCAGCTGCTTCTTTAGGTCCTTTCCCTCTAATCTGCCTTCTTTATTCCACCACTGACAGGTCCTTTGATGAAATGCTTGTTATTCCAGTGCCAGAAGTTGTTTTCCCGCTGCACTGCCCTGAGCTACAGATTGGCTGTCAGTAAAACCCCAAACCTGGGTTATCTACACCAGGGAAGCCCCATCTTGCACAAATCCCACTGGGATTCAAAGCCACGGGAGCAGCACCAGGAGGAAATTCAGCAATGTCAGGAATAAGGGCAGAGATAATTAAAGGGAAAAAAAAATAAAGGATGGATATCATATTTTTTATAAAGAAAAGGGAGATATTGAGCCATGGGGGAATAAATCCTCCTTTCATCTCTTCCAGGAGACTCTAAAAGGGAAGGATCAGAATTACAGAATCCCAGAATGGTTTGGGTTGGAAGGGACCTTAAACCTCATCCAGTTCCACCCCCTGCCATGGGCAGGGATACCTTCCATCAGCTCAGGGTGCTCCAAGCCCCGTCCAACCTGGCCTTGGACACTTCCAGGGATGGGGCAGCCACAGCTTCTCTGCCCAACCTGTGCCAGGGCTGCCCACCCTCCCAGCCAAGAATTCCTTCCCAATATCCCATCTTTCCCTGCCCTCTGGCAGTGGGAAGCCATTCCCTGTGTCCTGTCCCTCCATGCCTTGTCCCCAGTCCCTCTCCAGCTCTCTTGGAGCCCTTTTAAGCCCTGCAAGGGGCTCTCAGGTCTCCCTGGAGCCTTCTCTCCTCCCATCCCAGTGCAGGTTGTGCTCAGCAGTGTGCTGGCAGCGTTCCCCAGTGAGCAGTGAGGAGGGATGTGCTGCCATCCTGCGTTCAGAGGGACACACTGGGCAAGGAAAGGAGCTGCTCTGACATCAGCTACTCCCAGGCATCAGCTCCTGATTTACCGCCCCGAGCAGCTCAGCCCAATTTGCCCAAATAAGATCTAAAATAGCCCTAGAGAAAGAAAATTTCTCCCCCAGAGTGTTGTGCTTCCTCAGGGTTCTGCCTGGCCCAGAGCAGACACTCTGCTCAGATGGCACTGAGGGAATCAACAGGAGGATGGTGAGAGTGGAAAAAACAACCCAGAGCTGACTAAATCAAATTATTCACCCAAGTCATCACACAAACTTCTCCTCTCCTGCCTTTCCCATCTTGATCCAGACCCGGGGATGAGGCTCAGGTGTGAGACAAACCCCAGCTGTGCCTGTTTTCCTGCTTCTCTCCCACCACTCTCCCTCCTTCTCATGAGAAACCCTTCACTGATTATCAAATTGCTCTCAGATATCAGTTCAGAGTCAGCCTTGGGCAATAACAGCCCTTGGTACTGAGATGGCAGGGCCACAATTGCACAGGCAGTGGTATAGAAATTCTGGGAACTGGCAGCGTGAGGCTCTTGAAATACAACTCTTTTTAGTGATTCTCCTCATCAATCCACTTATCCAGAGCGTCCTTGCCCTCAAATGGAATCTGGACTTTACAGCAGATTTTTCAAACAATGATTGCTCCAGGATGGACAGAGAGTAACTGTCACACAAGGATCCCAAACTGCTGATGTCTCCATCACCCCACAGTGGATGGGACTGAGCTGTGACAGCCTGAAAGACCCTCAGTTTCCCATGAGAAGCCGATGTGAAACCATCTGACCTTCAAAGCAGACAAGGCTGAGGTGGTTAAAACCGAAAAAACAACACAACAGAAGCACCTGCTGGAGCGTCAGCCGGGCAGGATTATTTCTCCTTTGAGGTTTACAAGAACAAAAGTCTTTCTGCTCCCCACTTTCACGCTTTTTAGCAAGCTGTTTAATCTGAAAGCTCTGGAGCTCTGCCCGAGCCCACCGGGGCGGCACAGGGGGAGCTTTCAGTGTTCCTGCTCTCACGGAGCACAGGAACAACCCTGAGCACTGACCCAGCTCTCCTCCAGCCTCAACTTCTGCCCAGCCACGAGCTCGAGTGCTTTTCCAGCTGACTGGAAACTCCAGGGACTGGCTCAGCTGCCTTGGCTCTTCCCAAGGGAAGGAGGAGCTGAATATCAGTGGTTTCGGTAGCAAAGCTGGAGGTTCACGGTAAAAATGTGAGAGAGAACTTGTGTCATGAAATGTCCCGAGTTGGGACCCACAAGGATCAGGATCCAACTCTTGGCCCTGCCCAGGACAACCCCAAAATCCCACCCTGTGCCTGAGAGTGCTGTCCAAGCACGTTTTGTCAGTGATGTCTGGAGAGAGGTCAATTATTTATTAATGTCAATAAGTCAATGACTTGCAGGTCCCCCCACAGGCCCTGGAATGGTCACAGCACCCAGGGGTGCCTGAGGGAGGACCCTCAGGAGGGTGTCCTGCTCCTGGATGTGAACAGAGTGACAGGGACTCATTGTCACCGCTTCCTCTGTCCCCATAGCCAGGACACTCTGCCTGTAACAGGGGGGGAACCATTATTGGTGCTCATCTAGTTCTATTTTTAATTAGAGATTAAAACCCAGCAGCTGCACAGAGTGAGGAGCAAGGGTGTGATGAAGCACTTGTTGAGAGGAACCTTTTATTAAAACCCCCAGGTGTGTTTATTTACTGCTAAAATAAATTCAGGTGGGGTGAAAAAGTCTGTCAGATCAGAAGTGGTGAAAGTGCTTAATTTCGAAATTTCAGCAGGTTCTTTGTTGCAACAAAACATCTTTTCCTCACTTCAAACCTTCTCAATAGCACTTAAATGATTTTCTGCTTTCCCCATAGCTGCAGATAATTTTTCACTCTTGTTCTCATTTCAGCCAGAAAACATTGAAAGTTCATTTAAAACTATTTCAAGTGGGATATTTTTTTCTGATTATTTTGTTGTCTTGGTTTTTTTTAAAACAATTAATATTCTCTTGTATTGCTCCACATCCATTTCCAATCCCACATCCTAAGACTTCTGCACTAACAATTCAAGACAGGATCCAGACTTTACCAGCACATTTGCAATGGTTTATATGTATAAATTCCTTCATTTCATTGCATTTCAGTAGTAGATACCTCCCAGCCTGGGGCAAATAATGGCTTACAGAAATTTTACTATCTAAAGTGGAACTGAAGCTTATTGTTACAAATAGTCACATAATGAGGTTAAAAGGGCCATAAATCTTCACAAAGTCAAGTTCCTTCCTGTTCTGAAGGCAAATTTTCAGCCAGGGAAAGTCTGTTTAGCCAGGGTTTGAGGCTGAAAAATAAGCTGAAAATAGCAAGTCAGCCTAAGAAGCTAAAAAATCATCGTTATAAAAATAATTTCCCCGGTAAATACAATTGTTTGGAATTGGGATGAGCTCCACAGCCACTGCCAGAGAGCAAGAAACAGGTGCCAGGGGCTGGCAGGGAACAAAGGGGGTTATGTCACCCTGTTACTGGGGGTTTCATGGTGGAAAGGAAGGCAAAGAAGGACAAGGGGCCAAGCCCCTACTCTGACCTTTGTGCCAGATTAGATGCAAAAAGCATTTTGGCAACCCCCCTAAAGTGAAATTTTGGAGCTCAAGTCCCCAGCTGGCATCTCCCAGATGCTCCCAGTCTGAGCTCTGGAGCAAACCTGATCCCCAAACCCTTCCATGGCTCCAGACACAGGACACAACCTGCCTAACTGCTGACCTTGGCTTTCCCTTCATCCCTGGAGAAAGTCAGGCACTGAAACAGTGAAATAAATTCTGCTCTCCTACAACAGGCACCTGAACCAAGCCCACCCCAAACCATGCCCCTTTCTCCTGGGCAGCCAAAGGAGGAGCCCAGCACAGGCAGCTCATGGCACAGGACCCAACAGACCCTCTGGAGGAGCTGAGCCCAACCATTCCCTGGTTCTGCCCCCCAAACAGCCAGAGCCAGCAGAGGTGATATTTTCCTACAAAATAAAAGTAAGAAATGGTTTCTGGGCTCAGGGAGCTCAGCTCAGGTTGGTGGCTGCTCCAGAGCCCATTTTAAGACACTTTCCTCTTCCCTGGGATCACATGGGAAACACCAACACCTCATCAAGCCCTGCATCCACCCTAAAATTAACCACTCTAACAGTGACCTTGAAGGCTACAGATCTATTATTTGATCCAACACCTTTATTTGGGAGAAAACACTCTGCAGGCATCCTCAGGAAGTTGGGTGCAACCTCAGACTGAGCAGGAGGGTGCAGGGAGCAGGAGGGGGCTGCTCCCCAAAAACAGGGGACTGGGAGCCAAGGGTGGCACCAAGCACAAGCAGTGCCCTCACCCCCCAGGGCAGGCAGCTCATCCCATCAGCAGCCAGGCCTGGTGTCCATCCAGGCATTCCAGACAGGAATAAAGGGAAACAGAGCCAGGGACAAAGCCCTGGCTGGAAACCAACTGCAGTGAGCACCCAAGGGCCCATCCCAGAGGGAAATTACCTGCAGGGTGAAGGTCTGTGCTGGAGGCAGAGGCAGAGCTGGGCAGCCCGAGGCAAAAAAGGGAAAAAAAAGCTCCAGGCTGAGCTTAAATAGAACCAGGGGCAGGTGTGGGGAGCCCCAGGTGAGGGGAGCCCCAGGTGAGGCTGCTCAGGGCAATTAAGGGGCAATGAGATTGCAAAGATTTAGTAACTGGGTGTAGCAGCTGCCTCCAGCTCAGAATATTCTGGGATTCTGTGAAACATCTCTGCCGTGACATTGTGGTCTGTGGGGCCCTGCAGCCTCCAGACCTTCTACAAGGAGACACTGAGTCATTCTCACACAACCTTCCCTTCAGCAGCCCCCTAAAACCTCCTTCCTTTTCCAGCAAACCTCTGTCTGGCTGCACAGTGGAGAGCTCCCAGTCCTGTGATGGAGGATCCGTGTGCCAGTGGCACAGTGGCTGCCTCCCTCTGCTGATGGAGCAGGGAATGGACTGAGAAGCAGTTTCAGAGGGAGGGATTGGAGGCTGCTGTGGTCTTTAGGAAGGCTAAAAGACCCTAAAGTCCAGGAGGATCTCCTGGGGGGGCTGTGGGGCTGGCTGGCGTGGTCCACCCACTCACAGAGCCCAGGGATGTGATCTCCCATCAGGGCAGGCAGAGCCAGAAAAACAGTGACACGAAGGGCTGGGGACAAAGGGACAAGACCAACGTGAGAAATCAGAAGAAGAAATAGGAAATATCTTGGCCCTTGCTGTTTCTCGGTCCTGTCTGTGAAACAGAGCTAATGCCACCGCCTGCCTTCGTAGGCTGAACGCATCAAAGGCCATGAAGCTCTCAGATAATTAACTGGGGTCGTTACACAAACACACAAACACTCATCTCACAGCTCATGGCCTCCAGACCTGCTGCCTGGGGAACTCAGAACAGTTGAGCCACAGCTGCACGAAACCCTGTGGGCTCTGCTGCCCACACTGCTGCTCAGATGTCCCCACAGCTCATGCACAGAGCTCTGTGTGCTCCCACAGCCACCCTGCTCGGGGCTGGGTGCTCTGAGGGGGAAGGTTCTGCAGCTGCAGTGCAGGGGGGTTGTGTCCCACGGGGTTATCCCACATTCCAGGGGTTGTTTGGATCCTGGTCGGGGCAGTCAAACCAAGCAGGATGAGCTGTAGGGGTACAGGACACATTTATACAGGACACACAGTTCCCAGCTTGGCACTCCAAAGGAAATCTCCTCTTCAAGAGATCAAATCCACCTTCTTTGGGATGCCACAGCTCCTTCCCAGCTCCCTTTGCCTGTTTGGAACGAGGGTGAGAGCTTGGTGAGTTCAGCAGGGTGGGTGCTGGGTGTCAGGTAGGTGTGCCCACTGGGCCACTCTCAGCAGATTTTGACCCCAAGTTAGTCTCTTTTTTGGAAAAAAGCATTTTCCCCTCCAAGCTGTCTTTGCTGAGCTTTTGCTGCTGATCAGCTTTCCATCAGCAAGCACATTCCCAGACACTCAGGCTGAAGCTGCACAAAGGACTTCGGATTCTTAAAAGTGGTTTTGGTAAGAGAGGAATCATCACTGACATCAAATAATGGACATTTCCTGCTGCAGATTCAGCCTGACTTCGACAAGAAACCAACACTCTGCTCTGCAGAGGTGCTGCATTCAGAGTGCCTGTGGTGACACTCGGTGCCAAACTGCTCATGGCCACTCTCCTCCTCCTCCTGCAAGCTCAGGACACGCTCCTCCTTTTCCTACCCCTCTCCCAGGGCAGCCCCTTCCAGGGCTCAGCCATTTCTTGTTTTCCTGAGCTGTCTGAGTGTCCCCAGCCCCGCTGAGCTGCAGAGGTGAAGCTGCTGAGCCCTCACCTGCTCTGGCTGGAATTTTCCTCCCGCTCCAGGAGCTGCTGGGGAAGGCACATATTCCTCTCCTCCTGAGCATCTGACAAAAGGCAGGATATTGTTTTCATGAAGCCTGATGTCTCTTGCTCTGCAGAAATCTAATTAATGCCTGTTAATGCAGCTAATTTGAAATCCCTGATACAACTGCACATTGCTCCTTCCAGACATCAGTTCTCCTTCCAGACATCAGTTCTCCTTTCAGCTAGAAAGAAAGGAAGAAAAAGGAATCAATGGCTGATTTTTGCACCCTGACACCATTATACAATTCAGTAAAACTTTCACACCACTGATGTCTTGACCACAAACCGGTGGTTTCTTTTTTTCCCCCTCCGACTGCACAATAATTCTCAGAAAAAAAAGAAAAAAAAAATGATTGCACCATGAATTTATGAGCTGCAGCTATTCCAGACAAGGGGCTTTATCATGTAGTGGCTAAAAATGGGTTTTATCTGGACACAAAGTTGATGAGATCCTGGGAAAAGTAGAGAAGGGGCTGATATCAATGTGGAAGAGGAACATGAGAATTACTGGCAGATCTGGGAAGCACCTGGGTGCTGCTTACGAAGAGAAAACAGAAAAAAAACCAACCCCAAAGTGTTTTATGTAAACTCAGCAAGCCAAAAAAACACAAGGCAGACTCAAACAAAGAAGCTCAAACCCCAGTAACAGCCTGAAATGAGAAAGTGTAAAGTCCAGCTCTAATTCACAGACAATCAGAACTTCCCAGTCAGAGCCCAGTGCAAACTGGGATTAGCTATGCCTTGATTCAGGGACTGCTGTGACTTCCTCTGCTTTCAGAGAGGAAGGGAAAAAAGAAACATATTTTTTTAGTCTAAAATTAGACTTTTTAAGAAGCCAAGCCTCAACTGTTTTTCTCTTTCACTGCTAATTGGGATGTTCTACATGTGGAGCCTTCCCTCGCTCTCCATTTTCTCAACAGATTTTAGAAGCAGAGGCATTATCCCAATCCCAAAAACTTCTTCTCAGTCTCCCAAACAGATTCTCAAAGGTTTTCATTTAAAAGCAGCAAGATTTGAAAGTTCCAATCAAATTAAACCTCCCTTTTTTTTTGTGGGACATTTGTTTTTCCAAGGGAGGGGAGGACTGCTGGTATCCCGTGCCTTAAGGAGGTATCTCAGCTGACCTGCAAGTCATTTGTGAGATATTGTTGTGGTAAATGCCCCAAATGTTGGCCCAAACTGGGGATTTTGCCAGTTAAAGTTCAGACTTGATGAAGTTGTGGTGCTTGTTCAAGGGAAGTGCAACTGGTACGTTCTCTGTTCAAGTGTAACACAATTTAAATTTAGGCTGACCCAAAGGCAACAAAGTCCTTCTTCCAGCTCATTAATCCTGTATATCATCATATATGCATAGAAACACCAACTCAGAGTCAAACCCCTTCAGGCAACTGGTAGTGTGATAAAACCCATATTATGGATAGAAATATATATTATACAGATGGAAAGAAAATGAAATAAAAAGTGAGAAAATGAGGGGAAAAATTAGAAAAATAGGATGTAGCTTCACCATTGTGTGATCCCAGAATCTGAAGGATTCTTTCTGCCTGAAATGTGGCCAAACTTCACTTGGGTTTTTTTTTTTTCTGGAAAAGACCTGCAGAATGCTGCAGATGTGACTTAAATATTATTGTGCTGCATTTCCTCCCCAGGTGTCAGAGGAAACCGGTGACTGAGGAGTGAAAGACAAATTTGAGAGAGAAAATCGAGAAAAAAAAAAGGAGCGAACCCAAACACAGAGATACCGGAGAAAGGAGAAGGAAAAAAATCAACAGGGCCAAGGAATTCTGGCTGCCAAGGAAATCTTGAGTCCTCCACATCCAAATGAGCTGCTGGTGAGAGTAAAAACTTACTCATTCCTCCCAGCACAGGGCTGGGTGTAACAGCCCTCGTGGGATGGGCTGAAGGACAGCCAGGTCTGGCACAGGGACCTGCTGGCTCCTGCTCTGCTCCCTCCCACCAGGTTCAGGAGAACAAATCCCCCTTCCTGTGGGATGTCACAGCCCCTTCCCAGCTCCCTGGCCACAATTTGTGCTGTAGGTCTGGGAAGGCACATCCAGCTCGTGACTGGGGGTGTTGGGGTTCAGTGGAGTCCAAGCACATCCAGGCACTTAAAGCTTACAGAGGATCTCAAAAAACCCCAAACAGGTTAAGCTGAGCTGATGTTTTTCGGGAAGAGATGAGATAAAGAACAGCTTCTCTGGGCAACCTGTGCCAGGGCCTCCCCACCCTCACAGGGAAGGATTTCTTCCCAGTATCTCACCAAAATCTCTCCCAGTTTTTAAATGTAATTAAGTTTTCCCTTTGCTGCAGTCTTTGTTGCTATTGCCCAGATGAAGTGAAAGGGGAAGCACAGCCTGATGAAGAAGATGTGATGAAGAAGATGTGATGAAGAAGATGTGATGAAGAACACGACTGGGGGTTGATCGTGCTCATTAGCAGGGGGTGTTTTCCACTCTCCTGGGAATTCCCCTCGAGTTCACTGCTTTTTGTGTTCCAGTTCTCATGAAATGCTTCTCCTTCCCTTTGCAGCCCCCCTGTGCAGGCTGCAGGGCCTGGCAGTGTCACCTGGGACGTGGGCACACCAAAGGCAGCCCCACAGAATCATGGAATCCCAGGATGGTTTGGGTTGGAAGGGACCTAAAAGCTCATCCCATTCCATCCCCTGCTGTGGGCAGGGACACCTTCCACTGGCCCAGGCTGCTCCAAGCCCTGTCCAACCTGGTCTGGGGAGTCCACAACCTCTCTGGGTTGTTCCAGCTCCTTCCAGCCTTCCAGGTGCCCACTCCTCTGCCTCTCCCTGGGTGGCAAATGATGATTTGCCAGTGCTGGTCACCAGTGTCACAGCTGGGAACTCCTTTGGCCTGTGAGAGGAAGTCCTAAAAACATGCAAATACTTGAACCCAGAACCATGGACCTTCCCACACCGGTTTCACCAGCCTTCCCCTGCTGACCAGGCCCTCCCACTTCCCAGATGAGCTGTGGCCATGGGAATGGTTCCATTACAGGCTGAACACCTCATTTCCTGAGAGCCACTGGTGATATCTCAGGTAGGTTCCCAGTGGGGATGTCCAGGCTCACACCACCCTCACATGTGATAGTTCTGAGGTGAGTTTTGGTTCCCTGGTGTGGTGTTCCAAGACAAGAAGATCCTTAAAGAGAGAACTCTAAACCTTGTTCATTTACAGCCTTCACACTGAGCTGGATCTCACCAGACTGTGCCAGTGTTGCTCCTGCAGGAAAACTCCCGGAAAATAAAGCTCCAGAAGGCATGAAAAGGATGAGTCCTACACCCTGTGCAGGTAATGAAGAGGAATCTCATGTGCCAGCTCGGAGCAGCTGCTCCAGGGTTACCCATCAGCACACAGACCCCTCAGGACGGGAACTGCTGCAAAGAAATCAAACTGGGCAAAGAAATTCAAATCACCATTGACAAAAATAAGAATTCATTTACCTCCCCACGTCCCTCTCCCTCAAAGTATTCCTTTATCCCCTCCAAAAGGGTCGCTGGGTTCTGCCTGTCAAGGGATTCTGAACTGCAAAGGAGGGAGAAGAAGTCTCAGCAAAGACAACCACTGAGGTTATTTTTAGCACCAGCTGGATGGAAAATACTTCTCAGAGTCTCTGGCTGGTGAGAGGAGAAGACATTTCCTCCTTTTTAGCTTCTGCTAAAAAACAGAAGTTGGGAAATAAATGACAATAACAAAGGGCAAGGGTTCTGACAGGCAAATCCCCGTGGCTGCTGCTGGCAAACCCCCGAGGGGGCAGGAGAAAAGCTCCTGGAGTTTTCCTCCAGCTCCGGGGATCCAAGGTGCTCAGCTGGTCCAAGGTTTTGGGTGCCCCAGACTTGAAAGCATTCCAAGCTTTCCTTTCCCTTTCTGCTGCCAGAGAGGAATGTTTTTGTTTTGTAGAAACACTCGGTGCGAACGTTCTCGGTTCGTTATTTATCCACAGTTTCCAGACTGCCCAGGGATGCAGCCAGGGATGGGCTCAGGCAGAGCCAGCAGGCTCCTCTATTAAGAAATGCTCCTGTTTTGAATTAAAAATCTATCCATTTCCAACAGAATCGGCCTCTCTTTCGGATAGAAGTGCCGCGTGTGCCTGTGCTGGGAGCAGAGGAAACAATTAACAACGTGATTTAACTCCCGGGGTAATTGTGGCTCTGGAACAGCACAAAGAGCCTCTAATGAGCAACGAGACTGCAGTGGCCAGAAAACACAGGCAGGGAATTAGAGATTCTTTCTCACAGTCCACCCCCTTCTTACCTTTTCCGTGTGGCTGCTGCTTCCTTTTTTTTTTTTTTTTTTTTTTTTTTTTTTTTTTTTTTAGTGAGGGAAAATTTATTATCAGCTCAGGACCCAAACACAGAGATAAAAGGGCAGAATTTCGCAATGTCTGCCACTCTCTCTTCCTTTTTTTGTTATCTGATTCTTTAGAATTAAAAAACACATTTAAATAATTTAATCTGCATATGTGCTTTGCATTTTCTAAGTCTGATCTAAAAACCCATTTACAAATATCCCAGGAATTAAAACACACTGGTGCTGTTACTGCCTGGTCAGCATTTGGGATTTTGGAAAAGAGCTAGGAAAGTAAACAGGAGCGTGGAAAAGGCACAGAAGGATGTTTCTACATGTGATAATTCTTTTGAATGTGATCCTTCTTTTGAAATCTGCTCCCTCAGAGCAATTTTTTCGCATTAAAACCACAGGATTGCTCAATTATCCCTCACACAACGGTGGCAGCACCAGCATCGATGCCCAGGTGGTTTTGCAGGAGCCAAAGTCTCCTCTAATACAGGTGATGATGTTAAATAATATTTCTGGGAAGAGATGGCAAAGAGCAGGAGCAGCCTAATGCTCCAAAAAAATCGAAATTTTACCTCCATAATTAGGGCAAACAGCTCTCTGGGGAGGTGACAGCTGTAACCAGTGTAACTGTCTGCAGAAGCTCTTGAGTCAGGTCCCTTTATCAGCAGAAAAAGCCACTTCCTCGCCCTGTGTCCACAGGATAATTGACAGGCAACGCTGACAAACAAGGCTGGAATCCTCCAGGCTGCTCCTGCCACAGTGCCCTGCAGACCTGAGGGTGCAAGACACAGCTCAGGTCACCCAGAAGCTTTTTGAATGTTTGCAACCTGCCAGCTGAGCTTTACAAAAGCCCAGGTAGCCAAAATCCTTCCATTTGGGGCAGGAAAACGTTCTCCCCTCCTTGCAACTACATCAATTTGAGCAAGAAGAAATTCAGCAGAATATTCTGCAGGTGCAACAACTCGTGCCTTTAAAGATCCCCTGTGATCCTAAAACTCTTGTTCAACAACTGGCCCCAAACCAGAATAATTTTTGGGGTCAGTTGGGGACCTGTTCTGGAATTGCTGTTCCCAAATTCTGAGCTGCCAGGCTGCAGGGCGTTGTGTGGTGATTTGAGGTTGGATAAATTCCAGCAAATAAGCTTCCACTGCTGATTAAAATAAAAATCAGCTAAACAGGATGTGCTGATAAACACTGAGCACCAGCCAAACCCCCACTATTGCTTTGCATAAGCCCATAGAAATAATTTTAAAACAAACACCAGGCAAGCTCCCAACTTGTGCCAACCTCCTTCCACAACCCATGGGAATGGGACTGTCTGGAAAGCACAGGGCTGGATTTTAGGGGCTGCTCGTGTGGGGCATGAATTATTTGAATAATTAGCTTTGGTTTCTGAGGTTTCTGAGCAGTCAGACATCAACACCTCCATTGTCCCCACATCAGGTAATCGCTGCAGTGATGTTTGACTTCACACTCAGGCCACAACAGAGCAGAGTTTAAGTGCCAAGGGCAGGGACAGTCGAGTTTAAGTGCCAAGGGCAGGGACAGTCAAGTTTAAGTGCCAAGGGACAGGGACAGTCGAGTTTAAGTGCCAAGGGCAGGGACAGTCGTGTGCTGGGAGCCAGAGGGAGATCCCAGAGAGGCAAACCAGGTCAAATTCCCAGTGGCTTTCTGAAAATCCAAACCATTATATCCTCCAAGGGGGTGAAGCCCTGGCCTTACCCAAGTGTTTAGCCCCTGGGATAAGGGGCAGGCTGGATCTGTGCCCCATCCTTGAAGAAATGCCACAAGTGGCACCCTTTGGCACTGCTGGCAGGGAGCTCCAGCAAGTGTAAACTGAGCTGCTGACTGATTTAGTTCGGGAGAAACGTCAAGCAAGGCTCACAGGGCGCTAAAAAAAACCATTGGGAAGTAGGACCTCATCCCCAAGAAGATCGAGCCCGAGGTGGGACAGAGCAGCCACCAGCCAGGCACTGTCCCCGGTCAGGAGGGGACAGCAAAGCTGAGCTTCCAGGGGGGAGCAGGCAGGACCCTCGGCAGTGTTTCCATGGTCAGCCCAGAGCTGTGCTTGGAGGGGAGGAAGAGCTGGAGAGGAGGAAGGGGTGCCCTGCACCCAGCTCCCCTCGGGACCTTCTCCCACGTGGGTGCTGAGCCACCCCGGAGGGGCAACGGGAGAGAAACCAGGTGGGACAAAGGCACACAACCCGATTTTGGGGTCACAGGGAACACAGCTGGCCGGGACTGAGCTCGGCAGGGCTGGGAGCAGAGCGATTCCCAGCGGAGCGGCAGGGACTGGGATGCAGCAGCCCCAGCTCCGGCCGCAGGCAAAGCAGCACCTTGTGGCCCGTGATGTCACCCAGGTCCCCGTGCTCGTGTAAACAGCGCTGGAACGAGGCACAGCGACTCGGCACTTCCTCCTGAGCTGCGCTGAGCTGAGCTGGGCTCTGCCTGCCAGGTAAGGCTGCTTCAACCCCCCTGCTCGGATCCAGACCCACCTCAGCCGCTCCCTGCGCAAACCTCCCTCTCCTCGGGCTTTTCCTTGGGGATTGGCTCTTGCCAGAGGGACATTTGTGGCGCTTCGAGGCTTGCGACAGCAGCAGCCGCTGTGCTGGTGTGCCAGCCCTCTGTGTGAACGCACGGAGGAGCTGAAACAGCGGCTGCTGCTGATGGAGAAAGCAAAATGTAAAGCGTGGGCAATTCGAGGCGCTCCAACTCTCCTCCAGCATCGTTACCAGGCACAGTTACTTTTTCCTTCTCTTGCCTGATTTCTCGGGGAACAGATCTTATTTAAAAGTCATTCTCTGCAATAAGAGCAACTTGTAAATCTGTTTGGTGTTTTGGTTTTGGTTTTGTTTTTGTTTTTTCCAATGGTGATTTGTGCTGCCACAAAATAATCTACGTGCTGCCCGTTTTGTGCCACCCAACCATCTGTGACTGAGCTGCAGCAGGAGGAAATTATTAATAGTCAGGGGACACAATATGACAAAAATAGCAGGATTGCTTGGACATGCATTTGTTAATGAGAATCCTGAGGTGGTTTTGATTCATAATTCAAACTGCAGTCTGGATTAAAACTTAATGGACTGAAGTTTGAAGCAGTAATTTGCAAAAGGCGTAAATTTTTGCTGATTTTGCTTTCACTTGCAGCAGCAGCTCAGCTCTGCTGGGAGCCCAGCACAGCAGCACGTGTAGCTTTGGTGCTCACAGACAGGATTCGTGGTGGGTGGCCCCTGAATGGGACATTTCTTCAAGTGAATGGAGCGGGAATCCCGTGGAATGTGGGCCAGGATGTCAGACTGCAGGAGAGGGTTCCTCAGCAGGCTGGAGCAGGAGCTGGGCAGGGAGAGGGATTTTTGTTCTAGGGCACGTTTTTTGGCGTCAAGTGAAAGTGCTGGGACTTTGGCTCCAGTGCCAGCATTCCCAGCCATGGGAATTACATCCATGATGCAAATCCCTCCACGGGACAGCCCTGGCCCAGCCTGGAAGGAGGCTGATGGTGCCTCTGCTGCTCCAGCTGCTGCTGCAGGAGGGAGAGTTGCAGCAAAACTGGTGCTGCAAAGCAAAAACTTCTCAGAAAACACAGATCTGTTCTTTTCCTGGGAGGGAAAAGTACCTTTAACTGCTGAATGTTCCACTCTGAGTGCAGAGGTTTCACCTCATTGCAAGTGCACTGGGTCAGTCACAGCCCTGCTGTGAGGGCAGAGATATTTGTGTCCTCATCAAATTCATTAACCTTTCTGCTGATGGGCATCTCAGAGAGATCCAGGACTCTGGAACGACATTCCTGTGCTTCCCAGTCCTTTCCAGATGAACACCTTTTCCCTAGAAATGCCATGCTAATTGTCCAAAGATCCAGCAATAACGTGCACACTTATTATGTCCTTGTTGCAACAGCCTCAGAAATAACAAAAAAATGTAAGAAATAGCAGTTAGATTACAGTGTATTTATTACCAATTTTTTTTTTTTTAATTTCGTATTCTGAGAGCACTGTTGCAGCAAGAGCTGTCTCTGCAGTATGTAAATCAGCACTGATAAAATCTGATGGAGCTTCTCAGCCTTCTACAGCCTTTGCAGCACACACACATCATGCAGAGGAGGACTTTTCTTTCTTGACAGCTTTGGAAACCTCATTTTAAGACAACACATTTCTGTGTGTCTGCTTTTGTGCATGGATGGGAGGGTAAGGGGATGGTGTGGGACTGAGCTTCAGTCTCAGCAGAAGTGAGAGGAAGGGTAGAAATGCAGTAATTTTGTGGTCCTCTCTGCATGGGTCTGGGTGTGCATTTCGTCTTAAGGGATGGTTTCATCTGGTTATATTTTTATGGCTTTGTAGTGAAGTCATTTATGCTCAGGCAGGGCCCTGCTGATGAGCCAGCAGTCACCACCCCTGTGGACATCAATTGTGTTGATGAGAGGGATTTTCTGACTCCAGGGAAACCCCTCTCCTGTTCCCAGTCCCTATGTTATATTTGCTTGGAGTGGTGGGGCTGGCACATCACCTGCATTCCAAAGGGGGTTTGTGTAACCTCTTGGCTCCATGGTCTCCATCAAAGTGCAGCTTTTCAGGACTCTTCTACCTGTAAATGGAATCACAGGATAGTTTATGTTGGAAAAAACCTGTAAGATCATCAGCAGAGGTGACAGCAGCAATGGGACCACTCCTAGGAGCATTTTTCCCCCTAATATCAATTATTCAGCAACACAAGTTTGGTATCACTCTAGAAAACAGCACTCCCACTGCCACCTCTGCCACTCAGACAGCACTTGGGGGGTAGAAATGCAGCTTAAAGAGGGCAAAGAAATGAAATCTTGATTAATTCTGACACCTTGTGGACAATTAGCAGATGAAGGTGGTGGATGAGGGGGAGCCTCCCCACGCTGTGGGCTCCACCAAGGTGCAGGGTGTGCTCAGCCCTGAGCTGCTTCCCATACCTGGGCAGGGTTTGCTGCCAGCAGAGAGAGAAGGCTGAGCTCTGGTATCACCCTCATACACAGAGACACGTCCTGGACACGCTGATTTACCCCAAACAGCCCCGTCAGAGCCCAGTTTGAGTCAGCACCGACCGCCCCAATCGCTGGTGCTGCGCTCTGGGCACACGGGATGTAAATAAGGACCAACTGTAGCTGAGGACCTCAGTGAGCAACTGGCTGCTGTGACTCACTGGAGCGAAGAACACGCACCCCTGGCCAGCATTTAAATATAAACCTGGCCTTAAAATACAGCATTTTGTAAATGCACCCAACCCTCCGTGGTTTCAGCGGCCATCGAGCGGTTGGGGTTGAGGAGCACCGGGCAGGCAGTCCCACCTCGACATCCAAGGGAAGGCAGGCACATAATGACACTGAAAATGGCTCTTTAATGGCTTCTTGGCAAAGTGGGAGGTCACCTGAAGGGACAGTTATTGGGTGTGGAGAGCAGTGCATTTTGGGGCCTGAATCCCAACCCTTCCATGGCAGCCTGGAGCAGTGTCCTTATGAGGTGCCAAATCCAGGCACCTCAACGATTAACAAGCTGAAAAACCAGCTATTGGTGTTCTGTGTCACTGAGAGCTCCAAACTCAACCCTTTCTTTGCAGCACGAAGGAAAAAAAACCCTTAGTAACGGGGTAGGAGTTACTAATATGTACCTACAGAGACACTTCTTCTGGCAAGTGCCCCTTGCCAGCGGTGCAGGAAATGAGTCAGGAGCAGTGAATCAGTGTCTGCAGTGCCACATGAAATAGGAAGCTGATATTCAGTTTGAACCGTTACATTAACCCAGGAGGGAATCACTGTAAGGAGAATTAGAACCCTGGGAGGAAAACCCCGGCAAACTCAAACTCCTCCTGCCTGTGTTGCCTTCCTGAAAACGTTACACAGCCTACTGGTCCCAGTTACAAAAGCTGACAAGAGAAAGGTGGCCCAACAGTTCAACACGTGGCATTTCACCAACCCAGCTGTGCCCAGCAGAGCCCAATGTGCACCTGGAAGTGTCCAGGGCCAGGTTGGACAGGGTTTGGAGCAGCCTGGGCTAGTGAAAGGTCTCCCTGCCCTTGGTAGGGAGTTGGAATGGGATGGCCTTTAAGGTCCCTTCCAACCCAAATCATTCCATGATTCCTTGACTCAGTGGTCATCACCCACATTCTGGTCACACAGAGGCTGGGCTGTGGCCAACCTTTCACCCCTGATACCCAGAACTAAACCACAGGTGACCTCAAAGAGGTGGCCAAAAGGACAGGCAGCTTCTCATGCTGCTCTGTGACCAGCATGGCACAGCTTCACCCGTGCTTGTGGGACTGACATGCCAGGAATGGTCCCCAGCTGTGAGAGAACAGTGCAACCTCTGAAAGGGCAGCTTTGAAGAAGGCAGCAGGATGCTTCATACAGACTACAATTCCAAACCCTCTACTTTGCACTGAACAGTCAAACAGGAAAGGCAAACGTGAGTATTGACATCTCTCTCAGTGCCTTTGCCTTCACATCCCATTTTTGTTCCTGACAGGAATGACCCACCTGCCCTCCACCACCACAGACACTTCCAGCAGCCCAGTCATGACCCAGGACAACCAGTTCTGCTCCAGTGACAACATCACGTTCAAGTCCACCCTGTACGCCACCACCTACACCCTCATCTTCATCCCCGGGCTCCTGGCCAACAGCGCTGCCCTCTGGGTCCTGTGCCGCTTCATCGGCAGGAGGAGCAAAGCCATCATCTTCATGATCAACCTGGCCGTGGCCGACCTGGCCCACGTGCTCTCGCTGCCCCTGAGAATCTACTACTACATCAACCACACCTGGCCCTTCGGGAGCCCCCTCTGCCTGCTCTGCTTCTACCTGAAATACCTCAACATGTACGCCAGCATCTGCTTCCTCACCTGCATCAGCATCCAGCGCTACCTGTTCCTCTACCAGCCCTTCAAGGCCAAGGGCTGGAAGCGGCGCTACGACGTGGCCATCAGCGCAGTGGTGTGGCTCGTGGTGGGGGTGGCCTGCCTGCCTTTCCCCCTCATGAGGGTCAACCACCTGGCCAACAACAGCCACACGTGCTTCGCCGACCTGCCGGTGCAGCACATCGAAAGCAGCGTGGCCACGGTGCTGATGATGGGCGTGGCCGAGCTCCTGGGGTTCGTGGGGCCGCTCGTCATCATCGTGTTCTGCACCTGGAAAACAAGGAAGTCTCTCCGGGACTTCCACATCCCGCAGGAGAGCAGCGGCGAGAGGCGCAAGGCCCAGAGGATGGTCTCCATGTGCGCCGTGGTGTTCTGCGTGTGTTTCGCCCCCTACCACGTCAACTTCTTCTTCTACATGCTGGTGAAAGAGGAGGTCATCACCGACTGCTTCCTGAAAACCATCACGCTCTACACACAGCCTTTCTGCTTAAGCCTCGCCAGTCTGGACTGCTGCCTGGATCCCATCATCTATTTCTTCATGACCTCAGAGTTCCAGGACCAGATATCCAGGCACAGCAGCATGGCCATCAGGAGCCGGCTCATGAGCAAGGAGAGCGCCTCGTCGGTTAAGGAGTGACCAGAGAGCCAGTTGCAAAAAGCTAAGCTATTCCCCAGGGAATCTGGGACTGTTCTGGGATACTCAATCACCAACTCCATCGTGGAAGATCCTGCAAGTTCAGGGGAGTTTTGTGGCAGTGAAAATCTTTGAGACACAGAAGATAAAACTCTGTCTAAGACTGGTGTGTAGGAATCTGATGAGCCACCCAGCTGGTTGACCCTCCCCACCCCTGGGCCACCCACACCCGACCTGGCTGGACTAGAAAACACACAGGAGGGACAGACAAAGCTTTTGCTAGGAAGTGATGGAAAAGTCCCAGGGGTTTTTCTTCTCTTTTCCCAGCTCCATGGCTCTAGGATGAAGCCAAAGACAATCCCACATCCATGCACTGACATCTGCTGAAGTGTCATCTCTGGGAAAACCACACAAGAACATAAAAATGGCCAGTAATCATAAAAGGCAGCCGGGGCTGTGGACAGGTGAAGGTGTTGAACTGGCTCCAGCCCACTCCTGGCTCTGTGTGCATCCCACTGCTCACCACCTCTGCTTCACCTTTCCCACACTCACCTTCCCACTCCCCTCCTCCATTTCCACCTCTGTTTGCTCCTTAATTGCTGCCACATCCTGTAACTTGCACCTACAGCTGGTGCCAGACCCCCTGCAAGACAATCTCCTCCAGCACTCCAGAGAGTGGCACCTTCTCTTGCTCTGAGTGACTTTCTTCTCCTCCAAGGTGCCCCTGTTGGCAGGGGGGGCATCAGGACCTGTCCTTCACCTCTGGACCCCGAGGGACAGGACCACAGTTGTCCTGGCATTCGTGCAGGTGGATTTACTGATGGTGGTGGTACCACTCAGGTCCTCACCCTCTTCTGTGTGGGGCTTCTTGGGCCAGAGGTGCCTGAGATGAATCTGCCCCATGAAACCTCAGCTCAACGGGTTCAACTGGTGCAGCTCTTTAGAAAAGAGAGAGGTCCTTGCCAAGTTTATTCCACTAACAGAACACAATAAATTATTGGTTTTTTTTTCCCACCAGCTCCTCTCATGATCCTAACGTTTACATTTTTATGCAGCTGTGTAGAGCAGTGACAAGGGAGGAGGTCACCTCTTACTTTAAATGAGTGACAGCTCTTCAGCCAAGTCCACCCACAGGGTAACTTCCAGGGTATCCCTGTGATGCCTGGGGGTTGATTTGGCTGAACACTGGCACCGATTTATTGCCTTTGAACACCTGCACGTTTTCAAGAGGATGTGTACAATTTGTACAAGGTACAATCTTGCAACAGAAAATATCTTGCACCTTGCTGCAAACCCAGCAGAAAGACCAGAAACGCTTGCTGAGTGTATTTTAAACCTTCCCACTCAGTTCCACCGAGTCACATTCTAACTCAGCCAGATATTTTCTGTATATTATGTTTTCCCGCTTCTCTGTTTCACAGAACAAATTAGGGAAAGTGAACAGTAGCCAGGTTTAAACAACCATTTCCCTGGAGCTGCTCCAAAAGGTGGTGACACACTGACTAAGCACAATAAGCTCTCATAGCTCTCCTCCCACGTGTGAGGAGATGACTGTGGGCTGCAGTAGCATGAACTGGATCTTACACTGGAGTCGATGGAAATGTTTTCTCTGATGTAACTGGCAGTTTGGGATGCCAGTGACACCCAGAAATATTTACACACTGCAAGCAGTCCCTTCACAAAGGGGTTGATGCTCAGGTACAGAGTTAAATATAATCAAATTGTTCTCAGTTCAGCAGTTTCTCATAAGCTACACTCACTATGGTGTTGTCAGTGAAGGAGACTTCAGTTTTGCTGGTTGTTTTGAGGGTTTTTATAGACCTTGCTCGGCTGGCACGTGACTGGGAGCTGTTTCCTGTCATTTCTTTCTCATACAATCCTCCCTTGATCAGGTGAAAACAAGTCAAAGGCACCATTACGGGAACTCTGTAGCTTGGTCTGTGTTTTTCTTCCCAGGAACTGATGCTTTAAAAAATAAACACCATTTTGCAAACATCAGCTGAGTTTCATAGTGATCACTGGCATCTGTGGGATCAGCTCCTCCTTGGATCAAGGAGTTCCAGTGATGGAGCACATCAATGTTTATCATTCTTAGATTTCTTTCTTGTCCACAGAGAGGTTTTCACTCTGACTTTATTTATTTGTTTATTTAAATCTACCACACGCACATTGAATTTAGAAGCTTTCCAGGGAGGAAAAGGTGTCCTACATACTGGAAGATACAACCTGGACCTGGCCTGGGAATACCTGCTCCAGCTGCTGAATGTCCCAGAGTGATGGTGGCTCTCCCACCCCTACCCTAAACACGGATTTGGTGGCTCCATGAGGGGATATCATTCCCCATCACCGTGATGGCACCCCAAGCACCTCAGCTCCCCTCATCTTCCCACCTCACTCACCCTCTGAACTCCCTTAAACTCCCCCAAAATGGTCATTTTCCACACTGCAGCCCCAGCCTGTGAGGCAAAGTCACACGTTCACCACTTCCAACCACTCAAGTCACGTCACTGTGACGTGCAGGAGAGCAGATGACTCGATCTGAAGGTCTCCTGTGGTGTGTGGGAGAGTGCCCTGGTTTGGGCTGGGACAGAGCTGACCCAGCTCTGGGGTGTTCAGCTGCCACATGGGGTTAAACCACCATAGAAAGTCAGCCAGGATGGTCACGATGGTGAACCAGCCCAGAGAGCAACAACCCAAAGCAAAAAGAGATCGAGGAGAACTTGGGAGTTTTCTGAAAGCACCTAAGAAATCAAAGACGATCGGTTTGGCCTCCACAAACCCAGATGTGAAATCCAAAGGCTTTAGTTGGTGTTCTCCAAGGCCTCAGTGTGTGTCTCAAGAGAAGAACAGACAAATCCAGGGTTCTGTTGAGGAGAGCAGTATTTCAGGTGCCCTCAGGGCTGCTTGGGGCCTGATCTGACACAGGACCTGAGCTGCAGGTGCTGCTTCATCTGCCAGTGCTCTCAAACATTCAAAGGCACAGCGTGCCCTGCTCCAGTTCCTGTAATTCACCCCATTTCCTGTGACCAGAAAAAAACGTTTATTATTTTGACAAGAGGAAACACAATTTCACTATGGTGCTCCTGGATTATCTCTTGTGCTGGTCCCACTGCCCAGACTCACCAGCTATAAAAAGGCATCTTCATCCTTTTTTGGGCAGACACAAAAAAAGTGTGTGAGATCTCAACAGAGATGCCACAGAAAGGCAGAATTTAACCAAATCAGGAGGCTGGGAACAGCACAAAGCCAGGAATGTGAAGGGTGGAGCTGAAGGGATCTCGTGGTGCTGGGACATCTTTGTGTCCAGGCTGATCCCGAAGGGAACTGCTCAAGGTGAAAACATGGTGAGGTCTCCAAGGCACCTGCACTGACACAGTGCATGTCCCCATGGCACAACCCTGGGCAAAACCACAGCATGACCTGTTCTTTTCCTCCAGAACATGAGCCATTCACCTGCTAGCAAAAGAAAAGGTGTTTTTGGCGGTGCCACCCCATTTTAAGCATTATCAGAGGCCTGGTATCTCCTCTCCTGCTTGAAAGAGCCCTCCTGTGCACGACAGCAAATGTTTTTGGAAAGAACCCCTGTAGGATTTAATGCCTTTCTGCAGCCCCAGGTTCTGAGCTGCAGGATCTCGTGAGCACCCCAGCTTCATTTGCTTCCCTGAAATGAAATTACTCGCTCTCTGCACAGAGAAAAACCAAAATATGCTGTAAATGCAGGATAACAGCTCAACAACCAGCCCAAAAACATGAAACCACTTCATTGCATTGAAAAGATTTTGAGGATGACTGGTGCATTTTAACCAAAAATGCTGGTTTGTGGAATAGACAAGGGCTTAGCCCAAGAAGTAGGGGAGTGATTGACAATTCTTTGCTGCCACCAATAAATCCAAGCTTCCCCAAAACGCTGCCCCTTGTAGAGAGAGCCGTGCAGGGCCAACAGGGGCTCACCAGCCCCACGGGCCATGTGCCAATGGCTCGGCTCAACCCACAGCAAGTCTGCACAAGGGTGAGCTGCTCTGTGTGAACAAAGCCTCCTCCTGCTCTTGTTTTTCAGACATCCTTCAGGTGCATCCTGTCAGATATTCTCAGTGCTGAGCGCCTGGGAGATGCTGATCATCTGCACTTGGCCTCCTGCCCACAGGATACCAGGCTGCAGGCAGAGACAACCTTCATCTGGAGGCCTTAGGGAAAGTCTCCCGGTTATTTAAAAATTCCTTTGTGCCTCCTGCCTTTGAAAGGGGGACACTGCCGAGTGTAAAATGCACGTTGATGTCGGTGATGAGCCAGAAATACAAACACTACACAAAAACACGCTCTCAGTTGAAAGAAGAACGGAGAGGTTGATTGGTGTGTGTTGAAGAAGAGGCTTGATGTGAATCCATCAGACTTTCATGGCCAGGAACATTGTGATCCTCTCCAAAAATCCAAGAAGCAGAGGAAGGACTCCACGTGGTTACAAACCCCTCGCTCTGGTCCGACATCCCCCGACCTCTCCTTCCCCAGCTGTAAACAACCAGCTAAAAATAGGGCTCAGGGATGGCTGGATGCACTGCTGGGGACACAGAAGTAGGATGTCCCAGGCAGGATATCCTGATAAAACAGCCCCTTTGCTTTGGGATTAACCTCTGACCTCTGGGGAGGGACGGGCCCAGTGCCAGCCTCCCTTCTGGGATCTGGGAATGCTGCACAAACACGTGAGCTCTGCTCCTTCTTCCAGGGATCGGCACCAGCTGCTGCAAAAGATGCCCAGGAAGAAAACCTGGAATGATAAACAGCTCTTGCAACTCCCAAATCCCTTTGCTGTCAGTGGAGATGACGAGTGTGGGGCTTCAGGTTGCCCAGAGAAGCTTTGGCTGTCCCATCCCTGGAAGTGTCCAAGGCCAGGCTGGGCGGGGTTTGGAGCAACCTGGGATAGTGGAAGCCATCCCTGCCCATGGCAGGGGGTGGGAATGAGATGGTCTTTAAGGTCCCAATCCAAACCATTCCAGGATTCCATGATTTCCTTGCAGAGAGAAACCTGGCAGCTAAATGGGTGGCAGAGCTGATGGATTCTGGTGCACCCTCGACCCCAGCCCCTGAACTGGGAACTAAAAGTTCCTTCTTTCATTTCTCATTCCACATCCCATTAACTTTGAGGGGTCACAAAACCAGTTACAGAAAACTGATGAATAGAACAAGAATGGTTCTATTTATACTTTACCTAGGACTGGAAAAGGAAAGATGCCAACAGCCAGATAATCCACCGAGCTCTGGGCTATGAGATGTGACCCTGGATATCAGCGTAAACTGTTCAGCTGGAAATGAGGCACCTGAGAATTTACACCACAGTACATGCCTGCAGTGCTCAGCAATGCAGAAAGAAGGTCATGCTCAGCAGGCAGTAAAAGAACTAAAAATTATATATATATATGCATATAGAAAGGAAAGGAATTAAAGGAGGCAAAAAGAAAAAAATTGGGGAATGATGCACATCATGAGGTTTTTTTATACAGCAGTATTTTGGGAAAATCTCCACCTTAAACCCTACTATTATTTCAGGAATAAAGTCCAAACCCTTTACAGCTTCAGCCTGTAGCCTCGATAGTCTGAGGCTAACCGAGCTTCCAAGAAAATGAAGGAAAATTACTCCCTTCCAGTAACTTACACTGGCAGAGAGTTCAGTTTTCCTTCAGCGAGCTCTTATTGGAAGGTTGGTGCTTCTGTATTTTAGAGCTTTCAGCAGGCAAATGGCAAGTGCCCGTGGAGAGGAGCAGGAGCAGCCAGGGGGAAGAGCACCATCACCTCCCACAACTCCTGTGCCGGGAGAGAGGGACAGAAATCCACGGTGTCCATCCCACGGCACTTGGACCAAACGACGTCATCGCCTTCCCAGCGGCTTTAACGTCATTAGCCGTACACGTTTTGTGGGAGAAGAGAAACAAAATACAGGATTTCCTGTTCTGCAGCCACTGGACTGGGCTGCAGATGCCGGCAGGATTCCAGAGCTGCGAGAACATGTGGAAGTTGAACGAGGAGCCGCTGGGATGGCCGAGGAGCTCGGTGGGCGATAAAAGGCTCGCTGCTCGGGCTCTCTAGCATGGCTGTGCCCCCCCCGGGGCACGGTGGGCACAGGAAGGTGAGTGGCATTTCTGTCTTTTCCTCACTAGGGTGAAACCGGTGCGGTTTGCAGCGAGGGCACTGCTTTTTTTAGCTGCTCAGGAGATGGTATCGGGCACGTCCTGTGCCCTGCCACGTCCTGTGCCACCAGCGTCGCGCTCGGCTCCTGGGCTGGGTGAGCACAGGGGGTGCATGGGGCAGGCTGCTGGGGGGGATATGATGTGGGGAAAGCCTCGTTTGATCCCAAACCTCTCCATTTGATCCCAAAGCCCTCAGTTTTGTCCTTACTGACAGAGGCTGCCGTAACTGCCCAGCTCTGTTTACACATTTCCTATTAGTGCCGAGATTAAACAAACAAAACCATTGCTTACAACCCCAGTGCCAGAAAACTCCACTACTTAAACCAGGAGCTTTTTTTTCAAGCCAAAAGTGGATTTAGGTTTTTTTTTCCCCAAACCTGCT
The DNA here is from genome assembly GCA_038380795.1 of Pyrocephalus nanus. Lineage (NCBI taxonomy): Eukaryota > Metazoa > Chordata > Aves > Passeriformes > Tyrannidae > Pyrocephalus > Pyrocephalus nanus. The sequence continues at coordinate 18,574,395 of CM076274.1, read as the reverse complement.
TTTCTCTTCATCATCCCAGAGATGAAGGGAGGCAGCTCTGTCCCCGTCCTCCAGCTCTGGGGCTCTCCCCAGCCATGCCTGCAGTTCAGCTTTAGCCTGGACTGGCCAGCCAGCCCACGGAAAAGATGAGGATGAGTTTGCCAGTGAATTGAGAGCAGTAAATGCAGTAATACCACCGTGGTGTGGGGCTGGGTGGGGCACAGGGTGAATCAGAGGACCCGGGCGGTTTCCAGCAGTGACAGCCACAACGTCTCCAGGAACAGATACAACTCCAAAATACTCTGAAAATGAACCCAGAGCTGCCTTGGCCTCCTAATTAATTGCAAAGGTACTTGATGTTTAACGAACTGTGGTGCTGCAGCCACAACCAGGAGTCTGACTCCTGGGTTTGTTTCCCACTGTCCCCTCTCCTGCCTTTCTCAACTCCATGGAGCAATCAGAAACCTCTGACACAGTCAGCAGCCAAAAAGTGCCCTCGTCCAGCAGCCTGGCTTCCACTTCAGCCTCGCTTTTCTTTTGCAGCCAAACCCTGAAAAAAATAAGGAAAAGGAAGAAGGCAGTTTGGGAAGGGCTCAGTTTGGAAAGCCGGGTGAGAGCATCAACCCTCCTGACAACACAGCAGGGCGGTGAGCAGCCAGCAGAGAGGCTGGGGCCGTATCTGATGTATTTATCTGCATATAGATTTATAAAATAAGTATTTCCTCCTGAAACTGCAGTCATGGCAACCCCACCGAGGAGCTGCCCGGGTGAGGAGGAGCAGGGAGGAAGAGCCTTCACCCTGTGCCTCAAAGCAGCACCGGTCACCACTGGGGGCAATTGGCCCTTGGAAATCCATCCTGTGGTGAACAGCAGGCTCAGGGCTGTGGGAAACAGCACCGTGGCTGCTTCTTAATTAATTACCAAGAGCTGAGGGCTCGGTGACAGTGACAGCAGGAGCTGAGGGCTCTGGCAGATCCAGCTCCGGGCAGCACAGGCTGTTCCTGAGGGGAAAATCTGCTTGTTACAGATGATGCTCCAGCTCCTTGATTTGTGATGTGCTGCTGCCAAATCACCTCCTTCCTGAAAGAGCAGATTGTTTCCCATGGGCTCTGCTGGGGAATGGCAAAATCCATCACCTCTCCAGAGAGCACCTGTGAACTCTCCATGACCCACTGATCCCCCCTCAGTGCTGGGTGAGGTGGGCTGGGCAAGGGGATGAGAAGAATTTCTGCTTTAACTAGAAGGGAAGTGTATTTATCTCCCTGCACGTCCTGAGCAGTTGCTGAGGGATAATTCGTGCTGCTGAGGGATAATTCCTGTTGCTGCAGCACGATGCCTGCCCAGTGTGCTGGGAGTGCTGGAATTGAGTTAGCAGGACCAGCAGAGCAACTGGCGTGTCTTGGGCCAGTTATGGGCTTATAAATCCAGCCTTAAATCTGGAGCCAGAGCTGATAGATCTGTCTGCACCTCTCCCACTGGCCTCTGCTCCAGCTGCCTGCCAGCACCAGCATTTGTAGATGTTAATTATTCCCTCTGCTGCCAATTCACATCAGATTTCTCCAAGGATCTGCAAAGACAGTGTTTAGATCCATTTAAAATCCCTGTTTATTTACAGTCACACCAACATTGCCTGTAGATGTACCAGAGAGCACAAATTTGACAGGAGCTGGATGGAAAACTTAATGAAATAAAAGTAGTCCTTAACCTTGGGGAGCTAAAGCAACTCTCTGGCATGAGCAATGAAGAGATTGGTGCTGCAGTGGGCATGTCACTGTAACTGGGGCATCTCACAAGATCCTGAGGAACACATCTCAAAGGAGATGGGTGGAAGATGCCCGGGATCACTCCCTGTGAGCAGGGTCTGGCTCCACACCCCTCCCAACACACACACTGACTTGCCCATACACCCACACAAACTTATTCCTCTGTAGTAAAACGCAGCTGCCCCATGGAGAGGTTTTGGCTCTACAGCACCTTTTTACTCCCCACAGAAACCCTTCAGCTGCCTTAAGCACCCCATGAGCAAAGAGACTCAGCCGAGATGGAGAGCAACGTGTCCTCCTGGAACTGCACCGGCCCCCAGATGTCCTTCCAGTCCACCCTGTACGCCACCACCTACACCCTCATCTTCATCCCCGGGCTCCTGGCCAACAGCGCTGCCCTCTGGGTCCTGTGCCGCTTCATCAGCAGGAAGAGCAAAGCCATCATCTTCATGATCAACCTGGCCGTGGCCGACCTGGCCCACGTGCTCTCGCTGCCCCTACGGACGTATTACTACATCAACCACAGCTGGCCCTTCGGGAGCTTCCTCTGCCAGGTGTGCTTCTACCTGAAGTACCTCAACATGTACGCCAGCATCTGCTTCCTCACCTGCATCAGCATCCAGCGCTACCTGTTCCTGCTGCACCCCTTCAAGGCCAAGGGCTGGAAGCGGCGCTACGACGTGGCCATCAGCGCCCTGGTCTGGCTCCTGGTGGGGGCCGCGTGCCTGCCCCTCATCATCGTCAGGAGCCCGGCCCTGTCCAGCAACATCAACACCTGCTTCTCGGACCTGGGGGTGAAGCAGCTGAGCCCCGGGGCCTCCATCGCGCTGGTGACGGTGGCGGAGCTGTTCGGGTTCGTCATTCCCTTCGGGATCATCGCGGGCTGCACGTGGAAGATGTGGCAGTCGCTGCGGGAGGGCCCCGCGCGGCTGCAGAACGCGGGCGAGAAGCAGAAGGCCCTGAGGATGGTGCTGATGTGCTCGGCCGTGTTCTTCATCTGCTTCACCCCCTACCACATCAACTTCCCCTTCTTCATGATGGTCATCGAGAACCTGATCCGGGACTGCGCCGTGCACCGCAGCACGCTGCGCTTCCACCCCATCTCCCTGTGCCTGGCCAGCCTCAACTGCTGCCTCGACCCCGTCCTCTACTACTTCATGACCTCCGAGTTCCAGGACCAGCTGCTGCGCCACGGCTGCGTCGCCCTGCGCGCCCGGCTCGCCCAGCGCCGCGGCAGCCTCTCCACCGCCGACACCGACATCCGCACCGCGACGGGGAGCTTCCCGCGCTTCACCTTCTGGGCTCTCCCCAAGTTCTTCGGCCGGATAAACAGCGTGGAAATGCCCCCTGTGCCGCCTGACGAGCTGCTGCTGGAGTCCATCTCCTGAACATCGGCAGCCCTGCCCGTGCGGGGCCTTCCCGTCGCTCGAGGGCTGTGTTAGGTCTCCAAACACATCCTGAATTCCCCCTGTGTGCCACAGATGGCAGGGTCTGACCCAGCAGGATGTTGTGATGCCAAAAGACTTGCTGGTTGTGTTGTTGTTGCTGCTGGGGACTTGTTGCCTTCCACCACTTCCCATTGGAGTACTGTTAAAATCCCTCCGAAACTGTCAGCAGTGCCAGAGCTCCCTGTTTGGAACCACAGCAGGTCCAGACCCCCCTCATTTTGGTGTTTCAGTGCTTCTACGTATTTTGTCATATTTGAAAACCCTTCTGAACCCTGAGTTGTGAGCGAGTGGCACAGCCTTGGCACAGCTCCAGGGGTTCCAGCTCTGACCATGGGCACCTACAGCCCATGATAACTTGGAGCACCCACCACACTCGCAGGAGGCTCTGGATCAGGACAGTTCAGTATCTCCACGTAAACTGAACCTGATCCAGGCTAACCTGGACTGCAAGACTACAACTCTACACACATACACCAAGCAAAGATCACTCACCAGTGTTAGAGGGAGTGAGCAAACAAACTGGGCTCAGCTCACACCACTGGAAAAGGCACCCAGAGCTCAGCAAGAGGGTCCACCTGGCTCCTGGGAGCTGCAGGGTGCTCAGCTGATGGGGGGAGATGAATATTGGAAGACAAATAGTGATGGATACGCCACAAGCAAAGAGGAAGATGGAGGGAGTCTCTCCGGGCACGTTTACTCACAGAGACCTGGTGTGGGCTGCAAAAGTGAGGACTCACGTTGGTGTTGCTGTTTCTTGTGTTGTTATTAGGACTGTTGTGTTATTTTTCACCTTGCTGACTCCTGTGGTTGCAGACTCAGATGTTATCCGAGCCTTCAGTTTTGCTTTGAATACCAGAAAACGTCCCAAGAAAAGTTTACAAAACTGACCCAAGTACATCCTGAAAGCTTCCAATTCCGAGGAAATAAAACGATCCCAACACGTACTTTAGCTTCAGGGATATTATTTTGAGTGCTTGTAAATGCTCTGAGAGCAGAGGTGGTGCACAGTAATTGTACAGTTTGGGGATGGACGCCCCAGTTTGGGGTTCAGAGAGGTGCCATTGTCACCACAGCCCCTCACAGAGTGGCCAGTGGAGGGGCTGGGAGGTTCCCTCCTCCTGGGCCAAGGCAATGCCAAAAAAACCCCTGGGGAATTATAGAATTAAACGTAGGCAGACGGAGTTTGATAGAAAACAGCTTTTCCCATGATTGGATGCACATTTCCAACCCCTGCAGCATTTCTGGGAAACATGGAGGGGGTGGGGGTTTATTCTCACAGCTCTGAGGCTGGAGGGGGATGAACCAGATGGGGAGATCCAGAGAACCTGGAGGAATGTGCTGTGGTGCCTACAGAGTGCCAGGGACAGGCAGCAATCACCAGGACAGGCAGAAAACACTGCCCTGTGCTCGTTCTGTCTCAAATCTCCTCCTCCTCTCACAAAAAATATAAATAACAAAAGGGCATGTTTGCCTTGTTTGCTTTGAGGGGGGGGAACCAAAACACGTTTTCAGGGGTGGAGGCAAACCAGGACAGCCAGGAAACCCTCCCTGCTGCCAGGACTGGCTCCAGGCACGGACAGGACCAGTCCCACCACCAGCACCCTCACCAGGAGCGTGGCTTTTCCTGGGGGGGTGTTTTGGGAAGGGTACAACCCTGGGCAGCTGGGCTGGACATCCAGGTAGCCCTCAGTGACCACAGACAGATATTTATAAGTCCTGCTGACCCACAAATCCCGTAGAGTGGCTCCAACCTTCCTGGCAGCCCCAGCTCCGGGTTTCCCAGTAGCTCCAGTTCCCACTGGGACTTTGCCAGCTTGTTCTTTGCTGACATTTCTGCAGTGCAGCTTCCCCCTCGCAAACAGAAAACAGGAAAGAGAAAGCAAACCGAGAACTCTCACTAATCTGACACGTGGGAACTCGAGAGCAAACCCTGCCCCGGGCTGTGGGAAATACAGCAGGAAAAGCCCTTGCTGGGATGGATGCATTGGGGGGGGAGCAAGGGCTTTGCTGGGGTTTAAACAAACCAAACCCTGAAGAAATATTCTTTTTCAGTAGAAACTGGTGCTTCCTGCCCTTCAGGAGCCACAAGACACCTGCCAGCCTCCTGTTTTATCAGTCCTAGAACCATCATGGAATCGTTTGGGTTGGAAGGGACCTTAAAGCCCATCCAGTGCCACCCCTGCCATGGGCAGGGACACCTTCCACCAGTCCAGGATGCTCCAAGCCCCGTCCAACCTGGCTTTGGACACTTCCAGGGCTGGGGCAGCCACAGCTTTTCTGGGCACCCTGTGCCAGGGCCTGCCCACCCTCCCAGGGAGGAATTCCCCCAGTATCCCAATATCCCACCAAACCCTACACTTACATATCCCTACAGTTATGCAGTACTTGGGAGTATCCAAGAAGACATCCCTGTGCTCGACACTTTCTAGGGCCCCACAGGGAAGGAGGGAAGTTGCTTTTCTCCCTGCTAAAATTACCTTTATCCTCCCTCCATGACCACACACTTCCAGCCCAGCCCCAAAGCGAGTTTGCCTCTAGAAAACCACTCAGCCCCAGCAGAGCTCACACCACTGAGCCAGCAGTGAGCCTCAGACTCGCCTGATTTTTGGCACCAGACTCCCCTGATTTCTGCCACCACTGCTGGCAGGGAGCAGCTTCTCCACCCACCCACCTTGTGCTGGAGAGGGGGAAGTTTTGTGCCTGGCAAAGGAACAAACACCGACACAAACTCTAGTGCTGAGCACAGCCCAAACACACAGAGAGCAAATTCTGCTGCCTCAAGCCCAGCTGAGCCAGGGAGCAGCTCTCCAAGCCAGGGAGCAGTTTTCCAGAAAACCCTGATTTCATCAGCCCCCAATCAAATGTTTTGATGCAGGGGCTCAGCCAGCACCACCCTGCACAGCCCAAACCACGGGGTGTGGTGGGTGAGAGAGCCCCAGGGGTGTCTGTCAGTCCCTGCTGTGCTGCAGGGTCCTCCTGGGGGCACAGGGAAGGGATTTGGGAATTCTGCCCGGATGCCACAGCCACGTTCAGCACAGTGAGGGTGTCCAGCACTGCCAGGAACAGCCAAAGCCCCAGCCCTGCCCCAGCCAGGAGGTTCCTTTCAGCAGGCACTGCCCCAGCTCAGTCCTGCTCCTCCAAGAGGGATTTTTGGTTTGTAAAGGAAGATTCCCTGCCTAAGGCAGACAGGGAAGGAGGATGCAGAGGATTTCAGCCCCAGCCCAGGGCCAGAGCCGTGGCTGCATCCCTGGCTCTGTGCAATCCCAGCTGCATTCCCCTCTCCAGACACACTCCTGCCTTTCCCCTGGGACATCACCAGCCATGTGGAGAGCAGGCACACAACCCATTCCCAGGAATTATTGCTATTAAAGGCTCTCTGCAGATCAGAAGGGCCTTGGTTGCTTCTCCCTAAAGAAATCCTACAAGGTCATGAAGGACCTTCTTAGCTAACCTGAAAATTTCCAATTCTTATAAAATAAAAATGTGCATAAAGGTAAAATTATAATAAATAAAGAGAGAAAAATACAACTATTAGATAAAATTTTATCTTGTGCTGTATCATAATTGCTTTGTGATTTGGTGCCCAGCTCCAGGTTCTCCTGATTTCTGGTGGCCTCAGCTACAGAAGGATTGGGAAGGGTCTGGCCAGTGGTGCCACTGTTGCCCTGGGCTGCCACTAAAGGCACCCTCAGCTCCCACCCACAGCCCCCAGGGAGGCTCCTGGAGTGATGGGAAATGGGATGGATGCTGGTGGTGATGCACACAGCAAACAGGATATGGCTGTGCTCTGAAAGGTGTGTCTGAAACAAAAACTCTCTCAGTGCAGCACAGCCACTCAGGCTCTGCTTTCTCCTGAACAGGTTCCTGGGGAAATGAAAGGGAAGTGGAGAATCCATCACATGTTTGAGAGGGAAAAGCAAAGGAGTCCATCCCCAAGGCCAGGTGTGCTCAGCCACGAGGGGTTGGTCCTTCTGCTGATCCTGGGACTGGCCTCAGTTTTAGTGTCTATTAAAGTCACTTCCAAACCATCCCCCTCAGTCCCTGTGGGAGCCAGGGAGTGCCAGGGAAAGGCTGAAGGGGGCAGGGACAGAGCCTGGGGACCACCAGGGGTGACATCACATAGTTTTGGGGTGAGAGAGAGGAAGTAAAAAGGTTTTTCTTTAAATCACTACAGTGAAACTACACTACAGCACTAAATCACCACACTTGGCAGAGTGTGAGAAGTGGCAGAGGCGGCTGCTGGGAGGTGCTGGGAACGTTTCACATCCCAGATCCTGCCAAAATTAGGGAAACACCCCAGGACTGACGTGACCTGAGGCAGCATCCTCTGCTGAGGGCTCAGAGCTCATCCCAGGAGATCCCATTTCAGCACTAAATCCCAAACCCCCAGTGCTGCCAATCCAAAAGCATCAGAGAAACCCAGCCCTGCACCAAGGGGACAAAGCTCTAGCTCCCACACTACACTAATTAAAGCACATCAAGTCATCAGCAGCCTCAAAAGAGGGCTGGAAGCTTTAACCAGGGCTGCATTTCTGGGAGGTGTGATCCCATGGGGAGCTGTGGCACCACAGGGGTGACAAACCCCGTGCCCTGCAAGGCTATAAGAGCCCACAATGTGCCCAAGAGATTCATTTCCTTTAAACCACAATAAAAAGAGAGCTACAAAGCCCTGCTGTAAATAGGAATTGTGATCTGAGTAAATCAGTGGTGCTTGAGAGGTGTAGGTGGCAGCGAGACCCTGGAGCAGGTATGAGATGCTGGGGTGGGGACACAGCACCTGTGTGACCCTTTGCAGGGCTGAAACCCTCTGCACAAACCATGCTGCAAAGTATGCCCTGTTCTTCCTGACCAGACACGCAAGAAAAAATGAATAAATGCAAATTACAAACTTGCAAATCACTTCAGGTTGAATTGCTACAGAAATGGTTAAAAAAGTCACTTTTTCAAATTAACCACTTGAATCGAGAATCAGTGATCGCTCTTGATCTTAAAAAATGGTAATTCTAATGTTTCTTGAGCTGGAGTCCCCAGCTGGATAACCAGGGAAGTGCTGCTTTTGAAAAATCAAACCAGAGCCAGCTCTGCCCTCTGCCGATGGGGACCACGATGGCTCAGGGACTTGGGGATGGGTGACACCACTTCATGGCACACTTGGAGAAGAAGAGTCCTCAGCTCTCACCCTGGTTTGCTCCATGAAATCCACTGAATAAGAAGATAATGACCATGGAGAACCTGCTGCTTTTGGGGGAGCCCAAACCTGACCACGATCAGCAGCAGGGGGACCCTCTGAAGCCCCCCCAGAGCACAGGGGTAACAACACCCAGGTGAGAGGGAAGGGGACAGTGAAGGAAAAAGAAAGGACAATAATGGATGAAGCATCTCCCTCCCTCAGCCCCGTGCCCCTCACAGAGGGGCTCTGCCAGTGGGCACCTGCCCCTGGGAGCTGGCTCTGCTTTACCGGGGGTCCAGCCCCCCCAAATCCCCATCTCCAGCAGCTCCTGGGGCAACGGTTCCCAAAACACCCCAAAACCATCAGCACCTTTATAAATACAGACACACAGCCACAAAAATAGAAAAGGAAAGAGGAGGAGAGCCCAGGCAGGGCCCAGGCAGGGGGAGCACCCCAAAAGCAGTGCCCTCCCACCCCGTTCCTCTGCGCGGGCGCAGCCACAGCTCCTCCAGTTGCACTTTTGCTTTGCAGGGCGAGGGAGGGACCCACGGTGGGACCTGCTGGCAGCACCCCCAGGGGCACACAGAGCAGCCTGGCAGGACAGCAGAGGTAGGACTGATCCCTCTATCCCAGCTAACTCTGGTTTAAATGGGGCTTGTTTTCGGTGACTGTGACAGAGCCGGTGCCGCTTCTCGCGGGCACCGGGAGGGTTCAGAGGGGATGGGGCACCCCAGGGAGGGGCAGGGGGGTCCTGACTTAACACTGACCCTGTGCATCTCCAGAAGTCAGTGGGTAGAAGGGAGGAGACACAGAGTAAGCCCAGGTACAGGTAAGGAGCCAGTAACTCCTGTTTTGGAAGGGCGAGCTCCTGTGCCTGCTCCCAGATGCTTTGGGTACCCCAGGGAGAGCTGGGGCCAAAACACCCAGCCCTGAAGCCCAAACTGTATTTTCTGCTATCATGTGAGCATCAAGAAGCTGAATTTAAGGATTAACATTAAATCCAGTGATTCTCAGCCTTTGCAAACCCACAGCTGCCTGTGATGGGACTTCTCTGTCAGTGGACTCTGAGGTCACACAGCCCCATCCCCACAACTGACCCAATTCACTCACTGCTCTGGGTTTTCCTTGGGTTTGTGTCACGCTATTTGTCCCATGGATTTTCCCAAGTGGTCTGTTCCTCGCAGGAGGCACCACATGGATTTTCCACAGGTCATTTTCCACTTAATTGCAAGAATCAGGGAAGGGGGGAGGCAGGGTTATCACAGCCCAGGGACATGGCCCCCCTGCCTGGGGGATGTGCCCTGGTGGTTTGAGTGGAAAACTCACAGTTTTAGTGCTCCTTGCCATGAACATCTCCCAGGAGTGTTGGGGTGTGCCAGGGAGGGAGGAGAGGGCTGGGGGATTAGGATAACACACTGCACGGCTGCTCTGGGCTATTTTCCCCTTCTTAACCAAGATTAATATTAACAGAGGAGGACAAGAGCTTTTGCAAAGGATTAAAAGGCCAAAGCAGAGTATTTCATATGGCATTAGAGCAGAGCATTTCACAGAATGTGCTGAGCTAGAAGGGACCCATCAGGATCCAACTCCTGGCCCTGCACAGGACCCCCCAACAATCCCACCCTGTTTTCCTGCATATTCTTGGAATTCAGTTAACACAGCAAAGGGCAGTATTGCCCCCCTGGAGGAAGATACAAACCACAAATATCTACAAGGAAACTGCTTCAAGGCAGAGAAGGCTTTATCCTCCCCTGACGTGAACTGAAAGAATCGAAAAGAAAACCTGTGCAGTGATCAGTCTCCGTTTCTGTGATTTCTGTTTTCAGGGAATACCTAGGATTAGTTAAAACCCACTAGTTACTGATAGTTCCCTCTGCCAAAACAGGCCAGCAGCACTCCAGGTGAGCTGGAGACCCAGTGGGCAGTGGGACAAGCCCAGCACGGGACACCACTGGCCTTGTCCCCAAACCCTCAGAGAACCCACAGGGAGGCAGAGCCACCCTCACTCCGCCTCCACCAGCACAGCTTCAGCAGGAAACTGAATTTCCATTTGATGTCACCCATGTGCACATTCTGCTTTTATTTTAGCTTGTGGAGGAGAAGGAGGAAAAATAGAAGAGAGGTGCCAGGCAGCAGCACAGCCCAGCTCCCCCCAGAAGAGTAAGTCAGCCAGGGGCACCAGGGTGGTGCTGCTGCTGTGCCCAGGCCGCCTCTGGCACAGGCTTTTCATGTTCCTACAGCACAAATACAGCCCCAAACTGAACATAGCATGGCTTTGCACCCACAGCTCACCTGTGCCAGCAGTGCTTGGGGCAGGATCCATCCAGGCTGATCCCTCTGGCTCTGGGAAGGAGCAGGAGGTGTGGGACAGCATCCCAGCTCCTGGAGGAACCTGAGCTCCAGAAGTGTTCCAGGCACAGCATCCCAAACTGTGCCTGGCCATGAACTGCCCTCCCCCAGGCTGGATTTAAAACCTCTCCCCACCCAGCTGGGTTTCAGGGCTGCTGAGGCTTTTCCTGGGCTAAAACCCTCAGGATCTGCTAACGAGCCCCTGGCTTGACTCGGGGTTTTGAAGCACCCTCAGGTGTGGATCCTGAGCTCTGATGGGCTGTGATGAGGGCACGGGGCAGAGCCCACAGGTGTGAGCACTGATGGCTGCTCCCACATCCCCACCCCTGCAGGTGTTCACAGGGAGCAGGGCACGTCCATTGGCACAGGGCATGTCCATTGACACAGGGCATGCCCAGCTCTAACGAGCTGCTTTCAGTCTGGCTGCAAACTTTACCTGCTGCCTCTGCCTCATTAAGCACAAAGTCTTCATCCAGTGCCCCAACGAGGCTGATTGGGGGGGGTTCCTTGGCAAAATCAGGTTGAAAAACCACTCAGGGGAAGGAGGGGACTGTGCCTGGGGAGAGCCTCTGCCCTACCCCCCTGTGCTGGGGGGAAGCGAGCACAGAGCTCACGATACAAAATTTCCTCTTTCTGGAGCTTTTTTTAGCCTCCTGCTGGTTCTTACACAGCACGTGGGGCTGAACTCTTGTGTGATGCTGCTGTTTGGGATTTCCAGAGCGCCCTTTCTCACATTGCTGAGGTTTTGTACCCCTCTCCCCGAGCTCCGAGGCTGTTTCTGGGTGAGCACCCTGGGTGGTTCCCACCTTTGGCTGGCCCTTCTGGGACCCCCCCGTGCCACAGGGAGGGGCAGAAGGTGCTGCAAGTGCATCCCTGACCCGGGCCAGGCTGGAGGGAGCAGGGGATGGAGTTCCAGGGAAGCGGCTGTGCAGTGGGGATGGGAAGGGCAGGAGCTGGGGGACAGCAGGAAAATGATGAGCGGGCACATGTAGGGCAGTGGCTGTGGATGGGCTGGGGCTGCACTTGGTCCTTCCCCCTGTGTGTCCCATGGCCCAGACACAGAGTTGAAGTGAGTTTCCCCCCGTGGGAATGCAGCCAGAGCAAAAGGAGCGTGATTCAGTCTCTCTGAGTGGGTGACAGCAGCCCCTGCTGAAAGACAAGCTGCTTTAAATTAATTTAAAAAAAAAAAAAAAATTAAAAAACTACTGCAAGGAAGAGCTGGGTGATGTGGGTTCAGGGCTTTATCTTGTCTTGGATGCCCCGTGGGTGGTGCCCAGCCTGGCACAGCAGTGCCAGCTGTCCTGCAGGAGCAGGACCCCCATCTGGGCAGGGAGAGGTGGCACCTGAGCTCCTCTGCTGCTTCAGAGCAACATCAGGCAAGGAGCTCATGGAATCATGGAATGGTTTGGGTTGGAAGGGACCTTAAAGGGACATCTCATTCCACCCCCTGCCATGGGCAGGGTCACCTTCCACTAGCCCAGGTTGCTGTCCAGCCTGGCCCTGGACACTTCCATGGATGTGCCAGTCAAGCCCCATCAAATGGAAATCAAAGCCCTCAGCCCAAGTGACCCACAACTGATGGATAAAACCATTTTGGGTGAGCACCAGGGAGTTTTCCTGCTTGATGAAGAGATTACTCACATTCCTAAAGGTTCACGCATTGGAAGTTGGAGAGAGAATTGCTAAAGGAATTGGGAAGTCTTTGAGCTGAAGGCTGATTTCTCTATGGCTTATTAATCATTGCTCCTGGAGTTTAATGGGATTATTTCAGGGGCCATTTTGCTCCACTGGTTCTGTGGATGCTGACCCCCTGGAAGGAAGGAAGGTTGTCTCAGTCTGCTTGGACTCATCACTCAGTGGTGATGAAAAGGCAGGAGAAACTGCACAAATAGACACAGAAAGGCTGCACCCCCCCAACCATTTCCTTTTGCAGAAGATTTTCTGTTTCCACCCAAAGCTACTTCAAAGTTTCGGTGCCATCACACCGACAAGTGCTGAACGTCAGCACCCTTAATAAGTGCTCACATTTTAATGCCTGCAACTCAAAGCACAGGAAAAACCAGCAGGGACTGCAGCAGGCTGTCATTTTTACCTTTCAAATGAAAAAAAGAATTAAATTAAACCCTTGAAAATTAAATAACTGTGCCTTTGGCATCCGGGTTGGTACTTCCAAACTTCTCCCACTGAGACCTGCAGGTTAATTCTCCATGTGGAAGCCAAAGGCAAACCTGAGAGAGTTTGGGCAGAAATCTGAATTTCCCCCAGATTTATCAGAGCTGGCTGAGGTTTTTTTTTGTCTGACACATTCAGATAACATCAGCTCTTCACTGTGCAAACAATTTGCAATAAAGTCCACCTACAATCCCCTTAGTGCTGCTGTCTGGTATTTCCAACAGCCCCAGCAGTGCCGGGGTGGGTGAGGAGAGGCTTGGAAAAGGCAGCTGTGAGAAAGTCAGATTTAACACTCTGCAGGTTGCTGTGCAGCAGAAGGTGGGCAGTAAGTGGCCAATTGTCTCTGCTTGCAGCAGGGACGGTTCACGTTCTGTTTAGGAGCAGAAACGATAAAAGTTGAGCCTGGTTTGGTGAAAGCCACCGAGCTGTGACTTCCCCTGCGTGACACGGCGGCTGCTCCGGTGGGAAATGTTTGTGTCACATCATGTGTTACATAAGGAGCACATCTCCCTCTGTCACCTCCAGCCGTGGGCAGGGCTGAACCTGCAGAAGGGCTTTCCTGGGAAGATCAGGGGAGTGTGAGGTGTCCCAGCCAGCCTAGGGGGAGGCAGCTCAGCACCAGCCACATACCTGGGCACAGGAAGACCAACACAACTGGTTTGTAGCAGAAATTAAACACGTTTTCCATTTACTCCTCAGTGGTTTCACACCTCCACTGGACAAGGCACGGTGCTTGCTAGGCGGGAGGAGAGCTGACCACCTCCAAAGCCACCAAGGCTTCTGCTGGGCAGTTGTTCCCATGGCTCTTTCCAGCTCTGTTTGACCCACATCTCCCCACAATGCTCTAACTGCACCTTTCTCTCTTCAGCTGCGGGGCCACGTGAGTTGCTGAACTCCTGCACTGAGAGAAGTGGCTGAAATGCCACCCAAAAGGTGACAGAGGCACAGCTCTGTGAGGACCTGCCCCCCTGGGCACACAGTGATGCAGCTCCCAGCGTGGATGCCCTCCCTGCCCATCCTGCAGCCCAGCCCAGCAAGGGCTGGTTCCATCTGACAGGGGCCATGAGCACAGCACGTGAGCAGGGCTTGGATTGACTCCCTCACCCCCAAGTGACCAAGCTCCTCCCCAGAGTGGCCACGAGGACCCAGTAACCGAACCCCACACACGGATTCCGGGGCTGAAAACGCTTCACTGAAGCAGCTGAGGACAGGGGGGCTGCAGGACACGCTGAGGGACATGCTCTGGTGCCAGGGCCCGGAGCACAGCCATGACCAACAGCTCCAGCTGCACAGAGACAGACCTGAAGCGCTACTACGCCATCACCTACACCGTCATCCTCGTGCCCGGCCTCATAGCAAACACCCTGGCCCTGTGGGTCTTCTACGGGTACATGAAGGAGACTAAAAGGGCCGTGATATTTATGATCAACTTGGCCATTGCCGATTTACTGCAGGTTCTGTCCCTGCCCCTGAGGATTTTTTATTACCTGACGGGCACCTGGGAATTCGGGGGAGGGCTCTGCCTGCTCTGCTTCTACCTGAAGTACGTCAACATGTACGCCAGCATCTTCTTCCTGGTGTGCATCAGCGTGAGGAGGTACCTGTTCCTCATGCACCCCTTCAGGTTCAGCGACTGCAAGCGCGTCTGCGACATCTACGTCAGCATCGTGGGCTGGGTCGTGGTCTGCGTGGCCTGCCTGCCCTTCCCGCTCCTCAGGCTGGACGAGAGTAACAACAACACCTGTTTCGTGGATCTGCCCATCAAGGAGCTCGACCTCCCCACCTCCATCACACTGATGACAATAGGGGAGCTGGTGGGCTTCGTGACGCCCCTGCTCATCGTCCTGTACTGCTCGTGGAAGACCACGCTGTCGCTGAAAGCAAGAAACTCCGCTTCCCACGACCTGGGCGAGAAGAAAAAGGCCTTGAAGATGATTCTCACCTGCGCCCTGGTGTTTCTGATTTGCTTTGCACCCTATCACATCAGCTTCCCCCTGGACTTCTTCGTGAAGACCAAGCAGATCCGGGGGGGGTGCGTGCAGAAGGTGATCTCGGTGTTCCACGCCGTGGCTCTGTGCCTCGCCAGCCTCAACTCCTGCGTCGACCCCGTCATCTACTACTTTACTACAGATGAGTTCAGGAGACGCCTCTCCAGGCAGGATCTGCACGACAGCATCCAGCTGCAGCACCTCAGCTACGCCAGGAAACACTCCAGGGACGTGCTGGTGGAGGACACCACGGAATAGCAGCGCTGCCCTTCCCCACACAGCTGCCAGCACTTCAGGGATTCACTGGATTCTGTTCTCCCCACCACTCAGACAAACTTCTGCTTTCAGAGAGGGTTGGAATAAACAAACAAACAAAAAAACCCCCCACCAAAACCCGAGGATGTGCAACTTCAGTTGCAATTTTTATCTGAGTATAAATAACAGCATTTCCATTGCTAAGCTGGGCAGGCTGGAGCAGGGGGAGGACAAGGCCCCATTGTCACCTGTGGCACCTCCCAGCCGTGTCCTGCTCATGCACTGCAGCAAGAGGCAGCAAAGACTTGGGATCCTGCTATACAGAAAGAATTTGAGCCAAAAAATTACACAGGACGACACAATATTCTATATTTCTGGAGCACAAGACAATCCAGCAGGGACTAACTCGTGCCAGGAGCCTCCAGCCATGCTGGCCACGGAGCAAAAAGTGGCCCCAAAGGACTTGCCATTTAAATAATTAAAGAAACCTCCCTTTTGGGGTGCAGCAAATGACAGACCCCCAAATCACACAGTCATTGAAGCTTCCAGACACTGTTTCTGTGCCATCAGTTCCCATTTCCATGGCTGGAAAGTCACGTGGTTTGGAGCCCTGTCGTGTATGGGGCTGTGTCTGGAGGGTGTTTATTCAGGCTTTCAGGTCTTCTTTTCACCAAAAATGGGGCAAATTATTTCCCTTTTGCTGATAGATCACACCCACTCTTCATTAACAGCAGCAGGATCCAAACCTTTCCAGACTTTGCTTTGGAACTCCCTGTGAGCAGAGTCAGAGGTGCCACCCAAGAGGCTACAAGTGATTTCTGAGAAAGGCTCAAATGTGGATGTATTTTGAATAATAACCTCTTCAAAATCAAACCACAGAAGCTTTGGGACTCTGGGATTTCACTTGCACCTTCTTGTAAAACGTGTTTTTCTGTGAACATTCGGAAGGTTACAGTTTGAAGCGTCAAACGCTGTGACAAGTCTGAGTTTTTATTTATGCCAATGTTGTTTTATAATTTATAGAAAAACATAAATATTGTAGGAAATTCATGTGAAGCCCAGAGAGGGTCAGAACACAGATTTTTCTCCTTTTCTTTTCAAAAACTCTTCTAGACAATAAAACAAAACTCCACCACCTCATCCCTACAGGAATCTGAGCCACTTCTATACCAGAGTGAAGGCTGAGAAAAGCACTGCTAAATCAAGGAAACCACAAAGTACATTGTAATACATTAACCATAGTGAAAAAAATATTTATTTTTGTATTTCCTCTTGTATACAATAAAAAATTCCTTTTTAAAAATGCTTTTTAAAGGTGGTTCTTGGCCTATTTTTCCCTTTGCATCACCAACACACACTTACATGGACCAACACGTGGCAGCACCTGGGTTGCTGATGCCTCTGGAGCACCTGCAGAACGTTCCAGATGCTTTTGCAAAATTATTTTAACTTCTCTCTTGTGCCCTGAGGAGAAAAGCAGAGGGGTGGGTTTACCAGGAGAACAGGAATTGCTAAAGCTGCAGGAATCAAGGCCATCACTGTCCCTTCTGGTCCCCGTGGGAGGGGGGCAGGATGGCCCTGGCCAACCCCCCCAGAGCTACTTTTGGCTCCTGAGGGGAAAAAGATGTTACATAAAGCTGTGTCAGAAGTTCAGAAATTGGTCAGTGAGAGAAACCTCAACAAGCTGATGTTTCCCCCCAGAAAATCCCGTGGGTGCAGCCACTGCCTCAGCAGTGGGGGTTATGCAGATTAGAATTAAACATCTCTTTTTACAGGAAGTTGGGTGGATTCACTGTGGGAGTGGAGATGGATTCAGGAGATGGATTCAGCCTGCCCTCCCGGTGGCACCCCTCACCTGGACTTTGTTCTCCATCAGCCTGCTCAGAGCCAGCAGAAGCTGAGGTTCCCAGGAAAATCTTTTCTCTGGAAAGATTTTTGAGTAATACAATCTGAATAATCTCTTCTCAGCACAGGGCTTGGGGATCTGAATGAGAACACAACTGAGAGCACAAAAAAAATACCCCAAAACATCCCTTTTACTCTGCATGAAGGATTTCCTCTGCCTGCAGCTCTTCCCCCAGAGGGTTGTTATCACTGAGGAGCAAAGCAATGAGGTCTCTGCCAATGATCTCACCAGGCTGAGTCTGTGCTGAAGTGACAAGTGGCTTTTGGGCACAGAATTAGGTTTAATTTGGGCTGGGCCAAAGTAAAAGCCACTGGGGCAGCAGCACAGAGGTCTTGGGGGACGCTTGGGCAGCTTAAGCTGTTCAGAAACAGCATCAAGGGTTTTGATAAGTCTTATTTACACGAGAAGAGGCAGACACGGGGCTGGTGGGAGCAGCTCTGGGTGTGTTTCCTACACTGCCCATCCCAGCCCCATTTCCATGGGCTCCCCCCACCTCCCAGCCCAGGAGCTGCAGGAGATTTCATCACCCCTTTGGTGTCCCCTCCTCTTGCACCATGAACACACTTATGGCCATGGAACAGGTCCTCCAGCACTGCCAGTGCCCTCTGCATCTCCTCTGCCATCACCAGCCACTGCTCATGAACCCAAAATACCTCCTTTCAGCATGAAAAGAGCTGATTTACAGCTCCTCCTACCTAAGGAGAATTTCCCCCCCCCATCCCCCTTACATGTCTTTTTTTTATCAGCACCAGGTTTTATTTGCTGTTTTGCCATCTGGTTGCTCAACATCCTGGGCAGCCTCCCCGTTTCTCTGTAACTGTTAGATTTTCCTGCCTGGGTTAAGCTGCAGCAGCAAACTTTGACACATTTAACTGCACAGTTCACTTCCTTTTTTGCTGTTAGAGCCTAAAAATGGGCATTGTCCCCAGCTGGCTGGGCACAAAGGGACTCACAGAGCACCCCCCTGGTGCTGCTGGACACCACAGCTCACACCTCCCCAACTAAACCAACCCACAACCCACGAGTCCACCCTGTCCAGCACAAAAGCAAAGAGAGAAAATCTCATCAGAGATGGTTTGGTAAAAACCTGACCAAGCAGTAGCTCCTGAGCCCCAACACAGCAAAGCCTTCCTGCTTTTCAGGTGTACCTGTCTGCACTGGGAGCTGCTCTCCTGGGCCTCTGAGGGCTCCCTGCTCTCCTCACAGCTTCACACAAGTCACAGGCCACCACTGCAGCGGGTGGATCTCAGGATGATGCTCCAAAGACATCTCCTCCTCTTCCCGACTCTCTGTGGTGGAGCTGTGCTGGTGTCAGCAGCAGCAGCAGACAGGTTGAGCAGAGCCTGTCCCCAGGGTTGGTGGCTCCTGGGACACTGCTCAGGCCTGGTTTTCCCTGTAGATCAAGACCCTTGATTGAGGGAAAACAAAGTTTCTGGCTGAGGGCCTCGAGTGTAGGAGAAAACAGTGAGCTCCAGGTGTCCACAGCCTTTAGAATCCCAGGATGGTTTGGGTTAGAAGGGACCCTAAAGACCACCTGGTTCCACCCCCTGCCATGGGCAGGGACACCTTCCACTAGCCCAGGTTGCTCCAAGCCTTGTCCAACCTTGGACACTTCCAGGGATGGGGCAGCCACAGCCTCTCTGGACAACCAGGGCCTCCCCACCCTCACAGGGAGGAATTCCTTCCCAATATCCCATCTAAACCTCCTCCACCCATGGATCTATTCCTGATGGATCCCACATGCTGATGCTCTCACTCCAGAATTAAAGCACCTGGTTCCATTCCAACAAGGGATTAGGTCTGCAGGAAGGAAGTTCCTTGTTCCAGAATCAGGTGGC
The DNA here is from genome assembly GCA_038380795.1 of Pyrocephalus nanus. NCBI lineage: Eukaryota > Metazoa > Chordata > Aves > Passeriformes > Tyrannidae > Pyrocephalus > Pyrocephalus nanus. The sequence goes on along the minus strand of CM076274.1, from coordinate 18,555,527 downwards.
CACCCGTGGGCTTAACCCACAGCAGCTTCAAACGTCACCAGGGCCTAAAATGGAACAGCTCAAGGGGACCCAAATGCTTCTGTAAGACACAACATCTACATCCACAGTCAGAAGGAGTTCTCCTACAGTAAATTCACTTGCACATCTGTTAACGTGGAACTTGGGGGTGTCACAGCACAAAAAGAGAAAATGCCCTTAAGTAAACAGAATAGTTGAACTATAAGAAATAAGTAAACAGAATAGCTGAACTGTAAGAAATAATTTCCTTGGGAGGTGGAGAGCCTCTAATTATTTCAAGACAGGAAATACACCCTTCTGTATTGCCTAGGCAATATCACAAATATATGCACTTAATGAAGGAACAATTTTAATGAAATAATGTGGCTGTAATTATCCATATTGTAATTATTTTGGTTGCAGCCTGGAAGCTTCAATCAGTGCTGGCATTTGGGCTGTGTGCCACAGCTGGCAGCAAAGCCACCCCCTCCACGGGCTGGAATTAGGGCAGGCACAGCAGCTTTAATCCTTCCAGGCCTGTCCTGGAGCTCAGCCCTCCCAGGGTGGTCATGCAGCCCCAAAGTGGAGGTTTGGGGGGCTGCACCCCATTTATGTGGCCCCCACACTGCTCTGCTCTGGTGACACCACCCCTGGAGTGCTGAGTCCAGGTCTGGTGCTCCCAACAAAGGGAGGACACAGAACTGTTGGAGCGAGACCAGAAGAGGCCACAAATCAAAGAATGGTTTGGGTTGGAAGGGACCTGAAAGACCACCCAGTCCCACCCCCTGCCATGGGCAGGGACACCTTCCACCAGCCCAGGTTGCTCCAAGCCCCGTCCAACCTGGCTTTGGACACTTCCAGGGATTGAGGCAGCCACAGCTTCTCTGGGCAACCTGTGCCAGGGCTGCCCACCCTCACAGGAAAATAATTCTTCCTAATACCTCACCTGAATTTCCCCTCTTTCAATTTTCACTCACTCCCCCTTGTCCTGTCACTCTGGCTTCCCTACTGGCCCCTTCAGATCCTGGAAGGTGCTGTGGGGTCTCCCCACAACCTTCTCTTCTCCAGGCTGAACAGCCCCAGCTCTCCCAGCCCATCTCCACAGGGGAGGGATTATCATCAACAACTTGGTGGCCTCCTCTGGCCTCACTCCAGCAGTTCCATGTCCTTCTTAGATGATAAGGGGACAAGAGCACCTCCCCTGTGGAGGCTCTGATATGTTCTAAGTGTAGACCAGCACCTCCTGTAATGGAAGGGTCTGCCACCACCAGCCACCCACACCTCACAGTCACACAGAGAGCCAGGAGGCTTCTGCAAAGGTCAACAGCACCTCCTACGAGTAACAAACCCAAGTGTCTTCTTAATAATTATTTTTCTCTTGTGTCTTTCTGATTAATGTTCCTAAACTTGAAAGAAAAAAAAAAAAAAATAGATCACATGTAATGCTGGAAGAGGAAACTTCCAAAGCAGTGGACTGCCAGCTTAACATTGCTAAAGGTATTTAAAATTCACATGTAAATGAACAGGTCAGAAAAATAACCTGCAAGCTAAAATAAACCGTCAGTGCATCATTGCAGAGCTGCTGATTGCCCCGTGCACACTGGCTGCTTTTCCAGTAAACACACATGTAAAGGAAGCTATTACAGTAAATAAGTTTGCATTTGCAGCCCAGCAGTGTCATCCCTCCATCACCACACCCATGCCTGCAGTACAGCCCTCCTACCCTGACATTAAACTGGGGTTTGCACAGGTTCCAGCTGAATGATAGAAACGATCCTTGCTAAGTAACAGCTAAGCACAGACACTAAACACCAGCTAAAGGAAGCTCTGACCAAACCATTTTAAGGTTTAATTTCGGCAGAATACCTGAAAAACTCCCATGTTAGACAAATACACCAAGTCTTTACCAGTTCCACACACTTTACACCCAAATGTTTGCTGCCTGTGCCATCTGCTGGTGCAAAGGGCTCCAATTCGTGCTCCCTCCTGCTTCCTGCAGACCAGCTGAACACGGGAGCTGCTCAAAGCCAGACACGGCACGAGGAGATCCCAGGAATACCTTCAAGCTGCAGTATTTTGGCTTGGCCAGCCAGCCCAAGAGGCTGAGGGGCAGCTCCCAGCCCAGCTCCTCTCTCAGCGCAGGGGCAGGTACGAACAATCCGTTCCTGCGTGTCCTGGCGCCCTGCCCGGAACATCTGATGACTTCTCAAGGAACTGACTTCATTGCTTTTAAAAACTTTACCAGGCAAAGGTAGGAGAAAGTGTTTCAGCCCCTCTGGAAGCAGGTCCAGCACTCCTGTGCACGGCTGGAGGTGGCCAAACTCTGCACAGACACTCTGAGCTAGAAGGAACAATTGCTGGGGTCTGTTTTCCATAAAATCAACCCTCCTGCTGCACAAAAGTGCTTCTTGCTCTTCTCAACCAACACATTTCCAAGCCCTTCCACTCCAGGCCACCAAAACAAACCCATCCTGGTTATCTCCCCAGACAATCCCAACTTGTCCAAGCACACAGCAAATCTGGAGCAGAAAGTTCCCAGTGCAGCTGCTTCCCCCAGTAACACACCTGAGGAAAGCAAACCTGACCCTGTGACAGTGATTACAGCTCCCTGCAGCATTTGATTTCAGTAAATTCAAGTATATAATGAATACTCTCCTACACACACTATTTCAGAGCCAAAGCTGTAGTTTTGGGACACATCCCCTGCATGGCATCACCCAACACCTCGGGGTAGAGCTGTGTTGGTTTGTATGTTAGAACTCCTGTGTTCTCCTTTCCTCTGCAGTTTCATGAGCAATGACTGACTCCTACAGCCACTTCTCACTGCCCCCAGTCCTCTGCACAGAAATCCTGCTGTTTTCCTTCCAGCTGTATAATCCCAGCCACTTACCAGGAAAGCCAGGAGGGTTCAGGACACACTTAAGCTCTTTGAGTCACAGACATTTCACTGCAGGACTGTCCTCTCTGAGCTCTCAGCCCAGCAGAGCTCAGGGGCAGAGCTGACCCCAAACTGCTCATTAACCCTCCACTGTCTCAGTCTCTCATGACACGCTGAACAACCCCCTCATCAACAGTGCCCTGGGCACTCTGGGACAGGCCAACCTTCCATCACAGCCTCACCAACATCAATATTCAAATGACTGGCTCAATACACCCCTGCCTTGCTGTGCCCCAAGTGCTCTGCTCAGCTTCCAGCACTGAACACCCCGGGAGCTCCCCGTGGGGTCACGGTTGTGTGTCACACAATATTCTCACTTGGACTCAGGTGTCTTTTCTTCCCTCTGCTCCTCCAGCTTGTTTGGCACCACAAAGCATTTCCACAGCACCAGGAAGAGGAAATCCAGCTTCACAAGCTGAAAAAGAGGTTAACAGGGGTAAAAGGAAAAGCACTGCGTGCTGCCCCAGGCCCACAGCATCACTCCCCTCACCTCTGAGCACCAGGAAATCACACAAACACCAAAGTTTTAGAGAAACATTTATTATAGGGTTGCAGAATTTATGCCAATATAAAGTCCCTTAATAAAACTCTCGAGTTTATCAGCTGCAGGACACTAACTCTTGGTTATCTTTAAACTGCAGCTTTCAGAAAAAAGGAACATTGCTCTGACTGCAGCAGTAAAGCTACTTGCTCATAAAAAGTTGATCTAAAAAGTTTATATAAGCCCGAGTAGTTTATGTTTACAACTACAGTCACATTCACAAGTGAGCTATACCAGAACAGATCCTTGAAAGAGGAAGTTACAGGATAAACCAAGTCCTAACCAAAAATACTGACAAAGCTTAAAGAGCAACTCTATCCAAATCTAACAACTAAATGCCACAAAACCAAACCAAGGGAGAAGAACTCAACGTAAGCTGGGGGAAGGTTCCAAATATACATACGAATTCAATACAGTAATTGCACAAAAGAAACAGGGTAGTGTTAAAGGTTTCTGGTCACTGAGCTGGGATTTCACATGCTTCACACATGGTCGTTAAAACAAACCTTTAATGATCCAGATTGGGGGCTGAGCCAGGATACGGAGTGCAGAGCTACTCTACAAGACTACACGAGATGTGCAAACCACAGATTATTAATATTAATCATTCTGTGAAAGTTAAGGTGAACATAACTGGTTCCAGCCAAGGAACTGGTTAACATTTTTATATATATATATATTTTTCTGCCATTCCCAGGTTACACTAAATCAAACACATTCAACAGATAAACTGGTATTAGCCTTCTAAAAAAAAAACCAAAACAAAACCTTACTCAAATTTAAGTTTTACATGAGACAACTAAAAAGTTATACCAAGGATCAACGAAAGCTGAAATGGTGACTTTGTCTTTTGAAATACAAGCAGTACACAGAAGATGCATAAGGCTTTTGATTATCACTGCACGGTTTAATTTCAGAAGTCGATGTCTAATGCTCAGACTTCCCGAGGGAGGTGTGAACAGGTCACCTCTCATCCGCCGCCCTTCACTGCTGACAGATCTTGGTTTCAACAACGAAAGAGTTTTCGAAGTGTCTGATGGAGTGACAGTTCTCTGCTGCCCGTTTCTGCACACCTGGGGACGAGAGAGAGGACGAGAGCTGAGTACAGCACAGCCACAGCCCTGCAGCCAGGACTGCCAGCTTTGTATCATCACCCACAGCAGCAAGATACCATCACTCACTACATAGCATTTCTTCAGCCAGGACTCGCCAGAGAGCCTGGCATTGGGTTGTTTTCCATCAGAAATCCCCCACCCAGTGTGCATTTCCCAGGGCTGCTCTGCAGAGCTGCCTCCCCCTTGGGAGGATTTCCCACTCAGCTGATGACCTCACAAGTTTTTCCTAAAAGAACACTACTAAAGTGATTTTCTCTATTTTGGGCCATGCCAGCATTGGGTCTGACCCAGGCAATTTACCTGTATCAGCTGTGACTCTTTACTAGGGGACAAGAACAGAGCAGTTCTACAATCAAAGACAAGCTGCTCACCTAAAGCACTTCAATTTACAGCAATTAAGAGAAGATTTATAGATTGTTTAATCTATAAACTGAGGTCAGTTTGATCCAACAGATCACCCAGGAACTCTACAAAATCCAAGAGCCAAAGCAGCAAGAGCTACATGAGAGAAGTTAAAGGAGTTTATCCATTTCTGTTTCTTTTATGTGTGCATGGCTTGGACACACAGCAATAAAGGTGTGATTTATTAATAACAGCAATAATAATAAATGTGACTGGGAAGGCAAGACAAGCTGTGAACAATTTTCTCCTCAGCAGCAGCAGTCTGCTGTTTGACTCGACTTTCCACCCTCTCCCCTCCTCAGGCAACCAAGGAGAGTTACAGCAGAGCAACACTACCAGGAAACATTATTCATTTACCAGAATCCTTTTGTGCAAGAATTCTGCAGAAGTCTTTTTCTCTGCAGTGAAGATGTCAACAACATGCTCTAGCAGGATGATTTAAGGAAACATCACAACACTCTTCACAGTACTGTCTGCAGACTTGCAGTGACAGCAGCTGTCAATTTAGCCCTGTTCCCAAAAATCACCCTCCCAACAGCTCACAGACACGTGCCTGTCCCTCCCAGGAAGGCAGCAGTTCCTCTGCCTTCACGTGCCTTACACCATGAGCTCCAGAGAACCCTTTTCATGTTCCCACACAGGGGGCCTGCCCTGCATCCAGCGCAGGACATTGTAGCAGGCAGCACATGTGGCTCCTGATGCTGCAACTGGGCTGAGGGAACTCTTGCCTAAGAGCTTGGCAGGAAAACAGGAGCAGAGAGTTCCAACAAACCAAACACTGGCATTCTGAAAGGCTCCATCTGACAAAGGATTAGCTCCCTGCCTTTGGTGGGAGCAGCAGATATGAAATGACTGAAGAGCTACAGTGAACCAAAATTCACAGCCCCAGATTTCTGTACCCCAGGCCTCCTCCCACGTCAAAGCATTGACACCTCAGGCTCTTCCTCAGAATGGCAGGGTGGCAGGAGGAGGCAGGCAGTGAAGGAACAGCTCAGCAGCTCCTCTGAAGTGTCCTTCCTCTTTCAGAGAGGAAGTCTGGGATGTCCGGAGCTCACTGTTGAATTACTTTGTTTTTCAGAGCAAGTCAAGCAGAAGATAATGTTTGTACTCAGTGTTCCTGTAACTCAGTTTCAGACAGGACAGTGACAGGACAAGCTGCACCTGCAGAGACTCACATTATCTGATGGATTATATGAATTCTGGGACCAAACTAACCTACAACTTCAACCAAAAGCGGGAACAGAAATAGGCTTAAATTCCAGTTTGGTTTGGGCACTTGACCTGTAATTCTGTAAGTGAAACTTCCTCAGCATGTTCAAGTGACACACACATGGAAGCAGGGGAAACAGCCAGCACGTTTATGCTCAGCCTCAGCTCATGCTGAGCACTCACATTCTCAAGTGGAAAAACTCCCAGGGTTTAAGTATCTCCCTCTTGCCTTTTGAACAATAGATTTATTTTGCTGCTGAAGGGAACTTACCCATGATCTGGTCTCTGCGCTGAAGTCTGAAGGTCTCTTTTCCCACACAGAGCTGGTAGATGAAGATGCCCAGATCAGACACATTATCAATCTCCTCTGTGACCACCATCTCCTCACGGACCAGGTAGGTCTGAGGCAGGTAAGAGCCAGTCTGAAAGAGAAAACACCTGGAGATCCAGACTTCTGCTAACAGAAAAACCTCTACATTTTTCTCCTTGCTTTGGAAGGGCTTCAGGCTGCAGATTTCAGCTTTTTTTCTCTTTAATACTGGGCTTGACCAGCTGCATACCAGAGAAGTTAAAACCTGACAAAGGCCATTTCAAACAGTTGCAGCTACATCCAAACAAAGCACAGTTAACCTCAACACTGCCGGCCTCACATGAAGCAAACGTAAACAGAACCTGGTCAAGTTTATTTGTGCCCAACCAAGTTTGCAGTTAAAAGAGAAACAAAGTATTGTGAAAGATTCCCGGTTTGAGGCAAGATATTTCAAGTATAAAAAAAAAATCAACATACAAAAGGCTTCATCAGAAGATCACAGCACTACAAACTGCTTCCCACCCCTCACAAGCAACTCCTACAAACAGGGGCAGGGAGACACACTTAAAAGTTTGTCCTCAAGAAGCTAAAAAAAATTATGCAACAAGCTAAACTAGACCAGTGGCCTCTGGAATTAGGTGTAAAACATCAATGCCTTTTCTAAAAAGTCCATTTGGCACCCGATAGCTGAGTATTGCATTTAATTGGGAAGCAGCAGCAAGCTCTATGAACTTGACCCATAAGTCACCTTGGAAAAACACCAGTTTTAGTGACTGAAGGGTCCAAATGCTTGTGGTGAGCTCATAACTGCAGTGCCAACAACAAGGGAACAAGTTACTATTGTTCTTTTCATCAAAACTCTCACGGGGCAAACGAGCTTTCCGGGAGGAACTTTCAGGTTTAGGCTTTCAATGATATTTGGAGCTTTATCAAATTCCTTTCTAACAGCTAAATTTAACCTTATCTGCTGGTTGCTTTCAGCTCTCATAAAGCCAGGTATTAATAAGAGCATTAGGCATGAATCTACTCAACATAATATCCACTGACAGCTGGCCTTAACTCCAGCGCAGTGACTGAGCCGGGGGATTACGGACTGGGATGGCAGGAGGACTGTTCTAGCAAGAGCCTGGAGAGTTCAGGAGCAGCACCAGCTCTCTTATCAAAAGCCATCTTGTCAGCACAAGTCAGCAGCAAAGCTCCCCGTACCGCCAGCTTTGCGAAGAGATCCATCAGGTTCCTGGGAGGCATCACTATGGACGTGTTCAGAGGGATCACGTAGCAGTTGCCCAGTTGCAAGTCGAGATACGCCGTCAAAAGCTGTTTTAAAAAAACGAGGTTTCAGTTAATTAAGGGGGCCTTGGATTATTAAAACACAGCTTTCTGGGGACTAAGAAGAAAGCTGAAGAAGCTGAGATCACACACAGCTAACTCTGAAGTGATGCATTCAGGAACTGTCTACTGTGAGAACTGAACTGTTACCAGCTTTGCAAGCCAAGAGTGGTTACAGTGATAGTTTACAAAACTTTTGTACAGAATAGAGAGCTGACTATAAAAGCAGTTTTTATCATAATTCTAGAGGAGTACAGTTTGTACTAACACAGAGGAAGTATTTGTGATCATGCTCTCAAAACTGAAGAGGTCTAATTAGGTACAGTGCAAACAAAAGGTAGCCAGCTGCTGAAAAACAATCGTTCCCCGTAAATAGTTCTTCAGAAGTATTAAGCCCAGAAGGTCTCATCAGCATTATCACCGAGCACAAGAACTGCAGAAACTAGAATTATCTATTTATTCTATCAGCATTGCCAAGTTTGGCTTTACAAACAACCTACCAAAGCTTTTACAGCTGACTAAGGATAAATGTTAATACTACTGACCCGACTGCAATAAAAAAGTCAAATTAAAGCCATCCTCCCACCTCTGCCTTACAGAAAACCCATGCAACTAACACAGCATTGTCGGGTTCAAGGTCTCAGCTGCTTCAAGTGCTTTTTCAATTCCCTTCTCCAAGGCCCACACCTGTTTGCAATTCTGCATTTTGCTGTAAATTTGGCAAAGCCTTAGCTGAATCCTGTTTCTTAGCTCACATTTACAATATTCTTCTACCCTCACAGCCATTTACAGGGGGTTCCTCACCAAACAGCAAGTGGCACCTCCAGATACCCCATGGGCAACAATATTTAAAGTTGCACTGCAATATGTATCTTCCTGAGGAACAACTGAGGGAAGGGTGTGTGTTCACCTCCCCAGTGATTCTGACCCCCTTGCGAAGTCAATCCTATTGCAGAGTTCAAAGGGTCAGATCTCCCACACAGAACCCATCCCTGGGGAGCAGCTCCTGCTGACAGAGCTGGGAGGTCCCTGAGTGCCACCCCGGGGCTGTGGCTCACCCTGTCGAAGTCGTGCACGATGGCAGCGGGGTCGCTGTCGGAGAACTTGGGCACGGGCACGTCGATGATGGCGATGTTGTCGTCCTCGCGGATCTCGGCCTCCTCGGCGATGGGCAGGAAGTACGGCTCGGCCGCCCGCTCCCGGCCCTCGTTCTCAAAGTAGCACATCTCCCCTCGGTACACCTTGTGCTGGGAGAGCAGCCTGGTTAGGCACAGCACCTGAGCTTAAAGCTGCATTTACCACAGCTCTGCTGTGACACAGCACTGGTCTGTCCCACCTGCAGCACCGCAGCCCTCGTGCCCCACTACCTGAAGGTTTTCTAGTGCAGCGCAATCCGTTTATAATTACACTCTTACATTCAGTGCTGCTTATACAAAAAAGAACTTGGAGATTACCTTGGGCATGAAGTACTTGTAGATGCAGGCTCCTCCAACAACCACCCCTGCCAAGATGAAGGCCAGACCCAGCAGAGTCAAAAGACATCTTCCAGACGAGCTTTCACCCCTGTGTGTGGCAACTTCTGGGTCCTTGAAACAAAAAGGGATGAGAACTTAGAAAATGCAGCTGCTCTGAATTTAAAGGGAGCTGTTATTGACTGCTTCACTTCGACCCACCATCTTCTTCTAGCTGTGAGAATTGCAAGCCTGCATCATATAATAAAAACACACTTATATGAAATATTACTGCATCAGACTAGGATCAATATTCAAACAGTCCTGAGAGTATTTTCTTAGTTAAGATGATGTTTTCTAAACAAACCTTTGTCCAGGAACTACTTGAGGTGTGAGAAATTTAAGTAACTCTAACAAAAGATACAGTGCTGCAGCCACAATACAGTTCAAAGAAAGCAGGATTTGTAGATCAAGGTCATTGAGGCACAGAGAGTATTCAGGCCTCTTCCCTCTCCTCCTCTTGCTATCACGTGCACTAACATTACTTTTCCTCACAAAGCTGGATTAAGAGGAGAATCCAAGATGCAACTTTGTTGGCTGGGGAACAGACAACTGGCACGAGTCACCAGGTTTCAGAACTTCTAATATGCACAAGCAAAGTCCGCTCTGAAAGAAAACCACTCGTCAGCTTAAACTCAGCTTCCAACTATGCCAAATAAAAACAAGGCCCTGTGGCACATCCTACCCTGCAGCTTCAAAATGCTGTCTCTTCTACCCAAATCCCACGCAGTTTTGTTTCTAGTGGCCTGAAACGTCCCTCTTTAGTTTAAGAACTTGTTTTACCCCCGCCCAGTGCTCCCTCAAACACAAGATGACTGCACCCAAGGGAAACTGCTCTCACGTAAGGTGCTGGTGAGTTGAGCAATACCAACCACAGAGGCAGTGGTGGGGTGTGAATGGCAGATTTAACCCTCCTGAGTTCCTTCAGCACCTTCCAGGTGAGAGGCTGACACAAGCCAAGCAGAGAGGGGAACAGCCAAAGTACTTTGAAACACCAAACCATCAGAAAAGACATTTCCTTTGGGCAAACACACATTGGATTTGGGTCTTTAGAATAAAAAAAGAAAAATAAAAAAAAAAGGCAAAACTCAAACCCAAGCAAACCCACAACGTTTAGATAAGCTCTGTACTTGGTCAAGTATGTCCCTTTAACAATTCCTGACTCTGGGATTTAGTAGCTCACTTTCAAGACTTGCTCTTTGTATTGCTCAGGAAGGAAGAAAACTGGATTTCACAGTAAAAGATCTTTTCCTGTGAGGTGCTCCCAGAGTCAGGGGCTGGACTGGACACAGCAGCTTCCAAGGCCTTCATCTGGGTCCCACAATCTGCACTCCCAGAGAACAACACAAGAAGTGACCTGTGCTCACAACAAGCCACAGCACTATCACCAAGGCTCCACATATTCCCCTGCTCAGCAAGATGCAGCAGCATAAAAGTCAACCATCAGTTATGCAAGTCCTGAAACAAAACCCGAGCTGTTTTGTGAAAGTCAATACTCCCACATTCCACTCGCACATCCTCCAAACACAAAAATGTTGCTTCAGCAAGACACAAGCTGCTGCAATTGGCTCGATAAGCATTTGTTCAAAACAAAACAAACCTGAAAAGGCAAACTCAAGCCCTAACTTCAAGTCAGAGTTATGCCACGTTCATATGGCACCAGGTGAAAAGCACCTTTCAGGGTTAACCAGCTTTATTAATTCTGTTCTCTTCACATTCTCCCACCTTCACCTACACCTTTCAGTGCCTTACTCATCCAGCCTGTCACTACTTGAACACACCAGTCTGCAGCAGTGTTGGCACCCCAGCCATCCCAGTGCCGGGATGATGTCGACATGTAATTAGCTCCACTTGCAGCACACCTATTTCAAACAAAGCACAGGGATTTTAGCACGTTAAGCAGCAATGTGGGCAGCTCAACCTGAAGAGCTGACAGAGCTGAGAACACAGCGAGACTTTGCTCCAGCAGGTTACAAAACCTCTGCTCAAAAATAACAGATAAAAAAAATCATTGAAAAAACCTACACAGAAAATGCAGTTCTAAACTGTAACAAGCTCAGAGCTCGTTACAAAGGACGAGTAAGAGAGGAAGAGAAAAATCACTTATTTTAACACTGTTGCCAGTCAGTCCCAAAGAGTTTGCAGGGAGGGTATTCTGCAAGCTCAAGGGTTTTGTGCAGATATTCCAGGGGACTTTTATTGTGCTGTTTCAGCCAACATGAGCCCTTAAGCTTGTTTGCTCTGCACAAATATTCCAGCAAAAGGAGACATTAACAACCACTCGAACAAGTTTGTCTTGGAGTAAAATTATGAACTTGATGTTTACAGGCAACTCCAAGCCCTGAAGTCAGACTGAAGAGTTGTTAAAAACCCACGTAGTGCAAACACTGAGAATATTCCAAATTGAGAGGAGCAGCTCCCACAAGAAGAAAAAAAGGAGTGTAGGTGTTTATTAGAACTATTATGCTCAGAATTTGCACGGTACAAGGCTGTAAATACATAAATAAGAAGCTGCTTCAGGAGTAGCTGATGAGTTTGTCCCACAAGAAACTGGTTAATGACATCTTCAAAATTTAAATTATTTATCTACCCTGTTTCCCTACTTTCTCTCCCTCCTTTTGATCTTGTAACTCGGTGCTACTGTGTTAAATATGCACACATAAAACTCCTAAAGCTCAGAAGAGTGCACTGCGCAATAAAATCACACTACATCCCTTCTCCTTCCAAAGGCAGGCTATTTCAGGTGAGGCTGAGTGGGCTGGAAGGCAAACTGCCTTCCTGATTACAGCTTAGAAGAGGAAAAAAAGGAAAAAAACCAGACACTGTAAGAGTCCAGCTCCACCAGTTTTGTTGTTGCTTTTTAAAGTTTCCTTACTCCCTCATTATAAATAAACTCGGACCACCCCACATTCCCCTTCCAGAGCTGTATTTACCTACAGGCTGAGCTTCCCCGACTAAAAAAGCAGGGCAACCTTCACAACGAAATCTCCCACAAACCGGGCGGCTTCCACCCGAGCCAGGGACGCGCGGCTCACAGGGAAGGAACAGCCGACCGCAGGGTGCTCGCCGGGGTTGCTATTTAAAACCCTTTATGGCAGGTTTCTTAATTTAAGCTCCGGGCGCCGCAGGACGAGCGCTGTGCCGCTTTGTTTGCCTGCGAGGCGCTGCCGGGGAGGGGGGGGGGGAGCCTTTCCAGCCTCTCCCCGCGCTCCCCCCCGGGCACGGGCCGGGAGGTTTTTAAAGCCCCGTCAGGAAACGCGGCGCTGGCTCGGGCCCAGCTGCGAGATAAACACCCGGGGCCGGCCGGGGGTGCCGGGGGTGCCGCGGGCCGGCTCGGCACGGCACAGCACAGCACCGCGGCCCCTCGCCCTGCAGCCCCCCGGGGGAGCGGCCCCACAGAGCCCCACAGAGCCCCACACGAGCCCGGGCCCCGCGGCCGCCGCTGTCTCCCCCGGCCGCCAGAAAATGGCGGCGGCGGCGGCTTCACCTCCTCCCGCTCCCCCCCACCCCCCCCAAACCCAACACCGCCCCGCTCCTCCCGCCACACCGCCGTGCCCGCGCACCTTGTCGGCCACGAGCGCCTCGGCCGCCTCCTTCTTGGGCTCGTCCTTGAGCGCGAAGGGCGAGTTGAAGGCGATCTTCACCATGGCGCCGGCGCTGCTGCCGCGTCCCGGAGCGGCCGCTGGGACAGCGCGGGGAGGGCGGGGCGAGGGCAGGACACGCCCCCCCGCCGGCCCCGCCCACTGGAGGTGCCCCCTGCTGGACGAGCGCCTCACGCGGCCCGCCCCGTCCCCCCCATCCCGCTCCCGTCGGGATTGTCAGACCGGGATCGGCGGGATTGTTGGCGTGGAAAAGAGCTCTGAGAGCATCTAGATCGACCTCTGAGCAGTTGTCAACCGCCTTGTCCCCCAGCCCAGAGCGCTGAGTGCCACGGCCAGGCCTTCCCTGGGCACCTCCAGGGCTGGGCACTCCAAACCTCCCTGGACAGCCCCTGCCAAGGCCTGACCACCCTTTCCATGAGAAATTCCTCCTGATGTCCAACCTGAGCCTCCCCTGGCACAGCTGGAGGCCGTTCCCTCTCCTCCTGTCCCTGTTCCCTGGAGCAGAGCCCGAATCCCCCCAGCTCCCCCCTCCTGTCAGGGATTGCAGAGCCAGAAGGTCCCCCCTGAGCCTCCTTTTCTCCAGGCTGAGCCCCCCCAGCTCCCTCAGCTGCTCCTGCTGCTCCAGCCCCTTCCCCAGCTCCGTTCCCTTCCCTGGACTCGCTCCAGCCCCTCAGTGTCCTTCCTGAATTGAGAGGCCCAGATCTGGACACAGCATTTGAGGTGTGGCCTCACCAGTGCCCAGCACAGAGGGACAATCAGTTCCCCAAATCCTGCTGGTCCCACTATTCCTGATAGGGGCCAGGTGCCACTGACCGTGACATAAAGCACTTGGGGTGACCCAAACTCCCTTTTCTTCTCGTGTTTGTAGGGAGAAGTGCACCCAGAAAGAGATGAAGAGCTCCTTTGAACGGTGTGATGGGCCAGGGATGGGGATGTTTTTATCCAGGCATCCCCCTGCTCCTGTGAAATACAGCCCAAGGGTTCTATAACAGCCAAGGAGGCAGAGAATGCGTCACCATTCATTTCACATCTCCAAAGAGGGACAATCACAGGATCACACAGAATCTCAGGATGGTTGGGGTTGGAAGAGACCTCTGCAGATCATCCAGTCCAATCCCCTGCTCAGGCAGGGTCACCTGGGGCAGGTGACACAGGGACACATCCAGGTGGGATTGGAATATTCCCAGAGAGGGAGATTCCACATCTCCCCCAACAGCCATTCCAGGGCTCTGCCACCCTCCATGGAAAGAAGTTTTTCCTCACTTTGAGGTGTAACTTGTGGTGTTTTAGTTTATGGCCAAAGCTCTCCAGATGTGGCCTCAGTAGGGAGAATAAAACATTTCATGTATTAGACTGTCTGAAACGTTCTCCTTCATATGGATGGAAATCTGTGTCTGTCCCACTGGAGTTTGGCTTTACAGCTCCAGAAAGAAATCTGGTTTGAATCTGGTGCCCACACCACGGACCCCTCCCTTGCAGACAGCTGTAATTAAACAGAGCTGAACACTTATGCAAATATTGCAATAAGTAAATCTTCTGAGTGTAAACAACATGCAGTGTGTATTCCAGCATTCAAAGCATGTTCCTGTTATTCCACAGATGCAATTCACTGCGTTTCCTTTCAAGATCATAGGCTTGATATTGCTGCCTTTCATGTTCATAAGAATTTTGACTTTGACTTCAGTCAGAGGAGAACAAAGTCTTCTGTATCTATTTAGTCTGACTTGGTCTAGTACCAGAAAACACTTTAACCCCATTTTACCCAGAAACCAGTGAAAAATCAATTTTCACACTTCCTTGCTTTAGCATGTTAGGGATGATTCAAGCTATGCTCTCAAAGTCCCTGAGACACAGATTTGGGACAGATTAAGAAGTTTCTCAGTTTTTCCTATCCTTACACAGCTGACACCAACTGTCAGCTCAGTCAGTACCTGCTCCTTCCAAACACATCCCCTCCTACAGGAATCTGAGTGCATTTTGTAGAATACCAGGTTGGGAAGACAAATTCCATCCCAGAAGAAAATTCAGATTTTTTTTTTTCCATCCTGAAATCATCAGGCTGAATAAATATTAGAGATCTCCACAAATGACTCCACTGCTTCACCTCTAAAATGCTTTTGCTTCTTAGTCCTGGCCCAGTTTTCTTTCAGACTTTTGTCATTTATTGCAGGTCAGGCCTGGAAATCCCAAGACATCTGAACAATTATTATCACTTCTTCTTTGGAATTCTGTAATATTTCTGATTTTCTTTGCTAATCAAACACTCTGGGTTTAGTTTACTGGTATTTATTCTGAGATCGTCTTTATCACCTTGACTGGCAAGAGATTATCCCCTGATCCTTAATTATCCTTTCAGTCCTTCTGGTGTCTGTAATGTTAAAGCAACACTGCTTAAAAAAAATAACAAATATATGGAGTAAATCGTCTTAAAGACTGAGGGAATTTGGCCAAAAGAAGGGAGAACTGGAGACGGTTGGGGTTCTGTTACCTTTAGTTTTACTCACAAAGAGGAGTGAACTGTGTTTCTAAAGGTGACATTAAAACCCTGACACCTCCCATTTGGTGGTAGTGGTGCTGTAAGGAGCCCAGACAGTCTAAGAATATTAAAGACCAGGGTTTGTAAGGTGAGGTAGTGGCTCTTATTGCACCAATCCCATAATCCCCCTGGGAGCTCCTTTTCCAGCCATCCTGCATGGCACTAAAACTAATTTTTACAGTGTGGGTGTTTTTAACGATTTTAATACACTTCTTAAAAGCTCCAGCTTTAAAATACCTTGATATTTATTCCATTTTCTCCTTTTTTTTTTTTTTTTTTTTTTTTTTTTTTTTTTTTTTTTTTATGCCAGGAGAACACTTCTGTACCTCTTGGGAACAATGTGGTGTTATATTTGTCCCAGTTTTTTTTTAAGTATTCTCACACACTTTGAAGTAGGAGGTGCTGTGTCTGTGCATAATCCTCCGTGGTGGATCTCGTTCTAGTTCAAACAGGGCTGGGGGGAGGAAAGCTCGGTCTGGCAGGACGTGTGAGCACACGCTCTGCATTTCCATGGTCACTCACATGGTGAGTGGTAAATGTGGTGAAGGGCTCTGTTAGACCTCGGTGTGTTTGCTCAGTTGGAGCTGCTCACCCTCCCTGGCATCGCAGGAGCTCACAGGGACAGGGCTGGCAGAGCCAGCTGAGCCCAACCCGGACTCCAGGTGTGAAGAAACAGTAATTAACATATAATTATTAACAGTTTTAAATATACACTATATCCAGCAATGGGATTTTTTATGAGCACTGTAATTACTGAAGAAGTACCACAAACAGTAAACAACAAGTGCGTCACACACGACTGTTAAAAATGAAAGAGAAACTACAGACTTTCTCCTTTACAAAATACCCTCTCCCAGTTTGATGTTTTATATTTATCCAGATGTCTGAAATTCTACTTTTTGCCTCCAGTCCTTCTCCAGCTCTCTTGCTAAGAACTCCTCCTCACCCTCACTCTCCAGCTCTGGCATTCCATGTCTCCATTCCTTCCTTAATCAGTGACCTGGGACCTCCTTTGCCTTTCTACCTGTTCCTAAGGCTGTTTAGACAGAATCCATCTGGATTTCAGGCTGCTGAGAGCTGCCAGTACAAACGTTTGTAGAGGAAAGTTTTCCCCACCAAATCGAGGTGACTTTGGGCCCTTGACTGAGGATCTCTGTGTCTGGAGAGCAAACTGTTTGCACTGCTGTTTGCTCTGCAGCCTTCCCTTACTGCCTGGCAGGCTTTTCCTCACTGCAGCAGTGTTAGATTAACATCTGTGGCAAAGAAAACACACATTACTCACTTCTACTGATGGGCTTGTTACAAAACACTACAACAGGAATGTTGGTTAAATGGAAAATCGCCTATTTACAAGCAGGGAGAAGTCATGAGTGCCTTTTCCCTGTAGTGACCAGATGTGGAAGGGATGAGAAGAGGGAGCCTGAAGGAGACAAAGAGGTGATTACCAATTAAGCAAGAACATCAAGAGCACATCCTAGCTGTGTCCAGGCTCCTGTTGAAGAGGACTCACTGCCCACACAGCCACTGCCTCACAGAACAGAATTCTATAAGAAATTCCAGTCCTCTGGAAAATCTGCCAAGCAAGCAGCACTCCCAGAGAGATCAGCAACTCCAAAGGATGGAAGGGCCAGCTGTGCCTGTGGGGTAACTGCAGTGAGGCAAGAGTTACACCAGAGATCTGTCAGAACCCTGCCTGAGTCCTGGCAGATCTACAAAAGCACTGTAAACGTGCTGCTGGAGGGCAACCAATAATTACCCAAAGCTCAAAGTGCCTTTTATGGAACTGACTAAATACACATTTTTGGACAGAGATTAGCATCTACCTTGCCACTGAAAGGCGGCATCTGGGGTTCCCCCTTTTCCTTTCAGGATTGCTTCCCCCCAGAGCCACCCCAGCAGTTCTCCCTCTGCCCAGGTGGGCTCAGGTCACTGCTCCAGCACCACGGTGTGAGCTCCCCTGCCTGGGGCTGCTGCAGATGAGGACACCCAGACCGGGCAAGAACCAGCAGGGACTGATTCTTGTTGGACACCCTAAATGGGAATGTACTGAGGACAACCCCACCCCTCCATCCTTGGATTTCAGTCTTCTGATCCTTCAGTGTGAGCAGGAGCTGTGGGTGAGGATGTTCCCAGCACGGTGGAGCTGAGCTGGCAGAGATCCCCAAAGCGCTGTCACCACTCTGTGTTCACTGGCAGAGCTTGTTTGGCTTGTTCAGTGTGGGTTTGCTGGGCAGGAGCCGATAGGGCCCTGCCCACAGGGACAGCTCTGTCCTGCCTTAATGACATCCCTCCAGAGCTGGAACTCCTGGACTCTGGAAACCGTTGCTGGGAGGTCACAGCATCAGTTTGACATCAGTTAAATCTTCCAGTGAATCGCAGAATCAGGTTGGAAAAGCCCTCCAAGATCACTGAGTCCAGCCTTTGACCACACACCATCATGGCCACTAAACCAGAGCACTGAGTGCCACATCCAGTTGTTTCTTGGACACCTCCAGGGATGGGACACCAAACCTCCCTGAGCAGCCCTTCCAATGCCTGACCACTCTTTCAGTGAAGGAGTTTTCCCAATGTCCAAGCTGAGCCTCCCCTGGCACAGCCAGAGGCCGTTCCCTCTCCCCCTGTCCCTGTTCCCTGGGAGCAGAGCCCGACCCCCCCAGCTCCCCCCTCCTGTCAGGGATTGCAGAGAGTGAGAATATTTTAATATATGACACCTACAAACTTTACTTCATTAACACTGACAGAAATCAACCCTGGACCGTGAGCAAGAACACATCACCGATTTTTGCAGCAGCAGCACTGCCCTTTGCTTTCTTCTGCCTAATGAAATAATGCAAACTTTCAAAAAACCCAAATAGTGATGGAAAATGGACCTGCTTTCACCCTTGTCTGCTCCTATGGGTGCTTTTTTTTTTCTTAGAATACAGGTGTCTCTTTTCATCTGTGTGAAGCCCGTGCTGTCAAAAATAGCAATACCACAGAACACCTGTGCCAACAGCAGCTCCGAGGACAAATATTGTCAGTTAAAGAGATTTAGGGCTGGTTTCTCCTGCGGATTGTCACAGTGAAGCCATGCAGGGGGTGCAGGTTTTGTGTTGAGGAGGTGAGGGTGGTCTCTGTGAAGATGTTTATCTGTGAGCAAAGGGTCTGACAGCTCCAGAGCCTCGGCACAGTGTGGTGTTTGCTGCTGGGGAAGATGAAAGGTGGGTGTAGGATGCTGCCAAGCCCGGCTGGTGCTTCCTGTTCACAGTGTGGAGGAAGCCTGTGATCAACACACACACGAGTTTCCTCTTCACAGGGAGAGGAAGAGACACGGTCACAACACACACAGGTTCACACAGGCACAAGCACAGGCTT
Organism: Pyrocephalus nanus; assembly: GCA_038380795.1. Classification (NCBI taxonomy): domain Eukaryota; kingdom Metazoa; phylum Chordata; class Aves; order Passeriformes; family Tyrannidae; genus Pyrocephalus; species Pyrocephalus nanus. The sequence continues at coordinate 18,536,683 of CM076274.1, read as the reverse complement.
ACAAAACCCCAATTTAATCTGTGTATTAAATACTACATTGTCAAAACAGGCCTTAACAAAATTGTCTGGTTTTTATGTCCTAGTTTTGAGAAGGTGCCTTCTGATTTCAAGGGACAGCGAATCTGCAGACCACAGGTTTCACTGCAGAAGGTGTTTTCTGTCCATGGCACAGACACCACATCACAACACGGGAAATAACTTGTGGTACTTTCTTCTCCTGTTCCAAAAAAATCTCTTCATACTGAGGAGACACCTGGTGAAGTGACAAGTCTTTGATGGGACCCCATGTGCTGCTGTCTTTGAATGGGTTAGCCCTCCAGTAGACAGTGGAGTGAACAGCATTTGTATTTTGAAGGTATGGAAATAAAAAAATCCCTAAAAAGTTGTAGTTTTCTTCCATTGCACTTTTGTGTGAAGCTTCCCAATTCATAAATAAAGTATATTTAAGGAAAGCAATTCAGGATGTATTGAAATCTCCCCAGTCTTTAACATTAGATGTTCATTGGCCTGAATTTAAGATCCAGAAACATGGGAGTGTTTGTTGGAAGAAAATTCTGTTGATTTTTAGCCCAACCTTCCTCTCAAAATAGAACTATCACCAACATAAAATTTATTTAAAAATGAAGAATCAACTGGATTGTGGACTAGCTGGAATACTCACACCCAAGGCCCTGTGTGGGGATGCTGGCAGGGTGCAGGTCTCATCCAGAGCTGTGGGGAGGAGTGGGAATAGCTTTGGGACACAGAGGAAGGGTGGCTGTTCCAATACCAGCCCTGCAGGGGGGCTGGGGGGCTCTGCTCCCTGGCACAAATTCCATCCCTTAGGAACCTTCCAGTCTCTAATGTTGTGGAGGAAAACACGTTCCCACCCTCCCACTTCTAACCCTTGGCTGTTCCTCTGAGGATAGAGGTTGAAGGGTTTCCAGGAATGTTACCATTTTGTCCAAGTAAACAAATCCCCATTTTCAGCAATTCACAAATTAGTAGCTCTAAGTTTCAATTGTGTGGGTGCTTGGAGCCATTTCTTCGAGGTGGCAACTCAGTCATCCCAAAGGAAGGACCTAGAGGCAGGAGGAAGTGTTTACTTCCACTTCTCCAAGGGTTACATCCCACAGAAATACAGTTCTCAGCAGGTGTGGTGCAGTGTTTCATGTCCTGGTAGCGCTCTGATAAACCAGGAATCAAATCAAGGCTCATCATTGAGAATCTTGCAATCCTTGTGCTGGGAATTCATCCAGGATCATCTTCCCAAAGGCCTAGAGACTCTGTAGATTCTTCTCTTGGGATTTCCAATATCTTCCAAGAAGAAGAATGTTCCCCCTGCTCACAGCCTGCTGCCTTTGCTGCCATGTGAAGTGGCCTCCACACGCCTGTGAGGCTCAGCAGGAAAATTAGTTCAGTCTCAGCACTGCTTGAGTCTCCCACGGGGCTGTCAGGAGAGTGATGACCTTATTTCCAGGTTATTTTCTTCTACTTCTTCCCAGGTGAATATTCCCATTAGTGAAGGACATGATCTCCCCTACTGTGTCCCCCTTCCTCTGTGTCATATACTGAAGGCCTGGAGATTATGCCATTTTGAACCCAAATTTAACCACTCTCCTGAAGTTTAGCTGCTCTCATTCAGCAGAGTTGGATGGTGGTTTCTGATAGGAAAACATGCTGCTGAAATTCATACAGCATTTGAAATTCTTCCCTTTATATCCCGTATAACCTGCTGGGAATGATAAATACACGGTGCAGAAGGTATGTCTTTGGAACTGCCTGCTGAGAGCGTTGCTGCAGTTTCTTGGATGAGCTGTTTTTTCACCTTAATTAGCAGAGCTGGGTCTGAAGACTCAGTGAAAATTAACACGAGCTGGGGCCAGTTTGTGTTCAGGTACTGCACTGACAGGACAAGGTGCAGCCTCGGCCCTGGTTTCCATCAGGGATGCACTGGAGACAGTCACCCAGCTACAGCTGTTGCACAGAGTGTTCCTGCAGAACGAAGCTGCTCACTGGTTTTAATTAGTCTGAACAGTCAGACGGGAGGGGCTGGAAAGTGCTGGGCAAGGGATGGAGTGGGGGAGGCAAGAACAGCAACAGGAGGAGAGGGAATGTGGGGCAGGAGAGGGAATGTGGGGCAGGAGAGGGAATGTGGAGCACCCTGGAGAGCTTAGAGCACCTTCCAGGGCCTAAAGGGGCTCCCAGAGAGCTGGAGAGGGACTGGGGACATGGAGTGACAGGACACAGGGAATGGCTTCCCACTGCCACAGGGGAATGGGATATGGGGAAGAAATCCTTGGCTGGGAGGGTGGGCAGGCCCTGGCACAGGTTGCCCAGAGAAGCTGTGGCTGCCCCATCCCTGGAAGTGTCCAAGGCTGGGTTGGATGGAGTTTTGAGCAACCATTCCACGATTCCATGATTCAGAGATCCATTCTGGGCAAGTTACTGCAGCCTTGTGGCTGCCCTGGACTGAGGGCAATTCCAGAGCTCTTTTTATCCTCAGGAAGTGTATCCTGAGTGCACTCAAGCTGAGCAGATCCCTGTCTCCTTGCACTTCTGGCTGTCCCAGGAACTCTGACATTTCCAACTGGAAAACACAAAAAGGGAGGAAAATTCTTCACAACGTCCGAAAATAAAGATTCAGGCACAGCTACAACTGAGTCACCATTTACAACTATTTTTATGTTCATAAAAAGGAACTGGTACAAGAAACCTCACGAAAGGGTGTTGGCTTTTTATCTGAAAAAGACAAAGACCTCTCTAAGGGTGGAGCTCCCAGGAGAGGGATTGCTCAGCTCTGGAGCTGCGAGGGCTGGGGAGGCAGCTGCCTGCAGGAAGCCTGTCCAGTCCTGCCTGGCCATGCTGCCAGTCCTGCCTGGCCATGCTGCCCACTCCTGCCTGGCCATGCTGCCCACTCCTGCCTGGCCATGCTGCCAGTCCTGCCTGGCCATGCTGCCCAGTCCTGCCTGGCCATGCACTTCCCAACCTCAGCAAGCTCCTGGATTTGTGCTCTTGGCTGGGGATGGGCAGAAAATGTGGTGTATTCCACACAAAACATCGGCCAGGTAGGTTTTCTTGCCCCCCTGCAGGGACTCAGGCAAAAAAAGGTTCTGCCTCTGAAGTATCCCTCTTTCATCCCCATTCGTGCCTCAGCTTTCCCACAAAGTGCTCTTTCTTCCACCATCTCCCCCCTCCCAGGTAATGTCACCTGGTTTGGAGTGTGATTTCTTCCTGCAGAAGAAAAACCCCATTGTTCAACATCTTCCTCTGCTGAGTTATGCCAGTGACACCTATTTTGACAGAGTCTTCAGAGTTTTCTCATATCTGACTAATAAGAGGTGATGAAAATCATGATTCATTAAAAACCCCACAGGTGATCATATGAGCAAGTGCAATATATACCTTTAAATGTGGCTGAATTTTCTTAAATAACAACTAAACCTCAAACAAATGGTTTAATCTCAAGGCTCCATCTTGTGGCAACGTAAAGCAAAGTCACTGATTGGGAAATAGATGTTTGGTCTTCCTTAATATTTGTTCTTCCTTAATTTCCCCTGGTTCTTCTGTAATAACCCCACGGTTCTGCTCACTCCTGTACAGGGTAAGTTTGATTTAACACCCTTGAAAGCTCAGAGGAGCATTCAGAGCTGTGGTATGAAATATCCTGAGCATCCTGATTTTCTGAGTTTTTGTGTCTAATCTCATTGTCCTTGTGTGTGTTTGGAGGAAAATCTCTTGCAGAAACATAGGATCTGGCATCAGCTTTGGCATCAAGTTTCACTAAGTCCTTCATTTAGAATTGTACCAACTGTGCAGAGCAGAGGAAAGGTGTTATTACCACTGGGAGAGACTTCTGATCCGTAAACAGAAATTGTGATTAAAAAGATTATTTACAAGGGGAAAGGTGTAACCTGATTTTTGGTCAGTTAGTAGAAGTTCTGATTAAAAATATCATAGAATCACATAATCATTGAGGTTGGAAAAGCCCTCTGAGGGCATCAAGTTCACCCTGTGCCCGATGCCCACCTTGTCCCCCAGCCCAGAGCGCTGAGTGCCACGGCCAGGCCTGCCTTGGGCACCTCCAGGGCTGGGCACTCCAAACCTCCCTGGGCAGCCCCTGCCAAGGCCTGACCACCCTTTCCAGGGAGAAATTCCTCCTGATGTCCACCCTGCCCCTCCCCTGGCACAGCCTGAGGCCGTTCCCTCTCCTCCTGTCCCTGTTCCCTGGGAGCAGAGCCCGACCCCCCCCCAGCTCCCCCCTCCTGTCAGGGATTGCAGAGCCAGAAGGTCCCCCCTGAGCCTCCTTTTCTCCAGGCTGAGCCCCCCCAGCTCCCTCAGCTGCTCCTGCTGCTCCAGCCCCTTCCCAGCTCCGTTCCCTTCCCTGGACTCTCTCCAGCCCCTCAGTGTCTTTACCAAGAGCCCCGTGCCCAGCCCCGTGCCCAGCCCCGTGCCCTGTCCCACAGTGGGGCAGGCGGGGCTGCCTCAGCCAGATAAAGCCCCAACTTTCCCTCGGGGCAGAAGTAGAAGGGCTGCTCCTTATCTGCTTCCTCCAGCTCCCCCACCAGTGCGTCAGCAGTTTTTTTAATTTTTTTTTTTTTTTCTAAATATAAAGTAAAGCTGGTTTTCAGCAAGCAGGGGCTGGCGAGCTTCCAGGAGGATGTTCTGGGCACGAGAGACAACACCCATGGGTGCTCCCTGCCTGTGGTCCACCCCAGCCAAGCAGGGAGCCCTGGGAGCTCCGGGATGTGTGCCTGGGACGTGAAGGAGCAGCTCCTGGGCTGGGCTGGGCTGTTCCTGCTGCTCCCTGAGTGGAGATGTCTGCTAGTTCTCCATGACTGAATCCCACAATCATTCAGGTTGGAAAAGCCCTCCCAGCCCATGGATCCCCCCTGTGCCCACCTTGTCCCCCAGCCCAGAGCGCTGAGTGCCACTCCAGGCCTGCCTTGGGCACCTCCAGGGCTGGGCACTCCAAACCTCCCTGGGCAGCTCCTTCCAACCCCTGACCACCCTTTCCAGGGAGAAATTCCTCCTCTTGTCCAAAATGATGGCCTTTGAGCCTTTCAAGAGATCCCTCTGCTGTTTGTGACAGCATTTGCAGTTTAATTTTATTAGGTTGTCAATAAACCTGCAGGGCTTAATTACACCCCAAAATTCTCTAGACTTGAAAGCCCAGCCACCACTTATTTGTTCTCCACGAGCTGTAACTTAATGCAAACCCCTCTGTCGCTCTCCATTTTCTGGTTCTTTCATTCACTCCTGCTGAGTACTTAAAAATGGCTTATAAATAAACACGGGGGATGATTTCCACAATGTTCTGCCTTTCCTTGCAAGGCTGGTACTTCTGTCATTGGCCCCCTTTAAGTGGTTTTGAAAGCTTGTATACAGGTTCCTTTTACAATGCATTTGAAGTTTGTAATCCTGCTTAAACACACAAAAATAGGAAGGATTAACAAACTGCCATGCTGAGGCCAAAAGAAGAGAGAACTGAAAGCAATCAAGCAGCAGCCTATCAGATACATTAAATAAATTGGGAGAAAAGTGGGAAACTGTCAACAAAAATAATATATTATGGATCCTCAAGCCTTTGTGTTTATGCTAGAGGGAGACTAAAATCGTCTGTGGTTTCTGATGCTTGATTTAGTTTTCCACAAGCCTAATTAGCACCAGATTAAGTTTGCTGCCATTATAGGTTATTGTTGAGACCCACAAATCCTTTCTGTTTGTTTGTTTCCTAAAAAAATTATCGGAGGCAATAACAGCATGACACAATCAATAAGGTGAAAAACAATGCTGTAATATTCATCTTTATAAACTTCATCTTTAGGAGAAACCCCCATGACTTTCCACAATAAATTCTGGCCCCAGAGTCCTTACAAAGGGAAAAATCCCACTGTTCGAGTGTCCCACTGATTTAAGGCACAGCCCTGTGAATTTAAGCTAAAAATTCTGGGTTTGCTGGATTAGATGGGGTGTTCCAGATGTTTAAAGTAACTCATGTGCTCTGGGGCTTGGCCAGGTGAGGGTCAGTGGCTCAGGGAAAGGAGCTGAGCAAGGCAGGGACTTACAGAGGGAAAATCCATCCCGATGGACATCGACCTGTAATATGGATTTTTCTATGGAAAATATCCTGGAGTGACATCGGCCATTAAATGACTCAGTCAATACAAATGTCACAGCATCAGTGACCTGCTCAGTGTATCTTACAGTGTGTCTGAAATTCACCTTTTAAGAGATTTTTTTTTTTTTTGCAGCAAACCCCTCCTCCAGATTTCTCTGCCAAGCTCTGGTTCAGTCCAGAGCCAGGGGCAGCCTCAGGCTCGCTCTGAAACCACCATCCTGCCACAGCCACCTGAGCACAAAAGGACAGGTCTCACAGGAACTGCACCAAAATTGAAGATAAATGATGAGGATTTCTCGTTTCTTCTACCATTCAGCAAAAAAAACCTCCCTGAAAAAGCTCCTGCTGTGTTTAAGGAGCACTTGGGGAGCAGCTTTTGCAGCGCTGCACTTTGGCATGCCCCGAGATATTGGTAATGCCACAGAGGTTTCTCCTTGGATGTCTGTTCTGAGAGGCTGAGTTCTGCTGCTCTCTGCTCCCTCTCGGCTCCTCAGCTGCTCTCTCCGTGGCTCTCACGTCACTCCCAGGGATTCTCCTCCTTCCCAGCTGCCGCATCCCGACCGGAGCAGGAAATCCACGGAGCTCCTCCTGCCTCCCCTGTGGGATGTGGGGCTGGGGCAGCTCTGGCACTGCTTGGAGGACATGAAGGATCCAGCCCCACCAAAGCCCATGGATTTTTGGAAACCCAGGATCCTCCGGCTGCCTCTGCTGAATGGGAAGTGTTTTGGTTGTGTTTATTCCCAGCCTCAGAAATGATCAGCTGAGGCAGAGGGTTTCCCTGGATGCACGTGTGGGTTTTAAATCCCATTCCCATCTGTAACAGAGGGCAGGGCTGCTCAGGGCAAGGGTCACTTCCCACTTTCTTCCCTTACCCCAATTCCATTCCTTTTTCACCACTTCCCTCTCTCCAGGTCCTTTTCTCTTTTCCTTTCTTTCCTCTCCCTCCTTTCCTTTCCCCCCTTCCTTTCCTTTTTCTCCACTTCCCTCCCTTTTTCTTCATTTCCTTCTCCTCACTTTCTTTCCTCTTTCCAATCTCCTTTCCCTTTTCCCTGTTTCACTTTCCCCATTTTCCTTTCCCCACTTCCTTTTCCCCCTTTTCCCTTTCCCCATTCCCTTTCTTTTTCCCCTCACTTCCCTCTCTCCACTTTCTTTCCTCTTTCTCCTCTTCCTTTCTTTTCCCCCATTTCCCTTCCCAGGGTCCCCTCCCAGTTCAATCAGGGAGGTTGTCCCAGCTGACCCCGGGTGGTCCTTTCCATGATTCCAAGCCTGTCACGCTGTGCCTGAGGTCAGGATGTGCCCTCCCATCTTCTTCCCATCCCCTCAGAGCTCCTGCAACTTGTTCCTGTGCCTGGAACTTGCTCCAGCACTTTGCCACGAGGTGGATTTAAGGTAAAGGAGATTTGGGGGATATTCAACTAAATCCTAAACCCACGTCAAAGTTCCTTCTTCTGCTAATCCAGCTTTATCTCTGGATCACGGTGCCTGAGAGCAGGACTCAGGTGTTTGTGAGCACCACCAGCTCAGTGATGCCTCAGGTGAAAACAAAAGTGTCCTGGAGTGACATCTTTTATGGGACAACATTCCATAGAGACAATTCCTCCAGGCCTCCCAGCCCAGTGTCACTTGTTCCCTGCTGCCCATCCCTGTGCTCCGTCCCTTCCTCAATTGCCTTGGCAGATTGATGATTTCATCTGAAAGGAGAGTTGAGGAAAACTCAGGAAGAGCTCAGATTACTGAAAACTGGAAAAAATTCATCTTGATTAAAGCACTTCCCCTGGGAAAAAAAGGATCTCCTGAACTCGGCCGAGGGCTGATTGCTCAGGAGCGGCTCTTTGGGAAGCACCGAGCTGGGATGAGGCCACTTGGTCCTGAACAGCCTCAGAAAAGGGAGGAAAAATCCCTCTGGAGGTGTCATTTGGAGGGCTCTTGGCTCCATCCCATTCAGGGGAAGTGCCAGAATAGGGATATTTCCCTCCCACAGCTCTGATGGTCCCATCAGTCCCAGGGGGTTCCTGGGAGGGAAAACAGGGAGGAGGCAGCAAAGATGGGTTCATTCCTCTCTTGAATTAAATACTGTGCTTATTTCCATGGAGAGCCCTTTGCCTGACACTTCCCAGAGCACACACAGTGTTGGATCTTCCCAATGACTCCACCACACCCTGGGCACCCTCCCCCAGGGCTTGACCTTTTGGGGGAGAAATTTTCCCTGATATCCAGCTAACCCCCCTGGCACAATGTGAGGAAACAGGCTGTCTGCTCCTGTCCTATTTCTTGTCACCTGGGAGAAGAGGCCACCACCCAGCTGGTGGTTGTAGAGATCCCAGAACCCCTGAGGTTGGTAAAGCCCTCCCAGACCATCAAATCCAACCTGTGGCTGATCCCTCACCTTGTCCCTCAGCCCAGAGCACTGAGTTCCATGGCCAGATAACAAAGCCCATCCCCTCCTCGTGTCCATGATGTTGCTGATGGTCCACACTTGGTTCTCCTGACATCCCATCCCACCTTTGCACCCACATCCCCCACCACTCCCACTGCATCCCAAAAGGACATTTTGGGATGTAGTGCTTTGTGCTTCCCCTGGACCTCATTATCCCATAGACAGCAGCCAATATCTCCCTGCCCAGGAATGTATTTACTCACACAAGTAATTCATTTCCCAAATTGAATTATCTGCCTGTGGAGATTGTGTGTTTTGATTGTGTCCCTGCACTTCTGAAACAGGCTTAGGATTGATAAAAGCCAGCTGGGAAGCGGAAACAGCCCATTTCACTACTCTTTAAAGGTTTAAGTTGGTTAACCCTTGTACTGCACCAGGTCTGAAGTCGGGCTGGAGTGTGGAAGCAATTTGTTGGTGAGTTCTCAGGTTGCAAAGTGGGCTGGGAGTGCTCGCCAGGTTCTGTGCCAAGGGGGAAAAGAATCTCTGCAAGGGATCCTAGGAGGGAAAAGGACTTGAGAGAGAGAGATGTGTCATCGTGGGAGCTGTTAGGATTCTGAGAGAATGGGGTAAAATCCCAGCTGAAGGGTGTTCAGGACCAGGGAAGGTTCCTGAGGGTGTGGGGTAAGCAGTAAATCACCCAGGAAGCCCTGACTGTGGGGATGGCAAAGCCCAGCCAGCCCAGGGACAGAAACTGAGAAGCCCAAGGTCTGTCCCTGCTGTTTGTCACCACGAGGGGACTCACAGCCCATGGTTCCATCCTGAGCCTGTGCCAGTGATGGCATCAGCACTGCTGAGAATCATTTAATTTCAATTTAAAACTCACAGGTCTACTTATGAAACCACTTGGTGTATGGGATACTTTCTATATAGGAAAAAACCCCACAACCAAACAGAGAGAAAATTAATTTCCTTCACCCTGCTCAAGTTTCAGAGGAAATTCCACTCTGCCACTCAAAAGCTTCCACAAGAGAGGCAGAAATCCTTTATTTCCAATCATGAAAATAACCCCGGTGTGGTGTTGCCTCCCCTCAGCTGAGCGGTCTGGGCTGGGCTGCACATTCTGCCTTTGGAGTTCGCTGGGAAATTGTCTTTACTAGAAACTAGAAAAGCAGAAGATTTTCCCTTTCCATCCACCCAATGGTGCTGAGCTGCTCGAGCAGAGAACATGGCAAGGAAACGGCCCCGGAGCGAGGGCAGAGCCGGTGAAACCCGTGGGATGCTGCAGGGAAATCAGTCTGCTCCTGGCAGGATTTGGAGGCTTGGATCAGCTGAGGGGTGAGATGAGACCTCCAGAGCGCTGGCCTGGGAGTGTTGTGTCATTTGTTATTCACCACATCCCCCGTGTGCACCCAAACTGTGCCTCATTTCACGTGTCTGGCCGGGGTGTCATCGTGTGCCACGGCCCCTCTGGCCCCTTTGGGAGCCCCTCCAAAGCACAGGGGTCCTTGTGCAACTGAGAAAGGCCAATTTAGGGTGGCTTGGAGGGGGGGCACAGCTCCCCAGGCCAACCCAAGAAGGACACCCTATATATATGTTCTCTAAGTGCTAAACCCAAGGGAAATTACTTCATCAAGCCCTGTAACGAGGGCTGTGATGCAGCCGGTGTTGGACCATGCTGACTTTACAGTGCTGGAATTAATCCACCTGCATTGCAGCTCAGTGAAATCACTTCCAGCCCTCAGAGGCTGCAGGGCTGACTTCATCCTTGCAGCCCCAGATGCAGAGCCCTGGGAGTCGGGAGATCAGGGGGAGGATGGAGAGGCTGCTCCCTGTGCACTGATGGCTCTCAGTCCTCACGGGGATGTTGGATCCGTCTCGGGCATGATCCAGACCCCACAGCTCCCTGAGGCTCATTCTGCTCATCTGCTCCCGTGGCTGCGCTTCCCACAGGGCTGCAGACAGGGGGATTTGCTGCTTCGCTCTCCCCTGATGAGATTATTCCCTTTTAACCCCTGTAAAAATCCGCAGTAATCTCCCTGTGGCCGGAGGTTGCTCGGGGGGCACGGCCAGGCCGATGCTCCCAGCTGTGTCTTGGGTTTCCCTGGAAAAAAGGAGCCTGAGAGGGAGCCTGGGAACAAGGGGAGAACCCGGGATCAGGCTGAGCCCAGGATTGGGGGGAGCCTGGGAAATGGGCTTGAAAACCCCTGGGGAGCAGTGCCGGACTGGGATTGCGGATCCTTCTCGTCAGTGAGGGGGAAAAAATCAGCAGAGAGTCTTCCATGGCAGAACAAAGGGAACAGAGCCTGGAAGAAGAGTTTTGTTCCCTTCCATCTTCTCAAGAGGATGATTTTCAAGTAGCAAAGTGCAGTTAAAAGGCTGTGTTCAACATCAGCTCTTCGGTGGTGGGGCACCAATTGTGGGGTGAGCTGATGAGCTGTTCTGCTGGAAATGTTCCTCGAGAAGATCCCAGAATGGTGTGGTTCCCACAAACCAAAAGGCCTAAATAACCCCCCCCCTTGTGGACAAAACACAGAGGGTTACTCCAGTGATGGGATTTTTGGCAGCTGAGCAGTTCTGGTGGAGGGTGCAGAGCTTCCATCCCCTCAGACACAGAGATGCCGAACATTTCCTGGCACGTATTCCTACAGCCACCCAGACCCCAAGAAAAAAAAAAAAAAGAAAGAAAAAAACCCCAAAACATTTATTTACAATTTCATCATTTGAATTGGCTACAATTGCAATTCTAGTTTTAGGTCTGTTTCACTGTATATTTGGCTATTATTTACTAAATAACTGCGATATGGGGGTGTTTATTTTTGCTACTTAAACAAAACAAAACTACAGAGGAAAATACAACCATAGAATCATTAAGGCTGAAGAAGACCCGCAGGATCACCAAGTCCAGCCATCAACCCAACACTACCACCATATTTACCACTAAACTATGTCCTCAAGTGCCACATCCACATGTTTTTTGGCCACTTCCAGGGGTGGTGACTTCCCTGAGCAGCCTGTTCCAGTGCTTGGCAACCCTTTCCATGAAGAAGTGTGTCCGAGAGCCCTACCAAGTATAAAAACAGAGAAAAGAAAGAGTTTCAGAACTATTTTCAATCTTGAAAGGAAGATTAGATTTCATAAATGGTTCTTCTAAGTGCGCCTTCCCCATCCCAGCAATTGTAATTTGATTTTTCCCTTGACTGCCTCACTGCAATTGTGAGTGGAAGGTGCCTAAAGCAAGTGTAATTTGCCATCTCGTGGCATGTTTGTGAATTACCACAGTTAGGTTTCTTTCAGTCAGTTAAGGATTGCGTTTGTTTCTTTAGGAGAGGTTTGTCCATTCACCATCCCACACAGGGAAAGCTCCCGGGCAGGGAAGAATAACCCCAAGGGATCACCTGCAGCTCTGGGAGCTCCTGCTCAGCACAGAAGTGCAAATTTAATGTTTGTTCTTTTTTTTTTTTTCTTTTTTTTTTTTCAAATATGTGCAGCTCCACAGAATTTTGCACAGTGTTGATACTGATGGTAAGTAAATAATTCCTGCTCCCACCCCACCTCTGCTGCTTCTCAGCTCAGAAAAGTTGTTCTGGGCTGCTCTTTTTTTTTTTTTTTTTTTTTTTTTTTCCCTTCTTTATTTGCAGACAAATTAAGCTCATTATATTCCATCCCTTATTTGCAACAAATATTAAAGATTGACAAGTTCTTGTGGACCAAAAACAGATTGGGAAACACTGAACTAGACATTCCATTTATAATTCCTCCTAACCCAAAACATTTTGCTCTGAATGGATTTTTTTGTATTTTTTAGTGTTGAACTGTTTCAGCTAATTTAAATGCGCTTATTAAGAATTTATAATTTATGTTCCAGTGTTATGCTGCAGAAATGGTATTGGGTTTGTTCCTTTTAAGGTTAAAGGGGGGAGTTCCAGGGATTTCCTGGATGTCACAGAGTTGGAAGGGACCCATGGGGAGCATCCAAGTCCATCTCCTGGCTAAAGAGTTTTCGGTGTAACCATGCAAGGGGACCACAAGAGGTCAACAGTGATCCATAATGGCCTTTATCCCCTTATTTCTAGGCGTGAAATACATTATAGTAAAAATACCCCTCCAGACTAGATTTTCTGGTTATTTTAGAGAAGATTTTCCACTGCTTATAGAACATTGCTTATAGCGGCATTGTTAGCAATCTCTTTTTCTAAACATATTTGAAGGATGATGATCTAATATCCTAGAACATTTGTTCAGTGTTTGCTTTTGAACAAAAGAACAAGTTGTCAAAAAGTAAGTAAATTGTCTGGAAATTTATGTTTTCCACATGACGTGGATGTCTTTATTCATACAATAATAAAATATAGTAGCATAATAGAAAATGGAAAATTAATTGCAATATTCTCCACCTGAATGACACTGATATGATAATAACTCATGCAACAAGGAGGTGCTGGTGCATTTTGCTCCTTTTGCATCGGCAGGTGATACAGAAAAGTTCCTCTTAAGTTTTGAAAAGGATAAAAAACCAAAAACCAAACAAACATGCAGACGCTTTCAGAAGCCTTAAAAACAGGGGATGCCTTGAATAAAGAGAGTTCAATTAAAGGAAGTCATTTCGAAATATAATTGATAGTTTTTAAGTAAGTGTGGCCTTGTAACAGAATGCAGATGGCAAACCCACCACCCAGCCGACCCGGGGGTGTGATGGAGGAGCAAGCAGGAGGTGCAATACATTCTGTTAATTATTTTCACTGCTACAGTTGTTTTGCTGTACAATACAGGTCAACAGGGGTCAGCCCGAAGCTTCTCCTAATGTATTGGTAAATAAATTTGAACAGATATTAATTTGCTAATGGAAAGGTCTGAGCCAGTCGCAAATAGGAGCGGGGCTACTTTGTCTGGCTCATTATTATGCAACGTGGCTGCTCCCAGGCCATTCATACAAAATGTTACATTTCCATAAGGCACAATGTAATTTGTCATGGGGGGGGGAGAAAAAAAAGGAAAAACAACAACAACAACAAAAAAAACCTCGAGCCTGTAAACTATATTAGATTAAAGATAAATGTGTATCGTGCAGAGATCATTCTTAGGGAGCCCACAGAATAATGACACGTTGATCACCTGCCCCCCCAAGGTTGGCCAAAAAACCAATCCAGCATGCAATCTTAGCGATAGTTACATGTTTCAGGGAGAAAAAAAAAATCGGATATGCTATTTCCAGAGGGTATAAACAAGAGGGAGACTTTTTCCCCCGTGTCTCCCCCCAGTGATTTCTCACTCCCTTTAGAAGCTTTGTGCATCAACTGCTTGTTTCTCCCTCCTTTTCTACCCATAATAACAATCCCTAGGGTGGGTTGTTTTGTGATTTTTTTTTTTTTCCTGTGTAAACATTTGTAAATGTCCTCGTTTTACCTCTGCAGAAACAGAGGCCTCCAGGTGTGCCTTGCCCCAGATCCAGGCTGGTTGCAGTGGAACTGGGAAGAGAGGCTGTTCCCAAGCCTGGCAGCATTGCCTTGGTTTTCCACCCTGCAGCTGATTACCAGGTACAGCCAGGGTGCTGCTGACAGGGGTTTTAGGCTGGCAGTGCCACCTCCTTGTTTTGTCTCCCTGCCTGTGCCCCAGGGGTGTGGCACCTGCCTCGAACCTCAGCGTTCCTCACATCAGTTCATGAAGCTTCACTGCTGTGCAGCATTATTTTGGTTCCCTCAGCATCTCCCTCTCTGCCACATTTTAAAACTCGGGCTGTCCAATTCACTCTTTCCATGCTACCGGGGTACGATGGACATAAATGCTGGAGTGGACAGAAACGCTGCTGACACTAATTTATTCTTGAAACAGGGTTGATGCAGGCAGGCGTTTGAGGATTCCCAAATTGGCAGCTTAAAACCTGTGTCCTTAAATTGTATTTATCTTTTCTGCACACAGAATGTTTCTTACCATCCACCCTTTTCTCCGTGTTTAAAATCTTTCCTGGTTTTTATGGGTGTGCTTTTTTATTTGTGGGGGTAGAGTTCCCAGGTTCGGTTTGGTTTGTGTTGCTCAGATGCATGAGGGGACAGGAAAGGCTGTTAATGTTTAAACCTTTGGCATTTTCACCTCTTCTTCTCTCTTTTGTGATGAAAGAAGTGGCACTCGATTTTAAAACGGACACAAATTAAGAAGCATCTAAGGATTAGTCCCTTAATTACAATAATCCTTAAAGGATTATTCAGAGATTGGCCCTTACTAAAGTTTTAAACTTAGCCATGCATTTTAAATCAGGAGCAGACTGAGCTATGGCCCAACAACAAAGAGAGGATTCAGCTTGGAGCATGTTTGCATAAATATATTTAGGCTGAGAAAATAACTCGGACAACGCAACTACTCAGGCAGGTTCTGATTGTTACTGGTAAGCTGCTTGCCCAATGAACCTCACAGCATTTTACCACTTCTCAATAATTTAGTGTCCAAGTGCCAGAGAAAACCTGCAAAGAAGAAACCAGAAAGGGGAGCTCCCTGACTGCCAAGATCCATGGTGGGACTTTTCAGGTAAATTCTTCTCTACCATCTCTGCATATGAGAAGTAGGCAAAGTTCTCAGTTTTTTTCTGGCCATATGGATTTCCACCATCCAGATCCTTCAGTAAACCACAGGTTAAAAAAAAAAAAAAAAAAAGATATCCCAAACCATCTAAATTGCAGTGGTAACTTCACTGACTGTCCCTGCATGGATGACTGCAGCAAAAAACATTTACAGAACTTCTATAAGCAACATACTTCATATATATTAATTAATCAAGATTCCAGAAGCTCAGTTCACTCAATTCTTTTCATATTCTGGCTTGAAATTGTAAACAACTCTAATTTGACAGTTCCAGGTAGAAAGGGGGCAGGGAAGGAAAGAAGAAGGGCAAAAGGTAGTTTATCTTCTTTTCTTTTCATAAAGTGCTGGGTAACCCTCAATATTTCCCTTGACTCCTTCCAGAGACAGACAGAGCTGCTGTCAAATGGCTGAGCAGATCAGTCACATGAAGAACACTTTTGTGTCATTCCACCCATTTTGGCTCAATGAGAGAATAGTAAAATAACTCATAGCAGTGTTTAATTCCACTGTCTTTTTGTCCTAAACAACTTTATTCCAACCTACACCTTTTATTCTGTCCAAATCTCATTGTTTACTCTTTAATTTATTTTTCTTCTTTTTTTTTAAGTTTTCCTAGGAAATCTTTTCCCACAGTAAGAAATAAAATCATGAAGTCAAGGTTTGAGAGTGGGGCTCAAGGGGATCAGGGGGGAACACCTCTCCTATAAGCCAGGCTGAGAGAGTTGGGGTTGTTCCACCAGGGAGACCTCAGAGCAGCCTCCCAGCACTTTTACAAGAAGAAAGATGAGGACAGACTTTTTAGCAGGGCCTGTTGCAACAGGACAAGGTTTTAAACGAATAAAGGGTAGATTTAGTCTAGATAAAGACATTTCTTACAATGAGGGTGGAGAAACACTGGCACAGGTTGCCCAGAGAAGCTGGGGCTGCCCCATCCCTGGAAAGCTTCAAGGGCTGGATGGGGTTCTGAGCAACCTGATCCACTGGAAGGTGTCCCTGATCACTGCAGGAGGGTTGGACCAGCTGGACTTTAAAGGTCCCTTCCAACCCAAACTGTTGTGTGATCCTGTGAAAACAACTCAGTCCTCACTGTCCTTCACAACGTGCTCTTCCCAGGCAAAAATGAGGGAGCAGATAATAACAGTAAATAGCACCAAGGACTGAAACTAATTTTCCTGTTCAGATTAATGTTCTGCTGGGATTCTCTTCATGTGCTGCCCCCTGTTACACCAGAGGATTTTTCTGCCTTCGTTTCCACCCAGGAATGTCTTTGCCTCCAAAAGAAATTATGCTGTTCCTTTGTAGCTGCTGAATACAGCTACTGTTATTATAGAGCAGCTTAACCTGAGGGCTGTGTATCTACAATTTTAATAACTTCATTGTACATGTTTTAGAGGACTTTCTATTTCCATTTCCCTGCAGCATTTATGGGTAAACCAGTGCAAAGAAAGGCAGGCACCTTAAAGTTTCTAAAGTGCCATTGTTGCCCCTCAGCTCAGTAAAAACAGTCACGTGAAAATTAAACACCAGCAAGTATTGAGGGGTGAAAAATTAATTTCAAAACTATGCAAAATATTGAGCTTATAAATGATTGTGTTAAAAAACGATCCCGAGAGAGCTCTGCCTTCCATGGAAACAAATCATTGTATGATCAGAACTTTTTAATCACTAGGCTTGTTAAATTCTAAACACTGTGCCTATAGGCTCGTTCTGCTGCAATCTTGATTAGTTCCCTTCTGCTCTGATTATCTCCTTTGAAAGCTCACACGAAGAGGTTGGAAGCCAAGGATAGCAACAAAAATTAAAAATCAAAATCTACACAGCCAAAGCTCAAGAACTGAGGTTTGCAACCATGACAAATGTTTTATTGCATTTCAGATAGTGGCTCAACATTTTCTGCTGTGAGTAGAAATGCTAAATTTGAATGTGTCTAATCGTAGATACAGCACACTGAAAACTTTTTTGGCACATTATTCCACAAAAAATACTGGCTAGAAATAAAGTGATAAAACAGTGAAGCAATTTTTGTGGCTGTTTTAGAAGTTACTTACATTTTTTGCTAGTACACAGCGTAATAAAGGATTTTATGCAGGGTGATAAGGGAATTACCTTTACTTATATTGTTCGAACCTTAAGAATAAAAGCAGTTGCTTTGGTAATAAGCTTAAAGAAAGTTCTTTTGAAAATTAGTTACACATGTCAGCTCCTTATTTAGGATAAGATTCCAGTCATTGATACTTGAGATTAAGGAAGAATAATCCGCACATCCACCAGGAAATCTGCATTCTAGAGAGCATTTCCCCTACATGCTGCAGGAATTTAGAGGAAGGATGTGGCAAAGGCAGTGAGCTCTTAAAAGCAAAACTTATTTTAAATGTCCCCTTCGAAGCTAAACAATAACATTCTTAAGACTTTCCATTCATTATTGTGTGTTTGTAAAAATTTAGTTGCATTTCTCTTTTCCTTGCATCATTAAAGAAAAATGCAATCTTAGGGCAATCTTACAGTGCCATGATCTGGTTCTGAAAGCAATGCCTCTTGCTGTTCAAATGCTTTGCTTTCTAATGTCAGTGCACAGACATTCAAATCAAATTAAAATATATGTACTACTATCATTTTTTAAACAACAACAAACCAAAAACAAACAAAAACCCAAAATCCCCCAAACTTTAAATTCACTTATTTTTTGTCATTTTTTTTATGTGCATACCTAAAGTGTGTTACTTTCTTTTAAGGAAAAAATATTGCGGGGTCAGTTTCTAAAACAATTAAAACCTTGGTTTTGATTTTAGGCTTTGCCCAGCCCTGGGCACCTGTTTGGAAGAAGAGGTGATATCAACAACTACAACTCTTCCTGCCCATCATCTGGAAATGATGAGAGGAAATGATGCCTGGGCTCTCCCAGGGGAAGGAATTGTGGCTTTTCTCATCGACTCCTCCCGGATGAAAGTTTAGAAAGGCAGAACACCTGAGAATTCTGCCACTGCATAACATTTGTCTGAGCTTCAAGAGCAGAGATTGATTTTCTCTGCCTTTTTCCTCTCGTGGACACCCCTGCAAGCAGCACACTTGACCTCAGGATTCACTTCTTGAGGAGTGCAGGCTGAAGCCTGGAGAGCAGGAGGTGGGTAAGATCAAGAACTTCCATTTTCCAAAAGGCTTCAGAAATTTCTGTGTTTAGGCAACCAGACCCTGGAGAAAAAGGCAACCTTCAGTGGCTCTGTTAGGTTTGTAGGGGTTTCTTTGGGGCACAGGGACAAACTTTGCCCTCTGCTTTGCTTTGTAAAGCTCCTGGTGCCAGTGCCCCTCCTCTGCTTCTCTCCCACAGCCCAGAGGTTCTTCACCACAGACACCTTCTCCTGCTCTTTGTGCAGCCTCCATCAGTAGGATTTTGATTGTGAAAGGCAAATCTTTTTAAAAATATAATGTGGTGCTGGTAATAATAAGAAATAATGTGGAATACATCATTCCTCAGGACTAGAATAAGAGGTTGCTACAAACTCGCTGCATTCAGCTATGCCTGTCCTTTGCAAATCCACAGAATACAAATAACATTTTTCCTGCACTTCCTGACCTATTTTCTAATCTGCTTCTGCTTTCAGAAAAGACATAATAACTGTCTTATTTTTACTCACCTTTCTGACCTTGATTCATCTGTGCTATTCCTTTTGTCCTCAACAAATCAGCCTTAGCACTGAGAATGACTCTTTAAAGAGAGGACATGTCCTGCTTGTGTTGCTTTTTCATTCCAGGCTGTCTGGGGGTGTTTGTGTGTGTGTGTCTTCATCACCTTATCTGCTGTAACAATTAATTACTTTTTTTTTTTTTTTGTCAGCTGACAGCAGAAATGTCCATGTCAGTATTCATAGGATTGATATCCTTTAATGCCTCTCTTAATTTTCACTGTAGCTGTTAATTGTCACCAGACTGCTCAGCTTTTTGTAGGAAGACCATTTACTGTGATGAACACTTTGTTATCCCAGCACTGTCTTAAAAATTCGGTGTCAGTTTATTGTAAAATTTAACCCATGATCTAGGAATGCCCATAAAATGCCAAGGACATGAGAGGGGGAAAGTGCCTGCAGATGCTTCCTAAGATGAGCACCAATGGTAAGAGTTGGGCTCTGGGCAATGGAGGGATGAGAGTTTTGTTTCAGCATTCCTACCTTCAGTTTTAACTTCTGGAGAAAGACTGATGTTTTCCTGGCTTTCTGTTTCACAGTTTTCCCCCATTGTCTTTAAATTTAAATATTTTAAGGTTTATTTTTTTAAATCTGGAAAGTTACCAAGGATGTAGCAAATGGCCTCTTGCTTGGGTGCCAGAACAGAAGTGTGTGAATGGGCCAGAAAAGATTCCAGCTGAATTTTCATATTGGAGTCCTGAAGTGCTCCAAGCATGATTGGCTGCAGATCACTTTCCATGGGGCTGTTAAGTGAAAACAGCCAAAAAACCTGGAATGATGTCCCAGTGTGACCTCAGTGCAAAAGATGGAAGGGAAGCAGAGTTAATTCTTGTTCTTGTTCAGAGCAGTTTTAATGTGGGTGTCACTGCCTTTAAGGAATTCCCCACTCCCTGGGCCTCATTCCTTCGAAAAGCAAAGATGGATTTGTCCCTGGTCAGATGGATTTGGACTCTGTTCAGTCTCTACCAGACCTGCTGCTGCCCCTGCTCTCCACAAGTGGGAAGTTAAAAAGGGACCAATGCACAATCCCTGGAACCTCTGCACACCAGCTCAGAAAGTAAAGCCACCACAAAGCTCCATTCAGCAGGAAAGTCACACAAAGCACCCACCACCCATTCAATAGGAACACTTAAGGCAAGGGGCAGAAGTGCTCCAGAGAAGCATGTTTTGCCACAAGCAGCTATAGACACACTTCTCATTCCATCTTTCACCCAAACCTTTACCATCAGGGCTCTGCTATTCAACTCTTCTAAGAAATTGGCTCTTTCCTGATAACCTTTTTTTTTTTTTCCAGCCTGTTTGCTGATGTCAGGAACGCTAAGCTGGTGTATCTCCACCTTTACAGAGGTGGAGTCAGCTTTTTCTAATAAATAAAAACCAACCAAGAAACAAAACACACACATTTAAAGAATCTTTTGCTTTAAAATGAACTCTGCTGTATGAGCCAATGTAGATGCCTCAACTTAGTTCTCAATTTATTTACAGTGGGATTTTGATTTGGCTTTCCTGTGCTAAATCAAGTAAAAAGGCAAGTATTTAGAAAAGGCTAAGGGTTTGGGGGAGTTTTTGCTTCTAGATTGGTAATGGTTATCATCACCAGGGAATAAAAGCTGCATCAGAGTAGAATTACAAGAAATTATCTGAAATATCATTGTGTGAATCCAATCATCCAACTCAGATTGGATGTATGGTTCTGGGAAACCACAGTGTTCCACCCTCTGTCCTCAAACCAGCCATAAAATAAGCAGAAGTCAGCTTGGTCATCTGAAGTGTTTTATTCAACAGCAATCCCTTCCCATTTCTCCCTTTTTCCAAAGGACATGGAAACCCTTTCTCCACAGTTACCACGGCAGGGAGAAACAGAGGTTGTGCAGGCACCCTCATCCTGCAGGTTCATGGCAGCCCCAGACAACAGGAATTGCTCTGCTGAATTAATTATTGTCTTTTTTTGGGTTTGCCCTGAGTTTTTAATTTTTTTCTCATAATAGCCTGACAGACTTGAAAGAAGACCCATCTCAGAGGCAGAAGCCAAGAAGGAGTGTTATGGAAAGGAGTCATCAAAGCAGTAGGATGGACATCATATCTGAAAAACCATTTTTTCCCATTTACTCCCTTAAAAAAAAAAAGTCTTGGGTGAGATTTGGTGCAATCCTCAAGCTGCCTTTGCTGTGCATTTACCTCAGCTCTGGCCCTGGGTCAGCAGTGCTCGATAAAAACCCTCACTTGTTCCAGGCTCTGCTGTGCCCTGCATGGGGAAAAAAAAAAAAAAATAAAAAAAAAAGCTGGTGTTCCCAGTTCAGTTCCTAATGGACAGGTGTTCACGGCACAAAACCCTCCATCACAATCGGCCCTAATTAGCACCTTTATCAGCAGCCTCCCCAGAGAGGCCAGAGAATGAAGGGGCTTGGAAACTGAGCCACCAGCCCTGCTCATCGCTGGAGGTGAGCCCTGCAGGTCAAGGTTGAGGGGCAGTGTGAGGAAGCTTTCCCTGGGCTCTGCCTGCTCCATGAATAGGGGACTTCAGTCCCAGGATTGTCAATCTGGCACCTTTCAAAAGCACTAAATTCACTTAATTAAGAGACAGGGGGGAAAAAAAAAATAGCCTTCCCTAGCAACTCTTGCATCAAATGGCACTTGTGCTACCTTATATTCTGAGCACCTAACCCTATTAGCATGGCATTGTGTGTTTCTGTTGGAGTGCCTTTATGGGCACACCAATCTTAACATACACACTAATGTATACTGGGACATTTAGCAGCATTTGAAATTAAATTGACATTATCAAGGAAAATTTATGGCTTTTTTTTTTTTTAACATTATTCTCTGTTACCTGTTATAAACCCTTAATTCCACAGAAGAGTATTTTTTTTCGCCATATGAATATTTTTTTTCCCCCCATGCAATTAAATCACTTTCTCCATTGAATTTCATGCTTTCCCTGATCATTTTGTCCTTTTTCTTCTTCTTTTTTTCTTCTTCTTTTTTTTTTTTTCTTCTTTTTCTTTGTTGGCACAAGGCAACACTTTTCATAGCTGTGTTCTCGTGAGAGATCAGTCTATTGTCTGCTGAGTCCACAAACCATCCGCCTCATTTTCTTTTCAGAGAGATGCAGGATATACTAATTTGTACAATAACATAATGCAGAGATAGTAATTACCTATTTTTACCCTGTCCTGAGTGTGTGTAATTCTTAGGGCTACAGGCTCAGCTTTATGGCATGAAGGAGGCTGCACCTCACAAATGTGAACATTTACCACTAGACAAGTGGACTTTTCCTGGTAGAAACTCTGATTTCTCAGAAATCCCTTAATCTAGTCTCTTAATACTGTTATAAGTTCCTGTATTTATTCCACCAGGTAATGTTTCCCAATGAGAGTGTGTTTACTCTTCAGGTAGGACCAGGTGATTATGCTCTAAATAGGCTATCAGTGATAACCAATTTATACTCAGCAACTTCGATTTTTCATCTTAGAACATCCGTTAACATGTCCATTTTAATTCCACTTTCTAGAACTCTCTCTACTCTCTGTCTTTCTGCTGAGGAAAATCTGAAAAACTGAAAGTTTTGGGTGAAAACTATTGTGAATATAAAGAGTATCTTTGAGAGGCAGTGTGGTCTGTAGAGCAGATATCCTGTGAGGTAAAGTTTACTGTGCATAGGTGTATCTGTGGGGGTTTTTTCCTTCCTTGGTGCCTTTCTCTTGGAAGTTTCGTGGATCAGGAACTCTTTTGCTCTCAGTTTGTACAGAATCTGCCATGAAAGACTCTGTGAAAAAATGAGCTCCTGAAGAATGGCATCAATCTACAGGAATATGCTGTAGTTCTCTTGCTGGTACAACCCACTTCCTTCTCAGGGATTTTAACACCAGAGAGGCACCAACAGAAAGAATGAAATTCTTAGGATTTTGTTGTAAAGTATTTGTTAGTGAATTTTAATTCGAGAATCATTCCTGGTCCAGGATTCCATGCCAGTGCTGTTCAGCACATGGCCATCAAGATTTCTTTCTGAAACGTGGTCTGGCTGCCCACTCAGGGTCCAGTTTTGTGACATCAGCAGTATGTTTTGTCCCAGGGCTCGGGGCTGTCCTTGAATCCTTTGTGTTTGGCCGATCCATCAGTGCCCAGGAAGGAGCTCCTGGTGCCTGATCATCCTGTCCCTGCCCTGCTTTAGGGACCCCCTGAACAGCCCATGCT
This sequence comes from Pyrocephalus nanus, assembly GCA_038380795.1. Taxonomy (NCBI): domain Eukaryota; kingdom Metazoa; phylum Chordata; class Aves; order Passeriformes; family Tyrannidae; genus Pyrocephalus; species Pyrocephalus nanus. The sequence continues at coordinate 18,513,759 of CM076274.1, read as the reverse complement.
GGGGGTGGTTCCATGGCCTGCTCAGGGTTCCCTCTCTTGGGGTTTTGCCAGGGCTCTTATCCCCTGTCACACTTGGCAACAGCGACATTTCCATCTGCAAGAGAAGGATGGGTGAGCTCCGGGCAGGACCCAGCAGGTCTCCAGCACTGCCCATCACCAGCACATTTACCGGGGAGGCAGCCAGGCTACCTGCCCTGCCCAGCAGCAGAGGAATGCATGCCCTGGGGACCAGAGATTTCCTGCTCAGAGCCAGCCCTTTTTGCCTTCCAGGCACAGCAGGATTCCTGTCTGGAGGTTTCAGGCAGTGGGAAGTAAATCTCTCTCTTCTAAGATCAGTCTGTTTGCAAGGAGCACTCTTCCCTTTTCCTCTCAACTCTCCTCATTTCCATCATTCACTGCCTAGGTGATATTCCAAGTCCAAACCTCCACTGTGCTCTTCCCTTTGCCCCCACTCTTCCTTCTGGTTATTTGGCATTGCTTTTTCCTCTCCTCAGTTCATCCCAGTGGATAAAAGCACGGTGAGCTAAGGAAATAAAATATAATGTTCAATTGAAAATATCACTACGGAAACTTAAAAATAGGGTGATTCTTTGCCAGAGCAAAATTCACTGGAGATTTGATGGAATGGCAGCCAAAGTCTCAATATATGTAATTAGGCAAAGAAAAGAAAAACAAAGGAAAGCAGTTTCAAGAGATATATAGAGGAGAGTTAATGAAGGAAAACTAAGCAATGAGGGTAGTGCTGAAATTTTTGTGTCCAATATCTGAATTAAGGGTGTGTTGATAGGAAAATGGGGGATTTTCTGATAGGTATTTCAAAACACATCACCTACTGCTTCAGTATCTGTGAAAAAACAAGACCTGTGTACTATGTACCTTAGACAATTAGACATTAGAGATGTTATGCATCTCTTGTTTTAGGCTACTTTCTAAATTGTGCTTCTATGAGACTAATTGAGAGCAATTAGAACTCAATCCCATCAATTATTTTAAGCAGCTTAATTTTGGTTAATATTTTTCTTTGTTAATTTTGAACTGAGGCTGGGCTTGCTGCAGGCCTGGGATTGAGAAGATAAATAATGCAATAATTAAATGGCAAGGCACAGATGACTCTTTTATTCCTACACATGAAACTCGTATGACTGGCATGATTTTAGCAAATTGGCCTGTAGGATGGCACTGGGTATTGGGAGAAAACTCCTCCAGCAAGGAGCTCAGGCCTGAGCATTGCAGACCTGCATTATCCTCTCTCGCTGCCAGGAGAGGCTTCCTCATGTCTCTGCTGGTCCAGTCATTTCACCACTGCAGCTCTGAGTAAGTTTGGAATGAATTTGAAGCCCAGGATGTTAAATCACATCTGTCTGCTGCAGCTGAAGGAAGAGGGGTTCTGGTTTGTCTCCAGGAGGAGGATGAGCAGAACCCGACTTGCACACTTTGCCTTCAAATGTGATTTTTTCGTGTTTTTTATAGCAGAGCACACACAGTAACTGAATTTTACAACTCTGGCAATTATCAGGACTTTTCTTTAAAGCAAGGAAGTCTAAGAGGAACCAATAAAAGATTTTGGAAAGGGTCTGATCAGCTGAAATTGCACACAACTTTGGTACTGTAGAAGGCCAAGAAATGAGATTTTCCTGCCTACTGTGGGCCTGTCTTGGGCTGAAATTGGATGCATTCTTTGATAAATGGGCCCCCAAAGAAGACATATGTACACAGTTGTGATAAACCAGCTTATTTTTAAGTCAGATTTATGAATTTGAAGCCACAACTGAAAACAAGGCCATGCAGTGGGAATGAAGACGAATATTTAACACCAGGTCAGAAATAGGTTTCTGAAAATAGGAGATTGTTGAAGTTAGGGTGGACATGTGCAAATTGCAAAATATCAGCAGGTCTTCTCTGCTGCAAACTGATCTAAAGCAGCTTTCCTGTTTCCCCAGCAACCTTGAGCAATGCTAGCTTGTTTCTTTGGAAGTAAATTAAATGTGACTTTCAAGTAGTTCATTATTTCAGTAGCCACAATGGCTTTCGGAAGCAAGGACATTCGATAAATCATATTAGGATTTGCTGCACTTCTGAAGGGAGGCAGATAAAGGATTTTTGCAGGAACAGTTTTCAAATCTACTGCATTTTTTTATTTTTTTATTTTTTTTTTTTAGAAATTACAAAAATTATGTTCCTATTGATACATGAGGAGGAAAAAGAAAAAAAAAAGAGAGAGATAATAAACTGTATTTCCCGTGTGTGAAAAGAAAGGTAAAGATTGTTTAGTGTTGCACGGTGGGTGGTGCTGGCTTGGTGGTTGCACTTGATGGTCTTAAAGACCTTTTCCAACCTTCACAATTCTCGGATTCCCTGATAAAGGGCAGCCCTTCAGGTGAGATTCCAGGTGGGGGTGAACACCATGGACCCGTGGGAAGGGACCTTGAAGATCACCCAATTCCAACCCCCTGCTGCCAGTGGGACACCAGTGGCTCTGCCCTCCTCTCACCCTCACCCTCAAACCCCAAGTACGAATATTTTTGCCCTGGTGTTCTTGTAAGTGATTGCTTGTGGCATCTTATATTCTTATCTCGGCTTGTGCAGCCCCCTCATGAATATTCTGTACATATGGAAGAGTTTTCTATATCATGGCCCATTAACAAGGAGGATAATCACTCATCCAGTTATCAGGAAGTCAGTGAAGGCCTTTCCCTGAGCCCTTTGAGCAAAGAATCCTGGGAGATCAAGGGAGGTTAAATGTGGCTGACATTATGATGGTTATTTTCCTGGGTAATTACTGTATGATAATAAAATTGATCTGAGATGGGGACACGGGGTATTAAACTCTTTTAGGGGCTAAAAGGCCATATTAGTGACTCTTTTTTTTTTTTGCCTTTTTTTAGTCCTGGGGCAAAATGCACATTTGGTACATCCAGATGGACATTGTCTCTCTAACCCCCCAGTGAGGGCACAGTGTACACACAGATGATGTGCTATCACACCACAATGAGAATTTATTCCAATGGAAATGCAAAAGGGGAGGGGAAGGTGGAATGGAGCATCATTGCTAAAAGCAGCAACACTGAATTTTCAGGTTCAGGCTGAAAAGTTCTAATCTCTAGAGAACTTAAATTGTTTAATGACACATTAATGAGCTTCACCTGCCTTCCCTTTGCTGTTCCATCACAGTTCAGCCACACTTTCCAAAGCCAGTGCATTCACACAAATTAGCAGGACTCTGCATTTACAAAAGCCACTTGTTCTGTGTATAAATGTAACCCCAAAGTGGCTCAGGTGTTCTTCTGGTTGTTGTGGGTGTTGCCAGCACTGCAGCAGAGCCAGTGAAAGCAGCTGATTGTGTCCAGTTGGGATGTTAACATAAAACCAAGTTTTCTGTAAGTTCCTCTGCTCATAAAACCAAGTTTTCTATAAGTTCCTCTACTCATCCAAAAAAAAAAGAGCAATACTCTTAGTTGCACAACCATCATCACTGTTATGGCTTTTCCGGCTGGAAATGTGGAAAAAGGCCATTTAAAAAATGAGAAACATGCTATTTCTAACACAAGGCACTATACTTTAGCCAGGGTGGGAAATACCTCTTGTTGTGGAACCTGGACTTTTTCATTGTCCACTGTAGGGCCTTTCCAAGTTATCCTGCTTCATATCTGCCTGAAAAGTGTCAGTCTTGTGGCTGTTCTGGAATTTTATTTTCTTGTGAATGGCTATTTGGGTAGAAACTGGCATTTTGAAATACAAAATTTGATCTCACTTTGCAATATTTCCCTATTTCACAGGCTTTAAGGAATTGTCACAGGATTTTATTTCTTCTATGTCTCTTACATCTCACATTTTTTTTCAGGGTTTTTTTTTGTGTTTGGGTTTTTTTTGTTTGGGTTTTTTTTTGTTTTGTTTTTTGTTTGTTTTGTTTTGTTTTTTTTTGGGGGGGGGGTTGGGTTTTTGGGTTTTTTTGAAAATAATACACTGCTGATTTCAGGAGTCACCTGATGCAGCTGTCCAGTGTTGCTGTCTTTAGGAGCATTCTCCAGTGCACAGAGATGACACCTAATTACTCCATACACAGTTCCTACCAGCAGCAATTTTCAGTGTGCAAAATCCACTGGTAATTGAGGGAGAGAAACATGCAAGGTATTAAAATCATTCTTACCAGGAAAGCTTTCAGGAGGAAGGGAGGAAAAAAAAAAAAAAACAAACCTGGATGTGTTTCCTAATAAAAATGAAATTCTTTCTTAAACAGGGCTCAGTGGGACGTGGTAGCTCAGGTGCCATCATACCAGAAATGACACCAAATTTCAGTGTGGGGAATAGATGATGTGAAGCAAACAGGAGAAGACAGAGACAGCCTGAAGCTGCCCAAGTTGACTTCAAGGTCCCTTCCAACACTAACCATTCCATGATTCTGTGACTGCCCAGCTGGTAGGAACTTGGAACAATACACATCCTACTTCACCTCCTGATGGAGAGAAGCCTCATCTGAGGGACGGATCATGTTCCTTACATTTTGTCCCCTTTCCCAACAAGTGTAACCTATTTATTTTCCTGAGCTTTTTTCTTCTGGTTCTCAATCTTCTCTTTTCCAGTTCCTAGTCAACCATTTGTATGGTTAAATAACTCACCAGGTGAAACAGAGAAATGACTGTTCATTATTGAGCATATCAGAAAATGGTTGTGTGCATACTGTTGTTTTGGTGTGACTACACCTCCCCTGAATCTGCCTTCTCTCTGACTAAATATTCACAGGCTTCAGGTGAAAACCAAAATATTAAGCCAGATACCAGGCAGATTGAGCACCCCTATGCAAATAATTTATATTAATCAAACGTGCCATGATCAGTTTTCAGAACTGCTCGGCCAGTGGAAAATATGATGGAAAATAAGACTTCTTTAACAAGGCTACCAAGTAAATTTTATTTGCAGAAATATTAATGCAGGCCTTCTCCTGAAAAAGGGAAATATCAAATATGTAGCCAAGAAGTGGTTAAGATTGTAGACTAGGAAACAAATAAACTCAAACACACAAGTCCATTTAATGTGATTGTGAATAATCACTTTCCCAGCTAATATGACCTAATTAAAAAAATCAGATGTTCCCTTGGCTCTCCAGGTTTTACAAGAGCTGTGTCAGAGCACTCTGCCAGCATACAAGTGGAACACAGGAGCTTTCCTCTGCTTTCCTCCCAGAGTGCCTCTGTCCTGCATTCCTTCCCTTCTTAAAATTCAGGATTCTTAAATTCAGGACTGAACTACAGCTCCCATCGAGCAGTGCAGGCTCCTCCCTGCCTGGGAAGGGTGAAGGGCTGCAGTCACAGCTGGGATGTTTCTGAAGTTCCTCTTTTATCAGAGATGGAAATTTGTCTCACAGATTCAGTTTTTGTGTTTGGAAATGTATTTTCTGAATTCTTCTCTCTTCTATAGATTTTTCTCTGGCATGTCTGGGCAGCTACACGTGAGCATCCATTTAATCAGGTGAAAAGGGATCAGAATCCTTTTCTGTGCCAGGAGTTGCTCAGGAGCTCAGGGAATTTTATAGTCAAATCTGTGTCTGCCACACACCTGAGAGTCAGCACAAGTTCATGCAAACAAGCAAAATTCTGGTGCTGGGACAGTCACTGACGTTTGGCCTGCTTGAAAAGTTTAGTTACTCTTATTCCTGCCAGGTTTTATAACTCAAAATAACCTCTGGAAAACAAGAAAAAGAGGTGTCAGTAATGTTCAGCCTGATGATTTCTTGAGAATCCACTCAATCACCTCCACGAGCTGTTTCTGAAGAAACAATCACTGAATTAACGAAGAGCATTTTAGTTTTGCTGGAAGTGTTTATGTAAATGGCCTCAAATAGGGATGGGGGTTTGGTTTGGTTTGGTTTGGTTTGGGTTTTAATCCTTTTGTACTTCTGACTTTTCCACCTGCAGGCTGAGGAATAATTCCAGCATCATCTGCAGCAGGCACTGACTCCTGGGTAGTTCCACTTTTTAAAGCCATAAGTCAGTGGGACTGCTGTCCATGAGAGTATTCCAGGGAAGCAAAACCATCTGATGGAGTGGCCTTCAAATTCTGCTTCAGAAATGCTAAAAGTTAAGAAATATAATTAAACTGCAACCGCATTAACATTTATATAAAATATAACCCAAATGCTTATCCCGATTCGCCAAACAAATTACAGTTTGAACATTATAAAAAAAAAAAAAAAATCAGCTACTTATCAACGGCACCATTTGAAATTATTGCCAGTACTACAACTCTAAATGCATAAGATGCCTTAAATACAAACCCTGAACATTTACATAGTGATTTCATGAGCAAAGCAAAAGGTATTTGCCAGTAACAGTACAGGACTCAGCATTTTTATTGTCTGAGTAATCCTGGTTGGCTCTGATATGAAAATTCAATTATTTTAGAACGGGTCGTCTCATTAAATTTTGACAAGGAGCACAAGCTCAGTCCCAGCCCCAGCTCTAAGAGGCTGTGGGAGCCTGACAGCTCCACGGTGAATTTTCAAATGTAGGATTTTTACAGGACAAGATTATCTGACAATTTTGTATTAAAAAAAAGAAAAAAAATTAATCAAATACATTGTAATATCCAACACTGCTAACTTGGCCTTTCTGTAGATATTTTTATGAAAATTTATTGTAAAAAAAAGAAAAAAGGGAACCCACTGTTTATTGCATCTTTTCCCCCAAGCCCACCTCCATGTCTGAGGCTCCACAATTGTGCTAGGGGGAAAAAAAAAAGTGTGTCTTTATGTGAACAGCAAGTCTTTAGCCACTCATTGTTAGCAGTTTTCCCCTTTCCACAATTGAAATGTATTTGCAATCATTTTTATAAATGTGGTTCTTAACAGTGGTAAATCTTTTATTAAGCCTACATGTACACACACACCCCATTAGTGCTCTCAAGGAATGTTTAGACAAAACGTTCTGGTTTTCATCAGAAAATGTCAGTTCCTTGAAACTAAAGCTTTTTACAGGATTACAACACTTGGGCAAGACTTAGACTGGAAAAGGCTTCTGGAGTGTAAGATGACATTCCATGGGACACCAATCAGTCCTCAGACTGCTGGAATATTTTCACTCATGGCTCTTGCACAGCTCACCTTCCACCAGCTGGGACTGCAACCTGACCACGATGTTGTTTATTGTGCCATAGATTTCCCTCAGTCAACCCTTCTGAAACTGTTCCAGGCTTGATAATCCAGATAAAGCAGCCAAGTGGGGATGGACAAGGTGGGAAGAACCAAGCTGAGGACCAGGTTTGGGAGGATATAAAGTTAGGCTGTCTTTTGGCAAGCAAACACTGATTTATTAAGCTTGTTCATGACCATATTACCCTAAGATTCTCTGAATTTTCACACTGATTTCTCATAGTTACTGTTATTTCACCCAGCAAATAAAATTCTTTTATTTTTATGTTACATTATTTCTAACTTTTCAGTAAACCAGAGAGTCTGTGTAGTTATCACTGCAACGTGAATTTAAAATAGTGATATTAAGGAAACAAATCATTAGATAGCAGTAACAGTTGCACTCCATTATCTGAAAGGTCTTTTCCAGCCTTAACAATTCTGGGATTCCACTGCAAGCTCAACACAAATGTTCCATTTAAGACCTACCCCAGGATTCCTTGAAAACAAAATGTTCAAAGCCCAAACCAGTGTCACACCTGGACCAGCAAAAGAGCATTTCTGTCAAAGAGCTAAAAATCAGAGTGGCAGAGGCGTCCCCAGTGTGCCAATCTCCAGAGGACAGTTATTCAAGGGGACCTGGTATGGGAAAGAGCAGATTTGTGGCACTATTGGTTAGGCCCAGGGACATTTGAAATACAAACTTCCTAGGGGAAAAAAAGAAAAAAAAAAAAAAAAGAGCAGTTTGAATTTCTTTTTTTTTTTCCTACATATTTTAATTAACTTCTGTGAAGGTCACACATATCTCTATCTCTGAAATGCACGGGGTGTCACTCATTTTAAAAATCTGGATATTTAGCATTATCTTGCCATTATAGTCCAACTTTATTTTAATCCGAAATTTCGCTGTAGTGATCAAATAAAAGAGATGACAAGCTCCCTATCCTTACAAGCTAAGCATTTTATGTTTTATGCTCAGATATACTCTGTGTGATATAAGATGAGACTTCATAATGGGATTCAGTGCAGTTGAGTGCTAAATTATAGCAGGCTTATATCACAGAAAATTATAACAATGAGAGGAGAACTCGTATCATGGCTTTAGCAAAGAGAGGGAAATTAAGACTTTTTTGCAATTAAAGCAGTAACCTAAAACTTTAAAATAATTTAAACAGTTTCTGAATACCTGTAATGTTCTGCACTTATCTGGCAGGGGGATTGGCAGTGGTTTGAAAGGATCCAAAGGAAATGGGGACAAGGTGTATGTTATGTCCTCAGAACGCAGATCTGTCATTTTCTGCATTGTTCATGAATGCATTGGTATTGAATATCTCTTTCCCACCAATTCACAGGCTCCATGCAGGACTGGAGAGAAAACCAGTGTAATGTTATCGTTAAATTGATGTTGCATACAACTTTATGATAGTCCTGACAACTGCAGCTTGTGAATTTGCCAAGAGCAACCTAATAAGTGATTTTCAGAGATGAACACTGGACTGTGTGGTAAAATAATCCCTTCCCTTCAGAAGGGTAAAACTGCAATTTTCTTGTAGACATAATTTACGGAATTATTACTGACAATTTTTTGAATTCCACTGGGTGAAACACTGGGGGCTTGAGAACAGAATTTCTTATCCTTTTAAGAGCAGGCGAATTTTAAACAGACAGTGTGTCTGTAGCATCTGTGTAATAACACAGGAGGAACCTGACCTGCAAAACTGCTGCTGGATTCCTTCCCTTATTTAAAGTCTCCTGCCTGTTTGAAGGCTCAGGTGCTCTGTGGTTCACAGCTTTGGGTGAGATGCAAAAAGAGCTCAGGTTCATATTCTGATTTCTTCTCACGTCCCTTTGGAGTGCAGTGGAGAGTGCATTCAGGAGGAGGTTTTTCACTGCTGCATAAAAAGACCTTGCCAGAGCTGCTCAGGAGATTTCCTGCCCTGATGAAAAACTAGAAGTTTATGTAATTGCTTAGATTGCAAAGCACGATGAAAATGATTCCACCCAAATGTCAAGAAGGAAGAAAAGCACCTGAAAAAAAAAGGTGTTGCAAATTGCACTGATGTGATGTTTCGATTTCTTGGGGAAAGTTGTTTTAGTAATCTCACAGGAGCAAGGGGAGAGGGAAGAGTGTTCAATAAAGGTGTCACATCTCCAGTTGTTTTAGACCCAGTCCTGTGGACTTACTGCAAGCACATGAAGATTTCCACCACCACCCATGAACCAGCTGAAAATCAGTGGCAGTAATTTCGGTGAATCAGGTGTAGGTAACGTTGCACAGCTCAGGCTTGGAGTTGGACAGCAAAGCACCCTGTGCTTGTTTGATTTCTTTGTGATACAAATGAAGGCATCAAACTTGCTGCTTTTTCTTAACCTGGAAAATCTCTTGCACCCTGGGCTGGACACCTTGCAGGGTTTGACTGCCTGGTTCGAGGCAGCTGTGCAGTCACCCCTGGTCTCTGTAAATTCTGACAGCCCAGGGTGGAGCAGATGGGCTGCCAGGACAGTTCCAGATGCGAGGATGTCAGGCCTTTTCATTCCAGCTCTGGTGGCTTTCTGTGGTTTGAGGAAGTGATTTGGCCACTCCTGTTCACAGCTCTCGGGGAAAAGCTGGTTTGTGGTGATGCCAAATCATGGACTTTGAACCAAAGGGGGGTAAATTCAACCTCTTCCCACTCTGCTGGTGCCTTCTGGGGAAAGTCAGGATGGATAATTTGTCAAATAAGACTAAAATGGGGATTTCCCAGAAGCACTGACTCTCAGATGGAAAGGGCTGTAGCCCCAGGGCTCAGCTGGTGTCAATCCCTGCCTTTAGGGGAAGCATTTTGAGGGGAACCCAAGCAACAGGAATTTAGAAGGATGCACTGAAGCCCACCCTTCCCTGCTCAGAATTCCTTCCCTGGCACTCTGCTCGGAGTCATCTGTTGATCAGTTCTTGCATTAGTCAAACTCACCTGAAAAGAGGGGTTTGGGACAAAAATATATGCTCTTGGTGCCAAGTTTGGGAGAGATTTTTAGACATTTACTGGAACAAGCAGCCCAGATATAGCAAAGACACAAACCAAGGAAAGTCTTTTCTTAAAGAAAGTCTAAATAATGTGGGTGATGTCTAAAATCCAGCAGCACACCTAACAGGACTGGCTGAAAACAAGAGGGGAAAATGCCCCATAAAATGCAGTTACCTTCCACGTTCTAAACTCAGGAGCAGAATTAGTGGATAATACAACAGGGTTAACAAACAGAAAAAACCCCAACATGCTAAATTGATCTTCCAGCATTCATCATCATAAACTGCTTGGTCTGGCTTGAAATGCCTGAGAGTTCTTCATTAAAAAAGAAATGGTTAAAACAGTACTGGATATAAATTGCATACAATGAAAACCAAAGCAGAGCTGGAGAAAAACACAGTCCTGAGCCAGAGCAAAGTAGAATGTTTTGCTGGAATATCTAGATTATCAAGAAATAAAATAGTTTAAACTCATCCTTTGCTGGCTGCTAACCGTAGTGGTTTTAAAATGATCCACATGAGGCGTTTCAGTAGAAAAAATAAGGTGTGTTTATAATGGTACAGTTTTTCAGAGTTATATAAAGGTAGAATTTCCCCCTTTTGGCACTGAAACCTCAGCCAGAACAAACCCAACACAAACAGTTGCTGGAATTGTCTGCTATGGGCAAGGTCTGTATTATGAATTTTCAGGATCCAGTGGCCTGACCTCTTTTAATTGAGGGAACAGGAGGCTCAGAGACAACAACAGGAAATCTTGATTTTTCACTATTTCAAAAAGCATTTCCCATGAATCCTTTTTCTGATGTAAGGGCTGAAATGCATGTTCTCCTCAGTTGAGGCAGAGGGGTCTAACAATTAATGGGAGGAACTTCCAGTGATTTTACAAATTCCTTCATTTCCACTAGCTCATGGTGTATGTGAACCATGGAAACATATGTCTCACTCAGTGCCAACATTTAAAACTGCACCCAGACTTTTAATAGATAGGGGGGGGGGGAAATGGTTTATATTTTATTCTTCCTTTAAAACTGGTGGAATTTCAGCGTGGTAAAGATCAGCTAATTGACACATGGGGGGGGGGCAAAAATAGGAATCACATATTTATTGCCCATTTTTAACGTTGTTTTTTTTTTCCTTTCTGAACCCAGACTCCAGGCCAGCCTCCTATCCAAGTTTTCCTTCATGCCTTATTGTCTATTCTGTTCAGCTATTTAAAAAATGTTGAATATCAACAATGGCTTTCAGTAGTGTATTGTCAACTTTTGTATGAAGCAATCTTGGTTGAATGAGAAGATCCCAGAGCTTATAGTTCTATCTACTGTGCTGCACTGGCTTTCTGCTTGAATGTGTGTGACTGATAACGGGGCAAATTTCTCCCCTCGTTATTCCATTTCAGCCACACAATTCATTTTGCCAAAATCTTTCAGGAAGTATCTTTATAAGGCGTTTGCTCGAGACACCAGGTAAGTAAAAATGAGTGCAGATCCAGCAACTGCCTGGCCAGGTTTGTTTGTTAATTGTAGAGCTGCCTCTGCTGGGTTGTTTTGCAGACTTTTATGGGTTTGTGTGCTGGGAATCATCTCCAGCAGAACATCTCTGCTCACATAAAGAAATTTGCACTGGATCTGCGTTGCTTTTGAAGCCCAAAAGCAGTATTTACAAATATCTGGGGGGGGGTAAATGTTGCAAATGTGTGCACAGTTTATGGAACAAGATTTTGCCAATGTTATTGTCAATATGCAAGCTTATTTCTCTCTGGAAATTGTGGTACTAAAACTGTTTAAAGCATTTTGGGGGGGGGTTTAACTGGTTGTTAACCTTCCCAGCGGGATATGTTTTTATTTTGCACGGGGGATAATTGTGATTTAACTTCTCTAAACTCAGCCACTAGTGTATCTTTGAAAGCTGATTTTCTAGACACTCTTTTCAGGAAATCCAAGGACTCCCCAGCAGCATTCAGCTTATTCATTCATTTCACTTAACAGGTGGCAAAACAGGTAAAACACAAGCAGCTCTTTTCCTTTCATTCTCCCTCTCTTTTGTTGACAGTTTATGTCACTTGGGAAGGAATTAATTGGAGAGGTGTTTTTTCTAAGTTATTTGATTGTTGCAATGGCACAAAGGGATGCTGCTGCAGAGTGCTTGACCCAGCTGGAGTAAAGGAAGCAGAATTTCCACTGCAGCCTGTATTTTGCCCAGGGCAGGAGAGCAGGATCTAGCCCATCATCTTGTACATAAAAAAATCTATTAATCAATTAATGCCTTCACCGTGTATGTTTTACAACAAGATGTAATTTAATAGTCTTTACTTGGATCTTTCAGGTTTTTTTACCCAGTAAGAAAAGGTGAAGGCAAATTCCCAGGGGCAACAAATGCCAGTGAGGGCTCAAGCAGTTCTGACTCTGCTGATCTGAGAAGGAGCAGGAATGAAGCAAATTGATGCTGCTGAGTGGGAGAGAAGCTGCAGGGACTGTGCTGCAGCCAGGCTGGTGTCACATCCCAAAAATCACCAGACTCAGCTCTGCAGTGCCCTGCTGGGTGCTGAGCAGGGTCCTGTTTGACACCCTGATATCAGTTTTCCATTAATTCATCTGCTCCTCTCTTTGTCCCAGGTCCTGGACTCCTTTCAGTGCTGTGTCTGCTTTGTCTGGGCAGACAAACCACGACCATAAAATACCTTCCCCCCTGGGTTTGGGTCTATCTGCACAAGAACTCGGTGTTTAACACATTGCAACCCCTCTGGCAGAGGTGTGAGGTTTAATTTAGGGGCATTCATTCAGTTATATTCTTGTCAAATGCATGAAAGATTCCTCTGGTTTAGAAAGAGTATCAAAAACGTCTTAAAAGGCAATTTATTTGAGTGGAAATTCAAGCTGCACTCTGATACTGAGCAGTGGCTACAGAATTTTTGGAAACAGCACGTGAATAATGAAGGTCTGCTTGCTAAATTGCTCATTGGCACCTTGTGTGTTTAGAGTTTTTATAGTTTTAAAACATTAGCCACATGCTAATTCGTGCCATTGTTATACTGGTTATTGTAACAGTCAAAGTAAGAGGATTTAATGAAACACTTGATAACAAAATTTTGGTTTTACCTAAAGGAGTTAAGGATTTTTTTACAGGTAGCATTATATGGATGGGACAAGCACTCAGGTAGAGTAAAATGTAGGACTAGTTTAAATAAACCAGAAATCAGTCACACAGAGTTTGCAGAGGAAAAGAACAAAACTTCTCCTGGTTTTGTCTCTTGAGTTACTCAAACAAAGCTCTCTTTAAGAACAAACTAAATTCCCTTTCACTCTAAAATCTGATTTTTTTTTAATGTTTCAGTCTTCGTGTTTACTGAAGGGAGATTGACAGCTGAGAAAGCACAAGAGAAAAGTTTCATCACCATCCTGAGGACGATGTGAAAGCAGCAGCAAACAGAAAGGTACAGTGCCCAGAGCAGCTGGCCTGTTTTCCACACTCCTCTCCTCACAACAGATGAGTCCACTGTTAAATTTATTGCAAAATCGTCCTTTAAATTTGATTTAATTAAGAGATTTACGAGTTACTAAGTCAACACCCTGGCATTTCCTTAGCACATTGGAATCATTCCCATCTCTTTTCAAATGTAGGCATTTGTGAAGTGTCATAATGATGCCTGTGGTTAAAACAACCCAAATATCCTGGCAGTGGACAGTTGTGACAAAATGTTGTGGTTTTAAGAATGTATTACTTTCCTCAGTGAAATAATGGGCTCTGCAATGATCTTTTTATTTCAGATGAGGCTAAAACTCATAGAACTTTATTAAGAGGATAAGACAGGTTAAATCTTATTTATTATAGGTTTAATCTTATAGGTTATAATCTTATTATAACCTATTATAGGTCAAATCTTATTAAATCTTTGTTGAATCTGTTTCACTCTGTACAATATAAAATATAGGAGGTTTCTTGTCTGCTATTTTTCATTTTTAAAAATCTTTTTATTTGTACAGGGGGCAAGTTAATTGCCTTTTAAAAATTAAAAGGCTCTCCGTGGAAAGTGATGTTTAGGAGGGAAGCCAGGGGAGATTTATGTTGGATATTGGGAAGAAATTCTTTCCAGAGAGAGTGCTGAGCCATTGGGATGGGCTGCCCATCCCTGGAGAGGTTTGAGGACAGACTGGATGTGGCCTCAGTGCCACGGGCTGGGAATCAAGGAGAGGTTGGATCAAAGGTTGCACTTGATGATCTAGGGGGTCTTTTCCAACCTGCTTGATTCTGGGATTCTATGAAAAGATTCAGATCTTGCCAGTGGAGATGGGAGATCAGAACCCAGTTATGGAGTCCATCCCTCTAATTCCATGTAATCTGTGTTCCCACTCGTGGTAAAGACAGGAAAATGCTCTTTCTCCTCAAAATGCTCTTTCTCCTCAAAATGCTCTTTCTCCTCAAAATGCCTTCACTGCCTCTCTCCACACACAGACTCACCATGCACACTTCTTGCCTTTCCAGTATTCTTTTTTTTTTTTATCTTAGATAATCTCCTGTATATTCTGTGGCAGTTTTCATAGGGGATGATGTCTCACTCAGTCAATGTTTTCCTCATTCTAAAAGAGCCCTTTGCCAGCCCATCTGCACCCAGCTATGCTGTCCTTGTCCATGATGCCCCCCAAGGTGGCACAGCATGCAGAGGAATCCTTAGCTTGGTCACCCCATCACTGCTCCCTTGTAGAGGGGGAAAAAAGAAGGCTTTGGAACTTTTTTGGGGTGTAAACCCAGGCTTTTAGATGTAGGGGTCTGCCTTATGCTGCAGAACTCCTCTGACTTGAAAAGGCAAAGATCTTCACCAAAATTCACAAGGAATCTCAGCAGGACTAAGAGAGCTTCCAGGAGCTGGGAGCAAGAGCCAAAACCTTGCTCCTTTCTGCCTTCTGGATTTTTCCCACTTGGAAATAAAACAAATCCCCCCTGTGTGTTCATCCCCAGGACAACCTGCTCACCAAAGTGTCCTTCCAGTGCAGCTGGCCAAGGTTACTATTTTGCTCCTCTGACACGTTATCAATTATCCTGCCAACAGACTGATACCGGACCTGTAGTTTTCTTATAAAATAAAAAACTGAGTTTAATTAAATCATCAGTAACTTGGACCTAATTATTTCAGACAGTATTTAATTAATGTTTCGTGGATACCTAATGTAATTAGGGTTCCTTTAATAAGACCTTCTGTGACATTAAAATATATGACCTTTATCTTTCTTATCATCCGTAGTCTGACAACTCAGATTTGTCATTTTCACTGTAGGTATAGTTTGATTAAATAGAGCAGAACATAAAATTAATCTGCCAAATTGTACTTGTTTGTTTCTCCTTTTTTTTTGCTACTTAAAGACTAATAAGTTAAGTCTCTTAATTAGCAGTGTCGGTACAAATGTTCGTGCAAGCATTTTACCTTTGTGTTTTTTCAGACTGTTTCTTTTGTATATCATTTTTTATGACAGAAGTAGATAACAACCAGACTTTATTAATCATTGTGAAGGGTTCAATCTTTTAGATATGAAAAATAAGGGGCTATTCTTTATAGCAACAATGACTGGTGATTATTTTTTTTTTCCTTTAATTTAAGACAATCCTGCAAGGCACTTAACTTTTCTGGTCACAAACTTCCCAAACATAAAACTGGAGTTTTCATGTGAATGAACAGAAATTAGATTACCAGGCTGGCCAATATTTGCTTTTCAGGAGCTACAGGTTCCCTCTTCTTCACTGTTGGTTTGGGGCAGTTACCAAGATGCAGCAAAAGAGCATTTGTCCCATGCAAAACTCAGAGAGAATGTGGTTGAAGGGATATTATGAGCTTTCCTGGAACAACACTAATCTGATCTTGGTTCCTCACTCCCTGAAGAACTTTTCTATCTGACTTTTAGAAGTAGAGCTGCTCCAGTGAGTTCATCCCTGTTTAAGTCCCACTCACTGAGTTAGGGCTGATTAAAGCATGCAAAGTTTACTTTATAGGTAAGAGTTTTGCCAGGTCTTAGCACTCTGACATCCATAAATCCTGTTACTTCAATTGAGGAGGAGGGCAGCTCCTCAAGGTATGAAAAAAAAAAACAAACAAAAACATTGGAAGTTAAACTGGCAGAATGCAACCTGGCTACTAAAGGAGAATGCTCCATAAACAAGAGAAATACAGTCCAAAGGAATAAAGTGCCAAGAGAACACTGAACACCTCATTTCCTTGGATTAATTCTGATATTCTGCCTGGAGTAGCTTGCAGTTTAATATGTGTGTAACCCAAAATTTAGCAGGAGGGTTATGCAGCAGTATCACCTGAGAACACCTTCATTTCCTTTTGCACTTTGAGCCTTTCCTTCCTGACTTGGCCAGGCACTGTTTCACATCCATGAATGTCTCTAAAGATGAGCTGTAACCTTCTAGTAAGTCCTGTTCACTGCAGAACTGTGGATTTGTAGCAGGGCCATCAAACTGTGGAAATACATGATGCCCAAGAAAGAAAAAAAAAAAAAAAAAAAAAAAGAAAAAGCCATAAATTGACACCATAATCTTCTTTTTAAAAATTACAGAAATCTTTGTCTGGAGCCCCTGATCTTCTTCCCATTCCCATTAAAGCAGCTTCATTCAGCACACAGCAACCCCTGGCTTCATACATCGACTAAAATTGTCATTTTAATTTAATAAGTCCCTATTAGTACCTATATGTTGTTTGCTGATTGCAGGCTGTGATTAGTGTTGAGAGCACAGTCACTAACCAGTACTAGCAGTATTCAATTAAGATTTAAAAATGTAATAAAGGCAGTGGCCAAGATTCATCCCACTTGCACCAGTTCCCAGTGGGGGAAGAGGATGTGAAGGGGTTAAGCCCAGGAAATTTATCACTGCACAAACAGGCAGCTGCACAATTCCACTCCTCTTGCTTCCCTGAGCCTCTGCTGAGCAAAGTCTCCCACTGCAGAGGGTTTTGGGGAGAGGAGAGCAGGAAAAAGATCTTTCCCCCAGCCCTTCCCCAGTCCCCTGTTTTACAATCTTCTGCTTTTGCTGTTGATGAACTGATCATTCTCTCCTTGCAGTTAGTCCTTGGTATTTTACATCACACATCTTTATAGTCACCACACTTAGATTTCATTAACACCAGGAAAATTGAATTACAGTGAGCCTCCATCTGAATAGAAACCACCCAATCTATCCATGGATATTCAAGCAAATATGATTAATATAGAAAAATCTACAGGATTAAAAAGCCTTGATCAAAGCATGTAAAAACAAATTAATCTGATTACACAGATTACTGAAAACTGGTCACCTTGGCTACATTAGGCCCTTTAAAAGCAAACACAAATCAGTGAATCATTTTAATCAAATTTAATTTAGATTATACACTTTCACATAAAATCTAATTTAGTTGGAATTACTCGGTCATGACTTGTCTGCTCCCCACAGGACAAGGTTAAAGAGATTACATTTGGGTTCATGTCAGCAGCATCTGCTAGTTAGCTCCCTGAATGCTGATTTAATGAGAGAGGTTGTGCTCAGCCTCTTGGAAAGACTTCTGGTTTAGGCAGGTGCTTGAGAGATGTTATTAATTTAGTGTGATACAGGGAGTGATGTTATCATGCTTGGAAAACTCCTGTATCATTATTTTCGTGTGCACAACAGCCCTGGTGGTTTTGTTTACAGCTGTTTAGCAGCTTTTGAGGGTCTCCCTCTAATCTGTCTCTAATATACTTCTTCAGAGAGAGAGGGGAGATTCCTGGTAAGGAAATAACAGCTTTTTTAATATGAGCAATTATCTTGGAGCTTGTCTATGAAGGGCAGCAATTGAGCACTGAGCTCCAGTGTGAATTTACAGACAGCCAGAAGGTGCCAAATCTACAAGTAGGCACTGCCTTCTTGCCTCTCACTGAAGAATCTGCAGCCAATGCACAGAGAACACCTCCTACCCCACCTGCTCTGCAAACAGACCTGTTAATTCTGTGTTTTCAGCAATCCAGAGCCAAATTGTCTCCCACTTCCATAGGTGGCACAGAGTTTTTCTGTTGAAGTTAATAGGCAGCATTGCCGATGAAAAAAGAGTTTAGGTGAGTTTATCCTTTGCTGCTGATCGTAGTGAGGGCTGACAGAGCAAAACCAGAGGCTTTTTCTACTTCTTTTCTACTTCTCCAGCCCTGTGGCTGTGGAGGAGAAAATCAAAATAGTTCTGAAAACCTGTTGCAGGCAGAAATCACTGCAGAGCCATGAGATGCATCAGGCTGCTTGCTCAGGTACCTGCTGCCTCTCTGACCTGATGCTGCACGTGCAGAAGCAGGACATGAAGAAGCTGACCCCCCAAAAAATTCTTCCTGGGCAGAATTTCCCCAAGGAAAGAAAGAGCAGATTGAGAAACTCTGGCCATGTGTAAACTTAACTGATTCCCTAACCCAGCAGGTGAACTGTGGGTTTAAATTCATGTCCCTGCCCATCCACCAGCCTCTCATCCTAAAGTCGTTTTCTGCCACCTGTAGAAAAGATTAGCCAGGAATTCAGTCAGGGTAAATCATCACCATTTCGCTGAAATCAATAGGAGTTGCATCAATTTTAGACATGCTGCATGTTTTCTGCTGGTTTTTTTTTTTTTTTAGAAGCACTGTTTATGATTGTCCAGAAGGAAAATAAAGTGCTGCAGCTAATTAATCCCAGAAGTTCTGATAAAGAATTTTGAGTAACAGTTGAAATTAATTACAAAATATAGCTATTTTGATGCAGAATTTCCCTGGTGGAGGAGTTTAAAACTCTCCCTGTAATTACCATAACAGCATAAGGGTCGGGCCATTAAAATAATCTCTGGCAATTCTGTGTGATTCCTGTTATTTATGAAGAATGCTGCAGACACAATGTTCTTTACTACACCCTCTGTTTTCTGTAGGCCTTTTACCCTTTCTCTTCCCCTATGTGTAAATGGTCAATCCTTATATAGGTGCTAGAAGAATGTATATCTCCAGAATTAATAAATCCACCCTGGAGAAATAACCATTTATGTAGGACATCCATAATCATATCAAAGAAAACCAGGCAAAATTGAGAAAAAATGGGGACATACCTTATTACAATTACCTTCTATTCTGGCATACTTTTCTTATTAGCAGTGCAGACAAAAAGGCAGCCCTCCTATTTTATTTTAAATGAGCCTGAGAGAAGTATCTCATTCACTTCATTTTCATATAAAATTGCACTGGGGAGCCTGATCCTCCTTGCCTTTACTCAAGGAAAATACCCATTGCTATGCCTGGAAACAAAGTCAGGGAAAGATGACAGGGTAGGATGTGGAATGTGCACTTTGGCCCTGGATAACCACTGATATTTGGTCTGTGTTTCATGTTGCATTCCCAAATCATCTTTTTAAAGAGGGAAATGTCCCATTACTGTCCTGAATTTGGGCAGCCTTTGGTAAGAACTTGCACAAGCCACCCATCAGTGATTCCATTTGGGAGTGGCAAAGTTTTGGACCAGCTGGGACAGGGTCAAGACTTGTTAAGCTTGTGTGAATATATTTCCCAAGGCGGCTCTAGTGCTGAAATTCCATATAATTCCAGCATCCAAATGATCTGTTTGGGTTTACAGAAGTTTTACTTCCACAAAATACCGAACAGGAGTTAGTGAAGTTCTCTGCCAGTGTTTGTACAATCCTGACACAAATGTACATCATTTACAGCAGGTCCCTGCTGGCCTGAAATGTGCCTCCATCCCCAGAACTCACAGGGGGGAAATTCAAAGAAACAAAACCCAAATGAAGAGGAACACAGTCGACATTGCATCGTGCATTATTGAACCCTAAATTTGAAATCCTCAGTATTGAAAAAGCAGATTTTGACATGTTCCATGTTTGACACAGGAATGTCAATCTGAGAGCTGGATGAAGAAAGGAGTACAAGAAAAAATAAAAACAAAATGCTGTCCCTGACAGTGCCAAAAAATCGACAGAGTTCATCCTGAGTTCTGAACTGCCCAGTTGGAATCTCTCTCTTTCTATGAAAATCATAACAACAAACATGCAGTCTAATCCAAAATACAGTACAGACACCAAAAACCTCCTGCTTGGTTCAATCCCATGAAGGAAAGATAAATAGCATTGTCACTCATCAAAATTAAGATTTTTAGAAAACTGGGAGGAGAAGAGCCAAGTTTAATTACCCCTTTTAATTACCTCTCTGGACAGCTGTTTAATTCCTGAGATCATAGAAGAACCAGCAGAGCCTTTCACGTGCTGTTTCTGTCAGAAGCCTTCAGATGCAGAAATTCCTGCTATTGCAGTAATTTTTATTTACAGACCATTTCTAATGCAAATATTGGCCTAAAATCAAGTGCCAAGGAAGCTGACTGACCTGGCAATAGAGTAGGAATGTAAAGGATTAGAGTGCTTAATGTACTGGAAAGAAGTTTATCAATACTGACAATTCTCACAGTGCTTAATCAAACATTTAAGACAAGTGGAGAAGCAGAGAGCAAAGGCTTTGGGGCTCTTGAACAATAAAAGCAAACAAACTGTCTTGTTAGAACATGTCAATTTATGCTGGAATAAAGAAACACCTACAATTTAGTTACTCTTTTCATACAGATAACTAGTGGCTTTAGGTAGAGAACTGACTTAAATATGACTCTTGAGGAAAATGAAGTTCAACTTTTGTCCTTTTGTGATCAAATTTTGCTGTTGGGCTTCATTTACAGCTTGAGGACTGTTAAGGAGGATTATGATTTTTTTTTTTTTTCTTAAAGACAGTTTTGGTTCAATCAGCACATAATAACAGATATAAGGGCTGATCCTTCAGCCTTTATAAGACAACTTGTGTTCAGCTTTCCAGAGCTTGAGTCTGTGCTGGAGCCAGGAACAGAGGCAGAGCTGGGAGACAAGTGATGCTCTCCATCTGCAGGGTTCACTTGGGGAAGAGACTCATAGACCTGCATTGCCTGGGCTCAATCTGCCCAAAAATCAAGCTTGCAGATCCCCTACTGGAAAATTCACCTTTTATTCTGGATATCTAGGCTCCTGTCTAAAAAGCCTGACTGAAATCCCGCTGGAGTTTTGGTGAATAATCTTAGTGAATTTAGTGGATCCAATTCAAAGAGGAAAGAGATTCCCATTTCTGGTTTGGTTTCAGTGGTAGAGAGATAACTGTAAATTAACTCAGCATCAGTCAGATGTGTCATTGGACTGACACTCATATCAGAATGCTCTGAATCTGGCACTTGGTATCCTGATAGCAGAACTAAAGATGTGTGAGTGTTTTCAAGAAAACAGGTGCTGTAAGATCAGAAATGCTGAATTCACACATGACAGAGCAACAGGAATATACTACAGGCCATGGAAGCAGAGAGAAAGGGACGTTCCTTCCTCCAGATAATCTGAGCAGCCAACTAAATAATAAAAATAGAGATGACAGCTTATCAAACTGCTGGTAATGTGACACCTGCAACAAAAACCATATTTTGTCATGCAGTAACTTAGCTAAATTTAACTCTCAGAATACTTGAGCTGTGTTAGCTAAAAAAACCCAGAACATAAAAAAAAAATAAATGTGCAGTTCAAGAGTGAAATTAATTTACAAGCAGTAGCTTATTGAAAAGCAGTAAGAATTCAAGTGGCATTTTTATTCCCTTTTTCAGAATGGAGTGAGTATAATTCCAATTTTCCTGAGTTCCTTTATGTAGTCTGCTTCTTCAATAAAATATCCTGAGCTTGCTACCTCCCCACATTGCCTGAAGTTCATGGAAGCTGTTTGTCAAATTCCCTCAAGGCACTTCTGGCATTTTAACTTCATTTACATCTCTTAGACTTTATCTACATAACACATGCGAGCCTTGCTAGCTTTCAGGTTAGTTACTCTTCGCTTTTTGATCTCAATTAGTACTCAAAAACCTTGTTTGTCAAGAGGATGAGCTCCTGTTCAGTTCGTGTTTTTCTGAGGCTCCCCCAAACATAATTGTTCTTATACAATTGATTTTGACTTCATGAGAAATACTCTAAAACAGGTTCTTTTCCCTTCAAGAACGATGGCAAAAAGGAGGCAATTTGCTTAACAAACAAGATTAAATCCTCCATCTAGCAGAATATTTCAACTTTCTTGATCTCAAACTTTGCAGATATCCATCATAACTGACGTGTTCCTCAGTAGTACCCAAGGTGTCAGTGAGCTATACCTCGATTTCAGTAATAAAGAAATCTGGTTTTCATTTCGGCAGCCAACTGATAGTTGTGTTTACCCCAGCTCTCGCCAGTTTAGAATTTAATTTGACTTTGGGCGTGTTACAATCGGACTTTATAGGTCTGGCACTAAAGACTTCAGAGTGCCCCGGCCACCTAATGAATATGCAGGATGGGCTTAATTTGTGTGTCTGTTTAGCACGATCACAGATGCAAACAGGCAACTACCTGGCTGGCCATTCACACCTCCTAACAGCCCATATGCACATTCAATCCTGGCCATTCCTCAGGCAGATTATAAATTCTGTGGAGATCGAAAAATCCCCAGTAGTGCTGGTAACACTTTGGTATTTGTGCCAAAACGGTTTTACCTTATTATGTATAATCCTGTTCTCGTTCAGCCATTTACAGTTTGTTTTTTTTTAAGGTAATTTAACTGATCTCTACTCATGTGGACTCATCTGGGTTTTTTGGAAAGAAGCTGCTGCACAAAATGTTGCCCATCATTATTAGTAACATCACTGAGCATACATAGAATCCATATCAAACATGTGAAAATATGCTGTGTGGTGCCTTTTTTTTTTTTTTTTTAATTTTCATGTTATGGACTCCTGTTCCTCATAGGGAATATTCAAGTGGAGACATTATTAATTTGACTTGTTTGAAACAGTCAGTTGAAACCACCTGTAAAACCATCCCATCAGTGTTAACCTCATCAAACTGAATTCTCATTCTTCTGTTCAGTCTATAGAGTAAAGGCACTACTTATGTGTTTCCTAAAGAAAAAAAAAGAAGTAGTAGGATGTATTTTCTTATTTTCAACCTGCAAGCTGTGCAGCTTTCCCAAATTAAGGGTAGCAAATCCTAAAAATGTGCAGTTGGTTCAAGCTCATGTCTTTACTTGATCAGTCTCCAGTCATGGTGTAACAGCTGTCAATGGAAAATTGTTAGTTTGGGAAGTTTGATTGTTGATTAATTGTGACTGTGCATTTTTGTGCCACACAACAGCACAGACACCTTTTCTCTGTAGCTCTTGCTTCCTCAGACACTTAAAATTCAGGAAATCCGAAGGAATAATAACCCTGTAGATTTA
Source organism: Pyrocephalus nanus (assembly GCA_038380795.1). NCBI lineage: Eukaryota > Metazoa > Chordata > Aves > Passeriformes > Tyrannidae > Pyrocephalus > Pyrocephalus nanus. The sequence goes on along the minus strand of CM076274.1, from coordinate 18,490,382 downwards.
AATATCTTCTGTGGCTCGTGATTAGTTTTGAAAAGGGAAAATGTGCAATGTTCTAACTGGTAGCTGGGCATCCTGTGGCAGCACCTGAGGGCTGGGGGAGGCACGGGCTGCCCTCTCCTGGGTAGGGGATTATCCCATAAAGCAGGCAGTGCAGGAGCCATGGGACATTGCTGAGGACAAAGGAATAATACACACCAAGGTGTAGGATTTCTCTGTTTCAGGAGCCATCCTAACTGTGAGATCACCTGTCTGAAGTTTCTTGCATGAGCCTGAAATAAATGATTTTTTTTTTCAGACTAACTCCTATTGTTTCATCTTTTTAAACTTCCTTTAGAAAGTTTAATTTTTTTTAATTTTTTTTTTTTTTTGTGCTACAAATACTGCAGTGGAATATTTTCTATGTCACTCTAGACATTCCCCAGCTCATATTCTTCACATTTTACTGAACCAAGACACAAAGATGAGAGCTTTAGGGGGAATTGATAACAGTTTCTCCTGTTTCTGGATTCTTTTGTCCTGGTGGCTAATTTGGAATGTTCCCAGGGAGTTCCAAAATAAAGATCTGACTGTTCCCTTTCTAGCAGTTCACCTGCTCTGGGGACTTTTCAGCTTGTAATATTTACAGATATGCAGAATAATCAAGCCCTGGGCTGACCAGATTTAGTCTGAGAGATCTGGTTCCATGTATTTCCTACATATTTCAGAGAGTTTTCACACATTATTATTACTCTAATTTGCTGAATCTCCCATCTGCAAACAGAGTTAGTGCTCCCTCACCTCTCGTGGAATTCTGCTAAGTAAAAACTGTAAAGATTGTTGTAATTGATATTCAAATACCATGATAGGAAGAGCTATTTTATAGCATCAAAATAGAACCTGCAATTCCCTCTATTTGATGGAGTCTGGATAATAGAAGAACAAGGTCCTCATTTTTATTTTAGGACTGTACATGAGTGTTGCAATGCTTTGTGTGAGTTTGCTGCCATTCTTGGTGCAGCTGAGCTGCAATGAGGGGCAGCAACACTGTTGGTAAGAACAGTGTGTTTTTCCAGTGCAATACAGGGCAAAACTACCTCCCAGGAATTTTCCATCAGCTTTACTGGGAGCCACGGCTGTGCAAATAGTGCAGGCTTGAGTTTTCGTGGACTTTGTGTATGGAAACTGGAAACCAGATGCAGGAATCATCTGCATTAGAACTGATTAAAATTATGTAAAATATATTACATACCATCTATTTTCTTAATGATCTACAATTATTTTTCAGCTCTAATCCAAATATCCCCTAAGAAATAAATAGGACCAGACAATCTAAGGATTGAACAGCCCCTGTACAATCCAGTTCTGAATGCAAAACCTAACCCTTCACTGGCCGTTGTTCAGATATGCCTCGTTTGTCAGGTCTTCAAATCATGTTGAATCAAAGTAGAGAACGAGAGTTTTGTGAGATTACACAATTTCCCAAGGGTTTGTGGAATCCTTTTCAAAGAGAACCTGAGCCTTATATTGATGGGCTGTTCTGCAGGAGTGGGAATGGGGTGGGCCAGGAGGACAGGGGCAGCTGACAGCAGGAAAAAGTAGCAAGAGGGAAACAATCCACAAACTGCATGGTCTCCCTTCTCTGCCTTCCCTTCTCAGCCACTGAATGGTTCTTTCTGAAGCCTTTTCCCCCTGCAGCTCCTCCTGCACTCACAGAATTCTCCTCCTCACTTCCTCCCAGGATTTTTCAGGCAGCAGCCTCAGCACTGCAAACCAAAGCCCCTGTCCCTCTCCGTGCTACACTCACTGAGGAGCCTTTTGTTTTATTCTGCCAGATTAAGGGTGTGTTTGGTGGGTTCTTCTCTCTTTTCTAACATAATGAACATCCCGTGACCCTCACCCACGTTTAGAACCAATGTTTAATCTCCCTGGAAACACCTCCTCCCTGTCCTGCAGAGCAAGGAGCAGCATCTCCCTGCACGTGTTCCTGATGGGTCTGGAGAAGGGAACCCAGTGCAATCAAAAAAGCTTCCTAACCCAGGAGTTTTGGTTGGGTTCTCTGGGTGAAAACCATGATGTGTGCACCAGCAGCAAGATCCACTGTGTCTTGTAGTGACAATCATGTCCAACCCCTCCAGCACAGTCCCACTCAAACTGCAATTTTCAAAACTCTTTAGGTTCCCTACTTCTCTATATTTTGCAGAGCTTTGCTCCCAAATCACGTTGCTCTGTAAGTAATTGTTAATTATTTACAATTTTAGGTGAGATTTTCAGATTCTGAGAGTCGAGGTCAGTTTAGGGTCCCTTGCTCTCCTTCAGACAGTTCAGCTTGTTTCTAGGGACTGAGGACACTTCCAGAAATAAAACATCACTGTGAGGTCTGCTCTGAGAACTGGAGCACCAGTACCGGGTTTTCCTGAGTTCCTGGTCCCCTCAGTGATGCAGATCTTTGTGTGGGCTCTGTGTTGTAAATCATGAAGTCTACAGGACACTGGAGCTGCCTATTTGCATGGAGGGAAGTTTTCCCCACTAGCTCATTTGGGTAACTTTGCTCAGCCAAAATAATTGCAAAACAAAATGACATTTGTAATTAAGATCTTACAACACAAATGGAGGTTTTGTTCCAGTAAAAACTGAGGCAGGGACTCACATTCATCATAATCTTCAACCTGCTCTCAAGCAGGGAGATTATTTCAAATAGAGGCATTACTGACTCCAGTTTTAGGAAGTCATTCTTAACAGATTAAACTATATCTTACTGTTTCTATTTACATATCACAGGGAAAAGCAGGAGTGAAGGAGGATACAGACACTGAATAAAAAGCTGTCATTTGTCTTTCATACTAAAATCACTTCTAGGTAGAAAACAAAAAAGATTTAGTTTTCTGAACAGGGAAAGTAATTTTTATTGAACACTCACTTGTTTAGGGTGAAAAGAATAATTATAAGACACCTTATCAAAGGAAAACCAATTAATATATATTTGATCACCTCTTTGAATTAACCATGTAGCCTGATTTCCAAACAAATAGTACAGCAAGGAAAGAAGGAGAAAGAGAAAAATAAAGAGAATGGAAAAGGAAGAGGAAGGGAAAAAGAAGAAAATGTGAAAGAGATAGATAGATAGATAGATAGATAGATAGATAGATAGATAGATAGATAGATAGATAGATAGATAGATAGAATGAATGAAAAAATAAAAGGGAATCTTTTCAATTTTCAGTTATTTATTAAAGACATCCCTACAGTCCAGCTGACTCAACATGGGAACAGGACTTGTTTGCTATCAGCTCTGTGGTTATTATATGTTTAAATTATCACTGAAAGATTATTTCAGTTACAGTGTATTGATTGGCTAATAGCAAATTATCATCTTTCTGTTACACCTAATCATAAAATTATGGTCAGGGAGAAAACTTCTATTATTTTGATATAGGAGAAATAACAATGTTCACAAATAATATTCAAACGAAATAACTTGAAAGAGAACCCATATTTTGAAGTTATCACACAATAAGCTAATTTCACACTTTTAAGAGCAGGAGTGTGATTTCTAAAATACCTGAGATGTATGGGTTAAAAGTGGTGTGGGGAGAACACGTCTGAAATAATCTCTCAGTCCTGAGAGTAACAAAAAGAACATGAAGTTCAATTCAGAAGATCTGGAGTTAGTTCTTTACTATAATCAAAAGATAACAGAGTGTTATGCAGCATTCTTTTTCCCTCAAATTCTTCAGTCTTGTTTTATTTCCCCTGAAGAATGCACACAAGTATGAGATTCATGTGCCAAATATATAATTTGATGTCCAGTGGAAACATCCAACTACTTACCTCGAAGTTTGTGTTTTAGTAGTTCCCTTACTGAATACAGCCTGTCTTGATTGACCTAGGGAATGTTATACTGGATAATCTGAGCATCATAAAATATGTAATACTGGTTAACTGATTATAATAAAAACAAAGGGGAAATGGGAAGACTGGCTGCTTGCCCTAACTCGCTTTTTTTTTTTTTTTTTGGTGCAACAGAGTTTATATTCCCCCCTGTGTTTTTTCCACTTTCCTTATATGAAATGAACAGCTGTAATTGAAAAGCAAGAAGCTCCGTGGTTTATAGAAATAGGTGTTGTTAAGAGCCTTAGCCATCTAATTTTCTTCCTATTGCAGGGCAGGCTTCCTATTGTCTGTCCTTTAGAGCTAATTTCTTTTCTGATCAAAAGGCCCACATCATTGAAAAGGTAGTAATGACTATTCATTTGGTTGAAACCTCCATTCTGCAGCCTGCAAAGCTTTATTTAGAAACTGCTATTTCTTTCTAAAAGGAAAATCTCATTTGTGTCCTCTATAATGTCAATTAAAGTAGAATATATTTTAATTATTTATCCTGGAGAGAAACCTTTCAGGATCTCAATTTGCTGTGCCAGTGATACAGGCTGCAGTTTGAAACAATATGTGCCTTCAAAATTGTGTGTCAGAGAGTAGCAATAAGGTGTGTTTTGATTTTAATTCGCCCTTAATGAACAGTTTATTTGCAGCTAATTAGCAAGTTAGAGTTTTACAATTACTGTCTGATTTCTACACTAACACCTAAACAGGAGCCTGGCCATCATGACCAGTAAATAAGGTGGGCTACTGGATCTGTGTAGAAAACACTGGGGGAAAGATTCGCCAAGTTTTAAGCGGGCAGAACAGAGGTGCTCTGAGTTGGTGGGGTTTTTTTGTTTGGTTTTTTTTTTTAATTATTATTTATTTAAGAAGGAGAGCTGCGGTGTCTCAGCTAAAGCGCAGCAACAAGTACGGGGAGGGGGGCGGGAGGATTGCCGGCCCTGGGGAAGGGGCTGCAGCTCCCGGAGCCCCCCGGGACGCCCGGGGGGGATCGCAGGGGGTTCCCGCAGCACTCGGGGCTCTCCCGCATCTTTCCCGAGGCTCGGGGCGCTGGTTCCACCCCGGTGCCACCCCCGTGCCACCCCGCACTGAGAGCGGGGCTGCCCTTCCCGGGATCGCCCGGTGCGGTGTCCTCCGCTCCGCAGCGACGGGGAGAGCAAACCGAGCCGGAGATGAGGAGGTAGAATGACAGAATCGTTCAGGTTGGAAAAGACTCTTAAAGATCATCGAGTAAACCTGGCAGTGCCAAGCCCGCCACTAAACCGCGTCCCCGAGTGCCGCATCTACAGGGCTTTTAAGCCCCGCCGGGGGTGGGGACTCCACCACCATCCCGGGCAGGCTGTGCCAGGGCTGGATAACTCCTTTCGGGGGTCCTGGACGGTTGGTGTTGTAACAGCAGAGGGAAGCTGCAGAAAGTTCCTGTTGCTGTCTCGTGCGCTGGGAAAGAGATTCCTGCCAGGCTTGGCGCAGACTGCCCTGCAGCAGCGGTGGTGGTCTCTTTAGCATCACTTTTCGTACTCATTTTTTACTGGGTGTTTTTGCCTGAAAACACACGGACTAAATCTATCGTTTCCTTGGGGCTCCGCAGCGAGCCCTGGTGAGTCGTCCTGTGCTGGTGGTCCCCTCTGCAACTCTTAATTGGTAACTTGGAGATGGAGAGAGTCCTTATTAGCAAACCGCACCCCCCCCCGCATCCCTCCGCTCCCGCTGAAGCCAACTCCATGAGGCGATTGCCAGGAGGAGCTGTTTGTCAAAGACTAATAAACAAATTCCTCGCGAACACCTGAATGAACGAGGGCCAGGAACAACCCAATTAAGAAACGGAGCTACTGGTCGGGGTTTTTTGTGGCGGTGGAAACAATTCGGGCTCGAAAAGGGTCTATTCAGCGGGCGCTCCGAGAGGTCTGTTTGCAGCCCGCTATTGTTGTCAGAAGCCAAATAAAAGTTCAGCTGGGGAAGGGGAGGGGGGGGAGAAGTGATTAAAACCAACATTCACCGCTGCCTCCTGAACGCACTGGGAAGCTCAGTTCAAAGGGATCGCTCTGTACCCAAAAGACGTTGGCCGGGTTTACCCACGCACTTACGATTTTTGTTCTTAAATGTTGCTATTTTTAATGATGTCATCACAAGTAACTCCTGCTTTCCCGGAGCCGTGAGGTGCAGGGACAACTGTAGGCGCTAGCGCAGCTGCGATATCCATGAGGCGAGGCACTGGAGAAGTCAGAGAAAGGAGTTGGAGCTCGTTTGTCGGAACTAATGATTTGTTCTCCCTCTCGCCGGGCTGGGAGGTCGGTCCAGCCATGTCAGCCACGCAGAGAGGGAGGCAGGAGCCTCCCAGGAAATCCCGAGATGAGGGGGTTTTTTTTGACATGACAGTTTAACGGGGAATTATATTTAAAAAAAAAAAAAAATCCTAACGACCTTGGGCTGTAGAACCAGCCCGAAATGATCTATTTAGCAGCCACATTACCAGGCTGGAGAATTCTGGGGGAGGGCATGAATTCGAGTCTGAAACGAGGATCAGGCGAACTTTTATCTTAAGCATCTCTAGAAGGCTGGGCATTTTCGGAGGATCATCCTAGCGAGGGTCAGCAGGGTCCAAACGAAAGGGGCGCCCAGCTCCCTTGTCTGGGCAAGTTTCGAGGACAACTCCTCGCTGATCTTGGTGGGGAATTAGGCTGGGGAGCAGGGGGATGTTTTAATAACGGGGTTAAACTGGGCCGATTTCGTGCATAGCGTTATTCTTTAAAAGCCAGCGATCCTCTCTGAAGCTGTACCAAAACTCCCCCAAGCTCTTCTGGAGCTGCAATTAACGTCTGTTAATGGCTGCTGCTTTTTAAGGGCTGACTGAGTAAAAAGCAGACGGACCCTTCCAAATGGCCCTTTTCGAGCCTGGGGTTTCTCTCGCGTTCAAGTTGGATTGTCCTGTAAACTCCTCATCTCTCCTCACCCTCCCTGGTAACCCAAATAAATAAATAACAACAAGAAAAAGGCTTCTCAGCCTTTGACAACTGCATTTACACAACCTCGAGTGTTCTCCGACCCCCACCAGGAAGACGGGGCTCTCTGAGTCCCGGCGCCCCCCGGGTAGAATTTAGGAAAATGGCTCCAGGCATCAGTTTTCCCCTCGCCCTGCTTATTGCACTGAGTCCTATCCTGCCTTCTGCCCCTTCCGTACGTCCCGACAGCTCCGCAGGCTCCGTCCCCTTGCCCGGGAGCAGGCAGAGGCTGGAATTCGCTGCTAAGGTGGGGGGTGGTGGGGTCTTATAAAGTGCTTTGCAGGTAACTCTGTGCCAGCTCAGCGGCTGGCACAGCAGGGCTCGCCTCGCTGGCGAGCTGGGGTTTTAAGGCAAGGAGAAGGAGCCCCTCGTCCCCCAGGGCGACAGCGGCCGCAGGTGCCACCGAGCAGGGAGGAGAAGGAGCCGCCCCGTCTGTGCCGCTGGTGGGGACCTGCGAGCGGCGACAGCCCTGGAGGGGATGAGACGGCTCCGAAGTAAAGCCCGGAGAGAAGCTGGCTCCTGACTCTCCTCTCGGGTCCGAAATCGCTCAAGAAATCCCACCGAGAGTTTCCTCTGCGTACGCATGGCTAACGCCGAGGGGTTCGAGCAGCGGGTCCCTGCTCATCCCTTCTTCTGGAACTAGAAATCAGCCAGATTTTGGAGGATTCCTCAGAACATGTGCGGAGGGGGAAGGCAAGTGCAGCGGGAGCATTACAGGGACCTGTGAAGTGTGGAAGTCCACCAGTTTTATACTTATATTTTTATTCAGTCAGGTTCAGTTCATCTGTAAGGAGATTAGTAATGTTTCAAGAGAAATGTTGTCTTGCTTTGTAATATGGATGTCGAAAGCCTTAAACAGCTTGGTCTTTGGGGGAAAAATCTATAGTTTGAGATTCAGGCAGAGCAAACATGAAACACAAAGTAGGAGTCTGAAACTTAAAGTTTAATATTTATTTAAACATAGAAGGAAACAGCATTTCAGCACGTCCTCTAATTCCCTGTTACAGCCACATTTTTTGTTGCATACCAATCTGTTTAGTCCCTCCAACGAAGGTTCATATAAAGTAATATCAAGATATATATCAGTCCTCTTTCCTGCCCAGCCTGGCAGGTCTTAAACCTCGAATGAAGCGGTCAAAATATTTGGAGGGGTTTGAGGTTAGTTACAATTGCCTGAAGCTTTTCCAGTATGTTGCAAAAGTTACAAGTGAACTACTCCCGCCTGGAACAACCCTTTCGCTGTCACCCTGTCCCCTCGGTCTGCCAAATTTTGACTTACTTCACTAGAGAATACACCAGCAGCAAACCAAACAAGAAAGACAAAACGCTGATTACACCATAGCCGGTCGCAAGCGGGATGTTTTTGTCAAAATAGAAATCCGTGCGAAACGAGTGAGACCTTCAACCGCTAAGTCCCAGTAGTGCTTAGGTCCGCTCAAGCAAACCCCCCTCCGCAACACGGTGGTGTTTCCAGAGTATGTCCGATGCTCGTCAGGTTCCCTGGCCTGCGGGGAGCAGCCCCCCAAGATGCACAACTCGGAGATCGGTTCCCTTGCCGAATCCCCCCGGCCCGGAGCCCCCTCCCCGGCGCCCCCAGAGCAGCGGGCTCGGGGCTGGCGGCACCAGCTTCGGCTGTGCCTCCAGGTCCAGCCGGGAGCCGTACCCTGGAGGTGTCTTTCCCCCCGATCCCAATCTCCGAGTCCCCCCGCTACCGCGATCTTCTCTTTGGGGCGACACCAATGCCTGCCAAGCCCGGGAAGCTGCTCCGGCAGCATCCCTCCAGTCCGGACAGCATCTCTCCCATCCGGGTCGCCCAGGACGGGACGTGATGCCCAGACACGTCCCGACCTCAAGACCACAGACCCTTCCCTGCGCCCCACACGCCCCCAGGGCAGTTTGCTCGGAGCTATAGGGGCGGTGCTGCCCCCCTTCCCCCGGCACCGGGGCGCTCCCAGCTCAGCTCCCAGCAGACTGCGGCTCTCTTTGCCTCCCCTAGCGCTGCCCGGAGAACCGCCCGGCTTCCCCCGACGGAGCTGGAGTGAAGGCTGTGGGAGGACGGGGCAGCGCGCCCCGCTTTCCCCTGTCCCCCTTCGGCAGGGCGAGGCGGCCTCATCCTCTGTGCTCCCAGGGAGCTGCCGGCTCCGTCCGTGCAGGTGCGCCTGTCCCTGCCTCTGGGCAAGGAAGGGAGGGAGGGGTAAATGGAGGGGAGGGACGGACAGGGAAGCCCGTGATTGACAGCTCCAGTGGGAGCCGCTCCACTCGCATATCCGCCGCCAAAGTTTTCTTTCACATGGAAGGAACTTTCTGTTGCCATGAAACTTGGGGGATTTGCGAGCGCCGTCCCCTCCACCCACTTCCCCCCCCCCCTTCTTTAGGGCAGCCGAGTGGAAAAGCTCCAGTGGCAAAGGGGTGGGTGTAAGGTGGGGATGGCCGGGAGAGCCCGGCCCCGCTCGCCCCGCACCGCCGCCTCTCGGGGCTGCCCCTCTCCCACCGGGGCGGAGTGCTTCTATCTCAGGCGAGGGTTCAGAAGTAGAAGAGTTTAGGTCGTCCGTCCCCCCGCCCCTTCACCAGCTCCAGGGGGGACGTCCGTGCAGCGCGGGCTCGCTCCGTCTCCAGGCAGCTTCCCCAGGCTTGGCACAGGGCTGTGCATCCACCGGGAGCCCCGACCCTCTTTGTGCCCGGCGAACGCGCGGCTCCCGCTTGCAGGGCAGCGCTCCGCCCCGCTCCTCCTCCCGCGGGGCAGCCCCGGTCCCGCTCCTTCCCCCGCGGCACTGCCCGCAGCTGCAGGAGCCCCACCGGCCCCTCTGCCCCGTCCCATCGCTCAGAGCCGGGGGCAGGTGCAGGGCCCGGGGGCTGCGGCGGGAGGGGCCCGGTGCCCGCATCCCCGGCATCCCCGAGCCCGGGATCCCCCCACCCCCCTCCTGGCCGGTCAGTTCCCGGCGTGGGGCTGTCGGGAACAGCTCGCTGATTGGCCGCCGCCCCCTCATTTATAGCCCGTCAATCACGGACCCCCGGGATCCGTGAGCGCATCGCCCGGCGCTGCCCGCGGGAGCCGCTCCGCGCTGCCGCCACACCACCACCGGCACCTCGGGGAGCGGCGCCTCTGCCAGGCAGAAAAAACTTCCTGCTCCTCCCGCAGCAGCCGCCCAGGCAGGTTTTTTCTTTCTGTTTGGTTTTGTTTTGTTGTGTTTTTTTTTTTTTTTTTCCCCCTAACTTCCTCTCCCCGCTCGGTGCCCTCCCGCCCGCCGCCCTGGCGCACCTTTTGCCGGCCCCGGCCATGTACAGCATGCTGGAGACGGAGATCAAGGCACCGCAGCCCACGCCGGGCAGCACCGGGGGCAACCCCGCTCCAGGGAGCAACGGCAAAGGCGGAGGAGGCGGCGGAGGAGGCAACGGAGCCGGAGCGGGCTCAGACCAGGACCGGGTGAAGCGCCCCATGAACGCCTTCATGGTGTGGTCCCGCGGGCAGCGGCGGAAGATGGCCCAGGAGAACCCCAAGATGCACAACTCGGAGATCAGCAAGCGGCTCGGGGCCGACTGGAAGCTGCTGAGCGACGCCGAGAAGCGGCCCTTCATCGACGAGGCCAAGCGGCTGCGGGCCGTGCACATGAAGGAGTATCCGGATTACAAATACCGGCCCCGGAGGAAGACCAAGACCTTGCTGAAGAAGGACAAGTACTCGCTGCCCGGCAACCTGCTGGCCCCGGGGGGGGGCAACGCGGTGAGCAGCCCCGTCGGGGTGGGGCAGAGGATTGACACTTATGCCCACATGAACGGCTGGACCAACGGAGCTTACTCACTGATGCAAGACCAGCTGGGCTACAGCCAGCACCCGGGCATGAACAGCCCGCAGCTGCAGCAGATGCACCGCTACGACATGACGGGCCTGCAGTACAGCCCCATGATGTCCACGGCCCAGACCTACATGAACGCCGCCTCCACCTACAGCATGTCCCCCGCCGCCTACGGCCAGCAGCCCTCCTCGGCCATGAGCCTGGGCTCCATGGGCTCCGTGGTGAAATCCGAGCCCAGCTCGCCGCCTCCGGCCATCACTTCCCACTCGCAGAGGGCCTGCCTGGGAGACCTGCGGGATATGATCAGCATGTACCTGCCCCCCGGGGGGGATGCCACAGACCCTTCCGCCCTGCAGGGCAGCAGGTTACACAGCGTCCACCAGCACTACCAGAGTGCCGGGACTGGCGTGAATGGTACCGTACCACTAACTCACATATAAACTTGACTGCTCCGGACGGCTCCCCGTCTTAATCCCTAACCCCACCACCGCTCCCTGACCACACCGGGACGTACGGCAGTGTTACTCGGCTTAGCAGACTTAATACTAACTTTGGAGAAATTTTAAAAGGAAATCCGTTAGTTGTGTCCTTTTTTTTTTTTTTTTTTTGGTACAGGAAATAATATTTGAGCAAGCTGTTATTTTGATAGAGCACAACTCCTGCCTCCTAAAAGCCGCTGTGAAGTTTTCAAACCACGGCAACTTCATTCCTGGTTTCGGCTAGGTTGGGCACTGTTTTATTCGCTTGAAAGTTTTTAAAAGTTTTGCATCTTCCAGTTTGATTTTTAGCGTTGCAATGACATAAAAAACAAAAACAGCGGGCTTTTGTTTTTTAAAGTCAGTTGTTCACATAATCGTTGTGGTTTTATTAAGTGTTTTGTCACCGATCCTCGCTTGGTTTCTATCCACAATCTGTAGCTTTCATGACTTTTTAAATTTAGGGTTTTATTCCTTAAAAAAAAAAAAAAAAAAAAAAAAGAAAAAAAAAAAAAAGAGGGGAGGTGGGAGAGAGCAGAGCTGTGCGGGTCGCAAACGCATTTCTTTTATTTATAGTAAGTTGTGTGTCTTGGTTTTTCCTAAACTGTAAACTTATGTAAATCGGTTTGTGAATTTTACTGTGAACCATGTTTTGACATATCGGATGAAGAAACGTTTTAGTTTTGTTACCGGATTCCTTCCAAGAAAACAAGTCATCGAAATCCCCCTTCCCTGTTCCTAGTCCTCGTTTTGCTTCCTTCTTCCCAACGAAGAGAGATCAATAAATTTTATATCGGGCATGTCGGCGGTCTCCGCGCGGTTTGTGCGGGCGGTCCCCCCTCGGCTGCGGGAGCGCGGAGCGGGGCAGTGCGGGGCTCCTTCCCGGGGCTCCTCCCGGGGCTCCCCCAGGGACTCCCCGCACCAGCCGCGCTCCCAGCGCCCGCTCCAGGAGCTGCCGTCGCTTTTCGGCTGAGTTCCTGCTGCCGCCGAGCCGTGCTTTATATTTTGGAGGGTGGGAGAGGGCAGAGAGCGATCCTTGGAGTTTGTGTTCTTCTGAAGGAAAATGGGACTGCCCAAGATGCCGCTCTGCGAGGCGCGGCCACTTGTTGCCTCTCCGCCCGGCTGGTTTCTCTAGGCCGACGGGGAGGGATTACCTCTCCGCTTCATTTTTTTTTTTTTTTAATTTTGTTTCTGTTTTGGTTTTTTTTTTTGTTTTTTTTTTTTTTTTTTTTTTGTTGTTGTTTTTTTTAATTGTTTTGGTTTTTTTCTTTGTTTGATGGGTTTTCATGTGTATGCTGGTTGTTTTTTTGTTTTTGTTTTTTTTTTTTTAATGTGTGTGGAGGATTTGCCTGGTAACCCGAGCTCATCTGAAATATTTACAAAAGTAAAACCCGTTGGGGAACTCTTAATTAGACTCCATTAAAAATGAATGGTTACAGGAATCCCCACAGGAAATAAATAATTGAATCTTTTCAATATGTTTGAGGAGTGCCTTTAGTCTGGACAACTTTTCTTCCCCCGCCCCCCGCTCTTTTTTTTCAAGGGATTCGCGTTTTCCTTGCTGTGTTTCCGTGGGCTCTGTGGAGCAGTCCCGGGGGCGGCCGGCGGAGCTGAGCATCCCTTCGCTCTCCCTCTGTTCTGGGGGCCAAGCCGCGTTCAGGTTGTGTCCTCAGCTCCTCGGGAGGGCCCCGGACCGGGTTTGAGCTCGCCACGCCCGGCGAACTCTCAGAATCCAGAGGGGCCGGGATTCCGCATCGCATCCCCGCCTGCTCCCGCTGAGCCTCCGCTCCTTGCCTCGGTGCAAGAGGAAAAGGGACGGGAGGGCGCTGGTGGCGATGGGTTTGGTTACAGGGGCCTGCTCTCCTGTCCCGTGCGAACAGCGGTTTCGGGGGGACTTTGAGCCCCTCGGCTGCCCGAGATGTGCCAGGGGCGGTGGGATCTGCGTTCCCTTCCCCGCTGCTTCCCTCCCGGCCGGGGCCCCGCGCTGCCTCCCGGTCCTGCCGCGGGGATGCTCCGGCACCGGCTCCTGCCTTCTCTCCGGGACGCACCAGGCTCGGCCGGGGCTTTCTTCGGGCTCTTACAAGAGGCGAGAGCGTTTTGCAAACCACGCCGAGAGTCTCCTTCCCTGGTGGGGTACCTGGCTCCTGATCCCCCGGGGAAGGGGGAGTGCCAGGAGAAGATGCTGCAGGTCCCAAACCGGGGGGAGACCCCGTGCCGCTCACGCTGCCCCCGCACAGAGCAGCCCCGGGGCCGTGGGGTAAGGCCCTGGCCCCACGAGATCCCCCCTGCACGGGCTGGGGGGAATCACTTTGCAAAGCAGAACCCAGAGTGTTTCACGCCCCCAGCTCAACTCCTTCCTCAACATTTCGAGTGAAACCCGGCAAATCCGCGGCGCTGCTTTCTCCTGCTTGTGCTGCTGCCCTTCAGGAAGGAGCAGGATTGTTAGTAGAGCTCTATTAGTAGTTAGTGACATAACTTAACAGCTTTTTGAGGAGAAGCAGCCCCATAACCTGGGGGTTTCAGAATGGTAAGGTAATGGAGCCAGGCAGGGCAGCAGCAGGTCCTATTTCATCTCATCTGGGAGTCGAACTGCTCCCTGGTGCTCTCCTGAACTGGCAGTGCCAGGGGAGCTCTGAGCAGGGAAGTGTGAAGATCCTGTTCCCTGAAAAGAGTTTCCCTCAGCCTTCCCAGACAGATGTGCAGGGCAGGTCTGACAAAACTGAGGTCTCCTGAGCAGGTGAGAAGGTGCCAGCACTGGAACTGATTGATACCTTCAGAGCTGAACTGCAGCTGCATCTTTATAAGTAACTGTTCCTGATGTGTGAGCTTTCTGCAAGTACATTCTCCACCAGGAAAAGGGAGAAACACTGTTCTTCGAAAGTTTGCAATATTTTTAAGTTCAATTATCCTTGTTTGCCCTAAGGCAGGGCCTAAGGGGACAGTGTGTGAGCCAGTCCCTTAGGGACTCTTCCTCTGTATAAACCACCTTGTTCTCTCTGGAAGCTCCTGTCAGTGGTTTGGCTTGGGGCTGCATTTCCTGAGCTGTTGGTTTTGAGACGTCCAGGTAAACTCCTTAGTGCAGTTTTCAGCTTCCTGGGGCTAAACTTTATCCTGAAGTTCACAAGTTGTGGTCAGAACTTTTGGAAAGGGTTGTAAACAGACACACACTAGAGGGGGGACAGACCCATTGGAGGCCAAAAAGAATAGAATCCAGCCTTGTACTTGGATTTTTATCAGAGAGCCAACAGCATAGAGGGAGACATTGCCTGAAAGACAACTTTTTTTTTCTTTTCAAAGAGCACTGTTACATCCTTTGCTTGGACTCAGGAAATTTCCCTTACGACCAAATACAGCAATAGTTTAGAATTAATGAAGGGAACCGAGCTCAATTTTTAAATTTTCAGGTTATGTGACCCTGGACATCCCTCCTGCCTGCATTAAATCCAAATGCCTTTTGAGCAATGCCCGTGTGGGATTTCCTACTCCTGCTTGTGTGGGAGGGATCAGAATGGAGCCATCAACATTCACAGGGAGACCAGGTGAAGTCGCCAGCAGTTGTGTAGGAGACAGGTTGGCTGAGTGGAAGATGGGTCTGCGCAGGATTCTTTTGCTCCAGAAATCCCCAGCGCTTGGCAAAATCGGGCTGTAAGTGAAGTGCTGGTTTGTTGTGTATGGAAAATCATTGGCAAAGGTTTGCACAGTTAAAAAAACTGCAACCTTATTCCATAACATCTAGAAGGGACACAAGTGCATCCATTATCTTTAGAACGACAGAGCATTGGCTGTGAAGAGGTTAATAATGTCAGCATTTAAGTGTAATGACAATAGTTAGGCTTCTGCTTTAACGCGTTTTTGAATGGAAGAGTTGAAGATCACACTTGGTGCTACTGTTAGTTTGTCCAAAAAACAGCCCATGGGGTTACATTTTCACTGTTCCTTCCTATGCCAAAGAGCTGCAGAGTTAATTTATTGCAACAAAAATTGGTAAGGGAAAATATTTTAAATTTTTGAGGCAGTCTGGTTGGGGAGTAAAGTCTAATAAGTTGCGGAGGAATCTGATTGTGGGTATTTTAAGAAAATTTTTTAAACCAGATGTTTCTGAATTTCTAACATTTTTTTGCTATAAGAAGAGCTGGAAGACTAAATTCAGGAAAACCATTAGCATAAACACTTGGTTTATAAATCAGTGCTTTCCCATGTCAAATATGAGACTTATAAAGATACTTTTCAGGCACATTGGAAGGTAGGAACTTATCTAACTTATCTTCCAGTGTTAATAGAAAGAGTGATTTCTTCGGAATGAATACAGCTGAAGAGCTGAAGTTAGGTGATGCTCAGGACTGGAATGTTGCTGCTGTTCTCTGTGCCTGCAAAAGTGAGAAGCTTGATTATGGCTTCTTTTCTACTTACACAGACCTTGATCCTAGGTTTGTTGTAGTCATGTCCAGTTAAATCACGTGCTGCTGCTTCAGATGATTTCTGTGGTAAGTTTTGTCAGTAAATTCCGCCAAAACATTGAAATGATAAAGAGATGAACTTTGAATCGATTTCTTTTAAGATTTCCCAGGGATGGTGTGGAGAGCTGTCACTGCAGATCTGTTTGCACGGGGTGATTTAGTGCTTAATGCAGATTAAGTTTTCCAGGATAGTTTCCATGTGCTTCTTCGTCACAACTTTTCACTGATGCCACTGGACGCAGCAATAATTGCAACACAGTGGCTTTATTTCACCAAAAACGTCCTCGGGATGAGGAATTAATTATTCTTTGCTGTGAATACCACTCACAGCCAGTCGCTTTGTGTTGCTAGTCTAGTAAATAGGATTTTAGATCTGCTTCTTTCAAAGACATCCTCTGAAGGCCTTTATCCACTTTATACCTCACTTTCCCCGTGTCTAAAATATCTCTACCTACTCAGGGCAGCAGGGAAGATAGCAAGAGAATTGAGGGGTGGGGTTGGGGGGGTTGGTTTGTAGCAGATCCTCCTTCCCGTGCTTTGGCCATCCCGTGCTGGTGGATTGGCACAAACTCACCCCTGCTGATGGGGTGAGGTGTGAATCACACCCCCCTGCCTGGGCCAGGCTGAATCCAAAACCCATGGCAGGCCCGAGCTGCTCTGAGAGTGCTCCACGTGCACAGCACCAGAGCCGGAGCAGGAAGGGCTCAGGGATGAGAGGGAAATTAAGCAATTTTAAAAAACTTGCGAGCCCTCTGTCATTTATCTCTTCTGGGGCTTCTGATTGAGACTTCTGGCCTCGGGGAGCTTTTTTTTTTTTTTTTCTTTGTCTCTGTGAAGAATATTATGCATCTTTTCTATGCAGGCCATAGGAAATAGTATAGCAGTGATTGCACCGAGCCTTCAGGATTTCCCCTTTGTACTAGACTCAGCTTATTCATTTCATGCATCATTCACAGCTTGCTGTGCTGATTTCAGAAATTCTATACATCTACTTGACACAAAGGGGAGAGACAGAACATAGGGGTGGACGTGCCTTAGGTGCATGTAACTGTTCTTGAGTGCCATTTGCAGGGGAAGGAATCTTGAAAGTCAATGGGAACTTTGCCCATTCAGAGTTCAGGATAAGACACTTGGCACTGATTTCGTTTTCATTGTGCTGTGCTGCCAAGTCAGAAAAGCTCCTCTTCCACAAGCTTAAGAAAAGATATTTTAATCCAAATAATTCTTTTATCTCTTTTTTTTTTTTTTTTTTTTCTTTCCCTCCCCTTCTTTTCCCCCTTCAGATTCACTGGGCAGTGTTTTCATTTGACAGCCTGTAAACAGCAAATGTCATAGTAGGAATAGTAGGAATTCCTGTGAAAAAGCAAGTTATACTTTTGTCCATAGGCAAAAGGTTCCTTTCCTTTGAAACTTAGTCTGTTAAACAGGTGAACATCTATGAAACAGGTGTGAATTTTTTATGAGCATACCAGAGCTGGGATAGTAACTGAATTAATGTCATGGCCCTAAAGTAAAAGGAAGTAAAGGAGCTGAATATACAAACTGGCAAACGCCTGAATCAAGGTAGTTTTCCAGGCATTCAGCAGGTCTGTGTGAGTGGCTGCAGAGAGGATTAGCCCTGGCTGTTCTAAGAACAATTGTCCTGACTTGGCTGATTTTGTGCAGGGCATGCCACGTCATAGCAAATTTTTCTTTTTTTAAGCTGTACCCCAAATAAGGAGATCACCATTTCCCATTTTCCTTTTCCAGTAACTCTTCTGCTTTTCTCTCCCTAGATTTCGGACTGTACTTGTGTCAAAGGGGAATGATACCAGCCCAGAACAAATGTTTTGATTTGAAAGTCCTGTGTAAGCAGGGACCAATAACTTTGGATTAATTGTTAAAAGAAGTAAGGATTCTTTTGGTGTTTTTTGTTGAGGCAGCAGGACAACAAAGAGATTATGGAAGAGTTTAGACTGTGGTGGCATTGACAGATCTCCTGGAGGTTCTGGAGCAGGAAACACGATTGTTTTGGCCTCTAGCAGAGGGCTGTCCATCCGTGCCCTGCAGTTATTTTGTTTTTCAATGACTGACAGGCCAGTTCATGACAGGATGAGGCTTGTGAGCTACAGGGAGGAGCATCGAGCTGCCAAAACCTGGCACATCCTTTGCACTTCCTGTTGCACGAAACTTTTCCCACAATCACTTTCTTTACAATTATTCAAGAGAGGACTAGAATTTAGGCCAGCCTGAGCAGCTTTCAACGCCACTGAGCAAGCATTAGATGAGATTTTGCAGTCCTGTGCCTGATGCCTGTGTTCTGTTTCTGCTTGGCTCCATCTCCCTCCTTGGCCCTGCTAAGATTCAGAAGCTGGTTGTGGATGTGGCCTCCACACCTAGGGGAACACTCACCATCCAGTCCTATTTTGGGATTATAACATTTCCACTGGGCTGTCAGGATGGCTGAGACTGTTATCAGTCCACCAGAGAATTTCTTGAACACTTCCTAATAAGCACAACCTCTAGTTGTGGGCATTAAGGTTTCTACCTTGACTTGCCCACAGAAGGACTGGGGAGGGAAAAGGCAAGTGGAACAGACCTTTCATCATCAGGGAGACAAGAAAGTCATAAAAGAAGGCAGGGTTATAAGCAGAGGGCCAAGCAGAACAGAAACACCTGCAAAGGGGGAGCAGGTGACTTTAATAAACTGCACCACCAATTTTGGTGCAAAAAACAACCCCTGAGCACATTTTATTTTGACATGCCTTAGGCTGTGAGCTTTTCAGAGGAGCAGGGCTTGCTCTCCCCAGCTTCTGAAGCTGTAGGTGTGATTTTGATGGTCACATTCCCTCAGATATCTAAGCAGGTTTAACCACCATTTGTGCCTGTCTTAATTCCAGCTCCAAAGAACTGGCAGCCCGAAGGGAAGTGTGGGAAAGCAAATAGTAAACCCCCAGCACGGGAGGTGAGTGAAAGCTGGGGCTCTGTGAAACCTTTGTTCCAGCTAAACTGAAACCCTCTCCTTCCCTTTGAAGCCTTAGAAGGCTTCAGGATCTGCAGTGGTGAACGTGCAAGGGAGCACCAGGGACAGGGTGCCAGTTTAAAAGTAGGCTTTTATGGTTTAATCACAAATATCCTCTTGCTGCAGACACGAGAAGCTGGCATAGAGGAAACGGCATTGTGGCAAATAGTACCAAGAGGGTTTTTTTTTTCTGAGTCCATTTAGTAAGGCTGGGCAGGGAGGTTAGATGTTTAAAAAAAAAAAAAAAAAAAAAAGAGCATAATGCAACTAATTGAGGTGGAAGGGGAATGCCCAAAGATAACGGGGTGGAAGGAGTTTATCACCTTGAAACACATATGTTTCATTCTGAGGATTATTTAAAACTGTGAAGGGAACGATGCAATGTTATTTTGTATTTAAAACACATCTATATTTTTTTGTGTCTCATCTTTACTTTTTCACCATGCACAGTGTGGCCAGAATCTCGCTTATCCTTACCTTGAAGTGTGAGCACAACAGAAAAAGCAGTTGTGGCTAATGAATGAACAGGAACAATAGAGATCTACTGGCATTTATCCCTAAAATCTGTGTGGAGGGGAGGATGGGGGAGAGCTTTGGGAGGGAGCTAGCCCAGATCTGCTGAATTTCGATGAGGATTTTTCTAGTTTATCTCCCATTCTGGTTGGCTGCATTATTATTTATTTCATCACTCAAATTGTGGTAGGTGCTGCTTGCCTTAGAGTATGAATAACAAGCTGTTGGGCTCAGTAGAGTTCACTTATGCAGTAGGACAGAATAATTCTCTCCTCTCCAGGAGCTGCTGGGTAAAATTCAATAGTCTTGGCTGTGCCTCAGGGGTTGAGGTAAAGGATCAGAACGGTCCCTTCTGACCTTATAGAAGTATATAACAGTATCCAAGTATAACCAGGATTGTATCCTGGCCAGTGTACACTCAGTGAATTCCCCCTACATTCCCTTGTATCCCTGCAATAACTTTTCCTAAAGTATAAGACATAAAAACTAGTTTAATGGTTGTTGGGTCAAGTAATACAGAATGCAAACATTTACTGCCAGGTCTGCATGTTATTCCACAGGTGGTGCTGCCATATTCCCACTTTATTTCATAGCATTATTCATATTTATTGTGAAACTTAATGTGAAGAGGGGATTTCGTAATAGTTCTCTGGTAAAATGTGACCAGTCCTAAACTGAAAATAGCAACATTTTCACCTGAGACGTGTGTCTGAGGGAATTCTCATTGCCTTGGTGCAGTGAAGTCACCTTCAGGTTGGAGTATTTGTTGGTAGGATCAGCTGTTAAACGTTTGACAACATTTCTGTTTCAGTGGCTTGAAGTGCCTTCAACATTTGGAGGCTCCTGGGGTAGGAGGGAAAGGGAAGACAGCCCTGAGCTGGTGCTGACAATTGTGATGGCTGAGTATTGCAGAGCTACTTAGGATTGTATTGTTGAGGCATCTTTAGAGCCAACTGGCCTGGAAACTTTTACCAAGGAAATTTAGATGATGTAGAACCTGAGATCCTTGGAATCTGGGAATTCCTGCCAGGTAGAGAAGATGACAGATTGCACAATCCACTGATGAGTTGTCATTAAGGAATCCCTCGAATGTCCTGGCTGTGGCAGAGGCCATGTACAGCTGTGCAGAAAGGGGGTGTGTGTGTGTGTGTTTTTAATTAAGGAAAACTAGCTCAGGGAAGGGGAGGTGAGCAGGAGGTTGATGCAGTCTTCCCACATGGATGTAGCATTCCTGTCTGCACCGCCCTGTCCCTCACACAGAGCAGCTGGGGAAAATGGAGAGCTCAGCTAAAAAAAAAATTACTGAAGAGGTCTAGAAGGCTTTCTCAGGAAATATATAAAGAGGTGGATGTGTGAAGGACTGTGCTTAAAGTATTCAATTTTCAGATTCCTTGGGCTATTTTTGATAGAGGGCTGGCAATCTCCCTGTGTCACATGGGCTTTGTCACCCTGGTAGAAAGAAAGTAAACAGTCATGTAGTTGTTGTTGCCTATTTTCCCCCAGTATTTTTCCCCACTATGCATCTTAATTTCAAGATGCCCTTCCTGCTCCCAATAAATAACCACACTTAAATTTTGGGCTCAATCCCACTAAAAGTATAATCTCTTTAAAGTGTGAATGCTTTTCATTAAACACAAAAGGCATTTCACGTGTGTTTTGCAGCAGATGAATCCTGAAGACAAGGAAAGGCAATGGCACTTAAGGTCTGTCTGTGTCCCCTGGAAAATCTCCACATGATGGGGATTTCATGCAAGTTTATTTTTGTTTCAGATCAATCCTGTGGTGGGGTAACTTGTAGCTGAGTTTGCTGCTGGTTTGCTGCATCCGTTGAATCTACTGGCAGCTGCAAAATTCCAGGAGCTCGGCCTTTTCATGATTCAGTGACCATGTAATTGGCCATGGGATTTATTCAGCCTTTTCATTCTGTGTGACCCTTCCGTACAGTATCCTACCAAAAAACGTCCTGGGTAAATTCTGTGGCTCTCCCTTGTGCGTTCTGAACGAACAGCTCACAATTTGAAATCCATTTTCCTCCTTCAGATAAAATATATGAATGTCTGGCTGCTTGTTTGCATCATTGTTAAAGCTTGAAGTACACAAAGTGACTTTAAAATATAGTGAACTGGGCCTTTGTGAGCGCAGGGCACTGGATTTGTTCTCTCTGCCTGTTTTGGGGACCGCCTGGAGTCAACCGGCATCAGATATTTCTGCAAGCCAGCTCCTAAATGGACCATCAGGAACGGACACAAACACAATGCAGAGGCATAAACAGCCAAACACATACTCAGCCTCCGTCCCGAAAAGGTCTTAAAGGCTGTGATTGAATCATCTGGCAGCGCTATTTGAGGAGTTTCGGACCTAACTGCTCTGATGACCCGGCTGCCTCCTCTTGATCCGCCCTGGGCGTGGGAGGAATGCGGGCTCGGTGCTTATCTCTGCATCCCGGCCCTGCTGCCTCTGGAGCTGCGAATGCAGCGCTGATGTGCCTGGAAAAGGTCAGCTGCTGCCCTGCCGGGCACTGCTGGGGAACAGAGTTCTTACATTGTGCTCCAGATTTGTTCCCAACCCGCGTGGTGTGGCTGAAGTGACATTTTTCCACGTGTGATGTGTGTCTTTAACGAGGGAGCTTCACATGGCAGCCCACCCAGAGGTGATCACCTGTCACAGAGTTGTGGCTTCCAGCCCCGATGGTTAAGATTTCCATCTCTCTCTTACACATTTTAGCATGGAATAACTAGTTTTGCAAAGGTGTGGCTGAAATCAAAAATCTGCTGCAGGTTTCTCCCCAGTGTGGCAGGATTACAGCTGCAAAATCATCCCTGAGACCACTGCAAAACCACCAAAAGTGCCTTTTGCAGGTGAGAATTAAAGTTGTAGGTAGCTTCAGGGGGTGGGAAGGATGCCTTAAAATGTGTTACTGAAAATTTAAATTGAAAAAAAAAAAGCCATAGCAGTGTTAGGATTTTTTTTCTTAAATTGATTTTTTCCCCCAGAGCAGTAAAGCTCATCCTGTAAGAGTTGTTGCTGATTTATATTTGGAGGAGGTAAAAAGTGATTATGGCAGTTACTCAGCTAAAGAAGCCTTGTGGAGAGAGGTGAGAAAGAGCTTTGTTCTTTATCGTATTTACAGCCAGCCTTAGAGTATCCAAAATCTTTCCTGAAAAGAGCACTTTAGACCATCCAGGATCAGCCTGAAAGCTCCCTGTGAGAGATTTCTCCCAGCTGCTGGGCAGGCCCGGTGTCCCTCAGGCTTCCCTCCTGTCTGTGGAGTGAGAAGATGTGCTGGTTCACCTGAGAAAACCCCGATGGTGCAAGGTGTGCCATGGAAAAAGGCTCCTCTGAGTCAGGGGTGCACAGCCCCACCCTCCCTCACTCGTGTCCTGATCCCACGGGCCAGGAAAAGGTCAGTGATGCCTCAACCGAAGGGAGAACTGGAGAAACCTAAACCTGTGAGGTGGTTCTCTGTAGGGGAAAAGTAACTGCAGGGATAACAGTGCTGTGAAATCTGAAATTAAGGGTGACTCCAAGCACGCTGGTTTTAATGACTCCTTTCAGAGAGCTCTGCAGTCCTGTAACAGTTGCAGCACGGCCTGGTTCATGGCACAGCATGGGGAAAGCATAGCTGGAGTATAAAAGTAGCCCCAAGACAACTCAGGAGTTCACCCTGAGGTGAATTTCCAACATTTCTGAGGGAAAATGGCAGCTCACACAGGGTGACAGCAAATGCAGGAGGCTGTGATAATCACTGCATCACCCTCGGGGATGCCAGGGTGACCCAGCAGTCCTGGGACATGGGCTGGCATCCTGCATCTGCATTCAGATCTTAACAGGCTTTGCCTTCCCACATCACATTCCAGCCGGGAATGACCTCAAATCACTGGGCAGACCTCGGTGAGTTCAGCCACAAGTACCTGTGCTCTGGTGCCCAGGGTCCCAGCAGTCTCACTGCATACCTGGGCAACGATAAGAGATCCCTGGTGATTAGAAATAGGCAGCTTTTGCATTGACTTACAGGTGATAAAGCCAAAATATTAGAGCCCGAATGCTTAAAGGGAGGGTGACTTCATGCTCAGAAGATAACTTAGTTTAAGATTGCCCCTTTAGCTGAACAGCTTCTGATAAACTGCATTTTATTAATCATATTTAATGGATTAGAAAATCTGGTGGTTTTTTGTTTGGTTTGTTTTTTTTTTCCACAAAACACAGCAATTTAACTTGTTTTCTCTTTCTACCGGTGTTATGTATCCTTTTTTTCCCCCTTGAGAGCTGAACAGCTGATTGAGGTATCCTTGAGCTGATTTATGTAATTTAAAAGTGAACCTCGGGGCTGAATTGGAACAGTTATTTGTTAGCTTCCAGACTCAGCACCCAGAGTACCCACTACAACTACTTATTAGACACCAGCACTGATATCCATCGAAGTGCAAAGTGTTAG
The DNA here is from genome assembly GCA_038380795.1 of Pyrocephalus nanus. NCBI lineage: Eukaryota > Metazoa > Chordata > Aves > Passeriformes > Tyrannidae > Pyrocephalus > Pyrocephalus nanus. Next base: position 18,466,849 of record CM076274.1, on the reverse strand, counting down.
AAAAGAGGTTAGGAAGGATGCTGTACAATAAATAAACCCCATTTGGCTTAGAAAAATCATTAAAGGTGGGTTTGTATTTTTTTTTCCCCTCTAAGCAGTGGCACTTCTGCGGAAAGTGAATTTTAAGTATTTTAATGAAAAAGATAGACGGCGTTATTGTGCTGTGACAGTTTAAGTGATGAACAATTGCAAGTAATTTAACAAATATTTGGTATAGGCTGCGATTCTTTGTGATACCAAGCTATAGATCAAACTTCTAACCCTCACTGGTAGCTCAATCAGCTCAGTCTCAGTGCAGCAAGGGAACAGCTTGGCCACATGCTGAACTATTCATGTGCCTTTCCTGCCCCTCTGCCTGAGATTACCTGGTGCCTAAAGCTGAACTGCAGCCGCGATGTGCTCTGAACTGCGGCAATTCACAGGTTGGCTTATTAGCATAACGCCCCATTAGTCCTGTTATTGCTGCCAGCCCGGAATATTCACACAGCGTTCGAGAGGAGCATCTCTGTGGCTTCCAGGGGGAGTTGTGCACCAGGACCCTCAGGGATTTAAAGCACCTTTTCCAGTCCCCGAATGAGCAGCACAGAATGTAACTCTTGAAAACTCGCAGAGCATGTGAACGTTCGTGCCTCGTGCTGAAAAAAGGGTTGTGTGCAGGTGTGATTTGTTCAATACCCGGCTTTGAACTGCTCTGCACAGTGCGGCCAATTCCTGCCGGTTTCTGCAAAGACACGGAGAGCACAAAATTCCTGGACACAAACCTTGGTGCTCTCAAACTGGTGGAGGGCTTTTCAAGGGACACTGTGGAGGGAGCTTGTTTTGCAATTCCTGTTTTAAGGACTAGGAGCCCAAGGCACTTGTGAAGATTCCTGAGGACGCTGCAGACCTGCGGGATCGGGGCCTTATCTGCCCCATCCGTGTCCCCAGGGCAGCCTCGGGGCAGCCACAGCAGAGAGCTCTGCTGGTTTGTGCTCCCTGGGTTGTAAGGGCAGTGGAGGAAGGTGCTAAAGTCTCACCCTGATATGCAGAAGTGCAAATGGGGCTCAGTCATGATCTGGACCTAAATGTTCGGTCTCGGGAGGATTTCCAGGCAGGATCTGAGTGGATGGAGGCCAGCTGCTGTTGATGGCTGTTTAAGTGAAGGGATTGACAAGAGGACCCATAGCTGCAGGCAGCTCACCAGTTCACCCCTCCCAGCTCTCCACCCACCCACATTGCCCAGGCAGTTCAGGGGGAACTGCTGCGCTCTGCAGAGTGGCATTTCAGAGGGAAAGGGAGTGATTTCAGCCTGCCTGAAAAATTATGACGCTTGGGCTCAGAGTCTGCCTTGCTTGTGGCTGTGCCCTCCGTGCTGGGGTAGCCCCTTTCCCAGCTGGTGCCCTGAGGGTTGCACTGGCAAGCAGCCGAGTTCCAGGGACTACTAATAAGCAAGCAGATGATTGCTTCTGGTTTTTTTTTTCTGCCATGCAGAAGCGTGTTTGGGAAAGCTCGGGGGTACTGAGAATGATTCCACTTTTAAAAGCTGCCCTGGTTGAACAATTCCAGCAGGAGTCCAAGGCTGGAGACCAGACCATCCCCTGTGCTCTCCTGCTGAGGGGGCACACGGGACACCATCAACCCCGGGCGGGGTGTCAAACCTGTGACCTCCAAGTGTGACAAACCCATTACTGAGCCCTAAAGCAATCGTCTTACGTGCTTGGTGTTGCCATCGTTATCAGAGATGATCGGCAGAAGGGAGGGGGTGTTGGTGGGACCCCGAGCTGTGAAGTCCCATTGACAGGTGCTGGCCAGGGAGGAGCTGGAGGCTCATCCCGGTGTGGCTGCTGGGAGGGGACCGCATTCCTCTGCTCCCTTCCACCCAGGGGTGGAGCACCGGCTGTTGGCTTTCATCTGTCCCGAGGATGAGCAGACAATATCCAGGTAACCCTGAAACAACTTTCCCTTGGCCCCTTTCCTCTTTCCGGGGACAGTATCTTTACATAGTGATGTGGTACTGTAATTTAAAAATGAAATCGCACAGAGGCGCAAGGAAAACAAAATCAAACACCTCTAACATGATCTGATTGCCAAAAGGGGTCAGATTAATACAAACAGTAAAAATTATGAAGCTGCAATGTTTCTAAAATTGATGTGGGAAAGGATTATAGGACTGTCTAGAAGCAAAGGCTCCTGACTCTGGTTATGGCACAGCACTTTGCCAAATAGGTGAGCAAAGGACTCAGTGTCTGCAAATAATATCAAAAGTGGGGGAAAGAGCTTCTTTCTTTTAAGATTAACTGAAAATTTTAACCTGGAAAAACGTGGGGTCAATTTTTTGCTCAGTGTGGTTGTCTTGACTGAGATCCAGCAGCATGTTTAGGTTGTTTCCTGGGGGGATAATGACAAGTTCTTTTATCTGTTTCTAGAGAGCCGGTCATTACATCCGATGCAGGTAACATTTGGCTTCCCTCCCCTGCTCTCCCCAATTTGTGCCTTAATTTCCTGATATTTGGCATTCTGTAGCAAGTGGCCTTTATCAAGTGTTCCTGCCTTGAAGACACTGTGCAGGTGACCCTCTGCATCACTCGGGCAGAGCTGTAAATCATCGAGCACAATCAGGAGGTGAGGATTTAGCCCATCGCTTTTAGCAGCTATTTTGTCTCTGTGCAGGTCGACTTCAGGACTTTTCGCTCCCAATTAAGTTTTAAAATTAACCCTTCATTAAGGCGACAGGAGGTGACAGAGGCACATTTCACTGTGATGAATGTAGATTAGGGGTATGTTCTGCACTCCCATTGTTCTGCACGCTGGGCTGGGGGCAGCCTTCTGCAGAGGGCTGGAAAATAACTTCTTTGAGAGGTCAGGTTTTCCAAGGACCTGTAATCATACTTTAAATCTCTCTTCTCCCAGCCACACCTACACAAACTTCACTTTGGAGAGTAACGATTGGGATTGCTGGAAGAGGAGCATCTGGGAAAGGTGGAAACACCCTGCAGAGTATCAGCAGAACTGATATTTTTGCAAATGAAAGGCACTTAATTTTTTCCTTTTTTTTTTTTTTTCTTCCCACAGGTGACAGTAAAACTGTAAGAAGTTTGATTTATTTATTTATTTATTTATTTTTAAGTCTTGTGCAGAGATGTGTATAAATTGACCCAAAATATACCATGGCTACTTAACTTGGAGCTCGTTGCACACGCTGGGCGGTACGAGCCCAAGCATGAAGGAATGACACCTTCCTGCCAAACACCCTCAAGCTGGCATTTTGTTAATTATATCTGCTATTTTATAGGCCTAATGTTCATGCCATGGCAGTGCTCAGTGCTTGGAGACCTTGGGGTACAGTTCCATGCTCAGTCAGAGCTGCAGCCAGAGGTACTGTAAAGTAATATTTTTCTTCCAGAATGATTTTTTTTTTTTCAGCTGGCTTAACTCTTGCGAGTTCCAAGAGAGTGGTTGTGAGCAAAGAATGTGGGAGGAACTGTTTTGGTGTAGCAGGGGTTTAAAGCCATGTTTAAAGCCTGTAGGTGTGGCTGGATCAGCTGAGATACTTTCTGCTTCAAGGGCACATTCAGAATCATAACTGTGTGTTTAGGGGATGTGGTTAAAAATATATCAATGTGTGTGTTTGGCCAGTTTTTCAGGAGAAGCAGAGGAGAATCTTTTATTCACCAGTTTATTGTCTGTGCCTTTTTCTGTTGCTTTGGAGTGTGGATGCACTTGACAGCAAAGGAAGGTATAAGCAGAAGGCTTTTCAGTTTTGAGGGCAAGCACAGTCCTTGCTGTAAGCAGCCTTGGCTATGTGAGTTAACACCATTATTTTACTTTATCAGGATGTTAAGGTGTTATTTTTTAGCAGACTGTTCTGTTTTCAAAATCTCGTAGGGTTTAAGTACCTTTTCAAGAATTGATTTCTATTTTTTTATTTTCTTAAGTTTTTCCTTTTCCCATGGTGAAATATGCTTTCTCTTTCCCTTAAATAAAAGGTTTCCTCTCTCCAATGTCAAATAGATTGGAAAATAAAGACTTGTATTCATTGCTGCTGTATCCAAAACAGAAAAAGTCTAAATTGCTCACCAAAACAAACATTAATATATGTTGGCAATATAAGGCTCTGTTCCTGCTGTTTTCATTCAAGTGGCTGCACTGTCAGGCAAAAGTCTGTGCTGATTCCCCCCCAGAGTCACCAGAAAATACCGTGATGGGCAGCTCTGAATAACTGGGTGAGCTGAAATCTTTGTTCCTTCATTCTTCTCCCAAAGATCCTCCTCCTTCAGAGGAGGCTGGCTGCTTTCTGGAAGGCTTGGGAGCTTATATGTCAGAGACAACTTCCTCTCATTTCTTGGGAATAATGAGTGATACATGTTTCATGAGTTCTTAACAGTTCCATTTTCACGGAATCAGGGAATGGTTTGGGTTAGAAGAGACATTAAAAACCGTGGAGTTCCAATCATGAGCAGGGACACCTTCAACTAGACCAGGCTGCTCAGAGCCTTGTCCAACCTGGCCTTTTGTAGCTTTAAAATGTCTGGCTCATCTGTCCCTCTGAGCCAGCATGAACAGTGGAAAAAGGGTGGGTTCAGATGAGATTTATTCAATACCTGACTTTGAACTGGTCTGCACAGTGCAGGCAATTCCTGCTGGTTGCTGGATGTTTTCACTGTTGCTGTTTGATTTTTTGCAAACTGCTTTTTTAAAAAAAAAAAAAAATCAAAGGAATTTATTTGAGAGCCCTTCAGGTGCTGCCAACCCACCAGAGCTGCTTTAGCACCTCTCCAGACAAGCACTTTGACAAAGCACATTTCCCTCAGTGTGTGATGGACACGACCAGTACGAGCTCCTCAGATCTAGATTTGCTCTGTGTGATCAGAAAATAGCAGAAAGGGGGTGCCTGGATGTAATTTTTCTGCTGTGAGTAACTCAGCTTGCTTCCTGATAATTTCAAAACCATAAAGGAAGATTTTCTTCAGGATTCTTTAAGGACTTTTTTTTTTCCTATATTATTATTTTGTGCAAATCACATCACGGGAAATGTCAGCCTGCAGAGGTTAGATAAGTCACCAAAAGCTAGTTGTAAGAATAAAGGTAAATAATTTCAAACCTCATGGTATTATTACCAAGGTACTTTAACATAACATTTGGCTGCAATGACAGAAAATTTATTTGAAAGAAAGTTAAATCTTGAAGAGTTCTTCCCAAAGTGACAGTGGTTTGTGGATGAAGTGGGGAAGTTGTGAAGTCCCTTTAGCAAAGACAGACTGATTTATCACTCTGTTCCCTGGGTTTTCTCACTGTGGTGATAATATTCCATCCAGGAGCTCTTTCTGAAGCACTCTATTGCATCAGAGGGTGTCTTAAGGCAGCAGCACTGAGTAGGCCAGTTATTCATGGCTAGTTTAGGGTTAACAGTAGCCAGGTTCTGAAATTTGTGCGTTGCTGATCATTTCAGAGCCATAATCTATAGAATTACAGATAAATTTATTATTGGTTGGGGGAAAACCGACTGGAAATGAGACATCATCGGGCACATGTTAAGCTCTAGTAATTTATTGTATGAAATGAGAGAATTGTGGGGTTGCATTATCAGCTTCATGGATTCCATATTGTGTCATTTATTGATTAGGTGCCATTGCTAATTTGTCATTTTTTTCATAATTTTGTCCTAAAGCGTCACCGTTAGCCAAATTTGTCAACTGGACTCATGTGACCAGACATGCTGTCAGTTCAGACATTTAGAAACAGAGTTGATGCCACAGAATAAAGGTGTAATAATTGTTAGAATACACACTGCATTTTTCCACAGGGGAGGAAAGAAGTCTCACTGAAACGTATCTGAGCCATTTTGAAAACCTGCTTTTTAAATGACAATCGTGTATTGCTAATACCTCAGAAATGATACAACTCAGAAATCTATTTCAGGGCCAAGGATCATTTCTGAGTACTGGAACCCCTTCTTTCTGTGTGTTGTGTGGGAAATAGTGAATGTGCAGAGGGGAGAACTGCAGGGGAGTTGCTGTTTATATTTCTGTCTCCGTGGTTTGTTTGGTGATACTGTTGTGATTCCTGGAGAAACAGAAGTTACCCAGGAACAACCATGCTCTCATTTAGCCTGGCTCCTGAAAAACTCCTTGCCAGTGTTGTGGTTTAACATTGGCTGCCAGCTCAGGCCCTGGGAGCTGTCCCTGGGTGGGATGGGGGAGAGAATCAGGAGAGTGACAGTGAAACGGTTTTTGGGTTGAGATAAAGACAGTTTAGTAAGAAAAGCAAAAGCTGTGTGTGCAAGCAAAGCAAAGCCAGGAATTCACCCACTGCTCCCCAGGCAGGTGCCCAGGAAGGCAGAGCTCCATCGTTTGTGATGGTGGCTTGGGAAGGCAAAAACCCCATCACTCCAAATTCCCCCCCTTCCCTCTGCCCCAGCTCTGTGTGCTGATCACGATCCTGTTTGTTCTGGGGTGTCCCCTGGGTCAGTTGGAGAGGTTTGGCAGCCCTGTCTCCTGTCATGTGCAGGAGATGTGAAGGTCTGTGTGATGCCTCCACACCTTGCCCAAGAGTTGTTCTTGATTTCTGTCTACCTACCTACAGGGGGATCTTTTACCCTCAGACACCACATCCCAGGAGCTGATGAATTCTGGTGGGGACTGGCACAATTTAGCGAATTTTGCCTCTGCTGTAAGTGGTTTTTCCATGGAGGCAGGAAAGTCAAATGGCAGCCACTGTGTCTTCACCCCTGATGAGCCCTGTGGACTCTCACATACACTGACAGCTGAACTGATGGCTTCTTTCCACCTTCCTCCCTTCTGCTTGTTATTGCTGAGCACACTGCAGATGGGAGGCATCAGAGCCGGTTAGAAAGCTGCATCTGGTGCTTTAGAAAACCCCTTGTTGACTCTCACAACCAACAAACAGCCTTTTTTTTTTGTACAAGACAGGCATTTGTTGACAAGGCTGATTGTGGGTAAATGGTGCACCTATTACAGGGAATGACACTGGAGATGTTTCACCTTGTAATGTTACCCTGTGCAGCACTTCCCAGCGTTTATCTCGAGAATCTGCTTGAACAACATGTGCAGAGGAAGGAGGAGGGTGAATTAGGACCTCTCCTGGGTACAAAGAACATGACTACATTGTCTGGTTGGAGCTGTGCTGATAACTTGAAAAGCTGGTTAACAGCTAATGGCTTCAGGGGCCCAAAGTGGAACAAGGAAAGGTCTCTCCCTGGGACAATGACTGCAGCAGGCTTTCCTTTGGAGACTGAAAAGTAGAAATTGGGGATGGGAAATGGAAGTTCTCAGTTGTTCCAGGTTTTAGTCCAGTGTAGTGAAGTGCCCCTGAGGGGCTGTGTTGTGGTGTGGGGTTGACAGAATGGCCTCACTTTGTGCTGCTTTCCTCTGCATCCAACCTGAGTGTGCTCCACAGGTGTTGCACAGTATCTGCAACTGTTTTTTGATCAATTTTTAATCAAATTCCAAAGACTCAGAGCATTTGTCGGCCTGCAGTGATTTCAAGGTCTCTGTGGCAGCCAGTATGGGCTCTGACCCGCAGGAAAACCCCACTGTTCTCTGGCAGAGGCAGTCAGCAAGCTGACAAAATATTCTGGAGAGCAGATAGCTCATGCTGAGGGCTGTGGAGGAAGCTGCTGGCTCTTGGAGAGTATCTGGGTAAAAACTTTACTTAGTGAGGTCTTGACAGCGGAAAAATCTGCGGAGAAGGCACCACACAAACCATGTGGAGGAGGCTCAGGTGCAGAAGGAAGCTGTGCCAAAGGAGATTCACTGCTCCAAAGTGGCTTCAAGCCAGGAGTGTTTGCACTGTCATCCCAAAAGTGGTGCTGAAATAGTCACTGGGCATTTCCTTCCTAGGCTTTCCAGGACAACATCCCCATGGCCATTTATTAACCAGTGGCAAGAAAATTGTCTTTCCTGAGGCTGGCTCCAGAATTCATCTGTGGGCAGCCCTGCTCCAGGCTCAGCTGGGACAGGGAATGGCACACTTCTTGCCCAGGATGCTCTTCTGGTGCCCCTGATGCCCTCTGGTCTGCCCAGGGCACTGTGCTCAGTCTGCCCAAGCTTCTTGCAGCCTAAAGATCCGGGTGGATTGATGCCTGGTAGCATCACCTACTGCTTGTTCCTCCCCTCCCTGATAGCTCATTGTTAACTTGCATAACTCCAGCTTCTAAGGAAGACTGGGAAGCTGACACAGTGAATAGATCATTACCTGTAATAATCAGCAATTTAGAAATTTGCCTCTATGGAAAGTGTTTGGCAGCCTTATTTGTTGGGGGGGGGGGAAAAGACAAAGTGATAATTTCTGTAATTGGAAATCTCTCTCTTTTCATCCAGGGTAAGGGCACTTTCACACTGAAATCACTGTAATTTAATTCTCATAGCATCTTTCTAATTTGTTATGGGTTTAATTGCTGTTTAGATGAAACATTGCAGAACAGAAAAATCAAGTTTGGACTTTTTTTTCCCTTTATCTTTCTTCTTAGATTAGTCACAGTAAAATGCAAATAGAAAATACAGAATGAATAGGAAACTTTGAAGTAAACACGCTGAGGTGATGTGGGACTTAATGAAAGGCAGCAAACAGTCAACAGTAATAAATGATTATGTAAGGACTATTAAATCCTAATTTAGTATTCATGCAGCCCCCACTCGCAGAAATAATTTTTTGGTATCTAATTGGACAGTGTTCTGTGTGGCTGTGAGGCAAAAATGATGATCCAAACTCAGAGCTGTTCTGACAAATGGAGATATCATTAGCAATATGAAGTAGGTGATCATGACTTCTCTCTTTTTCATAAATTACACTAAATAACCATAATGCTGCAATTTAGCGGTCCAAAGTTCATCCTATTCAGCAGGCCATCCATAGTCAACAGTTTAAAGAAAGGGGACCTGCTGAGAAAATGGTGGTCTAATCAGATGCCATAAAATCTGGCTGATCAGATGAGCCCCATTTTCCCTTTTTTTTTTTTTTTGTCAGGAGATCCTAATGAAGCAGCACACCGAGGGGATTCACAACTTTTGTTCCTCCCTTTCTGATTATTCAGGTTGGCTGCCCCAAGTCCCCGGACTAAGCAAGCCCAGCCTAATCCTGGGGGCTGTTTGCATTTTACACGCTGTGTTTTACAGCGGATTTATTAAACCCCACCTCGCCACGGACAGGATTGTGTGCCACCCACCCTCGGTCCAAATGATCCAAACACTGGAAGATGCAGCAAATCACATCCAGCCATCCAGCTGGAATCTGCTGGTGTTGTCTACTGGCTGCCTTGGCTGGCTAATTTACCGAGCACGACAAAAATGAAAAGTACTTCACACTGCAGGTTTCATGAATACCTAAACTGCTGCAGAGCAGGTGGGATGCTGGTTTAGCCAAGGGGTAAACTTGCAAATTAGGGGCTGTTCTCAGCTATAACTTCATACTCTAGTGTCTTTAAAAGATTAGTAGTAGACCCGTTTCTATCCAGTTGTAGGCATGGCAGTTCTGATTTGGCTACTTAAAATTTCTTCAGTAACTTATGTGGAACTTTCACTTTTACTCTCACTTAAATGGGACAGTGTCTGTATCCCTTCTGTTTTCCCTGTAGCCACTGTCTTATAATTCTTGATATCCTCACGTCTTCCTTGTGGTGCTGCCCACGGCTGGGCATTGGTCCCTCGCAGAAATGTGGAGATTGATGACAGCAGCCTGATCAAAAGCCCAATACTGCTGAAGTCTGAGCCTGCTGGGCCTGCCCTGCAAAGCTGAGAGCTTTACAAAGGGGAACCAAAGCCTCCAGCCCCCTCTCACCACCACAGTGAAGGAGCAAAGGGGAAAAACGCTGAAAGAAACCCCCCAAGACTGCAAACAATTGGGTTCCTGCTCCTCTTTCCAGAGCATTGCTGCAAGGAGCAGGGAGACTTGAACAGAACTGTTTGTCAGGAGTGATAAACACAAGCAAGCACTTGTTTTGTTCTGCAGAGGGTGGGGACACCAACCCAAGGAGCCAAAAACACTCTCGGAGGCATCACCTGTACTGAGGGGTTTTCTCCAATTGCAGATGCAGTGAGTTGGCTTCATGAGACAAGAAGGGAAATCAGCTCTCATGCTGCAGCAATCCCAACTCCAGTGCTGTGCTAAACAAAAGGACAGCCTGCTGCCTGCCATGCTGTCTGCTGCTCCAAAGAAATCCTCAGCCCTGATAACTGTCTAATGAAAGCTGAAGCAACTACGTCAGTTGTGGCCATTTTTCATGCACCTATTATGGCTGCAAGTGTCTTGGTTTGGTTTTTTCCCATCAAGACAATTTCCTTCTGTGTGGGACTATCAAATATCTCTGCATTTATTGCTGCCTCCTGACACCTTGATGTACTTCTGCCTGTATGCACACTAATTCACACCGAGCTCATTTCAAAACTGAGCTCGCTGTGTTGGGCATGGCACATCCTTTACATTTCTCATTTTTTTTTTTCTGAATTTTCTTCAGCGTTTCTTTTCATTTTAAACTTTTGGGGGGCAGTTTCTGTCAGTGTCTTCACCCTGCAACATGTCTTGCTTTGATTTTCTGCACTGATTATCAGGAAGTCAGAATTCTGGGTGTTCTAATGGCTTTCATCACTCCTTTCCAGGTCCTCCCCTGTAAGCCATTGACCCCCTACCTTTTCTCACCCTCTGCAAGCTCAGCTTATCCCAGGGGTCTGTTATTGTCTTTCAGATATGCAGTGCCCTCCCCATGCCAAGCTGGACAACCATCCCCGGGTTTTACCTGTCCTAAGCCCATGGCTCTAAAATTGCTGGAAGAAAATGAGAGGGAAACTCCAGGAATCGCTGATGTTTGCCTTCCTCATGTATGTCTGCAATCCACCCAGCCTCTCTGGCTCTGTAGGTATGTGCCTGTGCTTTAGGGAGACCTCTTTGTACTGATTAGATCTGTAAACTGAAGGCTGTAGATACCGAGGTAATAAGAATAATTAATAATGTTGGCTAATCCACTCTCTACCTGTGTAGAATGACTATCATCTTCAACAAAAAAAAATATTCTTAAAAAGCATTTAAGAACTAGGCTGTGTGTATATGGCAGAAAGAGAAACTCTTACTTCTCTAATTCTTAGTAGTGCAATTTTTTGGGGGGACAGGAAAGTGAAAGGGAAATGGTCAACAACTGTATTTTGAGGGCAAAAGAGATCTCTGATCTGTACTATTTTTTTTTTTTTTGAGCTCTAACACACCAGGGATTTGTCATCTCACACAGAATCTGGTTGAAATGTGCTCAGCAATGTACTTTGTGTGTGCCTGATTCCCAAAGCCCTGAGACTGGTGGCCTGCTAATCCCAGTAACATCATCCCCTACAGCAGGGCTGAGTGTTTTGGAAGAAATCACATCCTTTGCCACCCTTTCTCGTTTCAAAAATCATAAAATAATCTATTCACCAGCAACTGAGTTGCTGCTCTTTCTCCTCTCTCTTATATTCACAGGCAGGTAGTGCTCAGAGGGAATTCTAATCCTATTTCTCTGCAACAGTTGTGATCACCTGAAATAGTCTCAAACAACAGGATATTATAGATTGTTTTGTAATTATCAGGATCTTCAGGGTGCAGGGATTTGTTCAGCCATTTGATTTCTCTGCAGTCCAATGCTGCTGTTTAATGGCATTAAAATGTTCCTAAATTTTATCAAGTCACATTGCACATGCTGTGATGGAAACGCTTGTATCACCCTCTGTTTGCTCAACACGGCTCCCCTTGAACAAATAAAATATCCCAACAGTTTCCAGTGTCAAACCAATGGTTGATTAATGACTTTCAGTCTCTGGTTACACCACAGAGTGCTGGGTTGCCTGATTTCCCTCCCACCTCTGCCTTGTGCACCTTCAGCCCTTTCACACAGGGGTGTTCTGGCTATAATTTGAGCCAAGCACACCCAGAGCTGTGAGAGGTCGATCAGGGGCTCCCCAGCCCGATCACCTGGGAGCTGGAGATAATTTGAGTCTGTCAGGGTGCTGTCAGTGCTGAACATTCCCCAGGCTCCCAATTTCCCTTTTGTCAGACCGAAGGTGTTTTAAACCAAGAGGCTGAACCGACCTGTAACTGCCTGCAGGACATGGGAACCTAACGGGTGGCTGGGGGAGTAAAAGGAGTCGGGAATTTTAAACTTCTCTGTTTAATTTTTCTTTTTAGGTCCGGGTGCTGCTGTGCTGCTCGAGCATCCTCATATGCAGGCAGGTTTGTCAGGTTGCTTCAAAGACCCCTGCTGGAGATTCTGCTGTTGACAAGTTGGAAAGAACAGCTGGTGCATTGAGAGTATACTTTCAAGGTAAAATGTTATTCGGGGTTTCCCTTTTTTTTTTTTTTTTTTTTTTTTTAATTTACTTTTTTTTCCTCTTTTCTTCAAAAAACACAACGCCACAAAACTGACACACACACTCTCAGCCTTCTGTAGGTTTAGACTGATGTTTTGCTTTATTGATGTTTGGGATTCCCCAATTTCCAAGAAGAAAAGCTGATTATCTTCGGGGGCAGTCTTATAGAGAACAGCAGACCCCCACCAGCCTTCCGCTCCAGACTGGATCAATGCAGAGAAGTGCTCTTTGATGGACTTTCAGGCCCTGTGATCTCCCAGCCCTGGGGGTTTAAAGGATGAGCATATCAATCCAGGACCACTGAACTGCATTTCCATTGCATGAGGGCTCCTCCTCCCGGCTTTGTCCGGACAAACTCGGCTCCTCCTACTTTTGTCACTATTCTTTCATGCTTTGTTTAGCAAACACAAAAAAAGCTTTGTTTGTCGCTGGGTCTTTTTTTAAGCTCTGCATAAAACAGTTTAAAGTGCCATAATGCTGTGTACCTGTGATCACCTTCAGGGTCAAAATCAGTTTACAACAGATGAACCTATTTATCTTCCACCCCCACGCACCCCCATCTTATGATTTGCACAAATACAGATTGTTGTTCTGATGAGCACAGTCTTCCTACTTTGTTCTGAACTCTGACTTTGCAAGAATCACCAACTCCGTGGATTTCCCTGGGAACAGCCTTCTAGAAGACAGCACATGTGTGCCTGCCTTTCTTTCCTGCTGTGGTCCTGCTGTGTTTCAGCATACTGAGCAAGAAGAAAACTGGTCACATGTAATTTGTAGAAGTTTTGGTAACACTGGTGCAATTATTTTGCTTGCCCTAATAGTTAGCATTAAGAATGTGTGTGCTTAGGTTTAAATTTCTTTTTTCAGCTGTAAAGCTTATTACAACTACAGCATTATAGATTCTATATCTGTTATCATTTCCCTCTAAAACAAACCAAAAAAACCCCATTCTCTGTGATATTTCCCTGTCTGCCCCTTGCTTTGGAGTAGATCAGACCTAAGTCTTGAAGTGAGAAATGCTCATGAGCAGTATTGCACATCTTTAATAGTGAAGATCAATGAAATAATTTACCCAGTAATAGAACAGATTCTTCATTACCTTGTATTCTTTACAACAACCACTGCCCATGCAAAATGTCCCAGTCTGTGAGAGAATAAACCTGTGGTTATTCAGGTTCAACTGGGAACAGCAGTACAGGCAATGTAGTTCACACCCTGCCCCCAAATAAGTGTGCACACACTTATTAATGAGTGAATTGAGTGAATCCCCCAAACTGCCAAGGAAATCTAGCCCTAAAGGAAAGAAGCTGTCTGATTCTGTCACACCCAAAGCCACCAGAGCTGCTCACTAAAGTCATGTTGGATGAAATAGTGGAGTAATCCATCACCTTGCGAGACTTTGCATTTGTGCAGATGATGATTTCCTACAGGGCTCCTTTCTGATGTATTCAGAGGTTTCCCATAGGTGAGCCTTCAAAATCTTAATGAGATTGAGCAGATCATAGCTGGAGTCCTCATGTGCTGAACTCAGCAGTTCCCACCCCACAAAAAAAGTTGCTTCGTGTGCTGCAGGAACCCCCATGTACTTCGTTTGCTACAAAGGGCAGAAGGACTACAGTTCTGAGCTGCTTTTATGGTATTTTTGGCCTATGCTTTGCTGTAGGACACTGATCCTAAAGTACTGCAACATCCCAGTCTCAGGGAGTGAGAACCAGTGCTGGGAAGAAAAGAGCTTGGAAACTTTTGCCAAGAGCCTTCTCTCTCCCAAACACGCCAGCCAGGAGCTGGGGTGGATGCCACATTCCTCAGCCAAGCCTCAGGCTACAGCCAGGCATGGAAAGAGCTCTTGAAACCCTGATGGATGGGCTGATCCTAATGGACTGACTGCAGCACTTGACTATTATTGATCCCTGTGCTCGTCTGTCCTATTTCCCAGAGCTGTGGGAGCGGAAAGGAAACGTCCTGAAGTGGGTCAGTCCTCATTTCTTAGGCTGAGCTCTGAGCTCACACAGCTCCCTGATGCTCAGAGTTCCTGCCCGAAGCATTTCAAGAGGGTGCAAGTACAGTTTAAACTCTCATCCCCGATGTAAGAGGAGGTTTTGGTCCTTGCACCCTTCTGTGCTTGTAGCTCTGCAGTGCTGCCATTTAGTGACCCTGTGGGGGCTGCCTTTGGCACAAAAGCACCAAAAGGAAGCAGTTTACTGAACGGAGCTGTTCTCTAAATATAAGCATTGTAACGAGCAGAGATGATGGGGACTGCCTGTGACAGAGAACAGGAGCAGAGATGCTGGGGTACAGCACCAGCAGGTCTGTAGATTGGCTCAGCCATCTTCTGTGGCTGTCTTCTGCACAGTCACACTTTGAAGTGTGAAAGGAGTGGGAGACCTGGTGAAACAAGTGAAGACAAAGAGCCAGCAACTCACTAACTAGATGTATTCACTGCCTTCCTCTATGTCACCCACTCACAACCAGATTTCTTGGCTGACCTCGCGTTAAACCTGATTTGGCAGGGCTGAGGTTGGATTTAGTCAAGACATCCCTCTGCTGCAGACTTTGGGGAGGTAAATGTTTCGAGGTTAAGGTGGGGAGGCGTGGGACTGGGATAGGACTGTAAGCAGCCTTGTGCTCCCTTTGAACTCCTCCCTGCTGCAGATGCCTACAACCATGACAGCAAATTTCCCCTTTTCCATCTGCCAGCAGAGGTGCCCATTGAACTGGGCCTGGGCCTGACCAGGGTGACCTATGCATTCCTGACCTCCCCACCATTCAGCGAGGCCACACATCCTGAAAACTCCCGGCACAAAAGAGGGCTATCAGCTCCCTGTGCTTAGCAACGATCACCGCTGCCCCAGGTTCTGCTCTGAGCACTCACTCGGCGATGCAAAGTGCAGTTCAAGGTCTCTGCCTCAGCTCTCAGAGCCCTTTGCAGGATTGTTCCCCCCAGGACAGCCCTCTGTGGTAAAATGTGAGGTGATTGGAAAACCTCTGATGGGGATTTCAGGGCTGTGGAAGCAGGACTGGTGGGGCTCCTGTCGTGTGTAAATGGCTTTTCCTGAGCTTTTCTTCCTGGGCTCTCTCTTTTGCTCATATATATATATATGGGCACAATGAAAAAAAAAATTAAAATTTGCCCCAGATATTCCTCGTATCAAAGAAAAAATGGTAACTGGTGGCATTAATTCAGTTTATAGGTGTTTCTAGAGCATTTGAAGGCAACTGGAATACAGCAATAAAAGTACCTAAGGAGATCTCAAGAGAAGCCCAAGTTTAAAGTACTGAATCCAGTGGCCTCTGAATCCATGAATGATGCTACAATCATAAATCAAAATGCTTCCTTTGTAAAACAACATTCAAACCTGTAGACTGTGGCAAAGCAATACATTCAACCCCCAAGAATTTGCTTTCAGAATCCCTGTTGTACCTCCTGTCTTGCTAGCAACTCTAACACTTTTAGAAATAACCAGGCAAGAAAAGACTCTTGCTTTTATTCTGGTATAATTTGGCAAGACTTGGTGCCCAGCATTACTTGTTTCAATCTTGTTAGATGGAATGGAAGAGGATATTTTCAAATGGTCTAAAATTACTGAGGAGTATCAGGTAACTGAGTGAGAATTGCACTGGTTATTTCTGGTTTATAGTAAAGGGCTGTAATAATGAAGATATCACGTTTCATTCACAGATACTATGTTGGAAATCCTCATCCCAACAGTGGCAATTGTGAAATGCAGCCCTGAGGTCAATGGCTTTTAAATCCTGAGTGAAGGAAAAGAGGAGAGAAATCCACCATCATCTGGGATCAGCTGTGAGAACAGAGCCAAGTAAGTTTTAGCTATTGAAATCTAGGAAAAATGTGGTACAGGTTAAAATTCTTCTCTCTAAGAAGTCAGAAGTAGCTCCTTTTATTTTATGAGTCACTTCAGACTCATGGCCAGTTGCTAAGATGAGATTCTGTCTGGCTATGTTTCAAGAGATGGAAAACATGGTCTATCTCTGCAGCCTCAGAGGGAATCAACTTACTTTTCACAATTCCAGAGTATTTTACAATATGGACAGTGTCTGATGTGGAACAGTCATGAAAGGTTTGGGGAATTCTCTGGCACTTGTTCACATTTTTAATTTCTTCCTTAATGTTGTATTTCAGAATGACCACCTCACGTTACAATAAAATCTAGAAATGAAACAAGCTTATGCAGACATAGATCAAAGAACTGCCCTTCTAAATAAGTCAATATTTATTTCCAATAAGGTGTTTGAAAGCCACGTTATTGTCTTGCTGTGGTGCTGAAGAAGGAGTAGAATTTTGGGGACAGAGTGAATTTTCCCAAAGGAAGAGGAGGCAGTTTTCTTCCCCACGGTGTGTACAAACTGCTGGTGCAGCCTATTTTAAGAATATTTCACTTCTGGCAAAATATTTGTGGATTTTAACTTGCTTGCTTCATCTTTCTAAGTGGAATGTTCCATTCATTTTGTCTTGCAGAATTTTTACAGGAGGTTATATCTGTCAGGATCATTTTCTCTTCTCAAACCGTCATTGCTCTTTTCTTTCAAAGGCTTATCTTGTGAAACACAAGTTTCCATGGAGATTCTATTTAAATTGCTCCCAGCTCCTATTTAATTCACAAATCAGAAATCTGTAAACTGTACTTCTTTTTTTTTTTTTTTTTTTTTTTTTTTTTGAGTGTTCAAGGACGTTTTTTGAAAGAGGATGCTCTTCATTGGCTTCTCAGTCAAATGTGTATTTGCAACCATTGGGACTTAGGTCTGACAGATTTGTGGTTTGAACTTGATGGACTTGTGGTTTTGAACAGATTTACTTTATTGATGGAACAGATGGAAGAAAAGGTGACTGGCAAGGCCATACTACCAAAATGCAGTTCATGTGATTTCAAAGCATCAGAAATGCTTTTTTCCCCCCCTCAAAGCTTTCCCCATAGTTAATTTGTGTGATAGATCATGTTTTAAAAAGAAAATATTTGATTTTAATCCAAATGAATGAAAGTCTAAGGAAAGGATTTGAATACCACAAATACAGCAAACAAAATAATCTGCATATTTCTAATATGATTAGAAAATTTCTAATAATCGAGGAGAATCAATGAAAAAAACCTTTGCTAAATTAATGTGTCTATTAAATACCAGCACAGGTTGAAGCCAATTTTATTAAATAATATCTGACCAATTTTTAGCACTCTTGCCCATAGATCTGCATGATGGTGGGTGAATATTCCCATCTGCTCAGGGAGGAAATGGGAATAACGTGGTATCTGAGCTTTTGACCCCTTGGATCAGTCCTTGCCAGCTGTTCCCAAAGTTCTCAGCACAAAATGTTGATCCAAGTGCCTTGAACTACCTGGGAAACAGCCTGTGTGGGTGAAGGAATAGCTGCTTTGGCTCTTTTGGTCTATTTTTGGCACATGCAATTAGTTCTTACAGTTTGAAGATGACTTTTCAATCGAGGAGAAATGAAAGATTACTTTAGTTTCTGCTTTTCTTCAGAGAGGAGCCCAGCAGGGACCCGTTCAGCTCTCTGGGCTGGTGGGTGCTGGGTACACACAAGGACGAGAGAACAGGGACAGACAGATCAAAGGCATCACCCTGGTCTGAGTTCACTCAACAAACCTAAAATGCAGAACAAAATCCTGCACATTTCAAGTCTTGTTTCATCCCTTGGGGAAAAAAAATCAGAGGGGATGCATTGCTGCTGTTTGCTGTTTTACTGCTTAAATGAGGGTAGGCAGATAAATATAGGTGTGTGTTTTTTTTTTTTCCAGATCCCACTTTTTTTGCTGATGTCTTTTTATTTAAGATTGTATTTTAGTTTTGTAGAAGTCTTGGAAGTTCTGCAGTGAATCATCTTCACTGGGTTCAAGACAGGGCTAAATAATAAATTCCTATTTTTCCTTTTGGAGCAGAACAAAAGTGTTTCTCTGCACACCTTCCCACACTGGCCAGCTTGCCTGTACCAACCAAATAGGACCAGATAATTAATCTGAAGCACCCCAGACTATCAATGTGCTTTCCCAGTGCTTGTTATCTGGGGCCACATGCAAAGAGGATGGACAGGGAATGGAGTTTAGGGCAGAAAGGTAAAGCTGAGAGCAGCAGGATAGCCAGACCTGCCCAGGCACTCTCACACAGTGAGGGTTGGACACCACAGTAAACAAAAGATCAGCTCCATTTTAAATTGTTATATTCTAGTGAAAGAAGGAGGTAGAGAGGAGGAGAGGGGAGATGACAAGCAATGCCTGTAATCACTGCAGTAACACGACTCCAGTGATGTCATCTCAGGCAGCAAAGAGTGGCAGGCAGGACTCCTGGATTGCTGTGCCTTCCACAGAAAATGCAGCCAGCCACCCCTAGGGAAAACTGGGGAATGCCAGCTGATATTTAATACAGACAACAGCACATTAGGGCTGCATTTGGCAGCTATTCAGGAAACCCCTGAGAAATCCTGCCACCAGACTAGAACTATATTCTTGGGCAGCATTGTGCCCTGTGGAGAGAAACATCCTTTCTGAGCATTGTTGGTGCATCCTGAGGCACAAACACCTCTTTGAGAGGACCTTAATCCTAGTTTTGTTCATCAGAGTGTACTGCATCCTTCTCCAATAAGATAAAATAAATCTTTGCATAAAGTTTTTTTTTTCCTATTCTTCTGAGATTGGATGAGGGAGGAGAAATAAAACTGCATTTCAGCTGCACTGAGATATTATTCCAAACAGTGAGTGAGCTGGGGAGGTAGGAAATGCCAGCTCAGGGCAGTCATTTGCTCCATCAGTTGAACAGTTGTCCCAAATGATGGCTAATCAGAGATAAAGCAGGCACCAGCAGTGCAGTTTCAGTAGTGCAGCTCCAGCAGATTTGCAAGGGAAATTCAGATCGACAGGTGGTCCTTACCTTTGGCAGAAGGTCAAAAGAACACCACAACTTCCTTATCTCCCCGTTTTATCTGCCAAAAGTGGTGGTGGTGGTGGGGGAACTGGAAAAAAAAAGCTGAGTTTTTGTAACCTTAACCATTTAAATACAGAGATATGCATGCAGGGACTGCGTGGTGGCTTCAGGATTTTAAAGGTGGAAAAATGGAACATTTTTTCCACTGTTCAGAGTTGCAGTTTAGAAGCTTGCTCTCCACAACTTCGTGACAAAGCTGAACACCTATTTAAAAGTTGTTGTGCCAATATTTTTCACACCTTGTGAGGTGGGTTTTGATGATCCTTGTGGGTCCCTTCCAGCTCTGGATATTCTGTGATTCCACGACAAAAGCTGAATGCTGAGCATCTCCTGCTCCTGTGAACTGCAGAGGCCCAACAACCTTCTCATTGGCTGCCTCCTGTTCTGTGTGGGTTTCAGACTGATTTGAAATTTCTCATTCAGATGGTATTGCTGTTTTTTCCTTGGAAATTTTGAAGAAATTTTGATATCTTTACATCCATATTTATAGATAATTCTTTGGAGGGAAATATGAATTTCAAACCACTGTTTAAAAGTAACGGGGAAGTTTATTGTCAGTGACTGATTTCCCTCCTGAAGAGAATTAACAATGTTTTTAGAGCAGATCTATGGAAAATCTTTTGTTCACATCTCTCACTCTTTTATTTTTTTTTTTTTTTTTTTGAAACCTAATCAATGTAATTGGCATTTAGCAATCAGGTTTTAGGATCTTGACAGTTCTGCAATGTGGTTTCTGTCACTGGTCTGGGAAAGCAAGACTGAGGAGGAAATGGGAGCTATCATGTCATGTGGATGAGTAACTGGCTCAGACAGAGCTTCCTTTGTATCAGTGCTTGAAGTCACACTGCTGGCTTATTACAGCCCGTGGCTACTGCAATAAAAAGCAGGTGCAGAACAGAAATAGGGGGACTGGGAAGTTTTTTAAAAATTACTCTTTAAAAAAAAAAAAATATATCAACGCTCATTTTTAAAAAAAAAACCTAACTGTAAATCTTATAATATAATTGAGTCCTTCAAATCTCAGTATAAAACTGAGTAGATTTTGTCTGCAGCATAATTTTCTCTATCAGCGATCTCAGCATGAAGCAGATTTTTTA
This sequence comes from Pyrocephalus nanus, assembly GCA_038380795.1. NCBI lineage: Eukaryota > Metazoa > Chordata > Aves > Passeriformes > Tyrannidae > Pyrocephalus > Pyrocephalus nanus. The sequence goes on along the minus strand of CM076274.1, from coordinate 18,446,478 downwards.
GCAGCCACTGTTGGGTCTTTGTATCCATCCTAATCACACACAGGTAAATGTTTAGCTCTTAGGAAAATGACTCACCTGTCTTAGGTGCTTGTAGCTAAATATATATATATTTTTAACCAAAGAATAATGTATGATACCAAATTTAAACACTTGCCATGTTCTAAGCCCTAATTTGTTCTTGAAGAACAGTGTAAAAACTAAGTACAGAGTTGAACATGGAAATATATATTCACCAATTCTCCCTGCTATCAATTTGGCAAAAGCAAAAACCCTTCAGATGCTTGGCTTTATGTGTTTAGCTTCTCTTTCAGTTCCTGTTTGCTGTTTGTTTTATTTAAGCTCCTTTTTTTTCCCTTTGATGGGTAGAATTCAGCATAATAGCCCTGGGAGCTAATTACAGGCTCAGAAGTGGTGCCCCTCTGATGCCTCCACAGCTTTTCAGGCACCAGAGAAGCACAAAAGATTCTTTAGCAGAATCTGCCCCGTGTGGCAGCACAAAATTTCAGATAGTTGTGTAAGCTGCTGTTAAGAGTCTGTAATTGCATTTTGACTGATTTTTTTTCTTTTTTGGGAAAGGTATTTAGAACTAGCACCCTGCACCTTCTCAGAGAGCAATTCTGACTTCAGACCTTTGAGTAGACTTGGTTGGGTGTAATAGGTGACAGTTCAAAGCCTGTAAATCTGCTTTAGACTGATGATCACCACAGTCATCTCCTCTATATTCCCTGATTTAGTGCCTGGATGCAGCAGGCAGTGTGGACCAGAGAGGTGGTGTTAATTCTTCTTTATTTTCCCCTGATATTGAGAAGTACAGTTCAGCTCCTCATCATCAGATCTGCAGAGGATTGAAATGTTTCCACATGCAAACTCTTGAGGAATGCTGGTTTTGGCAAGTGTAGTTCAGCTGGTGTGGGTTATTGTTCCAGTGTGTCATAACCAGGTTTGCAGACAAACAGCAACCTGGGGTACTGCAAGGTGGCCCTGCCCATGGCAGGGGGGTGGAAGGAGATGATTTTAATTTCCCTTCTCACCCAAGTCATCCTGTAGTATCTGAATAAGCCTAAAATTAGTTAAATGCTTATGGAAAAAAAACCAGAATTGTCTGTGACTGTGAATTGTCTCAGCTGAGCTCATGTGAAAAAAAAAAGATGTCTCTGTTTCTAGCACTGTAAACTGAAAAATCATTTGTTCACTTCCCTTCCCTGGGGGGTATTTATTAAATATATATAGATAAAAGGATGAGAAAGGTAGAGATCAGCATATTTGAAATTACTGTGCTCACAGCAATCCTGTTATCCCCTCTGTGCTTTCTGTGGTTCTTTAAAATAAAACCCTCAGGTTTATTTATAATATGTCATTATTATTATGTTATGACAACTCCAGAAGATGTTTTGAATTGCAGGAGGTTTTTCAGAGAAGTTTGTAATCTTTGCCTCTGGCACTGTTTTGAAAAGGAGTAGTAACAAAGGTTTATTGACTAAGGTGTCAGTGATACATATTATATATCAATCTAGATGAAAATGCTTGCCTGGTCCCAGATTTTCATTCTCTGATATAAAAAAATCTTTTTATGTAAGATTTGTTTCTCCCTTATATCAACACCATCTCATTTACAAGTCTGGCATTCTGGAACTAAGAGAAAGATCCCAGTCAAGGTAAAAAAAAAGCCCCAAACCCATAAACAAACAAACAAAAAAATCAAAGTAAAGTCCATTTGCTTGTGCCTAAACATGTCTAACGATCTTGATAGGTGTGAAAGTTGCAGGCACGTTACCAATAGATTAAATGATGGAATGGGGTGAATATCACTGATTTTAATGTTTAAATAGTCCCCAGTGCTACTTGGGAAGAGCTGCCAGATATCAATTACCCACCGAGTGGGAAGCCTTAAGACAACTGGTAGTGCTAGAAATTCTGCCTGTCAGATTTGTCATAGTTTATTTAATTACAAGTCCCAAGAAGAAACAACCTGGTAGCTTTTCACAGTCTGCCCCCACCCCCGGGGCAGATGGGTATTAAAGCCAATTCAGTCTGTTTCCTGATTGCTTCAGGCTACAGAAAATTGTTCCCCAGGGAAGAGAAGTAAATCAGTTATGATCTTTAGTCTCTCAGAGGGAGATTAGAGCCACCACACTGGTGAAACAGCAGTAGGCTTCCTCTGTGTAACTGATTTCACCTTTAATCCCCCCATTGATTGAATATTGCTAAGAACACTGCCATGCATTTTAAGGTCAAACTGATGATGAACACCCCAGGGAAAGGAAGTTATTTACTCAGAAAGGTAAAGACGGGCCTTTGGCTTTACTATTTCAAAAAAAAGGCAGTAAAACATCTACTTTGGGGGAAAAAAAAATTATTCCAATTTCAGCCATCAGCCTTTCCCAAGTTTTTGTAAGGCTGCTTATCACAGTGGTATCTGATCATCTCCCAGGTAATATGGAATAGTGAAGTCTTTTGTGGTCTTCATTGAATCTCTCACTCTTCTTTCCCTTCCAGGTAAAAGTTGTCCTTGATGTGAGGCTTTTATTCTTCATCTGTTGGTGATAATTTCCTTTGGGGATTAAGCAGAGATAGTACAAAAAGAACACTGGAGTTGCAAGAGTAATTTTGTGGCAGAAGGTGGCTTTATAGGAAAGGGAAGAAAGGTTTTTCTAAGAAAACCAAATAAATTTACACCAGGCTGCTAAATCTCCTCTCTCAGTCTGTCATTTTGTTTTTCATGTCACAGCATGTTTGTGTTACTGCTTAGAAATGCTTCTGGTTGTTGAGAGGCTCATTTGTCTTTTAATAGGGATGCACCTACACCTGGATGGACAGTGAGGGTAATTTCTGCCTTGGATGTTTTTATAAGGCATGTAGAGCTGTTTATTTGTCATCTTGCCTGTCACTTGGTTGTCTCTGCAGATGCTGGTCTGCTGAGAATCCGTGAGTCTACCTGGCAAAGATGAATTGTACTTTTTTTCTTACCCTTTTGGGATTTCATAGGTGCAGCTGTAGCATGATACAGGATGTTCAAATGAACATCCTTTCTTCCATCAGGGACATGTTCCTCTGGAGTGAGAACTCGTGTTTAAATCTCATAATTATGTGTTCCTGTCTCTGGATCTGATCTGTTGGGTGATCCTGGACTCCTGTTTTTTCTTTCCAAGTGATATGTGTGCTTCTTACTTACACTTAAATGGAATCAGCTTCTAAAAGAACCACAAAACATCTGGGAATTATGCTGATGACATATTTAAGATAACATAAAACAGAGTGGGACCTAAAAATACATGCAGGATGGATGCTGGGTAGGCTGGAGAGAAATGGGTGGCCTGAACCCCAGCTGAGAAATCCCATGAAATGACAGGCAGGCCTGTTTTAAACCAGCTTTGTTGTTGCTTAAGGCTTGGGACAGCATCATTCTTTCTTCATGTGGTCACAGCATTTCTGAGGAGACCTCTGGCTGCCTGTATCCCATCTGTCTGTACCTCAGCACAGGCTGATGCTTTGCTGCTCTCTACCTAGGACTTATCTCACATGATGCTGCTTGATGCCAAACATCCTTTATCTGTAGGTTAGGTCTGTGCCCTTTATTGTCCCTTAATCCCACCATTGTTACTCATCACATTGTGGGAATCCTGTCAGCTACTTCTGTGTGTGGGAACATGATTTCATTAATACCAGTGCTGGGACATGGCTGGATGGCTGTCCCTGATGGGGGTTTATGCCTGAACTGGTCAGCAAGGACCCATGACTGCAAACTAGCAGGTGACTTGCAGGTCTGGGGCCATTTAGGACCTGCCACACACTCCTGGGCTTTTAGGGGAGAATTTGGAGAGACAGGGGCTAAATTACTGCATTATGAAACAGGGATCAGTGGGTATTTGGGGTCTCTCCAATACCATCAACTTCCCAGAGCAGTTACATCCCAGCCCATGACAGCAGGTGCTGCAATGCCTCTGGAAATCACAGAATCACAGGATGGTTTGGGTTGGAAGGGACCTTGAGGTTCATGTAGTTCCAACCTCCTGCCATGGGCAGGGATACCTTGCACTAGACCAGGTTGCTCAGAGCCTCATCCAACACTTCCAGGGATGGGAAAAAAAAATGCAGAAAGGGCTGTTATGGAGGTCAGTGTTGCTGCTGACCAGTGCAGACCAGAAACCCCTCCCTGGGTTCGGGTTGACTTTCTCTTCTGCAGAGAAGGAGGGCACCCAGCAAATCTTGTGTTGTCCTTGGGGGCTTTTGGCAGCAGATCAAACCTGAGTCCTTTTTTCCCCTCACACACTGGATTAGTTGGATTTGCCGGTTCACTTCACCTCGGGCAAACCTCAGGCCCTGCCCCCTTCCCCTGCCTGCTGCTGGGATGAGGTTTTAGGTCAAGTCTCCTGTTTGCACCCCCGGACTCTGCGAGGGGCTGGGGGGTTTGGGGGGCTGTGCCCTGCCCTGCCCAGGAGCTGTTTTGCAGAGCTGCGCTGTTATTTTTCATCAGTCCCTGTGGGAGGAGGGATATCCTCCCCTGTCAGAGCCTTTTCTCGATATTTTCCTGGTTTATTTCGTGCTCGTTCCTATTTCCAAGCACTTCTCTGGATTAGCCACAAGGTGCCATCAGCAGACACTTCTACACCAGTGTCCCGGGAGCTGGAAATACAGAAAGCCAGGCAAAAAGTCCCTGATGTTATGATGTAGAGGGAAAGGCTAATTATTAAAAACTGCAAGCAGAAGGAGATCAAAAAACAAAGCAAAACACACAGAGGGAAGGCAGCTGGACCTGTGTGCTCCTCACAGGTTTTTGGCTGTTGCAATGACAATCTAACCAGTTCAGATTCTGATTTTTTCCTTGAGCTGATTCTAACACTTGCTGCCCCATGTGACAATGGCATCAAGCAGTGTCCTGAAGCCTTGTGTCCTTTTGTGTTTGCTGCTGTGAGAGGACAAATCAGAAGGCGTGGTCCCTGCCTCCCAGCGCTTCTCAAGGCAGGAAACACCTCAAGGGGAAATAATTGGGAAAGGGAGAGTGGAGAATAAAAGTTAGAGCAGATTTTTCTGGAGCATCTTTGTGAATCTGAAAGGGTATTTCCTGGTGGCTTTTCGTGTGCCCCTATCAGGGGCTGTTTCACTCTGACAGGTCTGGAGGAGAGATCTGACAAGGCAGGGAACTGTGAATTTACAGAACAGCTTGGGGAGCAGCATCTGCAGAGTGAACAGTTTTTTGTTTTTTTTACAGGCTGAACTTTGCAGATTGGGATGTAGGTCCTGGAAAAGTAGATTGCACTCGCTGGGAAAGCAGAGAATAGAAAGATTTTCCCAATAAAAATAATTGTATTTTTAAAGTGTGGCAGCATGGGTGGTAGGGGCTGATTCCCACTGCCCTGGAGAGGAACAGCTGGGATACCTGTAGGTAACAGTGCAGGTGGAGGAAGTGAGGAGGATAATGATGATTTTGGAGGAGCCACCGTGCACAGAAACAGAACACCAGTGAACTCCAGAGCAATGAGGGCAGTGGGAAAGCTTGGGAGGAATGTGGGGCTGTGACTGGAAGTGAGGCATGTGTTACCTACTTGGATGTGAGGAACTTCTTCCTGATTGCATTTCTGGCTGCCTCTGATGCAGCCTGGTTTGTTTGCCGAGTTTCCATTTTGGCTCCTTACAAATTGACCCATTTGCTTTACTTTGTGTATTTTTAATTTCCCTTTTTGCAAAATAGCTGCACTTTGGGCTCATTTGGTAAATGAATATTAGTGTTTCAATAAGGCTGCTATCAGTCCTTATTTTACACTAAATCTTCCCTACAGGTTTTTCTTTCTCCCTCCTCCTCTCTGTGACTAATAGATATAATTTCAACAGTTTGACTAACTGCCGTGTTATAGAAAAGGCAGTAATTTATACTGATGTAATGGCTGTGATAAAAATCATTTGTGTGCTGATTTTATAAATTAGGTAGGAAATGTGAGTGCCTCTGAAAAATGAAGTGCTACCACATGAATTCCAGTGTTGTTAATGCTTCATACCTTTCTGCTTCATTAAACCAATTTCACGGGGAGATGAGTTAGAGGAGGAAGCTGTGCTGCTTAAGAGACGCAACAATGGTTTATTGAAAGAAATGGGGATAAGATTAAATTAAGTGCTACTTGAGAAATATGGAAATACAAAAATATTCAAGCTTATAGATGGTGAATTCAAAAATATGATAAGTTGGCTCTTTCATGCCCAAAGAACTGTCTCACCATAATTGCATGGGCTGAATTCACAGGCTACTAATTAATATTGAAGAGTTTCTTGAACCACTCTTATAAATGAGTCAGAGTGCCCTAGAACTAATTTATAACTATTTCTTTTTGGAAATCAAGACAACTTAAAATGCCGCTTTCTGTGCATTCCTATCTTGGCTGCTAAATCCTTTGAAATTATTTCTGCTATATATTTTATATTTATTTTTTATTTCGCATATTCGGTCTGTCAGCTGAATTTAAAGGGAGGACTAAAAAAGGTATAAGATTAAGAAGCCTTCAGGTCTGGTTAGACCCTTGTAATTTAGAATAATGAGCTAGAGCAGCCTAAAATAACTTCTTTTCTAACCACTTTTTGCTCTGAATTAAGCTGCATTGAAACCAATATGTTTCAGTTACATTCATATCAGATTTTTTTCTTCTATGGAGGCTGTGGAATATGTAACTTGAGAAAGAATACATTTATGTCCACAGAACGCCTTGAAGATCAGGTAAGGCCCGAAACTAAGAGGCTAATTGAATTTTTTTACCACATCCATAAAATATCTGCAACTATTTTTCCCCCACTCCCTTGAGGACGAGAAGTTTTCATTCTCAAACCCACTAAACCCTATTTGTTCTGCGGATGGTGGAACATGTAAATACAAAGGGAGTCATTCATTAAATAAGAGGCTTATGCATACACAAGTTTTAAAAAATGCATAGTTTCAAAGCCCAGCAGAGAGGCTGCCATTTCCCCCCCTCCACCCCCCCCTTTTCACAATGAGAACCCTGTGCACAAGTGACCCAAGCACTGGGATTTGGTCCAGCTCTCAGATTAGCAGAGAGGACACGTCGAGACACCATCCCCCCATCCCCCTCCCACCCAGGATAACGGGGAGCCCTCTCTGTGCCCACGGGGAATGTGGGGATGGCAGTGTGGGCACCTCTCCCTTCTGCCTGATGCCCTGCCATCCATTTGCTTCCACCTGAAATAAATCCCCCTGTGGGGTGGCCAATGTGCCACCCAGCTCCGAGGATGGACCTCGATTCCCAGCGAGAGGCGGCCGGAGCTGAGGACACCCAGCCCTCCTCTGGAGCAGCTCCAGGAGCAGGGCTGGGATTGGGATATTACAATGCAGCTCATGTCAACACTGGCAAGGATCTTCCCAACAAAGTGCTGGGCCCCGGCCAGTCCCGGCGCTGCTGGATGGCTCGGGTGGGATTTGGCACCTCCCGGGATTTAATGAGCCATTCAACTCATCTGCAGGCTCAGTGAGCAGGGTTTATGCTTTCCTTTCTTTCTTACTTAAAAATCTCTTGGTTAAGGGAAGAAGGAAGTAGGGCAGGAATAAAAAAAAATTGAAATATTTCCGAATTGAAAAAAAAAAATTTGATTCCAAAATCTTTGCCACCCTATGGAGCAAAAAGTAAAAATCTTGGAATTTGGAGTGATGAGATTTTAGAAATAACAGATTTCAAATTTTTTTTCCCCAGAAAAACAAAAGGACATCCCTATTAGGATTTTAAGTATAGGTGTATTGATTTCCAAGGGAAAAGTGTGCTTTGAACTAGCCATAATTACACAGGGCCCATATAGCTTATCCTTCATATTACTCATTCTGTGATGTTCTCCCTCCTAACTGTACCAGGATAATATTTCTTTCATTATATTGCAGAGATACCTGGACATTTTCTCTGCAATCTGATGAGTTTTCAGAGGTTTGAGAAGGAAATTTCTCAGTGTAGGTTTGTGCCTGCCCATTTGCAGACAACTGCTTGGATGTTCAGAGTGGAGCTGAGACCCTCGCTGGGCTCGGGGTGAATTCCTGCTGGTGCTGGGGGTGTTGTGGGGGTGTTTGCTGTCACCCAGGCTGGCAGTGGTCAGACCTGCTTTCTTGATACCCCTGGGCTCCTCTGAGCAGTGATGGGGAGCTCTGCTTGTTCCTGGGAGAACCCAGTATGTCACAGGTCTAAGTTTATTTTTAAGGTTTTGATTTCTTTCTCTCTGTCATCATGTATTTGATTTCATCCTTCTTTCTCTTATGAGTAGGTTCCCCCCCCTCCCCTTTTTTTCCCCACTTCTTATTCTTATCCTTTCCTTACTCTTTCCTTTCCTCTTTGCTTTTTCATCTCTGTACTCTGCCTTTTATCCTGCGCTCTGTCAAGTGAATGCAGCTTGTTTTGAGTTCAGGAATAGAAATGCTTGCCACTTTCCCTTTGCTCTGCTCCAGGCATGTGTAAAGCAGCAGATAAATGTTGACAGCATTTTGTCTTTGTACAAGTTGGGCTCACTGCAGGCACTGAGTGCAAACTGCAGAATAAATTCACGTGCTGAATACAGAAGAATTACATCAAAGATCTAAATGAGGAACTGAAGCAGCCCACAGTTGCTAAAGCATTTAGCTTAGTGAGACACTTATAAAAGGTAAACATAGCTACAAAAAAAGAACTGTGCAGTTTGCCTGTATGGATTCTTGAACTCTATTCTTTTCTTTTTTTTTTTTTTTTTTTTTTTGTATCAGTGTGCATTTGGAATCAGTTCATTAGAAGAGAATGAAAAATAGAGTTTGTTTTACAGTGGCCACAAGATTTTGGCATGTTATATCTCACTCTCTTAAACACTGAGTTGGTTGTGCAAGAAAGACAATCTCACTTCCTCACATTTTTTTTCTACCCCCAGTTATGTTATTACCCTGCTTGGTTTAATTTGGAGGCTTTCTAGAGTGCAAATTCAGTACGGAATAATTGAATGCCAGCTCTTATTAGAAACTACATACAGGTCTGTGGACCAGCTTTGCTGTTAATGTTAGAAAGGTTTTGGGGTGCTTCTGTGTTTTAGATTATCTGATCAGTTTTAGAGATTTAGTGGTGGTGGGTGATTAAGTTCAGAAGTGGAGCTTTGTAACAAAGTTTGACATTTCCAGGACTAAGGCTCCTGTAGTGATGAAATGAGATATTTGTAAATATAAAAAACCATGGGGACAGGCAAGTCATGGTCAAGTTGAATATTAGCCTTCCTTTAGGGGCAGACTTTGTGAAATGAGCATGTTGAGAGGTAAATGCACACTGTACAAGTTGCCTAAACTGTGTCCTAACCTAGACCTGGCATCTCCTTGGAACAGGTCGAGGCTTCACCTGCAAAGGTTTGGTCAGTCTGCCAAAAGTGCTTCTGCTCCCAAGTTTCCTCCCCATCAAAACCATGGCTCTCCAGGGGACTGAGACATCCTTTATCTTGCTCTGCCTGGGTTCTTCTCTCTCCTTACCAGCTGCTCTCAGCTCCAGCAGGTGAGCAGTTTGTGTTCCTCTCCCACTCCCCACCGAGCACTGTCCCACCAGTGAGTTCCTGTCCCCAGAACCACCGATGCCAACGGGAGGGGTTGATCTGCTTTGCACAGTGAAAAGCAGGAGGGTTGGGCAAGCTCAGACCATGGAAAATCTGGGCACAATGAAATGCTCTACTGGCACATCTCTAGGTGAGTCTCATGCACATCTCCTGCAGAGTTATGAAACCAAACTCTCCCCAGTGCCAAACAAAAGTTTGAATAGTTCCGTGGCCCTGCTCATCAGCTGGCAAAAAATCATCTGCTTGTTGAAGCTGGATGCCTCATGCTGTACACGGCACTTTCTGGAATGTTTTGTTCACTCACTGAGCATTTTGAGCCCTGGAAGTGACTCATGAGCACAAATCCCAGCACATTTAGCCAGCCTTGTTCACTTTAGGTTGTGTGTTTCCGACATCAAACATTGGTCGGATTTTTCCTGTCAGAAGAGCAATCCCTGAATGTGTAGATTCAGTGCCAGCATCAGAACAGACTGGTAGAAAAAAAATCCTCTGTCTGATATCAGAATGAGGCAGAGACCTTTATTTTCTCTTCCCCACAGAGATGCAAGTTTGGACTTCTGAAATTTTTATACTTTGTTTGGCTTTACAGCCAAGATACTGGGCACAAAGTGTGGGGGAAAACATGAACACAGAAGGGGTCAGTGGTCAACACCATTCACAGCCATTAACTCCCACAGGCCTGGATGGATCTGGGTGCTTCATCCTTTCTTACCTGTTGACATCAGTGTTTCTTTTATATTATTGACCTCAAGGTGCCAAGTGTGAAGCAATGGCTCTTAGCAGGATTTTTTTTGCAGGAGGTTGCTGCTCTTTGGCTGTAGAAGTGACCTATTTGATTTTTCTGAAGGTGGTGGTCTTATTTTCCCTAAATATATTACAGAAAAAAAACCCATGAGGTGCAACAGTGATGACTTGTCCCGATTTTATTCCTATGTTCCCTTTCTGGTAGTGCTGTAAGGAGAAATACTGCACTTGAAAGTCACGTGGTTTGTGACTCAAAACAGTGTTGGGCATTTTCTGGAATAATCAAATATGTTCTAATGCCAGAAAAACATTTACATGGAATAACAGAGTTTGGATTGTCTGTTGAAACATTTTAAAAAGAGTGTTATAAAAGTTAATTTTAACATCAAGCTTCTCTGTCTGTTGTGGAACTATAAATCTCCTTCCCTTTCTAAATCAAGTCATAGCCAATGTAGGCTATTATACAGATTATAAATGAGGTGCTTATATTGGAAATAGTGCCAAAATAGGGCACGAGGAAGGTGTTGCTATAATTAGCGTTCTTGCAGAGAAAGAAGGAAAAGTATCCTGAGGTTTCTTCTTCCCTTTATGGGTAAGAAATATAATAATATATTGCCTGATGATAGCATGAACTCCCATGCAAATGGCAGAGGCTGGTGGCTCATTTACCAGGCCTCGCCCGTAGCAAGCCTCCTCTCCCCGCTTCAGCTCCAAATTGATTATTTTAATACAGAATTCCTGAATGAAAGAGGTTCTTGGCCTTTTCCTGGGCTGTTGAATAATGTATGTGGGAGAAAGCAAATAGAAGCAGAGGGTCTCAGCTGCCCGAACAATGGGCTGAGCACAGAGCTGAGGGGGCACATTAGTTTATCATTGCCTTGTCAATCCTCATAGGCTGGGAATCGTGGGATAGCCTGGAAAGAAGCAGCTGCTGAACGTGTGGTAAACTGACCGGGGCACTTTGGAGAGGCGACCACATTTACACATCTGAAAACAAGATATTGATTTTCTCCCCGCCAGAGCCCGGGGAGAGAAACAGCCCCGCTGAAGATGTATCTGCAGAGAGGCTTGTGTGCCGGCCCATGGCCTGCTTTCTTCCTCCTGATGGGGGTTTGCAAACCCAGAAATAGTCTGCACAAACTTTGCTGTTCCTCCCCGGTGATTGACTGCCCTCCTAATCCATTTACTGATCCGGGACAAGTAAAAAGTAAATGCGAGCGAGCTCGGCGAATGTTAACAAAAATGTTTTCCCTAGATGAGTAGATCTGGGTTTTTTAGATTAGTACCTTATTATTTAAAGGGTTTATTTATTTATTTATTTATTTACTTACTTAAATCTATTTATTTATTTACTTATTTACTTATTTATGTATTTTAAAGTTACCTGTTCCCCTTCTGTGGGCCAAATCCTCCTTGAAGGATATACTGATGTGATATCCCTGATATCACAGGCTCTGGCCCTTCCCAAGGGAAGTAGGATTCACTCCTAAATGCCAGTTGTGGTTTATGACACATCCTAGGGCAGGAGGGTTTCTTTGTAGCTTCGGGAAGTGGCAGAAATAAGGAAGTGAAGCAATGTTTGAACATGAGCAAAGTGGGGTGATTAATTATTTTAAATGATGAAAGGTTTAAAGCAGAGATGAACACATGTTTCCTAGTGATTATTATTCAGTAAGATGCTGATGTCTTCCTCTAGGCCAGGTTAGTAGGCTGCTATGTGGCTTTATTGCCACATATTTATGACTACTATTTTAGCCATCAGAAATCCTATTTATGACTCAGGATCTTCTCTGCTGGGACCATACAAGAACATGTTCACAGTGTGAATAACAGTATGTTGAGAAGTTCCACCTGAAAAAAAATGTGGCTTGTCAGAGAGGACATATTTTTATCAGTGTAGGTCTCATTGTGAGCCCAGATTCCCCACAGTGTTGGTTTGTTGTCCTTATTTCTGCAGGTTGGATGGCATTGCAGACATGAAGATACTTGGCCTCACGAGCTCCTTTCATGATTTTTTTCTGTCAAAAAGCAGGTGCTTCAGCACTTCTGAACTGGTGTAATGATTGCATTTCAGCACACAGCGTGTGTGTCTGGAAAGGGCTACACTTTGTAAAATAAGACTTAATAATTTGATATTGAACATCACCATCAGTAGCCAAAAGGCACTCCTAAAGCAGGGCAGAACGAAAGCATTAGTTTGCCTGGGGTATTTTCAGATTATTACAGTGTTTTTCATCTAGGTAGATAGAGGAAATCAGGCTCTTCATTGGTTTCCAGTCTGATATTGTGATGAGAGCAATAGAAGAGCTGGAAGAGAATAAAAAGATTTTGCTACATCTTTTTAAAATCAAGGAATCTTAAGTGTAGTTGGATTCCTCAGTCAGCTGTGTTGCAAAGTGTGACAAAATATAATCACTTCAAATCAGGTCCCTAAGTCTGGGTCTGATAAATGAATAAATACTCAGGTTTTCTAATGTTCAAGGAAGCCAGATCCTCCTGCTGACAGTGATGAGAATTCAGTAATTTTAAAAGTGGTTTCACCCATTGATATTTGGACCCAGGACTGTGGGTATAGGCAACTATTGTCTTAATCAGTCATTTCAGAATAGTGGATCAAGGCAGACTTTGCTCTCAAAATGTGAGGAAGGTTAACCTCACTGGGCAAGGGCCCTCTTAGGGATTTGCAGATCTGCCATGGCAAATCAGAGGCTTCTCAAAACACAGTAATTGTGCTGTGTGATTTCCTGACATCTCTGCACTCTGGTTTGAGCTGGTCCTTACAAATACTGCCCTCAGGAATCACCACATCTGTGAAAATGCTGGGTGAGACACTCACAGTGTGGGGTTACAGGATCCTGACCAAGTGATGAGAAGAAAAAAGGTGAGTGACATCAGCCAAAGTTTGTCACTTACTGGAACTTCATATTACATTTGCTTCACAGATCTTTTTAGAACAACAAAAAACCTCAAAGTGCCCTATCTTTCATTCCTTTCCCTGATTTCAGTAGAGTTTTGCATGGGGTGAGCCAGAAAGGATCCTCTTAAACTGCCCCATGAAACACAGGAAGGGTGTTTGTTTCTGCTCAGAGCTCTTCATTAATATAATCCTAAAAGATTAAGTTGATTTATTTGCACAGGCAGCAAGTAAGATGAAGTCTTGACCAAAAAAATACTGTTTAAGTATCTCCTTTCTTTGGGGAAATACATGTCAGGAATTTATAAGGAATGCGAAGGAAGCCTTGGTGCAGTTTTACTGAACACTTTTGCACAACTAACCCCAAACTCTGGGCTGATTAAAATTCGTGAGCTGTAGGAGGGGGTGGCTGTCAGCTCAGCTCAGCTCAGTTTCCATCCTGCTGCTTGTCCATGGGATAATCTTCTGAGCAACATGTCCCAGGTTAGGTGTTTCTCCCTTTTCCTTAAACTCAAAGAACCCCAGGAGAGAATATAATGAGGGAATATACCCAAATATAGGCAAGTGTGCTCCATCTGCAGATGAAGGATATACAGGGTTATGGAAACTCATTATTAATTGAGTTTGACATAAACTGTGGGGGGGTTTTTTTATCTTTTTTTTTCATAATTTTCATAATTTTCGTAACTTTTTTCATAGTTGCTCCTGTATCTGGCAAATATTTTTTAGCAGGAAGGAATACCTGCATTCTCTGTCAGAGTAAATGTTTTCTAATTTACTCATTCTGCAGAGCAGCTAAATGCATTTAATATTCCCCTAAAATTTCCTATTAAAATAGAGGCTGATATGTATTCTCCCATTTCAAAAGATGTTTTGAATACATGAAAAGTTTTAATACAGACTAATTACAGTCTTGCTTTGTTTCCACTGATGTTACAGAAACATTTAGTTATTTTCTCAGACCAGTGATGCTTCAAAGAATACAGTTTTAGAAAAGGTAATCTGTGTGTCTTGTTTAAGATGGTGGAATTAGCAATTACTCAGAGCTGCTACTTGTGCTTCTCTGTACCCTAAAAAAAATCAGTTTAATTTTAACTTCAAACAGTGAGGGAATACAGAAAGGCTTTTAAAGTGCTCATTCCTTCTTGCCCGGAGTGTTTTTGTCTTCCATGTGAGTTTTTTTGTACACAGCTGGTGAACCTGTAAGGAATGAAGCATTTGACTGAGAATCTGAGCTGAGGATCCTTTTCATTCAGCAAAAAAGTTTGTCTCAAATTTGTTGCTTCTCTGCCCTTGCTGCTGTGTTGAGCCAGGGGGAGAGGAAACACGGCATCTTTTGCTCCTCCTCTCCATGCTACCTGTCTCTAAAGTTGGTGATCTCCTTAATCTGGGTCCTGCTTATCTGCTGACAGATAAGGCTCAGTGGTTTAGGTAGAAGTTAAACACTTCTCTTCCCACTGTTATTGGGATTTATTGGCTCGTTATTGTTCAGAGAAAAGTTCCCAGCCAGGTGCAATGCCAAAAAGCAGTCCTTTGCTGCTGGGGTGTCTGTTGGGTTTGTTGTGAGTACACAGCATTTTCTTACTATCCCACTTCTTTTATATCCATCCTTGTCACCCTGAGGAGCTGATCAGAGCAGTACCCAGTGGCTGCCCACCAGGCCAGCACGGCTGATGAGATTCACAGCAAGACTGTGAGTAAATAGCATTAAGATGGGATGCAAACCAGGCAGAGGTGCAGTGGGACAGCCCCTGCTCAGACACACAGAGCTGGGATGGCAGATGCTTCCAAACTGCTCCTGTGTCAAACTCCAGCCCTTCCATTTTAATGTGGCACCAGCTGGACTCTGATGATCCTTGTGGGTCCCTTCCAGCTCAGGGGTTTCTATGGTTGTGTGATTCATCTGGGGGTGGTGCCCAGGACCAGGAGCAGTGATTACAGCTCGTGATGGGTTGATCTGAGTTAATTTACCAGCAGATGATCTCCACCTCGGCTGTCTTTCACAGAGAAATGATTTCCTGCCTGGCTGTGGAATCAAAATTTTCTTCCACTCTTGGAAGAGAGTTGCATTGCACTGGCAGGGAATTTGCTGGTGCTGTCCCTCTGCATTCAGGGTAGTAAATGTGCTACTTTTGCCCTGGACTGAGAATGAATGGTGAAATGTAATTCTGCTTTAATGCCATCTAATGGAGCAGTATCTGGGGGACATCTGCAGATGCCTTCTTGTTGCCACACCTGAGGGCAGGTCTTCAGGCTTCATCTCAGCAAAGCATTCATCAAATTCACCAATTCTTTTCTTGCAAGATCAAGTATCTCCAGATGTGGCCGAGCAGTGACTGCAGATCCTCTCTGCAGTCAGACAGGCCCACAGGGAAGTGGCTTCTTGACCTCCCCAATGGTGTGGAAATGAAAAAAAAAACACAAACCAGTTTCAGGTAAACTGTGAATACCTCTGTTACATTATGCATTTTTGGCTGATGATTTTCCTCCATTCTCCAAAGGCCATGGGATGTTTTTAAGGTCTGTTTGACTTTGCTTAGTTTAATGTTACATTGACAAGTGACTTTTTCTACCTCCACAGCATTAGGAAACTTGGGTCCCTTCTGGTAAATAGGGACCTAAATTAGGAGGCTCATCTGGGTGCTTAGTGCTTCTTAGACTTGGTCACCCCTGGCTCTGGTGCTGATGCCACTCACAGCTAAGAACCAACTGCAGGAGAGCAGAACTTTCAAGATAGCTCTTTCATAACTTTTTCTGCACAGTCCAGGGACTGCACAGCTATTTCAGATGTCCTTGCAGAGAAGCAGTGTGGGAAGCCAAGTTTAGAATGGGACCATCTGCTCTGCCCTCAAAGAGTATTTATTTAATGCATCTTAACTTTTTCTGGACAAAAAGTATAGTCTGATACGACAGTATAAGAAAAAAACCCGGAGGTAAAATTTAGTCCCCAGTCTTTCATGGAGCAAGGAGTTTGTACACTGATAAAGTAAAGGAAATCTAAATACAAATGCTTCACCTTGCTTATTGTTTCATTGATTCCAAAACAATGGAACGAAAATTCCTAATCACTTTCTTAGAGGTCACTCCCCATTTACCTAGTTAACCTTCAGCTTGCCTGAAATGATAACATTTTCAATTTAATCCACGAAATATTTACAAAGTGAGAATATTCAATAAATGGGAAAAAAGAGTTTAAAGCTAATTGTGGGAAGCTCCTATGTAAGCTCATCTTACAAAGGATCTCTGAGCAGAAGAGCAAATCTTTACCCCCAGTCTCCTTACATTTTTTAAACTCACAGCCTAAAGCATATTTTCTTTTCCCAGCAGTGCTAGAATTCAAGCTGCATCTTTAATTGGTTTAATGGAGCCACAAGGCATCGCATTAGACAGCTTTTTCCTAGTTCACAGAGGTCATATTGACATGCAACTCGTGGCATTTCCTTGTTTCCAAGATAAGATAAAACAAAGGGGAAGTGTTCAGTTCCAGGTGAGTGGGAGAGGGCACCAGAAATGGGAAGAAGATAAGAGTGTTTGATGCAGGTGGGAATTTATCATGGAGTGTCCTTTTGCTCTCAGGTTGCAGTTGCAGAGGGATCTGTCTGCTCAGAGCATCTCAACCCTCCTATTGCTGGTTTAAGAAGACAAGGAAATAAGAGAATGATGCAGTGGGGTAATGAGCAGCTGATGAGCCAGTGATTCCTTTTAAATCTCCTGAGACTGTAACAGCTTTTCCTAATGCAGATGACATGATGCTGGGGCATCATCTCAGCGTCCTTTCACATTAAAATAACAGAATAAATACCAGTAAAAGCTACCAGTGGCTGGCACTTACTCTTCTATGAGCCCAACTTTGAAGTGAAATCTGAACTTTGCAGTGAGTGTGAATTTTTCAAGGTTCAAAACTCAGCCACTGCATCTTCTGTGTCAGATACAGGGACATCAGCTGCCAGATTTCTCTTGGTTTTGCACTGTCTAGGGGCTGTGACCAAGTCAGGGGGTCTTTTTTGAAAGGACCTAAATAGGTTGAGCTCTTGGAGTCTTTCACCACAAAGAATATTTTCCTGCCTTTCCTACCTTTTAGTCAACATTCCCCCCAGTCTGTGTTCTGTATCAGTAATGATTTTATGCTTGTTTCTTCCCTAAGTCATTGATAGAAATGTGAAGCAGCAGAGAACAGACCCTTAGGGATTTCACTCAAAACAATGGATTATTTTTGTTTGTTTGTTTGTTTTTAGGATCAAGTCATCATGCAAAGCAAGAAAATAATATTACTTTATGATATGGTAATAGGTAATGCTGAAATGTGTTAGTATCTCCAGGTGAAACACTTAGATTAGTATAATCTAAGCACAATTATTTCTGTGCTGTTAGATTATATTTAAATAAACATCAAGAGTAGGCTTTATTAAAGAAAACAGAAATCTGTGAGGAATAACACCATGTGCATCCTGCCTTGTGTGCCTCTTTTCCCAAATAAAATAAGTAGCAAATTACTTCCAAAACCTCATGAGAAATGTTTGTCCTGAAAAAACAGAGCATCTCTGCCTCATTGCTGAGTCATAAATAAAAGGGGGAGATAACCACAGGTGGCAATGAATGTGACCTGCCCCCAAATATCTCATCATCCGATTAATATTTTACTAAAACATCTCAATTAGGCATAAAAAAATGCTTTGGTAAAACCATGAGGGTTTGTCAGTTGTTCCTCTGTGAACTGTGTGGTGTTTCAGCCACAGAGCCCCAGTGGCTGCAGATGGATGGGACCATCAACAGAAAATGCAACGTGTACATCATTCTGCAGACTGGGAGGCTGGAGAAATGATACAAAACCACCCTGTGAATTCTGAGAGAAATATTACAGATTTGTTTTAAAAAGTAAGTTATTTCCCTGAAAACAGTTTTTACAAGGGGTGGTAGGATATTTGTAGAGATTGGTGTATTAAAACCCAGTCAAAGCCTCAGCATCAGACTCTTCAGCCCTTTCATTAAATAAGATCCCTTGCTGTAAAGCTCTTCTGCTTCTTTACACCTCGAAATCAGTGGCCACCCTCTGTCCTGCCACTGTGGTGGAGGTGGCCCTGGGCTCTGAGCACGAAGGGTTAAGCTTTTTGGGGAGTGTTTTAAGTTTCCCAGCGGGTGAGTCATCTCTCAGTGCACCAAACGAGGTGCATCAGTCATGTAGCTTTATGTCTGGGAGTCATGAAGTCACCTAATCAGATGTGACTGCCACTATTTGACTTGACAAGTCACCCAGGAAAAAGTGCAAGGAAACAAAAACCGTATTTTTCTGAAAATTCTGGTTTAAAGCTGCTGCGTTTCCCCGGGTTTTGTTTTACACGGGGCTGAAGAACATGTGTTCTGTGATGGGTAGGGGGAGGGAAAAAGACATGAAAAGGTTTTCTGATGTAGAAAAAACACAAGCTATTGTCGTGTGGGCACAATAATAAAACTTACAGGGAAAGTGGGGTTCGCAGTTTTTGCACAGCAGCACGAGGAACGTTATTGCTCTTTGGAGATGAGAAGCTGAGGGGACACAACACCCTTTGCACAAAGCATGAGCACATTTGTGATTTAGGAACAAACATCCTTAGACAAGATCCTCAGGAGAAATCAGGCCCCTTGGAAGAGGTCTGTGAGAATTCAAACACCATGAGACATAATAGAAAAAAAAAAAATTATCTGAAGGATTTTCAGGTCCTAAAAAAAATATCTCCTAATTAAGCTCTCATGCTCTAGCATCTGTTTTTCTATTCAGCCATCTTATTCCTTGCAGCCTTTTCTCAGCACCTCATCCTTTCCCAGTTAAGCAGGCATCAGCTAATAAGTAGGAAAATATAAGGGTATGATGTATAGATACAACAGTACAAAATTCAGGCAATGACAAATCAAGACTTTTAAAAAAAAAAATCAAGGTATTTCCTTGTGTTGCTGCACAAATGTGGATTTAGGAGTTTAATTGTAAGCCCCTGAGCTGACATTTTGTGCCATGCAACAGCAAGATTCATGCTGTGATAAAGTGGCTTCTCAAGAAGCAAGAAATTGAGCCTAGCTGAGGTATCAGCTTTCAAGGAGCTGCCTTTTATTCTCCTTCTGCAGCATTTATCCCCCAAGACCCCTGGCAAGCACAGAAAGAGAAGCAGCTGATAAAAAATTAGAGCAGTACAGATGTTAACAAGCAGCTGTACAGCCCCTAGCAGGGGCATGGGAAGACACCAGAAAATAACAGTATTTTAGCAGTGCTTTAGTAGCACTGAAGGTGTTTGTGATGTCTGAGAACTTCAGTTTGATTGGTGTTTCGTGTTTTCCAGGCAAGGCTCCTGAGCTGCTTCATCCATACCTGGCATGGGAGTCTATCTGAGCAAACAAGGAATGAGGAAAATTGACAGCTGCCTCAACATCCCTATTTTTGGTAGGCACTGGCACAGAGCATTCTGTAGAATGTAACACTGGAAACCTCCAGTTTCTCATATATCTATAATTTTCTATTTACAGCCAAGCATAAATGAGTGTGTTGGGCTGGTGACACGCCTCACCCGTGGGTGTCAGTCCCTTCTTCCACGTAACAGCTGGCAGGGTGAGAGGAAACAGCCTCAAGTTGTGCCAGGGGAGGTTTAGGTTGGATATTAGGAAAAAATCTCTTCATGGAAAGGGTTGTCAAGTGCTGGAACAGGTTGTCCAGGGAAGTGGGGGAGTTGCCATCCTTGGAAGTGTTCAAAAAACGTGTGACTGTGGCAGTTGAGGACATGATTTAGTGGTGAACAAGGTGGTAGTGCTGGACTGATGGTTGGACTCGGTGATCTGAGAGGTCTTTCTGACCTGACTGATTCTGTGATTCCCTGCCTGTGATCAGGAGGCTGGAGGGGGATCCTGGCCCAGTGCTCCTCAATCTCAGGACAATTTTGCTTTCACTGAGAGAGGGGAGAGAATCACCCCTTGTTTCCCTTGCCCTGGATCATCCCTGGCTGTGTTTGGATGGCTCTGCAGCCACAGCTGCTGTGGGAGGAGAGAGACCCTCTCATCCTCATCCTCATCCTCCCCCAGGGACTGGAAACCTGAGCCTGTTTTGCAGGTTTAAAAACTTCTTCCAGGAGTCCTCCAAGTCCATTTAAATAGAAAGCATACAAATAAAACACTGGCAGGTGGAAGTAAAAGAGTTTTTGAAGAAGGCAGTTGAGATCCACCAATGAGAATGAATCTGGTTTACTTTGCTTTAAATCACATGGAGATCAAGACTTGTTTTGGACAAGTCCTTGACTGCTCCTGAGAAGGACTGTAGTATCAAAAAGAATCTTTCCAAAGTGCTATGGTTATTTTGGCTGCTACTCTGACAAGGGGTTGCAGAAAAAAAAAAAAAAGCTTAAGCTTCATGTTGCTCTTTCAGTTTCCTTAAAATTTGGTTTTTCTTGTGTGATGCAGTCATTACCATCTGGGTGAACAAAGCTGTCTTGCAGAAGTGCTCCTGAATGTAGGAATCCCAGTTTAATAGATTGAAGCAGCAACCTTAATTATTCTGCAAAGTATGCAAATGGAATTATATTTATTCTCAAAATATAATAGACCTTTCTGAATTAATTTGTATATATCCCTTTTTTCAGAGGGGGTTGTTTAATTCCTGTTTACAAGTGTTTGGCTTTTGTTACTGTGGTTTTGCTCTAAGTTCTCCCCCCCTCTTTTTTTTTCTTTCTCCCATTAGAAAGCCACACTGCAACCTATTTGTTTAAACAATGGTGTTTTCTCTCAATAAATCATCAGATGAGCTATTGGCTTCATAATCTTTACTTAAAAACAAAAATATCCACATGGGTGCACAGCATTTGGCTAATTAATTTCTGATAATCTGCAGTGTTAACAGCCAGCTGCCAGGGGCTCGGGTGAGTGTTAATCTGGGGAAGGAGCCACAGTGAAATGATTGGAGATCTGCTCCTGCTGGTTGCCAGATAAATTCTTCTTATGACAATGTCACTAGGTTAATTAATTCAATTAATGACTCCCAGTGCAATGTTTTTCTTTGTCTTTTCCATTTGCCACAGGCTGCTGAACAGGTACTCCCAGGGATGTATTCTGAAGTTATGTCACAGATAAGGAATAATGGACCGTTTTCATGCCTAGTTCTGAAATGTCTTAATTTTTTTAATGAAGTTAAGTAGCTGTTAATTCCACCAGAAATTAGTTTCTTTTCTGTTTTCCTTGAAGTGTAAGCAATCAAATATCCATCACCTTATTACTTTCAGGTGCAGTCATGATTTTAGGCAACTTTAATTTCAGATACTTTTTCCTTGCTGTGTAACTTTGCTCTCCAGATGCCACGATCTGAACAGTTGCTTTTGCCTTTGAAAAGAGGAACTGCCAAGCCAGATCAGACCTCAGGTGCATCTACCTTATCAGCCCAGCTCCCATAAGAGAAATATCCTCTCTTTTGAAGTTCAAGGAGCAGAAAAACTCCTCTTACATCCGATTGATTTTTTAATCAAGGAAAAAGTGAAAGGGAAAAATAACTCCAAAAGGGAAGGATCTGAGACACCCTCTGAGCTTCTTGAGACTCCTCTCTCTTTGACTTGCTGCACATCCCTCTGGGTTAATATTGATATTTGTACTGGGGTCAGCCCATGAGCCTCTGTGTTCACTCTGCTGTGTTTCTCATTCATAGTTTTATTTTTATTCCTTTCTTTGGATATGAGGTGAAAACACGCTGGAGTGTGAATTCCAGGTTTGGAAATGAGCTGAAGCAAGTTGTAAATCCACATCCCACCACCACTCAAGTTCTACCCCAGTAGCTGTTCTGGGTTAGCCCCCCTTTGGTAAGTGGTTAAATCAGATTTAGAACAATTTGATCATCTGGATGATGGATTTAAACCTGATGAAGGCTGGATCTTGCCCTGGGGCATCACAGCAACTTGATAAACCTGGAGGGAAAATGCAGTGAGGAGCAACTCGAGCTGTGACCAGCAGATTCATTCCAGGGGTTTACATCATTCAGAAAGCTGAGGAACAGGTGATGGCTGATGCAATAAAGGTGGAAAGGTGCCTCTCCCTGAAGTATCCGAGGGAGCTGCAGGAGCCCTTGGCTCTGCAGAGGAATATTTGCTGGGTTTGACTCTGTTTTCAGAGCCTGTCAGCTGGGTCACAGCAGCTCTCTCTCCTGTGCCTCTCTGCAAGGGTCAACCTCCTCTCCACAGGTGAGCCAAGAGTCTTCCAGAGCCTTCCCTGCTTGCTGAGGGAGGGTTTGCTCTTCCCAAACCAGATGCACACCCTCCACCAGCCTGTTCAGGGAAAGGGGGGGACTCCCCAGGCTCGCTGCTGAGCCCTGTGCCTTAACAAAGCCTGCCCTGAAGTTTAGGGCATCTTTGGACACTTGTTATCTAATGAAAAGGCTATTATCCCCCTAAGGGGGAAATCACCATGTGCTTTTTCTTTAAATCCAACCCAAACATGTACTTTTTAAATAGAAACACGCTGGTGGTTCGTGGCAGGGCCCTTCAGCACGAGCAGCTGCCCAGGCAAGCCACACTCGAGAGAAGCATCCCCTGAGCTGCCACTTCCCTGCAGTAAATGCTTCCCTTTGTCTCTGGGAGCTGAGTGATACAAATCAGGATATGTAAATTTGGGCAATGGATCTTAATTATGAGCAGCAGGTGTCTGTGCAAGAGTGCTCAGGTGAGGGGGGGGCACTGCAGCTACTGTGACTTGCTTGTTGTGGACGTACAAAGGGAGGGCTACAAAGCTCCAATTAATTATCCACGTTAATGAGCTCAGCGACCCAAGTGAAAGGAGAGTGCCTTGTCTGCTGCTCCAATTTAGTCTTCTCAGCAAACAGAGGTTTAAAAACCAGTTATGCAGCTCAGCCCCTGAAGAGCACCAGGAGACAGCAGCGAGGATCAAATTACCATGATAGACCCTGAGAAATCAATTTGGGGGAGTACAGACTATGATGAATCATCCTGCTGGAGAAAATAATTGTCTGGGGAACATTTCTTTGAGATGTCTTGACCAGAGGAGCATCTTCCCAGTGTGTTGGTGAATGTGACCATCTTTGGGGAGACAACACTGTTTACCTTTTACTGATTTAAACATAGGTAATGATTATTTTTTTGTCAGCACACCACTAATCACACTGAAAGTGTTAAGGTCATGTGAGCTGGGGGACATAATTCATGCCTAATGTAACTTGTAGGTTCCTGTTGGACTGTTGTGTCACTGCCTTGTGTCTGGACAGGCACAGGTAAGGGAAGACAGACAGGGATGGTCCAGACTAGGTGGAGTTCACACTTTATGAATCTGAGTGAATAATTCAGTTTCTATGCCAATCCAGCTATGATTTTTCTATCAAGGGTGCAAATATTGCACCATTTATTGAAAAATTAAGCATTATTATTCCTTTTTTTGCTGAAGTTCCCAGTCTGCTTTGTAAGCAAATGCATAAAGCTGAAATTATACACTGTGGTCTGAGCTGATTTTAGGTCTTGCTGCTGGGTGAAAGAGTGAGTCTCTGCCCCTGGTTGTGTGATGCTGCCCTTCAGTCAGTCATCTTCACAACCTTTTTTGGTGGTGTTGTTTTCTTTTTGCCCCCTCCAACTGTGGCAATATCTAAGCAGACACTGACTGTGCATTGTCCTAACCCTGGTGTGGCCACTGTGGCTGGTGCAAAGGGGGTGTTAAACAGCACCATTCTCCTGTGGCAGCGTTTTACACCCCCTGGGTAAATGATTGCTGTGAGGTTCAGAGAAATAAACTGCCAGCCTCAATCCACCACAGTGCAGTTGTGCTGCAAACCCAGGGCAATGCAGGTTAAAGGAACCGAAGCCTCTCCCCTGGAAAACAAAATCAAACCCAAAAGAAACAAAAATCTCCAACAACTGTCCCCATGTGGAGGGAAGGCATTTGGCCAGCTTGCAGCAGGATAAATTAATGGGTGACCTCCAGGATGTATAGACAAATAATTATTAAATAAAGCAAAGAGATAGTCCCCAATTTATTAATCTGTAGAAAACTTGTGGATATGGGTGCAAGTTTAAAATTGTAATATCCTATCCATTCTTAAATCTCTTCACAGCCAGGAATATTTCTGAGTAAGAACTGAAGCATCTCTACTTGTTAGGAGGAAATGCTGCTACACAATGCAGGACAAACCAGTCAAGCCACTTTAAACAGCATAAATGAATGAAGGCTTCAAGGTAGGATCAGCTGTTTATTTACACCCATTGTCTCCTTGTTTCCCACACAAATATATTCTGTGTTTAAAATTTATAAAGCTGGGCAAGCCCTTCTCACGCTGTTCTCAGTAAAATATTGCTCCCTGCATCCCTCTGAGGGGCTGCTGACAAATAGGCTCTTGTTGTCCAACTTTCTCTCTGCTGAGGTTAATGATTAAGTGGTTCAGGAGGTTAATTCCTGGAGATAGTGTTGTCTTTGGCTTGAACAGATGTTGGTAGTGCTTTAATGTGGTTATCAAACTCTGCTGCCCTTCACTCTGTGCTCTGTGCAGTCCTGGGTATTGTTCCCCAGTGCATTCCAGGCTCCCTCTATGGAGATCCAGCAGAGCTGAACACACCATTCCATGGGGCTGCCCTTCCCGAGGTCACGCTGGGTAATGCCACAGAAACTGATAACAGCAGCCCTGAGCTTTGAGAGATCTGTAAATATTTGTGTGTGCATCAAGATCCAGGATACCTGGTGAGGCTCTCTCTGACCCTGCAGCCACTCAGATCTCCCCAAAGTCCCTACAGAGCAGAGCATCACCCCCTAAACCTGCCCCTCCTCCCCTCAGCACCTCATCTCTTGCTGCACGATATGAATCTCAAGGGTGTCTCAAGTTTTCCGTGGTGTAATTGGTACCTTTAACAGCCTGTGAAAGCACTCAGGGGTTGGGCCAGTATTTGAAGTCACGTCATTACAGGAGCTGCTGCATCTGAGTCCTTTATTCCCACATCCCCTGCGTCATGACCATCCATCAGCATCTTGCTGTAGGTGGTGGAAGGAGCAGTGTCAGGGATGTATTTACCAGGCAGCCTTGCACGCTGCTCCAGACCTGCTGGAGTTAAAAACATCCAACCTCGCTCTGTCTGGATATGAAAATACGATTTTAATTATGGCATTGATTTTTTTCTTGCTGTGTGTTTTTCTAGCTCACAAATTGTATCCAGTTCCAGTACAGTAGAAAGCACTGAGTTTTAATTTGGGGAAGGATTCCTGTTAATTTGAAGGGGTTAGCTGGCTCATGAAATCAGGGTGTTTCCCAAGGACCTTGTGTTTCTATAATATAGAGATTGTAAAAAAAAAGTAAGTCACAGCTTTGAAGAGAAGCTGGATCCTGTGACCAAAATACATATTGGGATTTTGAACAGTAGGATGCAAAAAAGAATACAAACTTGATCATTTCTGTAAGCAATCCTCAAAAGAGGTAATTTTAAGCCAACCTCATGCTGGGGTTCCTTTTATTTGAATGTCAGTGCTGTCAATGCCTTAAGTGAAGCATCATCTTGTTTGTTATTATTTGTGGAGAGGAATTGTTGCTTTTTTTGCTTTTTTTTTTTCATTACAAGTTGAGATGAAGCTTGAAGCTGATGTATCTGTGTCCCTGCCCAGCCATGCTGTGTCAGAAGCTTTGCCCCCATGATGTTTTCCACTCCTAACTCCCCAGTGATCACCAGTGCTGGGTGGCACCATGCCCTGCTTTCAGGATCTCTGGTGCACTCTGTAGTTTCAAACCTGCTGGAAAACACTGTTGTTGTTTTAATGATCACAGGCAAAGTCTTATGGCCTCAACCTTTGCCACAAACACAATACCTGGGTCTAACTGCTCCTCGCCCTGACAGATTTCAAACATCCTTGTGCCTTATTTTACCCATGGGTGTCTCTTTAAAGGGCAATTTGTACCCCAAATCAGTTGTAACCTGCAGGAAGGTCTTTTAATCTCTTTGCAAAAAGCTCTTTATTATTATTATTATTGTTGTTGTTATTGTTTTATTTCATTGCACTGGATTTAGCTGGGATCCCAACTAAATCCAGTGCAATGAAATAAAACAATAATAATACCAGTTATACCTGCTGAGGTTTCGGTGCTGTCCTGTGTGGCTGTGTCAGTCCAGCAAACAGCCCTCCCCAGCTGGGGCCTGGGCTCCTTTGCCTTTTTCTTTGCAGCTGCATCACTTCAGTCGATTTTTGTTGGCCTGTCATGGATTAGAAACTCCCTCCCACCTGTCCTTGCCTTTCTCTCTTCCAACTGATGGATTTGCCCTCTCTGCTTTTGCTCCTTCCCTGTGACTTGCTCGCTGTACTTGCTGTTGGTGCTCCAAAAGACACATCTCCAGTTTAAAGGCCTGGTGTGTTGAGGGATGGTGGGAATTTAGGGCTGGTGGGAATTCCCAGCTCGGGGGAGTTTCCATTCTCAGGGATAAACTTGGAGGACACGAAGCAGCTCCTGCCGGGCCGCGCTCGGGCAGCAGAGGGCGCAGCAAGGGGACGGAAAACTGGGAAAAAAACCAGGGAAAAACGGCTTTTATGTACTTTATACAACACCTGACACCTAGAGAGAAGCACAGCTAACCAGAAGGAGCTGGCTGCAGTGCAGTGCACACACCAGCTGTGTTTCTAACTCACAGAAAAATGCTGTCCCCTCCAAACCATCCCCGCTCATTTCCACGGGGCCGTTGTCACTGGGAACGTGTCGGAAATTATCCCAACGCTGTCCAGGGGGTGTTCTGAGCACAGGCAGGAATATGGCACACTGAATGGGTTTTAATTTCCCTGGGGCCGTGTTTTTTTTTTTTTATGTGCACTTCCCTGTGTCCGTTGCACCGGGATATTAATTAACGTCGCTGGATCTCCGAGTGTAACGGCAGGGACTCCGCAGGATGGGAACGGTGGGATTTGCATGTGGATGAATTTTCTGCTGGGTGCCAGAGGTCACAGAAAGCAGCGACACCGAGTTAAGGGTTTGCCACAGGTGCACCATGGAACAGTTTGGGTAGGAAGGGACCTTAAAGATCATCTCATTCCAACCCCCTGCCGTGGGCAGGGACGCCTTCCACTGGGCTACAGTGAAGAAATTCAAGTTGTATTCTTAAAGAATTGGACAAAAGTCAGTGAAAAGGAGAAAAGTGAAGTACCACAAAGCAATTTGGTGGAGTTTTAGAATGGAGAAAAATAATTTCTCTTTAGTTGAGGCGCTATAATGGAGAGGAAAGTCTGGAAGATTTTTTTCATGGCTATCAAGATACAAAAAAACCCCCCAGATTATTGTTTCCTCATTTGCAGGTGTGAATTTTCAATGTCAACTGAGACACCAGGGTGCAAAGATTCCATTAAGATTAAAACTCAACTAAATACTCACTGGCATCATCAGGTCCCTTTGGAGAGCCTCTCTGGCTGCAGAATGTGTATGTTGTGCCTGTACTTGCCTATAATTTTATCCACACAACAGAAAGCCACACCATGTGCATCACCCAGGCAGAGCAGTGTTTGAGGCTGCTGGGATGAAAATATCTGTGAAGCAAGAACATGTCCTGAATCCTCCTCTCCTTGTCCACATTCCTGGGTGAGGGGTTTTTGCACTTTTTGAAACAGTGAAAGTTCACACCAGAAATGTTCAATTAACTGTTAAACGCTCCCATCAATTCAGGGATCATTTCCAAATCTGATGGACGGGTTCAGAATCTTCGATTCATTCAAACCATCAGGCGGAAAAACAGTTGAACTCTGGAGGAGGGCAGAGCAGATAAATGCTGAGATGAACTTGCACATCTTTCAGAGGTGCAGAGCACTGGAGAGACAGTGAGTTATGGACAGGGAAACTTCCCAAGAGTGTACTGTAAGCAGAATAATAATGGGCAGTGGCTTTAAGCTAAGCTCTTTCTTTCTCTGAGTTCATTTTGATCTGAGTTTAAAAGGCCCAGCGTTTGTTTTTGTGTGCACAATTAGATTATTCCCCCTGAAAATACTACTATTAAAACCAAGAAGCTAAAAAGCGTGCAAATATTCAGTTGAAGAGGAAAAGCTGAAAGAGGGCTTCAAGAATTCTTGGCTAAGTGAGCAATTTTTAGAACTCTCAAAAATAATGACATCTTTAAGTGAGTTTATTTGGAAAATGAGGATTTCTGTTGGATTTTTCATCAGTTCTATTTCTCACAGATGAATCCAATGGATTCATGCTGTAGAAACTTCCATGAGAGTTTTGAATTAATGCAACTTGTAAGCCACTGAAAAGTGAATAGAAACAAATATGCGATTTCCAGCTTCATAATGGAGTGATTCTGTTTTATGTCAGCAGTGCTCTTAAATTCACAGATTCTATATTTTATTAAAAATAGGTTAGGTAACATGAAAAACCACTGTGGAGAACGTTCTTCTGAATCCCATCACAGTTTCCTGTACTTCTGCATTATGTATGAACAGACTCAATTATACTTCCACTAGATTTTTCGGCTCTGCCTCTGCTGGCTTCCATTCAAAACTGCATTTTGAAGGTGATGAGCTATGAATTAAAAAAAAAAAATCACAAAAAACCAACAACCAAAACAAACAAAAAGAAACCCCCCAGCAGTAGGTGCACTGATAGGCAATTAAACTGTTCCATTGCTGCTAATATCCATCCTGTTACTTTTCAGAATACCCAGTTTCCATAGCTGGGCCTTTTGCATTGTTATGGAGTGATGTGACATGGCATAAGTGAGCTATTCAAGGCAGAAAAGATGTCAGCGTGTTTGCTTAAGCAATAATTTTCGTAGTAATAATTTTAATATGAACATGTCTCTCAGCTGCTGAATGGATTCCCACAAGGACAGTGCTCATACTGTGCTTAGGGTTAGAGAAAAAAGGCCAGGAAGTATCAAGTGACATATCCAGGTTTATTCAGGGAGTTCCTGAAGGAACTAGGAACTGAGCCTAAATTTAGTTAGTCTCAGGGTGCAGCTCCAAAATGCATCAGAGCTACTAAAGTTGGAGGTGCCACTGAAAAATATCTCACTTCCCCTCACTCACTCCCCTCTGCCAGCACTGGTGCTTGTTGAGTGTTCACTGAGCCAGTTCAGGGGGTCCAACGAGCCAAAAACCCAACTCACCCCAACTCCCAGGAGTGGGTGTGAAATAAATAAGTTGTGGGTGCGTGGAAGTAACTGAAGTTGGCAGAAAATGGCATTTATGGTGTGCACCACTTCCTTTCACTGGCCAACCCTTTAAAATAGCAAACTTCACCAGCTGACCCAAATGTAAGTGCTAAAAATAAACAGATCAGCAACACTCTGCTTGGTTTGTACCCAGTAAAAGGTTTCTGTTATTTTCAGAGCCTGATTTTTCCATTTCCCCTCGATATGCTGACCTTTCTTTACTAGCCTGCTTATTAGTAACACTTACTTTTGGGAGATTGTAAGGTTGCTGAAAGCACAACAAATACAATTCCTCCAGCCATTAATCCTTGTCTTGATGCTACCTCCACAGCACAATGCCTCTCTCTTTTACTCCTGGCTTTTTTTTTCCCCTTTCTCTTTTTCTTTCTCTTTTTTCATCCCCTCTGTTTACCCCAGTGCAGCCACTCCACGAGGTAATTCCCTTTGTGACCAGCTTGCTGCAAACCATCTCCTATTTACACTGGCTGCAATTTTCAATTAAAGACAAGAACTTAACTTTAGTGGAGGGTCCTGTAGGAGCTGCAGAGTCCGGCATTTGGGACTCAGATTTGCTTTCCCAGCTTGAGGCTTTGAAGTTGGGAAGCCTGAGAGAGTGCCTGGATGAGGTGGTAAAGTGTCTTGCACATAAAGAGCTTTAAAGCAGAAAACATGTTAACCCAAGGGCTGAGAGACTGGGGAAAAACAAAAGGTAAGGAAACAAATTTCATGCAGAAATGATGAGCAGGCCTGGTACCCAGAAACATGATGTAAGGAAAACAAGCTGCTGAATTACCCTTTGTACAGTGCAATAATGTCAGCAACAGAAAAACTGGGCTTCTTTTAGAGAATATCTCTGAGGTGTCCAGTCTAAACCAATTAGGCTTTAAGCAGAAGACTGTGAAATGCCACTTAACATGCTGGTTTTAAGCTTATAAAATCCAACTGTAGGGAGAAGGAACTGTAAGGTTTTTGTCTGCTAAGTAAGCAAGACACACGAGAAATTATCGTCAGACAGTGAGAAGAATTTCAGTGGATAAAATTCCCCTTACAGTTTCTTATTTCACTCTGCCTGTGTTTGAATAGTTTAGCAGACTGCAAATCAATTTTTTATTTCAAAGATGGCTTGTGCCATTTATTTTGTCTGTGCCTACCATAAAAAAACCAGTGAAGGTTTTCTGGCTACGTGAAGTAGTGTGTGTATATAAATATGTGTGGGTGTGTTTTATAGTGGACAGTAAACAATCCTGACTATTTTTGATCCTGACAGCCCCCCTGTTGCAGATATGCACAGCCAAAGAACAGCTATATCTAGACCAATCTTTTTTCCATGATCTGTCAGCTAATCAAACTTTAAACCCCTCACATGTTGTCTGCTAACAAGAACTAAATCATGTAACAACCAGTGGATAAATATATTAGTTGACCACAAATTCGATGCTTGGCTTAACAATTTTTATCGTTGTTTTGAAGCACCCGAGGAGAAGGGGGGTCTGAAAAGTTTTAAATCTGAATTAGCTTAACTACTTCTGACAAGTTTACACATGAGAGACATCGAGACTGTGTGTACTACTTGCTACTTTGAGTTTCATCCTGGTTTTCTGTTTGAAAGATTCCAGCCAAAGTTAAATCAACCCACCCTTTGCTGATTTCCAACATTAGATGTGTCCCCAGCTTTTTTTTTTTTTTTTTTTTTTTTAACCTTGCTTTCAGACTGACTTTCTCCCAATTGAAATTCAGTCCCTGAATGGTTGGTTTTTTCCTTGCTTCTAAACGTTGATAAAAAAGGGTTTTCTTCACTCCCTCAATTTGATGTGACAGGGCCCTGACATGAATAATGGACGTATTTCTTTCACAGGCAAATCAACTTAATTTAGCATGCTTTTATACTTTCAATAGCAAAGCCACAAGCCTGTAAATTCCATGAGATCCTTTAGGTTTGCAGAAATCTTTAGAATTAGCAGAAAATGTATAAAGTAAACAGCACTTATTTTGTCAAAATACTTGAATAACTTTTATACAGGAGTTCGAGATGAATATATCACTGCCTAATCAGATTGTGATTTACATGCAGTTGAGGATGGGCTGCCCAGGCTCAGACTGCCCTTTTGCTGAGGGAGAAAAGAGGGGCAGGAGGACAAAATCATCACAAACATTAAATGGAATTAAAATCCCAAGCTCTCTTCTGAAGGCAGAGGGGGAAAGTGGAACTTGAAGAAGAGGTTTATGCCACAGAGGCTGTGCCAGGAGAACCCCGTTCTGTGCCCATCTCCCTGGACAATTGCAGGTGGAGCATTTGCTGCTTTGCACAGTGGTCCTGCTGCCCACGAAAAGAGGAGAGAGAGAAAAAAAAAAAGTATTATTTACCACCTACACAGGAGGATGAGTGAGCAAAACACTCCAGCAGCTTCAGAGAATAACCTGTGTGTGCAGCCATGAGCACTGACAGGTATTGTTTTAGGGGGGTCAAACCTGGGGCCCTGTGCAGCTGGAGCTGTCACTGTTTTATGCAGCAGCTCCATCTCTGTCTGCAGAGATGCTGGAAAAGGTGTGTGAAAGTGTTGCTGTAAGGTTTGCTTCATGTGCAACAAGCAGCAAAACTCCCCTCTGAAGCTTCAGAGAGCAGCTTAGGATTCCTCCTTGACTGGGTGGTTTCAGGATGTACCAGAACTGACTGGTACCTCCCTTTTGACCTGCTGTAAATCTTATGTGAAGCCAACAAATGCAAGGGTGAGCTCTGCTCTTTTCCCCCACAGAAATCCAAGGAGTGGAAATGAGGGTAACTGTCTCAGCTTGCCCTTTTCACCATTTCAGGACTCATCTCCCAGCACTGCTGCTGGCAGAGAGCAGCCTGGTAACGCTACCAAAGGAAAACAGAGGTTAATTCTATTGTCATTACTTATTATTGTAACATCAAGCAGCTGTACCAGCTCATTCATTGAAATATCCTGATGGTGTTGATAGTGTATCAGGGAATAGTAAATGGGTTAGTTTGAGGGGTACAAACTCCACTGTTAAAAATCATTCCGTTTGCATAACAGAGCCTTAAAAAAAAACTCCTTCCCTTTCTCTGTAGGACTGCATAAATAAAACAGAAGCTAGTTTAAAAAAAAAAAAGGATCTTCTCAAATGAAATGCTACTTGACTCTAAGCCATCAGGCTGGGTAAGGAAAAAGCAGCCCATCCAGATGCTGTGCTGCAATTCAGCCCTGCTTCGCTGGACTCCATCAGGTTCCATGCCTAACGGGATCCCACATACCTCCAGGTCTGTCTGTAAGAAGTAGTTAATCAGCCAATTAGGGCAACCAACAATTACAAACTGGGAAGCAGAGAAAAAGGAAAGAAGAAGGGGAATGAGTCAAGGTAGGCTGCAATCCCTTCAAAAAGGTTTCTAATGTTAACTCCTAAAGAATTGGGTTCCACCGTACCTTGGCTGGTTTGTTTTCCCCCTTGCTCCCCCTTTCCCTTTTCCTACTCATTGGGTCAGTTAATTGGCTGATTAACTAGCAATTACCTCTGGGACCAGCTCTATATAGGGTCTCTTTTAATCTAGAATTTTATTGACAAAGGCACCAGAGCAAATTCATCCCTGGTGCAAGCTCGGTGGGGTGAATGGGCTGACACCCAGGACAAAGTTGATCCATTGTATCACAGGCACTGTGTTTTTACAGCATTTGATTAACTCAGGACTTTTAAAATTACATTCCTTTTCTGCGAAATCTGTTCATTTTGGGTAGAAGAGGGAAAAAGAGCTTGTGAGGGAGGTTGTTCAGCTGGCAGATGTTTGGAGCAGTGACATCCTCCAGCTGCTGGGTGTGTGCAGTGGTGTCACAGCTGAACAGGGGACACCTCCCCTCTCTCTCAGGCTGGCACCGCTGCATTCTGATGGATTTTTTCCATTTAGCCCTTTGAAGGGTGTTTTGTGCTGTGGGAACCGAACCCAGCTCATTTACTGGAGCGCTCTGAGAACCACAAAGCTTAAATGGGAGGCTGCAAACAGAAACCCCTCGTTCCTGCCTGTGCCTGTGTGTTCTGGGGGTCGCTGCTCCCTCGGGCTGCTCTGCTGGGGCAGGGAATGCTGAAGGGGGTGGACCTTGCACATGGTTACCAGGCAGTGGGGAAAGCACGACACAGGAGTGGCTGGAGATCCTGTTTTGGGAGAACTCAGACCCAAGAGCCAGCTCCGAGCACCGGAGCCAAAAGGCAGAGGATCGGATTATTGAGGGATCTGGCAAATTCCCTAGAACACTGGGACCTGGCAGGAACACATCCCTCCCTGCATGAAAGGGGCTCTGTGTTTTAGTTTCCAACAGTGCATGGGTTAAAGATAGGCAAGCCTGGGAAGAAAACAGCTCCAACACAAGGAATATGGGCAATCTGCGGGGAGGGGAAGGGAAGAAAGAATGTCTTTTACCCCTGGTATGCGAGGACAGAAAATCCTGCTGCTGGATGCTGTTTTCTAGGCAGGCAGATGGGACAGTAACAGTTTTAGCAGCAGATCTGTGTCTGCCATCCTGTCTGTGGTGCTGCAGGTGCTGCAGGGAACAGTGCCATTGGGGCAAAGTAGTTTTGCAAATGTAGAGACACAAGATGATCATGTTAGTCATAAAAACAATAGCAGATATTTTATAGAGGTGGTGGGACACACAACTGCATCCTGCCCTCCTGCAGCTGGCCACAGTCAGTGTGCAGTGGTGGCATCTTCTGCAGCCAGCTCTGCCAGCTGGAAATGTCACTGTTTCTCCCTGGAGGTCACCTCTCCATGGGTGTCCACTCTCTGTGCTCTGGTGAGGGCATAATGTGAATGTTTTCTCGTTACAGATGAGATTTTCCTGGCTAATCCAAGCTATCTTGTTAAAAATGTTTGTGATACAGGTCCCTAAATAATGCTGGCATTTTTGAAAAAGCCTAGTCCTTCCTCTTTCAAACTTCTGCTCTGTGGTGCACTTGAAATGAAGGGAGATTTGGGCTGAAAAGAGTTAAAAAAAAAAAAGAGGGGAAGATGACTTTTTTTTTTTTCGTAATGAAAACATGCTATCTGGTTTAGGGAGTAGATGAAAAAAACAGTGGGAGAAAAGTCTTATCATAATTGGTCTCCTTGCAAAAGACACTTGCTTTGCTGAAAAAACTCTGTTATACCTGCAGTGATAAGAAATTTGTAATACAATTCCCAGGATCTGAGGGATGTGGTTATCAGAGGGAGAGACCAGCTTTGTGTGTTGAAGTAAGTTCAATCCCACAAGGTGTTTTTGAGTCAGAGAAAACACCTGATACCCAGTTTACATGCAAACCAGAGAATAATGCATTTGCATATCAAAAAAGTGATGAAACAAGTTTCTCAGATCCAGACAAAATCAGCCCAGACCTGTCACTTTGATGGTCACAACTCTGGATTTCCCTGGAACACAGCTCATCCTAAAGCTGGCCATCTGTCAGTGTTGTGGAGGGACTTAGTGGAGAACTTAGCCAGAAACCACATGGATTACTAAAAAAAAAAAACACTCTTGCCTTTCATGCTAAAGGGTTTGGAAGCCTTAGATTAAAGATTGATATTCCTCAGATGCCAAGATCGCTGGATACAGTGTATGGGCTGTGTGGAGACAGGAGGACAGAGAAAATAATCTTCATAATAATTTTAAAGCAATTTGCCTTATACATTAAGATTTACAGGCAGCAGCAATAATACTGTTACTGGCCATGAATGGAGAAGGGAAGGGCAGTCAGAGAGTCAGGACTGGAACAGTGGCTCTGATTCATCTCAGCAGTGAATGTAGGAGCAGGTGCTTCTTCATCCCATCTTCCTCCCCTTGTGCTCCTTCCACAAACCACTAGCAGAGGTTTTTGGATATGGCAGAGAGTATGAAGGGAATGGATGACAGGTTCAGGAACACATCCCAGGATCTGACAAAATCCACAGGACATCTCATAGGTTAGAAAAGTTGTTTTCATACTCAGCCTGTTGAGGTCCATAAGCAAAGAGGTGGGTGCTGTGCTGGGCTTTCACCTAAACATTCCAAGTCTTCTATCCTTATAAAAAGAATGAGAGAAAGGGGATTTTGTGTAAATTGCTTAGTAGAAGACAACCTGGAGAAGGCACTGTTAGTCCCCTGTAGCAAAGGACACCAGTCTAGGAAAATGCACATGTTAGAGTTGATAAACAAAAAGTTATTTATTTACTTTTGAAAGTCTGCTTGTCATAAGCTTCAGAACTGTCATAATGATGGGGAAAAGGTGTGATTAGTGTGTTTTTGAGGCTTGCTGGAGAAACAAGGATGTGGATGCAGTATGGAAAACCAAAAGGAGGATACTTTTTCTGAGGGGGTAGAGGGAGCAGGGTCTTTAACTGGTGCTGGTCTGTGCCTACGTGGTGTCATCAAATAGGTGCTTGAGTGAAAGTGGCTTCTTTCCAAAGGTGTGGAATGGCAGGTTCCCTTCCAGCTCTGGACTGGGATTTGGGGAGCTATCGTTCACTGCTGATCATGGATCAGACATGAGAGGAGGGACAGCTTAAACAGGCAGCCCATCATAACAGAAGTGAAGACATTACAGAGCAGGACAATAGGATGAGAACTGACTGCCTTTAAATCAATCAGTTCACCCTTGGGCCATGTGCTGTGCTTCTGCCCTGCATCTCTCCTTGCCAGGATGCTGCCCCCTCCCCCTGGGGCCAGAAGTGACCACGACAACACAAACAAGTTTGCAGCAATGATAAAACCGTCACCTTTAAAAGAATTCAACCCACAGAAATCTTCTGTTTTCCTCCTCGTGCCCCCAGGCATCAGTGTGCAGGCTCTGAGCAGACAGGCCCACTATTCCAGTGTTGTCAGGGCCCTGCTAGTTTTCTAGTTCATATCCTTGTTCATGCTGTTTGCTAAGTACTTGTTCACTGTGACAGCTTTCAGCAAAACAGAACACACTGAATGCTTCTTTCCAAACAGTTCTGTCCCGCTGGGCTCCAAGTGAAACAAGCCCTTCAGACTCCATCATGTGAACTTTTCACAAGGAACAATCTCCTTTAGACAATTCCTTTCAGAGATACTACCCGTGAAACTGGGACTTGGGGATGAGGTGACATCACAGCCTTCCTCCTCTGGCCAGGGTCATGGCCACCAAGGTTGTATTTGTTAGGAGGCCTCCACATGGCATGGTGCATGATTTCCTTAATTACCTAATCTTTCCCCATTAAAAAAAAAAAAAAAAATCTACAACAACCTGAAAGTGTATTTTAGTGTGTTTTCTGCTGAAAGAAAAGCAAAGGCTTTTTGTGCAAACAGCCAAACCCTGGGTTGTGAAAATCAGAACTGATCCATGAAAACATAACTCACATGCAGTTAAACCTTAAAGGCAGATGTGCCAGAGCTGGTGGAGCAGAACAGGCAGATCTTTGCTGTTTCCCTTGTTGGTGTGTGTGCCCTGTGCCATCCCCTGTGGCTCACCTTGCTCTCCTTGGTGGCACTTGTTTAGAAATGAGCAGGAGGTTGAAGAACGAGGCAAGGTGTGTGTGTTCACTGAGGTGGCTCGTAAATAGGGAAAAAAGGGCTGGATTGGAGAGTCTGGGAGCGGCAGGAAAATGTTTGTGTGCTCTTCAGCAGAAAGAAAACCCTCTGGATCTCCTCCCACCCCACTGCTGATGAGAGACCTCAGAAAAGCATCACCCCACTCTCCAGGAGGTGGAGATTGAATTGATGTCCCATTAGAAGTGTCCCAGCCCAGGTGGCCACCACCCCAAATATCTGCCATGCATGGGCTGGGGAGGGAAAGTAATGTGGGAAAAGCACCAGAGAAACAGTCACATGGGAGAAACTGGTGGGAGAGAAAAGTTTCAGGTGTGTGATTTGATGCAGAAAATGGTCCTTCTGGTAGTGGTATCTCCCATGGATGTGGGAATGGAGCATTTACGTGGTTTTGGTTTTTTTTTTAACTGTTCTTGGTTAGGCAAGAACATGAAAAAAGGTATCTCATGAGCAAGTTCAGATTTTGTACTGGTATTTCTCTTTTACTTTTATGCTGTATTAAAGAACTGTTCTTCTGCACTGAATTACAAGAAAAAGAAGATAGCCTCAAAATGCATTAAGAAGGCATTGCCCTTAAATAACTTAAACCAAAATGCTAATTGGAAACCAAACAAAAAAAAAAAAAGTCCTTCAAGCCCAAGTGGTGTTTGGTCCTTGAAGAAAACATGTTAATAGCATGTTAACTGCCTCTTGGTGAAATTTGTAGCTGCAAATGTTTTGTTTGTCCAACCTTACTGATGAAATACATCACAATTACAAGCTCCAGAATGTCTTTCCCTTAACACACTTAGATATGATACTGTTTTCTAACTCAGATGGTATTTTTTCCATCTGTGCTTCTCTAAAGGTTAGTTTCTGAGCAAGGTTTAATTTATCTGGCTGAGTCATTCTGTGGGCCAGACAAAGGTAAAGGGCAAGTGATTTAAATGAAAATTTTGTCTACAACATGTGTGCTCTTTAAGATCCTTTCTGTACCATCTTTGGATGAAATTAATTGAATGGACTGGAAAAATATGCTTTGTTATCTCCAGAAGTAGCAATTTGGTTTTTCCATCTTGACTTCCTCTAAATCTTTATTCACTTTCAGTCAGATCAGGGATTTCTACCCCTCATCTGTGTGTCTGGCCAATAATTCAGGACTAAGGATGTGCAACACCAAGGCAGTAGTCTTTCTTTTTATTCCCATGTACTTCTAATGAGAAATATTCATTGGTGACTGCTGGAAGTTCTGCATTTTGCTTGCAGAGTTCTGGGTGAAGTTAGCAAAAAATTGGGGCAGGCTTGGTGTAACTCCAGAAATTACTCCTGACACTCCTGGGTAAATTTGGGCTCACAGGGAGTTGTCCCAGTGCTGCTTCTTTCTGGCTGCATCCTACTTACTAACAAACCACTTCCATGTGCAATGTCACAGGTATTTCTATGCCCAAATAAAGAGGGAAATGTTGAGACCAGATTTTAAAGATGCTGAGCAGACAATAACTCTGCTGCGTTTCGGTTGGAGATGTAATTGCTCAGTACTTGTGGTGCCCTCATTGGTATGGAAAACATCTTCAAACTCAAGTGTTTATGTCTGTTCCTGTTCACAGTGCTGTGTAATTCCAAGTGAGGGCACTGGGAGATTTTCTTGCTGTGATTTTAGATGTTGAAGTCATTTTAGCAACAGTTAGTGACTAATAATTAATCCTACTGAAGAAAAAAAAAAAAGAAAGAAAAAACAGCAGAAGGAAAAGACACCTGAAGGAATATTTAAGGTTATTTACAAATCAAATTGCTTTAATGTCTGTTTTAAATGTGATCATATGAAATCATACTTGGTGCTAAGAATGTTGCTTTAGAGTGGTTTACCTTGAAGTGCTCATCCTATTCACATTCCCCTGGGCCAAACAGTGAAAACCAACTACTTCCAGGGCCAGCCAGGTGTGGAGGTTGGTGGCACAGCTTGGACTGTGTAACCTGTGGCTGTGATTTACAGGACCTCACAAATAACAACCAGCTTCTGCCTGTTCTTTGTGCTTTAGACACTTAGAAAGAGCTTACACACACACAGAGGAAAGGAGAGCAAGAAGAGGAATGTCTCCACGTGGGAGAACTGGAACAGAGAGTTATCTGTGATCATGTGTTGATTTTATTCGTGCTGCGTGGAGAGACATAACCTCTGAGCTTAACTATTTTCCTGCCCAAGTGTGCATCACAGATTTCAGGTGCAGGCTGCAGCAAACACAAACAAACGTGGCATTCATTCAGCTGAGGGTTTCTCTCCTTCCCTCCCCTGCATTCCCTCATCCCTCTCAAAAATGAGAAGCCCACGTTTCCAAGTGGGGGGATTGAGCTTTTTTCTAAGCAACCCTTGCTTTTTCACGATTCATTAAACCCTTTCTCCCTGGCGTGTAATTGGACCCCTCTCATTTACATGCATGAGGGATGCATAACTCTGAGAGAGGGGCTGCGGTCAGGGAGGGGGGAAAAAAAGGGGGGGAAAAAGAGGAGATGGCCCTCGGGCCAGGGTGAAGGAGACACTTGGGGAAACTTGGCGAGTGGTGTTGCCCCTCCGGAGGGAGCTGCTCCTGCTGAGCAGTGCCGGGAAAGGCTTTGGGCTGCCTCGGCTGACCCCGGGGCTGGGCATTCCTTCAAAGCCCATCCCTGCAGTGACCTCAGCTCCCCGGAGCACTGCTGCTCGGTGGCTGAGGCAGCCAACAGCTTGTCTGCCTGGGCTCCTCTGCACGGTGGCACCTGATTAATTAACTACTTATTGCCGATAGAGCCCCCAGAGCTCAAACCCCCAGCTGCTGGAGCTGACCTGGCAGCTCTAGGCAGGTGCCCTTTGCACTGTGGAAAATAACTCTTCCCATCCCAGGGATCTTTCCTTGCAAGGCAATGCCAGGAGTTTTTGAAGCTTGTTCCTCCCTTCCACGGTGGGGAAAAGTCTCCAGCCAGAAGGTGACACGCTTTAGCTGGCTTTTTAGATTGCTGAATTTCTACTTCAAAACCCTGCATCCTGTGCATGGTAGATCCCATGCTCCTCTCTTCCTCTGCACAGGCTCTGTTTTAGCTCATCTTTACGCAGCTCTTCGAGTTGCTGTGGCAATGCCATGTTAAAAAACTGTTAAAAAAAAATCCCTAACATCACATCTCCCACCAGCAACTCCTGATTTACCAGTAAGATGAAGATACAATCAAGCTTGTTAAGATCTAGATACTGAATAGCAAAGCTTACTTTTCAAGCTGTGGTTTTGACTTTACAATGCATAGGTCAG
Organism: Pyrocephalus nanus; assembly: GCA_038380795.1. Classification (NCBI taxonomy): domain Eukaryota; kingdom Metazoa; phylum Chordata; class Aves; order Passeriformes; family Tyrannidae; genus Pyrocephalus; species Pyrocephalus nanus. The sequence goes on along the minus strand of CM076274.1, from coordinate 18,406,418 downwards.
ATTGTGTGTGTGTGTGTCAGATAAAATGTCATCTGGTACCTGTCCTGTAGGAAAAGGGTCACTGCCTGTCCGGGAATACCTGCCCTGTCCTGCTCAGGGCACTCTGCCTGTGGCTGCATTTTCCAGCACTCCCTCCAGGGGAACAAGCAGGAATTGTACTTTTCCTGGTTAAAAGAACACAAGCAGCATTTGCTGACTGCTACTGTGGGCAAAGTGTAAAAGTCTTTACATTTTGGGGCAATTTGTGGCAAGGGAATCTGCAGAGCAGTAATTTGCTTTTACAGACAGCAGTTGGCTTTACATGTCTTAGGAGATGAGGCTTTATGGTGGTGATAATTCGGTAATTTTTAAACCCTTAACAGTAAACGAGGAATGTGATATTACCCTTAGTGCAGCACTCAGGATTGTGTCTCTTGTTAAATGGTGGCAGTAATTTCAGCTTTTTTTTTAAACTTCTATTTTTTTAAATAATTTTTTTGTGAATTAGTTGAGACCGTTTGGTGGAAGAAAATATTTGAACAGTATCAGGGCTAATATTTGTTTGCACATTGTCGATGGGAAAAGTTTTTAAGGAATGACATAAAAAGCATATATAAATATATTAATGAGCGCTTCTTCTAAGCTCTTACTTTATATGCTCAAGGCCATCTTTTAGCTTAACTTCTATTTAGAAAGTTGAAAGAAATGAGGAAATCCCTGCAGAGAACAGCCAGCCACACTTCTGAATTTCAATGTGTCCTTCTAGACGAGGGCTTTTTATTTTAAATGGTAAAGTTGTTGCTTTAATCAGCAGACAATCCTTATATATGAGTTGTGCTGGCTGATAATTGTTAAGAGCTAAATGATACACGAAACTGGATACACATCTTTGCAGGCCGATTAATGGGCAGGACTGAAAGCAAAAGTAAACACTAACCTTGCAAAATAAAAGAAGTTAAAAGATAAGTGTTAAGGACCTTTTCCTTTTTTTTTTTTTTCTTTTTTTTCCTTCTTCTTTTTTTTTTTTTTTTTGAGAATAAAACAAGATTTAGTAGCTTTCCACTTAATTTAAATGAAAAGAATCGCTACCTTACATATTGCACTGATAATGCTGGGGGAGAGCGAAAACAAAACCGTCTTTGTGGCACTGACACCTCCTTTAGTTTGTCGTGAAGAAACTTTTCCCCTCGGTATCTGCTAACCAATTCTAATTAATGCTGCACATTCCTCCACTGAAATCATTTAATGCATAACAAGGAGGTGGAAAGAAAAAAAAAAAAAAAAGGGAGGGAGGGAGAGAGAGAGAGAGAGAGAGAGAGAGGAGAATTTCTCAATGCTGATGATTGCCCTGTTCGAATTATGGGAGTGAAAGCCCGGGCCCCCTAACCTACTGTCTGTAAAGCAGAGCTTTGAAAGGGAGCTGCGACCTACAAAAGCTGTCAATCTGCCCTGCCCCGAGAGCCCGGGTTCACATGGATTCCAGTGACAGCCCTCCTCCCCCACACACAATACATCAATCTGTCTCTCCCCCGAGCACCCACGGCCCATTGTGAGAGCCGCAGGTGCCTCACACGGCACCCACGGCCACCCCGGGACAGCCCCCACAAAGGGGCAGATGGGCTGGGTGCCCCCGGGGATCAAGGGGGTGCCCACGGCCACTCGGGGTCTGACTCCTTTTTTTTGGGGTCTCTCTGCTTCAAATGGAGCCTCCCATCCCCCTTGGCAAGGGTTGCCCGGCCGGGGCATGGGGTGGTGAGGGGTTTTTGGTGCTTGGTTTCTGGCACCTTGAGAAAGTGGGTGTTTGCAGATGGATGGCGGCATTTCTAAGGTGTCAGCAAAACGCAGAGGCAGCAGCTGCTCCTGCCCAGGGATCTGGAAAGGAGCTTAAACTCTCTTCCCAACATCTTAATGGGCAAAGGAGCCCTGGGGGTGTCTCCTTTGGGAATGATCTGTGCCTGTTTGGCACAGGGGCAGGGTGGGCACCCAGCTGCCCAGGCACTGAAGGACTGTCCTGCTGGTGGTCCTGAGAGGAACTGACTGCCCACTTGACCCTGGGCATCAGCCAGTGAAGATGTGGCCTGTAACAACATCCCAGGTTTTTTTGTAGACCTTGAATAAACTTTGTTACTTGATGTCTCTATGCAAAATGAAAGTTTTTCTCTTCTTTCCTATTTACAGGGGAGATGGGGATGTGTTTGTGACTGTACAGGAGGACATTTCTGCCTTAAAAGAAATGAGTGGCAGTGGAGATGATAAAGAACACCTGCTGATGCACAGTGATAAAGGTGACACAGGTTCACCTGCTGCTTTCTGTATCTGAGCTGTGAACATGTCGTGTCCTGTTTCTCCCTGCAGTGTTGAGTTGGGTTTGAAGGATCCAGAGGGTGGCCATGGAGCCTTGCATGCCAGGAATCTGCACAAGGAGGCTGGATGTGGAGCAGAGGAAGCTCATCCATGCACGTGCCATAACAAGTGGTGAGTAACTTGCCTGTCACTGTTGTTTTTCTCCCAACACTCAGAGCACAGGTCTTCCATTCTAAACTCTTTCAGTGGAATTACATAGCCTTCAAATGAGTAAACCAAGAAGCCTTGTAACCCCAGAAGTTCCTTAATAACCTTGCCTTTAGTGATGTTAAAATGTGCATGAAAGAAACTTGTTTCAATTCCCAAATATAAATAAATATAAATATAAATATAAATATAAATATAAATATAAATATAAATATAAATATCAAAAACAAGCAAGCAAAGAAAAAGGGACAGCACAGGCTTGACTTGTTAAAGCTCCTTTGGGGATAATGTTGTTCCAAGGTGTGCCAGGAAGTGTCCCCATCTCATGTGCAGTGACACAGCCCCACTGTTGCAGGTTTTGGGTGCTGGGCTGCTGCAGCACCCTGACTCCTGCAGCACTGAGCTGAGGGCAGGCTAATTGCTGAAGAATTTCCTTTGCATTTGGTGAAGTTCTGCTTCAGTGGCTGCAAATTAAAGTGGCACTGCAGTTCAAGTCAGCACAATGAAACGATGCACTTATTGCTTTCATCTTGGTCCTTAGAGAGATAACTCCTTAAAAATAAATAATAATAATAATAATAAAGAAAAAGAACTGCTGAGCAGTTTGGTACTAAGCATCAGCCAGAGGTTAAAAATGTTCTCATGCAAGGCCTGCTTGTAGGTGTGGTGATAACATCTGTAGGTGAAGACAGGTAAAAATACTCTGCATCTTCAGGCAGATTTTGAGCCTCCTGCCAAAACACTCGACAAAAGTAAATTCACACCGGTGTTGACTTGTCTCAGCAATTTCTTACAGTATGAGGGGAATGATCCTGTTGTCTGATACTTCTGGTTTACTCAGTTCTCCTTCAAGAGAAAGACCAGATGAGTGTATTATTCAGTGTACTGGAACACAGCATGGACACCAAGATGAGCTGACATAGATTTGCAGTGAGGAAACTGGAGCTGAGCTAGGGAAGTGATTCATTACCCATGCATTCAGCCCCAGCACAGTGTTGCAGATAGTTATTCTGGGCCTTAATTGCTTCTGTTAACATCATATTCTAGAGCTCATTAGTGATAAACAATGTGTATTAATATCATTCAGACAAGAACTAAAGATTAAGGTGGAAATCCATTTGCTGCCATGGCCATTAGTCAATTCAGAGCTGGTGAATGATGCTTGAGAATCTAAAATGAATTGGGAGAGTCAATATTTCATCAGGCAGATCCTCTCATCCTCCCGTGGAAAGTTCTTTGTCTAAAAAAAGTTACTTAATGAGAAGTGCATGTTTGAAAAGGACACATTACTGAGCACTGCCCTACTGGTCTGCACAACAGTTTAAATCCTGAAGAGTGGATAAGGCCAATCTTGGGGTGATGGAAGAACATCTTCTTCACAGGAATCATGGTGCTTGTCTCAGTGGTAAATTTGGCCCAGTGTTGCCATCTTCAGTATTTTCAAATGCAGAGACTTTGCAGCTTCAGTTCCATTTTCTGGTCCAGGCAGGTCACTTTTTTTTTTTGGTAAGTGAATATCTGCTGTGATTTCTCCAGATGTGACTGACTGAGAGCACAGTTTGTTACTTTTTGACAGAAAATGTCCATTTCTCGTCATAACTTTGCTTTGGGTGTTTTTTTCTTCAGGATACAGAAGACTCACATTGCTGGCAACCTGTGTGATCTGAGGAACAAACGTGGTGTGAGTAATGGAAAGACAGAAGCAGCAGCTTTGGTCCCACAGTGGGGCTCCAGTCCTGTCTTGAGAGAGTTCAATAAGAACTTGAAAAAGAAACTTAAAGCCTTAAAGGTTAAATTTGAGAAACTGCCTTTTTTTTTAGGTTATTTATTAAAACAGTAGAGAAGTAATATGACTATTGAGTTACTTATAAAACAGAAGGTCTAGAAAGGACTTTATAAACACACATAGACCAGCCAAAAGCAGAAATTTGCTACCTCCAGTGAAGGTGCAACGTCTTAATAATTAGAGGATTGTACATTGAAAGGTCTTGCTTGGGTGAGTTTATAGAGCGTTGTTATTTGGAATTCATCTCCAAGATGTATTTTGTACAACTTCTGGGAAAAATTCTGTGAACTGTGTATGAGGGAGGTCAGACTGGATGATCCTAATGCTGCCCATCAGAGCCCTCAGAACCCAAACTTCTGTGACAGCTGAGAAAGGGCTACAAAATCAGCTGGATGTACTTGTACAAAACTGCACGTGATCTCCCTTGACAAGTTTTTTACATATGAATTGCCTGGCCCTCACCAAAGGAACCCAAATTTCTCCTCCTTTTTTCTGTTGTTGTTGTTTGCTGTCTGTGACATGGTTCATCCAAGGCAATGAATTACACCTGAGGAAGTCACCTAAAGGTTTCTGCTTTGAGGGATCACCTTTTCCTGACGCTGAGTGCCCACTGCAGTGTTTAGGGTGATAATTGCTAATGTCAGCACAATGATCTCATGTTTAGCCTCGGTTTTCATTTATTCTCCAGTGCAATCATTATTTTCTCCTTTCAGCAGCATTAAGAGGGCATTTCAGTTTACAGGAGGCTGCACAGCTGAGTGAGTGGCTGCACTTGCCAAAGCCTCCGGGCTTTTCAGAGCACAAAACGCCTCAAGTTACCCTTCCCACTTGGCTGGGTGAGAGGCTCTGAGGTGTCCAATGCCCAGGGCTAATCCTGCCTTTATTCCTCCCAGCTGCGAGCTGGATGGGCTTTGTGGCTCCCGCGGGAACAGCTCAGCAGTGCAGAGAGCCTGATTCCAGGGACAACCAGGGAGCAGCTCCGGGGACCTGCAGGGAGGCAGCGCCGCCTGCAGAGGGGACCAGGGGAGCTGGGAGTGTGGGGAGCAGCTCCTGCACCCAGCTGGGTGTTTGGGAGCAGGTACCACGCTGACTGATGGGTTTGGGAGCAGGTACCACGCTGACTGATGGGTTTGGGAGCAGGTACCACACTGATTGATGGATTTGGTACCACGCTGAACAAGGTCTGTTGGGTATCACTCTGATTTGGATGCTCTGGGAGCAGGCAGGAGCTACCTAAAATAAAAATATTTTAATTTAACCCCCCTTTCCAGATTTTTTTTTCATCTGCTTACCTCAAGCCTGCAGGTCAGATAGATAAAGCCCTTCCTCACCAGTCCCTGGTGCTACAGGAGGAGCAGCACCCATGGGATTACCAGAGTTTGTCTAGGAACTGGAATTAATTAAATGAGAGTCCTCTTTGGATTTTTCAAATTTAAAGAAAGTTTTATTTAATATTTTATCTTAATTTTTTGGAGGAGGAAGCACAATCTCAGATGTCTCTAATACTGACATCATTCAAAACTGCATGATCTAAAAAGAAAGAATACCAAAATGCAGTTCTGATATTTTATAACCTTAGCCTTTATTGGATCATTTCAGCAGGTAGAGAGCAGCTAATCACCACTATTAGTCAGTAGAAAAACCTTAATTTGCACCAATTGAGGGTATTAATGTCCTTTTTTAAATGGTAAATGGCAAAAAAAATGATGTGTTTAAAAACGATCTGCCTGTGAGTCAGAGCCCTTTCTGCGGCATGTGGTCTTGCAGCCCAATTTAATCAGCGACTGTCAGAGCCCAGAGGGCCCTAACAGGCCTTTATGGCTCTGCACAACCTCACCTGTAGTGTCCCCTCCACACCTGCCCATGGGTGCCCATTTCAGTCTGAGTGTGGAGATTCTCTGTCTGCTCCACAGGAGTGCTGGTGCCTGGTGGGGTCTGGGTCAGCCCTCATCAGAGGTGAGAGCAGCAGAGCCACAGGCAGGTGCCTTCTCCCCGTTTGCAGCGGTTTTCCAAAGCTCTTTGCTGTGATCTTTGGTTCTTCTGCCATCGTGTGGCTGCAGGGGGGATGCTGGGCTGGTGTCCCCTCTGCGGGTTGGGAGTTGGTTCCTGTTGGTTCCCTTGGTGGTGACAGCTGGAAAACCTCATGCCCTGCTTTCCTGCAGCCTGAACAAGGTGATAGAAACCTCCCAGCAGGTGGAGATCAACTGTGAGCCCGGGTTATACCTGAGACCTACAGCACACAGACAATTCATGACATTATCCCCTACACTTTCAGAAAAAAGTGTCTTTTTTTTTTTAACCCCCCTCTGGAAAAGCTGTCCTGCTGGCAAGGCTGTGCAGGACATGGAGCAGCACATCTCAGCAGCTGTGCAGTCATCCATCCACATCTGCCTGCGTGTCCCCTCGTGCCAAGAGGCTTTCACCTCAGTGTCACCCCTCTACAACCACTCAGGTCTGCACAGACCTGCTCTGAGTACACAGCAATCACTGCAGAGCTGCCTGAAAAAGCTCCTCATTCCCCTGCCTGACAGCTACAGCTGCAACAGATAAGATGTGTGTCCTCCACACATTTTGTAATCGTCTCACCTCTAGGATGTTTTTCTCGCCCAGCAGACTGAGTAGATCCATTTTCCTGACAGCCCCCCTTTCCTGAAACAGGAAGGAAGACACAGTGCTCCAAGCCACACAAAGAACCTTAGGTAAGTTTATAAGCCCAAACATTTCAGTATTTTCTCACACCAGCACTAAAAACTGCTTCGTGACTTCTCCACTTCTGAATGTGAAGGACAGAGAGGCTGCAGACCATGAATTCGCTTCAAAGCAGCTGAACATTTCACTCCAAGGGCACTGCAGCTCCCCAGCATCACACAGACATCAGTCCACACATGGTGGAGGTCTTGGCAGAGCTCTTACTGCCACTCCAGACAAAAGGCTCAGATCACTCAGCAAATGAAGATCTCGGAGCACACTTAATTTAAAAGCTAAATATAGCACCAGAATGATGCTTGACAGTGTTCCTTAAATAAAAAAGTTATTTGCCTGAAGATTCATGCATTTCAAATGAGAATTTGATACCTGATGATAGTTCTTTTTCGAGTACCTTGTTTTCCATTCCCACAGCAGTCATTGTACCCACTACAAAATCCCAAATGCTGTATTGTTTTGAATTAAACTGAGAACCTTTCAGTATCTGTGCAGAAGTTCAGGTCCCTGAGGCCAAAAAGCCAGTGCTGGGGAACCAAGTAGACACACACAGCTGAAAGTTCCTTACCTCCCACCCCAGCTCTGCCGACACCAGTGACTGCTTTGCTTCTGAACACCTCCCTCCATGAGGGCCAGGAGAAGCCCCTGCCCTGAAACAGCACATTTTGATGCCCTGTGTCGATGCATTACATTTCATGACATCAATTTTGAAAGCACCCCAAGGTTATCAGCTCTAAAAAAGCAGCTAATATGACAGGGGAGGTTTATCCAAGCAGTGCCCCAAGCCCTGAGACTGACAGCTCATCAATAGGGAAGAGACACATCCAACAGCACATCCTTAAGGAGGATGGTAAAAATAGCCAAGCAAACCTGCCTTGGTGCTGCTGAACATGCCCTGTCCCCAGAGCCAAAGAGCAGATGGGCATCTGCAAAGTCAAATATGCAAGGGGAGTGTGTGCCTCCCCTCTGCTTTCTTCACAGTTACTCAGCAGAGGGGTTTGAGGCTTTCAAAAATAAATATCCTGGACCAAACAAACAAACAAAAAACCCAAACCCCTTACAGAGACTTTTAAGCTCCTTCTGGGAGCCCAGTGGGGATCTGTGTTCCAAACACAAACATTACTAAGCTTCAGCAGCACTGGAAAGTCACCCAGCCATGGGAGTTGAGAGCACCAAAAAAAGGGAGAGACATCTCTCAGGGCATTGCCAGCAATTCCCTTCCTACCTGAGGCTGCAGATGGAAGTGAAGAACCAGAGCTCAGGGCCAAAAGCACAAGTCAGGCAGGTCTGAAAACCTCGACAAACCATTTCCATGGGTTCTTCGCTGCTGATCTTTTCTTCTTGCAGAGATTTTTCTTGTTTCTCTCCTCTGTAGAGCTGCTCAGCAGCACAGGAAGCTGGAACAGAGAAGTGCAGATATCTGAGGACTTTGCAGTTCTATTTGCATTTTTTTTATTGCTTTGTTTTTGTGGTTCCCAGCAGCTGTTCCTTTTGCCTTGAAGCACCAGTCTAGGAGCTCATCTGATGAACACGGACGTGGTTTTCCAGAAGTGCCAGAGGGTTTATCTGCCCCAGTGAGATTGTTCTTGGCTGGGAGGTGGCTCCTCATTCCCTCTTTAGCTTTGCCCAGCAGTTCACTCCCAGAGTGTTAGCCTTGATCCCAGTTAAGGGCTCAAGCAGGTCCAAGTCTTGGATATGTTGGTTCATATCAAATTGTCTCCAATTAAAACTGTTTTTTTTTTTTTTTTTTTCACTCCTAATAAAGGATGGTCACAGAGCATGCATGGGATGCTTTATTGCTCTGAATTAGACCATGCACTTTGAAAGGTGGAACAGAAGTTGGCAGAAATGGCAACCTGTCAGGGGTCTGATTTCAGGTTGTTTGACTGTTCCCAAACTCAGCTGCCTTCGAGAAGTTGCTGCAGGATGGGTTTCACACTTGGCTAAAGGACCTGTTGAGGTAGAACATCCTACAGGCATTTGACCTCAACCTGCCACATGGGGCATGTCTGCACAAACCATGGCACCCTTGTGATGCACAGTGGGTGAGAGAAAGAAGTGAATGAGTATAAACCATGAATATAAACCCTCGTGTTGTTTTTCAGTTGAAAAAGAAGTCTGGGAATTTGGAAGGTTCTTTTTTCCTTTTTTTTTATTTTTTTTTCCCAGACTTGCCTAGTATGTCAGGGAAAAAAATAAAAAAAAAGATAGAAGAAGAAAAGAAAAAGAGAATCAGCCTTTTGCATGTGATTCATGTCTAAAGACACCCACGCAGCTCATCACACTGACCTCAAAAGACAGGAATGCTGCAGCGAGACATTTTCAGAGAGAGAATCCATGGGCACTAAACCAGGGTGAACAAAGAGCCTGTGAATTATCAGCTCTTCAGAGCTAATCTGCCAGGCAAATATTAATACAATTACTGATCCCTGAGTCTCATTGTTTTCAAGTCAGACTGAGTTTTTTTGAAGGATGGAAACTTGTCAGTGCCTTCAGCAGATCTGGGCTGGGAGAAATAAAAATAAAAAACCTGAGAAAAACCTAATGAATCAAGGAAACATTTCTTTCTGTGCAAGCAACCAGCCACTGGCTATGGCCAGAGGGGCAGAGATGATACCTAGTGTTGTTTCCAGCAGAAAGGCTGCTCCAGGAACACTCCAGCTCTCAAATAATGGGGTTGCTCGTGACTTCTTGCTGTGCTGCCTCAATCTGTTCCACATCAAGCTGCTCTGGATTTCCCGAGGAGGGAAGGTCTGAAGGGTCTGTCATTGCCCTGTGCTCCTGCTCTGGGTGCCAGCACAGTGAAACTCTGCTCCTGAAGAATTTCAATTAGCCCAGCCCAGCCCAGCCCAGGCAGGAGGTTGCTGATGGCTCCCTAGAAGTGAGGAGGTTGTTTGTCAAGGGATGACCTGGAGCAATAGGTCTGGCACTGGCTCCTCTCTGCAACTGCCACTGAATCCAAGCAAAGAGAAAATCCACCCTTTCCTCATCTGAGTTAAAAGAGTAAAGAAGAAACTTACTGCTTGGATAGCTACAGATGAATCTGCAGGAATAATTATGGACTAATCTACTAATCTACTGTGATGTAGAGAGCAATCAGATCCCAGAGGTTTCCAACCTCTTTTCCCACCTCTTCACGTGTTCTCCAGCCAGTTCCTGACTTCTCCATGAAGTTTTGGACTCCTTGTAAAGCACAGCTCTCTGTGGAGGTGGAATCACTGCCAAGCTTGCACAGACACCCTCACCTGCTCAATACACATCCAAGTTTGTAAACTGGAGCCCTCAGTGTCCAACCCAGCCCCTTCTTGCTCAGGAACAGGAGCTCTCTGTGAGAGCCACAGGCACCTGCCCAGAGATGATGACCAAGCTCAACCACACCGTCCAGCTGGGAAATCCACAGCAAGAACACCCAAGCATCAGCCACAGTTTCAGCCCTTAGAAGATGGGGGAAGCCTCTACAGCCTCAGGCTACCAGAGCCACAAGATATTCATAACTAAAAAGAAAAGTCCCTACTATGACAGCCTGAGCACTGAGCCTCCCAGCCCAGAAACTGCTGGGAAGTGCACTTCTTTGGAGTTATTTTGGGATGAGATGACCTGCACAGCAGAACAACTTGCTCTTAAAATTCATTCATACCTTACCTGCATCCAAGAGGTTTTGCAAGTTTTTCAACGTTGTTAAACATTGTTCTGGAAAATTCCCAGCCTAATGCTGATTGTGCTTCAAAAATGATGTATGCCTGATGGCAAAAGATCCTGTGAAAATATGGAACAATGTCAACATGCAAACCTGACATTTTATTCCAGAAGATGAATGAAAAACAGTTACTAATGCTCTAACGTACCATTTAAGCATTTTGTAAGAATTTGCCTTTTACTTTCCAAATAGAAACACTTCTTAAGAGTTAAAAAAGTTTGTATAAAATTAAAAAATGTAAGAGAGAATAAAATCCCAAGTTTGAGAGGCCTTGTCTATCAGCTCTTACGTCACTTCTGACAGAAGCTGAATGGAAGGAAGGTAAAAGCAAGACTGTGAGTTACTAATTCTCTCAAATACCTTAAAACCACTTCAGCTCCTGGGACTCTGAGGCAGATGCAATTCCTCTGTCTTTAGCAGCCCTGGCAGGGATGTCTTTCATTAGCTGACCACTTTCCCCCTGATCCCATGCAAACCTTTGCCATCTGTGACATCCCTTTGCAGGCAGATCTGCAGTTCAGCTGCTGGCTGAGTGAAGAACCAGGGCCTTTTTCTTGCCCCCAGACTGCTTCTGCCAGTTTGATCTGGTGGCTTCAGGTGCTTGGAGTGGAAAACAGGTCAAGAGTCAGTGCCCAGGCACTCCCTCCTGCTCATGTGAGCACATGCTGTGGGCACAGAGATGAGGGACTGGAGTAGATGCTGGAGAGTGTAACAGAAGAGATGCTGGGATTCAGCACAATAATATAAAGTCTTTTGATAGACTGATAGGTTCCCTCCCAAGTTGTCACAAGGCAAGACATTTCAAAGGCTTCATTGTCAACCTTTCTGCATGAATAAACGGTTTAAAAATAGCAGAATTTCCTTTGATACAAAAAAAAAAAAAAAAAATCTGGCTTCTGCTAAGCAGTGCTGTTGAACAAGCAGATTCTGTGGCACTTTTCCTCTATTGTTTCTTTCCAGAGACAAGCTCTGTGCTGTCCCCAATCCAGGTGATGCCTGTTAGCAGTGAGAGGGCGAGACAGGCACTTCAGAAGTTTCCTTTTTCACCTGCTCGGGGAAGGAGAGCTCTGAAGCCGCAGCCCAGAAGTGATTTCTTGCCATTTTCTCTCTTTGTGCTTCGCTGCAGGTTTTCCACCTCTGGTCTGCAGCACCCCAGGGAAAATACATACTCCTTGTAAGCTGTCAAGACAAGGTAACTCACTGAAGGAAGTCATAATCAGGAGGCTAAAATTAGCTGTGGAGCTGGTGCATCTTCACTGGGAAATACTTAGATGTTGCATACTGATGGAAATGGAAAGCAGGGAGGGCAGCCTGCGTGCAGTGGTGAGCAGAGAAATGATGGAAGCAGCATTTCACTTCTCCCTCTGTCCTCAGATATTGCTTCTCTTTTAATTTCTGCACACTTTGGGTGTCTCTCCATTTTAAGCAGAGAGCAGTGCAGAGTATTTCATCTCTTAGATGCTTGGTGTTGTTTGGTTTTGTTGGGATTTTTTTTCCTCCCCCTCCCCTCTCCTCATTTGCCCCTTTTCCTTTTCTCCAAAGAGCTTTCTTGCAGGGGAAATGGCAGCCACCTGCTCCTATTGTGAGCCTGCCTGCAAATGGGAGCAGCCACTTTGCTGAGCACAACTGCCTTTGGGCAGAAGCAAGGCCCAGCTGGGACTAAGATCTACAAGTGGACAATTAGCAGCCAAGTAGTGGACTAAAGCTGGTTATTTTTGTTGCTGCCCCGAGGAGGTAGGTCAGGCAAGGCAAAACATCAGTGTAACCAGCAAACTGGGAGGATCTGAAGCTTCTGCAAGCCCTGAAACACTGGTGTCCCTCATTTCTGCACAGCACTGGGCAGCAGGGAGGTGTTTTTCTCATCATCGTGCTTGCAGCCTGTCAGCTGTTGAAAGCACCTTTTTGGTTACTGTTTTTCGTGTGTTATTTTTAAAGGCCGATTTTGCCTCTTTTTTTTGCTCCCTCTGTGCTAAACCCACACCTCCAGCACCAGCCCAGCCAAGTGACCCCCCCCTGTCCAGTCCTGCTGCCAGAGGAACCCCAAAAGAGGTGTCCAGAGTTTCCTTACACATCTTTGTGCCTCACCACCATCAACCAGCGCTGCTGGGCAGCAGAGCCAGGCTGCCCTGCCAGGCCAGAACGTAGATCAGAGGTGGACATCAGGAAAAATTTCCTCCTGGATAGGCTTGTCAGGCATTGGAAGAGGCTGCCCAGGAGGGTGGTGAAGTCACCACCCCTGGGAGTGTTCCTAAAACACATGGATGTGGCACTTGAGAAGGTTTCGTGGTGAACTTGGTGGCTGTTCTGGTTGGACAGCTGGACTTGGTGATCTTGGAGGTCTCTTCTGACTTTAATAATCCTGTGATGGAGAAGCTGCCTTAAGCTGTGGTGGATCTGCCAGTGCCAAACTGCAAAGCCAGCTGGGAAGGACCTCCCTCAGCACAGACTTTTGGGCTGGACTTTTCTTCCTTCCAGTTTTCAGGTGTGTTTTAGTGCAGGAAATGTGACATTTAGAGAGGCAGAACTGAACCCTGCCTGTCTGAACCCTCCACGTACTGTTATGACTGCTCCTGGAGCCACAGTGACACCCCACGTAGTGCCAACCAACCTGGCAGCTGAGTTCCCAGAATAGATGCACAGGACTTTTTATAAATCTGGGGTGATGTCAGAAAACTTCCCTTTTTAGCTTTTGCCTCATCTATCAGCTATAACTTGCTCATGGTTGCCGAGCCATAAATAGAGTTAATGTAGGCTAAGGTTCACAAAATCGTTTCAGGGAGTTAAAGATCATTAGGAGAGAGCTGGAATCTCCTCCAGGGTATTTATTGCCTTAACCTTCTGGCAGGATGAGAGGCACGAAAATGTGATGAAAAAACACAATACCTTATTGTAATGCAGGAAAAGCTCTTCAAACATATTTTATACCTATCATCATGAAGGACTTAAGGCACCAAGTAGATAAAAGGTTTTGTTTGACCTAAAAAAGTCAAAGGTTGAGAAGCAGGGACAGACAGGGGGACTTGTACTCAACTTCCAGAGCATCTCTTCAGTCAAAGCACTGAACATCTCTGCCCCAGCCAGTGAATCAGAAATTTCAGAGTTCAAACAGCAACAAGAATCCAGCTAGCAGGTCAGTGGAGAGGGACATTTAAGCCAGAAGGATTTGATGTTCTTTCTTCCTAGTTATTTATCATAAAGAAGGAATGTGCAGTGGCACAACTCACCTGCATCCACTTCTTGAGGCGTTTGTGAGCACACCCAGGGATCACCCACTGCTCTGGCAGTTGATAAAACCTTCCTTTGCAGGGTCAGATCCTGGGGAACAGAAAGACCCAAACTTTAGGGGAGGAGCAAAACAGGACAAAAACTTCTCCCTTCCAAACCAACAGTATTTTTCTATCTCCATTCCCTTCCTTCTATTTCCCCCATTCAGAAATGGCAGCTGTGCTTAAATATTTAGAAAGAAACCACGAAATGGTGAATTTTGGAAAGCAGGAAGACTGCACATAAAGGCTCACAGATCCCAAATTATGCAGGACACAAGTCTTCCTCCATTTCCTTTCCTAAATGCCTCTCAGATGTGCAAGGATCTGTCACAGTCCATTCCAGTCTCAGCTACCCTTCATTCACCTCCTTACTTTTTCCAAACTTCAGGTGGGGTTGGTATCTAACACAGGTTTTTTTTTTTTTCTTTTAAGAAATGGTATCTACACAGTCATTGGAAAATAATCCCATCTTTGGTGCCAAATCATTAAAGAATGGGTTTATAATTATTTTGAAAATACAGTCATAACCACTCCTTTCCATTCCTGTGGGACAAGCAGCAAGAACACAGCCCCTTCTGCCTAGAATAATTTCTTCAGGAGCACTGCAGTGAGCCCCAGGAGATCGTGCAGAGCTCATAAAAATGCAGCTCCAGGATTATTTACCTGGGTGGTAGAAGTGCAGGTCTCTTGCCTGGTGACTTTCATGTTGTTTCAGATAGGGATTCTTGGAAGATTTCAATTTCAGATTCAAGATTTATGAACTTCATGTTGGTGACAGCACAGCAAGCCTGCAGGTGATATGTCCAAAGGCATGTGGCATTTGAGGACAGAACTATTTTAAGCCAGAAGGGTTTCTTTTGGGGTTAAGTTTATCTAAAAAAAAAAAAAAAAAATGGACAGAGAAGACTTTCACCTTAGAAATTCTTAGATACATAGCTAGATTAGCAATCAAGTTAAAAAACCCAAAGCTCAGTACAGTTTATTGTTAGTTTTCTTAATTGCAGATTCAGTGCTTTTCACTGCCAGGGGATCCCAAAACATCAGTCCAGACATGGCAAAACCCTTCCAAGCCTTCCTGGTTTGTCTCAGCAGCCCTCCAGTGCTGAGCATGGCTCAGCATATTCAGAGGCCCTGATCAGCTCTCTCGAGTCAATCTGCCCAAAATTAGTTTCCAATTAATTTATAGGTTATTCATCTTCTAGGAATTTTTTTTTCTGCCTTAAAGCTACACTTTTCAGGAGAGTGAGACACTGAGGGAGAAGTGGGCTGTAAAACAAGTATATTTTTTTACGTGGAGATGTGGGAAGCCACAAATTAATGGAAATATAATTCCAACTGAAAGGCAAAATTGGTGAGGGCAGAAGATTAAAGGGAGAGCAAGGGGCTGTGAGATTACATCATGCAGTCTTCTGGGGTAGTGCTAATGTTGATTTAAGGCTTCAGTTCCCAAGGCCTGCCACTAGATGGTAATAAAAACTAAAATAACACCGACTTGGCTTTAGCATCTCTGCCAACTGCAGCTGCAGGGGTTTCCCAGCACCACCACAGCCCCCCTATCCATGCCTCGAGCTCAAAATAAAGCCACTTGCCCCTTGACAGCCCAGCAGAGTGACCTCCTCTCCAAACCAGCACACCCTGCAGATGTTGGGCTCTTCAGCTGTGCTTTTTCTAGCCCACTGCAGGGTGGTACCTGCCAGCAGGGCCAGCTGGTGTGGGCACAGGACAGAGCCAAGCCGTGGCACAGTCCCCTCCAGGGCCCTGGCCACAAGCCACACAGCAGCTTTAGGCAAGTCTTTGCTCCACATTCCCTCAGGCATCCACCTTGTGTGTGAAATAATCCATGCTTTACACACTGCTCCCAGCTGAGATGGCCTTCCTGACTTGCAGTTCAGAGAGAAAAACCAGGTTTTTTTCCTGGATCTGCATTATTTTGGGGTCCAAGATCACCTGAGACAGCGTGGCACAGAGCCAGGGGTCCATCAGAAAGGCTCATTACTAAACTAAACAGTCCTCACCTAAACAGAGCTTTTAAAAACACCAGGAAATCATGGAAAATCGCTGGATTTAGGAGTGAAAAAAACCCCACCCTCAAAAGCAGTATGAGCTCAAAGCCAATTCAGAGCTATCCTTTCCAGTCACCAACAAAACCAGTGCTTTAGTAGAGGCAACCAGGATGCACCTGCTCCATCACCTTCCCCCAGAGATCTCACCTTCCCTCTCCACCAGGTTTATCACCCTGTGTCACCTGCAGTGGTCGGCTCTCATCTCCTGTGGTCACTTGTGGTGGTGGGAGCGTGGAATTAATTCCTGGGATTTTTTTTTTTTCTTCCTTCACATCTCTTTTGGCCTCTCTTTAGCAGAACCACCAGCCTGAGGGCTTCAGCTGCCCATTTCTAACCTTTCCTGCTTTTCTCTAGGAGAGAGCACCCTTGGCCTGCCTTGCACGAGGTGGTCACACAGCTTTGGGAGCTCAGCTCCTCTTCAGGTGCAAGCTGATATTTACTTTACATGTTTGGAAGATGTTTTTCATAAAATGGCACAGGCTGCCCAGAGAAGTGATGGAGCCCTGGAAGTGTTCAAAAAACCTGTGCAGGTGGCTCTGAGGTCACGGTTTTAGTGGTGAACGTGGTGGTGGTGGTGGGTTGATGGTTGGGCTTGGTGAACTTGGAACCATTAGGGTTGGAAAAGGCCTCTCTGACTTGCATAATGGGAGAGTCTTGCTGTTTCAAAATAGGGCCATCCACTGGATTTCTTGTGGTGAGCCAAAGCCAGGGTCCCACGGTCCCAGCCACAGAGGGGACACTCCTCTTGAAGGTCTCCACCGAGCATCCTCCTCACGTACCCAGGCAGGGGCTCCACCTCCTGCCACTTCCACAAGGATTATCATCTCCCTCTGGCAAGGCTTGAGCATTCTGGAAGGAAGATCTTCAGCAGGACATGTGGAACACTGGGATAAGTGGGAGTGCTGGAAGCAGCGCAGTGCTCAGGAGGTGTCGGGAGCACCGAACCATGCGCTGTCAGGAGCAATCCTGCCTCGGCGGGGAGGATGGACAAAACAGCCTGATAAAATCCCTTCTTTCCATCCTGGCATCTCTTAATTTCTCTGTTAATGACTTGTAATCGTGTCCTACATGTCAGGACACATTTTGATTCCTTGCTTGATAAAGTGCTGGGGCCAGTAAGATCCTCCAATTAACTGCACAGCCCAAAACCTCCCCGAGCACCAAACCCTCCCATCCCAAATCAGCTGGGATCCTCTTTCTGTACCTCTGCAAGGGCCCAGGGGGGAAGGGAGCAGAGCAGAGAGAAACATTCATTCCCCTCATTTAAAAATGTAAAGCACATTCAGGACTGTGTGTAATAGTGTTGTAAATCTTATTTCCATAAAGTACCTCCAGGGCTAATTCACGAGACATTAATCATATTCCAGCTTCTCCCAGCTGTTAACTCATCTGCAGGGTTTTTAATAAAAGATTTTGTGTGCATTTTCAAGAGGCAAAATTGTACCAATGAGGGCTGGTCTACTCAGAGCTGAGATTTCCACGGCCTGGAACAAAAGCCACCTTAGAGGCTCCCAAGCCTGTGCCTGGAAGGTTTCCCTCCCCAGCTGAGCCCTTCTCAGCTCCAACCAGGGTGACCTCACTCTCCATTCAATGACACCCCATGGTGATGGAGTTTGGCTGAGGGACAGGCAATCATGTATTTCCAGGTCACTTCCTTCCAGTGAAATCTGATTTATTCCCAGCCAGTTCATTGGCATTGTTCAGCGGCAGAACCCTTAATTATTCCTTTAAATCTCATTTCAAATTCCAAACACTGCCTCCCTTTAGCCTCCTGGAATTATAATCTTGCCTTGTGGATAAACACACATTTTTCATCAATCATGGAAGGGTTTGGGTTGGAAGGGACCTTAAGTATCATCTTGTTCCACCCCCTGCCATGGGCAGGGACACCTCCCACCAGCCCAGGTTGCTCCAAGCCCCATCCAACCTGGCCTTGGACACTCCCAGGGATGGGGCAGCCACAGCTTCTCTGGACAACCTGTGCCAGGGCCTCCCCACCTTCCCAGGGAAGGATTTCTTCCCAATATCTAATCTAAACTCCTCTCCTTCAGTTTGAAGTTGTTCCCCTTTGTCCTGTCCCTACAGTTCTCCATGAAGGGTCCTTCTCTGCCTTCCCTGTAGGCCCTTCAGATACTGGAAGGCTGCCATGAGGTCTCTTCACAACCTTCTCTTCTCCAGGCTGAGCAGCCACCACTTTCCCCCCCTCACCTGTCTGAAAGCCCCCTTTCCAAGACAGGCCCTGTTTCACCTCTGTGTCATGTTGGGGAGGTGACAAGCTCTCAGGGATGTGGGCTCTGCCATCCTGGGGACTAGGAAACCTGATTTTCCCTGCCTGGGGAATGCCACAGCACATCCAGAGAGCTGGGATTCTCCTCATCCAAATGCTGCACATACAGAACTCCCTTGGCAAGACTGCAGGTGACTCCAAGTCACAGCAGCAGGGTGACCATGCACTGGTGTGCTGCATCACAATGCCTGTTCAAAGTCCTCCTCCAGGAACCTTTCCCCCAGCCCCTCCTGCATCTGCTCACTCATCCCTTGGGCCTCGCTGAGTCCTCCTCTCTGGCTGCTCGTGGCAAAAGCCACCCCTCAGGTGGCCAGGCTGGTGCCTCCCTGTCCTCCTCCACGCCCTTCCTCCAGGTCAGCCCGGGATGCCAAGGGAGAGACGGTGCTGCCAGCCAGGCAGCAGCTCTGCCCTCAGCCCCTGCTTCCTCGAGCTCTTCTTCCTTATGCAAAGCCAGATTTGGGAGGATTTCATTGTCTGACTCCATCCCCTAAATCAGCTTGTTGGCTAATCCTGTTTTAAAGGTACTCCACATTTCAGGGAACATCACTGGTTGCTGAAGCCCCTCTTGCTCCAATTAATTACATGGAATAACGTTAAAACCAGTCTCAAACTGCAGGAGCCTGGTTGTTACGGGGCAGATGATTTCCAAAAGCAGTTTCCTTTCCACTGGGAAGGCTATAAAAATTAAAAGCAGGAGCCACCTGCATTCATCACAAAGGGGAAAAGCTGGACAGCTTTCCATCATCAGGACAAGCAGTTCACAGGAGCAGCACTCACTCAAGGTAGCATTCCTATCTGATAACTCAATTTTTCTTTGAGTTCCTTAACCACTTAAAAAAAAAAAAAAAAATAAAAAAGTCACTTCACTCTGAAGTGTCCAGGTGTTCAGATCTGCTGTTTTCCAAGGGGAGTGTTTAAACTTCTTCTGTCCTTTTCTCAGCTGAAGTGAAGCAGCAAATTTGCATCAATTCCTCAAGCTGCATCTTTAGAAATCACTGATGTTACTAAATCCTACTCTTACCAAAAGAAGGTGCGTTGTCAGTGCCCTCCAGTGATCCCAGGCTATTCCCACCTTCAATAACAGCTGCTTTGCCAGCTTGAAGGACCCCAGTGGCTGTTTAGGGCTGGCAGGGGGCCTCCAGCTGCTCACAAAACCCTTGGCTGCTGCTGCACACCAGGGATGGGAGACCAGGGACCTGGCCCTGAGCCTGCACTGAGCACAAAAACCAGGGGGGGTCCAACCTCACCAAGAAGTCATCCCAGTATTTGTGAGGATAAAGCAAAAAAAAAAACCCAAACCCCAAACAAACAAAAAACAACAACAAAAAACCCCAATCAAACAAACAAACAAAAAAACCCCAAACAAACAAAAAACCCCAAACCCGAGCAAATCCAAGTCAAAATGCTGATTGCTGCTGTGTTTTGGGTAGGAAGGTACAGTCAGTGCTCCGAACCTTTTTTTCTGTTGACATCTATAAAACACAGCACAGGCACAAATGTCTCCCCTTGGGACTGCACCCTTGTTTCTTTCCCTGCCTGCAGCTCTCTGCTCAGAGGAGCCCTTGCACTGCCTCTCTCCTCTCTTCCTTTTACATTTGTTTCTCCTTTCTGGGAGCCTTCCTCCTGAGATGACAGTCCAGCACTGCAGCTAGTCCAGATATGTCACTCTTCAAAGAAAGAGGGACATTTTTCTGTGATTAGAGTCCTCTCTCTAATCCACTGCCCACCCTGCTGCAGGTCTCTTACCTCTGTTGCACCTCAGCTTGGTCTTTAACACCATAAAACAGGAATACCTCATTAAAGGCAGCAAAATTCAAAAGCATGCTGTCAGCACCCTGACTGTATCATGGCTAAGAAGTGGCCTCACAAGTGATACAGACAGCAAAAAAACTCCCCCCAAAAAACCAAAACAACCCCCTGCAACAACCTTGATTCTTTTTCTCACCTTTCCTTTGCTTTCCTTCTTAAAAATGGTGCTTTTGTTCCAGTATTTCTGTGAGTTCCCCACTGCCCCTCACAGGCAGGGAAAACAGACTCTCCCCATTGTCACCAGACAACTTTATTCACACACACAGAATTTGCTTTCTGCATTTCCCATTGGAAAGGAGCTCTCACCTCACTGCTATTATCTGTGTACTTCTTTTGAGCAGTAAAAAAAAAAAACCAACACCAAGTGCTATCAAACCTACATGATGCCAGCAGTTCTCTTCATGTTTTCCAACTGCATGGCATGTCTGTGCTTCCCTTCTCTCAGCCCCCACTGAAGAACCAGACACCCCCCCCCCCCCCCCCCCACAAATTGCCAGCCCATCACACGTTTGGCTGATAGCAGTAATTATTTTGGAGTCCCACAGCTGCAAGTGAACAGAACCACCACGAGTTCTGTGAGCAGCTTAATTTGGTCATCTGGATAATCTATTTGTTTTCTCAGTGTTAGGTAGTTTAGATTGATTTTGCTATTATTTTCGGCTCCACAGGAAAGAAAATTGGTAAATAACTTTTTTTTTATATATTTTTTTTAAACTGTGACAATCATTAACTGTCAACAGACCATCAGATAATCAAACTGCCACCAGCAGAGATCACTCTGTTGGAGGGAAAAGACCACAAGCTTCATAGACACTCTCAGGTCAGGCCTGGGCAGAGTTGCTACTCATTGAACACAGCAAAAACCAGACAGCCCTCCCACCTCTGCCCCCACACAACCCTGGAAATCCAGTTTTCCTCTGAAAAAAAGAGGCCCTGGGGGTCCACGAGGCTGCAGCGTGACCTTGCACCTTGAGAAGGGTACAGGACACACAGGACACAGCTCTGAGCCCGACCTTACCCTGCAGAGCTCAGAACCAGCTGCGTCAAAGCCTGTTCCCAGGCATGGACCAAGCCATCTGCCACCTGCCCTGCTGACAGACCAGTCTGTGCCACCCTGTGCCCCCTCAGCAACACATCCTGAGCGCTGGAGGGGAAAATTAACCCCCCCTCCTCCAGGCTCTGAGCTCCAGACCCACGGTACAGCCCAAGCCAACTTCTCTGTTTCACAAGTCCCTCCTTACTTTGGCTTCTCCTGTCCCACTTTTCTTGCTCCTCCTCTTCCTCACCACCTATCCAATGTCTCAGGCAAATCTTTAGCAGCAGATCCACATCTCCAGACCTTCATCTTCACCCTGAATCCTCCTGCTTCACCCAGCCCCTGGCCAGTGACAGAGCACAGCACACCTCAAAGCTTACAAAAAAACAGACCACAAAAACTTCCCTCCAAGCTCCTCCACCAGCCCAGCCCTCTCCTGGAGGGCTTTGCCCATCTTAGCTCTCACTCAGTACAGCTGTGGCAGGCAGGGCTGGTGATGGGCAGCTCTGCTGTCTGTGAACACCACTTCTTCTGAGATGAGGCACTCCGTGAGCAATCAAATTCCACCTCATTCCCCCCTCCAAGTTTAAGATTTCAGGAAGTCAGGGAGAAGTATACATCCTGCAGCTCCTCTACAAAATTCAGGGCATTGAGGCATAGCTTCAAGTTGTGCCAGGGGAGGATTAGACTGGATATTAGGAAAAATGTCTTCACAGAAAGGGTTGTCGAGCATTTGGAACCGGCTTCCAGGTGGGATCACCTTCCCTGGAAGTGTTCAAGGGACATGTGGATGTGGCACTTGAGGAACATGGTGGTACTGGGTTGATGGTTGGAGTAGATGATCTTAAAAGGCTTTTCCAGCCTTAATGATTCTGTGCTCTGCAGGTAACATAAACCAAAGGTCCTACTGCACAGGCAGTGCTCTGTTTTCTCGTCAAGAGCACCAGGATGTTCTGATCCTAACCCTCTTTCACACACTTCCCATACCAATATGCCCTGCTATGATCCACAGCCAGATGGCCACGGGTTCCTCTGAGTGAGCATTGTAGGCCAGATTTTGTTCCCTGGATGATAAGGACTCCAGGGGAAACTCTAGGGGAGGATTTCCAGTCAGGCCAGTTCAGGACTGACTGCACAACCAGTCTTGTCCAAGGAGAGATTTGGACATCTGGCAGGGAGGAGAATCAGCACACACTGAGGCTTAATTTTATGCCCAGTCAGGCCTTCACACCTCCTTCTCCCCCGGCTCCACATAATAGGCCACCCTTTTCCTAAATATTTGCTTGAAAACAGCTCCTGACTTTATCCTTGGAGCAGGAAAGATAAACTCTGAGGTTCTGTCTCAGGCCAAGCTGGGTGTGCTGCAGCAGCCCAGCTCTGGCTGCAGGCAGGCTCTCTCTCCCCAGGCAGATCTGGAGAAGCTGGGTGCCAGCCTGTCACCCTTTGTACACCCTTCCACTTCCCTGGCAGAGCAAGGAAAGTGCTGCCAAAGCTGCAGGGCTGGGGGGGGGTGTAACCTTTGTGCAAAGGGAATGATGACACAATGACACCCAGGGGACCAGGGATGGCTCCAGCCTCTTTCTCCCTGGCATAAGGGACATCTCCTGCTTGAGGGGTGACACAGACACCTCAATTTCCCTCCTTCCCAGATTTTCCACCAAGCTTTCCCCTTGCTGAGTGGTTCCTGGAGTGTTTTGAGTGTAGGGGTGGGACTTGTTTTACCCAAATGCCTGTGTGGTTTCCCCACCTCGAGCACTGTCAGCATCCTCGCTTTTCCCTCGGTGCAGCGCCTTTTTTTTTGGATTCATCTCTCTTGGGAGAATGACTGGTGTATGTCATGATCAGACAGTCTGATACAGAAAAGATTACACATATTACACCAGAAAGGGAAATGAAAGAGGTTTTTTTTAGGCCTCTGTGTTCATTAATAGTCTTTAGTTGCCTGAATTAGCATCATCTGGGACCCCCTCCCATGTCACCCTTCAGTCTAAGAGCTAAGCTGTGAGAGTTTCCAGCTTTGTCTTCAGCTGCTCCTGACTGAACTGGTGCATGGGCAGTGTCTTCCCTTGCCTGATGGTGACCACAGGCTCCCCAGAGCTTGTTTGATGTGGTGAGGTTACACCCTGGCTGGTGAGGGGACTGCTGGCACCCAGACTGGTCGTCCTTTCCTTGGCTCTCCTTTCCTGCTGGATTTCACAGGTAGACAAGATGGTAAAGGGAGGATGAAAAGAGAAAAACTTCTCTCCGTGCTCAGACTGTCACTGGATAAACAGCAAAGGCTGAAAACCAGGATGTGCTGGTAGTTTGCAGCAGGCAAATCTAGAAATTAGAGAAAGAAGTCAATTGGCAGGTGGGGAATACAAACCACACTTTCTACTGTCCCTTGCACAGCCCTTGTACTGATCTCAAAAAGATGAGGGGGGATAAGACCCCACAGCTCATGTGTTTGGCTGTGGGCACAAGATTAACTGGTGGAAAACTGCATTTCCAAGGTGCAGCTCAGCTCTGGTGAGAGCCTCTGGCAAACTCCTACTGCTTTCAATAGCATGCATGGAGAAATCCAGAAACACCAGGCTCTCTGTTGATGTAACTTGATGGATTTGTCAAACACATTTTTTTGCAGCTTTACCATGTTTTTATGTGGTGCAGAATCATGAGCTTTTTCTGATTTTGATACAGCCTTGAATTGCTTGGAAGGGAAAGCTGACCTTTTGTGTGCTGGTGCTGTTCCACATCACCATGGTGAGGAGATCCAGGGATAGGGGATAAACGGGTCTTGCTCTGCCAGGCAGTGTAGGCCCGGGGTCTGGAGAGAGGATAAATGTCCCAGAATATCTGGGGAAGGGTCACATCTTGCTCATTGTCTCATGGCAGAGGGAAGGGAGAACAGTCACGCTCTGCAAGATGCAAATGGTAAGTTGGATGCATGTTGGGTCAGGAGATGCATTTGCAGTTCCACAGGAGGGATGTTTGTCCCCTGGGTCCAGCATCTTCACAGCCCAGCTCTGTCCCTCACCATTCCCATCCCTACTGGCAAGGATAGTTCCACACAGACAAAGTCCTCAGCATAACTCAGGGTCAGATCCCTCTTGCAGGGGATTTCTTGCACTTTCTGCCTCTCCCTCTGCATCATGCAAGGCCTCCCTGGTTACTGAAGTGTTTGAAGACTTGGTTGAAGAAACTCACTTTCTTTCAGCCAAACTTCAGAAGAGTCTCCCTGGGAGCAGTTTAAACTTTTTTCCCCTTAAGTAAGGCTTTGGCTGGGAGCAACTGCTCCACTGTCAGTGATGACAAGTGGAGAGTGGTGCAGAGCCAAAAACGAAGGAGGAGCAGAAGGAGCAGCAATGGAGAAGAGCAGCATTGCAGTGGCTGGTAAGTTTTGGCATCAGCCAGACTGGAAAGAGGGACATGTGGGAAGCAGGGTCAGGGGAAGGTGAACAGCAGAGAAGCTACTGAACAGGTCAGCCAAGCCTTTGTATGGGTGCTCAGCACTGGCACCACTGGTGCTGTTGTGAGGATGTTCCAAGCTGTTACTGGTCCCTGATCCTTCCAAGTCTGATCCTGGCTGCAGCAGTGGACATGAGGTACATGAACAAGTGGTTTTAATGGTCCTCAGCAGGCAACCCTGGCCCTGCCAGGCTTCCCATGGCACAGTTGGGAAGATCAAAGCTGTCATGAGCGAGCGCCAACCTCCCTGATGGTGACATGGGGAACAAATACGATTAAGCAGGAGGGAGGAGGCTCTGCCCAGGTCTTCCCTGACAGCAGCAGGAGTTTGGACAACAGCTGCTGTTGATCTGATGTCCTACCCTAGGCTGGGAAGGATGAGGAGCAGGTAGGGGAGGAACTGATCCCCATCCCAGCTTCACACAGGTCTGTGTGGGAGTAACTGCACTGCCAGCTCCTGGCACTGCAGTTTTCATCCTTCCCTCTGTTCCGAGTGCCCAAGGACAGTCTCTCCTCCTCCCCCAGACCCCCCATCCCCAGTGTGGGAGGCACTGAGCCCAGGCCTTTCCTCCCTCCTCGCTGGGAACCCAAGAGGGGGATGGGGAATTTCCCTGTGGTGATCCCACTTCTGATGCTGACTTTGTAACAGACTCTTATCATGAATTAATTATGCATTATTAGCATCCATTATTCATTCCTATTATGTGTACACACATTTGTGGTGCTGAATAATAAGGGAATTATGCCAAACAATTAAGGGAAACAGCCTTGAGAGAAGGGGGTGCATCACAGACAGAGGGGGTTTGGCGAGGGCTGGCACCAAACTGGATGGGGGAAGGAGGAAAACAGACCATGCAGGAGAAAAGCCAGGGCAGAAGACAAGAAACTGGAAGAGATGTGTGAATTACAGCTGGTTGAAGAGACTATTTTTCATGTGAGTGTCTGAACCCAAAGAAATCAGAGGAAATTTGGGTCAACCGTTTCGTCAAAACAAAGTCAGGCCTAAGTGGTTTCTTCAACAGGAAGAGAAAAATGTCATTTGTTGTCTAGACTGGTTTGTAATGTTAGGCTAAACAAAATTTGCATCCATTTCAAAATTTTAGAATGGTCCATTTCAAAACATTTCAGCTTGATGTCAAAACAAAAATGTTTCAACAAGTCCTGCAGGCTTTTGGCTGAAACTGTTTGTGGAATTTGACCTAAACTCACTCACAGGTCGGGTCTGCTGCGAAAAGGAAAATTTTTAAGCCATTTGGCATATTTGTTTTTATCATTCATGGCCCTGTGGGGAGGGGAGAGGAAGGAATCTCCCAGTGCTCAGGGGAGAAAAGCAGATGGACCAGCACAGTCCAGAGACACAGCGTGTCCATGACCAGAGCTGCAGCAGAGCTGGAGGGAGGAAGCTCAGGTTTTCAGAATCCATCTCAATTGATGGAGATAATCACAGGTGCCATGTTCCCAATTTCTTCTTCCGAGGATTCTCTTCTTTAATAAACTCATTCTAACAAATTGATCACAGCCTCTCCGGAACTCAGCACACATCAAAGCCATTTTTAAGATTGAAGAGAACACTT
This sequence comes from Pyrocephalus nanus, assembly GCA_038380795.1. Taxonomy (NCBI): domain Eukaryota; kingdom Metazoa; phylum Chordata; class Aves; order Passeriformes; family Tyrannidae; genus Pyrocephalus; species Pyrocephalus nanus. The sequence continues at coordinate 18,380,260 of CM076274.1, read as the reverse complement.
TAGGTGAAAAATAGGAACCAGTGCCAGACTTTGTAGAGATCTAAATCTGCCTGAGCTGTAATACAATTGAATTAACTTGCTGTCTTCACATGCCCGCTACTTAATGCGTTCATGGGTGTCTGTCTGATTCTGAGCTTTGGGTGGTGCCCCAAAATCCCAGGAGAGACAACCACCCATGGGACCTGCCCCTGTGTCCTCTGGATGCTGCATCCAAGCTGAGGACCCCCTGGCAAGCTCAGATGAGTATCACCCTGAAGTGTCCCAATGCAGCTTGGGTGCCTTTCCCCTGTGCTGTTTTGGGCTGACTTCATGGAATCAGAGAATCACAGCATGGTTTGGGTTGGAAGGGACCTTAAAGCTCATCTTGTTCCAACATCCTTTCATGGGCAGGGACACTTTCCACCAGCCCAGGTTGCTCCAAGCCCTGTCCAGCCTGGCCTTGGACACTTCCAGGGATGGGGCAGCCACAGCTTCTCTGGGCATCCTGTGCCAGGGCCTGCCCACCCTCACCCAACAGGACAAGTGCATTCAGATAAACAGTATAAATGATAAAAAGATATTCATAAATTCTGGAGGGGTTTGGGTCTAAATTACTCCTCTTGGTCTTTTCCAGTTCTTTTTTCTATATTCTCAGTGAAGTGTCTGTAGTCTAATGAGGTAACCAGACAAAGAGTAACTTTTTCGCAGGAACATCCAACATGTAAATACCTTGTTTTCCAAACCAGCATAATTAAACCAACTCCAAAAAGAAAATCAACAATTGCTTTAAACCCAGGCTTTTAACTGCATTTCATTAGACACAGGCAAATGCCACGAGGATGCCCTAATTTCCTTTTTCGAATTAGTCTGAGCTAATGAGGAAAACATCACAATTAACTCCCACGCCTCCAAAATAAACACTTCTCAGCTCAAACTGTGAGCACCCACACTGGCACCGTCCACTTGAACCAGCTGCCAGCTCAGGTAACTGGTGCAGATACCTGGAGCTGGTTTGTTCTCCCCTTAGGAAGCTGAAATGCAGGGATAGAGCTTAGGCTGGCCTGTTTTCCTGACAGACTCCTCGTGCCCAAAGGGACTTTGCAAAGAGCTGGGTGGGTGGCTGACAGCCTGGGAAATGAGCCATTTGTAAGCAGAGGGAAATGTTGGTGTTTTGTTTTTGTTTTTGTTTTTTTTTTTTTTTTTTCCAGTTCAGGTGTGATTTCCATGTTTCATATGCATTTCTTCAGCCTAAATGAGGATGAAAATTTTGAAATGGAAATGGCAATTCAAATGAAAAAATGAGTTCTAAAATGGACCAAAGAGCTGCTGAAACATTGTCCTTCTGATTTGTGTGTTTCATTTCACTGTTGATTGTTTAAATGCTGTGTATTTTGAGCTGTGAGTTGACATAAGTTTATGGAAAAAAACATGTTCTTTTTGTCTAGAACACGTTTATATAGGGCTTTTTAAATTATTTTTTGAAAATGGTTTATTTATTAAGACCTTCTCTGCCCCACATCTACTTTTGGTTTTACAGAAGTGCTCTCTGATTGCTTTAAAGCAATTTATCAAGACACTCACAACCCCTTTCTGGCTTTCTGCAAGGATTATGTAAGGCCAGGCATGTAAGGCATGGTTCATAAACCCAAGGGACCTGATAACCTAGGCTCTCAGAGGAAATGAAAAAGCTGGAGGCCTGTGGCCCAAGGTTAGTTAGTTAGTTATCCTGAGTTAGTTCAAAAACATTTAGTGAACTAAGGCTGAATTTCAGCCTTGTAATGAAAGATGAAGGAAGGCAGCCATCATGTGCTCTGTGGGTAAAAAGAAAGCCATGAGTGGGTTAAAAGTAAAGCACTCAAATCCAGGAAAGCCTGAATTTCACTTGTAACAGCAGAAGAAAAAGCAGGTGGAAGACCAGAGAGCACATTTGCTGCAGGGAACTGGTCCACTTCTGCCTTATTGCCCACCTGAAGATCCATGAAGCATTAAGGCAGCACCAAGAATCCCTGAAACAAATCCAAATGCACAAATGTAAAGCAGGGAGAGATTGCCTTGCTCCAGAGTCTGGTTCCTGCACCTCCCCACTGCTGGGCTGGGACACTGAGTGCCCCAGCTTGGTGACAACAGTTACCTGGGCTAGTGGAAGGTGTCCCTGCCAGGGCAGGGGGTTGGAAGAGATGGTCTTTAAGGTCCCTTCCAACCCAGGGTGCAGGGGGAATTCATTTTGCTGCTTTAGACACGTGCAGGCCTATCTGTGATGGGAACATTGCTGTGGTCATCAAGAGCAAACCCAGCACGCTGAGTCCCAGCATCAGCACCGACACAGAGGGACAAGGGGAGAGCTGACAGCCCTCCAGGGAGTCCATGAATTTTCCCAACTGGCTTATTTGGATGAGGTGAAGACACTCTCCAGACCAGCCTCAAGATAAAGAGTCCAGCCATACTCTGGGGAATAAGAGAAATATCACACCCCAAAATATCTATCCCCGAAACGTAAATAATCAGTGCAAGACCCTCAGCTGCAAGAAAAGCATGTTACTGGTCTCTGCAGCTCCCTGAAAAGAGGGTGTAGGACAAGGATTCAGTTGTGCCATGGCTGAATATTAGGGAAAATTTTGTAGCTGAAAGGGTTTTAAAGCATTGGAGCAGACTGCCCAGGGCAGTGGTAGAGTCACCATCCTTGGTGACACGCACACCAAAAATGTGTGGATGTGGCACTTGGGGACACTGTTCAGTGGTGAACATGGTGGTTCTGTGTTGACAGCTGGGCTTGGAGATTTTTTCCAGTCCAAAAAATTCCATGATTTTATAATTCTGTCCCCTTGGCTTCCCATCATCCCTGCAGCTCCATCAGTTTTTCACAAGACACTGACCAGGTCTAGTGATGTTGGCAGCCCTGTGCTGACATCAGAATAGATGGTCCCCACCACCAGTACCTGAGGCTTGAAAACCAGGGGGCTGGTTGAAGGAGATTCCCCACCAGGACTGGTCAGGCACCCTCAGCAGGGATAACAGCAGCAAGACAGAGGGTTTGCCCAAACTGGATAAACCCTGGAGCTGGTGGGCTCTTCTGCACCCCCAGCTTGGCTCACAAACTGGTGGCAGAGGATACATCAGGTCTGAGACACACCAAGGTTGAATTCTGGTGGAGGAAGGTCCCAGATTATCAGTATGTTAACAAAAAAAAGCACCTGCACCGGGCAAGACCAGGCAAGAAAGGTCAAATCTATTACATCAACTTCTATTTTGGCTGCAAAAATGTATTCACTTTTAGCATTAAAAAAAAAAAAAAAAAGAAAGAAAGAAAAAAGGTTGTTATTTTTGTGGCATTTATGGGTAAAGCAGACCCCTGCTGTTTAGCTTTTCAGGAGTATTTTTGGATTTGCTGAGGCTCCTGGGGTGTCCAAAGCTAAAAATACTATTTGAGTTTTTTGTTGTTACTGCCTCCAAAAATAAATCCCAAACCCAAATCCCCAAACAGAATTTCACGAGGGGTTGTTTAAAGGTCAGTTTAAAGAGTCCTTTACAAGATGGGTTATCAAGTTTGTGCCAGGGCAGCGTGGCCCAGAGCCTGGCAGGGGTCTGGAGAGGTCCAAGCCCCCCTCCTCTCAGCAGTGAGAGCAAATAACAACACAATCAGCCAAAAACCTCAGTGCCCCACTGGGCCTGGAGCTGCTGGAGTTCCCCTGGGGTGTGTGTCAGCACTGGCATTTGGGAAGGAGAGGGAGGGAAGGGAAGAATGGAGCAGATGAGCTGCAGGAGCCATGGTGGGACATCACGAGTTCCCCCGGACAATCTGCTGCGTGCAGAGAAGCTCCTGACGATGAATTCTGAGCACTGAATTTACATCTCTGAAACCAGCAGCGTAAGGGAAAAGGTTACACTCGTTTTTTGTTTGTTTGTTTGTTCGTTTTCTTAAGTGGCAGCTCGGATTTGAGCTGGCACCAGAAGGATAAGCACTGAATCCTTGGCTAAATATTTCATTTCCACAGATGCTGACACCAATTTGGTTACAAAGAAACTCTTTTGCATTGGGTTTTTGTTTGTTTCGGTTTTGCTGGCTTTCATTTAGTTTTATTTAGTTGGGTTTTTCTGGTGTGTTTGGTTTGTTTGTTTGTTTTGGTTTGTTTTTTTTTTTTACACAATTTTGGGATGGACGTGGGAAAAGATAACTGAGTTCCCAAAAACCAACTTGGAAGGGTTGGTTTTTGGGAGAAGGAGAAGAGAGACAAGTTACAAGAAAAAGAAGTCCTAAGAAGTAAAACCACATTACCTCTGTGCCTTTGTGAGGAAAAGATAACTGAGTTCCCAAAAATCAGCTTGGGAACTGGAAGGAGCCAAGTTACAAGCAAAAGAAGTCAGAAGAAGTAAAACCCCATGACCTCTGCCTTTGTTACAATTTCCACACGATCTGTTTATTGCAAAGATCAAGGATTGCACTGCCCTAAGTCATGGCAAAGGAGAGATTTTTCCTCCAGAGGTGGGGTTCAAATTTAGGCAGAAGGGGCTGTGATAGGGCTTTCAGCTGGCTGTTCCTGTGCTGTGACAGGCAGCTCTGACATCAGACAGCCCACCTGGGACACCCCTGGCTTTCCCAACCCCCAAATCGTGCTCCTCAGCCACACAGGGGAGATGATGCTGCTGGGACAAACAGCAAAGGGCAGCTACAGAAAGGAGGGATGCTGAGGAGCCACAGCTTCCTTTTTGTTGTATTTCAGAGGATCACTAGAAAACTTCACCAGGGAAATAATGTTTCTGCTTCAGTGCAGTGAGCAAAAGCATCTCATTTCCCTCCTCTGCCATTCAGGCTAAATCCGGCTCTCCCCGACACTGGTCTATTTGGAATTCATCCACTGAATTTATTCTGGATTTCTGCAGTGGCATCTGGGAGCAGAGCACGGAACCTTATTTATTTATCGAGCCTCTGTGGGTTTGAGGTTTGCTCTTGCAGGAGGAAGCTTCCCCTGCATTGTTCATGCTCGGCTGGGGAGGGCTCGCTGCTCCATCCCGGGCAGCAGAGCCAATTAGCAGAGACAGGGCTGTGCATTCCAATCCTCCCGTGCCTCTGCCAAGCTCCAGCTCCCAGAGACCTACCCGGGGTCTTTCCTGGCTGAGCAGCCTTTGACGTCGCTGCTGATGCTGAGGCAAGGGAGACACAGATGGATTAAAATAGCACAGCTCTTACCAGCTTTGCTCAAAATTCTGGTGCAGTTCAAATCCGTTTGTCAGGGGGAGAAGAAAATCGACTTTTCCTTGGAGTGGCCATTCTCCCTCCTGGCTCCAGAAGCATCTCAGTGCCAGGAATGGCAGAGTCCAAGGCCTCACAAGAGAGGCACCACTTGGCTCCCAGGGATGCTCCCAAATTCCTTCCAAACAGCACCGAGCGCTGGTGGCTCAAGCTGCGTGTTTCACTGGACAGCAGTGAGATACAAGAGGCCAACCCCATCCTACTGCCCCAATTACTTCTGAGGTAAGGAGCCAACCCACACAAAGGGAAGTCCCATTGGCCTGCTCTGGTCAGAAGAGAGTCTCTGAGTCAGGAACTGGAGTTCCAGTTTCATATTCATTTTGGGGCAAGTGGCTCCCTCTCTCTTCTCCTCTGCTCACTTAGGAAAACAGTTATTAATGGTCCCTTCCACTTTGCAAAAGGTGTTATCTCTGAATGCAATTCTCTCTGCATTTGTGCAAGCTGGGATCTTGTCAGATTGGTCTTTAGGAGCTGGCACATTCTGCTTCCCTTACAAGCACATTGAGGCACTGGGTGCTCCAGAGCTTGGCTGCATCCAGGAGAACATCCCAGTTGTTACACTGGTCCAGACCACGAGAGTGACCCCAGTGTCTCCTTCTCACCCAGCTCTGCCTTCCTGCCCTCCCACACCGAGTTCCCACAGAGCCCAGGGTGATCCCAGCACTGGGTTGGTTACCTACTCTCCCTGTGGCTTCTGGAAAGTCCCTTTGCCACCCAAGGCACCTCTCAAGCAGGTGACCTGGTAAATGCTGCTGACATTTCCCCTATGCTTCCATTTAGGTGTTTGAAGGGGGGTAAAAAGAAAAATACAGAGCTTCCAGGCAAGGATGGTTTGCTTCTCTCTGCCTCTGAATTTTCCTTCATCAAGACAGGCTGAAAACTCTCATATCTTTCAGTTTAGAGTTTGCCTCAGCAGCACCTCATTCTACAGCACTTCCAATTGAGATGTTAAAAAAAATTCCTTTGCTGCTAGTCCAGTATATTTCCATTAAATATTTCCCTGCTGCTTTGGAGACTAGAGGGAAGTGAGAGCTGTGTGTATAGTAATCTCTCCCCCACATGTGGTTTCTTGCTCCAGCTCTTCCCACTTGCTCTCCCGGCTGTTTGGCAGCAGCAACACCCCAAACACGGCTGCACCCCCAAAGGGAGCCGGTCCTGGGAGCCTCTGACTAAGACACCCTCCCCAGTGGAAGTGTGGATGCTGATTGCAGCTGCTCCATGCCTGTTGGACTGGGCAGATGTTCCCAGGAGGATCTGGGGGCCACCAGCCCACCCTGCAGCTCAGGTCACACCTTCAGTGCAAGAGAAAGCACAGGAGGCGGCTCGTGGGCACCTCAGTGAGGGAAACCTGCTCCAAGGACTTGGTCTCAAACCCTGGCTCTTGTTTCAAGCCAAATTCCCAGCTCTTTGGGAAGCTTATTTAGGAACAGAAACCTCCAGCCTACCCCAATCCTGAAGCAGGGACAGTGAGGGAGCAGCTGGGCTGGATCCAGTGCCACGCTGCTCCCCGGGGGCTCAGGGCCCACAGGGGCTGGAGAAAGTTCCCATATCTGAAACCAGCTACCAGTCCTCAGTGTGCACGTGCCAGAGCCACTTTCTGCAGCAGGATTTTGGCCACCAAGATTTGGTGCTGGTCCTGCCCTCCTCCTGCAGTGGCACAGCCCCTTCCTTGGGCACTTCAGACCCCGGGGTGACAGCTGCTAAATGGCAAAGAAATACTGTCACCAGTGCCCACCACCTTGCATCTTGGGCACGAAAGCACTTGTTTCCCACCATCCCCAAGCAAGGGAAGTAACAGGAGTGTGATGATGTGACTCAGAGGCAACTGCTCCCACTGTGCCCAGCTTGTGAGCAGGACAGGGCTGTGCTGACAGGCAGGGACCCAGCCAAGGAGGAGGAAACTGGGAGAAGCATGCATGGAGGAGGACAAACCATCGCAGACAACAGCCAGTGCATTCACAGTACCTCTGCTCTAACAGCTACAGGCTCCCTCAACTGACCCCTTCTCTCCTCTCCCTCCTCAGCTCTGCTTCCCCACACCCTCCAGTAGGATCAGAAGATGTTTTCCTTTCTCCTTCCCCCCTTTTCTCATGGCAAATCTTGCTGAATTCACGAAAAAAAAAAAAAAAAAACAACAAAAAAACCACAAACCAAAAAGATGAACACATTTCACACATAGCTGCCCATCTCTGGAGGCCACTGGAGCGAGAGCAGGAGCTGCATCACGGGGTGCTCCGTGGCAGAGCCCCTGGGACCCCTCCTCCCCTTCCCTGGGGATGGGGCTGGACCCCTCCTCCCCTTCCCTGGGGATGGGGCTGCTCTGCTGACGTGCTTGGCTGGGCACGAGGAGGGTTCATTAGGGACAGAGGGCTCCCTCTGGCCCTGGCCATGGTGGAGGCAGTGCACCCCTTGCTCTCTCTTATCTCTGCATGTCTGAGGAGGGATTCACCTCCTCTCAACCCTCTCGGAGCCTTCCCTGGTCTCCAGCTGGACTCAGACCCTTCCCTGCCATCCACCCACCACACCAGCAGCATGGCCAGCAAAGGGGGGGTCAGGGTGGGGAGCCTGGGCTTTCATTTAATTTGTTCAGTCCTGCAGCTGCTTCCAGGTAAGGAGGTGTGGAATGTCTGCCCTCCTCCAGAGCCTGTCGTGGGGTCTGCAGAGGATTGCTGGAACCCTTCTCTGAGGAGGGGCTGTCCAGGACCACCTGCCCTCACATGACTTGCTGCACCCCTGGTTCTCTCTCTGCTGGTCCTTGCTGTGCTCTGCAAACCCCCCTGACATGATTATCATTATTTTGCTGGCTCTGCTCCCTGCTGTGCTGGCATCACCTTGCTGGATTGCAGGTGTTCTCTGGGCCCCAGCTCTCCATCAAAAAGGGAGGGGTAACATGTCACCTTGTCAACAGGCTGGGAAAGGAACAAGCAGAAGGAGCAGTCAGCTGCTTAAAATATAATTCAGCAGACAAGCAGTGATTCTGCTCAGCTCCCCATCACTGCTGACCACAGCTTTCTGTAGAGCAGAGCTGACAAAGTAAATTTTGGGTGAGAATAGCAGCATTTGGCCATAATGCTGGTGATGCTGGTGCCTCTACTCCTGAATCCTGGCCCCTCCATAGAGCTGCTCCCTGCTGGATGCTGGAGCAGGGCCCAAAGCAGAGCTGCCACCAGGAGCAGGAGTTCACTGGCTGGACTTGTGGACTGGCCCCATCACCGACTGCAGTGACACCATGAGCAAGGCTCTCCCCCAGATACCACCTGGGCATGGAGAAGTCTCCACTCTGGGCATGTCAGAGACCTTATTTTGCTCCCTTTCACTGTTCACTGGGGTGAAGCATCTTGCTGATTTGGGGCAGCTGCATGGCTGTGCTAATTGCTGCCCCCATCTACCTCAGGAATGCAAACCATGGGGTGATTGTTACCTGTATGGGGGTATAGGAAAAGACTGCTGGGATAGCTCCTCATCTGCCCTCTCCAAAGACCAGACCTTACCCTGAAAAAGCACCTGCTGGTGAAGAAAAGGGCTGCTCTGAGGCAACACTTCTTTCACTACATATTAGCTGCAAAAACGTGCAAACTCTTGACCATTCAATTGAAATCCCAGAGCTGTTGCACCAGGGCTTGAAAAGCAACCAGGGGAGAGGAAAGCAGGACTATCATATCCCTTTGCAAAGGCTTGTTCCCTATGCAGGAAAGACCCCTGCTTCCCACTCATCCCAGCTTTGGAGGGATTGCCCACACTGTTTTGATTTGGAGTTTCCCACCTCTCTCCCTCATTTCAAATCCCTGGGCTTGCCACACCTTCTGCACTGAAAACAAAGCCATAAAAGAAATTAGAGGAGAAAAGGAAAAGACAGCCCACTGATCTCCCAATTAGCACAGAGCACTTAAGCAGTCAGAACTTTGCATTTTAATTGTAATCACTCCAAACACAGAAAGCTGAAGTGACAAACCCCACAGCTAATTCCAGTTGATTAAATAACTCCCCATCCCAAGGCCTGTGTGTGTTTGTGGTTTAATTCCTCGGCCCCTGGACACAGCCCAGTGATAAAGGCAGTGTTTTATTTTTACTCTCCTCCACTCAAATCAGTTTGCTTCACTGAATCCTATTCCAGAGCCGTGTCTGCACACCTGAGCTCTTTCCCCTGGCCTGGACCGTGTCCCTGGGTATTGTGGTGCCCATCCTGAAGGCTGGAGGTGTGGGGTGAGGAGCAGGTGAAAACAAACCAGCACAGAGTTCACAGCATCCCACAATAACTCAGGTGGGAGGGAGCTCTGCAGGTGCCTGGTTTAACCTTCAACCAAAGCAGGACCACCTTTGAAATCAACTTAACTAGTTCAGGTCTGTTCAGTCAGATAATGAGCATTGCAAGCAAAGAGATCCCACAGCCTACCCAGGCCTGTGATTTGATGGCTAACTGCTTTCACTAGGGACATTTTTCCCTTTTATCCAATGGAACTTCTTCTGTTGCAATTCTGCCTCTCATCCTCTTACTGTGACAATTAATGAGGACCAAATTAAATCAGGAGGTACAGGGACCCAAGAAGAGCTCTCGGGGCTCTGTGGAGAGCAAAACATGTGGTGCAGCCTCAGCTCCCAGCACAGCAGACCCAAACCTCACACAGATCCAGATACCCTGGGCACTGAGCTCCACACCAGGATGTGTGTGGCTATGATAAGGCTCTCCAGAAGCAGCTTCCCCAGAAGGGGCTTCAGTGTTGGATCTTCTGAGCTGGTCACTGCACCCTCCCCACCTCCTGCATGGCACAGTGCCACCTGCTACCCCTTCAAACACAGGGACTCTCTGTTTCTCTCTATTTGAGCCTGATGTGCTCTCCCTCCAGGAACAGACACCCAAGGTAAAATCAGGATGGAGACCAGAAATGATGACGTTTTTTGTCACCAGCTGAATTAACGTCACCACAGCAACGCTGTGTGTGGCAGGACATGCAGCAGGGAAGTGCATATGTATCACAACAGTGCAGAAGGAAAAGAGGAACCCAAGGCTAGGGCTGCACATGGTGGGTCAGGCTCTTTCCATCAATGTCCCTGCATCAGGTCCTGAAGGCAGGATCACAGGATCATGGAATGGCTTGGGTTGGAAAGGGACTTTAAATCTCCTGTAGTTCCAAACATCTTCCACTAGACCAGGTTGCTCAGAGTCTCATCCAACCCAGCCTTGAACACTTCCAGGGATGTGGCATCCACAACTCTCCTGGGCAACAAGATATCAGGGGACATTAGGTATAAGAGCAGGATTAAGTTGTGGACCTTTAATTGGGAGGCTGGCAATTCTTTTAGAAGATCCTGACTGAGAAAGCTGGGACAGACACTGGGAAGAAAAACTGCTAAGAAAACTGTGTGAGACTAGCACAGAGCCCTGTAACAGGTTTATTAAATCAGGCAGCAGAGAGGCAGACAGGAGGTGTAAATCTAATGTGACACTACATAGGAAACTCCTCCTGAGGTGGAATCTGAGGGGCACAATGCCTGGGACCCCACTGCTTCATGACAGAACGTTGCTCTGGGGTGATCATGAACCTGCTCAGGAGGAGCTGGTTGCTGAAGGACCCGGGGACTGAAGGTCTGTGTGACCTCTCTGGTCCCCATTGCTCCTGCTGCTCCCACACAGGAGCTGCAATGATGTGTCAAGTTGGTCTTTAGAGCTCAGGAGCAATCAGGTGCTTCTGCTGCTGTAGGAGTTCACACAAGGATTTTTTTTTTTTTTTTTTTTTTTGCTAATTGTTGCTTTGTAAATTAATTCTTCTAATAAAAGTGTTCTTTACCTGAAAACAATTCCTGGAAGCAAAAGCACGAGTAGATGTGAGGGCTCTGCCCTCCTCTAGCACACGTCCCTCTGGAATCCTGCAGCTGGGGCTGCTGCAGCACAGCTCATGCCAAGGAGCAAGGGAGAAGCAGGTTCCTGGTGGTTATTCCCCAGCAGGAGAAGGGATGCACAGTGTCACCTCAGCCCTGACACTCTAAACTCTGCAGGTTCTCAGCTGCACTCGGGTCTTGCACAATCAACCACGCACTTCAAACATATCCCCCTTTCTGTAGAAGGGGTAGCTGGAACTCTTTTTGTTTAATACAATGTTTAATACAGGATATCAAAGCCCAAAACTGTGGGCAAGGCTGAACTCTCATTTCCTCCTGTAAGTAGGGCTGTGCTCACGCAAACACACTGTTTTTTTGTTAGTCAAAGTGAAGAAGCAATTCTCACAGAAGGGTGGGAGATGCAGAGTGTATGATGGCTTTACACTGAATCAGATATTTCATACAGAAGGCTTAATTCTTTTTTTAGCCTCATAGGGGGAAAAGAAATGAAGAAACTAAGTAGTCTCACAGAACTGGGGCAGGAGGAAAAATCCCCACACAGGCTCAGCAGTTCCAGTCAGGATGTGGACTCAGCTCCCTCCTCTGCCCAAAGGGGTTGAGGAGCGACCCAGACTCTTGGCCATATTGATCCCTCAGCCTCTGATTAGGCAGGAGGACAGAACTCCCCACTGAACAAGGCTGGGGCAAGGAAATCAGGCACTTTTCAGAGATAGAAGACTCTGTTTACCCAGTCTCCCTCAGCCCCTTTCCTTCCCTCTTGCTATGCATTTACAGCAATAAATCATTTAATTAATTTGCCTTCAGGGGAAATACAAACCCCACGTAGTGGTAGTGGATTTCTAGGGACAGAAACCCAAATCAATACCTGGAGCTCACCATTCATTCATCTGCATCAGCAAATGCATTTGCCCTTCTGGCCCTGACCCCCCAGGTGCAGTGCCTGCAGGAGCCACACATGGCCATTCTCAAAGCCCCATTTTCTACCACTTCATGAGCAAGAAGACAACAGAGTTCAACAATTTCAGTATTCAGAACCACCCTGTGCAAACCTGAACTCTGGAGCACTGGATACCAAGGAGCACGTTTAGCACATCTGAGGAAATCCCTTGGAGAATTTGCCCCCCCCTTCTCCAAGAGCTCAGGGTCTCTTGCATCCCAGCCTTGGAGGGCAGGGCTTTCACCAGATCTCTGTTGTCTGTCTCAGATTTTACCTTTTCGAAGCGAGGAGCTGTCCCAGAAGTTCTTTCCCAAACAGCAGCAGATCTTGTGGGATGATGGGAAGCAGGAGGAACAGAGCTGCTCCACAGGCTGGGGCATGGGCACAGTCCCACAGCACCCAAGCAGACAGGGCTGGCAGTGAGATTAACTGGCAGCCCAGGAATTGTGAGAAAAACGTGAGATAATGAGACAAATCCAATGCCAATCCCAGCAGCAAGCCAGGACAGAGCTGAGCACAGACCCAAGAGCAGCACAGCTCATTCCAGGAGCAGGTCCCAGGTGGGACTCGTTCACAGTAACGGGCTCCTGGCTCTGCCCCCACAGCTGAAATGGGGAGAAGTGGGGCTTCTACACTCCAGACACACAAAAGGGAGCAAGGACAAATCTCCATGGGCAAACTTGGGGGGTGTGTGTGAGTCTCCTGGGGTACTGAAAAAAAAATAACAGCACATTAAATAAAACAAGGGGATTCAACCTGCCAAGGACTATGGGCTGTGTGACCTGCTTAGCTGTCACTGCTACCAAGTTCTTGCAGCTCCAGTCTTACTCCTTATTTCTTTCTTCTCTAAGCATAACTGACAACTGTGAATGACCCTCTGTGTTTCATTCATACTCTTAGGAGCCTCCCCCCTCTCCCATTTTTATTTCTGCTCTGTGTTTTATTTCTGCTCTGCCTTTGTACAATGCATCCTCTTGTCCCTACTTGCCTCCTGGCTGAAACACTTCACCAGCTGAGGTTTCCCCTCTCCTAAGACTTTCCTGTCCTCCTGGAAAGCTTACAGAAGTGCTGAGGCTGCAAGCTCCAGGAAGATGCATGGAGCAGGTGGGGTTGCTGTCCTGGGACTGTGGGATACTCTCAGGTTAATTTGTGAAATTACCTTCAGACTCAGCAGCTGCTGTGGCTGTTGGTACTTCAAGGGAGCAGGAAAATGCTGATGGTAACAGCTGCCTCTGTGATTTATAAGCCATGCAGGAACATCCAGCTAGCTCTGGAGAGCTGCATATGGAAGGGAATTTCCTGTGAATGACCTTCTCTAACAAAAGGCACTAGGCATGTGTTTGAGGGGGAATTGCAAAAGGCTCCCTCAGTGGTGAGCAGTTTCATCTTCCTTTTGCCCGTCCACACATCAATCCCCTCCCAGCCATAAAGAATGATGACAAAGTGCTGAACTGAAGACACTTTCAGGGAAAGGATCCTCTGTAAAATACTGTCCACTCACCTCTGAGTTCTGTGAAAAAGACGCTTTTCACTATTCCAGCCCCTCAACAAGACTTTGAGCTCTGCACAGTGGCAAGCAGGACACGTGCATGCACATACCTAAATTGGTGAGGTGATGATTGAACATCCTCTTCTGTTTTATCAGAGAATCACAGAATGGTTTGTGTTGGAAGGGACCTTAAAGATCCAACCCCACTGCCATGGATAAGGACACCTTTCACTCTCCCAGATTGTTCCAAGCCCCATCCAACCCAACTTTGGACACTTCCAGGGAGGGAGCAGCCACAGCTTCTCTGGGCAACGTTGTCCAAGAAAACTGTAAAAATGAGCAGTCATGTACTTCTGTGCTACCCTTGCTTATACTGCATTAATTATACCCTTTTCTTTGTCCAGCAGAGCTGATCAGAAACATTGTTTTGAGAGAATCCAAGAGGAGAAAGTTATATTCTCCTGTGGGGGCTTGGGGGTGGGCACATACGTGTGGTACAGGGAAAGGGACCTCAGGAGATTCTGGCCTGGGAACAGAAATGCTGTTAGACACAAATATTCAATAATCAGGAGTTATTTGCATTTCCATTTCTCCAAAGTCTTGGTTTTGACTTGAAATCTATTACCTAATGAATAACATTTAATGACAGACTCCTTTAATTTATCCTCTGCTAACAGGCTCCAGCAGTCACATTTATGAGAGCTTGTCTCCATGACAGAAACTTACTTTTCATTTTTAAATGCAAACACAGCCCTGGATATATTCCTGTGAATCTAAGAACATGTTGTTGTTTTTTTTGAAGAAGAAGGACTCAGAGCTAGGCTCATGATTAATTCACCAAATTAAATTAAACCACTTGGCAACTCTGATTTAAAGTTGGCTCATTTTCACCCATCTGACTTCAAAATGGCAGAAGGGATTTTGCTCAAAATTTAGAATAAAAAAGAAAAAAAAAAACCAAACCAACAAAACTTGCCTTGGGAAAAGGAGCAGCAACTGTGAATAAAAAGATGAAACAGTACTTTTGTATCCTCCTTGGTCATCCAGTGCTCAGCAGAACAGTCTTGGCAGCAGGTGCAGGGCAGGTGAGGGGTGTCCATGTGCAGAGCTGAGATGCTGTTCAGGACACAGCCTGAAGTCCAGCTGCACTGCTGGTGGTGCTCAGCACCGTGCTGACTTCCCACCCTCCCCTAAAAAAAGAAGCTCCACCTGTACCTGCAGCACCCACCTTTAAAATCGGGGTTTGAAGGAATGTGGCAGCAGCTCCTGCTGCGATCCACGCAGCACCCCGGGGAGGGCCAGCCCTCCCCATGGCAACAGGGACTCCAATCCAGCTGAAAATGAACTCATCACGCACCAAAAACCCACGGAGTGAAAGCATGTACAGCGGGAGGATGCGGGTGGGTGGGTGAGGACGGATGCACCCCGCGGGATGGGGCCATTTCCAAGCAGCACGCCCCCAAAACGTGGTGCATGGACAGAGCTCTTCCCTCAGGGCTTGTGCAGCAGAAATTTCAGACATGGGGAGGGAGGAACACAGTCTCGTGTCTGCCTGATCTGCTGCTGCTGCTGCTTCTCATTTCACTGACTTACACTTTCTAATTGGTTTTGCAAGTTTACCTGACAGCATCTCCTCAGAGAGTGCTGTGAGTGCTGAAGATGAGCTCTTCTGGTGTCACACGAGGGAAAGTACAGGTGGATCTTTTTTCCATATAGTATAGGCTAGAGGCTGAAATCACACCCTTCCTTAACACAGCATAATGAGCTTTAGGGAGCTCTTCTAAATCTTGATCGAGGGCCTGCCCTGCAAATACACAACACAGATGAGAGTGATATTTAAAACAGGCTACAGAGGTGAATCTTTGGTCCTGAAACTGAGATGATCATACAAAACCACTGTCCATAATGGGCTATAGAAGTCACATTTTTAACTGGGAACTCCTCTGGAGACTATTTTTCTGAGCTACAGACCTTGTTACCGTAATTTGTGCCTTCATTATTGCAAGGCCAGGCTCCTGCACTGTGTTTAGCAGGATGTCAAAACTTAAACAAGACTTAGCCAAAGCTGGTGGAGACCCTGACACGATTCTTGTCAGCAAGATCTGTTGCTGGGTTGTTTGACCCCCAGAACTTTAACTTCACTGTGTTTGCAGCAGCCTGGCCAAAGGGACCCTGCAGCCATGGAAAAGCCCCGTCTTCCCACACAGCCTTTTGGTGTGGGGAGTGACGATGCTGGCTGTTGGAAGGGAATGTGGGCTCTCTCCAGGCTGTGGCTGCACAGCTCTGTCTGGGGGAAGAAGTCCACGGGTGGGATTCCAGGTTAAGTCCTCTGGCTGATCCTGCCTTTCCCAGGGGCTGGAGAGGGCACACGGACCAGGGAACATTTACACTCTTGACACAGTGCCCCATTCTGGCAACTGCTTCAGCATCACCCTCACTTGGAGAGGTGGATTGTCGAGAGATGGATTTTCCAGAGGTGGATTTATGATCATTAAACAGCCCAGGACCCTGCTCTGAGTGCATCAGTTGTTTCACAGCATGGTCCTGTGTAATAAAGCAACCTGGCCTAGTGGGAGGGGCACAAGGCAGGGGGTGTTGAACAGTCAGACCAGTAGAGAAGGAGTTGCTTGTTTCACCTTTAAAGGCTGTATTTTATAAGTGTTACTTTTGTTCTGGGTATAGGGGGAAAAAAAAAAAAAAAAAAGGCACAAACCCAAAAGCCCAAGAAAGATTCCTAATGAATTGATAATCAACAGTGTTCAAGTACATTTATGTCCACATACAGCATTTGTTAAAAAAAGAAATAATTTTTTTCATGTGTTTTAACACCTTTTTTCCAAAAAAAAAAAAAAAAAAAAAAAGAGAGAAAAAAAAGAAAAAAGAGAATAAATTAATGTACACATTACATTATTTTGGCACTGGTATGGACCATTTTTAAAAACATTTGCTGTTAGTATTTATAATGTTTGTACAAAATTGTAAACTATGTTCAAGTTTGTTGGTTTTTTTTTTCTTTTGTTCGACCATCACCTTTCAAAAACTGTCACTGCAGAAACGAAAACACCCCAAACAAAACCCCAAAAGAAACCCAAGGCAACTCTCCTTGCCCCTTCCCACCCTTCCTGCCCGCTCTCCCTACAGGAAGGCGAAGGGGACAGTTTTTGAAAGCACCTGGCAGGAACTGGTGAGCAGGTCCTTCCTGGAGCCTCCTGCAGTGTGGGGTGGGCTCCGACAGACACAGCCCAGCTCTGAGAGCAGCAAGTGCCACCCACCTCTCACACCTTCCCACCTCTAGAGTAGACAAAGATGGCTCTTTAGGTCATTTTATTTTATTTCTTTGTTGGTTCCCCCCCTCCCCTTTTTTTTTTTTAATAATTTCATCTTTTTTTTTTTTTTTTACAAAAATTTCTACAGCTAAATCACTTTGCTAGAAACATTATTTTTCTTTCCTTTTTTTTTTTTTTCCTTTTTACATTAGTTAAAGCAGAATCTGCTTTTGTGAAAAAAGACAAGGATCAAGGTCTCATTTCATGCAGAAAATGCAAAATTAAAGATCATAAAAATGCGTGGTTTGTTCTGGTTTGGGTTTTTTTTCTTGTTTGATTATTTTCTTTTTTTTTTTTTTTTGTTTGTTTGTTTTTTTGTTTGTTTTTTTTTTTGTTTTTTTTGTTTTTTTACAACGCTGTACAGGATGCAAGGCAGCCACTCAGAGCCATGTGAAGATGGTTCACAGCAGTCCCTTCGACAGAATACATCGACACTGACACTGATCTTCCTGTGCTGTTGTCACTGTTGTTCAGCTGTTTGAATTTCAGGCCACATAAATTGTCCCCCAGTTAGAGAAGATGCTGCAGCTTCTTCATCTTTGAGGGGAAGATGGATGGGTGCAGCTCGAGAGGATGATGCATTGGTGTAAATGGAATAGATTTTCCTGGGAAGGATGCCCCAGCCTCGCTCTCAGATCTCTTGGCACAACATCCCTGTGGTGAGCACGCCATGAAAAGGGCATTTGCCCTTCAGAAACAGGTTTCCTCTTCTGAAAGGGGATGTGATTTCACACAAAGACACAATATTATGACATGCCAGGCAATGGAAAAAAAAAAAGGAAAAAAAACAACCCACACCACAGACCAGACAACAATTCTGCCATCAGGGCCACGTGCAGGTGCCAGCAGATGGGATAGTTCTGGGCAACTCCTGAGGCTTTCCTTTAGCCTCAGTTTTTCCATTTTCTTCCCTAGCACCTAGCCACTCATCTCTCCAGATGCTAGAAACCCTTCTCTGTGACAAATGCCGATTCTTTCTAGGGGTTTGTTCACTCAGAATCTTCCCTTTCGGCCTGCCAAGCGCATTGGCCCCAGCCCAGTGAAGCTGTCAGATCCAGGCAAGATTTTAAGGAGATGCAGGGTCGTCAGGGCTGCTCCTGTGCTCGGGTTCGAGCAAGGCAGGGGGTTCTGCTGGACTGCGACACGGTGTGGGCTTAATCTCTGCTTTGCCCATCCCCTTCTCGCCTCAGTGCAACTGAAATGGCAGAGGAGACGTTGCCAGCTCCCTTGCTAACCTTGCTAGCCTTGGCAGGGGCTGAAACTCAGGGATTTGTGCCCAGTCTCTGCCAGGGAGAGCCTCTGGAACACAACTCCCTTCTCAGTGCCTCAGAACTCACGGGGCACGAGGGCAACAAGAGCTCCAAGAAAAGCCTGGAAGCTGCACTAGCAAACACATGTTTGGGTTTAAAACACCCATCGTGGGTCCCCAGATGTCCCTGAGGAGGGGAGCACAGTGGTGCCCAGAACTTCAGCTCCTGTGGGACACTGGAGAAAAGAGGTTAAACATCACCAGTTCTGCCAGCCCCAGCTCTCTCACAAGATGTACCTCCTCCCTGGCCTCCCACCTGACATGTCATGACATTGTGCAACAGCCACCCTTGCAGGGAGGAGTTCCCTGCCCCTCTGCTGCACTCATTGCTCACACCCTCTGGTCCTGTTGGGAGCCACCATTGCCTCAGCAAGGCTTGGTGCTCCAGGGCCCTGGGCACGGCCAGGAGGTGATGATCTCCAACCAAATGCACCCTCCCCTACAGCTGAAATCAAAGAGGATTCCCTCAAGGACCAGGAGGGTCAAGCAGGTTTGTCCCAGTGTGGGGCAGAGCATCTGTCAGCAGAGGGGCAGTGCCAGCTCCTTTCTCTGCAGGTAAGAGTGAGATCAGCCACAGAGAGAAAAGCCTCTGCTGACCTGTTGCTGATGCTGAAAACCCAGTCACTGCCCTTTGTCTGGGTCCCCAAGAGGCATCAGCATCACAACAAAGGGAATCACAGTTTCCTTCCTTGCTGGCCTGGCCCTTTGGTCCCCAAACCTTTCCCACCAGGCTTAGCAGCAACAGGGCTATCTGTGCAGCTGGGCAGCATAAGCCACATGATGGCACACCCAGTGAAGCACACTGTGGTCAAGACATGTCCAGAGGTCTGGGAAAGTCAGGGAAAAGATCTCTGGCCCTTCTGCCTGGACACTGTCCACCACTTGCCCAGCAAGGTCCTGGGCTCAGCATTTAACCAAGTACAACAATTAACCCTGGTGCTGGCACAGCACTGAGAGCTGCAGGCATTGGCCTTTACAGAAGGCAAACCAATACTGATCCACTCTTTAAAGCACATGCTGGAAGAGAAATTATCACCCTCCTCAAAAAAATAACGTTACTCACCACTACACTACCTCATCCTTTTTGGGGGGAAAGTCTGCCAGCATAAATGCCAAGCTCAGCCTGTGCAAATGATAAAATGTGCATCCCTGGATCACAAATGGGTCTGTCACCTCTCCTCCCTTTGTCATACACATCCAGCATTACTCAGTAAGTGCTTTCTGCCTGTGACACTGGGAAGTTCTGTCTCTCTTAGGTGGGAGCAGGCAGCCCAAAGCCTGGAGCTGAGAACTGGGGGGTTTGGGATGCTTTGGGTCCATTGTCTCCAGAGGAGTTTGATGACACCATCAGATTCTTGGAGCAAGCATTTTGTTCCAGGGTTTTGCTGTCTGAAACACAAGGGAGTGCAGAAGCTCATGCTTTGTTTTGTCTCAGCAGAACCCCTGTCCTTGCTTACCCACCAGTCCCTGTGGCCTGTCTGTCAGCAGAAAAGGCTGAGCCAGGGCTGGGGGGCTGCACCACACTGGGGCACTCCAGCCTTACTGCTGAGGAGTGGCCTTTCCCAAGAGGACTGAGACTTCCCTTTGGTCTGCCTTCCACACTGAGTGTTGTTTAGTTTTGCTTTTTTCCTTTCCCTCTTGCTGCAATAACACAAACAATATGACTCTTATTGGCTGAACTGTGGACAGAAGCCTCATTTCTGCCCCATGAAAGCAAGACTGTCCTCTGCTTTTCCAAAGCACTAAACATAAGACAGGCAATTTCTCATCTTGCTTGTCACCCCTGACACTCCCCCCAGCCCAGGGTTGTGACACAGAGGGTTACCCATGTGCCTCAGACCCACTACCATCATCATCATCCTTGGCATTCCCCATCCCTCACTTCTGCTAACTGGAAGCTGCATGGAAATCAGGTGACCCTCAGTTCAAAGTCAGTCAGTGCCCTGCACCTGAGACCACTCATTTGTACTTCTGACTTTGTGTACTTCTGCTGAAGAATTTGTCTCTGCAAGGACAAGGAGCACTCCAACAGATAACTGAGCTTAACACGAGGTCCCCGTTTGCACTCTGTTCCAAACTCATCCTTCACAAAGTCATGAACCCACAGGCAAGGTTCTCTTGAACTGAAAAGGATCTCAAGACAGCTCTTTTCACATGGAGGACTCGCTCTGTACCTCTTCTGAGCAGCTGGCCATTTCCTAACACGTCTCACCCTAGACTAAGACACAGGGAGGAAAGCAGCAGCAGTAACAAAAGCTTCTCCAAGGCAGTTCAGGCTCGTACTGCCTTTACTCCCTCTGCATTACCTCTTTTGTCCAAGTGATATCTGATATCACCCTCCCCTCCTTCACTACCTCTCAAAATACAGTCAGGCATAATGCAGGTTGGCTCTCTGGGAAGAGACCATGTGTGCAAGAGATTCGAATCTAATGCACAGCCTCCTCCTGTTGGCCTCAGGGACGGTGGGATCAAACACTGAAAAGTTATTTACATACCATCACTTCCACCTCTACTGCCCACCTCTTCTTTACTGCGCTTGGAGGTGGATCAGGGAGCCAGCCCTAAGGTCACCATCCCAGTGGGTTTGCCCTCTAATCCCTGTGGGAAAAGTCTGGGGAAATGGTTATAGTAGCCTGAAGGACAGTGCTTCTTTATTACACTTGTCACCTTTCAGCTGTTCTTTACTTCCGAATGTACAGAACCATTTTTATTTGGTTTACATCAAGACATTAGAAATCAAACATCTTTTTTTTTCTTAAAAAAAGAAAGAAAGAAAAAAAAAAAGAGAGAACAAAACAAAATGGAAAATAAAGCCCAACACTATATACATCTTTTCCTCCCCAGTCTCTGCTCCCCTCCCTCTCACCCTCCCCCCTTCCCTCCCTCCCTCCCAGGTCCTGCTTCCAACACATTGGTTTCACATCTCTCACCCAACTCACGCCCCCAACCCAAATTCCATGTCTACTGTAAAGACACCCCACCCTGCTTGGTAAGCCCAGCCTCATCTCCAAGAAAGCATTTGGTAACCAGCAGGACATTTCTTGCCTCCTCATCTCTGATCTCTGACACCAGGGTAGAGCTCGGCCGGTGCCCCAGCCCGGCCCAGCCCTCGCTCCCCTGCACATCCCAGCCCAGCTCCTGCAACTTTGTCCAGTGTGCCACTGATTGTCCCTGCCCCCAGGGCCTGAGCTCGTGCTGATGGCCACACACCGTGAGTCTGCCCCTGTTTGCCCCACTCCTGACCCCCCCATCTCCAGGGACCGCGGTGTGCCCGCCGGGCACTGCTGCCATGGCTGGGCATCCTGGAGCGCTGCCTGCAGCTGCACCCAGCCTGCCTGACTCACTGATGCCCCTGCTCTTCAGAGCTCCAGTCCCTTCAGACCTATTGCACGTATATTCTCACAACCTCTCTCCTGTTTGCTCTGCTGCTGAAGCTACAGCTCTGTCCCAGCAACCACCTTCTCCTCATCCCATCCTCTCCACCAGGATTTCAGTAGCTACCTTCCCTAAAGCCACTGTCCTTTGGTCTGCAGCTCCAGAGGTTTCTCCTCTGTCTGAGAACAGCTCAGAGATTTAAACCCCTTCCTCCTCCCCATAACAAAGAAAACAAAACCAACTCACTTCCCCACCCCTTATCTCCTCCTTCCAGAGCCTCTAGAGCAGATCTGGTCAAACAGACTGGCCAGATCAGTTCCCTTCCTGGCTCTGTTTCTGGGAAGTGGATGTGCTGTCCATTGGACAGTGGAAGTGCCAAGCCTTGGCAGGTTCCCTACTTATTTGCAAGACATAAGCTGCTGGCGTGGTGTCAGATGTGCATGCAAGAAAGTTGGATGCCAGTTAAAACCTACAGTCCTGTTTGTTTCATGCACTGTGAACTTATCCTATATACACTACTGGCTGGTTTATGCTTGAAGACATGAATATAAAGGTATACATTTTCCTTTTGCCTTAGTAACCAAAGCTTTACTTTCACCCATGGAATAGCAGGGGTTTGCTAGCAGGGCTCTTATTTCCCTTTTTTTTTTGTTGCACATTCTCTCGTTGTCTTTTCATTTCTTAATACTCAAGGTGAAGGGGGGATAGGAGGGGGACAGATAGAATTACAGTCCCAAGGTCCTAGTTACTAAAGGTCCCTGAGTGACAGCACGATACAGTATCAGAAAATGAAGCAATAGAGTTGCGTTGGCCATGTAGATCCTGAGAGAGATTTCCTTTCTGTTTCTGCTCTTCCTTCTCCTCTTTCACCTGGTGCTCAACATTCTCCCCCAGCTCAGCTCCCTCAGGCAGCCTGGAGCATCCCTCACGTTCAAGTGCTAGTCTCTGCTAAAAAACCACGACCCAGCAAGGAGCAATCCTGCCCCAATCTGCCAACAAACCCAGCCCTGAGCATTGCCTTCTGCACCACTGCAGCAGAAGTCAGGAGCAGCTCCACTTTGGAACAGCACTCACAATCCTTGCTCCCTCTTTCCCCACCGCTCTCCCTTGCTGAAGGAAAGGGGGACAACAGTGGGCAACACAAGATGCAGCATGGAAATCTCCTCCACCCTTCCCATAGCCCTCATGCTTGTGATGGCTTGAAACCTCTGAGCCTTGAGGATGATTAAAATGCCTGTTTTTCTTCACTATCCCCTTTCTGGATTGCTGGACCTCAAAACAAGGCATGGGCTTGTTGTTGCCTTCCTTAGGGGTGGAGGCAGAGAGCCGTGAAGGGGGGACAGGGAAGGTGCCACCTCAGTTTGGGAGGAGGGCATTTCTAAAGGCCTGCAGCATTCCTCCCTCACCCCAGCACAAGAACACATCCTCTATTACTCATCTGACTCACAGGACATTCGGTTGTTCTCCAGCATTCTGCCCCACCCTCAGAAGTTGTAAGGCAGTTCCTGAACTGTGAAAAGTCCTGACTGCTCACTCTTTGGCAAAAA
Source organism: Pyrocephalus nanus (assembly GCA_038380795.1). Lineage (NCBI taxonomy): Eukaryota > Metazoa > Chordata > Aves > Passeriformes > Tyrannidae > Pyrocephalus > Pyrocephalus nanus. Next base: position 18,357,212 of record CM076274.1, on the reverse strand, counting down.
TTGTTGTGTCGGACCAAATAGTCCAGGTGTCCGGACACACTGACTCGATGGAGTAAAACTGACCTGGTAACACCAAGTTAGAAACATTCAAAGAGAGAAACTAGGATGACTCCTGATAAGAAAGAGAACCCAGCCAACAGAGAGCCGAGGCAACAGCAAAGGGGCCTGGCTCCCAGGCCCAGCAGGTGAAGGAATCGGCTGAGCAGTGCTTTTTCCCTGGAAAGCTTTTAGATTGTCACTGTGAAATTCTGGGCTCAATCCCTGATTGAAGCCTAAAATATTAAACACAGCCCCCCTGTGCCTGATGCCCAGTTCCTGGAGGCCCTGGGCTGTACCTGCAGGGCACTGGATGGGGTCGGTCAGGACCCCACTCCACGTGGGGCTCAGCACTCGAGGAGCAAAGAGCATCAGTGGGTTTTGCAACATCTGTGTGCTGCTGCCCCTGCCAGCCTTTGGGACCAGCTAAGAGAGCTCTCAGGTGCCTAACTCCTGTCACACATTTGTCAGGATTTTACTACAACCATCAAATTACTGGAGTTCCTAAGTCACCTCTCTCAGCTTGGGAATTTCTTACCACACAGCCATTTGTTTTCCCTCCAATCTCAATAGGCTTCTTATAACTGCCTCTTTTTTTTCCTACTTTTATCATTCTGACCACCCTTTACCTTGCAATCACATATATAAAGGGTAGGTGTTTAGATATTTTATTTAATCATCAATCATCTGGTTAGACTCCCCTTAAAAACTGAACCTGCTGATAGGCAGTCTCCATCTGGGAACATGCATATATCCACTGACATTACACTGCTGATGTCATAAAACACGACTTTATGACTTCCACTAAAACATTTAAAAGATAATTCTGAACAGAATCCCACTAGAAAGCTTGACTTTCTCCATTGGCCAAGCTTTTAATTCCCCTGTCTCGGGTAGAGGGGACTGCCCGTCCAGCCTTAGCCCCATTATCCAGCTCCAGCCACCATCCAGACTCTCATTCCTAGACAGACTCCATACACAAACTGCAGTAAGAGTGGGAAAACCCATTTTTAACAGCATTGCTCCTGATCGTGGAGAGCAGTGAGAGGCTGTTCTGCAGGGCAGTGGAGAATCTAAGTCTGATTTAACAATTGTGCTCAAACCTTGGTGAGTCCAGGCAGGCCTGGACCAAACGTGTGCACACATGAACATGAGAGAGGGAGACAGAGATGGGGGGGATTGGGAAGGATGGATGCTCCACTTCTATGCTCCAGATTCTACATAAGACACATTACTGATATAAAAATAATAATAATACTTATAACTCTGGTGAGGCCTGATCCTGCTTCATCCAAGCCATGGTAAAACTTTCCATGACTTCAGTGTCACTAGGTCAGGCTTACAGTGATTCACATTTTTGCAGTGCTGTACAGACATAAATTAGTGAATCAAAGATGTGCATTAGATTCATCTGCCATCTGAAAAACAGGAGTTTCCCTGCTCTCAGAGGATCACTCTGCTCTCCCAAGCAATGGGAATCAAGGAAAAGGGAGGAGAACGCTAGCAGGAAAATAAAGGGATGGTTGGGGAGAGGGCAGTGTGAGTGTCTGTGGGTCTCTCAGGAAAAAAACTATCAGGTAGGAACAAGGTTCCCATCATTACTCCAGGAATGGCAGAATGACCCCAAAGTTTTGCACTTGTGAATAAATTATTTTCATGGCTTTTATTAATATTATAAGGGAGATTATCAATCATCAGTCATTGCCAAAGTGGCCAGTAATTCAGTGGTTTTCCTGAAAGTCACTGGCTCCTTTGGAAAAAGCTGACCTTGCTCTCCAAGGCCAAATTACCCTTCTGGACCTTTCTAATGATTGCCCGTGGATGGAAGCTGCTCAGAGACTCAGGGGCTTCCACTAGCACTGACAAGCTCAGCATTTTCACTGCAACCTTCACCCTGCCCAGCCTTTGAAGACCATCCCCTTCCAGCAGGATGATGCTCCACAGAACTCTTCTGCACCCTTAGCCACATCATCTGCAAGACAGGGCACAGGGTGGCTGGCTCTTCTCTACATTCTGCATGTATTAACAGGCACAAAGCAAGGCCTGATAGAAGCAGTACAGATCAGAGGTTCCCACCCCACTCATTTGCTCCTGAACTTCTCAGGAAAGGAGATAATAATAATTTCCATATTTTTTTTTCATCCTGAAGCATAACAAAGTTAAATGACATCCAGCCTGTCTGGCACCTTGACTTAGGCTATGGTGACTTAGTGGGCTGGAGTGTGGAGTCCATTGTCTGGCATAAGGAACAGGAAAAGAGAGGGGGAAGGATTTTTAGAGTCCTGCAACTGCTTTTCTCTCCAAACCCTGTAAGAAAGATGCAGGGTGGGAATGACTAGGAACAACCCCTCATTTCAGGACCAAATCAGCTTAGTCTCCTAGAGATCAGGTGCCAGCAGTGAACAGCAGCACTGTCCCATTGCTGATGCCCAGGTCCCTCTCTTCCCTCAGCAAGTGGATATTTGCACACTCTGCCTCCCCAGCTCCCTCCGACCTCGCCAAGCTGCAACGAGCAAACAAACCCCTGCTATTCCCCCCGAGACACTGCCACTTCAATGTCACCTGTGTTCTCTTTCTTTCTACAAAAGATGTTACAAAACCCCCCCCTCCCTCCCCGGCTCCCCTCCCCAGAAAACATGCTTGCACTCACACAGCCGTATCGACACACGTGCCCCCCACACACACACCCCCCCCACACACACACATTCATCCAGGAAAAACAGCTTGCAAACTCCTGAAGGTGGAAAAAGGCATCTTGCAAATGTGCCTTGTTTTTTGATAAGTTCCCTCCTCCCCCTCCCCCTTTCCCATAACCCCACGCTGTCCCTTCCCTCCCAAATAATTGCCTTGTCCTCCCCCCCCTTCCCCCCTTCCCGGCTCTTCCAAAATAAATATTCTTTTTTATTTGTTGGTTTAAAAGATTCTTTCAGGCTCGTAAGCAAGAGAGAGGGAGAGAGGAAAGGAAAAGAAAAATCTCGTAAGCATGAGAATGAAACCCCATCATCTCATGAATCCATGAGAGAATAAACACGAAGGGGTTTTAAGAGCAGTGACAGAAATATTAAAAAAATATAATAAAACTGAAAAGTGAAAGATGAAGTTCAGTAGTGAAATGGAAGTGAGGATAGCGCATTAGTGAGCACAGCCAAAAGATAACCTATCACCCCCACCAGTTTTTGACTCACTTTCTTTAAATCTCCCCCCTCTTTTTTAAAAAACTTTTCTTGGTTTTGGGGGTTTCTTGTGTTGTTTTGTTTGTTTTTTTTTTCTTTTTTTCTGTCTTTTTATCTTTTTTTCTTTCTTTTTTTTTTTTTTTGATTTTTGGTGTTTTTGTTGTTTTGTTTTTTTTTTTTTTACAATGGTTTAAGTCCTTCAGCAGGAAACCAAAATCAAGACAAACACGTCCCTCCCTGAAACCACACCCCCTCCCAAACCCTTCTCTCCCTCACCCCGCCCCACACTCCGCGGTTCTACATGTGCTGAAAAGAGAAGAGTAAGCTTAGAATAAATCTAATGAACCATAGGAATAAATGACAATGATAGTAAAGAGTAAAACCCAAACCCAAAAGACCACAACACTCCCGTGTTGGCATTGTCTGAGTGTCTGTCCCTTATCTCTCTCTCGGAGGCCGCAGGCATCAATTTACATAGTACAACCAGTAAACAAGGTTGAAGAATCCAAAAGTGATTGGGAAAATGATTCGTGACCACTTGTCAATGGTGCTGACGTCTGTCAGGTCTGGGATTTTGAGCTTCAGCTTGGAGGAGCGCCGGCGCAGGCGGCAGTTGGCGCGGTTGCGGGCCGCGGCGTGGTGGCTCAGCGGGACGTGGCGGTCCAGGGTCGGGTGGTGGCCAAATCCGTCCCGAGAGGCCAGAGGCTTCCGGAACTGGATCCCTGAGCCTTCAAAGGACATGACAGAGTTTCGAGAGTCGCCAACGCTGCTCATCATGTCCGTGGCCAGCAGCTCATTGTTCATCTCCAGAGTGCTGAGGAGGATGTTACCGTAAGGGTCAACCTGGAACGGAGGGAGACAGAGAGAAAGGTAGTGGGGGGTGTCCCGTGCAGGATGCACACACCATCAGGGGGGGATTCTGAACTGTTTTCTGTGTAACAAAACCACTGATTGGGTCATTTGTGGGCTCTGAACACGCTGCATTCCAAAGTGTTGTCTGCTGCTGCTGGAGTCAAGGACCAGCCACATGTGCTTGCAGCCCACTTTTGAGTGGGGTGCTGTGATTGTGCCAACACAGCGGGACCAAGAGCCACAGGGGTGCTTTTGGGTACACCTGCCCCATGCAAGGGGGTAAGTCCTGATGAGACAGGTTTGCAGATGATGAAAAAACCATCAAGGACAAAAAAAAAAAAAAAAAATCCCAGCCATCACCAGACAAGGGGAACTGGAGTTCATCTCTCCTGATGAGGACAGAGGCTGCTCCACAGCTCACCCGGGACAGAACGAACGGTGGAGAGCCCGAATCCTCCTGCCACAAGGAAAGTAGAGGACAAACCTGCTCTCTCACCCTCTTCTCCTCGTAGCGGTGGCGCTCGTTGTTGGCCTTGCTGATCCGCTCGCTCTGCTTCTTCTGCTGCCGGGGCCCTCGCCCGAAGAAGATGTAGTTGACAAAAGCGTATTCCAGGAGCGCCAGGAACACGAAGACGAAGCAGCCCATGAGATAAACATCGATAGCCTTCACGTAAGGGATCTTGGGGAGAGTCTCCCGCAGATGGGTGTTGATGGTGGTCATTGTAAGGACCGTGGTGACCCCTGTAAGGAGAGGGCAGGTGCTCTGTTACCGACGTGGGATGGCGTCCTGAAATGCCGCTCTCGGCTCCCCCGCTCCTCCCTCCTAGCTGGACAACCTCGGGAGGGATGGGAGAAGTGCAACCGGGGAGAAAATCCTCATTATTCTGAGCCCTGGTGCCCAGTGCAAATCGCTGCAGAAAATAAACCAGCTGCAAACAGTGGGAGAAAATGCCAAAGCCGAGTATCATCAGGATGATGGGCATCAACACCCTCTGGACCTCGTTTCTTTAAGTCTTCCCTGATTCTCCTTTCTCTCAGTGGGGTAGGAAATATTCAGTTTTCCTCTGTTTTTTAACCTCTTCTCCTTCCCTTTTTCTACTTCATGAACCCATCAGGCCTCACTGTGTGCTCCTCACTGAATGCCTCAGTGTCCTTGACATGAATTTCTAATCTTCTATGTCTTTCCAATGCCATGAATAGGAGAAAGAGTGAAGAGATTCCCTCTTCACAGTGCTCTCTTTTTTCTGCCTCATAGGCTTTTGTCCACATCCTTGACCCTGTCAGTGCCCACCTACCTCTCACCAGCTTTACCACTCATTACTTCAATTATCACCTGCACACCCTCCTCCCATGGTTCTCACACTCTCTTTTTTAGGCCTACTCATATTTTTTTGCATCTTAAATAAGCATTTCATGAACACTTTCCCCCTCCATCTACTCAGCCTCCAAAAGCCTGGTGCACCATGGTTACTCTCACAGCTTCAGTCCTCTCCTTCGGTTCTTCTCAGACTCTTCCCTTCTCTGGACTGTCAGAGTGGCCTCAGATCTGTTGATTTCTGTTGAAATCTCAGATTTGACAGTCTGTCATCTCCAAAAAGACGGCAATGAGCCCTCACAATGCTTTTGCAGGTGGTAACTCTTCCTCTTCAGCTCAGTCTTCTTCTCTCACTTCTTTAGCTCAGCTGCCCTTACTACCTTGTTGGTCTCCTTTTCTTCTGGTGTCCCTCCTCCTTATCTATCTATTCACAGCATTATTAGTCTCAGTGACCTTAATTTGCTCCTCTGGTTTCAGCCCTGCCTCTACAGTGATGGCTCTCAAAGCTCTCTGTGCATCCTGGACCACTGCTGGTCCTGTTTCCCCTTCACCCTCGTTGTGTCTTTAGTGTAAATTCTGATTAAAGACTTAAAGAACTGCTAGTCTTCTGCTAAGCAGAAGGGAGATATATTTCTATACATACAATATATTGTATTTCTGTATTTAGGCAGCAATCTAAACATCCAGAAACCTGAGGCAAAGGAAGGGGGAATAGAATGTTCTCCATGGCTCCATTAAGAGCTGGACAAATTGCAATGGAGACCTAGGGCAGAGGCAAAGGAGAGCTTTTTGACTGTATGAGCAGGTAAACCTGGAGATGAAGTGACCAGAAGAGCAGAGTTTCCTTCTCTGGAGCTTTTAAAGCATAAGTGAGACAGAAAACTGTCAGGAATAGTTTTGGGAGAGCTGTTTCAATTCTGATCTACAACATTTTTCTTGTCTTTTCCTTTGAATCCAGATGTCAGAAAACATTCACCAGCTGCACATCTCACGTCCATCCTTCTGCTTGTGCTTTCACTGTGCCAGCAGTGTCTGCCATGGTCTCTTTTTCTTCTCTCACTGATTGTACTCCTGTCAGTGTAACTTACCTTTTTAATTTACTTAGTTGTTCTTCTCCCCTCCCTGTCTCTCTGCTCCAGCCTCTCCAAGCAAGCACAGCCAAATCACCTATTTCACAAACCATCCCTTCCCTCTGAGTCTTCTCAAACTCTGTCTTCTTCTAGAGCGAATTTAAACCCCAACCTTTTCTGTGAGACCTGTGCTGCATTGCCTCCCTGAGCCTTTCTCCACTCACAGATCCAACCCTGCTCCCTCCCTACCTCTCCTATCACCTCTGAACTTTATATCACATTGTACAGCCCCATTCTCATATGCCAGTCATCCCCTCTTTCTCCTGTTCCTTCTTCAAAATCCTCATCTCCAATCCACCCCCACTTCCCTTCTGTTGCTTAAAAGACCTCTTTTTTTTTTTTCTTCTCATAGGAAAACATTCCTATTTAGGGGACCTATGTGCTTAAGAAGAACTTGAACTTTAACTCCTGGCTCACATTTGCCTTGGCTATGAAGGTCTTCAGCTACAAAAAGTGTCTGTAAGGGGCCTGAACTATCATGAAAATGTGTAATGCCCCTTCCTTCCTTTCTTTCTTCCTTTCTTTCATCTTTTAACCATTCACAGGCTGCTCTTTGGCCACCCACCCACAGCATTTATCATCCAGCTAACCAGTCCTGGCACACCCGCTGACAAAGAGGTGCCCACATTTATCTTCTTAAGAAAACCAGCACAGACCAGAGTGAAGGAGCCAGAGTGCTCCTGGCATGTCAGGATCCCACATCTCTGAGAATCTGTGACCATCCATGTTTTTGTTTAGGGAGTTTAAACCATGACAGCTCTAGAATGGGAAGGGACATACCCAGGGCCACTCGTGCAGCAGAAGCATCGTAATTGATCCAGAAGGACACCCAGGAGAGGATGGTGATGAGAATAGATGGCATGTAAGTCTGCAGGATGAAGTAACCGATGTTCCTCTTGATCCGGAAACTCAAGGATAGGCGCAGATACGAACCTGCCAAGGACACATCAAAGGGAGACGCAGCTTGAGAGGAGGGCAAGGCTGTATTGATGGTGAGAGCTTAGGCTAGGAGCTGAAATTTTATTTGGAAAATGTTCTCAGGAGGCAGGAATAATGAGAAATCTCTTTTTCTCTTCATTTGGTTATGCAGACTCATCGGCTTTGGAAAGCGGTCTCTTCAGAATCTGCTCAGTTGTCTCAGAATATTAAGAAGAAAGAAACTACATAAGTTACATTATTATATCAGACACCATGGGAGAAGGGCTGTTATTATGGGACCAGCCAATTTGATAGAGGCCTGCATGGGAGACTTTAACCCTATATCTGGGTGCCATGAGATGATTTTCCAACGTTTCATGTGCTACCTTTGCCTCCAAACAGCAATGAAGATCTGAATCACATTTTTCCCATGCTGTTCTAAAAATGGGTTATGGTCAGGCTGGGCAAATTCATATGCAAATAGAGCGGTGTTAGTTAATTTGTAGGTCTCTTTTTTATTATTTTCAAGTTGTTGCAACTTCCTCCTAATCTTTCAGCAAACCTAATGAGGATAGTGAGGACAATAAGTACTTTTACAGTCCTTCCACTGGAGCAAGGCTAATTTTGACAAGAGACTCTTTCCTTGCTGTGAAACAAAGTCCAAGTCATCCCTCCTTCCCACCTCTGTCCCTTAGGCAACACAGCAGCCTGAAACATGGGTTTAATCCTGGTTTGGCAGCTAAAGTAACAAGATAACAACAGATTTTAATGATCAAGGAGGCAGACGGGCAATAAGGAGGTATTGTCCTCTCACTGATACTGAACACATTATCTCACCAGTCTTTTTTTGAAGGTTTTACCTATTTAGACTGCAAACTTCTGGAGGAATACTGCCTCTTGTTGTGGGTCTCTGGATTGCCATTGCAGTGGGACCCTGCTCTCAGCATGCCCCCGAGACACTGCTGTAACAACATCACCATCTGCCACCACTGCTGATACACCCGGGCTGTGTTTTCACAGCATTTCAAAAGCAGTGCTGTTTAACAGGTGTGGGGTATGCTGTTCTGGCAGTGAACCCCACATCAGATCAAAGTGAAGACAGCCACCAAAATCCAAACCCCCCCAACCTGCCAGCTGGCAGTACCTGCATCGCCCCAGGTATTCTCACCAAATCTTTTAATTGCCTTGCACAGATGGGTTTGTATAATTTCATAGGCCACTTGCTTTTCAATGGGTATATCCTTCTTCTTGCTATTGCACCTACCTTAGACCCAGGGGTACACCACAGAAAAATTAGATAAAGGCTGAGAACCTTCCACAGGGGTTCTGCTTTGAGCCCAGCTGATGTTTTGACTTAGAAAGGAGAACAATTGCAGCAAACTATCCTGTAAGTCTTTGAAGAAGAGCAGCCAAAAAAAGGCAAAAACAAGAACAACAAGGAAAGTTGGCAGGCCCAGAAGATGCCTGTTTTCTAAAGAAACAATCAAAGCCTAGATCCTAAGTTAGTGCCTCAGCACCTGAATCAGAGGAACAAGCACGCTGACACCGATCAGCCGCAGGTTTGCCCGCTCCATCCCACCCCTTCCTCGGACACTCACCCGTGGTGAAGACCACTTCCCTGCTGACCAGCCTCTGCTCGATGATGGTGAACTGGGGCAGCTCCAGCACCTCCATCCCCGTGACAGCAGAATCATTTCCTTGCCAGAAGAAGACGATGTCATCAACCGTGTAACCATCTGCAGAGAGGAAGAACCACAGAGGGGGAACTAAGCTGACAAGCTGGACCAGATGATCCCCCCCCCCCCCCCCATTTTCACTGAGGTGATCTGGAAAAGGGTCCAAAAAGAAAGTCCACACCATCAGACAGCAAGCCTAGACCCTCCCTCTCCTGTACCCTTCTTCTTCAGCTGAGCTTGGCAGAACAGTCCCCAGGAGAAGAGGAAAATATTGGTCAGAACAACCACTCTGGCTAGAACTCAGAAGAAAAAGGTGGGACATGGCCCATCAAGGCTTGACTTGTGCTACATAATCTCCATGGCTGACATGACAGGGACCTGTGCACCAGAAGCCTCTGTCAAATGCACCAAACGCAGCATTTTGCTTTTTAAAAGCTGCCTGCTTTTACCAGGAGGGGGAGACCACACAATACAGACTGGTGGGGACTGGGTAAACAGGGCATTGCACTACTAAAAATTCCCAGAGAGAAAGATCTACAACAGCAGTTGAAAAGAAGTTTGGAGATGAGAGCACCTTCCTCTTGTAAGTAATCTCCGTTGAAATTGGGATCCCAGAAGTGGACAGAGTCTCTGAGATTGGGGGCTGCTTTTACCAAGTGCTGGCTGAGGAAGGGCAGCCATGGGAGAAGAGAGGAAGGGGAGTCAGGATCATAACAAATATTCATCCCTTGCATTTCAGGGTAGTGGGTTTGTTGACTCAGCCAGGGGTACAGCCTCTTACTTTAACCCCAAACTACACGTGCCAATCATTCTGCAGCTCCTGAGTGGACAAAGGGCTCAGCAACCTGGTGTGATCTCAGAGCTGACCCTGCTTTGAGCTGCAGGTTGGACTAGAGACATCCCTTGGTCTCTTCTCAAACTGAATTATCTGATGACTGTGCAGTCTCCAAGCCCACATCCTGTGCTCTCAGTCATCACCACTCTTATTCACAGGTGCTAAAAAAAATAAAACCAATCTTCCAAATGCCATGCCACATCTGCTTCTGATGTAAATCAGCTAAGCCAGGGCTCCACCTCTTCCCACAGGGCTCCCACAGCAGTAAGTGGTAAAGCCCCCACACCCATGGGCCCACCCTCAGGTTATCCTCTCATCTGCTGCAGACACTGGGGTGTCACAGGGCGTGTCACTGCCTCAGCACCCCAGCTCTGTGCACAGGAATGGATTGCAGCATCTCTCCCAGGGCACTCACACCCAGGGTGGGAAGCAGCAAGGGACAGCCGAGTCCCCCACTCCTCCCAGTGGCTGATTCCAGCAGCTCCAGCACCCTCACAGCAAAAAACACTGTGTGCAATTTTACATCCAAATTCACCTGGCTCAGACTTTCAGGCTCTGATGGTTGCTCTGAATTCCTCCAGGAGGTTCCCAAGCCCCTTCCCACCCAGCGCTCCCCCTCTGCAGAGGTGCACCCAGCCTGTAAACAATTCACCTCTCCACCTCCACCTCGCAGTAAACAAACCAGATTGAGCTATTGAGGTTTCTCACTGCAAAACATCTGCTCTTGAACCACTTTTCAGCACCTTCTCTCAACCTCTTCCGATTTGCCAACTTCCTTCCTGAATTCTGGAACCCAAACACAGACAGAGCCCCTTTTCACCCCTCTCACCCTCGATGTATTCAGGGACCAGTGGATTCTGGGCAGCCTGATGGCAGCCTGGCCCTGCCCTCCCACACCCAGACCTCCGTGTTTAGCAGTATTCCAGCACATTCCAGACGGGTTCAAACCCAGAAGGATTCGAATGTGCGTCGAGCAAGCCCCGCACGCTGCTGTCTTCATCATCCCCAAATCTAACAGCAGCGACTTCAAATTTACTTCCTGAGCAGCAACGCAAATGTCAAATTACAGTAACTAATTTTAGGAGATTTTGCAGTTAACTAGCTCTGTTCCATTTATTCGCTGACCTGCTGGTACCGGGCACCAATTCTTGCATTTTTATTTTATTTTTTTTTTTTTTAATGGCGTTATGCAATAGGAAATCAAACGTGTTTCTCGGGGAGCCATTTTTCAAAAGTGTTTCAAAAGGGAAAGGTTGCGCAGTCTAAAAATAAAGGCTTTGCTTTGATTCCTAGCTTTAAAAGGAAAACCGAATTTCCATTTTTTCCCTTTTAAAAGGTAAATGAACTTTCGCAAAGACAAGTCATTTCAATCTGAAATATCAAAAAAGTATTGATGTGACGTCTTAAAATGTCAGATTAACAGCCTGTTTGCAGCCTGCCTCGTCAGGCTTTTGTTGAATCCTGGCACACAGATGGGCAGGGGTACATGTGGTGAGGGCTATTTTTGGGGTTAAGGGATGGGATCAACAGGCAGTGCCAGCACTGGCTTTTCTCCTGCAGGGAAGCGGCTCGAGCTGCTGTGGGGCAGGAGACCCCACGTGCCTGCTGCTGCTTCACAAACCCAGCACCCCTGCACCACAAAAGAGCTGATTCTCTGACGTTTGGGTTTGTTTTCTCTCTAATATACTTCGGGGTTTAACCCAGCCATAAGACAACCATTATTCCAGAGCTGTGTGGTCTTGGAAGCAAAGAAAATGGAGCCCTGCAGATTTTGAATGTGCTCTGAGGAAGGAAGCAACAGAATCTCTTCATCTCTGCCTGGATCTCAGGAATATTGTAAGGAATTGTAGCTTCAACTAACAAATTGGCTTGACATGACCCATTAAGAACAAAATCGCAACACGGGGGAACTGTGGGTAATTCTCCGCCTTCTGTTTTCTTGGTCGTACTGTAAACTATTCTCCAAATGCTCAGGAGTGCCAGGAATGACATGACATGGCATCAGTGCCTCCAGCAGGACCTCATTTCCACCCCATTACCCGCCACGCCAAGCTCTGTGGTGGCAGCACCTCCCGAGGCCCCGGCACGACGGGCACGGCCGGGCAGCACCTTCCCCCCGTGGGTGCTGTGGGACCTCCTGGATGGGAAAAGCAACTCCCTGATAATCCCCACGGGAGCTGCACCGTCATTAGCTGTGAGATCTGCAGCTCTGGACCACTCCTGGAGGGATGCTGCAGTGCATTTTTACCAGGGAGAGCTGGACCTCCTCCGCCAACGCAGTTGGAAGAGGATTTCCGTGGGAATCAAGGGAAGATCCAGGCAGGGAGGGACTGTGGGAGGGCTCGGGTCCCACCTCCCACACAGAGCAGAGCCAGCCTCAAGTGAGGACAGGTTCCCAGGGCTTCCTTAGGGCTAAGGGAGGCTTCCACCACCCTCCTGAGAGTGATGGTAACGCCCAGCCTGCTGCTGCGTTTTCCTGGGCATTCCCCCCATGAGGTCCCCTCAGGATAAAGTTTGGATGAGGGAGCCTGGTCCTGCCCCATAAGGAGGCATCCCAAGGGGGGGAAGCTGCGGCTGGGGAGGGTGGCATCAGGTGGCACCACAAGGAATACGCACAGCTCTCGATCTCCAGCGTGCAGTTCTGCTGGTCCAGGGGGTACCTCCGCAGGTCCATCATGCAGGCGGCCGTGGTGGTGATCCTGAAAGGAGAAAAAGAAAATAAAAAAATCAATCAGTTGTGGCTGGGCTTTTACTTACCAAAAAAAAAAAAAAAAAAAAAAAAAAAAAGAGAAATGAAAGGCAGGAATGAAAGTCAGGCAGCATTTGGGGCTGCTGTTTCCCTGGAAACCAGGGAGATCCGTGGTGGGAGGTGTGCGGGGCAGGGGGCTGGATGCGGCTCGCCCCCCACGGCACAAACCCTCCGTGACTCACAGCAGCTTCTCTGTTAACCGGGTGGGGAGGGATTTGTGTTCCTCCTCTGTCTCTCCCTCGGGAGAGACAAAGAACCTGGGAGTAGGCAGAGCTATGGCTGGGGGGGGAAGAGGAGAGGCATGTCCGTATGCAAGAGGGAGATGGCCAACACGTGTCTGTGGAGCAGATGATGCATCGATTAAACCTCCCAGCAATGACCTGTGGAGAGGAATGTCTGACCACATCATCGCCCCCCTTTCTGCCCTAATTGCCCCAACGACCCTAATTGCAGCCCCCCCACACTTTGGCACTGCCACATCCAAAGCTCAGAGCCCGCTGGCAGAGCCCTCCTGCTCCCATGGGCTCACAGCTCCGGCAACAATTGCATGATGGAGATTCAGGAAAGACACACGGGTGTGTGTGTGTGTGCAACCCACCCAAAAATAACTGGGTGGGGGCAGAATGAGGGTGGGTGTTGCTTTGGGGGCGTTGGAGGGCGGGCTGGGGGCAGAGCAGCGCTGTGGTGAGGTTCAGATGAGGATGCGAGGAGGGTTTGTGTGCGCCGCATGTTGGACATGCTTGCTCTCCGGGATGGGGAATTTTGGGGTGGGATAGGTGAGGCACAAGGGCACGAAGCAGGGACAGAGCTAACTCACCAGCCTGGCAACACCGCCCTGCAGTTGACAGGCTGCCCCTATTTCTCAAATTTATTGCTCCCTCGCCCCTTAATGCAGTTTTCTTCCTGTGCGATATATGTGTGCAGAGTGCTGGAGAGGGGGGAGAGATTGGTGCATTCTCCCCCTATTTTTTTCAATTAACCATCTGGAAGGCATTAATCAAGCTACACATTTTTACTATGTAGGCATAACCAGTGAACTGTTAACGAGAAAGCTTCATCTTCTGAGCCCTGTGGCCTGGGAGGGAGGAAAGACAGGAAAAAAGGAAAACAAGAAAGCAGAGAGAATGAGATGGCGAACCAGTGAGAAAGAAGAGGGAAAAAAAATAGAAAAAAGCATCAATGGTAGGAAAAGAGACAAGGGAGGGGGAGGGAACGGGTGAAGCTGGACAGAAAATTGGAAATGGGAAGGGGGGAGGAGGAAGGTGGGGGAACAAGCACCCATGGGAGAGGGCTGCCCCAGTGGGGGGATCGGGGCAGGGGCTGTGGCAGGGCAGGCTGGCAGCCCCGCAGAGCTGCTGGCTCTTTAAGAAATCTCGTGTGCTAAATTTATCTTCTCTGCTGTCTGTGAAGTCTGTTTGTAGGAGATGAAGCCTTGAGGAGAGCCTTTGCCACTGCCTGCCGTGCTATAAATAGATCCGAGGAGACGAAGGGAATTTATATATATCCTCACTGGGTCTAGATACAACACTGCAACTGCCCTCTCTCCGAGCAGGGGGCCCAGGCGAGCTCTTAACCCTTTTATCTGTAATGCAGTTGGGGTGGAGGAGAAAGCTCAGAGGGGGAGAAGGATAACAGGACAAGAGCCACTTAAAAATTGCCACCACGGCTTTGGGATTGCATGGGCTGATTTCCCAGCCTCCCAGCTCGGCACCTCGAGGAGGGCAGCTGGAAACACGAGGGCTCTGCCACCCTAATCCTCCTGGACTGGGGTAACAGGGCACAGGAGACCACGGGGAAGGGTAGTGGGGGAGGCAGACACAAAGCACACCCGGGGGGAGCTGCAACCTTGCCAGGAAAGCCCAAGGTGGGAGGTGCAGAGTCCATCCTGGCCGGGACTGAGCCCAAGGAGTCGTGCACGGGTATGAGTCATCCCCGCTGCCGCACACAGCCCTCACTTTATATATTATACTGCACCCCTGGGAAATGGCACTCACAAATGCGGTCGCCTGTTTTTTCCCCTAAAGTGGGAGATGCAAAAAAAAAAAAAAATGTATTTAAACGGAAATTTTCCACCCCATTTGCGGACCCCCGCGGGCTGAAACCTTTCCAGGGCGCCCATCCCAAAATTGCAGCCCGGCTGGCCGAGCCGGCCGCTCGAAGGACGTCCGAGGCCTCCGCCTTCCCTGCTCCGAGAGGGACCCTCTCGCCAGGACTCGCTTATCACCTGCAGTGCTGGTTGGAGGTGCAGAGTGTGACACAGTGAGATATGGCTACCACGCTCCATGCACCAAACCCTGCTCGCAGCAACAGCCGGCACAGATCCAGAGCCGCTCCAAGCGGTTTTCGCAAGATCACACCCATTTGGACCGGCACAGATTTACACCAGGGCAGAATTTACCCCTGTTGATTCAAAAAGAAGGGAACCATGGGACAGAAAGGAGAAAAACGAGATGAAGAGGAGATCTATCCTCAAAAGCTGGACAAAATTTCTTTTTCCTTCTGACTAAAGGGCGGGTGAATCCACACCATGTGGTTCAGCCCCCTCCAGAGGAACCCCAGACAGATGCAGGTCGCAGCACACTCCTGGTGATCTGCCCATGTAACATGGCTTGGGCAGGTGAAAATTGGAACCCTGTCAGGTTTTGCTGTGGTTTTGAAGCAGAGGTAGTGCAGCCATCTGCGGCTGTGCCGGGCTGGAGCCACCTGCTCCTCCAGAGCATTTCTGCTGCAGTGCCTGGCGAGCCCAGGGACGCCAGCACCACAGCAGCACCTGGATGTGGGGCTCCTGAACTGGAACAAGATTCAAGAGGCACCAGGTCCAGCTCAGGTCCTGTCTCTGGGCTTCCTAAAGCCTGATAAATCAGCCCAACTTGGCATAAAGCAAGTGATATCCCAGAGAGGATGGGGGGGGGGGTGTTTAATTTTTTAGACTTCAGATCCTAAAAAGCATCCTGGACACCAGCTTCCCTTTGATACATCCTGCTCGAAGTTCATGGGTGTCCAACAGCATCTGTCACGGCTTTGCAGAGCACCTGCCACCATCGGTGAAATGCCCATCTGTGGCCTCTGAGACTGACTCACCTTTCACTTGCTCCCAGAGAGGCCAACAAGAGCTTTCTCAAGCTCCTTTGGTGGCTGTGTGCTATGGGCAGGTGGGACTCAGGAAGGCATGAAGAGGCTTCATGCACCTCTGGCAGTCAAAGAGGGGGGTAATCAAAACTCAGTCACCCCAGGGAACTTTTGAGGTCACAGCACATGATATCTCTGGTCCAGAAGGCCTCATGCTCTGATGGGTGTAAATGTATAACCTTGATATGCTCCCAGCTGTTGGGTGAAGAGATGTGTTTGCTCAGCACATGGAAGACTGCATGGGGAGGATTGGATGGAGAGAGGGATGGGGGGGATCCTGTCTCAGCAGGGTTTACAGGCAATCAAAATGGAAGGAGAGTAAGAGGTGGAAAAATGAGGAGAGGATCAAAGAGTGATGACAGCATGAGCGTTGAAGGGGGAGGCAGGAGGGGACTTGAGAGACAGGAGAGCAGATAGCACAGGACAGGCCACCAGGGTAAGGGAACAGAGGAGAGGGATCAGGGAATGCAAGGAGTAAAGCAGCCTGGGGAGGAAAAGCTGCAGAAGAACGAGAGGTTAAAGCCAGAGGAGCAGATACTCACTCTGTGAGAAGGGAGATGAGGAGACAGAGAGCAAACCATTACCCTGTAAACAGCTCTAGACAGAGCACGCTGCCTCCAGAAGACGCAACCACGGTGAGAGGGAGCGAGGAGCAGAGGGAACGCCAGGGAAGGCAGGATGCCACCTTCCCCGTGGCGTTAGCATGAGGCGCTGGCGCCCGGCCAGGCTGCATCTTCTCCCTCCCCCTCCTCCTCTCCCGCTTCTCTGCCCACCTCCCTCCCCGTTTAAATTCAGAAATTTGTGTGGTGTGAAATTTCAGCTGCTTTGACGGCGATTCACAGAGACACTGCCCATCGGAGGGGAGCGCTCTGAAACATCCTCCTCCTTCCAGCCCCCGAGCCCGGCCACCACCACCACCCCCCCTCCAGCTCCAGCTCCCCTTTCCTCCCTCAGTCCCCCCACAACCTGTACAGCTCCTTCCCCACGTTCATGCCCCTGCCCTAATTGTCTCTCCTGAGGTCTGCAGGCAGTTGTGCTATCAATCCAGCAGCCAAGTCCTCGCTGCCCTGCTACTCCACTGCACATCTGGCAGGCAAACACAGTTCATCTGGGGGGAGAATATGGAGTGGAGAAACCACTGTACATCTTACAAAAAGATAAAAAGAGAAAGGGGATGTGTATGAGATGCTGAGCAGCTCTGTGGGCTGATTGAGATCCCCTCCCCTGTCAGCATCGAGCGGATCAAGCAGAAGCCAAAGCAACATGGATACCTCACTCTGGAGAGTGCCCCTCATCCCCAGGAGAGGCAGAGACCACCTCTAGGAAAACTGCCACGAAGCTCCAAGCCACACAGGGCTAGTTCTGGATCTCTGCTACAAGGAGGAAAGCTGTGCCCACTTGAAGCTTGAATGGGCAAAGCAGAGGCTGGCACAGAGCGGGTGATGCAGCCTGGCCTGCTCTCCCAGCCCCACCACAGCTGCAGCTCAAAAGGGAACACTCCAGTCCCTGCAAACCATCAGTCCTCCACAAATATTTCAGTTCTCTGACACGAACACCACCAGCCATTTCATTCCCTCTCTGATCCTCCTCATCACTGTTTATTTATTAATGGCTTCTTCTGTCTTATTC
This sequence comes from Pyrocephalus nanus, assembly GCA_038380795.1. Taxonomy (NCBI): domain Eukaryota; kingdom Metazoa; phylum Chordata; class Aves; order Passeriformes; family Tyrannidae; genus Pyrocephalus; species Pyrocephalus nanus. The sequence continues at coordinate 18,339,770 of CM076274.1, read as the reverse complement.
AGAATGATTATATAAGTTCACAGACATGAAGCAGCTTTGAGCTCCGATCTGCCATTAAAACCTGATGTGGTCAAATGTCTCCTTTCCATCTCCTCCTCATCCTGTTGCTGGTTACCTTCAAGGCAGCTGCCTATTCAACTCCTGCCCCTGCCAGATCTCCCTCTACCAAATTTCAGCTCTGAAGGCCCCTCAGCCACCCATCTGTTCCCCACATCATCTGCAGTGTGCTGGGAGAACCAAGCTCACCAGCCACAAGTGGAAGGGGTAAAAAATTACTTCCCCAAAATATGGCCTGATTTTAAAAGGAGCAAGTCCAGGCCCTCTAAGGAGAACTGGGTGGAAAAGAGGGGAAGATTCTTACCTTTGAGACATCCCTAAAACAAAGGGGGTCCCTTAAGCTCATCCTCACAAAATAAACTACTGTGCTTGTCTGGATCATAACTTCATCTCTACCAGCAAACCAAATATGCCTGGCACTGTTTTTTGAGGCCAATGTCAACTAGTATGGAACAAGCTTTGTCTACATTTAAGTTCTTACCCCACAGAAAAAGGGTCTGGCTACATGCAGAAAGCCTGCTGAGAATGGTCACCAGCCTTCTGCTGTGCTCCAGCTGGGAAATACCCAACAGTGTTTGTAGACACAGAGCAAACCCAGGAAACAAAGTGACCGTGGGGGACACTGAGGTTCAGTGTCCAGGAATATTCCCTGATACCTTTGGCTTCGAAAGGATGCCGACTAAAATTCAGTGTGGATGAGGACAGGAGGAGCACAGTGCAAATCCCCCCACCACAGCCTTTCTAAATCAAGGGGAGACACAGCCAGGAGTCACTTTACCCTATTTTGCAGTCATAGATTATGCAGGGACTAACACAAACACACACACAGAGCAAAAGATAAACATTTAAGTTGCTATTTGCAACTTTTCGGATTTCAGATCTCCCGAGAAGCTAAAGATGCTCCTGTCCCCTCGGGACACAGAATCCCAAAGCTCCCAACAGTCTGCAGCAACAAGGAGAAGGGATGGAAGCAGCTCAGGTTGCACAGAACTTACACAGGCTCACCCCCCTGGGGCAAGTGAGACTCCCAGGGGAGCTCTGCTAAGAGGCAGAAAGAGAGGCAAAATTACTGTTTTGCTAAACATGGGAATAAAAGCAGAACTGAATTCTCAAAGTCAGCCATAAGAACGTGCTGGCAAATGTCACCTTCTGCCTGGCAGTGAGCACAAACTTCCAAGGGCCTGGAGGGATTTACAAGCCCGTGGTGAATTTTGCCACTCTTTTAACACGGTCTGATCTTTGCAAACTCCTGGAGGTCATGACTGAACCAAGAGTAAGCCAAGGATAGGGAATATATTCCCCTTGTGTCTGTCTGCCTAAAACTGACTCCAAAAGCCTTGGCACAATCCTGCTAAGGTCACTCTGTTTCCAAAAGCATCTGTGCTTGCATAGGCATCCTTTGATAAATAACAGTGTGCGCTGCACTCAGATGGAAGAGGAAAAAAAAAAGCTTTTTTAAACCAGTACTCAGGGTACCAGTCACCTAAATCAACCATTTTTCCACCCTGAGAGAGTACAAAGCAGAGTTGCCTTGACTGAAAGGTTTTGCCTCTCTGCCCCTTTATTCCATCCCAAATGCACTGTGTGTCTGGCCAGCTGCCAACTGGATTGGGAGACAAGAGAGTCCCAAGTGGAACACCTTTTTAAAAAGAGTCCTTTGTTATGGCTGCTTCAGATGTCAGTGACCTGCACTTAACAGAGATATCTCCTTTCAGCAGCATCAGGCTGGGCTAAGCTGCATTAATAAAACAGCAGCCCCAAAACTGAAACCTGTGGGTTGTGGCAAAGAACAGGCAAAGTCCAGGGATGGGCTTAGAGGGGTGGCTGGGACAGGACAAGCAGGAAGATTGAGAGGTGCTGGCAGGGTGAGCTGGGGGTTCAGGGCATGCCAGCTGTGACAGCGATCTGTCAGGAGATCTCCTGTGAGGTGGTGCAACCTTAAAACACTCATTCACCACATCCTTGACCTCTTTTTGGGCTAATAAACAAGTCAGACTTAGAGGAGATGTAGCACAGGCAGCAATTCAGCCAGACCCTGATGATGCTTGCCTTTGTTCTTGCAACATAAAGGAAGGAGAAGCAGCTCTGGCTTGCTGCTTTGCCTCGTTTGAGAGAGCTCCAATTCCTTCCACAGCTTCCCAGATTATTCAGAAACTCCATATTATTAAACTTTCTTCCACTGTTTCCTGTTAAATCCCTCATCTCGATTCGAGGAGGCAAAAATGAGAGGAGGATCTTTCCTTAGCCTCAGCTGGGGAGCTGAGCTCGTAATTAAATCCTCATTTCCTCTCACCCACCTAACAAACTCCTCTCCAACCTCCACATCTTTGTGCTAAGGAGCTGGGCCAAGGCAGAGCTCTGTGGTGAGAGCAGGACAAGGTTGCAGAACCAGCTCCAAGGGGGTGGGTGGATGGATATAAGTCCAACTCCTTGCATCCAAGCTGCCAAGAGAGAGATTTCTGTTGTCTTTGGTTAACCTGTGCAGGGAGAGCTCCTAGAGACAAGGCAGAGCCTGATTCATCCATCACATTTCCAGAGAAACCTCTCTCAGGGAGGGAAAGGGAAGGGAAAAAAAAAGAGGATTTATTCCCTTCTGGCCTGTGAGATGGGAAAATTGCTCAGCGGTCTCAGTACAGAAAAAAATTCCTCAGTCTTAAAAACTCCTCCATCTTAACCCATCAGGCCACCTTGTCTGCAGAAAATCACCTAACAGCCATGGAGAAAACAAGGACATGGCTGAAAACAGCAGGTTTCAAGCGAGACAGGAGCAGGAGAAACCTTTCTAACAGGCTGGAGAGCTAAATAAGCCCAGGCTGGGACCCGGGGAGGGTAACACCGACAGGGCTGGGTCCTGGTCAAGCAGCAGGATGGAGATGGGAGCTCTGAGGGAGCCCCCAGAGATGAGCTCCAGCAGAACCCCGGGCATGGGGTGCAGGCTGGGCAGCCCTGGAGGCTCTGACAGTGTGAGTGGGATGATTGCCACAGGTCTGTCAACCTGCCTTGCCTCCCTAGGCAAGGTGAGCCAGGGCTGGTGCTCAGGCTGCTGCCTTGCCCAGGAGCGAGGGCTGGTCCACAACCAGTAACTGGCTGCAGTGAGAGGGCTGACATCCCCCAGGAGCAGCTGACTGATGAGAACTCACCAGGAACAGCAGAAATGCTGGGCAGCCCAAGCAGATACACCCAGCTTCTCCCAGTTCCAAACCCCAACTCTGGAGCTGCTCAAAGCACGACCCTTCTCTCTTCTCCTTGCTTTAAGCACTGATGAGGACAGCAGGGCTCTGCCTCCCCAGCTTTGGAGCCCCACATGCCTTGGCACCTCCGTGTGCTTCCACACTGACTCATCTCCACAACACACCTCGCTACCTCATCGTGGAGAGGGACACAAAAACTGACAACACACACGCACACGTTTCCCACCACCACTCACTCCCACCTTCACAGGAGGAGATCCCTCCTTCTCTCTGCACGGGACTGAGACTCCATCATCAAATTCCTCTGCAGTTCTCCAGTTGCTCAGTTTACACTGCCTGGGCTCCTCGCCAGCCAGGCATCACATCCCCTCTGCTGCCCACCCGGCTTTGTGCCTGCTCCCCACCATCCCAGCTCCCCCCTCGAGCTCAGGGATGCAGCCCGGGCTCCTCACATCACCTGTTCTGCTGAAAATCCGGTTTTGTCCCTAATTAGAGCGCAATCAAACAGCTTCGAGATTTCCCTGAAGGATTTTTAAAGCTGGTTTCAAATACGATTTCCAATTACCAGCCGAGAATCTCAGCATTGTTACAGTTGTTTCTATTTTTAGGTCTCTGAAAACAGGCAGCAAAATACTGATGACATCAGCACTTGACAAAGCGTCAACTTGTTTCACTACCAAATGGATGCTACATGGTCTAGAAAAGGAAATAAAAATCTCAGCCTGTAATGTATAGCTTGTGTGTGTGACAGTGTAAAGCTCATTGAATATTGTGGCAGGGGTGGACTGCAGTCTCTGGAGGTCCAGAGAAAGCCCTGACAATTCCTCATCTTAGACATCAGCAGTGGTTCTAAAGCAGCTTGAAATAGTGAGGGAAATATTGACATAAGTAAAACATTTCCTACACAAAAACTAGGAGTGAAACATGGACACCCTATGAAATGCTTTTTCCTAAGTGAAAAATTTCTCCCTAATTTTTTGTTTAAAATTTGATGAAACCAGTGTGATTTCTGACCAAAAAAAAAAAAAAATTTAATTTTGGAGTAACCTTTTGTACTGAACACTTTCCTAAGAGGTAGCTACACCACATCTTGCTGCGCTCCCTTCATCCCTTAATTTGCTAATTCCACCCAAACCTTTCCACCCAAACGCTTTCCCCACACCCAGCTTTTCACAGGGGTTTGAAGGGCTTCATTTACTCGTGCAAACAAGTTATCTGGAGCCTGATCTTGTTCTCCCTGAAGTCAGCAACAAAGCACCCACTGACCGAGTGTGGGCTAAGCTGGACCATGGGGTCTGATCCAGGGCTTGAGCCCGATCCTGCCTGGAGCACTGGCTGAATGTAGGGGCCTGCCAGGGTGTCATCCTCCCTGCTCTCTGACATCAGAGGCTGCTGGAAAGAGAAATGACTGTTGTGCCACAAATAGCATGATTGAGTCACTTTGCTACAGGATCAGCTCAGAGGAGGGGGGAGTGGCTGGCAAGAAGGTGGCAGGGGAAGGAGCGGAGATGTGGAATCTGGCTCGGGGAAAAGCAGGCAAACAAAGGAAAAGCAACAGGAACTGCCCCACCCCCCCTTTGGCCTTCTTCCATCAGGGCAACTGCATTTTGTAAATTCTACCTCCAAATTCAAGGCATGACAAGAGCAGGTTTCAAAACACAGGATGGACCTGCACAGTTCCCTCTCTGATCAGAGGACAAGCCTGGGTGAATATTTACAAAGATGAAGGGAACACAGGTGAATCTTCAGTGACTATTTTCTTCCTTGCTTACATCTGCTCTGCACAAGGCTGTGTATTTTTGGAATGGGATCACAATTATTTGCACCCAGAGAACTGGACCTAGTACTTCTGGTTCTGCCAAAATTGCAGGTGCAGGAGTGAGCACAGAAAGCAGCCCTAAGGAAATCGTTATCCACACCATTGTGAACAAAGCTAGAGGGACTTCAAGCATTCAGGGCACCTCAGCTGTCCCCCAGTACTTTCAGACCCTGACCTGAGGTACAGTTTGGGAACGGGAGCTGCAGCTGCTCAGTGCCTCATTTTCACAATTGCCATTTTCTCCAGGGGCAAAAGAGCAGCTTCCAGGAAAACCAGCCAGAAGTTAAACCAACACAGGCAGCTCTTACTGTGGCCCTGGAAATAACGGGCAAACAGCTGTCATTTTCTTGCTTTTGGCCTGGATGCAATTTTCCCCCTCTCAGCCGTCTGCACAGGTCATTTGAGGGAGCTGAGCTCCCTTCCCTGCTCAGCTGGGCCCCGTGGGGAGGGGAAGGGAAGGGACAGGACAGTGCTCCAGGTGCCTGCACAGTGTCCCAGCCCCAGCCAGCTCAAGTGCAGCCTCTCCAAGGACCTCCACTGCCTGTCACCTGTGCTGCTGGGTTCACACCACTCATTTCTGTGAGCTGACTAAATGGCAGCTGATAAAAATACACTAGCACTTCTTCTTCTTCTCCTTCTCTTGCTGTGCAGGTGTGTGCAAAGATTTCCCACCAGGCTGGGGGAGGCAGCTCTGCACCCAGGTGGGCTGGCTCAGCAGCACAGAGCAGCCTGAGCTCAGAGCAGCAATCTTTGCCCCCTCCTTCCCACCAGGCTGAATTCATGGCTCCTGCCTGCCCCCAGTCACTCATCTTCCTGCCCAGCCTTCACTCCTGTTTCCAGACAAGGTGGAAATTTGGGGTAGTGAGCTGTGGGAAGTCTTTCCAGTGGGTCAGTAGATCTGGCTCAGGGCTCCCTGAGCCAAACAACATCAGCAGCCTGAGGCAGAGAGATAAATGTCCCTGTCCTGGAGAGGGAGAGGCACCACAGGGACAGAGTCACAGAGCTGGGCTTGTTGCACCTTTTGCTGTCTCTGGGCCTGGAGCAAGAAGCATCCACCAACTGGAAGGAAAAACCAGTGCAAACATGAGCCCAACGTGCCACAGCCTGTCCCTCAGCACCAGCAGTGACTGCTGCTCTTTGGGCTTCCCAGGGCTCTGCCAAAGGGACAGCACAGGGCACGACCACCTTACTGCCCTGGCAGGTTCGTGTCCTGGGCACCCTCCTGCTTGGCCATGCCCACACCCAGCCCTCCCCTCCCCAAAACAGCCCAATGTAAAGAGGAGGAAAATAATCACACAATCCAGACTTTGCCACAAAACATGAAGCAGCAGAGGAGCTGATACTGTAAATGGGAAGGGGTGGGTGTACTCTCTTGGAAGGAGAAAGGTCCTTCCTCCCCCTTTGCTGCAGTGGGATGTAAGCCCAGAGCTATCACAAACATTTGTAATTGTGGAGGCAGGTCAAAAGAGCCAGCTGTGAATTTGGGTAGTTGAAAAGGTGAAAAAAAAAAAAACAAACCAAACAAAAAACCAAATTACCAAACCAAACGAAACCAACAGCAAAAAAAACCCAGACCCCAAACAAACAAACAAAAAATATTAGGAGAAAGGCAGACAAATACAGGTCTGGGAAAATCATTACCTGGGTTTCATTACAGCATCCCACTGTTGCAAATTCCCCTTTTAACCCTCTGCTCCCTCCATTTAACTTTCTTACCTGCTCTGTCCCGTTCACATTGCCACATAACAGCCCTCCACCACACACAATCACAGCAATTTCAAAGGCTTTGGACTTGCTTGTGTCAATTCATCCCAGACACTAAAAAAATCCTTCCCACTGAAGACCATTCCTCTATTAGATACCAACTTTCAAGCCTCAATTTTAAAGAATTGTTCTAGGAAACACACATTTTTTTTTTAACCATACAAAAACCCGTCTTCTATGGCAAACTCAAAAACTGCTGAAGTGATTTGACTGAAATGCTGCAGAAACTCGACCTTAGATACAAAAGTAAGAAAGGCTCATCTCCCATAGGCCAAACCTGCAGAACACCACAGGCAACTGAAAAAAGAGTGTTTGAAATGGCAGTGTTATGAAACATGAGTGACAGTGACCTGAAATGCCCAGAGCAGACTATTCCCATCTCCAGCATTCATCGACGGCACCACAGGAAACAACCATTCCCAGCTTGGACAAAGAACAGATCCACAAAACTTTACCACACCTGGGTATATCTTTTAGGCTTTTGGGTCCTTGACTTACCAAACTATCTTTGGCAAGGGGGGAAGTTTAGATGAGGTGCCCTTTTGGACAGCCAAGACTCCCCCTGGACTCACCTCAGGCCGTACAGGACAGTCCCGTCGGGATGGAGGCGAATCATGCGGTTCTTCACTGTCACCCCGTGCAGAAAGGACTTCTTGTCGTTCAGGAAATAGGTGTCAGGCAGCCACAGCTGGTCAGCCACCCTGTTGTCCAGGGTCAGGTTGAGAGGGAGGTCGTTGTACGCCAGGCGTTTGTCCCGCCAGCTCTGCTGGAAGTACATGGTGATGGTGTAGTCCTGGGAGAGAAAGGTGCAAACGTCACCCTGTGCCACTGGCACTCCATCCCTTCACTGCTGACACCTCCCCCAAATTACCTGGCACCCAAATGTTTGTGTTCACGCCTCCTCCAGGCCTTTGTGTGCGTGCTGTGTTTGGTTCTGGGAAAACAGGAGCGAGCCTGAGCTTTACAGGGGACAAAATGGCATTACATGACTCCAGTCAAGCTGAACTGCATCCCACTCATGCTGTCCCAGCCCACTGAGAGCCTGTCTGCATAACCAGCAGGTATTTGGACTACGGCAGCACTAGAGGATGTCAACACAGCACCAAAGACCTCAAGGGTTGATCTCCCAGTTGAGTCCCATAAAGGTGTCTTGACCCTGTGCAGTCATGCCCAGCCACTGCCCGTTACCACACACGGGAAAAGCCAATTCTGTTCCCAGCAGAAACTCAGGAGACTCCAAAGGGCACCTGCAGACTCTTTCCTCGAGGCCAAGGTTTCAGGGTCAGCCCAGGCCAGCCGTGACAAGCTCTCAGCACTTGCCTTCTTACATGAGCTAAGCTGGGAGTTCATGGTGATTCTCAGGAAGGGACATATGTGGAGGAAATCTGTTGTCAGCAGAGCATGATCCGCTGGTAAAGGGGCAGATCCCTGAAAAATTTCCCATAAATTTGGACAGAAAAAGGAATTTCTTCATGGAGAGGTTTACTAAGCATTGGAAAGGGCTGCTCAGGGAGGTGGTGGAGTCATGGAGGTGTTCAGGAAACAACTGGACGTGGCACTAAGTTCTAGTTGACAAGTTGATTGGTGAAAGGTTGGACTCCACGACCTTGGAGGGCTTTTCCAACCCAAGTGACTCTGTGATTCCTGAACCATCCCCAGCCAGCACAATGCCACACATCTGCTGCTCCTCTCCTGTCAAGCTGGCACTTAAAACTGTTCCTAAGACAAGAGTTGTGCAGAGGGCAGGGGTTTGCTGCTCTGGAGCCCACAGCTGGAGCTCTGCAGAAACCACTCTTGCTGCTGCACAGTAACAGCACTTCCAGGGGAAATCCAGAGGCCTGGGATCAGCTGGTTCAGAGGCACAGTGTGGTGCCATGTACTAGAAGAACAATTACTTGCTCTCAGGTAAACAAGTAGTACAGGAAGGAGTCTTGTACACACTGATGCCAGCAAACATTCTCACAACAGATCTTAAATAGGCGAGGAGCCAAGATTTTGGGGGTAAAGCAAATAGTATGAAAATAACAGGAAGGGGGCACAAGCCTTGTTGCCAGTGACCTTACAGAAACCAGTGATCATTTCCCCAGTCCTTAAATAAAAAGCATTTGTGCAAATGCATGCAAATGATCTACAACAGGTGGGATCAGATTGTCTCTTCCAAAGCAGATACCCACAGTGCCACAGGAATCCTCTTGACCACGTGGATTTGTATGACAAGCATTTCAACTCTGCAAATTCCAGCCCTGTGCAAGGGGCTGATGAGGAACTTGCTCATGCACCAACATCTGGGCTGAGCACTGAGGCACATCCTGCCTGCCTGTCTCCTCCCACTGCCTTCACTCAAAGCCAGGTTTGATTAGCACCTCTGCAAACAGGCTCAAAGAATCCCACATCATGGGTAATGCCAGCGTTTGGGTACCTAATTATGATTCAGAAATCGAGACCCACATGCATATCTGAAAGGTCACAGAGTAAATCTGTGGAGCACAAGAGATGCAGAAGCTCTATCTGTCACTTTCTGTGTTATCTTGAGAAGAACAAAAACACACTGACAGCTTTCTGGCCAAGGAACTGTTTTGCTTTGCTTTTTAAAGGACTGTAAACTCCTGCCTCAGAAGCCTCACAGCCCAATCTCTCAGGGGCACAAACATTTTCCTTTTGGCCAAGACCTTGCAAAAGGAAAAATGTTGTCCCCAAAATCCCTTCCAGACTATTTGGACCTGCATTGCAGTGAGAGCACAGAGGAGCAGGGCACTCGAGTTCCTGGAGCCTCTCACCCTCCTTGGTACCAAACTCAGCCCCTGCCTGTGCAAAACTTGGCTCCAGAGGCATCATGAGAGCCTTTGAGAACTCCACCCACACATCCTGGCAAGCTGCTTCACTGACCTGCATTTTCCTGATCCTTGACAGAGCCCTACAACACCTCACCCCTAACCAGGCCACCCTTCAAGCAGCAGCAGACAAGAGGTGTCAGCGACCTCCAGAAGGCAGAAAGGGCAAGCTGCTTACAGAGTGAACAACACACCCTCTACACACATCTTCTGAACTCCCAGGACCGATGGGAACAGACCCAGAGGGGTGCAGAAATAAAAGCCTACGCCCCAGCCATCAGGCTGATGAGGTTCTTCAGATACAGAGACCTTTCTGGGGAAGAAAAGCCAGCCCAGGCCCGAGCTCTGTTCTCAAACCTTCTTAGATTTCTTTGGGCAGCATCTTGGGGGTCTAGAGCACTTGAGAACCATGGGTCCTGTAGTGCCTGAGGTTTCCCACAGCCGCTCTCTTTGCTGATTCCTGCATTCCACTTGTCCTGCTCTCCCTACTCCATCCCATTGCTGAGCAGTGTGCTTCAAAAAGAACATTTCCTCTCTCCCCCATCCCTGCTAGCCCAGTGACAGCCAGATCCCTTGGTTTCTCCCAGAAGCCTGGTACCCAGTAGCTGACAAGCTGCACAGCCCTTTCATTCACCACCATCATCCCTGTGCTGCCCTCCCTGCCTGGCACGGCAGAGCCCGTGGCCCAGCTGTGTGTGGGATGGCACTCAGCACCACAGCTCCCCTTCAGCCCCTCACGGAGCTCAAATGGCACCTGAGCCTGCTGGAAAGCTGCTGGAAAGCTGCTGGAAAGCTGCTGGAAAGCTGCTCAGCATGGCCATCCCTGTGGGACCCCCCTCCACGTGCCCCTGCTCAGTCTGCTCTGCTGAGCAGCTCCGTGCAAGCTGCCAGTGCCAGCCCCCCTCCCTGCCCCAGGGTTGGCAAAGCCTTTGCTCTCCATCTCCCCAGGAGGGGCACACGAGGCAGAGGTGCCTCCCTGGGAGCAGGGGGGACAGTTCACTTGGAGGGTCACAGAAGTATTGGGGAAGGAAGAGGAGCTTACCCAGGGGGCTCACGTGTTGGAATGATGGTGCATCCTACCAGCTGCTGGGGACAGGGCTAGAATCCATCTCTAGGCAAGAGGATACTGATAAATCAGCCCTCCCTGGAACTCAGCAGAGCCCCCAAACCAAAGATGGCACACACTGTGAAAGGCTGAAATGCTGACACGCCAGGGGCAGGGATGGAGGAAGGGATTTCCTGCAGAACCCCAGAGGCAACAAATTCAGTCAAGCACGCCCAGGGATTCCCTGGGTCCTCAGAGGGACTGGGTGGATAAGTCTAAGGGAACAGCAGCAGAGACAAATAAGCTGGCAGTATTAGTGTGAATTCAAGAATGAATTTCCACTAGTTCATACTGCAGACACCTTTAACATCAACCATACAAGCTCCTCCTCCTCTGTCTCTCAGCCCCTTTGGAGTGAAATGCTCACCAATCCTTAGAAAACAAACCTGGATTTTCCCTGGACCCTTCCCCACTTGTGTTGGCTCTGTGCAGTTCCAGGACAGACACAAACCCACTGTCACAGGAGAACAACTCTGCCCCTTGGAGGAGAAGTGGCCCAGGCGATCTGAGCCTAATGGGAACAAATCCACTCGTGCAGGGGAAGACAAAGTTTTAAGGAGCCCAGGGCAGTGAGAGGACATGTGAATCCAGGAAAGGGGGTTAACAGAGGAGAGGAGTCACTTGTGGCCTGGTGAGCACAGGCTGGTTGCCCCTGAAGCAGTAACAGATTAGAGGGCAGGACACAGCAGATACTCTCTGAAGGCACCACAACCTGGGTGAGGACAGGGCCATGTGACCAGCTGGTTGTGGGCCAGCCATGTGTGTTGAGTGCTGAGATGTGCCCAGACCACCAAGGACACAACACTTGAGGGAGCTCCCACTTCAGGGTGGGAACCTGAACTTTCTGGTCCATCCACACATCAAAGAACAGCAAGAGGTAGAGCAGGACCGGTTAAGGCACCACAGTAACAGGACAGCTTTCTGCAGGCAGCAGCTTCAGCCTGTAACTAGAAAGCCACCCAAGGGATTCCTCCTCTGCAGGCAGTGACACCCTGTCAGAGTCCTGAGGCTCAGGGCTGCCCTTTGGAGGAGAGCATCGAGTCCCTTCCTGCTCACTGCAGTGAGAGGAGAGTACAAAACAAAGGAACCCCCCTCCCTCAAAAAGAAATCACCTTCTCCTGCAGTCTCATGCCAGCATGCAGAGCACAAACATGGTACATGTCCCCAGTGGTACTCTTAAAAATGTGTTTGTGCTGCTTTTGGAGACACAGTTGTACTGTGGCAGACCAAAAGTTTTTCTACATTAGTATCCTGTCTCCAGTAACAGCAGAGAAAATAGCAGGGCAGAATATAAACAAAACAGGGTCTTTGCTGTGATATTCAATTCTGCAGCTATTTGAGACTTAAGGAACTCCCCAGGCAGAGCTGGTACCTCCTTAATTGAAGATACTCAGCTTCTCTTATGAGTTTGTCTAATTTTTTTAGCCTTTGCCATCTTCAATCTTGTGGTAGAGAGCTTCAGAGTTTAGCTCTTCACTATATTCACATCACATTAAAACAGGTGCAGATCAGTCTTGCTCTATTCTGATTTCCTGCAGTGCTTGTATTAAAAGCCAGTAAACAATCATAACCTTGTGTCACTCAGGCTTACAGGGTCCCATCCCATTTTTAGACACTTTAGGGTTACTCAACAGGGCACAAATCACAACACAAGCTCTCAAAAGCAGTTGAAAGGCTCTGGTAGAGGCAGGAGGCAACAAGGAGGGAAAACTGTTGCATGGGTTAAACACAGAGCAGGGACATATGATGGCAGTATCTGACATTCAGCAATGGGCTGTTGCACAAGAACACACTGAAGGCAAGGTAGTGGAAATAACTTTCCGTGGAGCCTGTGGAATTTGATGTTACAAAAGCATGAAGTCAGGAGCATAATGGTATTTTGGAAGGTCTAAGCATTAATGTGGGAAAATACAGTCCAATTCATCAGCAGGAAAGAATAGCCCAAGGACACTGAGCCTGCTGCTGCAAGGCCCAAGTTCCATCCTCCAACCTCTTCCACCTTCCAACAGAACTCCCAGGCAGGCTGCTTTTTAAACCCTCAGCACAGCTCCCAGGACACACAGGTCATGGGCAGGTTGGGTCAAAGCACTTTCCTTTGTGCTGAGACCTGGAGAGTGCCCTGTACTAAACCAGTCCAGAGCCAGGAGTGTGCACGCTCATGAGGGGCTACAGCAGACTCAGCAGCCAGGATCAGAAAGGGAAGGGATAATGCATGTGAAAGAGTCAAATATTTGCCCAAAACACAGCATTTCTGGCAGCATGGATGTTCCCCATGAAGGTGACTATTCCAGGCCAGTGGAGGTTGTGTTTCACCAAGCACTGTAAGGCACTGGAGGCAGTAACTTCTCTGCAGGTGAGAGGGCACACTGCTCTGCTGCTGCTGCAGGGCTCTGGGCATGAAGGATAAAGGAGGTTTTGCAACTCACCTCTAGCACTGGCTGCACAACTTGACTTTTTTCCCCTCGTTTTCCCTCAACCCTGACTTTGACAAAGCACCTCCTTTTGGAGAGGCAACCAAATAAAAGTCTTTCCCTCTATAAGCAAATGACATATGGTCTCCTTGTCCAAGAGCATAAAAGAACATTAGGAAAGCCAAGATGCTCCAGAAAGAGGGAGAAAAATGGAACATCTGACTTAGTAAAAACCAAGCTGCCACTGCCAGAGACTAATGAACAGTTTGCTGGCTTCAACTTCTTTGATGATTAAACACCATCTCCTGTTCCCGTCATTCTTGGGAAAGAAATTAAAGGACAAAGTAGTCCTCAAGTATGTTCCATTTGAAGGAGGGGGTAGGGGAATAAGAGGGATTGTTTTGAAGGGGGAGAAGGCAGGATCTGCCTGCAGTCAGCTGCAAAGAACTGGAGCAGTGTAAAGCAGAGCACAGGAAGGACAGAGTGCGATGGCCACGGTTCTTCTTCAGCAAGTTTGTGAAAGGAAACTCCTTTGCCCTCACAAAGGATTGTCCATTCCCAAACCTGTAAATGGATGCATCCCAGACCTTAACATGTACCAGTTAACCTGACATCAGTAAATACCTGAGAACAGCCTTTCCCAGCCCTGAGACAGCACAGAGTCTGTTCAGACTCTCACCTTTGCCGAGGGAAGGGGGCGGCAGCGTTGGTACTTCCCGTCCTTTCCACGGGCAGAGCATTCTGCCAAAAGGCTGCTTTTAATTTCTGTTTTGGTGCAGGTGCCAGTGCTCGGTTTACAAGTCTGAAGTTTTGCGTGACAGCTGTTAGACACGAAGTGACAGCCACTTCAGATACTGCCCCCCCTCCCCACCTTTCAGCTTAGCAGGCGAGAAAGACACAGTCCCTTTCCGCTTTCCCTCTTTTTGAATAACGAGGTGTCAGCACTGACTTAGGAATTTGGAAGAGCACCTTCCACCTGCACTCTTCTCTGCAAATAATGCAAGGAAGGACTGGCTTCTAGGATACAGTCTGTGCCCTTCTGTGCTGCAGGTCTTTGTGCTCTTGAACTCGTTTTCTTTAGGACCTGAGAAGTAGTTTGCATGGATATGTTCCCCTCGCTAATCTGATCCACTTTCATAGTAATTTGCATGTATTTCATTGATGAATGCATGTCCAGAAACTGGGACAGGTGTCAGTGACATCTTCAACAATTAGGGGGGTGTGAGGGAAGTGTCACTTTGCTGCCCTATTTCTCTCCTGCCTTGCCCTGTCCCTGCAGCACCTGGAGTGGTGCTGGTCCTGCAGGTAGGTGGGAGATAGAGGACATATCTAGCTGGGTCCTGAGCCAGAAGGGCATCGATCTGCCCGTGACAAGGCCCTCAGACTCCTGAGCCTGTACATCAGTGCCCTATCTGAGCAGGAGGCAGCACCACATGCCATCCTGCTTAACAGCCCCAGTCCTGCTGGAGGCAGAGGTCAAGAGGAAAAAGCCAGAACTGATGGGCACAGGGATGAGCATCACCTGCTCTCTGAACACAGGCTAAGCAGCAACCTTGCTCAGTGTTACAGGCAGCAATCCCAAAATCACCACCTGCAGCATGACATCTTCCTCAGGCAAGCTCCTGGAAAACAATGCCAGGCAGTTTCTATCCTCCAGCCATAAAATCTGTGAGCTAATTCACAACATTCCTGCTGGGCTGCTCTCCTCGCTTGATTCCTCATGTGCTGGTAAGCTGAGCAAAACCCAGAGTCCATTCCATCCCCAAAAACAGGATTGTTTCTTAGAGACCCTTAAAGACTCTATTCCCTGATGTTTTGCTGGTGCTCCACGTGTCTCCAAGTGGCTGCTTCAAGCCCTCCCAATTCCCTTCTCTCCCTTCCCATGTTTACTTTCATTTAAGGCAAAGTCTTAACTTAGCCCCTTTTGTTAATTCTCTTAACCTCTCTCTAGGAGAGCACGAGGTCACCCATTCCCACAGTGGGAATTCTCAAGCATTGACACAACGTCCCTGAGGAGCCTCAGAGTTATGACCAGGCTTTGCAGAGCTGGGAAGGGGAGTCTGAGGACCTGCCTATATTACAACAAGCCCTCTGGTTTGATGTGCTGGCTAATTTAAAACAGATTACACTGCCATGGGCTTCTGCTGGTAGGAAATCATGGTTCCAAAGGCCATCTGTACCTTCCACTGTTGGCCTGCACTCATTTAGTCCACGACACCACTGCCTTCCACGTACCTACAAGCCACAGGACAGGGCTGGTACCTGCATCCCACCTCTCTCCTCCCCTCTCCCACCCACCCTCATCTTCCCTCACCTTCCTGGCACCACCCTTGCTGCCTCACAGCACGTTGTTGCAGTACAGCATGTTTAATATCCAGCCATGAAAGCTCAAAAATGTTTTTAATAATCACTTTGCATTTAATTAAACGTGCAACAACTAGCCTATTAGAGTAAATTAAATTTAAGTGAGACATCTGAACAGTGACTAGTGAAGGTATCAGCTTCTAAAGCCCTCAGAAGGATGGAGGAAGAAAGCTGGATTATGTCAAGGGAAAGTTGATGTTGAAAGGCAGGAGATGCTTTCTGAACCTTTTCCAAGGGTCTTCTCCACCTCTGCATGTATCCCCAAAACCCTTCAAAGGGTTTTCACAGCCCCTGCATGTATCCTCAGAGAATTTTCTCCTTCTAGTGACTTTTTTACCTTGTGCTTGCTGAGGTAAAGCTCATTTAAGGTGGTTGAAACTCAGGATTGGAGCAGGATCAACCAGGTAATGGAAAAAAAGTGATTTCTCCAGAATGTTCCCAGAACTCCTCACTCCTCTATACTTTTTTTATATTTAAATCAAACATCCTCTTTACCCTGACAAGAGTTTTGCTGGACACTGATCCAGGCAGACTCTACCCCAAGCAGGAGAGATTGTCTTCCACAGAGCCACTGAGTAGCAGAGACCATGGGGGAAAAAAGGGGGGAAGAAAGGCTGGAAGAATGGGGGATTAAAGCAGTTAAAGGGCTGCCCACTGAAATTAGCTACTCTAGAAAACTCCTCTGGGTATCACTTTCAGCTCACTTAATGCTAATCTTGGAGATGACTTTGGGCACTTCCACCTGTGCTTCATTTCCCCTTATCTTCACAAATCAGACGCTGATTTTTACCTGGCTAGCATTAACCCCAAACTGCAAGCTGCAGGTTGGGATCTCCACATCTCTAGGCAAGTGCCACGTGTGGAAACACAGCAGTGAGTTTTTCCTCCCTGAGGACAAAAAAAAAAATTAAACAGATCTTGTAATTCCCTGTCCAGTCAAGGCCACCCATACAGTTTGTGGCTGCATAGGTGAGGAACCATAAAATGAACCATATAAATGAAGCAATATGACTGCTTTCCACAGCAAAATAAAGTGCCACTTGTACAGCTCTGAACATGGAAACCAAGAGACTCTCTGCCACAACATCAAGGCTGTAAAGACACTGCTCTAACTTAAGAGAAGAAGGAATGTTTGCTATTTCAGGTTCTGGGAATCGCCAGGAAGATGGCATTTCCCAGGAGGCAGCCAGAGGCAAACACATCCCTTAAATGATTTAAGACAAATAACGTGGCCTGGGTGAAACAATCACCTCTACTAGGCTAGCGCAGATTGGCTTGGCCAAAAGGTTAGGATGGTGTTTGTTTGCTGCAGAAAGCAAAGTTTGATCAGGGAGGGAGGGTAACTGGGAGTAAGCAGATTAGATGGTGAAGCACAGAAGAGCAGAACATATTTCTGGCAATGGGGTCAAGTGTAGTCTCCTAAGCATAGAGGATGGAAGCCCTGGGGTTTGAAAAGCAAGGCCTACTTTTCAACAAGCTCAATCAAACCAGATGCAAACTATTGCACTTGGAAACTCCTGCACCCAGAGACCCAGTTCTGTGTCTGGGGTGACTCTTTCTACATGTGAATAATCTGCACAGCTGTGCCTGCAGCCTCCAAGTTGACAAAGATCATCTTATCATTGATAAGATGGGGTTTTGTTAGAGAAAAGGGCTAGAAATCAACTTTCCCAACTGTGGTGTGAACAGTCATTCTGGGGCCACCAGAAAGTATTGGGGGTATCAACAGATCTGTTCTAGGAAGCAGCTTCTGCCATCAAGGGTAGTGAGCAGGCAGTGCCTCACCGTGGGTTTAGTCCACCTCTGCCCCCATCCCAGGGTTGGTGTGCCCTTGCTGTGCCAGGGTGGAGCCAAGGGAAGCAGCCCAGGCTGAGGCCAGCAGCAGTGCACACACAGAGCCCACTCTCCCACTCTGGACAGCAGGATCACACACCTGATGGGTGGGAGCAGAGCAGTCACCTGACAGCAGCACCCAAATTCAGCTCTAGGAAACACTCCTGGTTCTGCTCAACAGGAGTCCAGCTCATTACAGGCTGCATGGAGGAAAAAAAAGGAGGTTTCAGCAGGGTGTAGAGGTCCACAAGCAAGCAGATTTGGACTTCACAGCCAAGTGGATGGCAGAGAACAAGCTGCAGTGTCTGTCCATGGTGAGTGAGTGCTCGCTGCAGTAGCAGGACCAACAGTCCTGGAGCCAAGGAGCTCTATTTGCAGAGCTGGCAGGGAGCCCATGTGAGCTCGGTAAATAAAGTAGCCAGATAATAAAAATACCCAAAAGCACTGCTTAATTTTTTTTTTTTTCTGAGGGATCTGATACAGGCAGTAATATTGAGGGGGAACAGAAGGATAGGGCAAAGCCATCCTTCCAGAAGAGTGGAACACAGGGCATCTGAGAGGTCTGATGGCTCTCAACTAGTACAGCTAAATAAATACCTGACACTCATTTTCAGGGTGACACAGGGAGTAGGAGACCACACCTTGCAAGCAGTGACTTAGAAGGGGACACTGGATCTTGCCTTTTACTCCATCCTCCTCCACTCTTCTCTGGCTGGGGCTGGCCTGAGATTCTGCTTGTGTCAGAACAGCAGGGACTACCCACAACTCATCCCACATGCCCTCCTTCCCCAAAATGATCCCTTCTGGCTGACTGGAGAACCTTTCTGGATCTCCAAACAGCTCAGCAGATCCTCCTTCCTTTCACCATCCCTTTTCCTTGAATGTTCCTTTTTCTCTGTAGCCTAGCAACTCAGCACAGACTCAGAATATTAACAACTCCTGTCCCCACACATGATCTTCTCCAGAGGCACGAAAAATGTGATAGCAGAGAGGCTGAGAGGGGTAGGAGCAAACATGAGAGATGCAGGGAGCGTGCAGGGAGCCTCTACCAGCATTCAGAAGCAAAGCCAAGCCATTCAGCTGTCATATCTGCCACCTTCACTTAACATGTACATAACATACAGAGCTATATATAGCCCCATTTATTTACATATTCAAATGGCAACCCGACACGCACGCACTCGTATTTGGATTTAGCTTCTATATTGAGCCACTGCCACTCTTGTGCAGATCCATCCTCTGCTGCTGGATGCTTTGAATGTATATGTGACAGGATGTCAGGAGGTCAGATTCTCAAGGTCTAATTCGGTTTTCAATCAAATCAGATGGAGCTTTCACTTAGGGGGGAAGGTAAGTTTAGCATTCTGCAGTGATCCTCTCCAGTGCTGCAACACTGCTATTGGAACAGGTGGCACTTTGGAACATTGCTCTCAAATACAGCCAGCTTTTTATTACATATATATATATAAATACGTATATAAGGCTGTGGGTGTTCTACCCATGTAAAAACCTGAATAAAAACTTAGGCAGGGGGAAAAAAAAAAAAAAAAAAAAAAAGAGAATTCATCCTGGGTGAAGTTTTCTGCAGCAGCAATTCTAACTACTACAGGAATGCCAGGGTGCAAGCTGAAGTGGCTCATACCACCACCATACAACAGCGACATGTTCAGATCTAAAGATAACTTGGCTGATGGAGGAACAGATGGAGCGCTGCAATCCACAGCACTGTTCAGCTGAGAGCACGCTGCAAACTGGAGAGCCACAGCCTCTCCTCCTCCCCACCACCACCACCACTCCTCTCCTGCCGTGGGGTGGAGTCACCTCCGAAACGCACGGTGAACTTGGCCTCTTCTTGAGGGGGGAGGAAGGAAACATTTCTCATCTGGGAAACTGCCTACCGAGCAGAACATGTGAACTCTGGTTTCCTAGCACTGGAGCGGGGCTGACTCAGCCTGCCGGGGCTGGAATGTGCACTGGAGGACTGGCAGAGCTGCTCCTCAGGGACAAGAGCACCACGGAAGGATGCACAGCGGGGGGATCATCTGCCACAAGCGTCACCACCGCATCTATTCACGCTGCAGACCCCCAGGTCCAGGCTGGGAATCAGCCAGTTTACCCAACAGCTCTCCCACAGCCAAGAATTCCCAGCTACGCAGACAAAGGACCTTCTGCAAACTCACCCATGGAGATACCAGGCAAGTGCTGGAAGATCCCTAGGAAGAAAGGAGCACAGGAAAAGAGAAAGCTCCAGGGGCAAGAGAGAGTGGCCCCAGTCCAGCAGTTGACAGGCTTTCTGCAACGCAGAGCTAGCTTCAGGAAGGTTTATACAGTTCACCACCTACTCATGGCAGCGTCGTGCCATTCAGGCAACAAAAGTATTTCATTCAAGGACATCATTAACGTTGAAAACATCAGAGCCCTTCAGCACAAGCATAGGAGCCCCTCCTTTTTGGAGAAGGGATAAAGCTGTCCCCTCTCACACAGGGACAGCCCCAAGGCTGTGAGGTGGCAGGATTGCTGCTTCACCAAGCTGCTCATGCACACAGCCCTGGAGACCTCTGCCTCCGAAGGAATTCCTGGGGCTTTGTGCAGATCCAAGCTTCCAGCTGGCCACGGCCTTTGAAGAGCCTATCTGGTGATCTCTGGCTTGTTCCTTAGCAACTGGACTCCAAGCAGCAGTGATTTTACTGTCGCTGCAGTCAAGCAGCACCAGGACCAAGGGCAGAGGGAGGATCTTGTCACGGGAACGGGATAACTTGCGAAATATTATGGGAGGCAGGCAAGATTTTTGCCCTCTACAAGTTGCCATAAATGCAGTAAATATTGACATATGAGTCACACTGACCTATTTTCTAGCTTTTAAACCAGGAGAATCTCTTTGCAACTGATTTCAGAACCAATGAATGGGGACTACTTCAGGCCCCTTCAAGAACTTGCTTTATTCTTAACTATTTTATGCCAGAAGCCTACCCCTCCTGTGGAATATCCATCCCTGCTTTTTTGGGCAGAAAGAAGATCATTTCTTGTTTAAACTTGAGCATCCACACCCCCCCTCCCACCACCACCACGCCACAGAGCCCCCCTGAAGCCAAATGCTTTACTCATCCTCACACACTACCTTAGTCCAAGGGATTTTTTCAACACAGCCCGTAGGAATTCTGTTAAAGAAAAGCACAGTGTGATGTGAGCAGATATCCACAGCTGATCCCTGACTTGTTGGGCAGTGTCAGTGCTGCTGAGAGGCACCCTAAGCCCCAGCAGTCACAGGATGTCACCCCTGCAAGGACAGGAACACCAAGCACTGATGATGGCAGGTGAGATGGGTCCCTGGCATCTGCTTTGTTGCTGAGGTGTTCCTGGGAGCTCAGCAGATTTCTACTCTTGCCATCTAAC
This sequence comes from Pyrocephalus nanus, assembly GCA_038380795.1. NCBI lineage: Eukaryota > Metazoa > Chordata > Aves > Passeriformes > Tyrannidae > Pyrocephalus > Pyrocephalus nanus. Next base: position 18,319,002 of record CM076274.1, on the reverse strand, counting down.
CTAGATGAGCCACAGAGCAGGCCCTTGTACCTCCTGCCTGCTAAAGAGACCATGGCAAAGCTGGCACGCCCAGAGTGGTTTGGAGGTCACTCTCCACCCTGCCACAGCCATCTTTTATTTCTCCAAATATCCCTACAGCAGAAGGAAAAAGCATCAGGATGCTGCTGCTTCCCCCTTCACTTCCCAAGTGGTGGCTGGGTGTCTCTGCACAAGCTGCTTCCTACTGCTGGAGAAGAAGAGACACGAGGAAGTCCCCAAGGTGACTGTATGTGACTGATGGCAGTGTGCACAGTTTGCCTCCCCTGGTGACTCCTCCCTTTGGGAAAATGCTGTTTCACATGGACAAAACCACCACTGGTGGATTTCCCAAGCATTGCAGCCCCACAACACCAGGGCCTGCAGTGACAAGAGCTGTGTGAGTCCCAGAGCTGGGGATACCCAAGGCTACAGAGAAACATTACCAGCACTGGAGTGTCATGTCCTGCTTGTGCCTCACAGCATATAACTCCAGAAACCTCTGACTGGAGGATTTAAATGCTTTAACCTTTGCTTTTTTAAAAACATTTTGGGTACCTAGGGAAATAGAGACTGGGAAATGTCTGTATGTCATTTCTCCATTGAAAAGAGGCAGCAACAAAGCAGAACATTTTCAGTTAAGAATAAAAAAAAAAAAAAAGTTGATGTATTTGAACATAATAGTAGTAAAAAGTACGATATAATAGTAAAAATTTCTTCTTTAAAATCTTGGCTTTTAAAGCTCAAGACATCTGTAACAATGGAAAATCCTTTTCAAGGGCAAATTGTTGCAGAGTCGTTTCTGTCCATTATCACAAGTGCACAGAGGGTCTGATGAGGGTCCTCAAAGGCCACCCCAAAGCTGCATCAGCCCCAAGGACACCAGGGTTTTACATACTCAGTTCTACTGTCAGAACAGCTCCAGAAAGGATTGGGCAACACACATCCAGACCAGGGATTCCCCATGCATAGACATTTTCCTGCATTTCCCTTCCCCTTTCCTGAAAGGGCCCAAAGGTCAAGAGCTCTGACCTGGAGAATGTCCAGCCCAGGAGGCTGCAGTGCTGTGTACCAGAGACAGGCTCTTCTCTAGAGCCCAATCTTCCAAACCACCTCCTCCCATCAGCTGTGCCCAGCACACAGCAGAGTCAAACATCTACTAATGTGCAAGGATTACACTGAAATTGAGATTCAACTAGTCCATGCACATGTTCCTATGAAAACTGCAGAGCCTGCTCAGGACAGATTCCACTAGCAAGTCTACTTCAAGCACGCCCAACAGATGGATGTAGTGAGAAGAGTGATGTTCCACTGATGATGGCATAACGTGTTGTAGGATGAACAGTCCTGCTCAGAAACACCCTTACACAAATCCTGAGCCCGTTTCCTTTTGGGTTAAGAGCTGATTTAAAACCCTTGCAGCTCATTGCTGCCTTGGGGTGTGCTTTCCACCTCCCTGGAACGGGGAAAGCTGCCAAACGAGACAGCTTGTTTTTCTAGCGAGCCTCGAGAAGTTGGGCAATAACAGGGATGATGCTTCCTGCCATAACCTCCAAGAGCTCCAGTGCAGTGTGCCACTGGGAGAACAGTCACTGCAGCAAGGCAGCAGCCTGGTCACACAGGGGTTGGGAGCAGGAGGACATGAGCCACCGGCACAGGCTGCCCAAGGCCAGCTTGGATGGAGCTTGGAACAACCTGGGATGGTGAAAAGTGTTCCTGCCCATGGCAGGGGGGTTGCAATGAGATGATCCCTGGTGTCCCTTCCCACCCAAACCATTCTGACTCTGTGAGGCAAAGCATCAAGGTCAGTTTAGCTGAGCATCCTGCAGCACCCCCCAACCCACCCCCACTGCAGGCTGTGCCCCAGCACAAGGCACTGCCAATCCCACAGGCAGCACTCCTTTCACACATCTATTCCTGCAGACATCTCTATCTGGAAGCCCTGCTTCTTACCCTAGCCCTCTACAGCAATCCTCTTGTAACTTTTCAACTTGTCACCGGGTTTATAAAACTTTAAAGCCGGTGCTATAACAAACCGAAATGATGTTATTGCAGATGTAGGAGAGCATCTTGGGATGAATAAATTATAGGAGGCACAAAGAAATCATGACTACAATGGCTGGATGCTCTGAGCTGCCTACGGTGTGCAGACACACAGGAGGGAGCAGGTTTAGGACTGCACAGATCATAGGGCAGGAAAATTGAAGCGTTATGAAGGGTAACCATCTCTTATTTCAAATGCATACAAAACTTCTGGTAGTTTTCCTCACTGAAATAGTTCATTAATGCTTCAAGGGAGTCTGAACTGCTGGAAGTAGAAAAATATGTCCCCAAAGATCGCCCAGAGAGAGAAAAGGTTACAGTTGGAAGGATTATCCTCTAGTCCCACCATGCAGAAATACCTGGCATACCCTGAAAATGCCAGTCCTCAGCTGAAAGGACATGCAGGAGTGGGGTAGGACTCTTTCTGAAGCCACTGGCACTGGACAGCATCAGAACTGGATGGCCAGAGCAAGCTGGTTGAGCCAGGCCATGAAGGTGGTAGTGACTTTGGGCAGCATTCAGGCCAGGCAGCACAAGGACAGGCACCTGCACGCTGCTCCAGCCGCAGTGACGTGAGCTCCACGCTGCCAGTGCCCTCTGTTCTCCTGGGCCAGCAGCACTGCCAGCCTCCTCAGCAACCTGGGCACCATATTGAGAGATCTGAATGTATCCCTGCCCAAGCATCACTAAACACCAACAGGCATCTATAAATACCTGCCTGCAGATCCTTGCTCACTGCAGTTAGACCACCTGTGGCAAAATGGCATTTACCAGCTCACCTGAGGGGAGATGGGCTGGGTAACGAGCTAAGAGATCCCACCCTTCTGCTCTTTACAGGTCATCAGAGCTACTGAGCAGCAGTATGAAGACATTCCTCCTTTCAGCCTGTCTTTAAATCCCCAACTTGCAAATTTGTACTGGATACAAAGAGACTCCAGCTAGGCCTTTCATCTTGGTGGATCAGCACTTCCCGGAGGGTCTGCCAGTCAAACGTGCCCTCCCCAATACCTATTTGGCCTGGCCCCTGGCATCCTTTCCCAGACATTTCAATTGATGTCACTGATCTTGGCTCAGCAAATAATCCTTCTAATCACTGACAAGAACAGAGGCTGCAGCTCAGTGTTGCTCAGCCAAGCTAAGGGGAGTACACAGCAATAAAGCATTTACTCCAGAAAGTAAGCCTGAAAACATGACTGACCACACACAGGCAGCAGCTGCAAAGGGCAAGAAGGTGAGGTTTGTTTTTTTTTTTTAAATTAAGGACTGTAGTTTTGGTCCTTCATCACTGGGAGATGGTTCCAAATCCAGCACTGCATCCTGGCATGACTCCATCTTCCGAGCTGTGCCATGGCACAGTACCTGGGCACGGCCCTCGGGGAGGTTTTGGGTGTCAGAAAACACAGGGCATTCACAGGCAGCTGCGAAGCATTTTGTGCATCAGAGCATCTGGGAACACCCAGCATTGCCTTTTCAGAGAGCCCTGTAACCTCCAGGACTGAAGTGTCACCACGTCACCATTTTGGGAACACGGTTCCCATGGGAGGGAAGGCGAGGAGCTCTCCTTCCATCACGGCTGGAGCTGTGTCCCTCCACAGCACCACAGCCAGCTGGACTCCTGTGGGAAGCAACTTTTTGGTCACTGACAGCACTTGTTCCTCACCACCACGCAGCCAACAGGCGCCAAGAGTCCCAGGGAAAGGCCTGGGAGAGCCGGGGGCTCTCCTCAGCCTGCCCAGTCCCAGCACCATTGTTCCCAAAAGGATGTCTGAGGATTAATTAATTATCCTACAAGGGGCAGTAAGTAGTAACACTCCTTGTGGAACAATAGAAGCTATTTGGTCGCCATGGCGACGCAGCTTCACTTGTGTGCCTTTAATTTATTCATTGCACAGTCCCTTTCCCAAGCACACGCTGATGCCAAAAAAAAAAAAAAATGCCTTGTTTTTCTTGCCAGTATCCATGTCCAGAGCAGGGGTAAAACACAGCCCTTTCCCCGGGGCATCTGTCACACAGAAGAATGATGCACACAAAACCCCTTCAGCCTGGAAACTTACATCACATGAGAACTCTTCTGCTCCCTAAATGTTCGTTCTTTAAGATGGTTTTGATATTTTAACCCCTTTCTGAAGCTCCCTCACCATGGTGCTTATAGACTTTGATCCTGAGTAAGTTCTCACACAGAGCCAACCTTGTCTCCCACCCCCTCCCCCAATATTTGAAGGAAGGATGGGCAGGAGATTATTCTTGTCTAGTCAAACAGAGAGCCAGGAGGGATAATCAAGAGCCCAGAAGTGACATTCCCTCACAGCATCCATAGGAGCATGGCATGGACAGTGCCTGGTGCCCAGCCTGGCTACGGCCACACCACCACCATCAAATCACTCAGTGCCCATCACTGTGCTGTTGTATTTCTGCAAGGTCCAGAGCAGCCTGGGGATGAAGATCTGTGCCAGGAGATGTCTCTGTGCATCACCCAGAGGTGTTTTTTGTAGCTGTTTCTCCCCAGCCCCACCCACACCCCTTGGCCCCGGCTGTTGTGGGGCAGAGGGAAGCAGAGAGGGGAGAGCATCACCCTCACATGGCAAGGGTGGAGAGCACAGCTGGGTGAATGGCTGCTGGGCTGGGACACAGCATGCCTGGCCACAACTGCTCACAACACCTGCAGGACAGAGCACTTGATCAGCCCTTACAGTCCATGGCCAAACTTCCAGCAGCAGGTTCATCCTGCCTCAGCCTCTGCAGTGCCCAGCTACCTTCACAGAATGGTTTGGGATGGAAGAGATCTCAGAGATCATCTCATTCCACGCCCCTGCCATGGACAGGGACACCTGGGACACAAACCAGATCAGGTTTGCATAGAACTTCATCCAGACTGGTCTTGAACACTCCCCAGGATCAAGCAGCCACAACTTCCTGGGCTACCTGTGGTGTCCCAGGGCCTCACCACAAAGAACTTTTTCTTAATATCTTATCCAAACCTGCTCTCTTTCAGTTTGAATCCATTCCCCCTTATCCTGTCACTTCATGCTCTTGTAAATAGTCTCTCTCCATCTTTATTGTGGGCTCCCTTCAGGTATTGGGAAGTCACCCCTAAAAAGGTTCTTTTTTCCCCCCAGGCTGAACAAACCCAGTTCTCTCAGCCTTTCCCCGTAACAGAGGAGCTCCATCCCTCCAATCATCCTGGTGGCCTCCTCTGGACTTGCTCCAACAGGTTGGTGTCCCCCCTGTGCTGGGGATGGACCTTCTCAGGCCCACAGGGGCAGTTGCTTCAGGTAAGCTGAGAATCAAACCCCTCCTAGTTATGTTCATGCAAGGTGGGGTCCTAAGCTGCAAGTCCAGACCCCACAGTGTCCATGCTGGCTCCAGCAAGGAGGGTGACAGCTGGTCCACCACAGAAGAACATCCAGGTCCAAGCTGAGAGTGGGGGAGGAGATGACTCAAAAGTTGAGTTCTGGCCTGACAGGCAAGATAGACAGAACTGGGTTAAGCCATCTGGCTCTTCCAAGTTGAGCCTAAGCTCAAGCTCTACCCAGTGCAATGGAGATAAAGCTCTGCAACCCAAATCTAGGGCTGTACACCCTGTCCAGTGTCACCAGCACTTGGACCCAGGTGCCACATGTCATGCAGACAATTAGGGTAACGAGGGCATGGCAGCAGAGAGTCAGGAAAAGAAACTGTTCATACAGGAACCTGAGGGCTCATGGTTGGCTCTTCACCCAGGGTCACACCAACTTAGGCATTCGGGGTTTTCCAGCAGTTTGAGAACAAAAACAACCAGGCAGAGTGTCTCACCTCCCCTCCTCCCCCCCATGCAACAGCAGAATAGTTGGTGGGCCAGGGAAGCAGGGCAGGAGAGTCCAGAAACAGCTAAATAGGACAGGAGCATTGGGAGACCAAGGTTTTAATTGACTGGAACAGCAAGAGCTCTAAAGTGGCCCAGGATTCTCCTGCATGGGTCAGGAGCTGAGGAATGGGACAGCTGCTGTCAAGAGGTTCCCACCAGCCTTCCACTCCACTCAGCCTCTGGGAAAGGAGAGGAGTTTGGGGGAAAAGCCTCTGGACAGGAGGGAAAAAAGCAAGTTTAGGCAGTGACAGCACAATTCATGTCCTCTGCTGGGTGCTAAGAGCTTCTGAGACAGACAGCACAATCCTGGATGTGTACCCAAACCAGACCAAAGGCACCTACAAATTTAACCCAAACTATTTCTATCTGAGAAAATAGAAATTTTTGTTCTCAGCGGTATGAAAAGCTCCAGTCTATCAATGCCACCACATCTCCATTAGATGCCTCTTTCCAGCACAGATCTGCCAGGAAATGCCAAATTACCACCAGCAAACACAAAAAGCCACTGATTTCCAACCTGGCAGGGACAGGCTGACCATAAAGCCACCTTTGTGTCAACCAAAGCATACAATTCACATCCGCTCTTTTAAGGTGTAAGCATTACTGAAGAGGTGACTGTGCAACCAGCACACAAACTGAAGGATAAGAATTGCTCTGGGTAAGATGCCACCAGCTCCAGAGGTGCCAGCAGAGATCCAGAGGGCTCCAAGGAAGCAAATTTCAACCAGAAAATGGAAGAACAACCTATCAGGCTTCCCCCTCCCCACCACCCCTTTTCTTTCTTTCCAAACTCACCATGTTGACTTCAGAGATCTGGTCAATGCTGGAGATATGGATGCTCATTCCCACTGTGACAGGGTTACCTGAAAAACAAACAGGCTGGTTCAGGACCACGTTCAATCCCCCCACTCTTATCTGCAATAAAACAATTGCCCAGAAATGTGCAGATATGATTTCTAAGCAGCCTCACGTTCCCTGAGTATCATGGACTTCAAGCTGCATGTGCTCAAATGATTAGATTTCTCTAACTCCCAGACTTACAGACTCACTCCTAGGAGTGGTGTGCAGCCTAAGCCTGATTCTTTAATTCCTGGAAGTTAATTACCCCTAGTAATACAATTATCTCTGGTTATTCCAAATAATGCCTTCAGAGACCATCAGTAGGCTCCTAGTGGGCTTGCATAAGGTGTTGCTGATTGACCACACAAAGAACACAGCAACCAAACCCATGGAATCTGTGGGCAGGAAAGCCCCTCCAGCTCACTGCTCCATCACTCTGTCAGCTGTCTGTCTGAAAATCCCACGGGAATTGTAACACCCAAGATACCACCAAGCACAGGAAACGGATCCATGAAGTGAAAAAAAAAAAACAGGACTTGTAACAGTGGCTTTTCAGAGCAGAGCCTGGATCAGAGAGCAGATCCCCCATTTCACCACGGGCACCAGGGCAGAAACACCACGTCAGGCCAGTCCCAGACAGCCTTATTTTGCCTTCTCTTGCCCCAGTTCAGCAAGAGTTTATTACTACATCCCACAAACCTGGGAATTCAGGGCACAAACAAGCCATGTCAGCCAATTCCTCCAAGACTGAGGGCATCTCTGCTCGATCCAGACTCACACCTAGTTCTACCTGAGCCCCTCTGATTAGCAGCTCCCACAGCCAGGCAACAGGACAGCCCTTGTCAGCGGGATTTAAGCCACATAAAACAATTTTAACTATTCCCACCAGAAGAAAAGCCCCTCTCCTCACATCTGTAAGGTGGAAAATGAGCCCTTGCAACGCGTTACTAGAAAGGGAACATCAAGCACTTGTGCCACTCAAGGTATTAACTCTTGCATGGACTCATTAATAGATCTAAGCACTGAAATATGTACAGATAATCATGAAATGGCTTAGAAAGTAATTAGGAGGCTGGGGGAGAGGGGAGAACCACACAACTGGAAATGAAGTGATTTTTTAATTATGTGTTACCAGAAGTAGGGAAGCAGTGTCATTAGGGGTGCCTTGTGATTGGGTGTGCTGTTCACCGAGACCCTCTGCTGCAAATTAAGCAGCATTATCCTTTAATGGAATATGAACAACACCGAAAACATCAGAATCAACAACTGTAATTAGGCCCTGCTATGCAAATCTCCTTAAAGAGGCAGTGCTCTCCTCCAGCACGGCTCCCTGGCAGGGGTGCCCGAGGCAGGGGGGCTCAGGAGACCTCGTGGAGCCTCTGAAGATCCCCACATGGACACACTGCCAGCCACATCTTTGCTGTGCTTCTCCCTTCATCTTCCACGGGGGAACCAGGTGGGAAAATAAGCAGGAGTCCCACCAGGGACAGAGGATTCTCCTGCATCCTCCTCTGTGCCAGAGGCTGACAGTGGCACGGCAAAGCTTTTAAGGAAGTCTCACTTTGATAGTTTGCCTTTTTTTTTTTTTTTTTTTTTTTGCTGAAATCAGGGCCCTGTGATAGAAGCCATAGCAGGAGGAGGAAGTCATGGCTGCCCTGAGGATCTTGCAGACTAATTAGTTACAAGAGGACAATCAGGGCCATGCAAAGGGCTGCAGCAGAGGAGGGGAGAGGCCAGATCCTCACTCCAGACCCTTTCTGCCACACAGTGCTGTTCCCTCCAAGAGCTGCCCTGCTGCCTGCTGAGCTTCCAGTGTGTCCCCACCAGTGCTTGTGTCACTGTGGCAGTGCTTCCCCTGCTTCCCTCAGTGCAAGAAGTGGTTCCTTCCCCTCTGCTGTGCCAGAGCCCCACTGAATCCAGCAGGCTGGGTGGTTATAGCAGGGGAGCTCTGACAGTGGGGATGTACAAATATTTGTCAAACCCAGAGTCTATCCAATCTATTCTATCTGTCTAGACATTTGTGCTGTGTTCATCACCATGGTATCTGAGTGCCTGAGGTCATGCAGTGACTCAGTGGCAGAGCCATGGATAAGCTCCAGACCTCCCTACTCCCAGCTCCAAGAGGAAGGCTGGAGTGGAGAGACCAGCCCTGCTGCCCCCCTCCAGCCCGGGCTCAGCTGCACCCAGCTCCCATGCAGAGTCAGCAGCGCTCCTCCTGGCACTGCCAAGTCCTCCACATCCCATCTATCACACAAGTGAGAGGCTGCAGTGCCCACCTGCAACCCCTGGGATGTGTGCCCAGCAACCCACAGGCTTCCGAGTGTGCCTGTCATCCAAATGCTCCAGAGATGAAGGCAGGCAAAGCCCTGCCTTTACCAGACCTTAGAGCTCCATCACAGGGAAGCCATTTCACCTTCTCCATCCCTCTTGTGAAGACTGGCATGCAGACAGGGATTCAAAAGCATGAACACAGCCATCAGGAAGAGCGTGCCCTGCAGCCCGATGGAAAACCAGACCGGCTGGTGCCCAACACCCAGGCCTTAAGTAGTGCACAAAACAAACAAAGGACATCAATTCTGCCAATGTTAATAGCTTCAGGCAGGAGGGATACGAAAGTAGGGTAGTTAAAATATGGGATAACGTCATCTGGGAGTTTGGCCGAGAAGGAAGAACTCTTTGTTTGCGGATCCGAGACAAGGCAAAAGGAGTAAACCTGATAATAAAGGCCCATGGCTTTTCTCTGTGCCTTGCCAAGGGGTGCAAAGAGCTAGACCTTCTGCCCTTAAAGCAAAGGCTTATGCCTGGGGAGGATTTGTAGGCAGGATCACGAGTGAGGGAATGTGAGAAGTTCTGCCACTTTTCCAGTGAACGGCACCCTCACATGTCCCCATTTCTCACCACCACTGGAGAAACCACCAACACTTTTGTCCTGAAAGTAGTTTGATGCCTGTGAATAATGTACTCGAGAAGTTGGAAGGTAAGCACACAAAGGAGTTATAATAAAACCTGTCCTTTTTCTGCCACTGATACTTGTCAAATACAGAAACAGCCAAGGTAGAGAACAAGTTGTGCTAATACGCAATATTTTCCCAGCAACCAGTTATTACTTTCACATTTTATTTGATAATGCATAAAAGCCCCAGAACCTTGGAGTCATGTTGCTACAGCAGTAGTTCTGATGGCACAGCTGCAGAGGAAAGGTGTGTTTCCAAGCCTGTGTCTGCCTGCAGCACAGCCAGAGGTGAGGGCAGCCTGGATCAGGACATCTCTTCCAGATCTCAGCCTGGGGTCTCACCTGCAGAGTGCTTTGAAGCATAAATTCAGTGTAAGAGGGGGATGGTTACTCGGGCAACTGCCCTGAACTCAGGTCCAAGCTGCCCTCTCTTCCCTCCTACCCAAAAAAGTTACATTAGAGAAAGCTTGGGTTCCTTTGTCATCAGGTCTCCAACTGCAACACAGACACGGCCAAAAAAGACTCCAAACCAGTGGGCAGATGAACAGAAGTCACTTTATGATCCACTGAAGCCACACCATTTTATCACCTCCAGCCAGTGCTTTGGGGAGCCTGGTTCCTGCACGTGAACCTGGCGATGCTGGCAGAGCCAAGGCACTTGCAAAGGGACAGGGATCAGCCTTAAAACTGCCCCGAGTCCAAACTACAGCAACAAAGGCACTAACAGGGGGTCAGAAATTTCCCAGCTCCCCTGAACAGCATCTCCCTGCATTTCACTGCATCGAAGGCTTCTCCTAAATATCCAAACCAAATCTTCTCTGCAGTTTAAATGCAGTTGAGTCTCATCATTCCCCCCCCCCCACTCCGTGATAGTGAAAGAATAAATCAATCATCCTTCCTTAACAACAGCTTTTATGTACTGAGAAACCATGACATCCCCCTCCCTCCCCCACCAGTACTGTCTTGTCTAGATTAAATGCACCTGATTTCTTCAACCTCTCCTCGGAGGTCATGTTTTCTAAAGCTCTGACAATTAGTGCTGCTCTCCTCTGGCCTTTTGCCAATTTGCCTACATCTCTATTTTAAAGCCTGGTATCCAGAAACCAGCCAGTGAAGCAAAGATCACACGTCACCAGCACAGACAAAAGAGAAAAGCAACCTCCCCTGTGCAGAACCCTCCTGAAACCACAGAAGCTTCCCCAAACCCGCTGCACCCATCCTGGGAGCTGCTCCCTTTGTGCAGGAGGTTAGAGATGGTGAAGGGGCAGCTGAGCCCTTGCCATCAGAGTGCATCACACATGCAGGAGGAGGGAGTACAGCCCTGTCTCTTTTGGACAAGAGGAAAAATTATTCGAGACAGCTTTGTGCATGAGCCTCAGCGTTCCCTGCTTGCACCCTGCCTGTGGCATCACCAGCCTCTGAGATCCCTGCAGCAGCAGGAAAGCTGCTTTAAGGTCTTCTGCTGAGTAAACAAAGCCAACCAGAGGGAAATTAGAGGCTTCAGTTACTAAACCTACATATAGAACAGGTCTGTGCCTCACCCTGCAATGGTAAATGCCCATAGGCATAAAGAATCCACCCATGCAAAACCCTGTGCCTCAATCCCAGCCCTCCAGAAGCTGAAGGACCTCAACGGCACTAGAGCCCCAAAACAGCAACAGCCAGACAAGGGTGCCCTGCACTCTCTGGCACAAGAGTTTCTGCACACACAGGGTGACAGGAATGAAGGGGGCAAGGTTTGCTGACACGAGGAGCTGTGGGGACTACTTGCATTTCCAGTGAACCCCCCACCAAGCAGGACCTGGAGTTGGGACATTCCCCAGCACACAGCCTGCAGTTCCACTCCCAGGACTTTCCCACTTCGCCTCATCCCCACACGCCTGAACAATGGAGACAGGTTCAGGGTCCGCTCGCTCCTCCTGCGGAAAATGGTTTGCCCACGTTGCTGCCTCTCTGCTTTGTTCCCAGCGCTGAACCTCGGGGCACCCTGGCTTTGTGTTTACAGCTGAAAACCACGGCCCACGTCACTGCTACGTGCAGCGAGGAGTTGGTTACACAAGGGCTGGGCTGGCAGATGTGGTGAGTTGGGAGGCAGGAGCTGCCAGGTAATCAGAGGTGCAGGAGGCGGCACATCCCGCACGGGGCTCGCCACTGGAACCGCTGCCCACGTGCAGCAGGCATCCACCAATCCCTTCATAAATCTCCCCCCAAAACACTTGAATACCCCCCAATACCCTTGAACCATCTTCAGCTGATAGACTAACTGGTCCTGTGCCATAGCTTTTTTTTTTGTTTTTTTTAAGCCCACCCAAAAGATAACTCAGAGGCCAGCCTACTGTCAGGACACTTGGGTTTAACTACAACCCAGTGCAGGGAGAATGGAATTGCTCCTGGGCTTTCAGCACACAGGAGGATTCTAAGAGGAGTTCACAGATTGCTGCCTGCATAATAGGCTGTGCTCACAGATCTCGGGACTGAAGCTCTGCCACACCAAGAAGAGAATATCTAAAAGATGCCATCCCAGCAGGCTACACGAGCCAAAACACAAAGAAGTTTCCCAACACCGATTTTTCCTGTTCCTTTCCTTTTATTTTAGCTTATGTACAGCATCAAGCACAAACTCAGCTTAGTGTTAACATTGCTTGAGGAGCAAGAAAAGTTGACCGTGTATCATGAAAGCAGAAATGTTCTGGGAACCACTTTCATGCAGCATCTCTGATTTGCAGTGACATCCAGAAGCACGGAGTTCAGCAGGGTCCCTTAAGAACCTACTTAAACTTTTCCAGTAAAATCTAGCTTTAAATACCCATTTAACGCTTTCCAATCCTTTTCCCACTTATTTTTTTTTCTCCACTCTCATTTCCATGATCTTTTTTTCCCCCAGCCACAGCCAGTGCTGTGCCCTTCTCTTGCCAGGCTCAGCTCAACAGCCAGAAACATCAAACCCATTTGGAGGCTGTTACTGAAGCTCCACCCTTACCCTCAGCAGGTCACCCCATGGCATCTCTTGGATTTAAAAGAGCCAGAAGGAGAGGTGGCCTCATGGCAAGTCAGCAAATATGGCATTGCCTTCCCATCTGTGGTGGAACAGGGCGTGTGAGGGAAGTGCCCCTGCTGAGGAATCTCCTCCCCATGAAGGATGGACAATATTTTGGAGCTGAAAGGCAGGGTCCTGGTCTCCAAGGCTGTCAGTGCCTGCTCCTTCTCCATGGACCCACTGTTCTGAGGAGGGGCCTCTACCACCACTAGTTCTCATGGAGATTGCAGCTAGCCTTCAAATATGTCTGACAAAAAGCAGTTTCTTCAGCATGACAGGTTTCCTACATCTTGCCATACTTTTTTTTTGGGAGTTTTTGGTGAATTTTATGTCACTGAGCCCATGCACAGAACAAGACTGTGCCTGACCCGGGTATGCTTTCCACCCAACCATACCAGACCTGGCACAAGGTGTCACCTGTACTAGGAGGCTAAAAAGAGTTCTGCTCTCCTGGCAGCCTGGCAAGTCACCTCATCCAGTCAGAGGATTTGTAATATTCATTGAAGAAGGCAGAATGCTGGGGACTTCCCATGGAAAAACACAAAGTTGGAGCGAGCTCTCACCAAGGTGGTGATAGCAAGGACAGCAAGTGTTGAACAGAACACCTAAGGGAGGGTACAGCCACAGCAGTGGTTCTTCAGTGGATTTCCAGGGTATCCACCCACTGACCAAATCAAGGTTTCAGTAAGAGGCTTTTCTTCAAGCAAGCCACGAGGCCAGCCCTTCAGCGAGGGAGACACGGCCCGATCAGAGCAGGCAGAACTGCCCACCCTTCCTGCCAGCACCGCTGTCCTGTGGTGTCCCTGCAAACACCCAGGTCAGCCTGGGCAGCACAGCCACAGCTCCAGCCTGCTGCCACGTGGAGCTGTCCCCACAGATCCCAACAGCCACACGGAATTCTCTCCAGCAAGCTGTGCCTGCTCCTGGGCTGAGGGATCCTCCTGGAGGAACAATGCTTTCCCAGGGCAGATGGAGCACCCGCTCTGGGACTATTCCAGGGAAAGCAGGGAGTTAAGGAGCACAATCTGTGAGGCACAGTGGATTACCTAATCTACCTCATGGGTATTTTTAATGGATTAGTAGGTATTAGAGTGGGATACTGCAAATATCCCATGGAAATTTGGAAGTGAGAGAGAACAATCAACTAGCTGCAAAAGCAGTGTAAGGGTTGTCCCAGAGGTATTGAAGGATTACAGAAGGAGCTAAATCAAGGTTGATTTTAAGAGATGTTGGTAGACAGCTATCCAAGCTGAATAAAAACAAGGTCTCAAATGTGCAGGCTTAAAAATGGAACAAGAAAACAGACACCAACCCTTACAGCATCTGTACTGCCAGTGCACCCAGCACAGCAAAGCACCTGTACACACACACACAGGGCTTCCAGCATTAAAAAAAATTACTGACTACTCAGAACATCATCTGTTCTTGGAAGAAGCCTAGGTCAGTATTCAGGAGAGGGATTTTTAAAGCTGTTTCATCCTCAAGTGATGATGATGATAGCCCTCCAAAGCCTCCTGTTTGTGCATCTCTTGCCTGGGTGATGCACTCTTGGTAAGGCTTCAGCAAAGGGAGGGGGAAAATAAGCTCCCAGGCTTGTCCAGCTTCGTATTTGCTCTCATTACCAACAGTAATAGCAGGAGGGCAGCAAGGCTTCCTGAGCAAGTGCATATCACAAACCAGCACAAGCCAGGCATCTCCTCCCCAGCAGCAACGTGAAGCATCAGACCCACGCTGAGCAGCCACCCCCACATTCCTCCACCTGAGAAGACTTCCCTCCTACCTCTGTCAGGATCCTGGCAGGCAACTGCATCTCCCATGGGCCCTGCAGCTGGGGGGCACAGCTCTGCCTGCCTGGGGAGCTGTGCTGGGCTCAGGAATAGTCCAGTCCTTTTGCTTTTACTCAGGACCTCAGAGCTCACCTTTGGTCCATCTCCCACATCCAGCCAGGGCACTTTGCACTCCCAGAGCTGCCACTCTCCTCCAGCTGGGCAGGCTCAGAAGCCTTTGGCACACTGCCTTTCCTCATTTCCCAGCCCTGTTACCCTGCTTTTGAAGGGGGTAGCCCTTCAATCAGGAAGGATTGCACACAAAGTATTTTGAATCCCCACAGTTAAACATGCACAGGGTGTTTAACCATGTCCTGACTCTCACCACAAACCTTTGTGCAGGCAGCTGCCCCTCCTGCCCCACCTCAGACCAAACCCCAGGACTCACCACAGCCTGGAAAAAACCCTTTACAATGCAAAATGCTCAATTCCTGTACAAGCTCTGGTTCCACAATATCTGTAAATTCACGCAGATTTTTAAGGTGGGTCGGAGAGGAACCCCAAGTGCTGGAAACCCCCACACTCCTGGCAGCAGCTCAGGAGGGCAGCAACCTACCTGAGAAACCACAGCACCATCCTCCTCCTCCTCGCAGCCAAACAGCCCTCAAAAGCAAGGGTGGGGCTGCTCTATAGGAGACATCCCCTCCCATCTCATCCCCCACCATCCAACGGGTGGGGCTGCTGGAGTGTCCCCCAGGTGAGCCCACTTAGCAATTTTCCCTGCACACCAGCTGGCAGCTGTGGAAATGCCTCCCCTGGTGCCCCTTGGTTGCTCTCACTTCTCACCTGCCCACCAGAGGCACAAAGGTCTGGTGCCCCAATATCCAGGATGGGACCTGTCTGGGAAAACACGCTCCCAAATCCTGAGCCATCTAATCCCCTTAGCTGAAAATGAGCTGAGCCAAATTAATTTGGATGGGTTAACACGAGCTCCTCTGTTCATATCAAATCCATTACCCTGTCTTGGAAGTATTGCTAACAGCAACAAAATATCTGGACTTGTCATTTTTATCAAAGTGACAACAACAAGGTGTTTTCCCTCCCCCCCCCTCCCGTGTTTTTTCAATTTTTTATGAATTAGTCACACTTCCTCATCACTGTTTACAGACTCTTGTCTTTAAAGGATACCACAGCATGTAATTCCTGGATTGAATCCAGTTGGACATGCCCAGCATGAGGGGAAAAAAAAACCCCAAAAGAAACAAAATGGCCAGGTTGTGACGTTCTAAACTTGCACAAATATTGAAGTGAGGGCTGGGCCATCAGGGAGCAGCAGGGGACAGCCCTGCTGTGGTCACCCCTCCACGGGAGGATTCTCTGAGTGTGCTGGACATGGTGCTTCATCCCCCAGCACAGTGCAAAGTCCATGGCTGGGGTCTCCAAGGGAGAGAAGGTCACTCTGTTCTTGTTACTTCTCTCAAGTCCTCTCTGGAGATACATTTTTTTTTTTCCCCCAGTGTCCAGCTTATCCTTCCCAATAAAGCCTTCTATCAGGGCCTTTGCCAGTGCCTCCCATCATCACCTCCCCACAGCACACACTCAGTCCTTTCCTTACCCTGTGAAGGGCACGTGGATCTTGGGCTGGGCTCAGAGTTTTGGGGCTGCACAGTGCCCAAGGCTTATGCTCAGTGGCAGTCAGGACAATTTACAGTGCGAGGAGTGAAAAAAAGGGAGTGAGTCAGGCCTGAAAATATCATGACATTCCCATTAAAATCATGAGTCTGCACTGGGACTCCTGAGAAGCAAAGCACACACACACAAATGAGCCTCCCCCTGTTAAACATGGGATTATAAATTTTCATCCCTTAGTTTTCTGAGGCTCTTGGATGTGCTTTGTTCAGGTTGTTCTGCCCTTTCTCCACAGTCTGAAGAAAGTAAAAGCCTTGGGAAATTCAGCGATGACTGAGGATTGCAAGAGTTTAGTAGGAAAAAGAATTCGAGTTTCTAAGTTGTTCACTCCTGAAAGATTGACCCCTGTGCTGGTGTTTCCGTTATTTCAGTAAGGATTGATTTGAAAAAATGTCCTGGAAATCCAGCAGGACAAAAGTTGGGGTTGCTTTTTACCCGAGAACCCCTTTATTAAGACATAAAACTAACTGCCCTTTGTTCCCCACAATAATTGATTTCACCCAGGATGCATGGATCAGTGGATCTTGCAGAGCTTTCTCGTATATATTCATCTCCAGCAACTCATCAACAAAATAATCACACATTATTAACTGGAGTACTCACCAATTTATTTTTATTTTCTTCAAACACTAGCAAGTTGCTACTGTGCAACAGGGAAGAAAAAAACATGTAGGGGAACTTGTGATGAATGTTCTATTTTTGCTATGAAAGGAGGAGAAAGAAGAAGGATTCAGCCCATAGCCTACCTTCTCCCTCAGTTCCAAAAATTTCCTACCAAAATGAGACCTTTTTCCAGGGGGCAGGAGATTTGGCTTTCCTGGAGACCCTCCAGAACCTGGGGCAGCCTCCTCTCCTGCTGTGACATCTTTGACACGTTCATCCACAGCGAATATATTATCTGCCACATACCATGTCTTAAAAAATATTCAGCCAGTGATCAAATTTACAAAATTTCAGGGTTTTTTTGGGAAGGACATGGAGGAATGCCTTCCTGCTCCATCCACCAGAAGGGGAACTATTTGTGAGCAAAATCAGCGCTCATTAATTAAGAGCCTGTCCTGTGGCTGTACCCCTGCATTTCTCTGCAGCAAGAAGTGGGCTCATCTGCCTTTTCCCTGGGGGATTTCACAGGACACCACAGCCAAAGGAAAGGTCGTGGTTTGCTGACCAAGCAGGGGGCCAGAGTGCTGAAGGTCTGTTCTCACTAATAGTATCAGGAGGCAGAACTCCCCAGTGCCATTCCTGGGGCTGCCGTGGGTTTTCACTCTCATCCCCAACAAGCTGCCCTCTCTTGGTGTCCCTGAGCTGTGACGTGGTGGCCCAACATCCCCCAGGTGGTGGGGAAGATTTGTTGGTCAGCATTTGTAGAGCACAGGGTCCCTGCTGCTATCTGTCACACAGGGCCTGTAATGCCACTGGAGAACAAATTCTATCTGTGCACAATCAACATCACACCCAGCTCAGCCCTGGTTTGAAAACCCTTTTTGGCCAGTGATGATGTCCAGAGCAGAGAGAGCACAGCTTGATTTCCAGAGCCCAGGCTGAGCTGGCGGAGCTGGCAGGTAGAAATATCTTGTTTTGACTGGTAAACTGAGCAAGTTTGACATGGAAACCACTGAGGGAGAATAAATATGGAACAACAAGATGTGATTTTACAGAGGCTCTTCTCCAACTAAAACTGTACTCAGAGCCATCCCAGACTTGAACTAAGAGGTCCTGAGGTCTGGGGAGGGAAATTCTGGACACGGTAGGTTTGGCTGAGGCCTGACCCTGTCACAAGCAGGGACATCTATAAGAGAACAATTAGTTAACAGCACAATTCCTGCAGGACTGCAAAGCACAGGAAGGGGAGGGGAGGGGGGGAAAATATCAGAGAAGAAAAAGAGTTTTTAGCTCTGACACAGAACCAAGGAGAAATGCCAAAACCAGAAAAACAGCCTATAGGAACTGCGTGATCAGTGTTTCCCAAACCAGCCTGAAATTCAGACCCTGCTCAGAGCAAACAGCAGCGCTCCCACATCCTGGGAGGAAGGGCTGGCTGAGAAGAGCTCTGCTGCCTTCCATTTAATGGGAACAGTACCCATCCCTGGATCCATCCCTGGATCATCACAATACCTGTTTATCTGACCAATCTGTTCATGCTGTGGAGCTCCACCATCCAACATCTCTGTTTCTCACTTGTGTGGTGTCAGTGCCTTTAATGAACCTCATGCCATCATTAAGCACATCCTTTGTCTTGTCCATGTTTCTAGTAATGCTTTACCAAGTGCATGAACTATCCAGACATAAAGAGACACTTGAAAACCTCCACCAAGGGCTCTCTGCAAGAATGGATCTTACAGACCAAAGAACCATTTACATCCCTTCAGCCTGATGCAGCAGTAGCCTCCAATTTTTTTTTTCTTTGAACCAGATTTAGGTAAGAAAAGTGACATGAACACAGAGAGTCTCCTTCACGTGGCAGTAAAACTATAGCATATTCCTTGGCTTTTATGTTTTGTGTTGTTTGGGTTAAAAATATTTTTTCTGCCTTGCTGGGGTACTGGGAGTCTTAAGAAATGAACAATGCAGATGTGTAAA
Source organism: Pyrocephalus nanus (assembly GCA_038380795.1). Classification (NCBI taxonomy): domain Eukaryota; kingdom Metazoa; phylum Chordata; class Aves; order Passeriformes; family Tyrannidae; genus Pyrocephalus; species Pyrocephalus nanus. Next base: position 18,300,235 of record CM076274.1, on the reverse strand, counting down.
GCTGCTCTGATGAACAGCTCTAGGGTTCTGGAATGCATTTTGAGTAATCAGAAGGACTTCTACTAATGCATTTTACACTCTTTTTTCTATTTTGCTTTCAGTGACAGTCCCTCGAAGGCAACTTTGCCAGCAGGAATAATCTCAGAAATGGTGAGTGTTATGTAGATGTTAGTCCAGGAGGAAGATGGGTCCAGGTGAGGTGGCAAACATCCTCCAGACTCGCTATAAACAACCATCTGCTTTTAGGCAGTTAATTAATTAAGAGGTATTGGAATTATTCTACTAATCAGTAACTCGAGTGCATTGCATTTTGTGGTAAAAAACCCTACACCTTAGAGTAGAGGCAAAAGGAATGGAATAAACGCTTTGGGAAAGTGATGATGACATCTCCTCTTTAAGAGAGAGAGATCTGAGAGCCCTTTGCTGGCCACAGTGCCAAGGACCAGTGCAGCAGTGCTGGAAAGCAGCTGTGCCAGGGCCTGAGCAGAGCTGCAGGCAGAGGCTGCACCAGCCAAGGCTGAGGAGGAAGGAGAAGGGCAAGCAGATGCAATTATGTGGCACAGGCTTTGGCATGAGCATGGGAGTCAACACCTCCAGTGCTCCAGGGAAAGGATACCAAATCCAGGATGCCAAATCCCACAAACAGCACCTGGCACTGCCAGGCACAGCTCTAGGGCAGACACAGGGACTGCTCAGGAACCCAAGACCAGTTGGACACCAGGCTGAGGCTCAGGGGAACTCCACTGCTGTCTGCAAAACACCCCCCAAAAGTCCCTCTGCTGCTCTGTGCCAGAGATTCCTGGAGAATAAGTGGGGCCACATGTAAATGCACAAATAAAAAAAAAAAAAAAAAGCCAGAGGTTCACAAGCTCAGTCACACTGGAGGAAGGTCTAATATTCTAAAATATTATTGCACCCCCAAAAAAATAAATTAAGAGAAAACAAAATGGATGAAAGTTTTCCTTGTTTGACAGAGGATGGATTTGCCCTGGGGTAGCCATGCAGTGAGTGAGGGGGAAGCCTCCAGGGAAGGAAAGGTGTTTATGTGGCTGAGCTCTGTTCTGCAGGACTGGACGTGTGTGGGGGTTCCTGTGCAAGCCACCCAAACCTCCCAGGTAGCTGTGAACTCTGTGTGTCTCTCTCTTGAACACTCACAGCTGTGGCTGAAAGCAATAGGAGCTGTGCTCCAAACCTGCAGTGCCTGGAAAATCACATTTGGAATGGGCACCCCTCAGCAGGGGAAACCTTTGACCTCTTGGAGGGGAGGTGTGAACATGTCCATGCTGTACTGGTCTGCTTGAAACAGTTATAAAAACAGCTGAGTCTGTGCTGTGAGCAGGTCTGAGCACAGAGCTGTGGAGAAAACACGAGTCCAAGGTGGTCTTTGACTGCTCAGTCCCAGGTTTTGCATCAGACAAACACCTCACTCCAGCCTGCCCCAGTCACCTGCCATGACCTTGGTCCCCATGCCCCAGCCTGTCCCCTTCTTGACTGCAGGGAATGGGGCAGGTCAGCCCCGTGTGTAAATGGCATCTCTGGTGTGCTCTGTGAGGCTGCTCAGGTGGAAGTGACTCCCAGACCTTGCCCCCTGATGAACCCTCACAAGGGCACCAAATATAGATCCGTGGAGAAACCCTAATTCTGGCTTTTATGAAGTCCTGCCTGTCTGACTTTACAGCCTCAAAGTCCTTTTCACAGCATGTATTTCCTATAAAAAGAGCAAAGTGAAAAAAATAGAAATTCCATCATGTGGCAATGTGTTAACATCCACATATGTCCCAAGAAGGACTGGATCCTTTCATTTCCTGCCACTTCAGTTAATGAAGTAAGACACAACAGCAGGAGGTTGTCATCTTCCTTCTGGATTAGCCCTAGAGAGGATGTGACCCATGGTTTGGAGCCAGGAGTCACATAAATTGGGGGGCAGTGAGGGCTGCACAGATGCAGCCACTTTGACTGACCAAGAACGTCCTTCTCTTAATACTCTTTTTTTCAGGAAGTAAAGTGGGACTACTGGCAGCCCTGGTGGCATATCCACCTTTCCTTTGGCCTTGAGTGACGCTGGGGTTTACAGACTCTCCAGACAGCTCCTGCCTCTCCTTCCTCAATTGACTCCTTTCCCCTGCCTGATCCATAATTGCCCCTCTGCTTTCAAATCCAGAGCTGCTCTTCTGCCCAGCCATGGCACAAGGGTGGAAGGGTGATATTTCCCACTCTAGTCAGGCTCTGTGAAGTGCAGCATTTCAGGTTTAACTGTGTGTCCAGCTCTGGGCAATTCCTCCTGCAGGCAGGGAAAGGGCTGTCCCTGGTGGGATGAGAGCTTTCCTGCTAAGTCTCAATTCCCTGCCCCAAAAGAGTTGGCTCAAGGCATCTCAGAAGGAAAGGGAAAATTGAATCTGGCTGCTCTGAGATTTAAACGCTTTTGCCACAGAAGAGGAGGGGAAGAGAGCTGGAGAGCTGAGAATTAAACCCTAGAAAGGCAGGTTTGCAGCTCCTGTGGTTCCCAGGACAGGCAGCCCAGGACCAGCACCCTCTTGCAGCCCCACACCCTGATCCTGGGATGCTCTGGGATGCTGCCCCAGCACTGGAGGCAGTGGGGCCACAGCCCTTGTGCCAGCCAGGTTGTTGGTGGCCCTGGGTGCTCCTGCACATGGGCCAGCCCTGCCCTGGGTGCTCCCAGATTCATCCCCCAGCATTTTAGGAGAGGAAAAAAAAATCCACTCCATCATGTACATGCCTTGGCTTGATCTCAGAAATTTCTGAATCATTTTTCCTAAAACCTCCCCCCCTCCCCATGAAAAATCTAGCAAGGTAGCTGCATGGAAAAGGCAGTGGGAAACAGGGACATTTTGGGGAAGCCTTGACAACGTGCAGTACCAGCAGCCTTCACTAGGTAAGAAACCAAACTCCCATTCCTGCCAGTGCAGGGCCATAAAGCCCAGCTGTTTTCCAGCCACACAGGGCTGGTGGGGCAGGTTTTGGGCCCCCCTGTGTCCTGCTGTCCCCGTGCCAGCCGGTGTGCCCACTCTGCCTGCCAGCCCCTGAACCACCGACGATGCTTCACTGCAACACTTTATGCATCAGCAATCATTTATTTTTACAGTTCTGGGTTTCAAGGGATGCTGTTAGGCAGGGAGAGGCTGAGGATTTCATCCCCAGGTCCTCTGAATTTGGAGTGGCCTTTCAAGAAGAGATGCTGGGGAACAAACAGGACGTGGGGACAGGGTGAGTCCCCCACAGGGTGGAGGTGTGATGGAGCAGAGAGGAGCTGAGAGCAGCAGGGGCAGGGGACAGAAAGGAGGAAGGCCAAGACATTGCAGCTAAGGAGGGGTTGGAATGGCCAGGGAGAGTGGTGAGACTGAGCGAGGGTGATGAGAGCTGGGAAGCCAAGTCCTTGTCACAGAGCAGGTGAGGAGCAGGACACAGGCCCATTTCAATCCAAGACCCCTTAAATGTTAACTCTCCTTAGGGAAGTTTGAATTAAAAATGGGGTAAGGAAAGCTGCTGGATCCACAGGCATGAAATCACGGGGTTTACTGTGCAATCCCAAGGGCTTCCCGGTCATCCTGCTTTTCAGCTGGCATTTTCAGACACTGGGTGTGCCACCCAGGACAAACACTGGGAATCTGCACTCTTGGAGGGCTGGCAGCAAGGAGTAGAGGATGCCCTCACCTTGCTTTTTGGATACCAAGGTCTGCAAATGATGCTGGAAAACCATAAAGGGCCATCTGCTTGGAACTCTTGCAAAGTTTTGGGCTGGAAATGTTGCACCAACAGAGAGCAGCTGAGTCACTGAGCTGATTTGGGATCTTCCTGCCATTCCTTCATTGCCTTCTCTACCCTGGGGCAATATGGTCTTCTTTTGCTTTCTTTTTCCTTGTTTCTTTTTTTTTTTTTTTTTCTTCTATGGAACTAGTGCTTCTCAAAGTGAGTGCCTAAGAGCACTTACAAGAACCAGCATGCTGCTCTGAAAGCTCCCTCTCTCCCCTTCCCACAAGCCCTGCAATGCTTCCTAGACATCATCTGCAGCATTCCCTGCCCATCCAGTCCTAAATCGTGAGCATCCTGCTTGTCTTACTGTGGTGTAATTATTGTGATGTACAAATTGCCCCTGTTCTGTCCATACCTCAAGCCAGGGCCAGCTGGGTGGCACCCACCTGTGATTTGATCTCCCTGTGAGATACCTTGTCCTGTTCCAAAGACCATTTTTTCTGCGTTGTTGCTGATCCTGCAGTAGCAGGGCAGAGATTTCCCTCTTGCTCCTGTCCTGCAAATCCCTCATCGAAGCAGTTCCAGACTCCTGTCACCATCCTGGCCACCCTTAGAGGGGCTTTGCCCTTTCATCCCCAGCCATCTCCGTGCTCAGCCCATGAGAGCTGGGCTCTGTGGTCCCTCCTGATGCTGTCCCACATCTCTCCAGCTGCTCTGGGGATTAGGGACAGTGGCTGAGATATAAGAGGGGTCTGTCCTGGGCTGCCCAGGATGGAAGGTTTATCACCTGTTCCCCAAGGGCTGATGTACCTGGACACCCTTCAACACCAGCCCCTCCACTTCACAGACCCCCGGGCTGCCTCCACCGCGCCAGGATGGCTTTCCAGAGGAGTTGCTCCCAGATTTTTCCATCAGCCCTGCACGGCTCCAGCTTTCCCCCTGTGTGTCCCCCCTGTTCAGCCCAGCTCCCCAGGTGAGCACAGAGCACTCACTGCCACGAGAGCCGACCTGCTCGTGGGCCTAATGGGTTTCCAGGGGGGTGGGGGAGAGGGAGGAGAGCGAGTGGCTGACACTTCTCAGCCACTCAGCTCGGCCCAGAGCTAACGAGGCATCTCAAAATTAAAAAGTGAACTGCAATCCCCAGCAGGCCTGTCCTCCTTTTGGCATTAGTCGGAGTTCTCTTTCTCTCTCTCAAAAAAAAAAAAAAAAAAAAAAAAAAAAAAAAAAAAAAAAAGAGGACTGGGGAGCCGGGAGATGCATTTGGAGCCGTGGAAGAGCCACATCCTTGGAAGGGTGGGGGTGCTGGGAAGAGGCAGACAGCCTTGGGGCTGCTGTGCCATGGGAACACTGGCTCTTTTACACAGGCTGTGAGATGCCAGCTCACCCCTGAGGTGCAGGGAGGGCAAATGGTACATGGGAACAGGTTCTTCACCTCCAAAGGTCCCTCCTGGATGGGGGACAGTGCAGGGTGATTGCCACTGGGCACTCATGTGGATGGCAAGAAGGAAACAACGCTGCTGGAGGAGGAAAACGTGGGGAAAAGCAAGCAGGGAAAGAGTGGAGAAGGGAGGAAGGGAGGGCAGCCTGGTTTATTGCTTCTGTGGGTGGCATTTCTCCAGTGAGAATCCGTCTGGGAAGGACTTTTCTGTGCCCACAACTTTGGGGTGCCCAGCACTGGCTGCTCTGACCTTCCTGCCCCCGGTGCCCTCATCCTTGAGCCTCAGAGGGCTGAAGGCTCTGCCTTGTGGAGGTGCTCTCTGGAGCAGCTTAGCCTGGCTCACAGGCAGCTCAGTGGCAGCTGCTTTGCCCCACTCCACTCCCACAGGCAGCTGCCTGTCCAGTCCCCTGTCACAGCTGGGCCAGCCCTGAGGCAGCTCTGTGACATCCATGGCTCCAAGCAGGACCTGCCACCCCTCTGAGATGCTCTCTTGGCCATTCACAGCTCACCCTGATGGGTTTTCCCAGGAGAGGAGCACAAGAGAGTGGAGGGATCATCTCCCCCAGCAGAGGTGGCTTGTCCCCATTTTGCCCAGCTGGAAGGCAGAGGAGGGCAGGGAGGACAGTCCTGGTGGAGCACAAGGTGGGCTACAGGGCAGTGTCCTGGAGAACAACCCAGTCCTCATTGTGGAACTGGAGTTCAGCCCAGTTCCACACATCCCTGAGAGCTGCATAAAGACACAAATTCCAGGGCTATACCCAGAGTGTGCCTTTCCCATGGAATCACAGAATATCCTGAGTTGGAAGGGACCCACAAGGATCTGGACAACTGAGATCAACTCCTGGCCCCACACAGGACAACCCAAGAATCACACCATGCACCTGAAAGTATTGTCCAAATGCTCCTGGAGCTCTGGCAGCCTTGGGGCTGTGCCCAAAACCCTGGGGAGCCTGTTCAGTGCCCAACCACCCTCTGGGGGAAAAAACCTTCCCTTAATATCCACCCCAAACCCGCCCTGACTCAGATTCCTGCTGTTCCTTTAGGTCCTATCACTGTTCCAGCTGCACACAACTTACTGGGGGGAATTTCACCCTGTCCACAGTAGGACTGTGGATGAACTGGAAGGCACACAGAGTTAGACACATCCTGACACGATCCCACCGGATTTCTCCTGGCAGTGGGTTTGGTGCAGAATCTCAGGGAACTGGTGAGCCCTGGGGACAGCAGTGGTACCAGGAAACATGCACCTCTTTCCCCTGGGCTTGTAGTGCCAGTGATCTCCAGCTTCCAGGCTCATGTCTCAGCCCAGCTGTAAACACTGCAGGGGCAATTTTGTCCAGGTAAGCTTGTCCTCAGGGGGAGGGGGAGCAGACACGCTGACAGCTTGGGCATTCCTGCACACTGAGCACCAAAGGCACAGTCACTGGTGCTGCCCACCAGGACTCTGCACTCATGAGCAAGGGGAAAGACAAGAAAGGGTGAAGGGCAGCAGCGAGGTGATGACAGGAAAGAGGGTTATTGTCATATTTCTATCTCTTTGCTCGAGCCAGGGGAAATGCAATTTGTGCCTCGGGAATTCAGGGTAAAATCAAATAAAACGCGGTGGTTGCCCAAGCCCATCCATTCTGGAGTCCAGAAGGACGCAGCGCCTGCCGAGCCCAGGCTGAGCATCACCCACATCTGGCAGGGTCAGCAGAGCCACCACAGCCCTGCCCGGGCTGAAGGAGGGGCTGGCACATGTCCTGGGGGGCAGCTGGATGCCCCAGGGACCTGGCATCAGGGCAGACAGGATCTGAAATGGGCCTGGGCTGCTGGACCTCCAGCCCCACAGCTGCCCCTGCTCCCCCTCTGCCCTGTGCCTCTGGGAAGCCGGATCACCCTCTGTTTTACTGTGTCATCATCATCTCCACGCCTTACAAAGATGGGTTTCTTCCAGTTTTGTGTCATCTCCGCAGTTCTCCCCCTCATAAAATGTGACTGCACCAATTTCTGCGATCAGGGCCGGTCAGGTAACAGGGACACACTTCACGTTTCCCAGGCAGAGCTTTTAAATCCAATCCGTCCATACCCCACGCTCGAAGGAGAGAGGGGAGTGGGGGAACTCCTGTTTCCTTGCAGAAGGGTGCAAGCCCCTCCAAAGAGACTCCTCACTGCACTGAGGTGACCTCCCAGATGCTTCTGAGCACTCTGGAGGGATGAGCATCTCCCCCAGCCCACAGCCCTCCCTGAGGCCAGGGTCCAGCAGCACCCAGTGGTGCCACCTGAAAGCCCCTGTCCCACCCCAGGATAGAACAAGGAGACAAGGGCAGTGGGGACGGTGTATGTGAGGGTAAAGGGGTGGTGAGTGAGTGGGGGAAGGTCTGGGTGAGGGGCAGGGACACCAGAGGTCTCAGGGTGAGATGGGTTCTGGAATGCAGTCATGGGAAACTGCACTACACTGGGGTGCCTTCAGAACCTGATGAAATCAGGGAGGATACTCCTCGGCTCCCATCCTCAAGGAACTATGGATCAGGCCTTTTGGGAGAACACTCTTCCCTTGAATCACCATGTAATTGGCCCTGGCCTGTCTTGCCCTGGAGAACACAATCATGAATCTGTTTCCCATCAGTCATCTGGAGAGGGACATCTCGATCTGTACCTGTCCTCCTGCGGGCTGAACATCCCCAACCCCACACAACTCCTCGTGAGGAGGAAATAACATTGCCAAGAAAAGACATAAAACAGCCAATCTTGGCAGGCTGAAGTCCTCCAAATCCCCCTCCCTGTGCAGTCAGCTGTGCTTCTCCACTGCCTGCTCCTCTCCAAGAAATGAACCTCAACTGGCTCACAGCTGTGCCCAGGAGCAAGGATTTTCCATGTTTCATCTCTACCAAGCACCTGTCATTGTCCTTTTTGATCATAGGACACAAGAGAGGAATTGCAGATCCTTGCACCTTCTACTGAATAGCCATCAGCTCCCCAGGGAATATTTTATCCCATATTGTTGCCGAGGAGGCAGCCTCGCAGACCATGCAACAGCCCTGCCAGCAACCACCCCAACCCTCCCCGGGGAAAAGAGCCAAAATATCTGGCATGGGGAACAGAAGTGGAGGAGGGATGACTTGTCTGTGATGGAGGAAGGTTTGGAGCAGAGGAAAAGCTGGGTGTATCTGTCCCAGCAAAATAACCCCAAGAAGGATCACACCACGGACAACCCACCCGTCTGCAGAAATGGTGACGGTGGAGGGAGAATGGCCAGTGAGAGGAGAAGGGAAACCAGGAGGTGAGAAGGAAATGTGAGGGAGAAGGGAAGAAGGACGTGAGGGCACGCAAACAGGACGGGGGGGGTTGGAGTGTTCCATGAGGTTGGTGTGTGTAGCCAGGCTGGCAGCACCGGCACACCACAGCCCCCGTGCTCTGCCCCCGGCAAGCATTGTCACCGTACCTCCAAAGTCAGGCCTGAGGCGGACATCATAGCCCTTCAGCAGTTTGTCCACAATCTCTTTCACCACAGAAATATTTCCAGTGGATGGGCTGAAAGACAAGAGAAGAGAGTTTCTGTCATCCCGTGTGCCATTGGCAGCTTGGGCAGGGGTCCTGGCCAGGCAGCAGCACCGCAGCATCCTTCACACCCCGGGGCACCACAACACCCCTGTGTGCTACAGACACCCCAGCCACGGGCACAGCCTCCCTGTTTTCTGTCTCACTTGTGTTTTCTGCCCTTGGCACAGCCCCCAGCCTGCACACAAGCCCTGGCCGTGCTGGGTTCTTGCTCCTGGTCTCACACTACACAGCACGGGCTTGTCTTGCCCTGAGGTCCTCACTGCACAAGTGCCCCCTGCACCATCACACCCCCCAGTGCAACCTCTGCTCCTCACTGCATGCAAGTGTTTCTTCATATTATTGAAAAGGACAAAACAACACTCCTTTTTTTTTTCATACAGCCTCAACATAGGGCTGATCTTTCTGTCACTCAGCATCACCGTGACTTCTTAGCAACGCAGATCAAGAGGCAGAGACAGGGAGGGAGAGTCCATCTTCCCCTCTGTGTGCCAGAGCAGCAATCCTTTCCCTCCCAACCCTTCAAGTTGCACTCGGGGGGGGGGGGGGGGGGGGCAGCCATCCTCCCTTCCCCCAATCCAGCCATTACAGCAGGAGGGGAGCTCTCTCTAAAACCAGCCCAAGAGCCAAACCAAAACCGAAGGTGGGAAACCAGAAAGCAGGGGATGCTAAAAATATTGAACCTATTCAGTGCTGCGGGGTAAATAGGTTTTTCTGCCTGAATACCCAGCCTCTGTGCCACCCTCGTCCCCTGCTTTGCATGAGAATAGAGACCCTGCCGGTGACAACCGCTGCTCTTTGCAGTCACCCACCACAACAGCATGTCTCCCTGTCAACACCGCCTCCCACATCCATCCCAGTCAAGCTGGAAAGCTGCACCATAAGCACTGCCTCTGCCAGCCAGCCCCGTGCCTTGCTGGGCACTGGGGTTTGGCTTGACATGTCCGTGTGTCTGCACACACACAGATAGACAGACAGACAGGCAGACAGGCAGACAGACAGACAGGCTGACAGACAGACAGACAGACAGATGTGCTGTCCCTGCTGCATGGGGGGTGTTTGGACCCCCTGCCCATGCACATGGACATGCAGGCACATGGAAGCACTGGAGCTCAAGGGTGCAGTTGAGGAAAGTGCACAGACCTGTGTGTGTGACCACATCCCAGTCGGTGACTGGAGGTGACTGGAGGTGACTGGAGGTGACAGTGGGTGCAGACCTTGCTCCGCTGGGATGTGATGAGACACTGGGCCGTGCACACAATTTACACAGAAGCACAGAGGTGGGCATTCGTGGGTGCCTGAGCCTGGGTTCCCAGGTGCCCAGGCTCTCCACAGAGGTGTGGGTAGAGGCATTTAGGATCACTGGGGCGTCACTCTGGGAGTGTGTGTGTGCAGGGATTTCTCAGCCAGGCAGGGATGTGCAAATATGAGACAGCACACACAGTTCCCAGGCCCAGCTCTGCTGCATGGACAGACCACTGAGCACTTGTGCTGTGTCTGAGCTCTGTTTCTGAGCATGCACCTGAGCTCTTCATTGCTTTGTTTTAATCACTGTGGAAAGGCCAGGGAGGTGCACACGGGTGGGCATTGTCACAACACTGTGTCTAGGCTTGCAGTGTCCACTTGCACCTGTGGATTTCCCTGCAGTGTGTGAGGATTTGCAGCAGGCTCATGAACTGTCACTGTGTGTTACTGACAGTGTGCACCAGCATTTGTTCATCTCTGGAAGCCATTCCTACAGGTACATGCATTTCCATGTTCATAGATTTCCACATTCATAATATGGGCACGATGTGTTTCTCAAGGGATTTAGACACTTCTGTTTAGCTTCCTACAGGACATAAACTCAGGAAGTGGTGTCAGCCCTTTAATCCAGGCAGGGAAATTGAGGCAGAGACAGTAACCAGTGTGCCAGGGGCTCTGCAGAGTGGAAAGAGGGACATGGAGGGGGGTCTTTCCTCCTCGGCAACTACAAGTTGGCCTAGTGAGGGGATAAACTGGCATCATGATTAAGGGCAAGGTCTTTTTCTCCTCAATGCTCCTTTTGAAAAGCCCCGTTCCTCCTGCTGAACTGGCAAGTCGTGCGTTTGCCCAGCTGTGGGCGAGCAGCTGCATGTCAGAGCTATTCCTGGCAAATGTGGGTCTGCATCCGCTCGGGGAGCGCGCACATCCCGCCCGTGAACTGAATTCCGGAGTGCCGTGTCCCTGATTCCGTGTGGGTGGGCATGTGCTTCGCACGGATACCCGTACACTCGCAGCCAGGCAGCCACATCCACGCGCCCCGTGCTGCTGCCTGGGGTGTGTGGGAGTAGCTGAAGGAAGGCATGTGCACACGGGAGAGCGTTTTTTGTCCGGGCTGTGCCCGGCCAGACAGGCAGACTGCAGGTGATTATCAGCCCCGGGCACGAGCAGGTCTGAACACACACACACACACATGGGAAGGGGTTTGCTGTGGGCATCACTCTGCACACACATTCCCTGTGCATCCCCACACGCAGTTGGGACCACGCATCGTGAATGGTGTGGGCAAGGTGGGCGCTCCTCTGCGCATGTGCTTGTTTATAACTATGGGAACACAAATCTGGGCATCCACAGCCCCTGCAAAGGCTGTGCAGGGACCTGCATGTGCGCCTGAGCCGGGTGCAGGGCTGGGCAAGGAAATGCCACGGTAACCTCCCCATCCCCATCGCCAGCTCCTCAGCAGAGCCGGTGCACGCCTGGCATCAGCACCGAGGTACAAACCCACCTGCCCGCCGGTGCGAGGAGGGAGGGCGAGGAGGAGGAGGAGGAGGCAGCGCTACTCCTGTGTGTGAGGGCAGTGGATAAGCACCGTGTGGGAGCAAACAGGTGCTCTCTGCACACCGTGTCCAGGCTGAGTGGGTGCCTGCCCCTCCGTCTGCCTGCACCACTCGCGGTGCTCCCGGCGCTCAGCGGGAGCAGCTGCATCTGGAGCACACGCAGGGCGCTCTGTGCCAGCTTTTTAGGGTGCCACGCAGAGCAGGTAGAGCGTGGCCGTGCCCTGTGCAGTGCCACACACGCGTGTGCCCCCGGAGGGGCGCGGATGAACGCGCACACGCGGGGATGGGTGGGCAGGGATGGCATCCACATGCCGTAAATCCGCGGCCGTGGGCATCGCCCGCGGAGCGCCGCAGAGCCGGGGCTGTGGCACGGCCCGGCACGGCCCGGCACGGCCGTGAGTGGGGGCTGCGTGTGCGCTGCGTGTGTGCGGGCACAGGCACGGCCGAGCCAGCCCCGTGCCCGGCGCTGCCGCCGCTCCCACGGACACCATGTTCCCCAGGAAAAACGCTTCGCTTTGGCCATTTCCCCCCCTGGATTGAGCACGGGGGAAGGGGGGAACGCGCACACACAAACACACACACACACACAGGAGCGCGCTGCAAGTGGGCTGCGAGGTGGGCTCCGTCTGCAGAGCGTGCTCCGCATCTCATGGATGAGCATCCCTCCTCCTCCTCCCCCAAAAACGACATGGACTGGCAAATAACAATAGCGGGCAGCAGGGGAAGCAATGTGGGGTAAGAACCCCTTCCCCTTTCCCACATAACAGCTCGATGGAGAAAACCCCGAACAACACAAACAAATCCTGTGTCAGCCCCCCTGTCCCCGCAGCCTGGGATCGCAATCCTTACCTTTGCGCACAGCAGGCGAGACAAAGAGCTGCTAAAGCAGAGACAATTCCACTCAATCTGTCTGCCTGAAATGTCCACATTTCCACAAAGACGAAGGATGAAAAAAAAAATCTTTGGAGGGGAGGGGAAAGAAAGATGGATCTTCTGAAATCCCCCTCCAAAAAAAGGGGGGGAGGGAAAAAAGAAACCAACCCCCCCCCCAGTTAATGATTTCCTAGAGAAAAAGAATAATGAAAAAAAAATAAAAAATGTGGGGGAAAAATATCCCCCCCCTCCTTCAGTGCCAGTCAAAGAATTCGTTTCTTCTTCCTTTCAGCATCCTCTCAACAAGAGACATCCTCTGGCAATGGAGAAAATCCCAAGAGAAAGCAAAATAAAATGCCCCAAAATGGGCTCAGCAAAACGTGGAATCGAATCTCACAGGTACGCAGAAGAAAAAGAAGAAGAAAAAATAAAATGAAAAAAAAAAAAAGAAAAAATGAAAAAAAAAAAAACCCACCACAACTCAGTGTCCCCTGAGCACTCCACTTGGATTATTTTTCCTCCTGCTCTTTTACCATCCGGTTCTGCAGATGTTGCATGGCTCCTGCTACCCACCTTCAGAGAGGAGGAGGAGGAGAAAGAGCGTGTGTGTGTGTGTGTGTGTGTGTGTGTGTGTGTGAGAGAGAGAGAGGGAGGACGTGTGAGTTTTCTGGCGAGATGGTTTGATTCTGGATTTTACCTATTTGCTCCCCCTTCCTCTTTTATTTTCCGAGGGGGAAGGGGAAGCGACCCAGCCCCACCGTGCCGTGATTTTATTTTAGGGGAACCTCAGGCTCGTCACTTGAGAGGTTTTGGGGCTTTGGTGAAAGGGTTAAAAAGGAGAAAAAAAAAAAAAAAAAAAAAAGGGAAAGCAAATGCAACCCAGAAAATAAATAAATGCATATATGCATGTGCAGAAAATAAATAAATCCCTGTCTGTGGAAAGTGCTGCTCTCCGAGGGAGGGCTGGATGTCTCCCTAGTGCTGTTGCCGCAGCTCCTGTGGAGTTTTGCTGCTCATTGCAAAGTCACAAGAGGAGGGGAGGAGAGAGAGAGAGAGTTTGTGGTTGGGGAGGGGGACTCTCCGGACAAATTGGGATCTTGACGTCATGGCTGACAACATTAACCCCTGCTGGCTTGCAGAGGGGATGGATGAGGGTTTTTGGTTGTGCTTTGGTGTTTTGCTCTGATTTTTTTTCCCCCCTGGGGAGGTGGGAGCAGGGAAGATGGTGGGAGAGGTGATGGCATTTTGGCAAGCAGGGGGATGCACCTGGACAAGAGGGGCTGGGCTGTAAGTGCTGGTGGGTGCTGTGGTTGCCTGAAACAGTATGATCAGCAAAGGCTGAGCTCCCTCCTTCAGCCACAGAGATGAAAAATAAGGGGATTTACTGAGACTTTCTCCATGCCATGGGGCAGAATGGCCTGGGGCCTCCTCCTGGGGAAGATCTGAAGACTGTGGTGGGGCAGAAGACTTCCCCAGGCCAGGGAAGCCCAGTTCAGCAGGGATGCTCAGCTCTCCTTGAAGGGTTCTGTGTTATGCATACAACAGAGTTTGTGGGAAACAGGAGCTTGAACTTCCAGAAATGCTGTTGAGGATCAGCTCCTGGTGCTGTGTCTTTGACTGCTGAAATGGAAACAGCCACTGAGGTTGTCACAGTCTCCTGTGCATCAGCTTCTGATCTGTGCTTTAAAAAAGTCATATAATTACGGAACCCTACATGGGGCATGCAGGAAAGTGTTACCATGAAGGATTTTTTCCTGGGAAAAAGAGATCCAGCAGCACTTTGAATGCAGAAGCCGTAGCTCAAAGAGGAACCATCTGAGCTCTCATTCCAGGACTGTCCTGGATGCCATTTCACGCCCAGCAGCTCAGAGCAGACCCTCTGAGCAGGTAATTCTCCCCTTCCCTGGTTACACCTGGAGTGTGGATGGTCTCCAAAGCCCTCTGGGCTAAGAGGGCAGAGCAGATGTGTCACTGCAGCTGGACAGGACAAGGTCCAAGATGCCCCTGAAGAGGCCACTGGGCAGCACCTCTGTCCTGCCTTTCCCCATGGGAAGATGGGCCCCATCCCCAGCTGGAAGAATCCTTGGCTCTGGGGTTCCTAATGCTCCTTTTCCTCACGCTTGGCTTGGCTCTACACGGTTTCCTCGTCAGAGTCACGCCACAGATCACCCACTCCCAATCTCCTTCTCCCAAAAAGAGGAGAGCAGAGTGACCCTTTTAAAGAGCTTCCCCTTTGCAGGCCAGACTGAGCTGTTGCAGTGCAGGGACACCAAACCAAGGCAGAGCTGGGCTGTGTGGTGTTCTGCCCTGGTGCCACTGCAGGGAGGTCCTGGGGGGGTTTGTGGGGAAAAGGGAGGTTCAGGGAAGGTTTTGTATCTGCAGTGATGCTGTGCTAGAACAGGAGGTGAAAAGACCTTCTCACCTGCTGCTGAGGCTGGGGGAAAATCTTCTCTGCTTGGTTTAGAGCCTGGACCACCCCTGCTCCTCCAGACTTGTGTGACTAAAGCCCCAGAGTGATCTCCAGTGTTTTCTCAAAGACCAAAGCAGGTCAGTGGCACTTGTCACATGCCATGGAATGTGTCTGCCCGTGTGGAGCCAGGATGCAGCACACTACTGAGAAGTTTGCACTGCAGACCACTCCCTGTGGCCTCCCAGGCTGCAGTTAGAGGCAGAGGCTCCAGCAGGACATCCAGCTGTGGCTGGTGACATTTCCCTGCATCGTAGCCCAGAGCAACTGCTGCCTGTCTGTCTGGGCTGTCCGTGCTGGCTGAGCAGTGTCCTCAGGACATCCCTTGGCTTCCACAGGCCCCGTGTCACAGGCAATGCAGGCTTTGTCAACCCCCCCCCCCAGAACCTCACAGCTCCCTCATTCCTGTGGTTCCCTGATTTCCCGTGGCTGAAAGAGCCCAAAGAGCTCCCCTTTGCCCAAAGAGCTGTGGGGAGACAGGACAAAACAACAGGGTTCCTCCTGAGCCTGGGATGAGCTGCTGGTGCCTCTCAGGTGCCTGCTGTTGCCCAGGCACAGCATCCACCTCCTCTCCTGATAGCAGTGAGTTTCTGAAGCGTTTATTCTGAATTTAGCTGCTGGAGAGATGGAGAGATGAGAAGAAGCATTTGCCCCTGGGCACTGGCGGCCCCGTTTAGCCCCTCATGGCTCCCTTCCTTTTGGGGCCCCTCAGCACCGCTCTCTCCCACCAGCTGTGACTGCATGTTGCTGGCAGGAAAGGTAAGTGGGAAGCAAATGTCAGAGGCACACACATGAAGAGGAAAAATTATGCTCACAAACGGTGACATTTGTGCTTGCAAGTTCACCCAGTGGGGGAGCAGGGCCCGTGTCACATGAATTATCTGACCACTCAGCCACAACGGGACACTCTGGAAAGCCGGTTGCTTGGCGGTAAATGCATTCAGAGGAGCTGCTGTGTGCTCCTGAATAATCTACCTGAAGCCATGTTCTTGAATAAAGGGCTGCCTTGGAATTAGTCACCCTTCTCTGCTGAGTCTCATTAAGGCTGATGCACGCTGACACGTGGTGATGCTCGCTGAGGTGTCTTGCCCTGCGGAAGGTGGGCATCCTTGAGCCCCTCCCACAATCCCAAATGCTCTGTCTCCTGCTCCTGCCAGGGGCTGTCTGATCTCCAGTGAGAGCCCAGCAGTGACAGCTGGGACTCTTGTTTTGGCAGCTCTGTGTCCTCTAATTCACTAATCCCTCCTAATGTATTAGCCCAGGACCCCCCCTGCTTGGACACTCCATGTGCTAACATTATTTATTCCTGAGGAAACACCTCAAAGGCAGTGTTTCCAAAGGATTTCACATCTTTGTGCCTTCATCTCTTTGCAAGGCAGTGCAGACCTGTCCAGAGTAAGTGGAAATGTTGCCCATTCTTAGGCACTGTGAATGGAAGAACTGGTGAGCAGTTTGAGTTTAGCATGTAAAAATGCCCCCAGGTCATTTTCTCTGTGGGTTTCCAGGATGGTGCTCAGGAGAACCAGTGATGCCCTTTGGGACTGGCATTTCTGATCATATTATGACTGGCAGTATGAAGGGCACAAGGCAAGAAAAAGGCCCTTCGGCCCCTGCAGACAGTTGAGAAGTGCCAAAAAATGCCTCCCTTGCTCATTATTGTTAATGATGGAGATCTGTTCTGACACAGAGCGTGTCTGTTGGGTCCATGTCTCCCATGAGGCACTCCCCTTGCAGAGGGTGTAGCACCTCTCATTCCTAGGGATGCTCCTTCCCATTTATGCCAGCAGAGAAGTCCCTTTCTGAGTTGAAGATCCTGGTTTGGGTCATGGAGCTCCAACCAAAAGTGCTGGAAGCAGCAGTGGAGCGGATTACAAGGATCTGGGTAAAAAATTCCACCTCTGACCACCACATGGAGGTGTGGATGGTTTCAGCTCCTCTTTGTCCCTCTGTCCCTGCAGGTCTCCTGCTCTGAAAAGGGCCAGGGGTCAGCACCATCACCAAGGAGCTGAGAAAGCCAACTGCTGGTCCCTCCTGGCCACAGGGACAGTGTGTTCCCAGAGCAGGTGCCACCCCTGCCTCCCCCCAAATCCCTGTGGCATCCACCACCTGCGCTGAGGGGACACAGCAAGGGTGACAAGAGACAGTTCCTAGGGACACCTGCACTCCATTCCTCTATGGCCTTGGTCTCCCTGGCCTCAGGGAGGTCAAGTCCAGCTCTCCTACATCACAGGCATGCAGGAGAGAGCAAGCTCTCATCTGTATTTTATCCCGTGACACAGCTCGTGGTGTGAACTCTGCAGACAATGTCCTGGTGGTTGGAGTGCCACCCTCTCCTCCCCTACCCAGCTAGTCATTCCACCCCTGAGGGCTATCAGATAGGTCAAGCATGAGTTCCCCTTGCTGAACCCACGTTGATTACTCCTGATAACCTTTTCCTCCACATGCTTAGAGATGACACCCAGGATGAGCTGTTCCATCACCTTTCCAGGGATGGAGCTGACATTCACTGGCCTGTGGTTCCCTGGGTCCTCCTTCATGCCCTTTCTGCAGACTGGAGTGACCCTGGCTTTCCTCCAGTCCTCAAGCTCCTCTCCTGTAACTCTGATGAGATAGGGGCTCTGGGACCACTCAGAGATCTCTAATTAATTCTTCTTGTTTGTTCCCCATGCTGGGTGTGTTGGTGTACAGGCATTTCAGAGAGCTAATCAAGCATGAAGGTTTCCAATAAGGGATGCAGAAGGATCCACCAACCTGCCACCCTACATTTTCCCAGTGTCACACCACTCCAGGAAGCTGCTCAGTGGCTTCCCTGGAGCAGATCAGGACCCCTCAGCCATGTGCTGGATTGAGAGCAGTGCAACTTCCCTATTCCCAGCTGGGAGGTTTCTTCCCAAGTTTGGTCTCCCTCAGTTTTGACTTGACACCCAAGCCAGCCAGCAGGCTTGTTTCTGTGATGGAGTGAGTCCAGTTTTTAGTGTGGAAATGCAAGAGGGCACACCTGAAATGTGCTTCCTAAAGGCACGTGCTGCTTTGGGAAAGCTGTGCTTCCTCCCCCCAGGAGTGCTCCTGCCTGGGACAGGCTGTTTGCAGAATGTTCTCACTGGGAATGTGACGTGTGCTCCTCCTTAGCTCAGCATTTCATGTCAGATATTATTCCTGTGTGCTTTCCCGTGGTGTTCAACCACTGCACTGGTTGCAAGGGGCTTTGGCTGACAGCTCTAAACAGGTGGCTGAGTGCTGAGTGACTTTTATGACCCGAAAAGGGTGATAATCGTGCCAAAATTTGCTCTCAGGAGTGTTATATGGCTGTCATGAAATGCAATTTGTACATTTTAGCCTGGAAGACGGTGAGACATGTGTCTTGCTCCTGAAATAGATCTGACAGTCCATCAGCCCGCTGACAACAAGTAATCTCAGGTCATACCTCAACTTCTGAAGTCATTTTAGCATTCACTGTGCAGATGTGAAAACAAAACTCCCGTGTAATTACGGAGAGGATCAAATTAATGCCCTCAAACTACAAACTCCCAGTCCTGTGCAGGCTGGAGGTGGGGAACTTGTTAAACAAATCTCTGTGGGAGCCAAGGATCCTGCCAGTGTTTCCTACCACTCCAAATGCCTGGCCTGTGGGTCTGTGCCTGGCAGGAGCCTCTGCCTTCAACCAAAACTCAGTGTGTGACTTCCCAGGTGCAAAACTGGCCGATGGGGAGGCAAAGGGAGGAGTTGTGTGTTGAGTAGGGTCTGTCTGGGAGGAGGAAACAACTGAGACACGCTCTGTGCTCCCTCTGGCACAGGTAGGGAGCTGTGATGATCCCAACAGAAAACACAGGGCTGGTACTGCGGGCTGGCAGGCCTTGCAGCCCATCCCTGGTGGCTGCAGCGTGGGTGGGACATGTCAAGCGTGAATGAGCCACCCAGGGCGGACAAGGAAACCATGGCTGGTTCCAGCAGGAGTCACAGGTGTCCCCTCTCTGCCTTCATCACCCCACTCTCTCCCACCTTCCCTGCTCCAGGCAGAGCAGCAGCCAACAGTGACTGCTGGAGACCCCCCCATCCTCTCAGACCTGCCAGTCAGGCAGGTGAGGTCCCTTTTTTGGAAGAACAGGAGAAAACCCCCTTGTATCTACAGTTTATTTTGGAGCTTGGGAGTGAAATCCATGTGATGCTGTGTTGCCTGGCAACAGGCCCAGAGTGATGGAGCACGGGGCAGGTCCTGCTGGAGAGGAGCATCTCCAGCCACGGGGCCTGCGTGTGTGTGCACGGAGCAGAGGAAAGGGGGGGTTGCTCCAGCAGAGAGGGGCTTGTCTTGGAGCAAAAGGCAAAACAGGTGAGCAGAACCAAGAGGGAGATAAATGAGGGTGGGGAGAAGGAGAGAAATCAGAGAGGGGAGGAGGAAAGGGGAGCCTGGAGAAGACATCTGGCCGCTCACTGAGCTGCAAGGGCTCGTGGCTGTCACCGCCCAAGGGACAGCTGCTGCCTGTCCTCAGGTGTGTCACAGCTTTGAGGGGACAACTGCAGGAAAATGCAGTTTTTCTCTGACACCTGTAGCGTTTCTTCACCTGTCAGGGATTCCCAGGGTCCTGCTGCCCTCACAACCGCTGGAGACCTCAGGAAAGTTTTGAAGCTGATTGCACTGGTTTGGGTTAAGGAAATTGTTCTGAGCAATGAGAGGCTCCCACTCCCAGTTAAACTGGTTCCAGGGGGCACTTGGCCTAAGGGGACAGGCATGGGCAGCACAGAGGGTGTGAGTCTAATCTTAATTTCCTTTAACTGTTTGGAAATAACAAGAAAAAAACCCCACCAACAACAGCAAAACCCTCAAAAAACCAGCAAACAAAACCAAACAAAAACAAACCCCCAAATAAAACCAAACAAACAAAAAAGAAAGAGAAAGAGAGAGAAAGAGAGAGGATGAAAGGAAGGAAGGAAAGAAAGAAAGAAATTGGCAAATGACAAGGAAAGCCATTGGTTTCCAGCCATGCTAAATGCTAAAAGTCGATGTGCAGACTCCCTGCCTGGAGCTGAGCTCTGGCTCAGGGAGGGGGCACAGCCAGCCCCCTGTGGAAGATCCCTGGCAAGCCACAAGTCCTGGCTGCAGATCTGTGCCCTGGACATCCCAAAGGGATGGACTGGAGTGCTGTTTTGTCCCACACATGAGGTTTCCCCAGCTCCCTCTGCTTGCATTTCAGGCTGGAGGGGCTGAGAGAGCTGAGCCCTTTGCATCAGTCCCCTGACACCAACACTGCCCCTGCACAGAGCACACTGCAAAAGGGACATTTCCACCACCCCCTGGCTTTCCCTTCTGTTGTTTTAGACTCCCCACACCATCTCACAGTGTCCTCAGGAGGAGGAATTCATCCATGCTGCCTTTTGGGGCACATAAAACAAGGTATCCTGTTCACACTCACATAGGATTGTGATGGACTGTGCTCTCCCCGTGCTCAGCTCCAGAGTCTTAATAATGAAGATAAACCTTTTAGCTCAGTGCTTGATGCTTCTTCATCCAGTCTGAACCGAAAACAGTGTTGTATCAGGACTTTGACCTGGCAGGAAAAACCCAAATCTGGCAGTTGATTGATCCCAATTTGGAAAGATGAGCAAAAATACTTCTTCTAAGTACAGCTGCTTCTGAAATGTCAGGATAAGGTATTGTTTTAACTGTACCTTTCTTGTCATTTCTGATAGGAGGCAATACTAAATTTACACTGGTAAGTACTGCAACACTTATCAGAACAAAGTCTATTACAATTTTCCATCATGAGCACCGAGGAAAAAAGTCAGTCTCACTCCACAGAACATTTCCATTTTGTACCGTGTTTTCTGAGAAAATTAATCTATTGCTTTCCCTTTAAAAATTAAAGTTCAGCACAACACCTGGGAGCAGAGGGGGAGGTGGCATTCCTTGGGGCTGGTGCTCTCAGGGTGAAGCAGCTGCAGGCCCAGGACGTGCACTGGCCACGCTGACTTTGCCTGTGTCAGCTGCCCTGCTGGCCAAGCCTCTCCTTGCCAGAGCCTCAGCCTAAACAAAATCACTTCTTTTTTGAAGAATGGCACCCAAAACACTTGACAGAGGGGAAGGTTACAGCATGGGCAGGGTGGAGACAAGCTATGAATCCTTTCCCAGCCGTTCTGGGCTGCTGTCCCTCTCACTCCACTGCCCTTTCTCGGGCAGAGGAGTCTTTTCTCAGGAAAAGCTATGTATAATTGAAGCAATAGCTGAAACATCTGATTTTCCACCAGCCAACACCTCCTGCTGCAGCTAGCACCAGCCTAAAGTGAGTGCATAAAGAGACATAACACTTCAGCAGCATGTTACATTTGCTTTATGCTGGTGCCAGCTGCTGTGGAAGGTGGTAGAAAGTGATTTGAAGCTGGAACAGGAGCTTTTGGAGAGCCACTGCCACAAATCCAGGCCACATCCCACATGCACTGAGAAGCCAGGCATGGATATAGGGGTACAAGCTTTCTCAGGGCGTGCTCACTTTTTCTCCACCGAGGTGCTTCTTATTGTTTCCATTCAGTTTTGAAGCTGATGCTTTCTGTGCTCACCAAATCCACCGAGAGGAAATGTTTCCCTCTAAAGGAAGTCCATGGGGAAAATTAACTTTTCCAAGGAAACAGCGGGGAGGCAAGAGAACAAAGCAACTGGAAGGAGAAGTATAAAACATTCCTGCAGTGCTGCTCGGTACAAACCTCCTCAGGGAGGGAAAGGCAGTTCCCTTTGGGAATGGGAAATGGGAATGGCCAGTTTTCAGCCTTCTTGTGGGATGTGCAGGGAGGGGCAGCAGCCCAGGTGAGCAGAACCTCTGGGCTGGGCTGTGCTGGGAGCAGCAAACCCTGCCTGAGTCAGTGGCAGGTCCCAACCCTGGGTTCTCACTGATCTCTGCCACAGTCCCTCAGGCTGCCATTTGACCCTGGACTCCCAGTTCCTGGAAACATCGTATTTTTCTTTGTTTTCTTCCATGTCCCTGGCCCTCATTTGAAAACCAAAGGGATGTAGGGCATGAGCAGGGGGGGCTAAGCTAAAAGACAGGCATGGTGTGGTAGCACATTTGGCTGATCATGATTTTCCAGGGCCAGCTTGCACTTTTGTTTCTTTCTTTAATTGAATAAAAGCAAATCCCACTGCTGCCTTCCCTGGGGGCCCCAGTGCAAGTGTGCTGCAAAGCCTCAAGAACCCCCAGCTCAAGCTAAATCCAGACCTTTGCATCTCCCTGGGTCCTTTCAAAGGAGGACACAGCACTACTCAGTGAAGTGAGGTGACCTGTATTTCTCATCTCCTCTAGCTCCAGTATCTGTTACCCAGAGCAGGGGATGCTTTTCTTCCACAGCTGGAGAGGACAAAGCACTTTGAAGACATAACCATAAGGGACAGTGTCCAAAGGCCAGCCCAGGAGCAAAGGCAGAGCTGGATGCCCGTGTCCCCAGGGAACCTGCACCCAAGGTGCCTCAGCCAGCAGCCATCCAGCAGAAGAAAGCACTTCCAAGCCTCCTTCCCAGTCCACCACTCCAGCCTCTGGCTGTGAAGTTGTTCTCCAGACCCCCAACATAATTCTTCCAGCAACAGCAGCCCAGCTCTGCAGGGAAAACTGAACCAACAGCTTGGTGATGGCCAGACATCAATCACAGAAACACTCTGGAGCTCCAGTCTGACCTCCCCTCACACTGCCAGCCATCCTCACCTTGCAACCAGCAGGGAAAGCAAGGGACACTCCTGATCCAAGGATTCCCATTTTCCCAGGCTCAGGTAAGTGCTGGTTGGCACGTTCTTGCTTTCTCCTCCAGCACAAGCCCCACGTTGCTGTGCTGACAGCTTTTTGCCCCCAGAAGGGAGGACAGCCTGGTGTGAGCTTTGGAACCAGGCAGCAGATCCACTGTTTCCCTGTCCTTTGAGTCAACCAGCACCCTGTGGGGGGCTGTGATGTCCTGGTGGTGGCACTCACATTTACATCCACATCTCCCAAGGCATTGCAGAGACTGGGAGGGCTCTTTGCTTTATTACATCTAATAAAGAAGTAAGTGCAGGGGTCGGGAGAAGGCTGTTTCTCATGCCAAGATGTCCTGATGAAGTCAAGCACCGATGATGATGACGTCTTAAAAGGGCTGATGAGGGGCAAATCATCTCCCGGCACTGGAAGCTCGGGGTGGGGGGAAAACTACCCAAAAATGCCGAAGGGGAAGGGGTCAGGATCAGCCGGGCACGTGGCCATCCCATCCCGCGGGCCCCAGGGAAGCGCAGCGATCCCTCTCGACACGGGCGCTGTTGTCATGGCAACGCGGGATGCTGCGGCGGGCACGGCCGGGCGGGAGTTTGCAATCGGCAGAACGGAGAAATGTTTGATAGGTTTTAAAAAAATACAACCGCACGCACTCCCCCTCCCTCCACTCCCTCCCTCCCTCCCTCACTCACTCACTCACTCCACCTTGTGCTGCCAAGTTGAATAACGATGTTATTGTGGTGGGAGAAAAACAGCATAATCTGTACCCCGGCTGTCAGGGAGAGGGGGGAGAGAGGGTTTAACCACTTTTACTCTTGATATTCCCCCATTTTCTGCCCAGTTATCTCTCTCTGGGGAGGCAAAGCCAGGAGGTGGACAGGGATCTGGGGTGCAAGCAGGAGACCCAGGCTCTGTGCTGTGATATCCCATGTATCTCATCACCACTCTGGACTACTTTACCCTCCCTATTTCAGGATGGAGAGGGTGACTCTGAATTACATTTTTTTAAAAAGAGTTCAAGATCCTGGGTTTTTCAAACATTAGGTAATTGTTGTTCACTATTAGAATTCACAGAGTGTTCCTTAAGGGACAATGAGGAATGAAGAAATAGAGGAGTTAAAAAGCAGATCTGTCTGCGTGGCCAAAACCTCACTGTTTCCACATGGGATCTCTGGGAGACAGCAAACACCAGGGATCCCTGAACAGTCTGCAGTCACAGTGATCCCTGTTCCCACCCTGGAGGAAATGTCCCAACCCAAAGGGGTTTGTCCCCCACTCACAGCAGGCAAGCACATGTTACCCTCATGCCTGTAGTTTGGGACAGTGTGACACACCCCCCAGTTTTGGCTAATTCAAAATTCTGCTGCCTTTTGTCTGGGTATGATGTCAAGGGGATGTTTCAATCTGATCTGTTTTCTCCCTGGCCAGGGCTGCTGGTTGGTCCAGGTTGCACTTCAGGTGTCTTGCAAGGACCCACTGATGTTCCCCCCAGGGCCTCTGAGCAGCATCCAGCTCTGGTTCTGTGGGCCTTGTACTTCACACCAGTGCTTTGTGTGCCAGGTGTGACTCCATGAAAAGTCACCTGGGACACCTGAAAGCCCTTAACCATCAGGCCCCCGCCCCTGGAGAGCTTTGCCTGACGATGTTGCAGCTGTGCAATGGCCCTGAGTGCATCACCAGGCCCCTCCTGCCCCAATCAGCCCCACCTGGGGGATGGGAGGTCCCCCTTTATCTTCCCCAGCAAGAAGAGGGAATGGCTCTCTGATAACTCTTCTGCAGCTTGAATCCGAGGAGGAAAGCAGACAGCAGAGCTGCTCCTGGGAAAAAAAAGGTACCAATTCAGTCTTCTACAGTGTAATTTCTCTTGCAATGCTTCCCAGATGAACAGAGCCTTCCATGGGGCTGGGCAGAACAGGAGCCAGTTCCCACTCCTAAGCAGTGACTGAGGTAAAAGTAAAGATGATCTTTCCCTTGGCTAGAGGGACAAGAAAAGAGCAGTGTCCCAAGGTCACCCAGGAGGTCTGTGCCAGTGACCATGTATTTTGTGACTAAAATATGACTTGAACTCCAGGAAGGGGTTTAGGCTTTAATATTTTGCACTCAGACATGGTTTGGTGTGATCCTAAATAGGGGGATATCCAGTTATGTCCCTTTTTCTGAGGGTGAAAAGGCAAAAGGGGGAAGCACACAGCCCAGGTCCCACATCTCCTGGGCTGCAGGAGCACACTGGTTGCAGGACTGATGTTGTCTAGCGGTCTCTCTCTGCATGGACGGACAGACAGACACTCCCATAGCCGTGGGGGTGTCTCGGTGACAGCAGCCCATGGGTTGGCTCCCACCAGGGACTGAGCTTTTGAATCCCTTCCTCAGAGCTCTGCTGGCACAGCAACCTTCCCCCTGAATCCCGCAGACGGGCTGAGCACAAACCCCCGTGGATTTCCTTGAAGGCAGGCGCGGTGGTTTCGTGCGCGCTCGGTCCTGGTGCAGAGCGGTGGCGGAGGAAGGAATCCCGATTCTCGGGAGGGGGGAGCAGAGGGGGATGGGGCTGCTCTGTGTTCCTGTACCTCCACCACATATGCAGGGAAGAGAAATCCTCTCCAGCAGCTCGTCACTGCGCCAGGACCAATAGCGGGTGGCGGAGGGAATCCCTTTGCAGGGGAAGCGCTGCTGAGCCCAGCCAGCCCCTGACAGGGAGCCTCTACAGAGCCCCCGTGAGCAGCAGCCCATCTCCATCCCCCTGGGGACTGTTTCGAGCTTCCACTCTCCTCTGTTCTTTTGTCTCCCCCAGCAGAGCCACCTCCCTCTCCTGAATTCCTTCTGCCTCGCTCCACACCGCTCTGCAGCTTTCTCTGCTCAAAATAATTTCTGCTCAGGGAATTCCTCTTCCTCTCTCTCTCTCTGCTCTCCTGCAGTATTTCTCCCTGGCCTTTGCCCTAAGAGATGTAGCTGAGCATTAGCCCAAACGTCATCTCTCACCAGTGATCTGTAGCAGACTAGATGACTTTAAAGCCCTTCTGCAAAAACATCTTGTTGCAAAAAAACAGGGCATTAGAGAGGAAGACTTTGCTCCCCAGGCGGGG
This sequence comes from Pyrocephalus nanus, assembly GCA_038380795.1. Lineage (NCBI taxonomy): Eukaryota > Metazoa > Chordata > Aves > Passeriformes > Tyrannidae > Pyrocephalus > Pyrocephalus nanus. The sequence goes on along the minus strand of CM076274.1, from coordinate 18,274,610 downwards.
GGTTTGCTGAGGAATTATTCTAAGCAGAGCATTTTAGAGAAATTCTGTCTTCACCTAGGGCACTCCCAGCCTCAGCAGGAACAAAATCTGAGCCTCAGAGTAGCAATCTTGGCATTGCTGCCAGCATCCATCTCCTCTCCAGTCACAGGAAGGTGCCAGCCTTCAGCAGCAACCCGTGCCCACCTGTGATACTGTGGAGAGTCTCTGTACCCACCCCACAGACTGCAGTGAAATCATCTGCAATTGCTCACCTGATGACGAGCAGCCTGTTTACTGACTGGGAGGTGCTGTGTTTCTGTGGGAGGTTCTCAGGTTGGGCTTGGTAAATCCTGGCAGCAGACCTTTCTGGGCCTTGGTGATGGACCCAGGGTCAGCAGTGCAACCAGCTGCCCTCAGAGGCACTGCAGAGCCTGGTTTTCAGTCTCTGCTTCACTTGGGTGGTTTCTTCCTTCTGTAATGAGCTGCAGAGTTTTGTGGTTCCTCTGCAAAGTGTTGGGGGGACCTGAGCAATTACTGCCCCGTGGAAAATGGGTTGGGTTTTGCCTATTGAGCCGGACATAACACTTGGTGAGCCCTGAGGGCACATATTTGCCAGGGTGCTGTGCAAGCTGTAATCTGTGTGTGTGTGTGTGTTCTGCAGCTGCTAATCAGAAATTTAGTGAGGTAAGAGTAGGAAACTGCATATATAACCTTCCTTTTAAAATACTATAGCAGGCTAATGCAAGCCTGTGATGGGGGTAGAGCAGCTATTTTTAGCAAAAATGCTTCAGGTGAATCGAAACTTTCCCCTTTGTTGCCTGCATCTTCAAAGCACTTCTTTCAGCCTGAAGAAACAAGGCTAATAAGCCTCTGTTGCTCCTTAGCTCTGCTGTGAGCGAGTCTGCAGGCTCTGAGATGCTGCTGCAAGGATGGGCACGGTGTTCCAGCTCTGTGTCACAGTGCTAGGTAATAAAAGGATGGGATATAAAAAATACCACGGCTGTAAGCAAGCTGGTGAGCCCTGTGGATGGCCTTGATGGTTGAAAATGGGCTGGGGTGTTTCAGAGGCTGCCCTTCTTGGTTTCTGTAGATGGTGAGCTGGGTTAGCTCCACCCATGCAGAGGCAGGTGATGTTGGCCTGAAGGTGTGGGCTGGGGCAGGGGGGTCAGGAGAGGGGTTCCTGCTGAGGAACAGAGCTGGTGCAGGTAGCTTGGTGTGCAAGCTCCTGGATGGCAGGAAAAGGCTGGAGCCCCTGGACAAGGAGCTGGGAATTGGCAGTGACCATTTATCTGATAAAGGACATGGACCTTGCAGGGCCAGCTGGCCAGGGAGGGGGATGGCCACTCACCACTGACACTGAGAAGAGCCCAGACCAAACAGTGCCAGTGGAACAAGGGGTGTGAGGAATGGGTGCACAGACTGTAAAGGCATAAAAACCCAGGGATTGCTTTGCTGGGGTTCCCTTCCTGCCTCAAGCTGCTCTGTCACTGTGCCACAAATGAAATACCTGAAGGAATGGGATGTCTGAGACTCTGCTGTGGGGAAACCTGGAGTCAGGCCAGTAAAAAAAACTCGTGTGGCAGTGTGGGGTGTAGGGAGTAAAGCAGGGCAGCTGCTGGCTCACTGGAGCTGCCACTGTGGAAGGACTTTGGTCCCAGTAGTGACAGTGGTGCGAGTGGGACTCCAGGAGTGGCACCTGAGTGGTCAGATGGGAAAGTTTCCCCAACAGCAGCCTTATGCCTTTTGTTGTGGCATGTCCTCACCCAGCAATGACAGTGGGCACAGGGGGCTGAGGGTGCCATCCACCCACCCCCTGCTCCCAGCCGAGGAGGGAAACTGGCTTGGCAAAAGGCCACGATCCTAAATTCGTTGGGTAGTACTGAGGGTTGTTTGGCTTTTCTCTAAAAGATACTTCTCCCCAGGTGATTGGCAAAGCCAGCTCCTGGGGGAGAGCAGTTCTGTCTAACCCAGTTTTAGACCGTGCACTTAATGCAATGAATCTCCTTGCTTTTTCTCAAAGATCTTCACTTACAACAAGATCCCTTGGCACCCTTCTTTAAAAAAAAAGAAACCTTGCTGACATGCCTTTATTGGGCTGCTCTTAAAGCTGGCACAATTAAGCAGCACAGATAAGAGCTGTTATGCAGTCTGCATTCAGTTTGTAAATATTAATGCTGCCTTTTTTAAGGTGAGTGGTGTGTTCTTATGTTGCTGGCAGTTAGCTGGGCCGGAACAAGAAATGCCTTATAGTGCCTTAACTTTTGATAAGGGTTCAGAGAAGGTTTGAGCCCTTGGAGTTAGAGGCAGAAGGGGTGATTTGAGGAAGTTTTTTCTATCCAGGGTATCCTGAAGCTTTCAGCTGGCTAACACTCCTCATTGATGAGCCTGATAACTTCAGCTGGATGAAGGCAGAGGAGGTGTTCAGCAAGGCCAGCTTGTTAGCAGGCTTGTATTTTGATTTATAGAACTCTTGTAAACAGAAACTCCTGTGCAACCAGATAGGCAAGGACTGCAGTTGCAGGCAATGTGAAGCTTAATTACCCCTGCCATTAAAAATGTTTGGTTAGTGACTTTTTCCCCTTGGCTAACTTCAAACTCAGAAGATCACTTCTGATAGAGAACTGTTTCTTTGTCCTGCAAGGAAGTCTTGCTTCTCACCTTCATTCCCCCTCGTCCCCCATGGCCAGACTAACTCAGCTTCGTGCTGGATTTAGAGGGCTTTGCATTTGAAGCCTCATTTTTAACCGTGGTGAACACCTGCAGTGTCCTAACCTGGGTACGAGATTTGCTGAGCTGGGAGAGCAGGTCTGGAGCTCGTGGGAGTGTTTATTTGGCATTTAAGCTCTCCAACACTGGACATCCTTATCACCTACCAGTGAGGACTCCAGTCCAAGGGATTAGGAATGATCCCATGGAACACCTAGGGGGAATGCCAAGTAGTCTGTGCTGTCAGTGTGATGGTGCATTACAAATGAAGCTTATCCTCAGCCCGAGCTTCTGTCTGGCCTAATGGGTCAGGTAAGCACAAAGGGGAGGGGAAATCCGTGGCTCAAGCTCTAAGTGGAAGGCAGATGATAACTCTCAAGGCTGCCACAGACACAGCTCCTGACCAGTAACAATCCCACGTCTTGTTTGCTGTGTCTCAGCTTGAGGCTGCCAGGGAGGACTCGAAGGTTTCTTGCCCCCTCTTTGCAGCACGCCCTGAACTCTGCATCTGCAGCCACCAGTGTGACTTGGACACAGTCAAAAAATTAACTGGACAAAACCACAAAAGCCAGGCTTGGCTGGTGAGGTGCTGGGTTGTGAGACTTTCCAAGGAAATATATACAATGAAGGCAGTTTGTGCACCTCCCTCACACGTGGTAAACACACATTTCACACGGGAGGAATTGCCGGCTCTGTGGGGATTGAGGGCTGTTTGGCAAAGCAAGCACTCTGCCATCAAATGAAGAGATCAGCCACGCTTCCTGGAGCCAGCCAGCCTCAGTTATATCTAACCCAGCAGTTTTCACACTGAGGGAGGGGTGAGTACATACTTTATATCTTCTTTCTGTCCCGGGTGCCACCTTGCAGTCACAATGGTGGCAGAGGTGATCTGTTCCCCATTAACACCTTTGCAGGATGCTTAGCACATCTGAGGCTCCTGGAGGGTGGGGGAGGCAAAAAGCAACTGCAGAGCTTGGAGCCTGTGGTCCTGGCTCTCCTCCCCTCCCTGGCTGGCTTTGACATCCTTTCAGACCTGCAGGTAGTGGGGCAAGCAGAGAGTTAACTCCTGAATTTTAGGCATGGGTGTAGAGATTAAGCAAATGGAGGTCGAAGTGCAAAATCCCCACCTTAGAGGTCTGGAGGATGAAGAAGGGCTGTCCTGCCCCTTGGATGGCGTGGCTTTGACCAGGATCATCACCACTCTCTCTGAAGATGAGTAGTTCAGACCAGGAATGTCCTTGATAGACCAAGACTGAACCAGAGCAAGCTGGGCCGGGAGCTCCAAGATCTGTCACTGCTCTCGTGTCCTTTCCCTGCCCCACCCTCCGGTGAGTGCTGCTCCATGGATGTGGTGCCCTGTGCTTGGCAGAGCTGGGGACGGCTCTGCTCAGGGGCTGCTTCCCCAGGAACAGGAGGACATGAGGGATGTGATGCCTCAGCCCTGCACGAGGGAGCGTTCCAGGCCTGGAGCAGGGAAGGCAGAGCAGATAATGCGTGGGAATGCTGGATTCTCACCCCAGAGGTGAGTTGTCCCCCGAGGCAGGGCTGAGGAGCGGTGCTGTAACAGCTCAGGCAAAGGGGACCTCAAATGTCACACTGCTCATTATTTCTCTGTACCCTGGGGGAAGGTGTGGCATCCAAAGTCTTCAATTAACATTAATCAACACCCTTTTCTCCTGGTGGAGAGCCATGAGTGGAGGCTGATGGGGGGGCAGGAGCAGGGCTGGAGTGTGCAGAGCTGCCCTGGTGGCTGCAGGAGGGGCATTGATCAGGGTGGGACAGGGACTTTGCAGCCCACGTGTCCATTCCTTGGGGGCAGAAGGGCCTGACTGCTGCAAGATCAGTGCTGAGCTATTAACTCTGCCTGGCAGAGGGCAGAACAGCCTTTGCAGGCACCTCTTGCCCTGGGAAAGGTGAAGGCTTCCCTGACTCTCCTGTTCCATCAGCATCAACAGCTCAGCTTACAGGTTATGTGGAGACAGGACACATGGAGAGGTAAAAATGCTTTACAGGAGCAGCCTTACAGCACCAGTCCCTTTTTAAAATAGGGGAAAATGGGGCATGTTATTATAGCAACACGATCAGTACGTCACCAGGTCTGACAGCATAGACCTTTCAGGCTTCCCCCATCCTAAGCAGGATTGAGGCTGATTGGAGCAAGCCTGGGAGAGTTTGAGGAGGGCTAAACACGTTGCCTGCAAAGCAAAGGCTGTATGTGTGCCTACTGAGGGCTGGGAAGGGGTGGGGATGTGGAAAAGGGCTAAGATCTGGGGTCTGGAAAATTGCTGTCCACGGGCAGGTGTCCAGATGTGTTGTGTGAAGGACAGTGTGTGTCCTGCCTGACAGAGGATCTCCCTGAGAAATGGGACTTGGGGCACGGGGTGAAAATAGGGGGGGGGTGCTGGCAGTTTCATTTCAGGTTAATGAAAATATGATTAACAGTTGTAATTAACTGATGAAACGGTGGCGAGTTCTCTGCCCCCTCCTGCTGATTTACGAGACTGCCTGTGCCCGTGGTTTCTGCTTATGGCAGCACTCTCTGCAGGATCTCAAACTTTCTGCTTCCAGCTCGGGCCTGGAGGAGGATTTCCATGGTCCCTGGTGCTGGGATGAGGGTGTGGAGCTGCCATGCTGAGCCTGGTGCCAGCCCTGCCTGGCAGGGGAGGGGTGCTGGCAGTGCTAAGGCAGGAGCTGAAAGGATGTCGATATGAACGTGTAACAGGAGCAGGGCAGCTGCTGGGGCGGCAGGGAAAACACTTGCTTTGGTTTTCTCCAGTATGAGGGTGGCATTTGTCCCTGCAATGAAGACAGATGGCATTTCTGGTGCTTGTGCTCAGGGCTGATCAGACACTGGTGCTCTGTCCCATCTGAATAGCTGTTGCTTTTGCTGGAGCAATGGTTAAGGATGTGCTTTTTTGCTGGAGAGGGGAAGAACAGGGCAGGTGAGCTATATTTTGTTTGTCTGATTACATATGCATGATCTAAAAAAAGTGACTCTCCATTTTCTCTAAGGATACCTGATGAGCATTAAAAATACAATTGCAAGAATAATCAGGTCAGACTTCAAACAAATGCAGGGAAGCAGATCTGTTGAAGAAATAGATACCCTGTTATGTCACACTTTGTCTGAACAGTTCTTTAAAAAAAATTATCTTCTTTTTGGAGATGAAAATAAGGCTTTTCAACCCACTTGCCCAAATGCTGTGGTTAGCCAAGGGGTTCTACTGGGAAAGAAAAGCAAATCCCATATTTTTACAGGGCTTTCCCAGAGCTTAGAGCAGTGCATGGCTGTGCTTTCAGAGAGGGTCTGTGCCTTTATGGCTTAATGGAGGGTGCAAACACAGGGTTAGGACCAGGGTTGGTAGAGGGGTGGCCCTGAAGGCAGGGAACTGTCCCCCCTTCCATGAGCTGCCTTCCTGCTGCCTTCTTGGCAGGGTTAGGGTTGAGGAGATGGATGAGCCTGCTGCAGGGAGTCCGTGGTGTGCCTGTGGGAGCAGAAGCAAGTGCTTTGTGCCGAGTTGCTGCCTGGCTCTGGTTGAGAGCTGCAGGGATAAAGCCTGTCTGTGAGGAAGCTCCTTCTCCAACCCCAGCACTGCTGGAAGGTGCTGCCAGCTCTCTGTGGGGTGTTAACATGGATGCAGGGATGCTGATCTTCCCTGTCCCTCAAAAACAAAGCCAGGGATTTCTCAGATATGCTGCTGGGGCGGTTGTGTAGGCAGAGAACTCGTGCAGGTCTGCAGTTGCTGGGTAGGGGTTTAACCCCTTGTCTCTGCTCCTCACCTTGCTGGGTAGGTTTTGCAGGCTGGGGCTTCCTGGAGCAGCAGAGCTTGTAGCTCTGACTCATCTGAAAAGCAGTAACTTGAACCAGGAGCTATCCATAGCTCAGCTTGGGGGAAAAAAAACCCCAGATACACAAAAATGCCATCTTACAGTCACTTTACCTGCAGAGGGACACTTTCATGCTTCACTGGGATGCAAAAATGCTTGAATAAGCTTCAGTTTAGATGGAAGTTCTGGGAAGGGAAAGCAGAGATCTCCCTTGGACGTGTCCACTCACCAGAAATGCGCAGGGTGACCTGAACAGCTGTGGCACCTGTCTGCAAGTGACACTGTTATTGTTTTACAGCTCTCCACGTGAGCAAATGAGCCTTGCAAAGATCACTCTGGGAATCCTGGGCTGCCAGAAGTGCTGTGTAAGAGGGAGCTGCTCTGAGGAGACAGGATTGTGTCCTTTGTACTGGAGAGCTTGGACTGTGCTGGAGTCCAGGGAGTGGCCCTGGGATCAATCTCCTGCCTTAGGAACCAGGGAGCTCCCTCCCTGCTGTTCCATCACTTCTCTGTGGGTATAAATATGTGTAAATAAACCAGCTGTGTCTTTGCACACCCAGGTCACTGGTTCTGCTGTCACTACACAGGGGCTGGGGGGTCGACAAAAACCCCACATGGTGTTAAAAGTGCATTCTGCTCTGAGGGCAGAGGGGTTGGAAAGTGGCTCAGCAGAAAAGGAGCTGGGGGTGCTGGTGGAGAGCAGTTGAACATGAGCCAATGTGTGCCCAGGTGGGCAAGGAGGCCAAGGGCACCTGGAATGTACCAGCAACAGAGTGGCAGCAGGACAGGGCAGTGACTGTCCCCTGTGCTGGGCACTGGTGGGGCCACTCCTCAATTCCTGTGTCCAGTTCTGGGCCCCTCAATTCAAGAAGAACATTGAGGTTCTGGATCATGTCCAGAGAAGGGAACAGAGCTGGGAAAGGGTCTAGAGGGTAAGTCCCATGAGGAACAGCTGAGGGAGCTGGGGTTGTTCAGCCTGAGGAAGAGGAGGCTCTGGGGGGACCTTCTTGCTGTCTACAACTCCCTGACAGGAGGCTGCAGCCAGGTGGGGATTGGTCTCTCCTAGGTCACCAGTGATAGGACAAGAGGACACAGCCTCAAGCTGTGCCAGGGGATGTTTAGGTTGGACATTAGGAGGAATTTCTTCACAGAAGGGCTGATTAGATATTGAAATGGCCTGCCCAAGGGGGCGATGGAATCAGCACCTCTGGAAGCGTTTAAGGGAAGACCGGCCATGGTGCCGTGGTCTGGTTGGACTCGATGATCCATCTCAGCGGTTCTCTGGTCCCGCACAAGCCGTGCGAGGGGCCGGGGCTGTGGTGCTTCCCTCCCGCGGCGGGCAGAGGGCGGCAGAACCCGCGGAACGGGCGGCACAGCCCGGCCGGCCCCGCTGGGATGTGGAGGAATCTTCTCATCGTGCCCTAGGGGACCGTCAGGGTACCGGGCACGGCATCGCCTCCCTCGCCGGGGACGCGGGGATGTCCTCCCGCACCGGTGCGCTGTCACCCGGAGCGCTGCGGGTGGATTTGGGCACTGTAATATAGAAAAAAAAAAAAAAGGCATTAAAGTGGTGGAGAGCAGCCAAAGGAGGCCACGAGGATGGTGAAGGGTCTGGCAGGGGAGCCGTGAGAGGAGCAGCTTGGTTTGTTCAGCCTGGAGAAGAGGAGATGGAGGGCAGACCCCATTGCTGTCATCAGCATCTTCCCGAGGGGCAGGCACTGATCTCTGCTCCCTGACAGGACCCAAGGGAAGGGCATGGAGCTGTGTCAGGGAAAGTTTGGGTTGGGCATTAGGAAATGGTTCTTCCCCCAGAGGGTGGTGGGCACTGAACAGGCTCCCCAGGGCAGTGGGCACAGCCCCAAAGCTGCCAGAGCTCCAGGGACACTTAGACAATGCTCTCAGGAACATGATGGGATTTTTCGGGACTGTCCCGTGCAGGGCCAGGAGCTGGACTTCGATCCTGCTGGATCCCTTCTGACTAGGAGTACTCTGTGAGATGCTCATTTCCTGATAGGGTGGTGGTGCTGCTCAGAGCTGTGGGGTGGCAGTGCCTGTTGGGGTCAGCCTGGCCTGAACTGGGGGCTCCTCACTCCACTGGGCCCCCCTGGGACAGCAGCTCTGGGCTCAGGGTTGGCCTGGGCTTGGCAGGGCATGGAGCTTTTTCTCTCTGTAGCAGTTGACTCCAGGTTTACATTGATTTCCATTTGAGTCAGACACTTCCTAAAAGGCCCAGAGGGAGCTTGCACAGCATCTGTATCGCTGCAGATTCCAGAGTGAGAGCCTTGCCAAGGATCTCAGTGTGTGAGCAGCTCAGGGAATCCCTCTGTAACATCCCTGTTATGGATGCCTCTTTCTAGGACTCCTGACCCAGGGGATTCTGGTGCTAGCCACTGCCAAAGGATGGCAGTCCCTTCTGGAAGGAGGTGCTGACCTGCAGAACCCAGTGCCTCCCCAGGTGTGGTTTCCCTTCCCTTGGCATTGCAGGAAAATGTGCTGCTGTTCCAATCATAAAATAGAAGGGACCTTAAAGATCATCCCATTCCAACCTCCTGCCATGGGCAGGGACACCTCCCACCAGCCCAGGCTGCTCCAAGCCCTGTCCAACCTGGCCTTGGACACTTCCAGGATGGAGCAGCCACAGCTTCTCTTCTTCAACCTGTGCCAGGGCCTGCCCACCCTCACAGGTTAAAAAAAGTATCTTTAGCAGCAAGTGCTAAACCCCCACAGGAGCTGAACGTGGGTCAGACGGGTGGGTTCTCATCCATTTTCACCTGACAAAGTTTTTTTTTGTTCTGGTTTAATTTTTTACCTTCTAATGGGAAGATTATCAGGCCTTTCCACCTTCCTCGAAGTGATGAAAATTCCTCATCGCTTTTCAGGCTGGTAAAATGGGAGTGAAGAGAGGGACTAAGGCAGAAACCACTTGCTCAAATATTCTGACTTCTTTGTCACTCAGGTGAAAATAGAAGGGTAAAAAGGACAAAAGAACTGAGAGATGGTTCTGTTTCCTCTGAAAAATTCATCTTTTTTTTTTTACTGCTCCTCTGTCTGGTGGAGAGCCCAAAGTGGAAATGTAAGACCTTGAAGAAAAATGCAGTTTTCCAGAAGTTACAGTTTACATTTTTATTTTAAAAATTACTGGGTTGGGGGTTTTTTCTTAAAAAAAAAAAAAAAAAAACAAAAAAACCAACCAAACAAAAAACCACAAAAAAACCCCAAACAAAAATATTTTGGAATTAAAAAGCTGCCAGGATCACGTCCTTGTAGCTGTTTCTTCCTGGTGTGGCAGTGCTGAATCCTGATGCAGGTGACGTGCAGCAAGCTCTGTTTGCTTCTTGGCAGTGACTCCTCAGCCCCGCTGCACTGTCTTTTCCTCTTAATTCCCCTTTATCTCCTTCAAAGAAAGGGATTTGGAGCCCTTTCACCTGCTGGCCTTGTCTGTGTGCCCCACAAGCAGCAGGTGACTCATCACCTGCCTCATGCCATGTCCCATGGAGAGGGAGTCAAGACAGAACGAGAACTACTGCCCAAAAAATCATCTGACATCTGTGAGGGAATGTAGTGATGGGGGAGGAAAGATCCATTTGCATCTCCCCTGGTGCCATGCAGGAAGGAGAGCTCAGGTAATCCTGTTTCTAAGTGTGTCAAACAGCATCCTGAGTGGGAGCCTGAGCTCCCTCCTGCTGAGGGATATGGGGTGAGACCGAGGCAAAGAGCTTTTGCTGGAGACAGCTGAAGGTTGTGCTGCCAATTTGTAGATGTGAGTAAGGGCAAGACTTCCCTTGGAAGCTGATAGAGGGGACAAAATACTTGGAAGAGAAAGGGGAGTGTCACGGGTGAGATCCTGTGAAGCTGGGATGGAAACCTGAGGAGCTTGAGCTTGGATCAAAGCACCTGATGAATGATGGGGAGGGAAAACAGTGACTCTGCCTGCAGGAGGCTCAGGTGGGAAAGACCAGATTTCCTGAAGGAGCCAAGGGCTGTGTGTGGCCCAGGGAGCCTGCTGAGGTGGTTCAGGCACAGAAGTGCCATGGTCAGAGCAGAGGCCAACCAGCTGCTTGTACAGGTGACCACAAGTGTGGCTCTTTTACACTCCCAATTAAAAATATCAGGTGGAAGGCAGTAAATTATATCCACAGGATGAGTCCTCTCTTGGCCAACAGCAGTTGGCCATCCACAGCTGTTCCAGATGTGTTTGCTGTGGGCTGGAGGCCAGGGGACAGGTGGCTGCTGATCTGGGAGGCTCAAGCCACAGCTGCAGAACTCTGAGCCAGGAAAAGGCATCAGAGGGCTGAAAATTGCTCCCTGGAGTCAGTGGTGAGGCCTCAGTGGTGTGGCAGTGGCAGGAGGGGTCAGCAGTGTTTGCTGGGTGTGCTTTGCATGGTTTGTAGGATGCCTGGACTCACTCTGATAGCCCTGCTCTCACACATGTGCCTGCCCACCTTCCCTCACCCCTGACCTCCACTCTCTGTTTGTCATTTCTTTTAGAGGTATGGGTTTCAGAGAAAATGAAGTACTGAATCTCAGATCAGCCTTTTCCAGAAGTTGTGCTTCCTTGTAAGCAGTTTTTTTTGCAAAGCTGGTATTCTCTCCCTTGGTTTTATTAATCTTTTTGGCCCAAGTTTTTGTCTTGTAGCGTTTGTTTTCGTGGGGGTTCTGTTGCTGTTTGTGGGTTGTTTGTTTGTTTATTTTTCCCTAGCTTCGTTTTTCACCTCCTGCTCTTTACTGAGCTTTTGCTGCTATGGATGCTGATGTTACTGAGATGCTCAGGCAGTGAAGCCCGATGTTCAGGATTGGGGAAATGAAGATGGAACCTGCCTCTTTTACCTTCCCCCACCCCATGCTGTGCACATGCATCAGTACAGCCCAATTACCTGACCCCCACGGATCTCCTCTCAAGAGCCTCTGCCTCCCTGAGTGCTTGCATTCAATGTGGCTTTTAGGGTTTTTTTTCTTCTTTTGCCTATTGTAGGACCTGCTGCTTTGCTCAGTAGTACTCATCACTATTGTATTAGAGTGCTTCACACATGTAATGAATTTAATTTCACACCACCACTACTGGAAGACAGGTTATTTTTATCCTCCCTTTAAAATTTGTGAGAATTGACATGCAGAGAGATTGAAGCAGCGAAGCAGTGGATGGCTTTGGGCTGTCAGGCTGAAGATGTCCACGGTCACGATTTTGGAATACTTGGCCCCAGAGGGGATCTATGCAGTGCAGCTGCTCCTCAGTAACAGCAGTTGGGTGCCTGGCACATCTGTAAGGCAGACCCAGGAGATCTCACACCCCTGGGAATGAAAGCAAGTGGCTCCCTATGGAAGCTTGGGTTTGAGTTGTTCTGTAAGTGCTCTGTGAGAGCCAGAGGCAGCACCTGCTCCCAAAGTGTGGCCTCACAAGAGGAGCACCCTCCATCTTCCTGCAGCTTTGTGGCTCTCTCTTGTTTGTCCCTCATGATCAGCAGCAAAATAGCAGTTCCCTGTAAACAGGAACTGCTGCTCCTTCCTTGTGCTAATTCAGTCTGGGATAGATGCATCTGGCTGGCTGGAAGAGCTGGAGGTCCTGTAGTGAGCTAATAGGATTATATAATTAAACACTATCATAATTTGTTGCTCTTCTATCTGTATGGGAGGGCAGCAGGGCTGCTCTGAGTTCTGGCACTCCTGATTTGAATGCTTGACCCTGTAACCTCTGGGGGTGTTGCTTCATGGGCTGTTGGCAGCAGACCCTTGTGGCCAAAGCAGTGTTTATGGACTCTGGTCCCCTCCCCATGTGCTTTGGCTGCTTTTTTAGGATCCAGGGTTCCATGTCTTCAGCCCAGCATTTGAGCAGTGTGGCCTTGTCTCAGCTGTTCCTGCCTCTCCAGCCAGTCCCAAAACCCCTGGCTTGGCAGGCAGAGCTCTCAGCCACTGACCACCTTTTTATAAAGACCTTATTTCAGGTCTTTCCTCCCCTCCAAATACCTTCCTCAGCTTGCTTTGTAAACTCAAAGGAGACCCTGGGTTCACCATACCTTGATAAGCTGCTCTTAGCTTACACTGGAGTCTCCTGGAACAAAGGACATCAGGAGGAAAAAATCCCCAGGGAAGAGTGAACTCTGTGCTCAGGGACCCACCACATCTGGATGCTGACTGTATTTTCCCCAAGGCAGATGCATTCCTGCTGTGGATGGTCAGCAGGGGCTTGGAAGGTTGCTTTAGGGCTGAGGGGAGCCCAGCTCTCTGCAGCAGCGTGGGAAATGTGTGTCTTTGTCCCTTGCATTTCTGCTTCTGTTAATACTGGAGGAAGGTGACAACTCCTGCTGGAAGATGTGACTAATTGCTGTGCTTTGAATCCAGGGGATTTGAGAAATGTCGGTGCAGAGGCTGATTAATTAGTGGTGATGTCACTCTGTTGGCAATTCCAGGGCAGGCCAGCTGAAACATCACCTTTGGGTGTAGATATAATCCTCAACACAGTAATCTGCATTAAAGAAGTGCATAAGATGTCGTTGCTTCACGACAGCCACAGCAAAGCTGGAAATGCTGCTGCTGTCAGGGCCAGGGAAAGGGAGTTTGCCCTTTTGGTTTGCAGTTTGTTTGAGGAGTGTGTGCCCCTGGCTCTCCCTGGGACTCTCTGTGTTTCTGCCCTGGAGGAGTTATCAGTTATCCACTTATCCTGCTGCTCAGCAAAAGCTTTCCTGCAGCAAGCCACTCCCTGGCTTCCTTGGCACCTGAAGGCTGCTTCAATAACCCCCCCTCACCCAAAAACAAACTCAGGGAGGGGTGAAGTCTTGCAGTTGTGTTGTGTTGGGCTGTGTTCGAGGCTGCCTTGCTGCACCTGATGGCCGTGCCCTGCAGCAAGAGGCTCCAGTTTGGATGAATCTTTGCAGGCCCTTTGGTAGAAGTGGGGAAAAGTTCCTCATCTGGGGACAAATCTTCCACCATTCCTTGCTAATACTGCTGAAGTAAAAGCCTTGGGAGGGCTTGTCTTCCTTCCTTGGTCTGCCAAAGCCCTTTCTGCCCGAGGGCTGCTTTGGCTTTGTGGAAGATGAGAAAGATGAGCAAGGTTTCTGGGTCTACTGGGGTGAAATAGGGCCAAATCTCCTCCTTCCCCCACAGCCTTTCTTCAGTGTCTTTTCATCTGCTGATGGGTTCTGCTTTCTTCCCACCTGATTTTTTTTTTTTGCCTCCTCTTTATATAATTTTTTCAATTTTGTTGTTGGCAGCTCTTCTGTTTCAGATCCTCTTCAAACTTAATTAATGTGCTGCTTATTCCCTCTTCCAGATCAGTAATTATTACATTTAATAACACTAGATCTAGTCCTGATCTGAGCCCTACCTCCTGCTATCTCCCCATGTTTCAGTTTGCCACGGTGTTCCAGCTCACAGCGATGCAGCAGCACATCAGTCCACGCAAAAAAAAAGGTCAGAGTAGCTTTCTTGTCAAATAAAGAACAGAAAAATACATCAGACCTAGGAAAACAGACCTCAGCTTGTGTTGTTATGCAGAAGGTGGAAAGAGAAGCTGCTGTAGAGGTATTTTTTTTTCCTGGCACAGCTCCTGACATTTTGGGTGGCTCCGGATCTGCAATCCACGGAGCAAGGTCCGTTCTGCTGCTCCTGGGATAAAACATATGAGCCTGCTCCCCCTGTGAAAGAGGATGGTGGGCTCCTGCAATTCTTCCCTTTCTGCCTTCCTAGTTATCATCTCTGCATCTGCAAATTGCCAGGTTTCCATCAAAATCTTGGGGGTTTGGACGTGGAGGAATTTCCGCTTGTGAAGGAAAAAATAAATGTCCTATTGACAAGCTCCAGGCTGGGGACCTTTGAGATGGGCTCCACCTCCCCAGAGCAGGGAGGCTGTCAGGGGGTTGCATTTCTAATGCCTAATGCTGCCCACTGATCTATTGTGTAAGAAATGTAACAAAGTAGCCTGATTAACTGGGTATGAAGGAATTAAGCCCCTGTTTGTGGAGATAGCGATCAATGAGGTTTCTTTTAACACACTTGTTACTCTGGGCTGCCTTTGATTGGCATATCAGCAGCTACACACCATAAATTACCTTGATGGATTCCCCTGTGCATCTGAATTTAAAAGAGATGAGGCACAGGGTTATTTTAGTTAATATTCCAGTGCGCTGTGCAGATGCTCTGTAGTTTGTCTCGACTCATAACCTCTGTTCTTTCTCTTCTGAAGTCCTGTCCGTGGAAACAGTGCTGCAGCTGTCCTTGAACCTGCCCCTGGGCCTTCTGGAGCTTCCATGTTCCTTGACCCAAGAGTCCTTTCTGCCTGGACCGTTCCTTAAGCTGTAAATGCCTTGAGGAGGGAGCAAGTGCTGTGAGGCTGAGGTGGATTAATTACTGACACAGACTCTTGGCAGGACCTTGCAGGTTCTCCCAGGTGACCAGCTGGGGCTGCTGGCAGGGATCCTGGAGAGAATCAGCTCAAGAAGTGTTCCTGGATGCATGTGGGTCCGCAGCAGAAATTTTGGTGCTCCCCACTGCAGCCCATTAGCTCAGTGAAGTGAGAGGCTGCCTTCCTCGGATTAGAAAGCACTTGAGGATGTCATTTACTCAGGCAGATTTCCCAGCTGACTGAGCATTCTTATTCCACTAATTACAAATCAAGAGGGTGGTGTGTGCATTGGCTCCCACACAGGAGGAGCTCTCCTCCCTGATGGTGGGGCTGGCTGGACTGGGAAAAGCAGAATGGATCCTGATCACTATTATCCTCTCCCCTCCTATCAGCTGGAGCAAAGTAAAGCTTGCTCTGGTGAATTCTGCAAAGTTTGGTGCTCAGGTGCTGCAGGTGATGCCCTCTACATTCTGGGGCCCAAGTCCAGCCCTGCAGGTGAAGTCTGTCAGCACTGAGACCCTGACTCACACTGGCTGCTGCTTTGGAGTCACCAGAATAGTCCAGAACCTGGGACTTGAGGGGTACATGAAGGGAAAAAAAACTAACCCGAATTTTTGGTAGGTGTTTGACCAAGCCCTTGCAGGCTTGTGTTGCTCTGACTGTTTTCAGCTGATGTGGGAGGGAGAAAACTTAGGAAAAGCTGATGGTTTAATTTTCCCAGTATTGAAGGTTGGTAGGCTGTGGGGTGTGGAGCTCAGTGGAAACATCACAGGCCAACCAGCTTCAGGGCTTCCCCTCTGTGAAGAGCTGTTATGGATCATGCAGCTTGGCCTGGCAGGAGGATTGCTGGTCTGGGGGCAGTTACAGCATCTCTTTCCTCATTTGGAGTGTCCTTTGATTCCCTGGGTCTGTGTTTTCCTATTTGGCTGAGCCTGGCTGCATTTCCAGAGGCTCCATGTCCCAGTGCCAGGCAGCTGATAGCAGCAGAACATCTGCCTGTCCCTGTGCCCTGTGGCTCTCCCTCCCGTGCAGAACTGCTTTGCTATCCTATCATCCAATGCACTGCTCCTCTTGCTTTTTGTCTCTGACCTGTTTACACTGGAAAAAAAAAAAAACACACCAAAACCCAAACCCCTCCTGAAGCAGACAGGCCCTGGGAGAGCACTGACTATCAGTTGTACATCTGTAGTCACAGCTACAGCTGGATCCTCCAAAGCTCTGTGCCAGCAGGGAGTTCCAGCTGCCTGCCCTGGGACCTGTAGCCTCATGTCTGCCTAAGTGTTGGCCCAGTTTTGGCAGGAAACTGGGGCTGTGTTTTCCACTGCCCATGCCTGAATGTACCCCAGAGAGTGGGGGGTCACCATCAATCTTGATGAAGATTATTACCTGGGTCTCTGCTGCTTTATTTCACCTAATTAGAGCTGGTAAGATCCACTCAGTGTTAGGTGGTGGCCTCAGCTTCCTGAGCTCCCTGTAAACGTCACCAAATGTGACGGCACGTGAATCCTTTCAGGGGCCACAGCACAGGCCGTGTGGTGACATTTAGAGCTCTGTTCAAGCAGCAGGTTCAGCTGAGGTCTTTGGGAAGCTTCTCTCCTGCTAACAGGCTCTGTCTGCAACCATATTGCATGGCTGACTATCCTGTTTGATGGACAGGATCCTAAAATTGCTGTTTTGATGGAAGGTACCGTCAGTGCCCAGACGGGGTGGGTTTCTGAGTGCACCAGATTTGACCTTTCCCTTGGGACATTTTTGTCCTAATGGCCTTTGCACCTGAAGCTCAGCAACACCTTTGTGCCAGGGGGCTTGCTGCTGTTTGGTGGGCAGCTGAAAACCGAGCTCAGCCTGTCAAACTGTGATGAGACCTGTTGACAAAGAAAGCTGGGGAACGTATTTGGAGGGGAGGGAAGACCTGGAACAACATATTGCATGTAACATGAACATAGGGCATTTTCCAAACACTTCAGCTAGTGCTGTCAACCCTGCAATTTTTGGTGTGAACCTCCCCATGTTTGGGCCTGTTTCAAGTTCCAGGTTTTGGCTCCATGCCACTCTTCGTTCCTTCTGAATAAAAAATGAGTTCACAGCTCTGTGAGTGCAGAAACAAACTCCGAAGGACCCCGGATCAGGAAAACAAACGAGCAGGACTCTTCAAGCCAGCCTTCTTGAGCACTTGCTTTAGGTGAGTGTTGGGTGTCTAAATTGTTTAAGAATATTTGGACTTGACAAGCATGTGCAATGTTAGAAATAGAAGTGCTGAGCCATCGAAAACCTTATGACTCCACAGGGGCATTTTTGAACTGATGATGCTTTTGTAACTGTAGAAGAGAAAAGGAAGAGTATGTGAGCAGGTCTGTCTCTCCAGGTTTATTTTTGCTCTTGCCAAGGGACTGCAGGACAAATACAGTGTCTTTCAGGCCCATTAGCTTTTATGAATTTGTTCCACTGCCAGCATTACAGCTTCTGGAATTCGAGACAGCTATCCCTGCTAAAAGCTCTGGTGCTTCTCCATGTAGTTGGACGTGGCTTCTGGAGATTGGGGTTGGTCGTGTTTTGCCATAGAAACAAGGCTCCAGCTCTCTGCTTTACCAGGATCTGCTGAGCCACAGACCTTGAGCTCTGCAGTGTCTTTGCAAGAAGGGTTTTTTAGCTCTGAGTTGTTGTGGTGTGGGGATGCACGTTGAGCATCTGTGGGAAATGAAGATACACAGCTATGCCAGTGCTTGCTCCTGGATTTCCCTGGGCGTGTCTGAGCTGTGGATAAACCCCCAGCTCATGTAGAAACACTGCAAGCATCCCTTGGGATTATATAGGTAGAGCAGCCTCTCTCAGGGAATGTGGAAAGGGGAGGGGAAAATGATCATCTTTTCCCCTGGTGCACATTTGACCTGTCTGCTTGCTCGTGGACTGTGTGTGTGACCTCAGATGAGTTCTTTGATGGCTCTGCCTTAGCCCATCACCTTCTTCTTCTCACCAGTACAGCTCTGCAGTGCTCCAGCAGCTTCCTGAATGTGATACTTTATTTCTCACTTGCTTTGCCAGGCTTCTGTTGACTAAAATTCTGGTGGCAGGAGCCACCTTTGCAGTTTCTTGCCAGGATTTAGCCCCAACGTTATCAGGTGCTTGAAATTTATGGATGAAGTGACAAACTGCATAACATGTGGGATGCAAAGAAAAAAGCTTTGCAGTTTTCTGAGGTTTGGAGGGGGAGAATTTCAGCAGCAAGAACACAGTGTTTGCTGTGTGTTTGAGAGGGCAAAAGGAGGTCGTTCTGCAGCCCCTTCCCAGTGCCCCAAGGAAAAAAAAATGTGTGTAAGAAAGACAGTTCTTGTGGGGACCAGCAGATTCTAGTCACCTGCTTTGAACTGTGTCAGGGTAAAGGCCGCTCTTGAGCTGTTTCTGGACAGCAGGGAGAACACAGCATTTTAGGGGGCTCTTTGTTCCCTCCAGGAAGGCTCCACACACATGGAATAGGGAGCTGCCTTCCCATGGGGGAAGGAGATGCTGCCTTTCTGCCTCAGCCCAGTGCTACTCCTGTTTGCTGGGGGCTGGTCTGGGGCTCTGCTCCCTCCCTGGGGGCAGCAGAGCACCAGCTCATGGCTGGTTTGTGCGGGTGGCTCCAAACCACCAGCTTTTGGACACTGGGAAGATTATTAGACTTTGAGGGGTGCCCGTGTGATGCCACACAGGGCGAATGGCAGCTCTGCTGAGGGCAGGGTGCAGCCCTGGCAGGGAGGCTGGGACGGTGGCAGTGATGCTCCCAGCAGTGCCCAGGGTGAGCTGTGACCCCGTGTCTGCCCGAGGACGCAGGCAGGTGGCTGATTTACGGCCAAAAGGAGACGGGGGTCTCTCGGAGTGAAGCTGGAGGCGAGTTGCCATGGAGATGGGCTAATAAAGCACCGGCAGCAGCCGGCTCTGACGCTGCTATGGCTGCAAAGAGCGCTCGGGGAGGGGGAGAAGGGGCAGCTGGCCAGGTGGGGATGGGGAGTGAGAGCAGGACAGGAGTTTGGTCTGTAAGGCTGCTGAGATGGCCCTGAGTGCTTTAGAATGGAAGGGGTGATGGGAGGAAAGAGCCCCCTTCTCCCAGCTCCTTGGGAAGCAGAGGGGTCATCGTGGTGCTCCTTGGCAGTGAGTGGGACCAGCAGTTTTTAGGGAAGCAGCTGGACCCCTGCACAGGGAGAGGATCTTTTATTCTGATCTCTTGACTGCATCAGCCACCTGCCTGTGGGCTGGCTGCTTTTCCTGGCTGCAGGAGAGGGCTCCAAAGACAGTGTCAGCTTGCAGGGGCTGCCTCACACGGGACTGGTACGAAGGACTCCGCTGTGCTCAGCACTGGGTCCTGTTTTCTCCACACATCAGCTGCTCTGTGCCAAGGCAGGTGCCTGCACAGGAGCAGTCAGGACCTTTCTAACTGCAGTGTCCTCCCTGTGCTGATGATCCTTCATCCCTGGAGCAGGTCTGTGCTGCCCAGTGCCCCGTGGAATGCTGTGTTACCAGGATCTGCCCTCTCCACCCTTCTGCCTTTCAGCACCAGGGAAGGTCAGGTGCTCCCTGGCTCAGTCCTGGCATGGACTTGCCTCCAAAAAGCTGTGTGTGCTGCACATCCCTCAGCTCTGGCTCCAGCCTGCACCTTCAGAATGCACCCCCCTGCTTTGCTTTTGCAGTTCCACTCAGTTCAAGGGCACTGTAGCACGGACCTGAAACCAAGCACACTTGAATTCTGGCTGGTTGAGCAGGGTGATGGGAGGGAAAGGCTTAGCTAATTCTTAGCAAGATATTCCCAGGCTGCTCTGCTCCCATTTTGAGTAATTTGGTGACAGCCATATTTTGACCCTGACCACCCTAAGAAGGGTTTGCCTCAAAGCCATGAGCCCCTGGAGTGTTCCAGAGTTCAGGGAGCTGTTCCAGCAGGCAAGGGGAGGGTATATAGTTTAAGAAAGAAATAAAAAGCCTTATGATGGAGTGGTGCATTAAAAGATAATTGCTTACAGTTTTCACAAGATGTTTTTATGTCTCCTAAATTGATGGATGTATCCACAGAGAGTGATGCTCTTAATGGAGGGTTACCTTTGCTTCTGAGCAGAGCAGAGATCAAGGCAATTACAGCTAGTAATGCCAGATACTGATAATACCACCCTTACCCCCCAAAGAAAAGGTTGGCTGAAGTTGGACTTCTTAAGCTAGCTGATGCCTGCTTCCCTGGCCAAAACCTCTTCCCCTGATCCCAACAGCATCCCCTGTTGTTCAAACCCATCCTGTGCTGCTGCTGGATAACCCTTGTATCTTAATTCTGCCATCATGCACTCTCCAGATGGTAGGAATACTCACTTCCCTTATGGGTCAGTTGGTTTTTGGCACTGGCTGGGATGAGAGAGGATTTCCACTGCCTCCATCGTTAACGAGGCCTCCCTTTGCGTCCCTGCAGGGTGAGATGGTGGGATAAGCCAGCCTAGCCCTTCCTGTGGCAGGAAAACCATAAAGGGGCCTGAAGAGCTTTGGGACCTGTCTGGTGCAGTCTCTCCAAGCCAGGAGGATTTTGAGTGGTGGAGGTTTTGATCCGTGGTTTGGCAGCTGGAGGCAGGCCCTGCTGTGGTGCACAGGTACCCGCTCTGCCAAGGATTTGTGTGAGCTGATGTGGTGTGGATCAGCACATCTGGAGGGGCAGAAAGGGTTGCAAAGGGCATGCCCACAGGCTTCCTAATTTAGGGTGGGGTTTAGGTGCTGTAGCTCTTAGCAGCTCACTGTTCACGTGGCTACAGCTTGTGCTTTCTCTTCTGTCTGACCCCAACTAAGGCCTCTTCCCCCACCTGAGTAAGAACGTGGTGTGTGCTGTGGCTACAAGGGGAGGAAATTAATTTGATTTTTAGATTCTTGGGAAAGCTTTTATGATAAAGGGCTTTTTATGCCCAAGACTATTTGAGGCTGCTGGCAGTGTCAGAGGAGGTTTCTGAGCAGAGGAGGCAGTGAAGGCATCTCAGGGCAGAGTGAGATATGATGCTCCTGGGGAAGTCTGTGTGGCTGTTGCTCATGGATGAACAGGCCTCAAGAGAAGCATGGTTTCCATTGTCTGTGACTATTGTTAGCACTACTTAAATCTGTAAATCTTGGAATCTTCTTCAATGTGAGCCATTTCAAATCCTGAGTCATTTCTGTCTCCGGATGTGCCTGTCTCTCTGGTTCTGTTTCGTGCCTCTCCTCATATCCAAGGCAGTCCATGCCAGCAGCTGAATCAGTTTGGAAAGGAAGAAGGAAAAGCATTAGGACCACTTCTGCTCTCACCCTCAAACCTTGAACGTTCTTGAGTCTGGTCCTGTCTCTGGGCATGGTCATTCCAGTGATATTCTCCAAGGGAGTGTCACCTTCCTGTGGGAAGGTGGTGGACCAGGTCCTTGGGGCTTTTAGCCAAGTGAATGGATGTGCCTTGGGACTCCCTCTGTTCCCTTTCCAATGTGCTTTTGTTCAAAAGCATGTAAATCAGGAAGAGAAGATGTGCCTTGGAGGAAACTTAGATGTAAGGCAGAAATTGTGTGATCAGTATGGCCAAATTGTGTTGCTTTCATGGCTCTTCCTTGGCTGGTCATGCTCTCAGTAGGAGGTTGGACTAGCTGATGTCCTGAAATCTCTTCCAGTATGAATTTTCCTATGATTTATTCTGGTTTTGGAGACCAGCAAAAAAAAGCATCCTCTGCTGGCATGCACACACAGCTGTCCTCCTGAGTGATGCTTTATAGTATGGCAGGAGGAATCCAATGCAAAAATAGACTTTTAAAAAATGGGAATAGCCCCACACCATGTGTTGTTGTCATTCACATGTGAGCAATCTAAGGACAATTAAAATGTTTGCTGTCCCCACTTGATCTCAAAAGTAAGGTCCCTGCTGCTCAGTCAAAATATCTTGCAGGGATTAGAAAATAATAACTTGAAGGTCTTGTTGCTGCTGCTGCGAAATTGTCCTGTGAGTATTTAATCTGCGTTGGCTGGGGTTGGATGCAATGCTGAGGGCTGGAGAAACTTATCTTGATTACACACAGTTTGTGGAAGCCACAGAGTTCCTGTAAAGGAGCCAAGTGTTGCAGTAACACCAAGGACTCTTCCTCCTCTGGTCTAAAAGATGGCAGATTTGATTGTGGGGGCACTGTGCTGGACTATGCTCAATATTTGTTCAAGATGTTGGTCTTCAGGTCTTGTGAGCTCATCAGGTCTTGCCTATGGACCCTACTCAGCACAACAAAGCAGAACTGGCATTTGAACCTCTGCTAGCAGATGTATTTGGATGCATGGATTAGTAAAGACCATGGTCAGGTCATAAAGAGCTGAAATTTTGCTTTGAAAGGAAGACTATATTCTCCTCTTACTGTCCAGCAATATGTCATGATGAGTGCTCCTGTGTCACCAAAGGCAGGATGGCTGTGGTCTGTAGGGGTGAGTAGAAGAGTGATTGCCCCCACCTTTCTCCTGGAAGCAGGAACTGGGTCATTTTCTAGTATCTAAATGCAGAGAACTGACAGTTAAACTGGATTTAATCACCCATGCCTTGAGGGCCCTTATCCTAAAGAATGTTTTCGTGTCATTTTAAGCATTCAAAACCAAGAGTAATTTAGAGGAGTTTTGGGGTGGTCTGTGATGCCTGCAGGTTATGTTCCTTTATCCCACCCTGCATCCTCAGAGATGGAGGAGGGGGTTCTGTACCTTGGAGTCACAGCTGCGGCTGAGCCTCGCACTGCGTGCTCACCGAGGAGAGCTCTGCAGGGACAATATATTTTGAGTGCACCTTACTGTCAGCTTTCACCCTCCCAGCTCCGCTGTCGTGTGGCTCTGCAAAACCTCCAAAGCCCAGCCAGCTCTGGCCAGCGCATCGTGCACTGCCCTTCCTCTGGCATCCCTGCACTTCCACGCTGATTCTGCCCTTGCTTTCACTGCCTACTCCCTGCTGCGTTTTAACCTCTCTTCCTCCTCTCCCCTTCCCTGCATTTCTTTTCCTCTGCCTATCGTTTTAGTGCGACATATTAAACCTCGGCGATTCCAACTTGCGGGGCCAAACTTCCCTTTCCCTCTGGCAGAGCAGGGACCCGGCCAGGCCGTGCGGTGTGGAAGGCAGGTCGGCAGGAGCCGGGGCGCAGCGCACCCCTCGGGGTCCTGCCCCCCTCCTTCCCGGAGCATCAGCGCCTCGGGGAGCTCCCCCCTTCAACAGGTAGACTCGGGGAGCAGCCGGCCTCGCTCTGCTCGTCCTCCTGCGCGGAAAGGATGGCGGGGGCCGCCGCGGTGCTTGTGAGGCCGGGGCTAGCCGGAGGACCCCGGGGCACCAAAGGCTTTTGGGGAGGGAGGCGGCCCCGAGCCGGGGCAGCGAGAGCGGCAGCGCCCCGTGCCCGCTGCCTCCGCGGCGGGGCGGGCGGCTCCGCACAAAGCCGGTGGGTAAACCCTCCTCCGGGGCGCGGGGAGAAAGGAGGAGGAGAGGAGGAGGAGGAAGGCGGGGGGATGCTGCTCCCCTCCCTCCCTCCCTCTCAGCTTCTCTCTCCGCGGCCGGAGCAGCGCGCAGGCGGCTCTGGCAGCCCCGGCACGGCGGGCTGGGGGCGCGCAGCCCCGCGGAGCGCTGCGGAGCGGAGCGGGCTCCGGCCGCCCCCCGAGCCCCCCGCCGGGGCAGCGGGAGAGGTGGTGAGTGTGGCGCGGGAGGGGCGAGGCGCCGGGTCGTGTCCCCGCTCCCCCCGGGGTTCCGATCCGCGCATCCCCAGCGGAGATGCGCCCCGGCGGGCGCTGGGGTGGCGGGCATCGCGGACCTGGCTTTGGGGAGGGGGCTCCGCGGGGCTGCGCCGGCCCCTGGCTACTGTGTGGGGCCGGGGAACAATAGGCAGAGCGGCGGGGGAGGGGGGCGGCTCTGCCCTAAGCGCATCCCTCGGGCGGGGGGAGGCTCGGCCGGGCGGCCGCGGGCTCGGAGCATCTCCGCTCCCGCAGCAACTCCGGCGCGTGTCGGTCCGGAGCCGTGCCAGGGGGTGCTCCCCGTCGGGGACCCCCGGGGATCCAGCCCACCCGCCTGGCGCTGCCGGATGGGGAGAGGGGAGAGAGGCTGCGCTGAAAAATGTCTGGGCAAGGGTAATCCTGAGCCCCCTTCCTGGACCCGGATGGGGAATGCGGGGGGAAGGCTGAGCGGGGAGACCGGTGTAGTAAAGCAAAGTCGAATTTCCCCCTGAATCCTGCGGCCAGGCCTAATGGGCACAGATGCTGTGTCGGGGTGGGAAGGGAAAGGAGTGTTGGGAGCTGCGGTCGCTGAGGCTGGAATGGAAGGAGAGAGAGGCAAAAGAGCTACAGATGTTTTCTCCTTTCTCTGGAGTTACTGAGACTGAGATATGGATCATTAAAAATGAGTAGCCTAATGGAATTAAGCAGTAGACAGTCCCCACTGCAACACTTATCCATTGTCCCTTGCTCTGCCTTCTGCCAGAGTGATTCTCGCCTGGACCAGAGAAGTACAACTGAACAAATAGTTCATTTCCCTGGCCAATTGCATCTGTAGTGTCTCCCCCGAATCTGCTGCTAACTGGCTGCAAATGCAGCAACATCCTCAGACAGAAAGAGAGAGCTGGGACCCTCTGGTGAGAGTCCCACTGCCGTGGGCCAGCGGGAGCAGCTTGGACTGGCTGCTCACTCGACTTGTTTTGACAGCAGCAGCAGAGCAGGTTTGCTCCCTCACCCCTTGGTCCTTTTAGCTTCTTGTAGGGGAGAAAAACAGCAGGTGCTGAGGGCAGGACCAGCCCACAATTAGAAGATGCTACCTGTGGTTCAGGCGAGCCCTTCCCGTAGCGTATCTCTTAACTTTCTCTTTGCCCTGGAGGATAAGGGATTTCGGGGTGTTTTGAGGTGATGCTGTTTTGGTGGAGTTTTGCCAGCATGCCCTTCAGCCTGTGCCTGTGGTGTCTGTGTGCCCTGCAGCACCCACAAACACACACAGGGGTGACAGCCAGACCCTCCCGCTCTTTTCCGAGAGAGCTCCGAGCAGCTGGAGGGGTTGCGGCTGCACCCGGGCCCTCGGCACATGTTTGCCTGGAGGCTGCTGTGTCCTCTCCTCTGGAATCTCCTCCTGGCTGGCAGCGTGCAGCAGAGCCCAGCGTGTGGGGAGGCACAGATGCATTGTCTGCACCGCTGCAAGGCTCGCTGGGCTCTGGGTGGCTGCTGCTTTTCCTCGCTTTGGAGCTTCTTTTCTCCAGTCTGCATCAGGGAGCTTTTCTCCTCCTGCCCCTTCTCCTTTCCTCTTCCTTCTCTGTCTGTACACTGCTACCTGTCCCACTTCGCTCTCACCTTCTTGTTCTTCTTTTCCTGCTTAGTCTGTTCTTTCATCTCAGTTTCTTTTTGTCTAAGTAGACCACGTCCTCTTCAGCCTGCTTCTCTCAGCGCTGGAGATGCAGCCCAGCCCCTCGTCTCAGTCGGAGTATTCCTGCCAACTGTTTACAAAAAGTAGCACAATACCCAGGCTGAACGCTGACATAATTACATACCCAGCCAGAGAGTGTAGTAAATAATCCAGCTTTTCAAGCTTTTGCCCAGTAGTGAGTCTTTTGCCATCTCCTTTGCCCATGGGCTAAATGTATTATACTTGGCTTGCATTTACTTGTATTCTGGAAAGGAGAAGTCAGCGCAGCTGGCGCAGCCGTGTGTGGTACCAGGGTGGGTGCACGTTGATGTCTTGCACCGTATAAATTTACTGTGCCTGGTGTGTCTGGATGTGCCCCACGAGGCTCCACTCCTGGGGTCTGGCTCTGCCCGTCATGCTCGGCGAGCGTGAGGGCTGTCAGGGCAGGGACAGCTGCTGAGGTGTGGATATTGTTCCATCAGGGAAGGAAAAATGGCTGTGGGGTGAAGGTCAAAAGCGCCAGCAAAAACAAACCGCAGGGCTTGGCGCGCGGTGTTTGCACTGGTGAGGGTGACAGCCGGTTTTCCGAAGGTTTGTGTGTGCTCATGATTGAGGACCGTGGGTATTGTCAGCGCGGTTGTATTTCCAGTTGTGCTGGTGAGCCTCAGTCTGTCTGCAGTTGCCTTGATTGTGAGTCAGTCTGTCTGCAGTTGCATTAGCTGTGAATCAGTGTCTGCCTGTAATTATGTGGGTGAATCAGTGTTGGCTTGTTACACTATGAGTGCAAACGGTTTCCCATAGCAGTTGTGGGTGTGAATCACTCTACAGTCCCTCTGGATGTGTTTTTTAGTAGTGAGATGCAATACTGGGATTAATTTTGTTTTGATGAGGAAAAGCTGTCAAGCGGCTTCTCATTTTGAAAAATTAAAGCTGGGTTGGGAGTTGGGCACAGACCTTCTGTCTTCGTTACCAGCAGATCCACTTACAGAAGAAACCCACTCTGAGGCTCGCTCCCAAGATTTACGTGTTGGTCTAAACCTTTAATTTCTTTGCTTTGTTCCCCTGGTTCCCAGTGTCCTCTTCCGCTGGCATCTCTTGCAGAGCCGCAGACGACACATTTGGTAACCATCACGTGTGCCTCGTACCTTCTGTGTGTGTGTGTGTGGCAGATCCATGGGAGGGTTGTTTATGGCTCGTGCAGTGTGTGTGTGTGTGTGCAGGGACGAGCCAATGTGTGCCTCTTGGGTAGGTAAGCACAAACATTTTCATGCCTGTGAGATGGAGACGGTGTGGTTCCTCTGCCATGCGCCCCTCGCTGCAAGCCAGTGCTGTTCCTCTAAGTAGATGGTAAACAGCAAGTTTGATTCAGGTAGGCGGAGGTTCTGCTGCCTGTTCGTGTTCTCTGATTTCTGTAAATCACTGGAGTAGTTTCTGGCCTTCAGCAGCACCTCAGTGGCTCAAGACTAAACTAGAGGCAAGTCGGAGAAATCCGGGCTGCCTCAGGTAATGGAAGCAGAGCACTCGCCTTGGTTTGGGGTAGCAAACCCAGCCTGGCCCTGAGCTGGCTGGTGCAGGTAGAGCACGATGCTGGCAGGGCTGGATTGCTTCCAGCATGTGCTGGCTTGGGTGTCTGTGCCTGTGCTGTGCATCCCAGCGAGCTTGGTTCAGAACAAAGGGATGCAAACAACCTGGGAGGCAAAGGGAGGCGACACAAGGGTCTTCTGAAACACCACAGTCTCTCATTTTATCACTTCTAAGGCTTCCAGAGGAACCACTGCTGCCCCTGCCCTCAAACAAAAAGAGACTTTTATTCCAAGGGACCATCCTTTTTAGCTGAAATGATTGAGAACTGAGGGGAAAACTCCCTGACAGGGACCTGGGGCAGCATGTGCATCGCCTGCGTTTGCTGCTGCACTGAGCGCTTGCTGGCTGCTGTCTCTGCACAGAGAGCTTGGAGCTTTACCCAGAGAAGAGGCACAACAGACATCACCAGGAGACTGGTGTGCTCACAGGGTCGGGGACAGCTGGGCAGAGCACAGCCCATGCAGGCTGGGTGATTTTGCAGTCCTTGGGAGGTGTTGAAGGATCTCTCCTGCTGCCTGGGACCTGTTTTGCAGAGGCTCCAGGGCAATGAGGAAGGGCTTTAATGAGCTTTTTGAGCTGTGCAAAGGCAGCTGACTTTTGGGGGTAAACATGCAGGTGTTGTGAGGCCATCTGTAGCACTGTGCTTGGCTGTGCTGCTGTGCAGGTGGGTGGATAGTCCTTGACACCACCAGGGTCTGGATCACCCTCTTCTCCCTGCATGGAAGTGCTTGTACTTGGGCTTTTGGACCGAAGCTGCCTCTTCCTCCCAATCTATTTTCCAGCTGGCTTCCCAGCATCAGCTCCTCGTTGCACACCCCTCCCTGAGACACCTGATTTGGCAAAAGGTGTGGAGCTGCTGCAGGTCCTGGGGGCTGAGTGGGAGCTGTTGGTGCTCAGCATTCCTTCAGCTGGTGCTGCCAGTGCCCATGCACGGCACGTGGGAATGCTGAGCGAATGACATTGCTGGTAGACAGCATCTCTGGGTGCAGTGGTGGGGCAAACATGTCCTTTGGGCTGCTTTGTGAAAGCTGCCTGGGTGGGGAGGCTATTGCTAAGTGAATCAGATTGTTCCCTTGGTTGTGTGTGTTTCTGGGAGGCACTAATTTGGGTGACATAGTGATGGGACTCTCCCAAATGTACCTGGTTGGGTTTAGGGGCCTCTTCTGCCTTCACTGCCTTTCTGGTGCTTGCAGTATCCCCCTCTCTGGGCTGTTCTCCCAGGTTTTTTTGCAAGCTTTACCTTTCAGTCTCCACCTCCAGAGCTCTATCTGTCTTTCCCTTGTCAGCAGTAAGCCTGTGCTAATCACTCTTTCCTAGCAAGGCATTTCAGAATATTTAATGGTTTCTAGAATAAGGATTTCTGGGAAGATCAGGCTCAGTATGCCAAGTCAGGAGATACCCAATGTTAGCATAGTTACCAGGGTACCTTGCTGATCTGGAAGGTTCCAGCACTTTTTTCGGTTCCCAAACCCACTTCAGTGGGAGCAGGGGCTGGAGTGTGTGTTGCTGTCATGAGGAGAAGGAAGCTTTTCCAATTCCTTGTTCACAGCACATCCAACAGGAAGGCTGTGTTTCTCTGGAGCGTTCTGATGCTCTGGAGGTTGGACAGACAGACTGTGTGTGTTGGAGAGGAGTGGGGATGTTTATGAAGCCGTTAGGTGTGTGGTTATAAAGACAGCTGCCAAATTCCGGAGTGCACAGTGTTGTAAACTCCAAGTCTTGCTGGATTCCAGCTGCAAAGTGTTAGCAGGGCTCCTTAGGAAATCTGCATTGGAGTCAGCTGTGCAGGTTACCAGCAACTGCACAGTTAGTGATGAATGTGTTTGCTAACTGTGCCATTAAGGAGTGAGCAATGGACAGATGGAGGAAGGAAATGCAGAGCTGCTTTCAACACACACCGTCCCTATAGGCTCCATCTTGCACAGACACAGCTCAAAACCAGAAGCTCTGGGCTGATGTTCTTTAACTTACATGAAAGAGGGGTCAGTCTCAGGAGTTGCACCACTTTTCTGAGCTTAGGAATCTTGGCATTCTGTTCTTTTCTTCACGAACACTATGCAGTTTTCCTTTTAGTAAGTCCTAGTACGAGATTTTGGTGGTTTTTTTTCTTCTTTGAGGCTGTTAACATTCGATTAACATTCCTAAACCCTCACTTGGTTACGTGCACTGAAGTGCAGGTTGCACGCATCCTCCCCCGCTGTTCCCCGAGGATCAGGGATCCCTGCAGGTGTTCAGATCGAGATGTTGGCTTGTTTCACTGCTGCCACCACCTTCCTGAGTGGGAAGTGACAGCTGAATAGCCTTCTGCAAGGGCAGCACCAGTGCGGGCTGGAGGAGCTCCAGTGTTACTTTTCCCGAGGCACACTCGTGGGTGTTCCCATCCCATCCCTTCCCTTCCCTTCCCTTCCCTGTGCACCCAGGGACCCCCTCGCCTGCTCTGACAGAGCCTCCTCCCCGAGAGCAACTCTCCTGTGCCAAATCTCAGGAGCTCAGTCACTGGGCTGTTGAAACCAGGGCTGATTTTACAAGCTGGTTTTGCTAGAGAGGCTGTGCCGGTAGCTCTTGGGCTTGTGAAGCACCTGCTCTGGCTGGGATTTTGGGTGTGCCTGTGGTTGGTGCTGGGCCTGGACCAGCAAAAGTCCCAGGAAAGGGGAGAAGCAGCACTGAGAGCTGTTGTGCTGTTGGAACCACTCTAGGATCTGGCTGTGGGGAGCTTTGGAAGACCCCTTGAACTGTTTGAGGGGTGAAACCTCCTCCTCTGCAACAGCCTCCTTGAATTCTCCAGAGAATTCTCTGTGTTTCCTGCTTGTCAATAGGGTGATGAGCAGTGCTGGAAGGGGGTTGTTCTTTCTGCTGCTCCCCCAGCACTGCCTGGTCAGCCCTGGCTCAGTGGCCCAAGGCTGCCAGGGTTCATCACCAGCAGTTAAAGCCCTTGTGTTCTTCAGCAATGTCAGCCACCATCCTCAGGACTGAGTCTGCTTCTCAATCCATCTCTGAGTGTAAAGCAGCCAAAGAACAAGGAGAATGCCACACAGCCTCTTCTGTCCAGCTCCCCAGGAAAAATGCAGTGCAGGAACCAAAGGAAAGTGGTGGAAAACAGTGCCAAGCTGTTTTCCAAGCTGTGCTGTCCTTCCCGAGTTTGTAAGTGCAGCCATAGCAAGCCATCACACCCCAGTTTGGGGACATTCTCAGTGTGAACAAACCGAGACGTGGCTGGCAAAATATTCACTTGGGCAAGTAGTGAAAACAGATTTCTCCTCTCAGTGCAGCTATATGGAACAGGTTCTGATGCTTAAAATAACTTAAGCACATATTTGACTTTATTCAAGCAGCCCTGTTATCCTTGGCTAGCACCTTCCTCAACAGAACCACCCAAAGCAGAAAATGAGTCCTTCATCTCTCTATAATATTGAAGGAAAACTGTATGAACAAAGTTTGGTGGAAATGCAGTGGTTTAGAGCTTCTTGGCACAGACAGGTGCATCTTAAATACACCTATGTGGAAAATGTAAGTGCTTCTGGCTTTTGTCACTGTTCCTGTCCCTCTGAATTGCTTTGTTGCTCCATTTTTCAGGTACTCTTTTCTTTAGAAGCTCTGTTCCACCTCTGGTGCACATTATCCCCCACCCATGGTCTCACCAAATCTCATAAAGATGGTCCCAGATGTTCTGGAGGAGTCAGAAGAGGCCCTGCAGAGCCAAGAGGCACCTGCAGCAAGTCCAAAGCATCTTCATTTGTGTGGTATCCCTGGTCAAAACATGCTGGCAGTGCAAATTCTGCCCAAGCAAGCCATGTCTTGAAATCAGCAGTTGATTGGGAAAATGTTGACTCCAATGAAAACTTTTCACTGTGGTGTGGGGAGGGAAGAGGGAAGGCAGCAATAGTTCTTTTTTTTTTTTTTTTTTTGCTTTTGGCTAGTGTTTGAAATTGCCTTAGGAAAAAAAAAATCAATTAAATCCTATTGTATAATATGCAAGTTGAAGGGAAATGAAAGGGAAAAGTTGAAAGGAAATCTGTTAAGGAGCTGCTTATTGAAGGAGTTCTGGATTTGCCTCGTAAGAAACATCAACATTTTAACTGTCCTTGTTGTGATTTGGAACGAGCCTGCCTGAAACGTTGGAATTTCCCACAGAGCAGATGTTCAGCCTGTTAATTTGTGCTTCATCAGCAAATACTTCAATTTCCAAGACTGTGTGTCCCTTCTGAGCTGCAAAGTGGTGGGAGCCAGGGGAACCATCCCAAATCAGGGCTTTTCTCACCAGACGTGGAGCTGTGCCTGTGCCAGAGGCTCCTGCAGCCTCCTTTGGTGGGAAGGATGAGCTTCCCTAGGTAGCATCCTGATTAAAGAAGGCCCAAGCACACTGGGCCTTAAATTAATCCCTGCATTGGCATTTGCAAGGATTTTAAATGAGTGGTGGGGAGGAAGGTACAGGTGACTAGAGACCAGTGCTATTTTTCCCCCCCTGTGCCTGCTGTCAGTGAGTTATCTTGCCAGGACAAAAGCTGAGGTGGGTGGTAAGGACTGGTAGTGTCTGGCTCTTACCTTCTGCCTGCCTTGGCAGCTCATGTCCTCCTAGAGGTAAAAAGCAAGGTCCAGGGAGGCTTTGGGGCCAAAATGCTGTGGGGTGACCAGAGACAGAGATTTAGGCTCTTCTAAATGTAGAAATGTGGCATAACACATGGCCCAGCCTGGCCTTGTCACCCTTCTCCTCTTCCAGTTGTCTGTGCAGGGGTAGCCACACACATTTCTGCACACAGATGACATTTGTGACCTCCAGGTATTTCCACCGTGCTTGGCTGAGCTCCCTACACCCTCTGCATGGGATTTCTGCCTGGAGCTCCTGTCCCTGTGCAGAAACCCCTGCTTCTTGGTAGCACTTACATAGTTCACCTGCCCTCTGCATCCTGGGGCACCCTCCACCAGCTGAGAATTGCCATTCACGTGCTGGGGGCTGGCTTTCAACCCAGCATCTCCTTCAGTGCTGGAGGGAGCTGCCTGAGGCTCTGCAGCGTTGGTGCCTGTTGAGTGGCGAAATCCAGAGGTCAGATTTGACTGGCCAGCAGCACCTTGCCCTGGTTTCTGTATGCTGGGATTGAACTGAGCCTCCACTGATGGCTCTGGGGGCTCCCACTGGCCATTTGTGCCTGCCTGGCACAGAGCTGAGCCTGTGCTGGGCTGAACCCCCCGTGTGCCAACGTGAGGTGTCGTGATGGGGAGACGTCACGACAAGCTGGATTCGTGCAGGCTGTTGCTTGGCAGTGCTGCTCCAAGGTGCATCAACATAATGACACCCATAAAAGGGGAAGGCAGTTAAATGTGCAATAACATCACAATAAAAGTAAAACTGAGCATTAATGAAAAATCTGAGCGCCCTAAGTGTGGTACAGTTGAACATTCCCACCACCGTGGGCCTCAGTGCTCAGACTTAATAACAATTTCTGGCAGTGTCATTACCAGAATTAAATGAGGGCCTAACTGTCTAGAAAAATGTTTGGGGGGGGAGGGGGGTAAAGAAATGGGTCTTGAGGTTTTTCAAGTGGCTCTGCTGTGTGGATGTCCCCAGGGTAGGATGGTTACCAGGGGAGCTGGGAACTGCAGCGAGGGGCAGGCAGTGACTGAGACTGTAGAGTGAGGTGGAGAAAGGAATGATTGGAAGGAGAGCCAGTCTGGTCATTTTGGGAGTGGAGCTATGCACCTGGGGAGCTGCTGGATCTGCTGTGAGGGTGGGGTGAGGGTTTGTATGTGTATTTACAGGCTTGGCTCCGACCCCATGCTGCGACTTCCCCAGGGCCAGCAGTGCTCCTGGGGACGCTGCTGCCTTACATCCCTGGGGTGCTTCTCTGGGATTTCAAACAACAGGACTCCAGAAAAACTGCTGGCTATCATGAATGAACTGAGGTGTAAAACTGAACCAACAGGATTGCTTTTCCCTAGTAAACAAACTCTCTTTTCTCTCCTCTCCTCCCCTGGCAGGTTTTGGAGGCTCACTGACACCATGGCGCCGAGGCTCCCGGGAACAGGCTCCTTCTCCCTCCTCAGCCTTGGAGTCCTAGTCCTGGTTTTGGCTCTCCCTGCTGATGCTGGGTAAGGTGGTGAGTGCTGAGGCTGTTGGCCAAGGCTGCAGTTCTCTTGCTGATCCTGAATATGCTGGGGTGAGGACCTGCATGGAGGAGTCCAGGGCAAAGCACTACAAAGCATCTCTGCTGTGTTTGACCCTCCCCTTGTCTCTGTCCCTGAGCTTTTCACCCGGGGACTGTTCTGTCCCTCGTGGCTGACATGAGCACTATTTGAGGCACTCTCACTAAGGACAGTTGTCAGCGTTTTTTTTGCAACAAAACCTATTTTCAGATTTGGCCTCTGCACAATTCATTCTGGGCAGGGACTTGGCTTGCATGAGTTTTAACACGGAAGAGACATTCCCCCCCCCCCCCCCCCCCCAGTTTCACTTTTTAATACTATTTTAAAGAAAAGAAAACTAATCTGCTTCAGGTATTTGGCTGTTTAGGGTATAATGACCCATGGGCAGCACACCTGACCTGCTGGGGCACTGGGGTTCTCTGCCAGCTCTCCTGGGCTTGCTGCTCTCCCTCTGCCCAGGACAGTGCTCTGGGATGTGCAGGCTCCAGCTGCCCTGGCACAGGGAGTGCTGCTGCCAACCTCACCTTCCCAGCCTCTGGGAGCTGGCAGGAGACAAATCCTGTTAGTCTGTGACAGGCTCTGCATCCCACCAGAGCCTTTGCTTTGTGAGCTCAGGGAGGCCTTTGAGAAAGGGAGGCAGAGATGCCACCAGCACAACCTGCCAGCTGTGGGGAGGGAGGAGCTCTGCACAGAGGGAGAGAAGTGCAAATAATACATGACTTCTATAAAACATTTAGAGAAGCCCTCAGAGTGCCAGGTATGGACACTGAAGTGCTGTTTGCTGAGTTACAAGTCCAGCAGTGATCAGGGATCTTCATGCATGAGATGTCAGTGCTGCTGCTCCTCCAGCACATAATCACTGAAGCCACTGCTCCCTCACCACCTGCCACTCGGGGATTGCTTAGGATTTCAGTCCACAGGAGGATTTGTTTCCTAAATTCTGTGTGAGGGGACCCTCATGCAGAGGTTGCTGTGCTGACGTGGCACAGCTCCCCAAAGAGCACGTGCACAGGTGGCAGGGTAATGACTTTTCCTCCAGCCTGTCTTAATTAAATCTGCTGTAAACCTCTGCCCTCCCTGCCTAAAGGCTTTTAATTATTTTAAAACCTTGATCCCCGCCCCTCTTCACAGTTCTTTTATGCCTTGCTAAAGGGCAGCTTTAGCCTTACATTAAGGCTGGTTGAGCCAGCCCAGACCTTGGCTGGAGTGGGGAATTAGCCCAGAGCTGGTGCCAGGCAGAGATGCTGCTGGCTCTCCTCTGCCTGCACCTTCCTCCCTCATCCTGCCTGCACTGCTCTTCCCCCAGCGCCTCCCGAGTGAATCCCACACTGCTCACGTTGAAGTCAAGCCCTCAAATGTCAGGCTAAGTAAAACAGCTTTGGAATTTGTAAACTCACTTTTCCCATCGCCGCGGAGGCTCCGCCAGGAGTTCCTTTGCAAAAATCGGTCCTCTCGCTCTTTATAGTATGGGTAATTTTTAAAGATAGCTTATGAAACATTAATGCATGAGCTTTCATGAGCATGCTTGCTGTTCATAAGTTATAGATGGTTATATGCTCATCAGCAGACATGGTACAGATTGCTTTTAGCCGTGACATCTATTGAAAGCTGGTACAACTGGAACCCCACTAATTACAGCAGTCATTTGTTAAATTTCTCAACATTCTACTTTACCTGCAGGGAGTTCAAGTCCAGATGAAAAGCCTGAGTCAGTGTTTTGACTGGGATGGAAATGGGAAGTCTGGAAGGCTGTGATGCAGTTGGTAACTGGGGTGTCTTGATGTTTTGGATCTGACAAGTTGCATTAGGGCTGGGCCAAGAGTTACCCCGACCATGCATCACCCCCACATCCTGTGGGAGCTGCAGTCTAAGCTCTGTTACCCTCTTTGGGCTCCTGTGGGCTGAGCTTCCTGACTTGCTCATCTCTGCCATGAGAGCAGGTTTTGCTTTGCTAAGAACAGTCATGTGAGAGGTGGGATCCAGCCCCTGGAGAAGTGAACCCTCAACACTTGAACTGCAGTTTCCCTGAGTGTTTGGTCATTGAAAGCAACAAAAACCAGTGTGAGAGTTGCCCCAAATGGAATATTTCTATTAACTGCTGCATACTAAATAGTATTGTTCAGCCTGGCTCTAAAAATACCCATATCCTGCTCTCAATTCGTCCTTTTTTTTTTTTTTTTTTTTTTTTTGCTAGAAAATACTTTTTGCTCTTTTATCTTACAGAATCTGGGTTTTCTGTTGGCTGAACACTTTGATAGAAAACTCCAAGCCAGCCCTGGTATTTGTCACCCACCCTACTGATCCTTACACAGTGTGTTTACAAATGGACCAGTAGTGTCAGGGGTAACTACTCCAACCAGACAGGGCACAGCAGGATTGAGCTTTGAACTCCTTAAATTATATTCCTTTTGCTGTTTGTTTTTTTCCCCCCTAGTTACTTCCTCATGCATGCTTAAACCAGTGGCTGCACAGAGCAACTGGAGCAAAAGGAAATAAAACTGGGGTGGAGAAGGAAAGGAGCCAAACTCTTAGAAAGCAAAGATTTAGGGGCTTGTCTTCCCCCAGCTGTGGGGAGCAGGGCACTGCTCCCTCCCCTCCTGCAGCCTTTTCTCCCCTGCCTGGCTGGGCTTCCTCAGCCATCCTGCTGCCTCTCTGTGCCTCTTAATCTCTTTTTGGCCTCAGTGGTCTCTCTCTTATTTCCTCTTCCATCTTCCTTGCAATCTCTTCATCTCTATAGATTTTTCTTTTGGTTTTCTGTTACTTAATCTTCTGCCTTTCCATTTGTTCTGGTCCTAACAGCTATTTCTTCTGGGGAAAGCTGCACTTGAATCCAGAGCACTGGCACTCTGTGTTGTCTGAAATCTCTTTTAAAGGCAGGTGGTTTCAGAAGGATTCACGGGCTCTTTTTCTGTTGATTGAAAGGGAGACACAAAACGCAAATGTATTATTTGAGCCCCTTGTGTTTGCAAAACTGCATTGAAGGGTTTTTGTTCAGCAAGATGAGCTTTGTTTGAGGAATTTACTACTTGTTTTATTCCACCTGGGGCGGAATATGTTCTGAGGAAATCGTCTTGTTTGGGGACTTCCAGGCTTCTTGCGTTGAGCAGATCTGGGAAGGTGAAAAAATCATTTGCTTTTATAAATAGGGAAAGTTCAAAAAAAAAACTCCAGAAAAGGTTCATGAAGTGTTTTAATGATGGACTCAGGCTTCAAGCCTGCCTTAAGGAATTCCTACTTTTCTGTCTCCCCTTTTCCCAGGGGCAGAGAACTCAGTACAGCAAATAGCTGGCACCACTCCTTCCATGCTGCCTGCAGGGAGATACTGGCACTCAAAAAACTGATGTCCCCAGAGCCTCTGTTCATAAAATGGCCTTTCCTCGGGGCGGGCAGGCAGGGATGCTGGGTTGGGAGGAGGCTCCCTGTTAAATGGCGGCTCCTGCACCGCTGTCCATGGTGCTGCCGGCTCTGGGCGTGGGCAGCGGGGATGCCTCAGTGCTGAGGTGTCTGTGGGGGCAGAGACCCGAGGGGAGCTGATCAGAGGTGCCCTGCGAGCACATCGCTCTGTCAACAAGTGAGCCCCGTCCTGCAGTTCAGGCTGGAGCAGGAACCAACATCCCTCCCTCCCTTCCTTCCCTGTGGCTGTTCAGAGCACGCACTCTGAAGGCAGGTTTCTCCTCTGACGATGTTTTTCCCCTCTTCTCCTCCCCTCCCCGTGTGCCAGGCTTTCTCAGAAGCACGTTTCGGACGTCGTTGATGACAGCAAAGATAACATCACCATTTTCACCCGCATCCTGGACAGGCTGTTGGATGGATACGACAACCGCCTGAGACCTGGACTTGGAGGTCAGTCTGGTGGAGAGATGATGCTTCCCACAGCTGTGTGGCTCTAGAAGTGAGAGGCAGTGCAGATGACTTATTAAAAGGTCTGGTGCTGTCAGGAGGAGAGGCTGCTCCATGCCAGAGTCAGCCTGTGGCTGATTTCCCCCTTTGGAGTCTTTGTGTTGAGTTTTATCTTGTGGGATGGGAAGTGCAAGTCTCTGTGACATTGCAGTGACAGGCCTGTAGATGGAGCAGCTATGAATAAACTTACTGCTACTATTTTACAGGCATTAGCATTTCAGAAATGCTGATACATTCAGAAATTAAAGAAAGGCGTGGAGGGGCTGGAGCTCGTCCAGAGGAAGGGCGGTGGAGCTGGTGAAGGGTCTGGAGCACAAGTCTGATGAGGGGGAGCTGGGGGGGCTCAGCCTGGAGAAAAGGAGGCTCAGAGAGGACCTTCTCCCTCTCTACAATTCCCTGAAAGGAGGTTGCAGCCAGGTGTGGGTCAGTCTGTTTTCCAAGGAAACAACTGACAGGACAAGAGCAAACGGCCTCAAGTTGCACCAGGGGAGGTTTAGATTGGATATTAGGAAAATTTTCTTCACATAAAGGTTTGTAAAGCACCAGAATAGGCTGCCCATGGAAATGGCAGAGTCACCATCCCTGGAAGCATTCAAAAACATCTGGATGTGGCACTTGAGGACATGGTGGTGCTGGGCTGCCAGTTGGACTTGATTCTCTAAAGGTCTTTTCCAATCTGACTCTATGACTCTCTACCACCAGTCTGCAGGACCTTCAGCTCAGGTTGGTTTTGCCTTGTAGTCAGTTTGCTTTGCTACAGAGCCTCTATCTTGACACCTCCTCAGTTATTTTCATGTAGCTGTCACCTGGCAAGCTCTGGACACTGGGCAGTCACCCGGGCTTGGCTGCCTCCTGAGCTGCATTTAACACTGCTGCTATTGTTGCTGCTGAGGTTCTCTCCAAGCACCTGCAGTTGTTTAAGGTCCTTCAGAAAGCAAAATAACAGTAGCCACCTTCCCACCTGGTGCTTATGGCTTCAGTTAGCATGGTACAAGGAGGCAGAAAAATTGGGGAGGTGTGTGGGGAAGACAGATGTGAGCTGAGATGAGGGAGATGTAGGCCTGGGTGGTTTCTTGGTGCGTTGCTGTGGCAGAGTTGACCCCTCTCAGGTGCTGACAACTGGGGTGTGTCACTGGGGCCTCTGAGGAGATGTCCCTGCCCTGCTCTGAGCTCTCCTGCTCGCCTGCAAAGGTGTGCTGCTGGACCCCAAATTCCACCCAAAGCTGGAGTCACCATGTGCTCCCCTGTTTTCTGAAGGTCCCACTTCCAAGAGAGTTTGGGAACAACCTTTCCTGGACTCTTGCATGCTGATGGGGGCTCTGGGGTCAGAGTACTAGCCTGGAACTGCACCCTCCCTTGCTCAGAGCAGCTTTGATGTCCCATCCCAGCCCCGTGCCCACCTCTGTGCCACAGCCCTCTGCCCTGCACCTCTCCAGGAGTACTTTGATCCCCAGCACAGACCATGCCAGACCTGGGGAAGGGGGGTTTCATCAGCGAGCATCCTCGTCTCTGACGCGCTGCAGGAGCCAGGCAGGAAAGAGTTACTGTGTCTGCATAAGCAATCCATCAGTTTTATTGCTTTTGTTGCTTGTTTCTTTCCCCCAGAATTAACTGTGGTCCCACTAATAGCTTTGCTTCCTCGAGTCTCCCCGATGGCTGTATTGATTTAACTGAAATGAGTTCTGAAAGGGGACTGAGGGGGCATTTATGTTCACCGTAGGCTCAATTGCTGACAAACCCATGCAAAGCATTAACAAGAGGACTCCCAGGAGCCCCTTGCTGGGGAAGTTAAAACCTTTCTTGGAACATCTTTTCTCTGTTGCTTTAGATCCTTTAACAACGTGCTTAACATAATAAATTGCCTTTGCCTGAACCAGACGTTGTATGTTTAAAGATTGCTTTCACCTCTGGTTTCCCCTGGCAGAGCAGTCTTGTGGACCCAGATGGAGGTTTTGGCAAGGGCTAGAAGTTTTGGGGGCTGGCAATGAGTTGTGTTTGCTTGTGGGGCAGCCTGGTCAGCCAGGCTCTCCCCGCTTTTGACTGGACCTGTTTTCCCCAAGGCCAAACCTTTGGAGATCTCTCAGGAAGGGAAAGACCTTCCCCACTGCTGCTGGTGGCAGAAATGGTCCTGCTGCAGCCTCCAGGCTTAGGGGTTGATGGGAGAGCCTGGGGTGATCATCAGCAAGAGGTGGGCTCCTGCTGTCCAAGGCTGTGTGGGATCGGTGAGAGTGATTGTTTTACCTCAGCTGTGCTGCTCGGTGACTGAGGGGACATCGGCTTTCCTGTGAGACAGCACTGGGCAGTCCCTGCAGACACACCCAGCACTGGCTCTCCCCATTTCCCTCAGGAATATCTTCCACTTGCTTTTCTGAAGGCGTCAGGGAAGAGCATCCATTGGTAGCACCAAAGTCCTGCTCTGGTGTCCGTGGAAAGGGCAGGTGTGGTGGCCTTGTGTCCACGCACAGGCGGATGGAAAGATGAACTGGCCAAAGCAGGACACACAACATCCCTCCCTGGCTGGGTTCCCTGCTCTGGATGAGCCAGATCCCCCTGCAAACAGCTGGGATATGAAGGGCTGGGTGTGCTGCAGCTCCTCTCAGGGCTGTGAGCTCGGTGCCCGTTCGGCAGAGCCTCTTCCTGTGCCGGGAACAGAGCAGTGTTTGTTTAGACTTTGGGGGAAGACACTGTGTAAGCAACAGAGTGTTAATGTGGTGACTTCTCCCCTCAAGATAGCCTCTTTGTATTTATTTTCTTATCCCCTCTGTTTTCACCATCTGCTGCCACCCACTCTAATAGCTCCCATGCCAGAGCTCCTCTTCCTACCAAGATGCTGCAGACACAGATTAAAGCAAACCAGTGCTGAGGCTGCTTGGGACTTCCCAGTGCTCCAGGTGAGGGTAATCCTGGGCCCTGCTGCTGTTCCTGCCTCTGGAAGCTGACTCAGGGCATCCTCTCTAGCTCAGAGTCCTCGTGTCTTGAGGCAAGCAGAGGTTTATGAGCACACTCCAGGCTGGCTTAGAAGAGGAAAGAAAGGGGCCAGGGGAAAGAAAGTGGCTGCCAGACCTCTCTTTTTGCAGTAGCACTCTGTAGAACTGGGGATACAACCACTGGTGTCCCAGAGAAGTCTTCTGTGGCTGGTAGAAGGTTTCTCCCTGTCTCTGCCAGCTGATTCAGGGCTGGATTCCTCTTAGGAACAGAGCTGAGCCTTTTCTTTGGCCTCATGACCACTGAAAGACAGGCTGGGCTTGGGGAAGGGGAAGCTGCATAAAGTGATGATGTTACAGGACTCAGAGTGGGGGAGGAGAGGAAGGAACTATCAGCACACAACCTGTGTTTCCCCTGGGAAAACACGGGGCAGATTGGTTATTAAATCAGGAGAGGAACAGAAACAGACCCTGAGGGGATGCAGGCATCTGTCATCATGGCCAACCTTGTAGGGTAAGAAACTGTTCCATGGAGAGACCTTCTGTGGACAGCACTGGGTCTGGAGCTGTGCAGGCACACGGCTCCTCTGCCCAGCCCCGAGGGGCTGCAGTGGGAACCATCCATTTACAGCTCTCAGGTTCTGGGGCTCCCTGCAGAGCTGGCACACAGGGAGGCCTCAGCTCTGCACCTGGAGCTTGCCTTGGTGAGAGTAGGAGAGAGGAGATGTGGCCAGGAAAAAGAGGCAGAAGTGGCTGACTAAGGGAGAGACATCCTGTACCCAGAAGGAAGAGGTGCTCAAGGAGTGGGATGTGAGTGATGAGACCATGAGTGATCCTCCAAGACTGGCTGGTGATGAACAGAAATACCCTGTGTGTCCTGGTGCTGTCAGGAGTGGTGGAACTGCTGCAGTCCTTACACAGCCAGTGTGATGTCCAGCACAGTGAACACGAGGAGGGATGTGGTGATTGAGGGTTTGAGTGTCACTGATGCTCCCTGTGCAGCTGTGGCCCTTTTCCTTATTTCCTAACTGATGAAATTTGGCCCCATTGTGCTGCAACTGAAACAGAGATATCCTGTGAATGTCGAGGAAGGGACTTTTCCAGGCTTTTCTTTCCTTACAGCCTCGAGAATCCTTTTAATATTTGGCAATTGAAAGTTAACAGGGAGCTTGGGGAGGGGGTGTGTGGTACCTTTCCAAAGCTGTTGGAAAATCAGGGTAGGGTTTTTTTTTCCAGCTCAGCCAGAGACTGCCTGCTTCCCAGGGCTGGGGATTCACCCGAGGTACACTTGGTGTAAGGGTGAGGAAGCCAGAGGACATCTGGAGCAGTGGTGGACAAAGTCTCTGTGCTGGGTGATCAGGAACCTGCTCTCCAGAAAACTCTCAGCCTTTTCCTTGTGCTGCCAGGAGGAAAAGATGTTGCCCCAGGGAAGAGCAGGCTTGAGAAGGCTGCTCAGTTTTCTGAGCAGGTAGGAAACATCTGTGTGCCTGTCTTGCCACCTCTGTTTCACCAATTCAAGTGCTGATGGGCCAGAAGTTTTGGACTTTGGATCAGAGAGGCTCCCTTTAGGTTGAGGCTTTCTGGGGAGATGCTTGGTGTGTCACACCTCGGTGCTTGTGTCACTTTGTCCTGACCTCCTGCAGGTAAGGCCTTGCCTGCTGCTGTGTGAGCATTAAAGCAGAGGGGCTGAAATATTCAGAGTGATTAAATTCTAGAATTGCCTTCTCTTGAAAGCACAGTGCTCTCCCAAGATGAAACAGTGAGGCTTTGTCTGCCTGGCAAGGTCAAAGGAGAAATCTGTTTGCAGTGAGAATAACCTGTAACAGTAGTAGAAATTGTTAAATTGCCCAGATTGAAGTTCACAGAAATTTTGTTTCCTAAAATCTGGGCGAAACGTTGAAATTGCCCTTTTTTTCCTGTGGATAGGTTGGAAATCTCAGGGGAAGGGACCCTCACAAGCCCTTTGGGTGCATGTGAAGCTGCAGCCTGCAGCAGCCCAGCCTTCTGGTGCTGGAGGGTGGGCAGAGGGGAGCAGGCAGCTCTGCTCCTGGTCTCTGGGCAGAAGCATCAGCCACTGCCTGTGGTGTGGGGACACCTGAGTGGCAGTGGCAGAATCCTGTCCCACTCCCTGCTGGAGCAGAGCTGGTCCTCAGCTGTCCCTGCCTCGGGCTGGGACTGAATGAGGATCTTGAGATCTTCATTTTTTTCAGCTGTGCCCAATGAAGCTGCCTGCAGTCTGTCATAAACATTGTCTAGATCTGCTGTTTGTGTGAGACAAACATTAGA
This sequence comes from Pyrocephalus nanus, assembly GCA_038380795.1. Classification (NCBI taxonomy): domain Eukaryota; kingdom Metazoa; phylum Chordata; class Aves; order Passeriformes; family Tyrannidae; genus Pyrocephalus; species Pyrocephalus nanus. The sequence goes on along the minus strand of CM076274.1, from coordinate 18,232,588 downwards.
TGACAAACCCAGTGGTCCTTTGTGGTTTGTTATGATTTCTAGGGTTTCAGGACTGTGTTTCATCTGTTTTTCTGTCTTATTGTTCCACTTCTCCCAACTTCTCATCTCTTTTCTCTGATCTGACTTCGTGCCTCCTATTGATTACTCCAGGGAGGAATTTGATCCTTAGGAAAAAGAAGAAATCCATGTCTTATCTCAGATTTTTGTCTTTGTCTGAGATTCCTTGATGAGTTTTAATTTGGAGCTGAGGCATTGCCTGAACAGCATTTTCTTCTGTTTACCTTTCTGGGCAACAGGGACCCCTCTCTGTCTCGTCAAACTTGTGAAGTTATCTGTGAAGGAATTAAAAAAAAAGAAAAGGGTTGTCTTCCCCTCGGGGGCAGCTCTCCAAAGGCAGCTTTGCCGTGGATTTGCACAGCCCTGGTGCTCTCCTGTGTGGTGCAGAAGTCCCAGTTGTGTTGGTGGTTGCAGCTCTGTGTGAAGAGGCTGGCACACGTTGGAGGGTGAGCGAGAGGAGCTTTGACAGCTGTGCCTAAGGGGGAAAAGTCTTCTCTTAAATAAGTTAGGAGTGTGCTTGGGGCAACAAAGCCTGGATCAAAGCTTCAGGGATATCACAAACCCTCCAGAGGGGCCAGGAACACACTGTGAGGAGAGATGGATGGCTTTGGGTGTGGAAGCAGCACCTGGGCTTCAGGTGAGCGCCGGGTCCCTCGGGGGCACCTCGTGCTGTCTGTGCCCCCACAGTGCTGTGAGAGGACCCCCATGCTGGGACCCTGCCCAGCCACCCTCTCGTGGGCCAGCTGTGTGGCCAAAGTCCACCAAGAGCTGCCCTTGTGCCGCCCCTGGGCTCTCCAGAGAGGCCCAAGCAAGCCCCCAGGCTGCAGGGTTGTGAAGGGAAGGTGTTTCTCACGCCCCCTTGGATGCCTTTTTTTTTTTTATAATCTGGTGCCTTCATTTGCTGAGTGTGCTCCCAGTGAGGAGCCCCCCCAGCTGCTGAACCAGCCACACATGTGGGCAAGAAGATTTTCCCCAAAGGGTGAGAAATTCTTGCAGGGAAGTGAAGCCATCTGGAGGAATTTGTGCCCCAGTAATTTCTGCTGGAGTAACACCTCTGAGCTCCAGTGCTTGCTCAGGCACCTGCAGTGAACCAGTGCAAATGCTGGGCAGCTGATCCTGCCCGAGGGGAAGCTGGTGGGTGCGTGTTGATGTTTGTTTATAATGACTTTGGAAGGGGAGAGCTGATGTTTCGGCGTGTTGAACATGTGTTAGATTGTTTTAAGAACATTAGTAGATGATGTTATAGATGGCTATAAACTGCTTGTGAGGATGTCTTTATTGATCTGTTGGACTATGGCAGCTACTCCTTTATTAGAGTTTCCATTCGTTTAGTCCCACGTAAAGGATTTATAATGTGTCTTTGCTATGGATTGTGAAATAAGATTTTTTTTTTTATTGGGTGTTTTAGAGTTTGAAAACAACTTTAATTGGTTTATTCTGGGAAGCTGATGGTGAAACAACTGGTCAAATATTGAGGAAACAGCAGTTATTTTATTCTTTGAGCTAGAGGATAAAATGTCTGCAGCAGTTTCTGTAGTAATCCAGAGGCACTGATTATGTCTGATGAGGCAAAGTCATTGATCGTGCTGGTGTTGAATTTCAGCCCCGATCCATCTGGAAGAAGCAATCACATCTATCTGAGCCCCCTGTGGAGGGGGGGGATTAATGCTGCTGATTCAGACCTGTTAGCTTGTTAATGCTGTTCCATTTGTTTAAAGGTTATTGTTTGATTACATAAAAATATTGGAGCGTTCGTGAGGCTCTGGAAGGTGCGTGGGGCTTTGGGGAGGGAGCTGCTGCAAGACTATGAGGCTAAATTGTGCAGGGTCCCTTAACCAAATGCTGTTAAAAGTCAGAGAGAAATACTCATCTTGCTGCAGTAAATGGCAAAACTCTCACCTGGTGGGGCAGGAGTTTCATGTAACGATTTCTTTGTGTGCTAACCTGTCGCTTTTTTTAAAAAATGATGCACAGCTAATATTTATTAAATAAATAAAAAAAAAAAAGAGTACTTCTGGAGTACTGGCAATTGTAGGCACAGAGTATAGCCTAGAGAGAGTGTTTAATCTGCAATTTGCATTGTGAGGAAAGGACACCCCGTTCACTTTACCTTCTGGAAGATCATAATTCAAACCAAACCCTTGAGAACAACAGGCATAGGAAAAGCATATGACTTTTTTTTTTTTTTTCCCCCTGAAATCTGCTGGAAAATCCTGTTGATGACAAAGCTCAGACTGCATTAGTGGAGGGAGCCATTCACGACTGGAGCGAAGTAAATTGCGTCTCTGAAGTCGAGGTGCTGTTTCAGCGACACAAAACCCCTTTCAGACAGCCCTGGTTTGGAAGGATCGGTTGTGACACAAAGAACTTGGCTGAGGAAAGGATCTGAGGAGCAAAATAATCAAATAACACCCCCCCAAACCACAGCCATTTGGTGTGTACAGCAGCAGAGGCTCTGTGCAAGGCTCTCTGCTTCCTTCTGAGCTCTTGTTGAGGGAGTTCTTTGTATCCATCCAGGCCAGCTCAGGTGTCTTCCAGTCCTGCTTACTCCCCTGAAGGCAATATCCCTCAAAAACCGTGGATGTCACTGTGGCCAGTTAAGGCCACTGCCTTGCAAAGAGAAAAAAAAAAAGGAAGGTGCAAAATCTTTCTTCCACAAATTTTGTTTTCTGCAAAGTGTCTGTGCCCTTGTGGGAATTGAATTACAGGCTTTTGTGTGTGAAAGATTAGAGCTCTTCCCTTTGGAGAGATGCACCTGGTCTCACCTGAGGTTTTGAAAGAGCCTTTTCCTGGAAAAAGGTCTTGTCTGCTTTCATGAGGAAGGGTTAAAGAACAAAAGCACGAAATCTCCTTTCTTCTTTCTTGATCAATCTAGCCATCATTATGAGAGGAGCTCTCTGATAGCTTCTCTTTGTCATGTAATGTTAATACCATTAAGTCCACTTTGGCAAGGAAAGTGATGTATAATTAATTTGCAAATCAGTGAAGTGAATGTGATTTTTATACAAAAGAGAAGGTCTGTGACAGCAGAAGGCATTGTGTGGGCATGGCCATGCTGGGGTGGGACCCCTCTCCTCTTGAGCATCCCCTCCCCAGGTCCCAGGCTGGGCTGGTTCCCTGTGTGTGTCCTTCTGTGCACACACCTTTAGTGGGTCCCATTTACTGCCAGCCAGAAAAGGGACTGAATTTAACAAATAAGAGGGGAACCACGTGGGGCAGGGATGAGGTTAGGAGTATGAAAGTGCCACTGAGTATCTCCAGAGCGAGTTGGTTGAGCCAGCTGAAAATATCTGTAAGCCTCTGCCTCCATCCACTGGTTTTGTTGGTGGTGGTTTCAATTTTTTTTTTTTTTTTAAAGCCTTAGCTCTGTTGGAATTATTATTTTGATGCAGAATGCATTAAAAAGAGAAAAGGGGAAAAAAAATCCAAACACTATCCGGACTGATTTGTTCCCAGAAAGATGTTCAATTTTGTATGTATAATTGAAAGGGTCTAAATATAGCTGTATTAATATTTATGGGCCTTATGTTGGAGTCAATACAAGAGTTGCTGTTCAAGGCAATTAAGCTTTACCTTTTCACATGTAGGATTTCAGCTTTTGGAGATGACATTAGCGGTGTGACCTGCATCCAAGAGAGAAAAAAACCCTAAAAGCGTGCCATTATCTGTCAAATATGATACCCTGTATTTAATGCTGTTTGCTGACAGGCAGTTTGTCTCCAGCAAGGGTGATCTCTCTGGAGGACGGCTGCTGTCTTAACAGGGGGGAAATCAGAGGAATCAGCAGGCTTGCAGGAGAGCCGTCCCCGCAGTGTTTTGGGAGGAGAGGAGTGACTAGACTATCTCATGACATCAGGAAGTGGGGATTGCCCACCTCTGCTGCATCAGTAGCTGCCGGGGGGATAAGGAGAAAATTATCATGGTGACACTTGGTGGATTCCATGAGTCTTCACACCACCCACACCCCGGGGCTGGGGCACGGGAGATGCGACTCCCAGGAGCGCACGGGGCAGGGAGGGCTGGGCTGTTCGTGCCCTGCTCTTGGGCTATCTGTGCCTGTCTGCAGGGCCAGTCACAACCTTCATGTCATTAAAGCAAGGGGGAAGCAAGGCTGCCCAGAGATCCGAGCTGCTGTGGGGAGAGCCTGTGCACGGGGAATCGGGTCTGGGCTGGAACGATGAAACGAGTCAGTTTGCGTTAAAAACAGAGGCAAAGTGATGATGATTTCTGAAGCCCTGCCTTTCAAGAGCCAGGGGATCACTGGGACGACAGGACAGGAATCCTGGAGCTGGGTGAATTGCCCTGCATTGCTGCTTTTTGGGAGCCGCAGCTCCTCGCTGCTCCAGTGAACAAAGGGCTGTGAGATGCTATAAAACCTCTCGGTGATGGGGACTGTCTGGATCCCGCCCTTCTCCTAAATTTGATCGATGTGCCGGGTCTTTCCCTGCTTCTGTCTGGACTCCTTTGGGCAGGAGGACAGCAGTGAGGAGCCTCAGCTGGGGTTGCTCCTCATTTTTTCCCCCGGGAGCGAGGGGTCAGGCTGCCCTCCCCGGGGCTGCAGAGTTGTCTCAGTGAGGCCGAGCTTGGCGTGCTCGTCCCTTCTCTGGAGGACTCACAGGTTTTGAGTGGGTGTTCTTTCCCCTGGTGTGTTGTGTACTTGGGTAGCTGGAAGCCTTTTAACCCCCCCCTTTCAAGGGGGATGCATTTTCCGAGGGCTTTCATGAGCTGTGGCTGTCAGAGCACAAAGGCTGCTCAGAACGGGGAGGGAGGAGCGGGAATCGAGCAGCTCACACACGCCAAGGTAAAAAATGGTGGCCACGCTCTCCGCGGCTGAAAATGAATTTTCGATTCCAAACGGTGCTTTTTGAATTCCCGTCTGGGGATTTGCTCCGGGTGATGCTGACCCCAGCAGACTGGTATTTCCAATTATGGATGACATTATCCTTGCCCAAAGGTGCTGGCTCGACAGCAGAGGAGTGTTCCTTGGTGTGCCAGCACAGGGCTGAGTCCCACCTCATCTCTATCCCCGAACAAGGGCAAGCCAAGATATATATTAAGGAAAAAAGGAAATTGCTCCGGTTAAATTTAAAAAAACTCATTTAGCTAAAGCAGTGTAAGCGCCCATGAATATTTATCTGATGTTATGGAAGCGTGTGGACTCCCACCTACTTTATTAAATTGATTTTCAATAAAAATGCAAGTGGAAGACGTTTGATTAATGGCTGGAGGGACGGTACAATTAATGTGAAGTCTGGAGTCAGCAAGAAGCGTCCCCTGAGCCCGTGTGTCCCTGCTGGAGGCTGAGCTAAGGAAATGCTTCTTAACTTCTCTGAGGGACACCAGCAACGTTTACCCCTGTGGTTTCCAAGCTGTGGGGTGAACAGGAGCTGCTGTCTGGCTGGTGCATGGCTTTGCTGAGGGCCAGTGCCCTGACCTTGCAGCTGCCATGTGTTGTTTGCTCCCAGTCTTGTGCCTTCTCCTCTGCTTTTCACACCCCCCGAGCAGGCTGCACCTGAGAATTAAGCACAGCAGGGAGCTCCAGAGATCATGTGGGGTGTGAGGGAGGCTCCCTGGGCCTTTGCATTTAAACATGCCTGGGATTAGCTCCATCAGCCTCCGGATCTGCTCAGCTCCTACCAATTTACCTGCTCGGATTTGTCTGCTGAAGGAAGGCAATTTGGAGCTGGAAGGTTACAGCTCTATTAAGGATCTCTGGTGTGGTTTCCCTCCGGGACTCTCGCTGGGACTGGTACCTCCTCCTTCTGAGGAGCTGTGGGGAGCTGGGAGGTTCTGATCATGGTGCCAGTGAGGGTCGAGGGCTTTTTGGTACCTGGAGTCCTGCTGGACATCCCTGCAGGCTGCAGGGGCCTCTCTGTTCTCTCCACCCCTGAAATAGAAACTCCCCCCGGGGGTCCTGTTGGAAACCTTTGGAAGCTGCTGTGGGTGGGATGTTACATCCTGCTGCAGGGGATTTGTGGGCTGTGATGGTGAGGCAAGGGCTGTGTGGCAGGGAAGGCAGGGGTTAGGCAGGGACACAGCTCCATCTCAGCACCCCTCAGCTCCTGGAGCCCAGAGAGGAGGGACCACAACGCTGGGAGCCACTGAAATGAGGATGCCCAAATGACACCAGATATCACCCGGGGCATGAATCCTTCCCCCAGCCAGGCTGGGAGCCCCAGGCCCTGGCTCCTGTGCTGGAGAGCAGGATCAGAGCTCTGATGTGCTCACCCCTTCCCAGAGGGCTGGTGGTGCCCTGGGGCTACAGCCAGATGGCACAGGGAGGGTATCCAGGGGCAGAGATGGTGCAGATGCTCCTGATGCTGCCCTCTGGGAATGGAGAGGCTCTCACAGTGATCTATTTTGCAATGCTTTGGGGGTTTCTCTGCATGCAAATGTATATTGAGGCTCTCTGCCTACAGGAGGAGGGGGCCTGTGCCAGCAGGCAGGGGATGGGTGCAGATACTTTTGGCATGTGCTGAGTTTGGGCACATCCCTTGCTGTGCTTGCACCACTGGAGAGCTGGGCAAGGGCAAGAGTGATGGGAACAGAAAGGAATTAAAAAAAAAAGGAGCAGGTGTTGGCTAATATGTATGTGGCAGAAAAAGAGAGGAGATTTCTGGTTGAAAACAGAAGCTGAGAAAAGGCAGATTGGCAGGCAGCATATTTCTGGAGACAGCTTTCTCCTCTGTAGGCTGAGTCACCTAAGAAACGTGTCAATAAAACACACTTGCAGGCAGTGTCTCTAATAAATATATATTTAAGAGAGACATTTCTTCAAAACTTCTGCTAGGAGACGTCGAATTCTGGAGGGATGGCATGAGAAATGACATCTCCAGTGGAAGCACAGGGTTGCCATGGCAACTGGAACGCTTTGAACACACAGCACTGAAACAAGAAAACATTTTCCCCCAGCAAAGGAAATTAAAAACTACATACATCTGGAGGCATCTGCCCTCTGCTTGTCTCTGATGGGAGCATCAGAGTATCATGCAGCACATCGTAATTCGTGTAGTGGGCAGGACTGACAATTCCACAGTGGTTGCTGAATTTCTGTGAGTAACTGTGATAAAAAAGCCTTCCTGTCCTTGGGACAGACAGTGCTGGCTGGGGAAGAGGAGATTTAGAGCCATAAAGGAATATCCTGTAAAATTATTTTGCTCACTTGGGGATAAAACAACAGCCTGAGTGCACGACCGAGCTCATCTTGCCTTGTGGGATGAGTCCACTGCTCCCAGGGTTTGCTGGCCCCCTTTGGCAGCCAGGGAGTTCCCTGGGTGGCCTGGGGAAGGCAGGGGAGAGGGGATGGGATGGGATAGAGGGGCACAGGGTGTGTTTGGGGATTTATCTTGTGCTTCAGAGACCCTCAGTTTGTTGGTGCAAGTCTGGGACAGCAAACCCAGGAGGAGTTATCTGCACGTGGCAGTCTGTGCATTCCTTTTTCTTTTTCTTTCTTTTCCACTGCATTTCTTTTCTTTTCTTCCTTTTCCAGAGCCATTCCCGCTGTGTGGCAGCCCTGGGAGCAGGGGTGGCTTGGGGGGAGCCCAGGCAGGGGGGAGAGCTTGTCATGCCCCACGACAGCCCCCCAGCACCAGGGGAAATGCTAAATTGGCCGGGGCGAGGCCGTGTGAACGAGAGAAGTTTATTTGTGCTGGGTACTGGCATTGCTGAGAAGTAAATAAGCACTGACCATGCAGCCAGTGACCTGTGCATGACAGGGGAGAGACAGCTGGGAGGAGAGCTGGGCAGGGACCACGTTGGGGTGCGTGAAGAAGGGGAAATGTCTGTCTGCCTTGCCCTGGGAGGGGAGGTGAAGGATGCCATAAGCATCACTGGAGGCACGCTGTCTGAGGAGCTGATTAAGTTCTCTGCTGAAGGAAATGCCAGCCAGGAGTTAATGGATAAGGGATCCAGAGTGCAAATTACTCTGTTGCTCCCTGCTATGGTATTCTGTATTCTTGTATCTTCCTCTCAGTACCTGGCGTTGGCCTCGGGGGACAGGCTTGAAAATTAAATGGGCCCTTCCTCTGAGCTGCACAGCAAGCCCCAGGAGTCACTTTCTTTTTTTTTCTTTTTTCTTTTTTTTTATTTCCCCTTCCCTTTCTTGCTCACTACAGTCCATCATGTGGCCTGGCAATCCTCAGCCTGCAAGGAAACCTGGAACAAGATGTAGCCAGAGGCACGGGAAGGCAGTGCTGGGGCTAAAAGGCAGATGGGGGAGCTTAGGCACAGCAGAACTGCATTCATTGCATGGTGAAGAGAGCATCAGTGGTGGGGCTGGAGCTCAGAGCTCAGCCTGCAAATCTCCTGCACTTGGTTGAGACACCTTGTTTATTCTTTCTCTGTCTGCAATGACATAATAGCAATGCAGTGCAGTGTGTCCCTCATTTGATTGATATTTGATTGATACTGTGTTCAGTTTTGGGCCCCTGATGACAGGAAAGGCACTGAGGGGCTGGAGCGTGTCCAGAGAAGGAAATGGAGCTGGGGAAGGGTCTGGAGCACAAGTCTGATGAGGAGAAGGTGGGGGGGCTCAGCCTGGAGAAAAGGAGGCTCAGGAGGGACCTTTTCACTCTCTACAACTCCCTGACAGGGGGCTGTGGTCAGGTGGGGGTCAGGCTCTTCTCCCAGGGTGAGAGTAAATGGCCTCAAGTTGTGCCAGGGGAGGTTTAGATTGAGTATTAGGGAAGATTTCTTCACTTGAAGGGTGGTCACACTTTGGAACAGGCCCCTCCAGGGCAGGGGTAGAGTCACCACCCTTAAAAATGTTCAAAAAATGTGTGGATGTGGCACTTGAGGACACGGCGTGGTGGTGCTGGACTGAGAGCTGGACTTGATGATCTTTTCCAACCTGAATGCTTTTATGATTTTTCCTTGCAGTTGTTTTCTCCATATCAACGGTTCTCAGGTTGGCAGAAGCAGCTCTGTATTGCACCTTTGTGCTTATCTTCTTGCTGGGGATCTGCCTTGAGCTCTGATGAATTACAGAGCTCAGTAATTGCTTTATAAACGCTTAGGATGTTACTGGCACTGATCTGAAGTTTTTGCAGCTCCTCTTAAAGCAACTGTGGCCTGTTGGGAGGTGATTCCTGTTAAAGACAGACTTGCTGAGAGTGAGTTAACGAAAGGTTCAGCGATTTATTTTATTTTTTTTTTTAGGAGAGGAAGTGAGTGAAAACCTTCCAGGGCCAGTCTGCAATCTCCCTGAGGAAGGAGCTTCAGGGATGTGCTGTGTCCAGGCAGGCTCTGCATAAGCCTGGGCTAATGGCTGGCTCTCCCAGCTGAGTCATACACATGTGATGGGATGTAGCAAAGGCAGGAACCCCATGGCTGCTTTGTTCTGGGGCCTCATCTCTTCTGTGTTTGCACCCTCAGCCTCAACATAGGGAACACAACCTGCTGCAGCCTTCCTCTGAGGCTGCTGTTCCCCAAGACCCCTTGATACAGTCAACAGGAATGTTGTCATTGACCCCTGAAGAGGAAAATTAACTGAAGATAAGGTCATGAAGGCAGGCCCAAGCCAAAAGACAGGTGGTTTGCAGGTAACATGCAGGTTTGCCTGATGCTGAGGTGTTTTTGCCCTGATGCCATTGGTGTCTCCAGTGCATGCAGCCATCCTGCAGGCCTGTGGTCAGAAAAATTCTCCTGGCTTTGGTTTTAGCAGGGCCACAGCTGTGTGTACCACCTGGCAACACAGTGCTGTCTGAATGCCCTTCTCCTGTCCACAGGGACCAGCAGGGATTCCCTTCCCTGAGTGCCTCTGGCTTAGCCAGCAAGGGCAGGCTTTAATACTGAATAATGTTAAATTATGCATGCTAATTTACATTCACACATTTTCTCATTGTGTTTATAATATATAACAAACATGTTTATGTAGCATCCCTCTTCCATTACCACAGGGTCTCAAAGCACAGTGGAACCTCTCAAAGCATGCTCAGACATACATATTCCTCCTCTGTCTTTGTGGCATCTGAGGGTGTCCTGAGTCCTTAAAATAGCAACGACAGCAGCTTTGTTCATTCTGTCTTAGTTCTGTCTGTGGCAAAAATAGCACAGCTAATTTGTAGTCTGTGTTTGTAGTCTGGATGTGTGAGAATGAGGGGTATGTGTAAAGCCTCCATGACTGCACACCCTCCAGCACTTGCTGCTTCTGACTCTTTCTTCTATTCCGCCTGGACTCGATATCAAGAGCTCCCCCCACATCCCGATTCCCAACCTCTGGATGTGGGTTTTGTGTCACTTAATGTGGTGATAAGAAGGAGTAGGTGCATGTGGATGCCTGCATGGGGCAATGAGGGAAGGCTAAATTAAACGACGTGTGCCAAATGCATCGTTCTGTTGAGCCTTGTAAAAGGAGCCCTGGCTGAAATCCTGATGGTGTAAGGCTTGTCAGATCCATCTCTCTGCCTTTTGTCTGCTCTGAGCTTTAGAGCCTGTTGGCTGACAGAAGGGTGGATATCTCAGAGATTTTTAAGTCCCTGCAAGATTTGTGGAATTATGCAGCTGAGTGGAAGAAGACCCGAAGTAGAGAGAGGTAACTAGGTGGGATCAACTGGTGTTAGGCATCAGAAAAACAGGGAGGAAAGGCTGGTCTGCAGGAAGCAGGGTTTGTTGGCTCCACTGCTGGTAAAACAGCATCTCTCCTAGGCTGTTCTGCTGGATAGAGCTCTAACCTGCACCCCCTACTCTTGACAAATGTGAGAAAATGCCTTTCACCAGTGAGGGGGGGGGGGTGTGAAAACCCTGTAGCATCTTCTCCAGCAACATGTGGATTTCCCCACCGTGCCAGGTATGTCTGGAGCCCCCTTACCCTCCTGGCTTCAGACAAAGGGGCAGTGCAGCCTGCTCAGAGCAGCAAGAAAACTGGGCCACCCTGGGCTGTTTTCCCCTGGAAGTGCTAGGGAGGGAGGGCAGTTTCTCACCCAGAGGGGACAAGCAGATGCCTTGTGTGCTGGAAGGAAGGAGGAACAAGGTGTGTCTGACTCCTCTGCTTTAAGCAATGATCCAAACTCTGTAACCAACGTGTTGTGTCAGTGTAGGGAGAGCTCAGACCTGTGTCAGAGCCACGAGCACACCAGCAGAATCCTCAGGGATTTCTCTTCCAAGAACTGCCCTAATCTTCCCCATGTAACCCCAGGAGTTCGAGCCTAGGAATTAGACATCCATCAGCACATGCCAGTGTGTGCCATAGATCCTAGATAACCCTACTCAGTGGTGATTGGGTCACTTCATGGTGCCACACCGTGTTCCTGCAGAGGACATTGGATGCAGTCCTATTAGAGCACTGCATCTGCAGCACGCTGTGTGAGACAGGGAATAAATCTCTCCATTGTTCCAGCTCTGCTGTGGCCCTGCTAAGAAAGGGGAGCCAGGACAGCAGGCTGTCTTTCTGAGCATTTCACAGACATCATCTCACTGAAGAATTAAGAACATGTAATTGTAGACCGTGCTGATCTCTCTCTTCAGTGGGAGTGGCTTTGTTGTTGGCTGTCTCTTGAAATTATTTTGAACTGCTTCCTCTCCTCGTGCTGGAGTATCCAAGTTGAGGGGAGAAAGGAGAGCGACACAGCTGGAAGTGGCACCACATGCATGTGTGTGTTTACAGATTGGATGACTTCTCACTAGTCTGGCTGGAGGACATGCAATTGTACAGACACTGATGTGCCATCACACCAGAGAGAAGGTAGTAATTAATCACCATGGCTCACAGAGCAGCAACTTGGGAACTGGCTGTACAGCAACTGCTGGCAGTTGCAGGGGTTTTGAGCAGCAGCAGTGGGTGGAAAGATGGAAAGATGCCTCAGCACCCCAGGATTGGGGGAACAGGCTTGCTGCTCCCATGGAGAGCAGCAGACAGCCTTGTTTCTCCCGTAAATGTGATGCCTTTTTGGTCACAACCCTGCAGGAGTCACTGGGAGCCTAACAGAGCGGGTCAGATCTGTTACACAGACCCAGTTATTCTGGACTCAAGCAAACAGCCAAGGAAAACTGCATTAGACAAATAGTTCGTGACACGGCAGGGCTAGAAAAGGATCCGACCCAAAGGTCTTGCTGGCAATCCCCTGCAGGCTCTTACTCACCCCTGCTTTTGCTGAGATGAGGCATTTGTTTCAGACATTTATACTGTTTCTTCCCTTACTATGTGGTTTATTTTGCAGAGTACAAATTTCCCAGAGCTCCCAGTGCTCCTCGGCCGACCCCACTTTGCAGTGGATGAGCATCCCCCCATCTTTAACCACGTTGTCCCAGGTGGGAGCACGAGGCCAAGGCCAGCCTTCCTCCATGGGACTGTGGTCATCCTCATCTCTGTGCTCGTTAGAGAGAGGCAGTGAGGTCTGGGGGGGCTGAATCACCTGTGGGATTTCCCTCCCCCCACAGACAGGATGGGGCCAGTGGGGTCTTGGCTGTGTCTCGATGGTTCTGCCCAAGTGAGTTTTCCTGGGGATGCTTTGGTATTTTAGGTAGTTCAGGGGATTAAAGCTGGTGCTGCTGTTAGCTCTGCCTGGCCTGTGAAGGACTGGGCCAGCTGCCAGCCCTCCTGGTGACACTCTTGGCCCTGTTCTCTGCCATTTGGCATTGACAGGACCAAGACACCCTGTGTATGTTCTTGCTGCCTCTCCTCAGAAGAACATGTACACTCTGCTGTCCACTTGTGGGAAAGATGCCCGGGCTGAGCTTGTCAGACCAGGGTGAATGTCTGTGATAGGAGATTTGGCATTTGCTTCTGAGCAAGTAATTTCATATACAAGGGTGCTGAGGCACTACAACAGCCAAGCCACGTCTGAAAATGTGTGTGTTTTCTTTGGGCCTGGGAGTTTGGAGGGGTTGACTGTGACTTTTCCAGGGGTTGTCTAAGATCCCTGAGTCAAAAACAGCTGAGGAGAGAGAAGGGGTGGTGCTGAGACCTCTGCACTCCAGCTGTGCTCTCCCTCTTGTAGAGGCTGGAGGAAATGCCAGTGCATTCTTAGGGGTTTTTGCCATCTCTGTTCCCCAGAATCTGATCAAGGTAAAGCCTCTGTTCCCAGGATAGCTGGTGTGGAAGCATCCCAGGTGCAGAAGGGGTGTTTGTGGCCCTGACATTAGCAATAGCTCCTGCTATTGTGGCCTTTGTGTGGCAGGAGCTTTGTCGATGTCCTTGGAGTCAGCTTTATCCCCTGGCTGGGCTGGACAAGCCCAGGAGGCATCAGCAGCACTGCAGTGATGTTCACTGAAATGTTTCCTTCTCTGCTGCTATTTCTGAGCTCCCCAGCAAAAAATACTGAAAGAAAAGCAGCTCTAATGTGTGTGGGAGAGTGTGACTGGCCCCACAGCAGGAGAGCATCAGTGAAGGCCATGTTAGGGGTTTCTGGTGTGTGGTTGGTGATGCAGATGTCGTGTCTCCATTCCTGCAGCTTGAGGTTGTGGGGAGAGGTCCCTCTCCCCTTGGGCAGCTGCCCCTCCTTGTGCCTCCCTGTTCTCTCCCAGATCTGGCCTGGCAGTCCCAAGGGCAAAGTCACAGAGAGGGGACCACGTGCCACATCATCCGTAGATGTGCCACTGCTTTTCCATGCATCTCTTCCTACTTCCCAAAACAAGGCAGCACCACGGGTTAAAAGGCAATCTGATAAACCAAGGTGGGGCCTGGGAATGGCAGCAGCCCTGGTGTGATGGCACTGAAGCTCTCGAGGAGGGGCCCTAGGGTGGAGTTTCTGGCTGAGGACTGTCGTGTGCCCTCTCTAAGGGCTGCCAGGGGCTGTGCTGCAGCTCAATTCCAGTGAGCTCATAAAGCTTGGAGCACAGGTCCTTTTGTTCCAGAGGCTAAAAGTGGAAGGAAAATTAAATTCCACCAGGGAGACGCTGATAAAATGAAGAATGAAACCCACAAAAAGCTTTTGTGTGCAGCTACAAAAATTACCTGCTGCTGCTTATTAATTATCGCGGCAAGGATTTGGGAGAAGGCATGAGGTGGAAGTTGGGAGTACAAACCAACTATTTCCCTTCCCAGGGGTGCTGGGTTGGCTGGAAGGCATTGTCCTGTCCAGTGTGGGTTACTTGATGTGGGAAGGAGGGACACAGGAATGCCTCTCTTCAAGGTGACACTGCTCTCACCACAGGCTGGTGGGAATCCTTCCCAAAGGATTCTGTGTGTTTGAGGGGACACAAGGAGATCTCATTGAGCTGAGGGTGAGTAGAGCTGTCTAGGAGGGAGTTAAGGGCACTATCAGCTTGTTACTGTTCTCCTCAGTTGGAGATGGGATATTGGGCTAGCTGGAGTCTGGAGCACTTCATAGGGAGCCCAGTGCAGAAACATCCACCCCCTGGAGCTGGCCTTGAGCAGGTTGATGGTTTGAACCCCCGGGGGCAGCAGAGCCAGAACAGCACTGTCCTACTCTCAGCCATGCTGTCCTTCACAGAGACACCACCGCAGGCAGGGCTGTCCCCTCCAGGCTCCCTCAGATGGCAGCACAGCCCGTGGGCAGAGCTGGAGCGGTGTCTGGGGGCAGCCCCCATCCCCTCCTCATCCCGCTGATCCCCGGGCCGAGGCTGTGCATCCTCCCTGACGTCAGCGCAGCCGCCCGGAATCCCCTGCACGCCATCGCCCCCGTTTCCATGGCAAGCAGCATCCGGGAGCCCCCAGCGCTCGGCTGCGGGCACATCATCCCGGCTGGCTTGCGGCAGCGCCTCCGGGAACCCCCGCCTGGGAAACGGGCACAGCCCCAAAGCCCCGGAGCTGAAACACAACCTTGCGAGCCGGTCACACGTTAGGGCTGACGTTCTGAGATAAACAGAACCCTTGATGGGCGCGGCGGGATGTTTAATGAGAGGCTGCTCAGATTCCCCCCTCCCTGTGCCCCCCTCCCACCTCCCGGAATCGCTCAGCTCCACGGCCAGGGAAGGGGAGAGGCAGCGAGGCGGCGTAATTTGTATTCCAGCCCTGCTGCCGCTCCTGGTGCTTCCAAGAAGCAAGTAAAAATAGCAGTCTGTCATTTTGTAAATAACAGCTATCTCCTCGCAGGCCCGGGGAGTCACGAGCGCCTAAAGAGGGGATTGCAGGAAGGGAGGGGGAAGGGGGTGTCTGCCTTGAGCCAGGGTCTGGAAAACGGGGAGTTGGAGGGGGAGGGTAAATGGAGTGCCTGAAGCACCTCAGCAGCAGCTGCTACTGCTTTACACCTTCTGCACATCCCGGGGAAGCGCCAGACCCTGCTGGTGTTGGAGCTGGGGGTCCAGCTCTGGCCCCTCCACCACCCGGGGCTGGGAGGGACGATTGTGGTGTACACGAGCAGCCAGGTCTGGGGTAGGAGATTCTTGGAGGAGAGGGGTGGCTTTTAAAGAGCAGGCAGGTGTAGGAAGTGCCATGGTAACACTGTGGGAAGGGATGTTTTGTTTGGCATTTGCATTGCAGATCTGCCCAGCTGTGGGGGGTTTCTCCAGGCGGGAGCAGGGCTGGGCAGGCAGAGAGCAGGCTGTGTCTGGTGGGAGAAGAGGCAGCTTTGGGTGACCTGCAGCACCTCGCTGCTGCTCACAGATGGTTTTAGAAACGCCATTGTGCTGAAGATTGGGAATAAGTTAAGCAAATAAATGGGAAAAGCTCCCAGACCAGGGAACCAGCCTCAAATACAAGCCTTGGGAACATGGCATGCTGCTGGTGTCTCTAAATTCTGCCCGTGTGCAAATGTTGAACCTGAAAATTTCTTGCTCTTCCAGTTTCATGTCGGCTCCAGGGTCTTTTTTTGCTTTCCTGGTCCCCAGCAGGACCTTGGGTGCAGTGAGGGTCAGCAGGGTGGCTGAAAGGGGTTTGTAGTGCCACTGCTTAGGGCAGCCAGGGCTGGACCATGCTCTGCTCCAGCTTCCCTCCTGAACCAAGTCTTTCCTTTTTTGTTTCCACAATTATGAACAGGACCAGCAGCATCCTCCTGCCACCCCAGCAGGCTTGAAGGCTTAAGTTGTGCATCCAAACTCCTTGGAATTACAGGGAAGAATGATGCTAGGAAAGGAAAAATGTAACTTAACATTCTGCAGCAGATCAAGTGAAAGCACCTAACCTCTCTATGCAGTCCTTAATTATTAAATCTTTGGTGAGGACAGAAAAGCTGCAGTGTGAGCTTGTCTGTGGATTGAGGACCAGATAAGGATTTCCCTGCCATGTCTCTAAGAAGAGGCAGGAGATGCTCTTGCTGCAAAAGTAGGCACAGCTTCTTCTCTTCCCCCAGGCTCTGGGTGGACAGCCATGAGGGCAAGGAGAAGGGAGGCTGGGTGAGTAGCTCCTGATTGCTCTGGAGGAGAAGGTCTCAGAGCACAGAGCCTGGGAGCTGTGGCAGAGCTGCAAGCAGTGCAGTTGCTCTTGGGCTCCAGGATCACGAAGGAAGTGAATCTGTGAGGCTGGAGCTTGCTCTGTTCTGCTGGTGTTTTACTTATCTCTGGATTTCCCAGCTCTGCTGAAATCCCTGCTTGCGTGGCAATGATTTAATTTCAGAAATCCCTCCGGCTCCCAGCCAAATCCTGCCCTTAGGAGCACATATTAACAGGGAAAGTTCAGTCTGGCTGCTGCCATGGAAGGTGCAGGGAGCTTGTTTTCATGTGGGCTGAGGGACATCAGTAAGCCAGTGGTGAAGCCCCAGCTTGTCCCTGCACCAGGCACTGCATGGCCTGGCCTGGGGAATACATCTGCAGCCTGGAAATGGGGGATCCTCTTCACCTCTGGGCCATAATTGATTATTAATAATAATTATTAATTTTAATACGATAATGCCGCTATTTTTGATTGGATTTGCCAGTAGATTGAAAGGAACAAGAAGGTGTCCCTGGAGCTCTGTGACACACGAGTTACAGCCTGATAAGGACATAAAGGCTCATGTAAAGCCTTTACTTACTGAGTCCCTTCCCTTGTGCTTGAACCCAACAGAGACATTGGAAAGGCCCTTTCACAGCCCCCTGTCCCTGAAACCTGAACAGGGCCCCCCTGTTCCTTCTGCACTTCCCTGTGTCCCCTGGCCATGGGTGGATCCTGGTCTGATATCCATGGCTGAAAGGTGAATGCTGAGAAGGGGAGTGGGGAGAGAGAGTTTGTGTTTTCTCTGGAACACCATTACCTTTCCCTCATGGCATGTGGTGGCAGAAGGAGCCTGGCATCACTGCCTGTTCTCTGCTGTGCATCTCATTTGAGGACTTGTTTGGAGGGAGATAGAGAATACCCTGAGTGTTTGTTGCAGAAGTAACTCATTTTGTTTAGACTTACACTTTCACAAAGTGTACTGCATACATATTTCTCTTTAACCTTCTTTTTATCACATCAAGACAAGATCAAGGGTTACTTATATAGCACAATAATACCAGCCATAGGCTGCATCAGAAGCTTTCCAGCCATAATAACTGAAGACATGTGTATGTATATTTTAGCCATTAAGGAGAAAACCCTGCCAGAATGCATTATCTTATTTTGGGATGTGAAATTTTGAAGCACAAAACTAAGCTTCATAGTACTGCAAAATAACTGTCAGGGGACAGAAGGATTTCCATAACTTAATTGAGCAATAGGCCATCCAGGCTACTTGCAAAGCTGCTGCAGTGGCCAAAATTGGGTACTGTGCATAAAACATGAACTCTGCTTTGGGGCTTTAAATTGGTTCTTTCATTAGGAGAGCAGCTCTGAGCCAGCTAATGCCATACAATAGCGTGATGTATCCCTAAAGTGGTGAGGATTTATGGTATAACTGAGTGCTCAACTCGGGGCACCTCATCCATCATTTTTTCAGCACAGCCCAGTGGGCAGAGCACGGGGCTGTAAATCTGGGAAATCACCGTGCCTTGATTTCCCTGCGAAACGGGACAGCAGCAGAGATGTCAATTAGGAAACGTGCCCAGATCAGATGAAGTCAGGAAGGGGAGCTCTGTGTGCTGTCCAGCACGAGCTGATGGCTGTCTGCTGCAAAGCGCTCCGGATCATCCTTGTCTGAAGGCATGTGGCTGAAGTGGCCCCTGGTTTTTAGCAGCTGGGGCAGGATGTGGGGCTGAGTGCCTTTGCTGGGGCACTGATGCTGCTGTTCAGCACCCACCAGGGCAGCTCAGCCTGGGGGCAGGGAGCTGGTGATGTGGGCGAGCAGCAGCTTGGCGGGAACGAGGCACTTAAGGGAACAGCAAGCACGGTGGCAGCGAAAGGCAATCAGAATATTGATTCTCTCTACATACAGATAAGCCCGAAGCTGTAGCAAACCCAGGCTTTCCTAAAACGGGTGGAACACTGCTAGGCTGTTTATCAGGCTGGGAGACACAAAGGGGATTTCACATTAAAAGGAGTTTCAAAGCACCGGGGTTTGCCTCTGTCTTGAAAAGGTGTGGATCTGTACCAAGCTATGGATCGTGCAGCCACATGGGTTCTGTAAATACGCAGTGTCTGGCCACGTGGGATGTATCCATCCTCAGTGTAAGTGTGGGAAGCAGCAGAGCTGTGTCAGAGATGAATTTGCCCGGTTACAGGTGATAAAATCAGCCGTCGTTCGGGGCACAGAGAATGGTGCAGAGGGTTCAGCAGAGCAGGAAAAACCACCACAGAACAAACCCCAGATTCTTCCCTGTACAAGAAAATTCAGGTCTTTAATTGCTTTTTTTTTCCTTCCTTTTTTTTTTATTTTCTTTTTTTGTCCCAGACAGTGTAACCGAAGTCAAGACAGACATTTACGTGACGAGTTTCGGCCCTGTCTCGGACACAGACATGGTAGGTGCCTCATGGGGAGGGGTGGCTTCTCCTGCAGCCACTGGGGATGGGGCCCACCCTCGTCCCAGGAATATCTGGACACAAGTGGGGTTTACCCAAAGGGCAGCAGCTCGTGGTGGCTCTGTGTGAGTGGTAGAAGGGGATTGTTTCTCAGGGGTGTTTGGGCTTTTGGAAACCACTTGGTAGCACACCCTTGGAGAGTCAGTGCCTTTGCACCTCTCAGACACACTGCAAGCTTTAGGGTGCTTTTATTTCCTGCAAGTCCAACCTGCATGATCTGCCCATGGGACATAAACATGTACATAGCACGTTCTCCCCATTACCTGCCTCAACAAGCACTTTTGCTGCAGCCACCTTTCTCTGACCTGTCTGTGTGTGGAGGAAGGAAGGTGCTTTGTGGGAAGAGGAGAGGATGCCAGAATCTGGTCTGGTTTGATGGCAATGCCAGAAGAGAATGATTCACCATCAGACTGTCCTTAGTGCTTGAACCAGAAAGGAGGCAAAAGAGAAAAAAAGAGAAAAACATGAACTGATTGCAGTATTTTGACATGTTTGGGGAAAATTATTAATGAAAAGGCCTGAGGTCTGAATTTAGGCTTGTATTCCCACAACAGTTTGTCTTCTAATTAAAACAGGACTGTGGAGCATAATTAATAGTGAGGTTTCTCAACAGCGTTTCTTGCAGCTTGTGTTCCACACGGGCTCGGGGAGGAGAGCTGGCTGTGGATGGTTGCTCCACAGTTCAAGGATGCCACGTGAGGACAGCCCTGCATTCAGGACTGAGACCCTCCTGCACATCCAGCACCTGAGGTGACCTGGTGCTGACATAGCCCGGGCTAGCAGGGGCTGTCCTTGCCGTGGAGGGAGCCCGCTTTGGGAGGAAGAGCAGGCTTTACTCTCACCAGCTGGGCCAGGCTGGAGCAGCATCCTGTGACCCTCATGGCACCTCTGGAGCTGGAAGAGTTTAATCTTCTGTTCTTACACGGCCTGAACTCTTCAGCTGTCCCACAGACAATCCTGTGCTAGCAGGCAGAGGAGTTGGGGGAGAATAAAACCTCTGTGTTTCAAGTGCTCGTTCAATCCTGCAAACCCGTGTTGCTTTGGGAAGACCACTCCCTCCAGGGTAAGAAGTTAACTTGATGTCAGCCTAGTCAAGACTATTAACCTCATTTGAGTTCCCCCTCCCTCTCTCCCTGCCTTCCTACAGCAGCAGAGACCCATAATATATTCAGCCATCGTAGCCCTTGGGGAGTATCTGATAATTACTTCCAAGGTGGAGCGTATTTGATTAAGGGAGTGTGTATAATGAACTGTGAAGAAGAAATATGAGGTATTGAAAAGGAGGAAGGTATTCTCTGCAATGTGATTTGACAAAATGAATTTAAAATTAGGAAGACAGTTAAGGAATAATAAATTATTTCCCCTTCGCGTGCTTTCGTTCCACGTCCTTTACGAACGCACGGCGAACGTGCTTTAACCCGCTCTCCCGCTGCTGGGTGCACCCAGAAACGTGAGGGAGAGAAACGTGGGGACAGCCTACTCTTCTGCTGTGCTTCCTTTTATCTCGGGAGTGGGGAAGTCCCTCCTTCCCCGCTGGCATCTGCCTGGTGATCCGCTCCCCCCCCTCCCACAGCCATTACTCACCGCCGCGGCGCGTCCTGATGCAGACGGAGACTGTAATTATGATGATGGAGGAGAGGCAGGTAAAGCTGCTGTGCAGGGTGGAGGAGAGCAGCTGGCTGCAGAGCGTGGAGGAGGACGTGCAGAGACCTTTTCACTGAGCTGCTCCGAGGGACTTCCAATCTCGCTTTTAGTTGGGTTCGGAAAGCAGAGCCTGATAGGACCTGACACGAGCCCGAATCTCCGGCACTGAGCTCTTGCAACTTTGCCTCAAGTCCCCAGGAAATTATAGAAAAAAAAAAAATAAAAGGAGTTGAAGGGAGTGTTTTGTTTCATGGATGGACTCTGAAGACAGACTCAGTCTTGATGTTTTGAGTCGCTTCTATAAGTAGGAGGAAAGCTCTTTGGAAGGGGTGAACTGGGAATGATGCTTTTAAGGATAGAAGTAGGGGGAGGTTCTGAAAATGATTTCTCTTTTCTTCAGGAATGATTCCTTAGCATAAAAGAAGAAAAACAAGGCCTGGAAAGTTGATAAAAATGTTTTGCCTCTCTGTTTGCTGCTGTTTAATAGGAACAGGGATTCTGAATAGGAGAGATCTTCTCCTGATAAGGACTTTTCCCAAACCTCCTGGGACACAGGCTTGTTCCTTTGGTTTTATCACTTTACTGAGCTTAAAACCACAAAGTGAAGATCACTTCCCTGAAGGGGCAGAATATCTAGTACACAGCAGAGCCTGTAGGAATGTACAGTCTTCTCTTCCCTTTCCCCAGCCAGGCTGCAGAAGGTTCATACTTGAGCAGCGGTGGCTCCACGGCCGGGGAGCAGGGATGAATTTGTTTACTGAGATGCTTTCATTCAGCTGCCATCTGCTGCAAAAACCTGTAGGAATTTCTCTGTCCTGTAGGAAACTGATGCACAGCAGTTTTTAAATGCTGCTGAGAAGTGCTGGGGGAAAGAAATCACTCACAATGATAAGTTTAGTTGGTCCTGCGGCCTCCAGGGGCACATAAATAAAGACTACGAGTCTGCAACGGCAGGGCAAGAACAGTTGGGGCTGCTCTTCTTTCTGAAGGCCCCTTCTCTCTCTGAAAGCCCTCATTAACAAGAGGTGTGTGCTGTAGAGGTGAGCAGTGGTGCAGCCCACGCTGGTGGGCTGAAGACACGAACCTCACGTGACACCAACCCTCAAAGGACACAGGGACCCCTGGGTGCACTGATTTGATTTTGCCTCGGGGTGGCCACGGAGCCACAGTGACTTTGCTGCTTGATCAGGTGGTTTCTGAGGCTGCAGGCACCGAGCAAGAAGCTGCATTGCTCCAAAGAGATGACTTCTGATTGCCCCAGCTGGAAGTTGGTCTAGGAAATGGGTTTCTACACTAACTGAAAGAGGGAAGTAAAAAAAAAAAAAGGGAGGAAAAAAAAAAAAAAAAAGGAACAAGAAGACAAAAGAAAGTCACAGGATCTTGTAATGCAAGTTTGTGAAATCCTTGATTCAGTGCTTTTCTAGAGGTGGCCCAGGGAACAAAATAACATTAAGGCAATGTCATGGAAGTTTATTTCATCATATTTTTTTATGAGCAGGGATACAATTGCCAGCATCCTGGCCAAATTCCATCTGCAGGATCTCTATTTTTGATTTTTAAAACGCCCACGTGGCTGCACACAATGGACTCCCTCCCCTGAAACATCTGGATAAAGGTGATGGTGCAGGAGGGCTCTCCCAGGACTGGCCACTGTAGTCTGTGTTGCAGCTTGTGTGCAGTGGCCAGAAACACTGGAATGCAAATTCTGACATCACAGGTAAGTCATTTATCCCCCACTGCTGTTAAGACTTGGTTTTTGTTACACCACACTTCACACCACCCCAGGAGTGCCAAAATGCAGTCTGCTCCAGGACTGGAGATGCTTCACCACTTCCTGAATCCCCTTGTTGGCAAAGAACAGCTGAGCAAGGCACGACTTAACTTTTCTCTCCTCTCTCCTCAAAGGAATACACCATTGATGTCTTTTTCCGGCAATCCTGGAGAGATGAAAGGCTGAAGTTTGATGGCCCCATGAAAATACTGCCCCTGAACAACCTGCTGGCCAGCAAGATCTGGACCCCTGACACCTTCTTCCACAACGGGAAGAAATCTGTGGCCCACAACATGACCACCCCCAACAAGCTGCTGCGCCTGGTGGACAATGGCACCCTCCTGTACACCATGAGGTGGGTGTGTGTCTCCTGGCCAGGGTATTCCAGGTGCCTGCAGGCCAGAATGGGACCTCAAGAGTGCAGGATTTATGCAGACTCCCCTGTTTATGCAGACTAACCCTGTTATCACACTTGAGTCTTGCAGTGCTGCTTTCTCTGCTGCCCTTGTTTCCTGCCCGTGGATCATCACCTGCTCATTTTTACAGGTAGCTTTTTCCCTCATTGGTCATGTTGATTTTTTTTTTTCCCTTTATATGATGAGGTAGAAGTGGTGGGATCTATAGTTTGTGAGGGTGATGCTCCAGCTGACATAATTTTGTTCCTGACCTGTGATGGGATATGAATCAGGTATCCAGTGCTGCTGGGGGAACAGTAGGATGGAGACTTTATTATTTATTATTCTGCAGCAGCTTAGGAAAAGACCTAAATTTGTCCAGCATGTTACAGCAGAGCCATTTCAAACATCTAATGAGGCTGAGCTTGCTTGTGAGAACGATGGGGTTGTTTTCTCCTTCTTTGTGGAATCAGAAATCCAGATCTGTGTGAACAACCCACATCATTATGGAAAAAAAACCCCAAACAACAGCTTCTTAAAAACTGTGCTTTGGAGAAGCCAGGTTCTAGGGGTGGACAACCCCACTGTGAGTTTCCTCTGGAAACACTAGTTGCTGTTGGGAAACTGTGCTTGAGCAGTCCTGTCTGGGTATCTCAAGGACATAATAACATTTATCATTAAGCTACAGCAGTTTGTGAGCACGAAGAGAAAACGCCTTTGGGTTAATTGTATGTT
The DNA here is from genome assembly GCA_038380795.1 of Pyrocephalus nanus. NCBI lineage: Eukaryota > Metazoa > Chordata > Aves > Passeriformes > Tyrannidae > Pyrocephalus > Pyrocephalus nanus. The sequence goes on along the minus strand of CM076274.1, from coordinate 18,209,238 downwards.
CATTCCAGAACTATTCAGATATTTCTGTACACTTGTAAGCTGTTCACCCACGTCAATAATGTTTGCCCCCTGGGGCTGATGTACTAATTTGCCTTCCGAGGTAAATGGGCTTATAAATGAAACAACAAGCTCCTCAGAGTTGCACAAGGAAGGTATTGAGTTGGTTCTGGGAAGGTGTAAATCTTTGTTTAAAAAAAAATTGTTTTCTCTGTCTCCACCTTCAAGCCAATCCTGACTAGTAACAAGCTTCATTGTGGACTCTGTGTGCTGAGATGTTGCACTTTCACCTTTGTTTTTGAGGGCCAGGCAGAATTTCATCTCTTGGACTGGCTGTGAATCTGCGTGGTGTCAGCAAGTTTTACAGCCTACATTGATAAACAATGCTCTGCTTTTGTGCAGCAGTTCTCAACTATGAGCTAATCCTGCCAGTGCCCTGGGGATTTAGGTCTCCACACATCAGTGATCTCACATAAAGGCAGATGGGGTAAATGAAGGGAGAAGCCCAGCTTGACTCAAGGTCTCGATTCTGCTCCCAGCTCTCTGACCTGAGTGTAGACAACTTAACACTCCCCCCGTTCGTAGCATTGTCTGACTGTGAAGTATCACAGGAGCTGCTGGCATAAATAGCCCAAAAAAAAAAAAAAAAGGACTCAATTTCAGAGCTTTTATATCATTTCACTTCTTCTTTATGCAGCAAACAGCCATTAGCTGCAGCAGCAAGTTTGGTGTGACTAAGAAGGTATTGGATTTATGTTTCCGTTTAGGGCTGGGCAGGTGCCAGGATGGCAGAATCAGGAGGCTCTTGGGAATGAGCTTCTGGAAGAAAACAGAGCCATGGGGGGTTTTTAAATAAAACAGAAACATCCTTCATTTTAGCTGCATCCTGAAGAACTGGGGAATGAAGGACCTCCTTTTGTGTAAGCTCCTGCCCACCTTAAATATGCCTCTAATGCTTTGTAAGAGGTGAAGAGCCCACTCAGAGATGCTCAGAAAGGAAGAGAGCACAGACTGCATGGGCCAGGACAATACCTCAGGCTCACAGACCAAATCCTGCCTGGCTTTGCCACTCCTGGGCACTCACACCTCGATTCCTCTGTAAAATCATGACAAGCACATCACCCTTGGGGCAAGTTCGGACTTTCCCCAGGTTTCCACTGGCCTGGCAGGACTGCCCAGGTGATCCCTTGCAGGCTCAGTCTAGACTGGTACCTTGCCATGCAGTTTTACTCCTGAGAATATCCTGCTCCTTTGCCTTGTGCCAGTCAATATCCTTGAAGGATCAGTTCTGCTGATGTGCAATTAAAGGCCTGTCTCTTGTCATTTATCCTGCTGTGAAAGCCAACTTCTCCTAGTCAAGGCTTGCAGTTATGGATGAAGCTGCTCTGGTGGAAAAGCAACTCTGTCACAAGCATCCAGCGGAATTACACCTGTGTGACAATATTTATAGCTCCTGGAGGGAGGCTCTTTATCACTGACCTGAGCTTCGAGGAGTCACACAGCAGCTGTAGCTCAGCACCCTGAGATCTCCTTTAGTGGTAGCCACAATCTCCTCAGGGATTGGTGCAACATCACAGTGCAAACATCTGACCACTGGCAGGCCTTGGCAGCTGGGTGACAGTATTACCTGTGTGACCACAGCACAGAAATGCATTTCTCTCTTCCCCAGGATTACTGATCCCTCTGCATCCTGCCTGCTACTCCAGCTGCCTTAGAGGGCATGGGGAGCACAGTTCTATTATGCAGCCCTGCCTCTGCAGTCTTTTTTGTGGAGCTCCTACAAGATGTGAGTAGTTCACAGAAGCCCAGCCCAGGGTCTCAAAGCTCTGGTGTCGGATCCGAGCACAACAAACTGGGAATTGTGCACGGATTTACATAAGGTAGAGACAAAAGCTGAGCTGCTGCAGGAGTCTCTGGGTGTACTCTCTGGTTCGAATAGTGTGGGGCATGTAGATAATGTTCTGGTTTTTCCTGGCCTTGAAGCATATGAAAATAGTGAAAGTTTAATGCTGTGCTGATGGGATTCAGCTTTGCGAATCCAGGCTTTAAAAAAGCTCTCCTGCCCTTAACAGGGACTGTCAGAATGGCATGTTGAGGCTTTGTGGTTATTGTCAGAGTGGTTCCCAGACAATACATGTTCAAGTTAGGCACTTAGAGGATGTTTTCTTTACCTGTCAGGCTGACATTCAGCTGCATGTCCACAGACTTAGCCTTGAGAGCCTGTGTTGCTGAAGACAACACAAAGGCCTTGGTGGCAGTGCATGAGAACTGAGGAAGGAGGGTCAGGGAACCCTGGGGTGAGTCAGAGGCAGAGCAGGAGGCAAAGAACACCTGCAGACACACAGGGGCTGCTGAACCCCACGTAACAAGTCCTCTGCCTATTGTGGTGTGTTCAGGGGGTTGAGCTGCCTGTGCTGCTTTTTGAAGGCACAGAGCTTTGCAGTGTCTCTTTCAGCAAAGGCTTTGGGGTGTCTTTACTGCCTGGGGGGTTTCTAATCCCCAGACAACTTGGGATTGCCCTAGGCTGGAGCTTGAAGCACCCTTCCACACGATGGAGGTGCAGCCTCTCTGCAAGAGCAGCAGCTGGGACATCCCAGTATGGACTGGCAGCTCTTTGGCTGCATCCCACATCAGAGCTGATCCTAGACAGCAGCACAGACAGATCCAAGCAGAGCAGAGCTAGACTGACTGATAAACACAGGCAAATAGACTGGATGAGATTTGCTCTTGCTTTTCCCTGCCTTACAGCTTCCAGAATGGATCCAAAGGCACAAATGATCTGTTTTCCAGGCTTGGCTTTGTGCAGGCAGACTTTTATAAGGCAGCTGTCCCAGGAGGGAGAAATCTTCAGAGAACACCTTATCTCACTGCATTTCTGCCATCACGGGCTGAAATCTCCAAGGGCTGGGGGAGGATGCAAAGTGAATCCAGCGCTTTCAGATCCAGCACGAGGATCCTAGAAGCAATTTGGCTTTCAAGCTCGAATCCCGGCAATTAAACCTAACCTAGATTCTCACACAGCCTAAACTGTAAACACTCTTCGGCCCGGCTGTGGTTATTAATGAATCTCCCGGAGAAGAAATCAGGACAAAACTCGAGCAGCATCCCTGGCACAAACAAAGCCGGCTCTGCCGTGCGGGGCGCTGCCGTGTTTTTGTACCGCTCACACACCGAGGGATTATTACATCTGCGTCCCAGAAATTGGACTGAGGTTCTGGCTCATCCTGCAGCACGACGCAGGTAACGACAGGGGCTCTAATGACACATCAAAGGCTCCGCTAAGCTCCCGGTAACCATGAGAACGAAGCTGAAGTGGTTTGTTATCCCCCGTCAGCCCGGGGAGAGGTATGGTTAGCCTGATTCACACTCCTTGCCATTGTGCTGCGCAGTTCAAAGGACTCCCCGTTACTTTAGAAGAGGAAAAACATGGTTTCTGTCCTGGATGTTCCTCTTTTGGTGCCAATTGTGCCAGCGAAGTGAGGAGAAAACATGAGGAGTTTGGGGGGTTTGACTTCAAGGCAGTTCTGCACAAGTTGCTGCTGGTTCCTAGGACAGATGAGCCAAAGGATACACCTGCTGGATGATGTGATTGCTGGCAGCTTGGCTAGGGCTGTTTAGGCTTTCTAAGGACATTTCAGAGCTCAGATGTCTGGGCCTGAATGGGCCATCAGAGCACCGAAGCAAAACCCAGTGGCTGTCTGGTCGTAAGCTCCCTTGCAGCGGGGAAGGGGCATAGACGAGAATTTCTGCAATAAGCTCTTTTACCTAAATGCTGCAGAGCCAGAGGTAATTGTCTGGGAAGTGAGGCACATTCCTTGCCGTTTGACATTTTGATGTTTCATTAAGCAAAGCATACGGTGCTGAGAAGCCCTTCCCCAGCCACGGGAGGTGGGGGGAAGGCCGGCAGGGGGGAGCAGGAGGGGATTGCAGGCACTCTCCACAGCTCACCTAAATACCTCTGCTAATTGGGGCTCTGAAAGATGAGTGTGTGTGCAAGAGAGGCTGCAGGAGCAGAGGGGAATGTGGCCAAGGGATGGGGTGGGCAGGAAGGTGCAGCAGCACACGTGCTCTGGCCACAGGGGGAACATCCCAGGAGCCAGCACACCCCACTCACGTGGGGATAAAGCCAAGGGGGAACACCTGGGAAGGGGGAATGCCTGTGCTGCTCCCCCCTCAGCAGGGAGGCTGACTCCCTTAGTGTGTTATCCGTGAATGTGCTGACTCCTGACCTGGATGAAGCTGCTGAATCAGGCTCGTCTCGCTGGAGTGATGTGATTTTTTTTCTTTCCTTTTTTATTTTATTTCAGGAGATTTTAAAACTCCTTCTGTTGTAGGTGGAGAAGTAGCAGATTAGGTTGCTTTTTCGGTGGTTTGTTGGTGGATTGATTGTTTCATTGTTTACTGGCTCAGCTAATAATACAGGCTTTAGGCTGAAAATGCAACTTCTGCGTTCCCACAAATGTATGGAGCCATCCATCATCCATATAAAGTTGTTTCCTTCCCTTGACAACACATGTTCTCCTTGGCCATGGCCTGGAGAGGGCAGGAGGGTATGACCAAGGGCAGCTTGTCCTGCAGTCCTTGGAGTCATTCAGCCTTATTTACAGTGGCTGTTGGGCACAGCCAAGACTTGCAAACAGCACAGTGGATGGAAAAGACTTTTCTGGTTTTTTAGGGTGATTTCAGGATCCATCAGAAGGGAAACACTGATCAAAGGAGAGGTCGTTTGAATAAACCAACTTTGGGAACTCCCAGCAAAGAGCCTTTTGAAATAATAAAGAAATTAATGATGTCAATGAAAAAAATGGGAAGGTGAAAAGGAAGTATCTTATGTGTGCTGCTGAGGAGGACAGGGAAAATGCATCAGTATTTCCTTGACACAAGTGACAGTGACAAAATGAGAAGCAGAAAGTTCATTGCAGTTGATCAATGAACAGTCATCATCACCTCTTTGTTAGATGATCACAGGACCCAGTGGTCACTCTCGGTGCCATCCCCTGCTGCCCCCCAGCCACAGCCATCCTGCTTTGTTTCCCCCACAGGGTGTTTTTAGAACAATTTGTCAAGGGTGTGGTTTTGTCCACCGGATTTTATTACCCCAAGTTTTAAAAAACAGTCCTCTTTTGTGGAACCATTTAAGGTTTGTCCACTGGAAAGAAATAACCTTTTTTTTTTTTTTTTTTTATTCTTTGCTTTTAGCAAACAAAATCCAAAGCCTCTATTTTTTCAGGGTTTATTCAGCATTTGCCTAAGCCTCAGTATTTTCTGTGAAGAATAACTTGGCTGAACATTTTTCTAGGTGAAGGAAAATATCTCAATAGAAGCTTCTTGACCTGAGTTTTCCACCAACCACCATCAGCCTTAGGTCTGTGCTCTTGCCCTTTGCATCCACATGTTGCTGCTGTCATGGTTTGTTTCCTCTTTTGCTGAGCCATCAGAAGTGAGCCCTTTTTTCTACAAATGGTTCCTTCAGAGAAGATTGTATTAGACATCTCCTGGGAAGCTGTTTGTTCTGTCTCACCCTCCTAGGCTGCACGCTTTGCAGTACTTCAGGAAGGAACACGAGCTCAGAACTACCTTTTTTAGAGCCTTTTATAATGGATCCTTTTATGCCTGGCCCCATATTCTGCAGCACACTGCTTTTATGGCTGTGCCTCCCTCACAAAACTGCTTGCTGACGAGGTATCCTGCGGGGGTTTGGGTGTGTGAAGCTCACAAGTTGTCCTGCTCACCCCCCAGGCAACCCCAGGACATGCAGTTCTGCATCGACCTGCAGCATCCCCTGCAGTGCCACCAGTGAGGGAGGGGGGATGAGTTGTCCCATATGGAAAGGAAGATGTTTATCCTGGTGGGTCTGACTGGCTTTGTTCAGCCCAGTAGTGCTGTGGCTTTCTGACTGAGGTGTCTGCCAGCCTTGAGCTCTTTGCAGCCCTCCCTGCAGAACAGGCCTGTTCCCTGGCAGCCTTTCCCTCTGCTGTCCAGCACGGGCCAGGAGATGTCCCCTGGCCCCAGGCATGAGGGAGCTCTGTTCCCAGTGCAAAAGCAAACAGGCAGATTTTCCAATTATTTCCAATTGCACTGAGCAGGTAAAGATGAACTCGGTCAATAGGCTTGAGTTTGTACAATGGAAAAGGTTTCCCGATCCATCTCCCTGCCGTTCTCTCCACAGCTTTCTGCCCCTGGAGACCCAGAGGTTGGTGAGCAGGGTGAGGTCTTTGCTGCTGCTGCTGGATGCAGGGCACAGGCCGTGGCAGAGGGGCCAGGGGTGTGTCTGAGTGCCCTGTGCTTTGTCTTGCAGGCTCACCATTCACGCCGAGTGCCCCATGCACCTCGAGGACTTCCCGATGGACGTGCATGCCTGCCCGCTGAAATTTGGGAGCTGTAAGTACCCTGGTCAGCCTCTGCAAGGAGCTGGTGCAGAACTAAAGAGAAGTCCTCTGTGTGGTTAGTGTCACCCAGTATTCTAGTAATGGTGTTATAATTATTGATAATGATAATTACCATTAATTAATGACTAAAAATGTTTTCTTGGCATCTCATGCGTCTCTTGGCAGTGATGGGTCGACTCAATGATCTTAGAGGTCTTTGCCAACCTTACTGATTCTGTGATTCTAAAATTGAGATATGTTTTTCCTTCATCATAAGGTGGTCCTGGGGAGATAGATTTGGGAAGATAGCAGTGGTGCCCGCTGCTGGATGTCCTGTCCAGCTTCCCTACATCCCTCCTGCCAGTCTGGGGAGACCCTGAAATACTTGGTTACTCTGGCTCCATGCTGCAGTGGAGCTTACAAACCCCTTCAGTCTGTCAGGCAGGTGGCTCTCAAGTAAAAGGCTTGGAAACCCTGGAAAGCTCAGTCCCAACAGCCAAGAGTTCTGGTTTAGGGAAGGTTTGCAGGCTGCTGGTGAGTGGGAAGCTGCTCCCAGCTTCCCAGGCTTGCAGCTGCTCAGCTGCTTGGGATCCCCATAGCCTGCCCAGGAACAAGTTTTTTCTTGAATCCATACACGAGTTAAATTTCATCTGGTTTTGTTCCTAAAGTGAGTGAGAGCCAAACCCCAAGCCACTGGTTCCCCATAATGTCAAAATAAATTTCCTTTTCCGGCTCTCCTGGAGTCTTCTCCAGGTCCAGCAAGCTGAGCACCACTCCCAGTCTATGTTTGCATACAGAATGAGCCCACACCAGTAACCTCCAGAAAAATCCCAACTTTCTTTAACTGACACTCCCTTCCTGTAGCCATTTGGGAGCTAGCTAAGGACAAAGTTAAAAAGTTTGATTGACAGCGGAAGAAATCATATTTATCATGTGCATCTGCTCCTCTGCCTCATGACAAACTGAACCCATGAAACTGGATTATTCAAAACTACTAAAATAAGGCTATTTTGTAGGCAGCACCTAATTAAATGTAGAACTCATTGCCACAAGACATCACTGAGGCCAGTAAAATAGCAAGCCTTAGAGAAGGATGAATTATTAATGTTAATTGACCTTGTGAGGAGGGATATAAAACTTCCCACCTCAGGCCTAAACTCTGGGATGATTACAAGACTTGCAGGAAGGCAGATTACTCCACATCTAATTGCTTATAATGTTTCTTGGTGAGGAAAAGAGATTAATGTGTATATTTCTGCTGGAACACCCTCTGGGTTTTTTTTTTACTGATTTGGCCTGTGAATGATGAGAGTTTTGAGACAAGCAGCTCAGGAAGCTGCCCCTGGTTAACATTAGTGTGGCTCTTTTCTAAAGCACCATCTGCACGGCATCTGAGCTCACCTCTCCTGTGCTGGAGGAGGATTAAAGCAGTGTTTTCACTAAAAAGCCACCAACAGCTGGAAGCTTTGTTTTCAAGAAGCCTAAAGTGGCTTAGATTTGTGAGCTCCCTAGTACACCACAGAAAACTGTTCCTAAGCCATCCCAGGACATTTGTACAGCCTGAGCCCAGGGTAGCAGAGGATGTTGCTGAAGTTACCAGCTCCACTAAATGTCCAAGAGCTGCCCTTGTTTTTGGATTGGATTGGACAGCATTGCCAACAAGGCATTGGCAGAACCAAAACTGAGACGTGGCCTTAAAGGTGTTCAAGCATCCATGCCACGCCAGCATGGCATGACACCAGATACCCTTCTGTCCCACACAACCAGATGTGCAGACAACTGAATTTTCTAGACAAAACTTCAGGGATTTTTAAGGACATTCCTGAATTTTTAGGAACGGTGGCAGTGAAACTGGGGGTAGGTTCCCTCTGCAGGCTGGGAGTGGCAGTAAGTGAACTGTGACTGCCAGAGCAGGAGGTGTTGCCTGTCAGGTGAAAGAGCAGTGGGGCAGAGCTGTGCAAAGCTCTGGAGGAGGATGGAGCTCTCCAGAAGCATGTTGAGAGCTGGAAGGAAGGGCTGGAAAAGCAGAATGTTGATTAAATAACTGATGCAGAGTTGCAGGAACTTCCTGCACAGGAATTTTAGGCATTATGGGGAGAAGGAACCCCTAACAGAGTCTGGACAGACTCAGTTTCTGGATATCCATGGGACTGGCAAAGCCAAAAGCATCTGGGCACTGCTGAGAGAGAGACTGGCTATGGGGACAGAGCAGGGGTTTGGTCACAAACACAGAGTCAGGCAGGGAAAAAACATTTTGATGGGAGAGCACACCACCTCCAAAGCTGAGAGAGACTTGCTTCTGAGTGAGGGTAGAGATTTTTAACTTTTTTCTCCTGTCCCTAAAATTTAACCCCCTTTGCATTTAGCCTTTCTTGCCAGCATGACCTCCCCTGTCCCTGTCCCTGGCGTGGCAGGGCTGTGGCTGTCCTGCTGCCCCAGTCTGCTGCTCTGGATGCCTTCCTGCCTTGGCCCTGCTTGGAGCCAGCCCTTGCAGAATTAGCACGTCAAGGGGACAGCGTGTCTCTCAACGACAGTGCTCTGCCCCCTCTGCAGCTCCCTCCTGAAGAGCCCAGCTCCCTCCTGCTCATTTGATGTAACAGTTGTTGATCTGCCTTGGTCTCTGGCCATGCTTGGCTGTGCTCAGCCATGTGGCTCCGAGAAGTGCACAGCGAAGATTAATTTGGCCACGGGCTGATTTTTTTGGTACATTTTAGGTCAGGCAGAAGCACAAACCTCATTCTTCCTCTCCCCCCCTCTTGCAGATGCCTACACGAAGACGGAGGTGATCTACACCTGGACCCTGGGGAAGGATAAATCAGTGGAAGTGGCCAAGGGTGGGTCCCGCCTGAACCAGTACGACCTGCTGGGCCACGTCGTGGGCACGGAGATGGTTCGGTCCAGCACAGGTACTTGTGGTGCATGGGCTGAGCACATCCCGAGATCAGGATCCACAGCACTTCCCAAGCCACATGCCGATGGAGAAACTTGGCTGGTGACATCCACAGCAGTCAGCAAGAGGCAGTAAAGAGTTTAGTTTTAAGGGGTTGGCCGCTGAAAGAGCCTCATCGTCCGTAGTCTTCAGGAAAACTGATCTGAAACATCTAAATGGGATCTGTTGTGTGGAAAATTTGCCCTGCATTGTCCAGCTGGTTCGTGCTACTGTGGGTTCATCTGTCTTGGATCCCTTTCCAGTCCCTCAGGAGAGCACTGCGGGCAGGGCAGGCGAAAGCAACATAATGTTCAGTGTGATTTTTCACAAATATTATCATAGCTAATAGAAGATTACCCCAAACAAATGTTTTCTCTGATTAATGACCAATATTAATCATCTTTCTCTCCCATCTGCTGCTCCTCCCTTCCCCTCTGAATGCAGGTACTGATGGCTTCTGTTATCTCATGTGTGTCTCTCATATTTCCTTTTTTTCTTTTACTTTTTTCTTCTGTATGCACCAGTAGTTCTCTCATTTGAGGATATTTCCTCTCTGGTGCACTTGATTTTAATAGTGTCTGTCTGTAACAACTCATTTCACCTCCCTTGGGGAAATGTGGGGAGCCCAGGGAACTAAATGTCATAATATCTGGCCCATCTCTCTACTTAAGTTGTAGTAAAATGTACAGATGAATAACCTGAAGTGCTAAGAAAGCTGCTAAAGGCTCCTGTGTGTAATGATTTAGCAGAGCCACGCACACAACATAAAGGCACAGTAATCCAACAAAATATCCAAAGCTCTGAGGGGAGGAATAGGACATGGAGGGGAAACCAGGGACAGCTGCTTCTTTGGTTCACGGGGCAGACCTTTAACAGCAGAATTTGTCCTGATTTTTGAGATGGTTTAAGTGTGGCAAGGAGGAACATTTTCAGGATTGGAGAAGAAAACAAAATCCTTTGTCCTTAAATCCTACTGAAGCGCTGTCAGGATCTCTCCAGGCTTGAGGGATCTTACCCACAGCGTGGCTCCCTGGGCTGACGCAGGACAGGGGTGGGAGCTGGGTCAGGAGAGACCTCCAGGGGCACCTCGGAGTGCCCAGCCGTGGCACTGATTTACCTTTATCCCACAGCCATTCTGTAGGGAATTAAAGAAGACCCCAGAGGAGTATTCTGAGGGGGCAAACACAGAATTCCACTGAAGAGCTTGGAAGTTGGTTCAGGACAGACCTCTGGTGGCTCAGAGCAGGACGAGTGGGCAGCTGGGCCCACCCTGGAAGGCAGGAGGGGCTCAGCATCTCTGCCTGGCTGTCTCTGCAGGGGAGTACGTCGTCATGACCACACACTTCCACCTCAAGAGGAAGATCGGGTACTTTGTGATCCAGACCTACCTGCCCTGCATTATGACTGTCATCCTGTCCCAGGTCTCCTTCTGGCTTAACAGGGAATCAGTCCCTGCCCGGACGGTTTTCGGTGAGTCTGGGAGCACAGGGGCATCCTCTCAGGTTGGGAGGAGAAAGGCACCACAAATGAAGGGAAACGGATTTAAATCAGAGCTGGTGTTCCCCAGGCCTTGTCTGGCATCGTTGTTGCTGCTGATGATTCCCCAGGATAGCTTTCAGTGTCTTCCCAGTGCCCCTCCTTTCCCCGAGTCACTGCAGAAACACTCCTGTCCTTGTTTCTGCTAGAAGCCAAGGCATAAATATTGACAGTAATCAAGGTATTGATCATCTAATTACGTGCATTTGGCTGTGTCTGCTTACCTGTATTGGATTTTGAGTTGAGGAGATCATGGGTACATGGGGAGGCATTTAAAGCTCTACCTTTGAAATTGCTGATGTGCCCCTGGTCAAAGCTCCACGGAGCAAGTTCCTGGGCTGAGGCAGCACAACTGCATGGTGAATGTAGTGTTATTATTTTCTTCAGCTGGCTTCAGATCCTCTCTCCAAGGCAAAGTGTCAGGCTGGCATTGCACGTACATTAATAACTTTTACAAACATTTAATAACAGAGCTGCTTTGTGCTTTCCTGTTGAGACCTTTAGTTCGGGATCTGCACAGAGCAGGTGGGATGCTGCAGGATTGTATTTCTTGGAAGTAACACTGCCCAGCGGATTCCACTTAGCAGAGAGTATATTGCACAAAAGTCTCCAAGCAGAGAGGGGTCAGTCATATGGTACCACCTGCTTGTGTTTTTTTTAGTGAGACAGAAATAATTTCAAAGATCATGAAGCATTTTCTCTGTAGCAAAAGTCGTGATGGAAATACTCCCACAAACCCAACGAGGCTGATGTCCTCCTGTCTGGAGCCTCTCCTCTGGACCTTGTTCCCCTGCTGTGGACTGGAATGAGATGCAGGGAGGATCACAGGTGGTTCTCCACCCTCCTAAATGAACTAGAGGGGAATCATAATGTTTTTTGTGTTCACTGGGGATTGTGAAATGTAAGTCACGAACCAGCTTTAATATTTACAGGTGACTCCAGCTTCTCCCCATGAGCACTGGGTTACCTTCCCTTGCCCAGTAAGGCAGATCCCACAGAGATCCCCAGGGTGGAGGGCAAACCTAGGTTGGTATGGCCAAACTGGTTTGCAAGATCCCGACTGCAGGAGCTTCACTGAACAGTGATAATGGTGAAAAAGAGGGGCCTGGCCCCTCAGCAAACGTTGTTTGCTGTTTCCATCCAACAGGGTGGAGAAGGGAGAGCTCAGACAGAAATCACGTGGAAAATAGGACCAGCTCAGGCGTATAGGGCTGGTCTATCAATCACTGATGGAATTTCCTCACTCATCCCCCTGTGAATCATTCGCAGCTGAACCCCACACCTGGCCCCTGTGTCTGCCCATGTCCCAGGAGGGCTCTTCCATCAGCACCTGGAGTACCTGTGCACTCATGACACGGGGGGCTTGGTTCCCCCCTGTGTTATCCTGAAAATTGCAGTGCAGTGGGTTTCCTCAAGCAGCAGCTCAGATTGAGTAGCAAAGAGCTGATTGAAAAATTAAAACCTACCTTTGTGAAAAATGTCTTTGCTCCCAAATTGCCTTGCTTTCCTATTAAGAAAATAATGAGAACTGCAATTGTTTATTCCTTTTCTCCTTTTTTTTTTTTTTTTTTTTTGCCCCTCAGAAAGTATCGTCAACAGTATTGAACTGAAACTCTTAAATTACCAGGAGGACGGCTCAAAGGAACTGAAAATTAGCCAATATTTTTATAACATTTTTAATGCATTTTTAATTGAAAAACACATTACTGGGGAAAATGGATAGCAATGGTTGCTTGCCTTAATGAAAAAAGCTTTAAAAGGCATTTTGCAACCGATCATCTTTTAATAAGTGTCACCCATTGGGACATTTATTCTGGCAGCTTGGGCCACTGGCAGGTGCTGGCTGTGCTGGTGGGACCCAGGATCCCAGGTGTCCATCCATGCAGGCCCCAAGATGCCATTTCCAGAACACTGACAGAGCCATACTGGATGAGTGGCCAGTTTTTGACCCTCCCTGAGGTTCCCAACCATCCAGCAATGACAACAATAGTTTATTGGTTTTGTTTTGTTCTAAAAGCAGCCAAAGGCTTCTCCATGGTACATTCTACATGAGGGAGCTGGCTCTAGGATGGTGCAGCTTACCCTGCCAGCAGGCAAGGAATTGAGTGCAGGTGCCTACCTGTGAGCTAAGACTCTTCTGTGGTGAGCAGAGATCTAGACAATGGAGTTTGGGAAAGGTTCATCTCATCCTGTTGAAATGTTTGCCATTGATCGTGCCAAAAACCGAAACAGAGACAGCCTTGAGAAACCTGAAGTGGGCTCTGATTTGAGCAGGGTTTGGACCGACTGTTGCCCAGAGAAGCTGTGGCTGCCCCATCCCTGGAATTGTCCAAGGCCAGGCTGGGTGGAGCTTTGAGCAACCTGGTCTAGTGGAGGGTGTCCCTGCCCGTGGCAGGTGGGTTGAAACTGGGTGGTCTTTAAGGTCCCTTCCAACCCAAACCACTCTGTCATTCTATAATTCTACAAAAGTGACTTCCTGCCAGCCTGGACTGGTTTGTTAACTCTATGAATCACACCACAGATTAGTTGTGGGTAAGACTCCCGGCCTGGAAGGCGGCTCCTCGTTGCACGGGATGTGTCAAATCAGCGCGGGAGCCGAGGGCGAGCAGGATGAGTGCATGGTCTCACCCCATTCCCCTGTGTCCTGCTGTGCTCCCACAGGTGTCACCACCGTGCTCACCATGACCACACTAAGCATCAGCGCAAGAAACTCGTTACCCAAAGTGGCGTACGCGACGGCCATGGACTGGTTCATAGCCGTCTGTTATGCCTTTGTGTTTTCTGCGCTGATCGAATTCGCCACCGTCAACTACTTCACCAAGCGCAGCTGGGCCTGGGACGGCAAGAAGGTGCTGGAGGCCCAAGAGATGAAGGTCAGCCTGTGGCCAAGGCCAGGGGACGGGGAGGGGGCGGTGAAGGAGCGCTGCAGGAGGGAGCTGTGCCGGGGACAGGAGTGGGTAACGTGCAGCCCCGCAGCACTCGGGGGGCTGGATGCTACTCACTGCCCTTCCCAGCCCAGGGCTTGACTGCAGCGCTTCTTGAGGGTTGGGTGAGGGGGGGTTCAGGGGGCTTAGCTGTGCTTAGCTGGACAGAACCCCCCAGGCATGGCTGCTTGCTCATCCCTCTGTCCCCTCGCACAGCCGTTTGCCGGTGGGGACACGGATGTGTGCGTGTTCTGGGCGTGCTCTGCTGGTGGTCTTGTCTCTCTTTGCTTCTCCCTCCAGCCCAAAACCAAACCCAGCCCAACTCTCCAAGCCCCATTTCTCGTTGCTAGCATGCCACACAGCCCCAGGTGTGCCACAGGACACCAGGCTCACCGATGGGGACGGTCCCAGTCTGCTGTGTCCCCTGACTGTCGGTGTCCCCCTGGCTGGTGCAGCAATGGGCAGGTCTGATGCTTGTGCTGTTGCCCACAGCTGCCAGCAGCTGCTGCCTCCTGAGCTTGGGCAGAGAGGATGGGTGGGAAGCAAGCAATCACAAACAGCAACTGGCAGCAAATTAGTGCCTGGCATCACCCACGTTTTCCCTCCTCGCTCGGGATCAGCCTCTCTGGCAGCTTCCTTCCTGACAGCCACTGCTACCCCTGCTCGTGCCCCCCTCCCTCTGAACTGATTTAATCTTGGCTGTGCAGAGAAATCGCTTACTGTAGCATGCTGCTCCTTGTTTATATTTATTGAATCAATTTGGAAATCAGCTTTGTCCTTGTTCTTGGTTCTGGAGCCTTTTATATTTTTCTCCTTTGCATTTTGATGTGTTGTTTGAAATTGTTGTGGGGCTGTCTGTAAATACCTGACAGAATGGCAGTAACTTTTTGGAAGACAGCAGCCAGTCATCTCTCTGGCATGGAGGTCGAAGAAGGTGAACAGAGAGCCATCTAGAGAGCCATCTCTGGGTGTTGAATGCCTCTCTCTTGTCTTTCTTGGATTCTCTATCTGTTTGCTTTTGCAGCTGTGGTCTGAGCAGCAGACTCATGGCAGAAGGCCTCCAGGGGAGGCCAGGTGCTGGTCTTCCACTTCCATCATGAACAATAATGCTAACCTGGGCTCTAGAGAAGAGAGAAGCCTTTCCTGAGTCATTGGCATGAGTGAAGAGTCACAACAGGTCCTGAAAACAACTGTATCCCTTTCAGGGATGGGCAAATCAGCACAAAATCAGGATTCACAGAGCCTTGGGCAATTATGTGAACTGGGCACAGCGGAAAAAGCAGCAAAGGCTCAAAAGTTCAGTTTGTCTTAAAAGAAGCGTGTTTATCAATTTATTCATTGACCCAGCACTGCAAGGCTAACAGTGCTGAAACAATAGGGTAAGAGGATGCAGAATGTTTGTGCACACGGTAATCAAACAAGAAAACAAAGCAGAACCAAGAATGCTTCCGAGGGGGTGCTCTTTGTGAGCTCGCTGCAATCGGCATCAGCCCAGATAATCAGTAAGGACTCCAGATTCGTGGATGCTTTTCCAAGCTAACTCAAATCTCTGCTGTAGAAGGCAAACCCACTCCCTGTCTCTGCAGCTCACAGAGCTCCCCAGAGAGTGATGGGCTTCCAGGGAGCTTAGGAATATGGTGTGTCAACCTATTTGTTTTTCATCTTTATTCCAATGAGTATTTCCAAGCAGGGAATTTGCTACACGGTGGAGGTGCCTCGTTGGCTCAGATTCAGCCTTTAATTAGCTCTTCTTGAAACAATTGACAAGCCAGGTGGTTGAAGCCACAAAAGAAAGAGGAGGGAGAAGAATAACTATTGGCATTTTAAAGTGTTTCTATCGGGGTAAAACTACCAGTGACAAGCCCAGGCTGGTCTCTGGAGATCCTTCTCCCCAGCCAAAAGCTGTGCTCTTTATTGATGTGATGGCAAGGATCCTCACTCCAGGTTTGATTGTTCCCTTGCATGAACATGAAAAAAAAAAACACAAACAAACCAACAATGTAGGCAGCAGTAATGCTTCCCATCCCATTTGAGAGAAATCACTGCCGTGCAAAAGCTGCTGGCTGCTGACAGACACTCCCAGGCTGCTCATTCTCCCAGGGCTGGGTCCAATTCTTTTTCTTTCTCCCCTTCAGCTCAACCCCTGGTCTAGGTGGGATCACCATGGGGTTTTTGCAGGTGTAATCTGACAGGGTGGGCTGATCTTGGTGAATCACTGGTCTCTGCATCATAAAATCATGATGATATTCTGGCTGTAGCCACAGTTGGGGTCTGGTTTTAGCTGGGAGGGACTCTGCACATTCTCTGCAGTTCTCCTCTAATGAAAAGCAGGCAAATATCACTATAGATGTCTCCAAAACCTCCCTTTAGCATGCACTCTGGTAAGATTTTACTGATGTTTCACTTACCCAAAGATTTTCCAAGCCTTTCTTGCCTGCCACCAGTAATTGCTAATTGTAGATGAAGGATCTATTTTCTTTTGTATGGTAAACTGGCTGCAACCAACCTAGAGGTGCAGATAAAATTGGAGAGAGGTATCTGGATCCAGTGTGGAAAACTTGTTAGTAAAGGTGACTTTTTAAAAACCTTCATGAGGAGGAAGGTGTGAGATGGCAGTAGTGGGGAGGATGAGTGAGAGGACAAAGAAATGGTGAAAGGTGAGTGGTGTCAGTGGCCAGCAAAGCTCCCTGTCTTCAGCATTCTCAAAATATCTTGTTAAAGGGATCCAATCTAAGACAGAAGGGCTGTGTCTGAACAGAGGGAGATCCATCCAGCCTATCCATCATCCCTTCCATAGGGATGACCACCTCTGGAGCCAACCAGGTCACTTCTTGGGTGGCAGTGAGGACTCAGAGACAGCAGTTAGTGATGACTTTGCCACTGGGAATCTGCAAGGATGACATCTACCAGTGAGTTCACCACAAAAAGGTGTTGTCTGTTCCTTGGGATGGAAGATGCTTTGGATTTTGGGAAGATGCTTCCATTAAACCACTTTTTTCTGCTATGCCACGTCTGTGAATCAAATCTGATCTTGCTCTGTATCTGTGCCTGTCTGACATTGCCCTGAAATTCTGGGTGGCAAAAAGGCCAACACAGCCATACAAGTAGCTTCAGTCAGACACATGGAAACAAGGAAGAACACGCTTTGGATGGAGGAATAATCCTGGATCTTAGTCTTTATCTTAAGACAATACTTTTTTAGTGCATGGTGAGGTTAGATCTAGGCTTTTTATGTACCCTCCAAACCTCTCTGTTGATGATTATCATGGTTTTCTTTTTTGCATTTTGGAAATGATGGGCATGATCACCATCTGCATGAGGTGCCTTTTGTACTGACTGAGTAGAGCCTTGCTTTTTGTCCAACCCAGACTTCAGCAGTTCTCACTTTTGCCCCTCGATGCAGGTCCCTTGGGAATCATTCTTCCTTCCCCTCTGTTTCTTTACATTTGTGGCATCTTTGTTACATCCCTCTCCTTGCCAGCAGAAAGGAACTGGAACCAGCCCTGACAAGCCATGGTTTTCAACCAGTTTGAAGTCTTTCAGACCCATCTCTTTTTTTTTTTCTGCTTCACTGTGGTAAATATGCTTTTGCTGGGACTTTCCCTTGCTGGCCACGCTCTGCAGCCTGTGTGTCCTTTGTTCTGCTGCACTTGCAATCACCTCCACGATTCCCACGATGATCTCAGAGGTCTTTTCCAACCTAATTTGTCGTGTGATAGCACTGCAAGTGATTTATGTTCTCAGCACCTTCACTACAGTCCATGAATCAATCTTCAACAGCATTTCATCCTCTTTCTCTCAACACTGCGTGGCATGTTGGGCTGATTATGAACTCCATCTGAGCTCTGAGTCTTTCTCTGGTGATCCAGGGAGCACAAGATCACTGGGCTCAGTCCCATATAATCTAAATGAAGATATGGGAGGGATGAGTGATGCCAAAAGTTGCACCAGCAGCTGTGACAGTAACTTGGCATTGGCCTGCTGGTTCATGCAAGGTTTTGCTGCTCAGAGCCTTTCACTCTGCTCAGGGTGCAGGGCCCTTGGTGTAAAACACTTGGCTGCTATTCCACGACAGGAGCAAGTCTGTGCAGGGCAGAACTTTGGCTGGAGAGAGGAAGGAGTGACATGTTTGCTGGAACAGCAACTGCTCTTGCTGGGCTTTGAGTTATGGGAGACAAGCGTGTCAGAGACTAGAGGTGCTCTGAGGTCACTAAAGTGACTTCTCTGTAGAAGGACAAGTGGCAGCCACTTGGATTTCTCCAGTTCTGCAGATATCAGTGACCTTCAGAGTTCAGATGGACAGTGCTTCCAACCCCAAATTTCTAGCCAAGGAGCAGGTGCAGAGAATAAAATCTCATGCAGATCACAGGCAGAACCAGTAGTTCCCATAATTTAGGGGTGCAGTCACTAGTTCCTTAATACAGGGGCTTGAAGACAAGAATATTTAGCAAAAATACTAATTTTTTCCAGCATGTGTATTATTGAAGAACTTGTCAGACTGCAATATCCAGGGAACAGATTCATCTCTAGACCCCTTTCACAGCTCTTCCCTAAGGAGAGCAGCACAGGAACATCTGTGCAGTGGTTCAATCTCCCTGTGCCTAAACTGGGCCATAAATACAGGAGTTGCTTTGCAAAATAGATGTTTCAAATGGGACAAGTTTTCAAAGCAAATGAGGAGTTTCCCTTCTGTTTATCCACTCTTCCTTCTGTTTCAAAGACTCCTCACAGATGAAAGGTGTAGGGTGGAGGCTGGAGGCTACTCTGCAGCTGACAGCAGCAAGCACGTTTGGCTTTGTTTGATTGTCAAAACCTCGCCTGGAACACTTTATTTATAAAGCACAGCCCAGCAAACAGCCTGAACCATTTCTTCTGACGTGTCAGGAGCAGAACACATCCCAGAGCACACGTGTGCCTCGGTGTGTGTGTTCTGGCTGCTTCTTCCAGCTCTCACCAGGGCAGAAGATTCTCCACAGGCCCTGGCTGGAGGCTCCTGAGCCCCTGCACCACCTGAACTGCCTGATCTGAGGTCCAGAAAAGCCCAAATGGATGCTTAGGGGCAATGGCATTGCTGTCACCTTGCACAGAGTTCAGATTTGCCTGACTTCACTGTTTCATCCAGCTGTTTTCAGGTGCCTTCAGCCAGGCACGATGGATCCACTCTAGGGCAGAAAAGCTGGCCAGGTTGAAAATGTCATGTCACTGGGATTCATCTTATTCCCCTAATGAATAACATGCCTGATTAATATGAAGATAATCACAGTGCACTTCCAATTACATTCTGCAAACAACAATCTGTTTTTCATTTCATTACTGATTATTAATTATTTTATTACCTTCTCTAGCTGTGTTAATAAGTAATCATACTTAAGCGTATTTAAATGTTTTAGAAGGTGAAGCATCTTTAGCCCTTCATTTGCTTCTTGTCAGCTCTTTAGCAGGAAAAGTTCACCCACTGTGCAGGGGGTACATGTCAACGTGCCTCTAATGACTGAGAATCAGTCACTCTGTTAATTGTTGGAGATCACAACAACCTCCCCCATAAAGGACCATGAATATGGTCTGATCAGTGGTTCAGTCTGATCTGGATCCTGAAGTTATTTAGACCTTCTCCTAGCAGCAATTTAATTTCTGTAATTGCTGGCATTACTACAAGGCTGCAGGCCTGGCTGTGGTGTTATTGGAGAGGGGTTTAAAGATTGCACAGGAATCTGCTTTTAGTGTGTCTCTGAAAATCGCTGTGGAAAATTCATTTCCGAAGGTAACCAGAAATATCCATGGTGATTGTAGTCACACTTGAAATGGAAGTGCAGCACTGAAAACTAAAGTCCTGGGAGTATCTCTGCAGAGCAGGCTGGGTGAATCTGGCCTTTCCATCTCCCAGTGATGCTGCTGCCACCAGTTCCCAGGCTCTGGTGGGGAGATGGGCAGGTCCTGCTGGCTGCACACGCTGCCCTTCTGATGTGCTTCCCTCACAGGTACATGAGAGACCTTGCCAAGCAGCCCTGGAAAATGCCTGGATGAGCCCTACCTTGTGTTTCAGTTGCTTTGGAACAGAAAATGAGATCCAAAGGCACACCTTGTTCTGAGTTTAGACATCAGAGTCCCCCCAAGAGCTGTCACTGTGTCCAGTGCTGGTGCAGTTGCAGTGGACACCCATGGAGTGCATGATGCTGGGATGGGTAGGGTGCCTGATGCCTGAATATGAATAGATTTCATTCAGTGGCCTTCTCCTTGTAGATCTGGATTGCTTTACCCATTTTGGCCTGCAGTGCAGCTGTCTCAGGTCCCTGACAGCAACAGGAAGACCCCCAGAGAGAGGGCAACACCTATCATGGGTCTGTCCTCCTGTCCATTCGTCCTCATTAACATTTGAACTGTCTCCAGCACTTTCCATCATCTTTCTGTGATTTGCAGCAACCCTTAGGTATAAAGGCAAGATGAAAGGCTTCCCTCTGCCCTATAGTGCTGTGTTGAGCATTCCTGAAATCCAGGGCTTGTGCAAATGTCTTCCATCTGTTCTCTATCTTACCTGGGCAAGCCATACCCAGGCGCTCTAAAGAGTTCCAGAAGCATTTTGAGCATCGTGGTGTTAAATTCTAAGGTGTTCCTGTGAGGAACTCAGGGCACTGAGGCAGTGTATGAAATGGTGCAAAAATATTGCAGTGCTGTCATGCATATTCTTAAAGCCACTGGACAAAAAAAAAAAATCAACCTGTAATCGCCTGTGCTGTCTCCTCCTCTCACCTGACCCAGGAAGCCAGGTCAGCCAAGCAGAAAATCCAGTTCTTCCCCCAGGATGACCACGCAGGGTGTCATTCTTTTCTAAAGAGTACTTTCCTGCATCACCTCTCCATGGCTGAACCAAGAAAGCTGAGGCAGAAAACAAGGATTCTGCTCAGTTTGAGCCCACATTCCTTTACACTGCCAGGCTCACATGGACTTGCTGGTCCACCCTAGGCCAGCACATTCTTATGCTCCAGCAGCCCTCAAGCCAAGCTGTGGGTTCTGACCACCTTCTCACCACCTTCTCACCACATCTTCCTTCCCTTCCACAATGCCTTCCTGGTCTCCTGCTCCTCACACCTTTTCCCATCTCCTCACCCGGACAAGCAGGTAAACTCAGAGGGCAAAATGTTCTCCGTGCAATTCTCGGTCACTTTATTATGTTGTATTTTTCCTTTTTTTTTTTTCTTTCCCCTTTCCGCCTTCCCCAGAAAAAAGAGCCGGTGGCGCTGGCCAAGAAAACCAACAACACCTACAACATCGTTGGCACCACCTACGCCCTCAACATCGCCAAGGACCCCGGCCTGCCCACCATCTCCAAGAGCGCTGCTGCCACCGCTGCTGCCACCAGCGTGCCCCCCAAGATGCCCCGCCTGGAGGAGAAGCTCCCGGAGAGCAAGAAGACGTACAACAGCGTCAGCAAGGTAGACAAGATGTCCCGCATCGTCTTTCCCGTCCTCTTTGCCATTTTCAACTTAGTCTACTGGGCCACCTATGTAAACCGGGAGTCAGCTATCAAGGGAATGATCCCCAAACAATAAAAACCAGTCACACAAACCTTCCATCGGTGAGCATCATCCAAGCAGGAATTCTCCAGGGCTTTCTTCTTTTCTCGTTTTGTTTTAACTATTATTGTTCATTTCGTATTATTATTATTATTATTATTTCTATTACATCACTCTTTTATAATGTAAACAAAACTGTGATTTTAATTTAATCCCTGTATACTTTAGTTTGGTTTACTTTGCCTCTGGTGATGAGAGTTTAAAAAAAAAAAAAACAGAAAACAAAGGGATCATAACAAGTTGTGCCTCTAACATCCTAAGTCTGCTGTCCCCCATGTGAACCAAGTCACCCTGTGCTTCCATCTCTCCTCTGCCACCTCCTGTGGTCCCCACAGTCTTCATGCCCCTGCCATTCCACACTTCACTGCTGTCCCCAGGGGCTGCTGCTCTGGGCCACCCCAACCCCCTCCTCTTCTGCCATGGACTGCCCTAGCACGGGGATGCTCCTGGTGGCCTGGGCTCCTTTCAGTGCCTGGCATTTTGTGCCAGGTGCCACACCTGGGCTGGGAGTGCAGGTGAGCTGGTCACCTGTGGGACCAGGGGAGCCCTGGGACATGAGAGAGGCATGGCATGGGCCAGCTTGTCACCCAGTGCCTGCTGCGGTCCCTGGAGCCATTGCAGGGGTGGAAGAGGGTGGCAGCATCTTGCAGGTGGTGGACAGGACTTCTTCCTCTCTGTCATCACCAAACCCAGCTGCTGGTTTCCTCCAAGTGTCTCTCCAGACAAGAACAGGTGAGAAAGGTCTTGTCTGTCTGCCATCCTGCACTCTTGGGGCAATTGAGGTTAGCAGGTGGTGTGGTTCCTACCAGAGAAAGAATTTTTCTCAGGGTGAGTCAAGAAAGGAGCTTTACAAAGCCTCTGAGGCCACAGTAGCTGTGAGGCTGCATGAGTTCAGCATCAGGACTGGAAACCACAGACTTCACCTTCTGGTTTATTGCTTCCTCTTGGCCCCATCCACTGGTCCTTCTTGGCACATCCTCTCTGTCCCAGCCCCTTCTTCCAGCTTCCCATTCATCTTCCTTTGGCTGTTCAGCAGTCCTCGGAAGTATCTCACTGCTGACACTGGGATTTAGGCAGAGAAGCCCCTGCCCCTCAGGGAAGGCACACTGATGGGGGGAGCACAGCCTCAGGCAGGGCAGCTCGTGGTGCAGCCCTGCCCCAGTGCCCTGTGGGACCCACCACGGGCCACCCTGCCACCTGTAGGGGTAAGACAGGGGACAGGTGATCCCCAAGAGTCTCCCTGCCCCTGTGAGCTGGTGCACCTGAGGATCCTCAGCACCCTGAGAGAACAGCAGAAGTGGCTCTTGGAAAAAGCAGGGTGGTGGTGCTGTCCCTCAGAGCCACCTGAGCCAGGTGCCAATCCCACAAAGCCACTGAGGGAAGACCCAACTCCAACACCTGCACACTCCTGCAGGGAAAGCCCTCCAGTGCCTTGGAGAGAGGCTTTTTCCCCCTCTCTTGGGCACATGCAGCCAGGCCAAAGCCCCAGCACCCCCTGGGTGATGCCTGCAGCGCTGCTTTGAGCCGCTGTGCCGGGCTCAGCTTCCCTCCTGTCTGTGCAGGAGCGGGGCTGAGCACAAGGCACAGGATTTGCCCCACCTGGAATATCCATGGAGACGGCAGGATGGAGCGAGGAAGGCCAGGGCTCTTTGTCCTGTGCTGTGAGTGGCATTGGTGCACGTCCTGCCTGTCCTTTACCAATCCCACTGGCTCAACAGCAATGCAGTCGCTCCCTCTGCCCACAGCTGCAATTTGGAGAGGAGCTCGGAGACTTTTAGCCCAGCCCCCGGTGTGGTGGGTCCACAAGCACCCCCACACCGTCCAGCAGCATCGGGAAAGGGGCATCAGCCCCCCCTTCCCAGAGTAATGCTAAGGAAACCAGCTCTCCCCATCCTCCCTCACAGCATCCACACCCCAAGCCATGACACTTCCACAGTGCCTTTCATCCCCAAGGGCTCCCCGCTGGGTGGGGAGGCCCAGGAGCTCTCCCCATTTGCACAGAGCATCAGAGAGGAGCAGAGGGAGGGTCCCCAGCCCTTCTGACAGGCAGGGAGGACATCCTGGCTTCTTTGGCACCTGGGGTACCCGGTTCCTCCTGGCAGGGACCTCCTGCAGCACTGCAGCCACCTCCCCTGCCACAGCCTGGCCATGGCCTCACCCCCTTCACCCCTGGGTGCCTCGTGCTCCCTCCCCACCAGCAGTGTCCCCTCTGCCACTTCTGCCACCCTTCTGCTCCCCAGAGGGAAAGGCTGTGTTGGTTGTTTTGGGGATGTTTTCTCAAGTGGGCTAGCTGAGGTGCACCTCATAAAACACCCATGGGGCTGTCACACTTGGGCCCAAGTGGACGGAACAGGAACCCCACGCTGCAAAAAGCAAAGCAAACACAATAAAATGGGCACCACAAGTATGTTGTGTTTAATAACGGAATTACATCAAATTTGGGATCCAGGGGGCTTAACTGACTTCAGCTGGCCCTGGGGCAGAGGTGGCCTCCTCTGCTAACCTGGACATTCCCAAAAATCCTTCCTACCCCAAGAGCCACATCCTAGCACGTGTTGCCTCGCTGTCTGTTGGTTCCTGCTTTGTAGAGCTCTCCATAAATTGCCAGGTCTTACCATCGGCTTCTCAGCAGCCCAAGCACCCCCAGCGCTGCCTTTGCCGCCTGCCCAGGGCCACGTGGGCTCAGTGCCATGGGGTGATGCTCAGGGTGTCAGGGCTGGGTCTCTTGGCAGTGCTAGGCACAGAACTGGGGCAGCACCTGAGCCTCCTGCCTTGCTGTGGGTGATCTGATCTGTCTCACTGAACCATCAGGGTGATTCTCCCGCCTGTCTCTTCCCTCCCTGCGATGCCAGGACTCGTGTCCCTCCCCAGGACACTGCCCACCCCTCTGGCTTCCCCCTGACACCAGTCTGCTGGCTCATCCTTGCTCTTCCTGACTCCCAAAGCTGTGCTCTCTGCCTGATAAAAGGCCACCCTCCTGTGTCTGTGTGAGCACGCCTTGAAAGCCAAGCCTGTTCCCAACCAAAGCCTGGCGTGGGCTCCGAGTCTCTCTGCCAGCTGGAAGCAGAAATACCGGCATCCTTTGGTTAAAGACAACAAACCAAACAGGATTTCTAGCTTGGCTTCCGAGCAGGAAAGCATTTCGGGAAGACAGTTATAAATAAGTGGTTTAACATCTCCTGCCAGCAGACATCACAGAGGAGATAATGTTCTTTTTTTATAAAACTGTCAGCAACTCAAATTGGGACGTTTCCTTCCCAGTTAACACGAGGCTGTTGATGGGGGCTTCTTCTCAGTGCTTGCCAGGCCAGAGCTAATCTAGCATCACTTACTGGGGTTTGCTGCTTGCTGTGATAGCATCTAAGGGCTCCATTTTTATAGTTGATCCTGTGTAGAAATATGTGTACATGACCACAGCTGTGCACAGAGTGGGCACATCATTTTGCTGTGAACCTCAATACTCCAGTATTTCTTCTGGCAAGACCCAAAGCTTCCCTGACTCGATGAGAGTCTCCCAGGCAGGAATTAGAAGTCTTTGAGGGTCATAAAAATGATCTGTTCGGTCTGTTTTGCAGCCTGCACCACCTGGGAAACACACGGGGCAGTGCAAGCCTGCAGTTGCATTCCTGCTGGAAATGTCAGAGGGACACTTTGGCACTGGCAGCTCTTCCCTCCTCTGATGCTGCACATGGGCACAGCAGTGTGGCTGTGAGGAGCTCAGAGCCCCAGGGAGGTGGGGGCAGTTCATTTGGGATCCCCTCAGTGGGCAGGAGTTGCTGCCAGCTCTGTGTCAGTGTTAGCATGGAGAGCATTCCTGCAGGGTGACCTGAGAGGGCTGGGGGAAAGGTGGTCCCTCAGTGCCACCCATTCTTCTACGGGGCTGATGAAGTTGCCCCCATAGAACGTCTCAGAAGCTTCTGGAACGTCACCCAGCAGGACGGTGGCACTCAGGGCTTTAACCCATCCCATCAGATATCTGTGTGGATCTTGCAGGCTGGAGAGAAACAACATTTCCATGAGTCCTGCTGGGGGTGGGGAGGGCTTAACCAGGGCGAAGAGCTCGTTCATGGAAACGTAAATGCTCTATTAATATCAAAGTAGGGAGAAAAAAAATCCAAACAATTCACCAATCCTCTCTCCACATCAAGCTAAACTACTTCTGAAGGTCTTTCTGGCAAGAAGCCACAGCACAGATGAGATTGATGGCTTCCAGGTATAAATATTTACTGTTTGACCTTGTTATTGTTCCATCAGCCAAAGGTTTTTACATATATATGAGCGTGTGTATATTTATGCTCCCAAACTCTCTATATATAAACATCAAACCTCTTTGTCTTTGAAAGATAAAATGGCCACTTTCAATCTTTTTACTTCCCTCTCATTCCCTTTGCTTAATCTTCTAGAATGAGGTGCATCCCTCTCTGCTGGGCCTCAGGTGGCTTTGGGAGGCAGAGGGAACAAAGGGAGCAAGGGAGAAGAGCCTCTCCCTGCTTTGGGGGCTCAGTGCAGGCTTGCTGCCTGGACCAAGGGCACTGCTGGCAGTGCTGCCCAGCACCTGCATAGAAAACTTAGTCCCTGAGGTCACAGCTGCTCCAACACAGTCCTTGTCCTGCCCTGGACACCGGGATGGCTTTTCAGCAGCTGAATGCTACAAGCAGTTGGTCCTCACCCCATAGCACCGTCAGGGAATGTGCAGCCAAGCACTGAGAACACGTGTGAGGTCTCCACCCTCAGCCTGCTTCAGGAGGGGGCACAAAACCTGGTGGGATCCACCCCAGCTGTCCCTGGCCAGAGGAACACCAAAGGTAGAGGCTGCACTTCATCTCTTCTGCAGGGCACAGGCAAGTGCTGGCGCTTGGCCACTGCTTGCTGCTCGTCCAGGTGGGATGGGCTGATGCCTGGCCGTGTGCTGATGGTGGGAGGGGTCAGCAGAAGCCCAGGCCTTTGCTTCTGCTGTGTCTGTACCCGATCTCAGCACAAGCAGGGCCACGGGCAGGTGCTGGGCAGCCCCTGAGAGGTGTGACCATGGTGAGCGAGCAGCCCCTGGCAGTGGTACCCACTGTCTGCTCCCTTCATGTCACCCCTGGCTTAGAGGAAACATTAGGCAGTGATGCTGCAGTTGCACTGGTGGCTCCTCTCTCCCCTCCCTGCTGTTGTGGTCAGCCTGTGCCTTGTGGTGTCCCAGCCAGGAGAATGAAGGATGGAACCCCCCACAGCTGCTCTCGCTCTGGGTCAATGCCTGCCTCCCACCCCTGGAGTCTGGGCTGCTTTAACCAGCAGAGAGCCTTGGGCTTGGATTAGTCCCAGCACTGGACCTGTCATCCTTCACCACCAACCAGCATTTATGCTGGTTTTTGCTCATGAAGCTTTAGGACAAAACACGATGTTCTAGCTGCTCTGTCCTATTCCCACTGTCCCAGTGCAGATCTCTTCTGCACAGAACTTCAACAATCCCATCTGCCTGGAGGGGGAAGCCTGGTCCCAGGTTTGCTGCCTGAGCCAGGATGCTCCCACAGTCTTTGAAGGCTCTTGGCTCTTCTCTTCAGTGTTGCTTGAAGGACCTGTCAGCTTGATGAGACCATTGGCTCGTGTTACACTGCTAGCAGCTCTCTGTTTCCCCTGAAAAGTCTGTCTATACCTCCTGTCTTTTTGTAGGGCACCCAGCAAATGGAACAGCAATCCTACATCGGATCACTTGATTTTGGCAACCACAAAAAGTAGGGGCAGAGCTGGGAAACCTGAGTCACTGCCACACTGGCTTTGCCAGGCTGCATTTAGGGTGGGAGGGCTCCTCCCCATCGCCACGAGGGAGTTTCTCAGCCCACCAAACCTAGTCAGGTGGCCACAAGCATCCCTTCATCAGCTAGATTTTTTTCGCTGTCAACTGACTTGGGGGTAGCTGCAGGCAGATGTCCTCTCTGAAGGTGAGGCCACCAGCTGCTCCTGGAGCTGCAGCCCTGGTGCCCAGGGTGTGGGAAGTGGCATTAGCACCGTGCTAGGGCAGCCCATCCTGGGAAGGAGCTCACCCCAGCAAATCACAGAGAACACACCCATTTCCACTGCCTCCTGTGCCCCAGCACATCCTCTGCTTTGTTTTCCATCTTGTGAGACTCTCTTTACTCCACTATGAGAAAGGATCTAGCTGGCAGCAGTTTAATGCATGACAATCCTGTTATTACATCTGTAAATAATTAACAACTAGGGGGAAAAAAGAAAAAAAAAGCATTTTTTAAATTTTTTGTTGACTTTATTTTCGTTATTGACTAGCTGGTAGCCACTTTCTTAAGGGATTTCTCATGGAAACTGTGACCCTTCTTCTCTCTATTTCTCTCTCTTTCTTTCTGAGATTTGTGTTTCAGATGCTTTTTGGTGCAATGTTCAATGCCTGTTTGTATTTTTGAATCGTATTTTTCAACCTTTGCTGAAAAGAAAAAAAAAAAATAAAAATTGCCCATTCTAATTGGCAGGATTTTGAGTCCTGCCATTTTTTTCAGCTTTTAGCTTTTTCACTAAGTTAAAGCAACAGAAAAATGCCTCAAAAAAATTACAGTGAAGTTCTGAAGAGAGATTAGAAAAACATCAGAAACAAGAACTACATGACAAAGATCAGCAAGCTGAGTGGAGGAGGAGGACTCTTCTGACACCTACTAACCTCCTGATCTAACACACAGGGCGGGACTAGACCTCTTCACTGAATTAAATCACTCCGCTTTTCCACTCTACCCACTCTCTCGAACTCCAATCAAAACAAATAAAAATTCATATTTTAAAAGAAAAAAAACCCTTGTGTTGTTTTTTTTCCCCCCCATATTTCTTGAATGATGGTGTGGAGAAGGACATGGACCAGGCTCTCAGCCCAAAATGTCTTAAGCCATGTGTAAATGGAATTTATGCCAAGGAAGGCCGTGGGCCTTCAACACCCCCCTCCTGCTGTGCCACAATGACACCCCCTGTCACTTTGGGCCACCAAAAGATCTTCCAGGCATGACTGGGGTTGACCTTTCCTGCAGGGATTTTTGACTGGGGCTACCCTGCAGACAATAAATTGGAGATTTAATGGCACACAGACACATCCACAACACGTCCCTCAGTGTGACGTGTCCAGTGGGTGGTCTGCTGGTTAAGAAGTTCAAGGTGTAGGGGCTTCATTTGGACACTCCACTGCATCTCCTTGGAGGCATGAGAAGTTATATTTAGACACTGGGTAGAAAGACCTGAAATGAAGTAAATCTCTTCAAATGCAAAAGCAGGAGAAAAATCACCTGCAAGAAACGCACAGGTTCTTCCTATTGCGTTAAACTTGAAACGTTTGCTGTTCCCCCGGGGCCTTTTTCTGCATTTTTGGCTACTTTTTAGTTTAAAAATACTGATGATTTACCCAAATCCCACATATTCAATGAGACTTCCCCCTCCCCCCCAGTTACCACTGGGAAATAGCAGGAGAAGAAAATAACTCCAGTGACAGCATCAGTTGTTTTCCACGCCTGAAGAAGGAACGAAAAGCCCTCCCCTTTTCCCCGGATTCCCTGAGCACCATCTGTATGCTGCACCAGGGACTTGCTGGCGGGACAATATCTCCAAACATATTGCAACCTTGAACAAAAAAAAAAAAAAAAATAAAGTTAGGCGTTTGAATTTGCTGCATTCAGCTGAATCCTCCCTCTTCCTCCGAGGTTCGGATGACAGAAGAGGCTCGGGAGCGCTGGGGCTCGCAGCTGCTGTGGCAGATGGAGAGTTACCATGGGTCTTAGGCAGCACAGGCTGCATACTTATGCCTTCCTGGGGAAGGAGCAGAGCTTGTGACCTCGGCAGGAGCAGTCAGGGATGGAGCCCACCACTGTTTTAAGCCGTAAAAGCTGGAACCTGAAGTTGTCACCGCTTTCCCCGCCAGCCCTCCCGCCACTCTCCCCCTCCCCACCTCCCCACACCCCGCCCGAGTCCTTGCTCAATCAAAACTGCACAGAGTTGGTCCCAGCCTGAAAAGATCTTCCTGACTCAGAGGACAAAAATAAACAGCGATGTGAAATGCTTCCTTGCATTATCACTTCTCTATTTGAACCTAGAACAAGGGGCCCTGAAGAGGAACAGAGTGTAATTGCAGTGTCCACAGAAAAGAAATACTAATGAAAACAGGCAGAGCCGGGAGAATTGGCAGAGAAGAGGCAGAGCTGAACAAGTATTTATTACCCCAGCACTTAGTGCTCAGGCTGACAGGTGTCTTAGGAATGCAGTAGCTGGGGTTTGTTTGTTATGAGGTGCTCGTAACACAGCAGTGCTCGGGGTGAGGGGAGGGCGGCACTGTCCATGTGGCTCCTGAGGTGCCAGGGCTTGGGGAGCAGATAAAATGTCTCCCCTGTGCCAGTGGGGATGGCTCAGCCCCACAGCCCCAGGAAGGAAAGGGCTCCTTGGGGCACAGTGTTCATCTTCTGCCTTCAAAGGGTCGCTGCTTCAGAAACCTCTTCTGCGAAGAACCCCCCCATAAGGTGGGGTGAGAGCCCCAAAGCCAGCCCTGAGCTGGCCCTCACAGTTTTGGGGTAGTATGATCAAAAACCCCAGCACCAAGGAAGGGTTCCTTCTGCAGGGGGAACTCTCTTCTCTGCTTCCCTCTAAGACAAGCAAGTCTAACACTGCACCACTGCCATTTGCAGGGCTCTTGCCAGGCTGTGCTGGCTGCCTTGAAAGCAAACAGTGCCTTCTTCTGAAATTCCTCCTGAACGAACTCATCCATCAGCAGCTTGTCAGAAGGAAGATGGTTTGAGACTCTGTGGTTGCCCCACTGCATGGAGAACCCCCTCGCCTGGCAGGTTTGTGGCTTCCCAGGATTCATTCTCCCTTACACTTCCCCTTCCTGGCAGGCTGCAGTGGCTTTGTGGGAGATCCCAATGCTTTCCCCTCACCAGCACACACTCACTGCCACCAGAGGTGGGAAAAGCCCCCACCACCTTCCCTTTCCACTCTCATCAGATGGGTGACGTGTGAGCAGCAGCCAGAGCAGCAAGGGGGGCTGCTTCCCAGCAAGGATGTGCTCAGCTCCTTCTGGGAACCCTCAGTGTCCTTCACGGGGATGAAAATGTCCTCTTCTCCTCCACCCCTAAGGCAGCAGCAAGCAGTGGGCTGTGGAGGGACCAGGTGATGTGCCTGGAGCGGTGGGGGTGGGTGCTGACCACCCGTTTGGCAGGCAAAGAGAAAAAACCTCTGAAAAACAGCACCAGGTGATTTTCTTCAGAAGGGAGGGAGTTGCAGGAGCTCTCTGAGCATTAGGTACTTTGTAAAAGCACTTTGGGATCCCCCATAAATAGCAGTGGAGGCATTTGCAGCAGTGGCTTTGGCAGAGGAGAAGCTGCAGCCATGATAGTCTAAGGATGTAAGTGAGGACAGGCTGGCAGGAAAAAGCAGTGTGTGTTTATTACACAGATAGCACAGCTGGGGAAAAGAAGCCAAGCTTTCAGGTCTATAAACTCTCCTTCGGATGTGGTGCCATAAAGTGGAGTCTTAGGGCTGAGAAGAACTGGTCTGGGATAACTCTGTTAATCAGGCAATCAGGAGGCAAAGGCTCCCAGCTCCCAGCAGAGTGGCAAGTTGTTTATGAGGGGAAAGGTAGGTGGGTTTTTGTGAAGAATAGGAGACAAAATAGCATGGCTGAGCTTATTCAGAAAAGAAAGAAAGGCAGGCAGAGATAAGGATTAAAAAAAAAAAAAAAAAGAAATCAATATAATATAGACAGAAAGCTCCTCTAAAGTCAATGCACAATTTTTCTCAGCATGTGCGGGTTTTCCTCTTGTCCAGGGAGCCTGGGAGCAGTAAGTCTCTGGTCTGACCCCAGCTCAGCTATCCATCAGCCCAGCCCTGTACTGGAAGTGACCATAACTCAGCAGCCCCTCTCCCAGCATCCGAAAGAAGCTGCTCAGGCTCCTCTTCCCATTTCTCTTTGAATTTTTCAATATCTGCACCAGGCTGTAATCCCCAGTTTGACTGTAAAACTGGCCTTTGCCTTCACACTGCCTTATTACACCCAGCATAAATCATGAGGGGTAGTGAGACAGGACTGATAAGGAGGATTTATTATGCTTGAATAACCATCTACAACAACTCATTGCTGAGTGACTCCCCCTCCCTCCTCTGGAGAACAGCTGCTGCCAGAATAAAGTTGTTTTCAAGTGTGAACACTCAATCAGCCGGAATTGAAGAACCTCACTCACATCCTCACTGGGAGGAGAGGGTTGGGTTCCCCTGACCATGGTTATCACAGAATCACAGAATGGTTTGGGTTGGAAGGGACCTTAAAGATCATTTTGCTCCAACCCCCTGCCACGAGCAGGGACACCTTCCACAGGACCAGGTTGCTCAGAGCTGGCCATGGGGAGCTCAGTGTGGCGAGAAATTGCATTTCACCCACGGCAACAGCTCCTCTCCCACTTGGATTTCTATGCAGACAGCACAACACAAACCAGCTTCTTGGGAAGTCAGCATTCCCACTGGGAACACCAGTGCCTGTGTGCTGGCACCAGTGCCTCTTGCCAGGGTGGAAAACCAGCCCAGCTGTGCCAGGGCAGAGCTGGTGTCCTCCTTTATCCCTGGAGGGGCACAGAGCACAGGTCAGCCCTTTTGGGATGTTTATCAAAGAGTTATTGCTGGGGCATTGGGTGACATTTCCCTTCCTTTGCTGAGTTTAGAGAGCAGTTGTTAACACTGCTTGTTTGGGCTTTCTGCAGTCCTGCTGTCTGGGGAGCTCATTTGCGTAATTTTGTTGGGTCCTGGCTAATAATGACGTCACATAAAATTCATTCTGCTGGGCTGAGAGTGGGCTTCGTTGTCATGGCAACTTTTGATTTGGAGGCTTGCAGGAAGGAGACAGGTAAGTGCTTGAAATTGTCGTATTTCAGCATGGTTTCAAGTGCCGTGGACGTCTGAGGCCCATTTTCCATAAATGAATTTTCAAGCCTTGTTGAAGTACTTTGTAAACAAAATTCATTTGTTGCCTGAAGAAAACGGAGTGAAATTTAGTTGTGGAAAATACTTTTTTGGGGAAAAAAAAAAAATCAGATTTCATGGAGCAGTCTACAAAATAAGGGGAGTTAAACACAATGAGAACGTGCTAATGCCGATTTGTTCCCCAAAACTCAGCCCTGGAGAGAAGACATCCTTTCCCCTGTGAAGAGAGAGAGAGTCCAATGGCTCTGAGGGCTGGTCCAGGAGACCTCTGTGCTGGGGGGGAGGACAGAAACAGGTCTGCTGGGAGCAATTTTTAATTAGTTTCGAATGTGTCGCCCACCAGTGCGCTGTGTTCTACCCAGGCTGAAACAATGAGCCTCTCTGTTCCCAAAATTTGGGTCAGTGTGTACTATACTAGTCAAAAATACTCTGGAAGCCAAGATATTCATTCAGAGGCTGGATATATCAACATGCTTATTCAGAGATGTGATTGTGAGTTGGTTGTGGCTTCTCTGGAAACCGAAGCCGGGTGATTGAACCCCTCTGGATACGAGTCAGTCTGAGCCAGGGTTGGAGGGGGGCATTTCCAGCTGGGAAACCCTGGGCTTCTGGGGAAACATTCCCAGGTGGGAGACACTGTGTAAAAACAGCAAAAGCTGTACAGTGCTGATTTCCCTTCCAAGGGAAATTCAGCCTGAACCCAAAGGCATCACCACAAAGTGCCACGGTCAGCATTTGGCATCTCTGGTGTTGGAGCCTTTGGTTCTGTAGCCCCCTATAAATGTTCTCCAAGGGGTTGTCCAAGGTCTGTGAGTGAAGCTGTTCAGCCAGATCAGAGTGTGAAAGCAGAACCACGTGCATTGCTGTTACCAGGATCTGGGTTGCAGCCTTTATCCCAAACCCTCTTCAGCCTGACTTCTATGCCCTTGAAGTGCTGTGTCTTTTCCTTTGCTTGCAGTAGGGTGGCCATTTGGGGGAATTTCCCTCCAAAGCTAAAACAATCCCTTGGCAATTAAAATCTCGCATAGAAAATGTCATTTTCTTCAAGGGTGTTCAAATCCAGTTTGGACTGGTCTTGGAGCAACCTGGCATGGTGGAAGGTGTCCCTGGCCACGGCAGGAGGGTTGGAACGAGATGATCTTTAGGGTCCCTCCCAACCCAAACCATTCTGTGGTTCTGTGAGGCCCAGGTGGGTCTGCAGAACTCCCCAGCCCAGCTGCCAGCATGTTGAGCCCCACAGCTGCTGAGGAAGCAGAAACACCACATGGAGATTATTTAGGACGTGGCTCAAAGGGAGGATCTCCAGGATCTGGAGGGGATTGCTGTTGGTGCAAAGCTGGAATGGTTTCGTGCTGGTTCGGGATCCTGCCCCAGCCCAAAGCAGTCCCTGTGATTTGCACTGGCAAGGTGAGAGAGGTTCCCAGAGCAGGATGGAGTGTGGTGGGGAGGAGGGAGCTCTGGGGGGATGCAATCCCTTGGGAGAGCAGCAAACTGGGCCTGTGCTCCTTGGGCTCACACAGAGCCCATCTCTGCTGTGTGTATGTGAAGTGCCTGAAATAGAAACGTTTTGGAAATAGTGATAAGGGACTCCAACCCTTCTCCATGTGATTTGTTCAGCCCTTCAGAGCATTTGTTGCTTCTTTCGGTGGCAGGATTCAGGGAATTTGAACTGAATTTTTGCACTGCTTTAGGTGCCTGGAAATGGTATTTATTTAAAGACAGAAGTTATTTGCTGAGAACACCCTGCCCTGCTGTGTGAAGGAGGAAAGACAGGTGTTCCTAAAAGGAACTCAGTGTTAATGCAAGTGTTTGCTGTGGGGACAGAAGAGGAGCTATACTAGGAGAGCCCAAAGCCTTACCTAAAGAGTGTCTGATTTCTGATAGCAGTCAAACAGCAGATGTTTCCCTGTAATCTCAGGCTCTCTTTCCCTCTCCTGCATCCTGTAGAGCTTCACCAGGGTGCCCTCCCAGCCTCCAGCAATCTGTGGTTCAGGGACTCGCCTGTAAAAGCCACATCCTTGTGTTTAATTGTGTTGTGTTTGTTATCTTTTTGTTCTGGGGGCTGAGGGGTGACCTCACTGCCCTCTCCAGCTTCCTGAGGAGGGGGAGCAGGCAGGGAGGTGCTGAGCCTGGTACCCAGGGATGGGATGTGTTGAAGTGGTCCGAGGCTGTTCCAGGGGAGGTTCAGACTGGGTGTTAGGAAGCATTTCTTCTCAGAGAGACTGCTCAAACACTGGCACAGAGTTATTGGAGAGCTGGTTGATGCCCAAAGCCTGTCAGTGTTGAGATTTGTTTGGACAATGCCCTTAATAATCTTTCTGTGCTTTTGGTCAGCCCTGAAGAGGTCAGGCAGTTGGACTAAGTGATCGTCGTAGGTCCCTTCCAGCTGAAAATATTTGATTATAATAACTCCTGATGGGTTGTTGTTCTGTGATTTGGTCCAGCTGCTCCTTGAACTCCCATCATCTGTGTCCACAACATCCTGCAGAAAAAAGCTTCCTGGTTTAATTGTGGGATAAAAACATTCTTAATTTAGGTTTGGGGGCTGTGGTTTTCCCCTTCCACTCGATGTCTTCCTGCACTCTTGCATTAGAAGAGAAGGTGAACACTTGATCCTTGCCCATCCTCTGCCTCATAATTTTATGCACTATATTATAGAATCACAGAAGGGTTTGGACTGAAAGGGAACTGAAAGACCATGTAGTTCCCACTACCCTGCCAGGGGCAGGGACATCTTCCACTAGACCATGTGCTGTTCCATCTTAATTATCTCAGTCAGGGGGCCTGAGGGAGCCAAGGGCTCTGCATAGCCAGTGATGTGGCTGAGTCAAGCTGTGCTGACCACAGCAGATAAAGGTACAGCACGTCTCCTTCTGCCTGTGCCTCTGAGTACAGCAGCTCCTGGGCAAAATCTGGGTGCTGGGGAGCTGCAGCGTGGTGTGTGTGCAGCCAGTGCCCAGCGAGGCAGGGCTGATGTCTCACCAGTCCAGGGATGTTCAGCTGTGTGCCTGCTGCTCAGTGCCTGACTCAGGGGTTTGGGGAGTGCTTTTGGGGATGTTTTTTTCCTCCAAGCAGAGCCCACAGGTTGCTGGCAGGTGTGCCAGGATCTCCCTGTGGATGTGGATGTGCAGTGCTCCTGCAGCAGCACACCAGGGGATGGTTTCTGGGACAGCATTTCCCACAAAGGGGCATCCCAGCCAAAATTCCCGGAGCAGGAGCTGGATGCAGCCCTCCCCTCTGGGGAATGATCACCTCTCCCCTTGGTCTCCTGGGCTGCAGAGTCACAGCCTGTTGCTCTTCACCTCCTGGAAGGAGCCATGGAGAATCAGAGTCCAGTTTGGAAAGTCCTGTATTTTGTAGGAGCCTGCTGAAAGGATATTTCCCAGGGCAGCATCTGAGGTGAATGAGTAAATCTTTATGTAAGTGGGAGACAAATGAGAGCTGAGTGGGGGCAGTGGTGATGCCTGGAGGTTCTGTCCAGCTTCCCTGCTCTGCTGGCCCGGACTGCTGCTGATGCTGTCGTGGTTCTGATGAAGCACCTCTGTCCCCATCAGCCACCCTGAGCTCCTCCACCCCTTTCTTTGCCCTTTCTTTGCTCAGTGGGGACACTCCAAGCTCAGGCTGAAGGATTTCCATGGTCCTGCTCCCAGCTGCTTCCTACCAGTCACGCCCAACTCCCATGCAGGGGGGTTCTGAGGATGTAGATAAATATTTCTTGAGAGCATGGAGTTCACTTTATTAGTGATCAGCACAGCTTTTCAGGGACAAAACATGGATTTAGAGCTTAATCTCTGGCTCCTGCCGTGTTGCAAGCACTCTCTAAAACCTTTGTGGACACCAAGGCCATTTTGGAGTTTCAAAGTTAAACAATCCCTCTCTCTTCCCTCCGTGTGAACACCGGGAGGATTAGAGAATCAAAGCCTCAGTTGTGAAAATATTCCAGCTCTCAGGTGTCTCCATGCTTGTGTGGCATGATTCCAAATCTTCCTAGCTTGTTTCCTATGCTCAGGGCTAGAGTTGGTCAGGGAAATTCAAAACAATAATAACCCTCCTGATGCACAAATATGCTGAAAACCAAAGGGACAGTGAATTCTAGCATAAATAAATACTAATTTGTTTTTTTGAAGCTTTTCATTTATTTGCCATCTGTGATCCTTCTGATTAAAAAAAAATCACCCCATCATCTCAATCCAAGACAGGAAAGGTCTATCTGGGGTTTTGCTGGCTCACCCTGTGGCACAGAGATCACTTTGCAGACAGATGAACCCGATGGTTAATTTGTGCCCGACAGCCTGGAAATGGCTCATCAAAAGTATCAGGCAAAGAGCTAAAAATTTGCCAAGGAGAATTCAGCTAACCCAGTCAGACCCCAGTGCAGAGTTCACATCCCCTCTAGCAGTGGGGATTCAGATCTG
Source organism: Pyrocephalus nanus (assembly GCA_038380795.1). Lineage (NCBI taxonomy): Eukaryota > Metazoa > Chordata > Aves > Passeriformes > Tyrannidae > Pyrocephalus > Pyrocephalus nanus. The sequence continues at coordinate 18,172,566 of CM076274.1, read as the reverse complement.
CAAAGCCCTTGCTTTGAATTGCACTTTCCTGGCCTTGCCTGCAGTTCTGGAAGTATCCTCCAAATGTAGAAATATGATGTTGGGGGGAGAGAGAGGGGAAACACAAAAGGTAACCAGCAAAGTAGATGTGCAAGGAAAAAAAAACCAAAACAAAAAACCAACAAAAATCAGTGGACAAAAGGCTCTGCTTTGCCAGCAGTCAAACCATTCAGGCAGCCACAATAGCTGCTCCCTCCCCGTCCTGTGCACCCCAGCCCCCTGCATTTGTGGTTATTATCTCGCCTGGACCAGACTGGTGTTGACAAACAAAAACCCACGCAGCTTTCATTTTCCGTGTGTCACCTCGGTGCCTGCTTTTTTTTCACTGTCCTTGCTCTGCTTTATTCCCTCTCTGTGCCACGGTGTGGAACAGGGACCTGAATTATGGCAGAAGATGAATTAAGTGCTTGAAGAACTATTAGAACAATTAGGCACAGCGCAGGGGCAGAGCTGAGGGGTCGCTGCTTCGAGGGCTGGAGTGCTCTGAGTTCTGGGAAGCTTTGGCTGGTGGTGGAGCTGGTCCTCTGGAGATGAAGCAGGAGAGGAATGCAGGCAAGCCAGGAGTGGTGCTGGCTGCTGCCATCAGCTGCCCTGTGACTGGCTGCCTAGAGAAGGGAACCCGACAGCAAAGGCTTTTTTGGCTCCCCTTCTCCACCCTGAGCTGGTGTGGGAAGCAATCCCCAGCCCTGCCAAGGGAGAGGCGGGAGAGAGAGCCTGGGAAAGCAAAAAGACATCAGGACAAGGATAACTCCTTCGGGAATGACTTGCTGAACCATGGAGGGTCCTGGAAAGGGAGGATCTGTCCACATCCCTGCCCCTTTCCTTAGCATCTGCTCTGAGCAGCTACAGCGAGATGGGACAAGGGGCACAGCGAGAACTTGGTTTTACCAGCTGTGACTGCTTCTAAAATATGCTGCTACTGTGCAGATTTGTACTCTGGAAGGAAATTTCTAAGGAGGACAGTGGCTGGGGAGAGCAGCTCAGTGCTCCTCGGTGCTGAGGGCACATGCTGAAGATAAGGATTATTTCTGCCATTACTCAGCTGGGGAGCTGAGCACCGAGAAATCCCCCGCAGGCTCCAATCAAGGCAGCTCAGAGCTGCAAGCAGCCCTGGACCACGGCATTTCTCAATGGAAAAATGCTCCTTTTCATGATGGGATGAGAGCCTGGAAATCCCTAGGGCACCTGGGATCAGTGGGGATGGGAGAACAGAAACAGAGACCCACAGAGTCAAGCTGCTGCCACTAATTTAAGGTTTGTTAGATGTGATGGTAAGCTGGGTGGTCTAAAGGTTTCCTTTCTGCTGTGCTACTGTTCTCAGAGCACTCCATTTATTCTGCAGCCCAGGCTTGGAGGAAAGCTTTTACTTCCCCAAAATCAGACTTAGTGTCAATGGAAAATGAGATCATTACTCTCTTGCTGGCAGAGTAGTGTGAAACAATGGTGATATGAAAAATAGTAATCTCTAGAAAACAAAGGCCTGGTCTCGCTTGGCAGGTGTTATTTATTTTTTCTAGCAGAGGGAGCAAGAAACTGCAGCTGGAATCTCCAGTTGGCTTCCCAAGATGCTACTGTGACATTTTAATGATCTAATTCCCCTCAAAGGTGGCATTTTCGCTTGTTCCCCTGACCTATCACTGTACATTCGCAGTGAGACAAAGTATCTGCTATCAGCCCTGACATCTCAGGCTCAGAGGTAAAAAAAAAAAAAACAAGTCCGTGATCCCCATGCAATGAAGGGACTCCTTACCCTGTGAATCCTCATGAGGGTGTAAGTGGCCACTGTCACCACGGGCTCTTTGGGACACATCAGTGCCACTCACCTTTGCAGAGGCTCGGGGTGCACCTGTGTGTGGTTCCTGACCTGATAACAATCTCCTCCTGCACTGTGAGATCCTTTTCTCCCCTGTGGTGGCAGCTCTTCCCTGCTTGGAGGAGCCACACCAGGCTGAGGCAGGGTGACCTGGCGAGGGTGTGACACCCAGGATGTCCTGGCCCCACAGCCAGGCTCCCCTTTCCACTCCCTGGAGATGAACTAGTTCATGCTGGTGTAAGATGTGTGCAACGAGTAGCACAACCACAGCAAAGCAGTTTATGCAAAGCAACTGATGTGGGAGAAGTTTCATAAGAGGTTTCATACCTCAAAAAGGCCTTTTTGTCAAAAATAGAAGCCTTTTCTGTAATGGGGGGAAAAAAAAAAATCAAGTTTCTTGCACAGCCTTACTGTCATGCTAGCACTGTTCCTAGCTGCCATGGAGACCTTCTTTTTTTCCTGGAGTGAGAGATGCTGCTCCAGTCCTTTTCTGAGCAGGACAGAGAGCAGAGGCAGCCCTTCTGGGAGCCACTGGGCTGGGACCACCAGCTTCCACCCACTGGGGTGACTGGCCCCGTGGCAAAGCCCACTGGAGATTGAGCTCTTTGCCTGAGATGTTTCAAGGGGGCTGCTGAGTAGGAAATGGCCTGAGGAGGGGTGAGCTGTCACCATGACCTGTGAGGGAACAAAGAGGGGAAAACTGGCTGGGAAAGGGTGTGCAGGGAAACATCCCCCTCTGCCACGAGACTGGCTCAAGCCAAAGCAGCTCAGTGTGTGTGTGTATGTGCTGCTAAACCTGCAGGTGAACACCAGCATCCAGCACCAGCATTTCTTTTTCTTCCTCTGGGAAGGAACCAGGGATATAAAGCAAGACCCCCAAAGAGGAGAGAAAGTGTTGCTCCCGCTTCAGAGGGGCAGGGGGGCTACAGGGACGGGAAGAAGAATCCAGGCAGAGAAACCAGGCCATGGGAGTCAATGCAAATGACTTTGATCACAGAGTTTTGAGCCCATTTGCTCTGTAGGAAGCAGGGCTGTCAGCGGGGATAGGCAGTGAGAGGGGTGGGATCTCACAGCTTGCGAGATGAAATGAAGAATGTGGCAGATGCTTTTTTTCTTTTTTTCTTTTTTTTTTTTTTCTAGCTTCAGGGGGCCCTTAGCATTGCTTTAATGGCCCAAAGGGGGAGATGATTTCAACCTCCAGCCCCATACCCCTACTGTTCTGTGGATCCCAGTGGCAGCATGATGGGCAGTGTTGGTGTTGCTCCTGCGTGGTGATGAAGCCAGTGAGTGATGGACACCAGACAGGGCTGGTGATGGTGAGGCAATGGGGCCCTGATGAATCGCCTGTTCCTGGGGCACAGGTGGCTTTGGTGCACTGGAGACCCCAGGAATGCCCTTGGAGCTGCCCAGTGAAGCAGCAGAGCCCCTCCATGAGCAGCATGGGAAGGGAGAGTGCTACCTACACATGGGCTGTGAGCAGCGCCCTGGGGAGTGCTTGGATGAGGAAAAGCTCCAGTTATGTCAGTCATCATTTCTAGGCATTTTTAAAAAGAAATCCCTTTGGGGCAGAGGCTCTGTTTTCATTCAGAGCTGCACATGATGGGACGTGTGCCTTCGCTCTAGTTTCTGAGTGCCACTGTTGTTGTAGGTTAATTATCATTAGTAATTAATCATTGCCACTCACAGAAAGGCTTTTCCCTGCTGGTCAGGAGTCACAAGGAGCATTAGCAGCTTTTTTTTCCCTCCCTGCAAACACAAATCCAGTTTGACTCAGGGCCTCCTCTGGCTCTGGCAACTGCCTCAGAGCCTCACAGACCCTTGAAAGGTGGTTGTGAGGACTCTGAACTGTCCTGCCTGGTGATTTTTCTTTTTTAATATAATTTAAATACAGCTAGCTAAAATCTCTCCATGAAAAAAAGTTGCACAGGCTCTCCTAGACGAAGTCTTGTCGACTTCTTCTTTCTTTTAATAAGTTTCTGACGCAGTGAAACAGCTAAAAAAAAAAAAAAAAAAAAAAAAAAAAGTAAATCTGGTGATGCATTCAGTGGCAATACATCAGTTTTCAAAGGCATAGCTGAAAAAAAAAAAAAACCATAATTGCTTTTACTCTAGTTGAAAAATGAAAAATAAAGCAAAGGGAAGGTGGCATCAGGATGTCTCTGCTAAGGCCACACCAGGGGAGGGACAGAGCCCAGGAGACCCGCTGCCCTCGTTGTCACAACCATGGGCACAGCCAGGAGCCACCTCTCCTGGCAGAGACACGTCACAAGCCCTGCCACTTCCAGCATTGGCCTCTCCACAGCACTCTGGGCTCGATTTATTTTTTTTTTTTCCCCCCCCTCGCAGATCCAGCCGCCAAGATCCTAAAACGGGTCAGGCATATGGGATCGTGGCATGAGCAAATTCGGCTGGCTCGGGCTCAGATTTATAAGGAACTCAGTTGCCTTTTCATCTTTTTTTTTTCTTTCCCTCTTTTTTTTTTTCTCTCCCCTCGACTCCAACCTAATCCCAAACATGAATTATGGGAAGCAGGCGCTTCCTGGTGCCTGCAGCTGCTCGGCAAAATTGACTCCTCCGTCAGCGCCGCCGCTCGGAGCGCAGACCTGGCAGCTGAGCCACCGGCCCCAGTTGGAGCCCTGCTTTTCCATTCAACAAAACTTCAGCCAACTTGGAGCATTTCAGACTCAGCGAATTATTTTCTGACCAAAAAACAAAAAAAACAACCAACGTGGGTTTATTGGGAAATTTCCGGCTGGCTCTAATTGGGACAGCTGTTAAGGCGGCAGTTTTCACAAGAACTAAGAGTTGCTTTTCAGATGAGTACAGCTCTTAAAAAGGCTGCTGCTTTGATAGCTGCTCGTTGCCTTTCTTGTCTGATTATTGAGCTTAGTATCTCCCTGCAAGCTTAAAAAAAAAAAAAAAAAAAAAAATCCACTTTGCCTGTCTCATCTTTCTCTCCTCTTTACCCAATATTATCTCCTGCCCCTCCTCCTCCTTCAAGGACACTCTGTCGGTTCGAATTTGACCCTAAATCTGAGCTTTGCAAACATTAACGTGCATAGCATTTCGGATTAAGAGAATTTCTCTCTCTCTCTTTTTTTTTGTTTATTTTTTTTATTTTTACCCTTTCCCCCCCTCAGGGTTCACAGAGGGTGCAGAAAAGTCAAAGCAGAGGTTTTGCCTTGTTGCTTTAACACGGGAGATCCTGCCAAGGAAATTAACAGGGCCTATCTCCACAAAGGGAAAAAAACTCATCTCGTCCCGATAGTGGCACGGAGAGATGTGCAGCTTGCTGGCTCCCTGTAATGACTTTTTTAATTTGTTTTTTTTTTCCTTCCCATTCCCACACACATTTTTGCCTTTTAGCAAGGAGGTTGAGTAAAGCACATGAAGGTTCCTAAACAGCTAATTCAGGCCCAGAGTCTGTGAGCTGGAAATTTTACGTCCTTAGGGAGCTGTAAGGGCTGACGAAAGCCCTTGATAAAACAATATTATGAGTCTTACTCTGATCTGCTGGGAATTCCCACCAAACCCACCTTGCTCCCCACATGGCAATGGGAAGACCGGGAGTGTCCTGCACTGTACACTGCAGATAAGGAAATTGCTCTGGAGCAAAGTGAGCAATGGATTAAATTTGCTTCATATTGAATCAAATCTTTCATTATTATTTGTTTAATATGGCTTTCCAGTGAAACGGGAAAAATGAAAAAAATTCATCTTGTCATCTCAGTATGTTGTTCAGACCTAAACAGTGGTTCTTTTTCTTCCCTTTTATTTAAAGAAAGTCAGGTTTTAAATGAACATCGGTGTGCTGAAGTGGAAAACCTTGAAACATTTAATTTAGAACACGGATCGATGAAACATTTTGGCATTCTTAAGCAAAACATTTTATTTCAAAACAGGTTGTAAAAAAAGTGCTCTGATTGCAGCTGTTTTTTCTTGGGTTGTGGTTTTGTTTGCTTTTCTTCTCGTTTAAGCTAATTGCCAAATTCTGCCTGTATTTGCCCATTATCTTGCTGCCTCAGGACTCCGCCGTGCACCAGATCTGTGGCTCATTTAAAATGAAAAATCTTTGATTGCAAATCATGTGTATACAAGGAGCTGATGAGAGCTCCCTGGCTGTTTTGGGTGCTGATGTGCAGCTTCCTGCAGGTAGGGCTGGGAACGGCTACCTGGCAGCAGTGCATCCCCTCATTCCCCGTGGGCAGTGCCTCATGGAGAGCAGCTTTGCTCCTGCTAATAAACTGGCTGCTTGAAACAGCATGTGATGCCAGTGCTGGCCCTCTGGGCTCTGTGCTGGTCTCTCTGCTGCTGCACCAGCCCCTTCCATCAGGAATGGTCCCCAGGAGCTCCTGCAGGACCTATGTAATACAGACAGTGCCTTCCACCCAGTCACCAACCACAGCCCTCCCCCTGGGTGGCAGAGGGAAGGAATTTAAATGAAGAGGAGAGAAGTTTATATTTAGAGCTGGAGGTTGCTCCTTCATCAGATTACGCCAGTTTTAAGTAGGTCAGGCGGGAGACCCAAGATATCCAAGTCCCCTTCAAAGGCATCCGTCCGTCACTTATTATTCCAGGCATTTCCCTTTCACTCTGCCTTCCCTTCACAGCCCTGGTCCTTTGTCAGTGTTTCTGGGCTGTGCTGGCTCTCGCTGTCCTTCCCAACACTTGATCCTTTCATTGCCTTTCCCACTCCCTGTCCCTCCTGGCTCCGGTGCAGCCCTGGGGACAGCAGTGGCCTTGGCTATGTCATTAAACCAAGTGGGACTCAAGGCCACCTTTTTGGGGTGCAGCCCAGCAGCTGGAGACCAGAGGGGTAGCTCTTTGTGTGGGATGCTCCTCACACCACCACGTCCCCCCACATCTGGGGTATAACCTGAACACGCAGGGGTTGAGGTGAAAGCAAGCAACAATAGCAATGAAAACACCCAAAATGCAAAACAATTCCCCCCAACCTCCTTGTTTTTACCCCTTCTCTTCTAGGAAAATAATTGCCTGCCCTGATCAGGCTGAGAGCACCTGCCTGCTCTCCCCAGCAGCACCAGGATCCAGGCACCTGTTCCAACCAGTTTCTCCTCTAATCAATCCTAATAAATAATGGCTCTGGGCACACCCAAGGCCCTTCCTGCACGTTCCTGGGCTGCCTCACCACCAAAGGCACAGCAAGAACAGCTCGTGGGGTCTTGTCACCGGGCTCAGGAATGCAGCAGGCCTGTCACCTTCATTACCCAGAACCACTTAAATCCTCCCTCCCTCAGCACGGGCAGGTCTGACAGGGGCGAGGGGACCTCGCTGGAGCAGCCCCTGAGGCTGGTCCTCCAGCAAACACTTCAGCATGCATTAAGTTGTGCTCTCCCAGCTGACTGGGGTTATTTGAGTGCTCGTGATCAGGGACTCTGCAGGGTGGCAGCGGGGAACTCGTACCTGGGAGGAGCAGGGCTTGGCTTGATTGATGCTGGGCAGGTCAGCAGTGCCCTGTGTCACTCATCCCACCCTCCCAGGGGTCCAGCACAGGCTGTGCTGGGGCCAGAGGTGCTCCAGACCCTCCTGTCAGCCACGCTGACACATTTACATGCCAAAATCACCATCAAGTAATCCCCACTTGCCTATATTGAGCCTTTTCCTTTGCTCACTCCCAGTCTATTACGTTTCTCAACTCTCAGTGGAATATTTTTTTTTTTTTAACTCAAGGCCTCCTTCAGGCTGATCACAAGGGAATGCTGAGTGCTTGTTTTTTAATATTCTGACAGGTGCTATTTTGCTATTTGCTTGTGATGATTCAGGACATTTGCATCTCTTTGTCCTTAATTAAAAAGCACTTCACCCTTGCTGCAGGGGTATGGCAGATTTCTCTTGATCTATTCATTTTGGGGGACTTTTAATCAACATATCCCCTCTATAGGTGCATTTCTGAGAGGGGGGTGAAGCTCAGTGCGGTGTGGAGAGCTGAGTGGGTGTAAAAATGGCTTGCTCTTTATTTTTTTTTGGGGGGGTGGGGGATGAATTTGACTGCAGTTGAAAGGCATTTTCTAACAAACAGCCTCCTAGAAGACAGGAGTCCCCTGTCCACCAGACACACGGGCAATGACAAAGGCAAAATTTGCTGCAAAGCGAAATTTGCTGCGAGCTGGCAGAGCCGCCCGTGGAGTCAACGCTCTGCCAAGAGCCTGCAGACAGACTGTCCCCCAGGTCACAGGACCCTCGTTAGATCCCACTCTGCTTGCACAGACACGATCTGGCTCAGCTTATCTTCAGCTCTGCACTGCATCCCTTCCATCAAACACCCAGGGCTGGGCACAACCCTCTGCAGAGCGTGGGACTGAGGAGTGAGTGCTTGCTGTGCCTCGTTGGGGGTGCATTTGGAGCATGCCATGGCTGATCTGTGGTCTCCTCCACTCACTTTTTTTTTTTTTTTTGCAAGGTGAAAGGGCAGAACCTTTCCCAGCAGGGCCTTTTCCAATGGCAGCACGTGTTGCCTTGGGCTGCTAGGGAAGCTAAAAGTACCTGTGAGCCAAGGAAGGGATTCAGCAGCAGCTGAATTCAACAGCAGTGACAAGTCCATAGTCTGGAAGCAGCTTTGACTGTAGAACCTCTCAAGCCTTAGGGGGAGATGCAAGGAGAGAAGATCCCTCCATGGATGCCCCTTGTCTGAGGATGAGAGGGTGCTGGCACAGCACTGTAAGCAGGGATGCTGCGAGGCAATGGGATGCAGGGGGGTGACACAGCCCCAACTCCTTCCCAAGGCAAGTTCTTCTATCCTCCCAGAACAGGTAATTTCTCTGCAGGTCTTTCCACCTGGATGGGTTCTCCTCACAGGCAGGGAGATGAGAAGGAACTGCAGACCCTCCTGGGGTTTCTCACCTAGGGAAAAACCATCCAGCCCCTCCTGTGCTGCTGCTCTGGCTTGTCCCCAGCCCTATGGAGAAATGGGAACTGGGCTTTGCCTTGTGGATCTGACCCTGCCAGGCAGCAGTGATCCCAGGGATGGGGTCCCAGGGGCTGGGTGCTGAGATCCTGTAACTGCTTTCGAATATTCCAGCCTTAACTCTTCTGTCTCCTCCCACAAAACACCAGGCTGAAAAACAGCTCCAGCAAGGCTCAGCGTTGATCTGTTCTGCTTTTCCAGGCTGGGGAGCTCAGGCTCGGGGGAACCTTTGAAGATTATTTCCCTTCAGTTTTCTGAAGACACTTCAGCCTCCTCTCGAATCTTTTCATTTTGCCTCCTTTCAGCGCATCGGCCCGATTTCTCTGAGACTTAACAGCAATGAACAAGATTAAGATTGGAGCTTAGAAAGTATTAGGAGAAGATCTCCCATTCCTGACGTGCTGGCAATTACCAGGCCCTAGTGCCAGCATCTCTCTTCTGGAGAGGCACTGCGTGTGCAGGTGTTTCTGCTCCGATGGCTTTGGGAGTGCAGAGCTGGAGGGCACCAAGCGCGAAAGCCGCAGCTCGGGGTGTCTGCTCCTTTGCATTTCACCAGCCACTGATTGCTTTGGGCAGCCAGAGGGGCTGGGATGGAGGGGGAGAAAAACCAGAGGGGACAGGGGAGGTGGGTGCTGGGCCAGACGGGGTCTAGGGGGTGAGGACTGTTGGGGTGGGATGGAAAATCCCACAGCAGGGGTACCCGAGTGGGGCTTGCCCTGCCTGGCAGCCACAGCAGCACAGCCTGGGCTCGTGTGCAGCTCTGGGTTGATCTAGGTCAGTATTTCACGGGAGATCCTGGAGTTAAGGAATAGAGCAGTGCTGGCATCTCTCCATGAGCTCCTGCGAGCGCGGGCTGAGGAGAATCTTGGACGCTCACAAGGGTGGGGAGGTGGAAAGGGTGCAAAGGGCAGTGCCAGCAGTGGAAAACATCTGCATGGGGCCTGGACTGGGAGAGCAGCTCTGCTCTGCCATAGACTAGGGGAGTGAACACCCTGGAGGCATGACCAGGGCAGGCTCTCAGGGCTGCTGTGGGGGTTAACTGAGCTCCTGTGTCCCCCCTGGGCCAAGAGGGCATGGAAGGAGAGGCAGTGCCAGAGCTTCCCCCATCTGGGAGTGGGTAATAGCAGCACATCAGATGCTCCCATCCCCCTGCATGAATGATGCTCTGGGGTAAAGGTGGAAGAGGGCCTGTCAAGCTGCTCCAGGGAAGGAGCAGGAGCTGCCCCTGCCCCGAGAAGGCGTGTGCTGGGGATCCCACATGCTGGATGGGCAAAGTGCATCAAGGTGTGCCAAGCCCGTTCTCAGCTGGTCATCTCCCTGCTGAGCTCTTGCTGATGCAGCCCTGCTGGGTTGGCGCCATGGGATGCTGTGGCCCAGTCCCAAACACTTCCTCCCTAAAAAAAAACCCAGCAAAAACCAGCCCCTCCAAAATGTGTCCCTTGACCTCAGGCACTTGGGAGAGAAGGGCATTTCCCGGGGTAGACACTGACACTTCACACAGGAGGAAACTAAACAGGCCTGGAAAATGTCTGATAGAAGTAAAGAGGTGTGAGAAAATGGGCACCCCTCCTGCAGCTTCAGAGCCAGTCCCATGGCAGGCAGCAAGAAATGCAGCCTGTGTGACCCCAGCTCGGGTGGGACCTGCAGCAGGAGGGGCTGTGCTCTGCCTCAGCTGCAGGAGGAAAGCTCCTTGCACCTTTTACTCCACCTGTCAACCGTCCTGCCCTATCCTGCTGATGAAATGTCAAGCTGCCAGGGAAAGCGCAGTGCCGGGCCGAGAGGGAGAGCCGAGCGCAGGGCTCGGATCAGCTGCTGGAGATGGCTGTAATTGAACATCCACACTCAGCCACAGATGAGCAGTTCCCATTATTTACTGGTGTATAAACATTCCCGAGACTGCGGAGAGAGGAGCCTTTGAAAGCCCCACGTCCCTGGATACAAATGCCAGAGGGTATTAATGATAAAAGGCAGCTCTGCCTCCCTCTCTCCCCCTCTTAAATCCCACCGGGGGTGGGCCAGAGGGTGATGAGGTGCCCTCAGCTGTGCCATCAGGGCTGCAGTGCAGAAAGGGTCAGGCAGGGTCAGTGCTGGCCACGGGGTTTTTGGTGGTGAGCACGTGTTGGCTCTGCTCTCAGTCCCAGCATGTCCTCTGGAGAGCCCCAAGATCGTTTTTTTTTTCCCAGCTATTGAGCACCTCTGGGAGGGATCACTCTGTGAAATACAGTTTGCATCCCAGTGGTAGTTTTTGTTGCCTCCATGACCTCCCTGGCTCCTTTTCCCCTGCCCTGAACTATTCTGGCACAGGTTGACAAGGAGCTAGTGTATCTCCATCCAGAAGCAGACACATTTCTACAGAGAAGAGAAGCAGCTGCTCCTGTTCCTGCAGCTGCATGTCCCCAAAGTTTGTGTCAGCAGTTGCACAGTATTTAAAATAATGATGTTCTGCCTGGGAGTTATTCTGGGGGCTAAACTACCAGCTCATGGTCTTGTGCTGGGCATACATCAGATGTAGTGATGGCATAGCTGCAAATTCTATTTGAAAAAGGTATTGAAACACCTGGTGCTCAATTTGCTGAGATTTTTCCCTTTTTTTTTTCCAGTGCTGCCAATTCTCTTCCCCCTCCCAACCCTCCCATGTGTGTTTTCTCTCTTTACCTTTCAGTCCCTGCGAGGGATGTAACATGTTCAGCCCTGAGCTGGGGAGGGGTTCAGAAAGGCAGAGCCATAAAAGCACAGGAAATGGCATCTTTCCCATCCCCAGGGTGACAGCCAGAGCCATGCTGACACACAGGATCAGATCACCTAGCATTTGGTGATCTCCTTCCACTAAGCAACTCATTTTGAAGAGGGACTGTCCACAGTGGAGGGAATGTAGAGACTCCTTCGGGCCTGATGGAGCAGCAGAGAATGAAAGTGAAGTTCTCACTCCCATCAATGCTCTTGTCACCCTCTGGGACACCTTGCACCAGCTCCTGCTACGGCCTGGGCTGTCCTCCCACACCCTTCATTCTCCTTGGAAAACATACACGTCACATTTGTTCGGGCTCCAAACACATTTTTTTAAATCTGTCAGCACTGCAAGTTCACTCCAGCACCTAAAAACCACACTGTGCCCTGTCTGCTTCATCTATCATCGCTGCCCAGAAAGGTGGGAAGGCAGAGCCCAGCTGAAGTGGTTATTGATGTCATGGGAGCCCAGATGCAGCATCTGCTGCTGTGCCTGGTGAGCCTGAAAAAGACAAAACCTCGGCTATGTTGAACAAATGCCCTGATAGAGTAAACAAATGTTTCCACTGAGCAGGACATGCCCCAAACTTGGAGAAAAGGGTCAAGGCTTATACAGGGGTTTTCATCCTCCAAGTTTTCCCAAAGGGACCCTGTAATCAGATTCTCCTCAGGTGTCCTTCCCCACTCCCATCCCAGGTCTGTCAGCACCCTCAGCCCCAGGGATGCTGCTGTAGGAGACTCACAGCCCCCCCAGCCTTCTGCCCGAGCACACAGCTCTGGGCATGGAGAGGACATCCATGGGAAACCTCGGCCTTGCTGCTCCCAGAGGATGCACCGGGGAGGTGACAGCAGGAGCCTCGTTCATTACCAGGAGGACAGCGAGCACCAAGGACAGCGGCTCTAACTGTGCTCTGTCCTCAGACCCGTGACGTGGAGCAGCGGTGGGAGGAGGGGAAGGCGAGTTCACCTCCATGCAGCCCTTCAGAGCTGTCTGCTGCATGGTCCTGGCAGGAGCTGCCTGAGAATGCCCTGGCAGCTCCTTGTCCTGGCGTTGCCCAGCTCTGCCAGCAGTGCTCTCGAGCCTGGCCTCTCCCTGCAGAGCCCCACGGGATCTGTGGCCGCCTGGGGTGCCCCACTCCTGCTCCTCCACCCTTGGAGAGAGACCTGTCCCAGGGAGATTTTGCAAAGGCCTGCGTTTTCTCAGAAACGATCTCCTGACCACACTGGGATAATACTCTTCTCCACTTGCATCTGTTTTCCCTCTGATGTGGCCCAGAAGAAGAACAGTCTCCTTGGAGAGAGAACGCTCCTTGTCTTTGGCATTGCCTGAGGCAAGGAGTGACCAGCCCTTTGCACGGGGGAGAGGCAGGCAGAGAATTTGCCTCTCACCTTCCCCCGCTGCTCCAGCCTGCAGTCACACACACACACATCCCCCTCACTGCGGGAGCAGCCAGCACAGCCCCTGCAAAGGGGCTTGGGGACAGCGCAGGGAGATTGGGGCAGGCTGTGGGATGTGCCCACACTCATCCCTCCGAAAGCACAGCCATCCTTGCAAGGTTTGGGATCGTGGGCCAGGGCTGGAATTGTCTCCTTGTCTCCCAGAGCTAAATCCTGCAGTGAGGGCTGCACGATGAAGCCCTCATTTGCTGTGGCAGCTTGGCCCCCCAGGCTCTGGGCTCATGAGGACTCTGTAAATAATAGGTTTTATTAGTTTGCCGGTTAAACTGAAATACCAGAAGGGATAAAAAGCATCTTGAATAAAACATTGCATTTCCTGTTTAAGTTTGGAATCCCATGACAGTAGACCTCAAAACAAATGTCTCTTTAAAGTGGAAAATAAGGGGCTGCTTCCTCCCAAAAAGGTTGGTGCAGGACATTCTGTCCTTCTCAGCCTGTGGACTTGAGGGTGGTTTTTCCTGGTCAAAATCATTCACCATGAATTTGAAATGGGTTTCTCACTGGCTGAGCCTGTGCTGCTGATAAATAATGTGTTTGCTTGAAAAGCAGTGCTCTCTCTTGCCCTCCAGCACCATCACCACGCTTCGTTCCTATCCCTGGTCCAGGGAAAAGACTCGGTACCACTTACAAAAAGGAACCACTGTAGGTGAAAAAAAGCAGGGAGGACAGCTGTTTGGATGGTCCTCGTGCATACCACTGCCTGGAAGGTGTCCTCAAAACAGCATCACAGGGGGACATCGTGGTTCCCTAACATTGCTCAGACCATCTCCACCTCCTCAAGTGCCAGTCCTCCCCAGCTCTCTCGGTTCTCAGGCAGCAGTAAGGGTGGGCAAAAGAAATCGGTCCTGTGGATTTCCCCACACACCACTTCACATCCTGCATCTTGAGGGGGAGCTGAGAGCACATATATGAACCCCTGGATTTTCTGCCATCTGCTCACGGCCAGAATCCTTGACAGCTACATCCTTCCCTGCAGCTACTCTTGCACCTTCCCCAACTTCAGCTTCATCTGGATCCCTCAAGGACTTCTGGAGCAATCCAGTGGCTTCCTTTGAAGCTTAAAGAGCTTTTTCCACCTTCGCTGTTTCTTTGATATTCATTATTTACTCTTTTGACATGTGCTTCCTGTACACTCTGCCATCCCAGAGCTGGCTTCTTTGCATGCAGTAAAGGAAACATAATCTGCAGTTGCTCCATCAGAGGGAAATGCCATCTCGGAGCCTTGATGCCTGCAGCTGGCTGCTGTGGCTTTTGGGCTGCTCAGATCTTGTGCTTGAAGGCTGAAGGTGATCATGGCAGGAATCAGCAAGGGAGAGAGCCTCGAAAAACCACCCAGCTGTGCCGCTGTTTGTCATCAGTGCTGCCAGACCTGGGGGAGATGCAGGACAAGGCCCCTCTGGGGGCTCCTGCAGCTCAGCCTATAACCAGACGACAAAAGACAATTGTGGGCACCTCATGTGAATCTAGAAAAGTTTGTTCTGATCAGCTCTCACCCAGAACTCGCCAAGAAGGGATCTGCTGTTCCTCTTTGCGGATCGGATGCCGGCAGTGAAAAGAAATGCCCCAGTGCAGCCTGGCAAACTGTGAAGTTAGAGAGCGACAGGCTGGAAGCCCACAGCCCACCCACGACCCCCCAGCTCCCACCCACGCCCCCACCCGGCTGATTTTGCGGGACAGCAGCCCCAACAGGTGGGAAAGGACCCTCTCCCCGGCTGCATCTCCCTGGCAGCTCAGCCCAGCAGGGCCTGCCGCCTCGCGTATTTCAGCAATAATTACCCACTCTTTCTTTTTTTAGACCAACACCCCAACTGTTGTGCATGGGGAAAAAAAAAAAAAAAAAAAAAAAAAAAGACGAAAGAAAGCAAGCATTGAGGGAAATCAAACGTCTCGTTACGCAGAGGGGGAGCGAGCGCTCCTCGCACCAGCTGACGGTGCTCGCTCCCCGGCAGCGCGGCTCCGGCAGATGCGCGGGTGCCTCTCGGTGCGCCCCCCCGCCGGCGCTCAGCCCCGGGGGTGCGGGGGAGGCCGGCCCCTGCGCGGGGGGGTAGGACCCGCTCCGAGCCCCTCCCCGCCGCGGACCGGAGAAGAGATGCCCAACTTTCCCCTTCCTCCCCGGCGGCGCGGAGCGGGGCGCGGAGCGGGGCTCGGAGCGCGGGGCCGAGCGGGCGGCGGCGGGGCCGGAGCGCGGAGCATCGGGCAGCGGGGGGGCCCCGCGGCCGCCCCCGGCCCGGCCCCGCGCTGAGCCCCGCCGGGCGGGCACCGCCGCCGCCGCCGCCCCCCGGGGCCGCCCCTCGCCTCGCCGAGATGCCCGGGACGGTGCTGCTGCTCTGCCTGGCCCTCGGGCCGGTCCTGCGAGCCAGGTGAGCCCCCCGCACCCTCCCCCGCCCACCGCGACGCCCCCTCCCTGCCTCAGTTTACCCGTCGGGGCAAAGGGAGGGGAGAGGGCTGAGTCGCAGCATCTCTCCCCGTGTCCCCCTCCCCACCCCGGCTT
Organism: Pyrocephalus nanus; assembly: GCA_038380795.1. NCBI lineage: Eukaryota > Metazoa > Chordata > Aves > Passeriformes > Tyrannidae > Pyrocephalus > Pyrocephalus nanus. Next base: position 18,157,113 of record CM076274.1, on the reverse strand, counting down.
CAACGGGGGTTTGGGCACCTCCGTGCGTGCCCCCAGCGGTTCCTTCCAGCCGGTCCCGAGGCAGGAACGGGTCCGGTAGCGACAGCACCTAATGCCTGCATGTCCCTTGTACCACGGGCTCCCCTTCGCATGCCGGAATCGAGAGGGCGTCCCGTTTTCCACATCGCCATCACCTCCCTGGCTGAATTCTGCTGGGGGCTGAGCCCCTCCTGAGGGTGTCCAGAGCAGGACCAGAGGGAGCTCGGCACGTCCTGGGGGTCCATCCATCACCGGGGCATTTCCACGTGGAGCTGGGCTGGGTAGGAAGGAGGTTGTGTCCCCTTCCCTGCGCTCCATCTCCTGGCACCCCGGAGCCCCAGCAGGGCTTGCAGCCTGGCAGGAGGAGGGCAGCGCGGGCTCCTGCCTTGCTCTACAGGTTGGTCCCGGGTCCCAGCCCTGGGTGCCGGCTGGGAGTCACCCCGATGCCCCTCGAGCGCTGGGCGAGGAGGCGAGCAGAGCCAGGGACTGGCAGGTGACACTTCTCTCTCCCAAGGCCAGCAGTTTGTAGCGCTTTTCTGTAAACAGCGAAGAAAGGGCCCACGCACAAGGGCTTTGCAAGTTTCTTTTTCCTTTTTTTTTTTTTTTTTTTTTACAATTCCTAGCCCTGCTGATGAGTTTAATGGCTAGATGGGGAAAGAACATGTTGTCAGCAGATTGTTACCCCCAGGGCTTGGGGGAAGAGGGATTTTACTGGCTGAAGCTAATTGGCAGAATAAGCCGCCTTAAAGCCGATCAAATCCCATTACAGATGCAGTCAGGGACAGGGAGCATGAATCCTGCTACTAATGGTCTGCTCTGCCAAGGCTTCCCGACCCTGGGTGCAGGCAGAAATTCCATCCCTGCCACGATCCTCCAGGGCTTGGTCTTCCCAGGGTCAGGGCAGCAAGAGCTGCCCCACAGCTGATGCCCCAACACCCAACCTCTCCTGTGAGCTGCCACAAAGCCTCCCAGCAGTGTGGTGGTGCTGGGGGGCATCTGAGGGCTGAGAGGGGGGTGGATCCGTGGTGGTCCCCGTTCCTGTGCCCTACAGTCCCTGCAGTGCATCGCCACGAGCCCTGCATTTTGAGAGGGTGAGTTGTAAGCTGCAGGATCACGAGGAAGAGCAATTCAGTCCTGTACTCACATACCCTTGAGCAGGAAGGTTCACTCCACAGCTGGCCCAGCTTCCCTTGTGGCCCAGTCCCTCATGTCTGCCCCTTCCCTGAGCCCTGCTGTGCCAGGAGCAGTGGCTGTGAATGTTTGGGGGGTGGGCATGATGGAGTGGGAGAGGAATCCTGTGAGAGAAGGAGAAAAGGAGCAAGGGTCTTGTTCTGCATTCACTGCATTTTTCCTGGATGCAGTTTGTGGAGGGTGAATCTCCTCTGCCCTACACATCTTGGTAGGTGCTGGGGTGAGGAGCACGGTTCAGGTGCTGTGTGTGAGAGAGCTCTTCTGGTAAAAGCAGCAAGATCCATCTCCTGGCACTGGAGCAGGCTGGATACTTTGTGCCAGGTGACTCAGCACTCCCCAGACGGTCCCCCCAGCACAGAGCCTGATTTACCAGTGTTTCCCAGTGCACTGCCTCGGCTGGGACCGAGGCACCCAACTTTGAACCCTGTGGGCAGGATCCCCACGCAGCATCACACCACAGGAAAGCTGGGCTTGGCAGGTGGTTGAAACTGTGCCGACTTGACCATTGGGGCTTCATGGAGCGTGCTGTAAAAGGAGAGGTACAAAGACCTGAAATTTTGGTAGGGGACAGTTTAGTGAGGCCCCTGTCCTTTAATCCTCTGCCCACTTCTGATTTAGAGTAGTGTGCCTGAACGTCCCTGTGCCTACAACCCTGGGAGGCACTGGGATGGGTGACTAGAAGGACACATTAGCATGTGGTAATTAGGATTGACCACAGTGCTTTTCAACCAAGGGAAATGTTGTTCTTGCATTTTGCTGCTGTTTGTTCCCTGGGAGGAGGGGAGGTTTTCAGCTATGGTGGCAGAGGGTCTGGATACATCCCTGGGATCTGCATCTTCCCCGGGAGGCTCCTGCCTCAGGGCTAACTGTGAACAGTAGTGGGTGTGCATCCTAGTCAAGCACCATCAGCTGTCCTACCAGGCAAGGAGCAGAAGTGTCTTCAAGGGCTCGTGGCACATGTTGCTCTTCTCCTCCTGCCTAGGGAAAACCTTGTCAGACAGCTTGGGCACTGGGGTAGGGAGCCAGCCACCAGCTCCTCAGGTGGCTTTGGCCAACAATGTGTTAGGAAAGCTCAGCAAAACAGATGTCTGCTGGAGTAAAACAGGATCAGGGAGGAGAGGCAGAGCACTGTCCTGCTGTAGTGCCAGGGGTTGCCCAAGGAGGGTTGTCCAACCCCATCCACACATATGAGCACATCCGAGAGGACAACTCCCTGCCGTGCAAGCCTCCTGCTCTGGGCACCAGCAGGAGCTGCCACGGCCCCAACTGCGTCTGTCAGACCAGGGATTTCCTCGCAGGGTCCCCAGTTCTGCCCCGCTGTCACCGCCCCCAGCCCAGCTCCTGCCCACGCTCTGGCTGTGTCCCAGCCCCAGGGCCCCCACAGGAGGGCTGTGAGGAGGGTGTTTTGACATTTTAATAAGCAGAGGTGAGGAAAGATGGCTCTGCCTTTCCTCCTGGCTGCTCAGAGACGTATGAGAACTGGCTGTCCCCTGTCACCAGGCCAGTCACTCTGTGCCTGGAGATGGAGCCGCCAGGCCAGCAAGTGTTCACAGCGCGCTGGGGGTCTCTGCAGGTCTGCACTGTGACATTTCCATCAGCAGCAGGAGGGGGGATGCACGTGTCACCTTAATACCTCTCCTGTGCAACAGATCTTGGACTCTTCCCTTCTCCATTTAAAGTGGGGCCACCAGGAAGAGATACTGGGGAGGAGGCAGTGGCATGAGAGTCACACTCTTGACCAGCAAGGGCTGGTGTGTGTCTGTGTGTGCACAGACACTCAGAAAAAACATATTTTTCCCAGAAAAAGCTGGCTTGCTTATGCTAAGATGGCTTAGTATGGTTTAGTCGACTGGGATTAGCTGCATTAGCAAAAAGCATATTTTTGGTAGTGTCACTGTATCTGTAATAGGGATGTGGCTCCCTGGAAATGCTAGCCCAAGCCTTAGGATGTTAATCAGCGACACTAAATGGGGGGAAGCCAGAAGACTGAAGGCAGAGTAAGCAGCCTGGGCTTGTTCAGCCTCAAAAGGGACGTTTTGGACTCTACTTCAGCCTCGTGTCTTGGAGGAGCTGCGTTTTTGGCAGAGCAGTGGGACACGCAGTGTTCAGCGCTGGCAGGTGGCTGGGCTGACTTCAAGTAGGGTCAAGGGACCACTGAGACAAGGAAAGCAGTTCTCATTGCTTTCTCATTGCTTTCCCCTGCCCTGAGCTGCGCTGCGGGCACATGTCCCTCCGTGCTGCCCGCAGGAGCGGGGCCAGCCCCAGATTTCAGCTCCGCGCAGCTTTCGGGAGGTCGCAGCGCTGTCCCCCGTTCCTCCTGCAGCTGCTGGAGACTCGGAGCTCTCCTGCCCGGCTGCGTTTCGGAGCAAGCGCTCCCAGAGAGCTCGGATGGGGAAGCGCATCCTGACAGCGTTGCTTAACACTCCTTAAGCCTCGTTAGAAAGCGCAGCGCAATCAGACGGGAAACAAGGAGCTGATGTACCCACACCTAATGTGCGGCGGCAGGCAGCCAGCTGCGCGCAGCCCAGCCCTCGTCGGGGGACAGCATCCCGGCGCCTGCAAGCTGGGGAGATGCAAAGGCTTTTAAAGCGATTGTGAAAGGAAGTTTCATCTGGGGGTTTTAAAAGAGGAGCGTCTGATAAATCGGCCGCAAAGTGTCAATTCGATGCTTTTTTTACCCCCTCCCCTCCCTTTCAAGTGCCTTCGCCAGGCGGTGCCTCCCCAGGCACCTCTCTGGAGGGAGATGTTGTACCCACATTGCCTCATCGCACCTCGGAGCTGCGATGCTCCAGCTGGGAAGTGTCAACACGGTGGCAGCTCCCGCTGCGAGACCCTTTCTGGCGCTGGAGCAGGTGACACGCTGACATGGCAGACGTCGAGGGGGGTGTGCCGGCTGCGGGATCGCTCGGCATCCTCTCCCACATATGGCCGTGTCATTCCGGAGACGATCTTGTGAATGAGCTGCCCAGAGCAGCGGCAGGTGGTTGGAATTTCCCGGGTGACCATGTGGACCTAATCTAATTAGACGGTCAGGAAAACTCCTTTGGGAAAAGGGAGGGGTGAGAAAGGTTTAGAGAGGGCAGATTTGAAAGGCAGGGAAAGAAGCTCTTGCTGAGTGGATCATGTCCAGAGCAGGATACAAGCTTTCCTTGCCTGGCTTGGAACTGGAAGATCGGGAAGATGGAACATCTTTAAATGGGAGCTCATGCCAAAGGCTGGGGAGGAAGGATTGGTGAGTGCAGGCAATGGGTTGTGGCAGGTCTTGGCCTGAGGGCAGAGGAGTTTGCATAAGGCTTTAATTTCTGAGGATCTGTGCAGGGCAGATGGCTGGGTTCCTGGCATGCCAGACAAGCATGCTGCCTGCTTGGTAGTTTTAGGACCTCTTTTCTCTGAAATGCTTCTCTTGTAAATGCTTTGCTCCCCAAAAACACTGGTTTGTCGCTGTCTTCTTCCTCAGAAGAGGGTTGCTTCAGGTGTCAGCAGCAGGCAGAGCAGCTGAGGTATTTGGGGTTAACAGGCAGCTCCAGCAGCAGGGCCAGGAGTGGGATGAGCAGGAAGGCAGGGAAGAGCACCAGAGAGCTGCCACAGCCACGTCTCTGTCCCTTTGTGTCTCCACTGCAGGTGTGAGAGCACAGAGGAATACGATTACGATTACCTCAGCATCAATAAAACCTGGGTCCTCACCCCCAAGGCACAGGAGACTGATGCCACACAGATCCTCAACTCGCTGCTGAAGAACTATGACAACAAGCTGAGGCCCGACATCGGCAGTAAGTGTCCCCTGAAGCTCCCTGAAGTGCCCAGGGGTGCTGGCCTGGCCTGGCTGTGTCTTGTGTTTCCTGTGCTTTTGTGGCTGCTGCAGTTGTGATTTTTACTATGATAGAGCCGTGCCGGTCCCAGATGCTCCCCTTGTCCTCAGCCCTCTGCAGATGATGCTGGCCCCAGCTCACCCACACCTATTTCACTTTCCTTGCAGTCAAGCCCACGTTTATTGATGTGGATATTTACGTGAACAGCATCGGGCCGGTGTCTGTCATCCAGATGGTGAGTGCTGGCGTCGCTGCAGGGTCGCGGTGTCACCACAGCTGGGCGTGGGGTGGGGGGGGTTGTGTCCTGCTGGCCAGATGTGGTGTGAAGGTGCTGTTGGCATGAGAAGAGGTTTCCCTTCCCTTGGGAAGAGGTGTTCTGACCTGCTGGGAGCTGAAAAGTCTTAGCCACTCTCACTGGTCAGGAGCAAGGTCCTCAAGGGCCCTCGGTGAGCTCAGCAACCTCACACTGTGCTCGTGAGTTCAGGGATGGTGATGTTTTGTGATGTCTGCTGGCAAAGTGTCAACAGACACCTCTGCCTGGTGGCTTTGCCATCTCCTCCCTGGGAAGTGTGTGGGCACCAGGATACCCGGGGCAAGTTGCACCACCCTGGATGAGGCAGGGCAGTGGTGGCTGAAGTAGGGGCAGTGTGCTTCCAGGAGGACTGAGATAGGTTCCTGGAGATGGTTTCTATGGCAGTGGTCTGATGGTGTGAAACTTGGGTGCCCAGGCCTGGCCTGTGGTGTTGGGGAAGGGGAAAGCAGGGTGCCTCAGGGCCAGGGTCTCCTCTTTGTAATGTAGCAACTCAGAGTGATGCCACCACAACTGTGACAATTTCTCCTCATGGCTCAGGACCCAGCTGTGCTGGGAGCTGTGGAAACACTTAACAGGGACACTCTTTGATGTGGAGAGCCTTCAGGCCATGCACTGGAGATCAGCTGTTGACTATTTATTTTTCACAGGAAACTTACATTATTATTATTATTACTATTGTTGTTGTGGTTAGTAGTAGTAGCATTTTCCCCGTGAGGTTGGGTTTTTTCTCTTTTCCAGCAAGGAAAAGAACTGACTGCTGTCAGGTTTTGAAAGACTTCTTTGGTCCACTGTGGGTGGACTTTGGGCAGTGAGGTGGAGAGGACAAAGGAGAGGTACAGCCAGGACAATCTGGCTTTTCTTTCCCTCTCAATGCAGAACAAAGCAGGAACAAAACCAGCCCCCTTAAACTGAGGAAGAAAAAAAAAAAAAAAAAAAAAAAAAAGAAAGCTCCCAAGATGCAAGATGGGCATGTTTATTTTTAGTTTCCAAAGTACAAAATTTCCACTGAACAAACCCCTCTGGGGATGGAGGAATGGCACTGTAGCTGTAGTACCAGTTCTTCTACTCACAAGAGCATTTTTGAAGCTCCTGCTCACGAGCCACCAGATGGGCACCTGGCTGGGCACTCGCTCAGCAGGGGCAGCCTCAAGGCTGAAAATTTCCTTGCATTGTGTCAGTGTGGGTCTCCAGGAGAGGAACCACATCCTGAGCTGTGTGGATGTCATCTCTGGCTGCCAGTGGGTACCACAAGCTCCTCCATCCCCCGTGGGTGTGTGGACATGAAGCCACAGTGAATGAGAGCAGCAGTGCAGGGGCTGGGTGTCCTCACCTCCCCGGCCACTGCTGTGCCTGGAGGCAGAGCATAAGAGTCATCTTAGAGGTGGCTGTTCTACCTGCTTTGCCCTGCCCAAGGATATGCCAAGAAAACCAGGGAAAACCCCATTGCAACATCCCCTTTCCTTCTCTTTCCCTCTCATCTTTACCCCTTTCCATCCCTGCTGGGAGCTCCGTTCTCCTCGCTGTCACAGGAACACTGCATAGCCACGCAGGTGGCAGCAGTAGAGAGTGGTTTATAGAATCCAGTCTGCATCCAGAGTGCATTTTTCCTTCTAAACAGGGATACCAGGCACTGCTGCTAGGCTGGTTTCCTAAGAAACACAGCTTATGCCATGGTGATGGGTATGTGAGAACGTACGTCCATCCATCCCAGTCTTTCAGTATTTTGGATCCACTGGGCTAATACCAACCATATAAGGCTTCAGGTACAGGAGCTTCAGGAACATTCAGCATCTCCAGTATTTTTGTGAAAACAAAATGCGAGGAAGTAACAATAACCACCCCCACCAAGGGAAAAAACTGTGGTGTGAACTCAACCCTTACCAGAGGCTCTGGAATGATGTGGGAGAGTGCTGCTGAACCCTGGCTGTTCCTACAGCAGCTCAAGCCATGTGTTTAGGCTCTTTCTGAGGGTCAGCAGAAGTTTCTTTGTGCTTCATGGAATGGGGCTCCACATCTGCACAGGATCCTGGGGGTCCCAGCGCACTCAGTGCAAGCCAGGAGTGTGAACACTCTGGCACTTGGAATTGCCAACATCTGCAGGGCTGTGCTGGGGAAACTGCTGCCAAGGGGCTGGCCTACCCATCTGCAGCCTTCCCAGCTGAGCAAGGGATTGCTGTTTGTGTTTACTTTTCCATGCTGATGAAATAAATTAGGTCATTCTGTGGGTCGGGCCAGCCACTGGCAGGCTGGCATCAAACATGATAGACTGTCTTTGCTGGGGACATGTCACTCCCACTTTGTCCCCTCTGATACATCCTCTCCCACCCTGGGAAGCTCTGCTTTCTCCCAGCTGTCAGGCCCATCCCACGTGCCCCATCTTGCCTTCTCCCCGTGCACCACCTGAGGAAATGCACATTTCCAAGGCAAGGGAAGCAGAATTTGTCTCAGAGCTACATCTCTCTTGAGCCCAGGGTGACATTTCTTTCTGCCACAGATACAGAGGCTTGTGTAGGCTGGGAGGTCCACTGGAGGGGAAATGTGCCACTGATCTCTTTTAGGTGCATTGCAATGACAGCGCCATGCGTAAATATTTCTCTCTCCCACAGTCAGGCTGTGTAGAAGACAAAAACTTAGTTCTGCTTTTAAGAAATACAACAGCACTGCTGTGGCTATTAGCTTGGACCAGTGTGGTCTGTGCATTTGAAGATGAAGGCTCTAGGGTGGCCTGACATGCTGGTGGAATAGAAAGCTCCAGCTTCAGCAGCACAGTTGGAATACTGGTCTCCAGTGATCTTCTGCTCACACCTAAAGGGTTAATGACTTACTGCTGTCTTCATCCTGGTGATGTTCTGTCAGGGCTTGGAAGCTGGCCCCGCGTCGCCACTGCCCAACCTCCAAATGATAAATCATGTCAGGATGCAAAACTGATTCCGGTCCTTAAAAATGAATAGGTGATTTGAAAATGCCCTGTGGCTGGGTGTGAATTCTGCATCTCCCTCATCAATCATTTGTCATAAATAACATTAACATTCAGGAGTCAGCAGAAGGCGGGCAGGTTTGCAGTGGGAAGCAATGTAAAGAGAATTTCCTGGTATCTTTTGTAGACCAGAGTGGCAGTCTTGTCTCTCATGTAGGTAGCTGAGCAAATTTTACATTCTTTCCTCCCTGGGGAAAGGACCCTCTGTGTTCTGCCAGTAACCAGAAACAGAGCTGGGAGATGGTTAAATGATAATAAGTGGGACAGGGGTTGACTGAAAGAGAATGGGCTGTGGGGAGAGGTGGGACCATCAGGTCCCACAGCTGTTTACTCCAGTCCATGCATGGACTGGGATTTTCTTCCCAGCTCTTTGAGTGGGATGGGGACACTTGGTGATTTTCAGGGTGCTGGGAAGTTGTGTTTACACCATCAGGGAAAGGCTGCACTCAGCCACGAGCCCTTCCAGAGCTGCCACTGAGTGCCAGCCAGCAGCCCCTCGAGCCAAAGGAGTCATCACCCACAGTGCTGCAGCTTTCCAAGCTGTGTCGTGGGTCTGGATGCCCAGTTAGATTCCCATTGACAGGGACAGTGTTTAGGTGTCCTTGGCTCATCACTAAGCTGAGCCTGGTGCAAAGCCCCACCTTGGTTGTCTGAGCATATTTGCAGGAAGAGGTGCCAGGGCAACATGGAGGAGATGGAGGAGACTTTGGGTGCAAATTTTTCGCTGACTGGTTGTTTGCTGGAGGGATTTGCTCCTGGTTTTGTTTTGTAATGGCTTTATTGCTATAGATTATAGCTTTAACTGGTGTCAAGGGCACCTGGAGCTCTGGATCACCTTCCTTTAGGGATGCTTAACTCTCAGGAAATGATGCTGTAGTAGTAAAGCAGGTGCCAACTATTGGGGCTGAATGTCTTTCAGTCCTGAGATTGTCCGTGAAGTGTCCATGAGAGCCAGCATGGGTGAGAAAGTGCTTCTGTGCTGGGCTGGGGGATGGAGCAAGTCCTGCCCAGAGCTTCTCAGATTCCTCCCAGAGGTCAGAGCTCAGTGTCCTTTTCTGCCTTTCTTGCCCAAAACCAAGCTTGAGGCTGGAGGAGCTGGACACTGAGAACACAGCCCAAACAAACCTCCTGGCCAAAGTGAGTGGACACATGCCACTGCTCCAGGGACCTGCTTTGGTTAACTGCTCCAGGTGTCTGGGACCAGAGGCAGTGCAGCAAGGGCTAGTTTAGATGCTGGAGATGCCTCTCTTTGGTCTGTGTGAGGAGATGCTCTTGTGTGCCAAATTCTGTAGCAAAACATGATGACAGCTCGTCTGCTGGGGTTGTACACCACCTCAATCTCATTACTTAATGATAATAAAGATGGAAAGAGCAAAATTGGCCTCCATTATTCACCAGGGTCGGGATTCTGCTGCCTCTGAAGTGCCTGTGATTTCCAGGGGTAGGGCAAAGCTCCTGTCTCAGTTATTACAGCAAATTATTTTCTTATCTCTGCCTGTGAGTGGGGGGCTGGAACCTGAAGAGGGTGACAGTCCAAATACAATTGCTGACTATTCCCCCCTTCGCTCTTTAGGAAGCAGATGCTTTGAACTATCACATTCCTAGTGCTGTGCCCGGCTACATTAGTTACCATGCAACACACTAATGAAATTGAGGACCAAGAACATATTTTCCCACATCTGGAGTACTGCAGAAACGATTTAATAGATTTGCATGTATGGTGCATTTGTGAAAACACTGTGAAAAAGGGGGAGGGAGGGGAAGAGGGAAATGTTTATTCGTTATCAGCTGATGAATAATTAATTTACAAACATTGTCTTGTTAAGTATAAATTAAATCCTCATTTGACACACTTTATAATTCAGAAGTATAAGCCCAGCATGAATGAAGAGAACTCCCCACTGACTGCTTTCATGTAAATCCCGAGGAGGCAGGGAGGGAGGTTTGGCTGTCAGAGTCAAAGCTGACAAGGAGCAGTGGTGAGGAAGGGGGCTGATGTGGCAGAGCCACCTTGGGGACCTGGGGCACTTTGTCCTGGCTCGTGGGGAGACTGAGTGGGACAGAGAGGCCGTGGATGTCTGCACAGCCCCCTTCCAAGGATGGCCTCTCCCCACGCAGAGCTGTGGGTGGCTGAGCTGCCGAGTGGGGGCTCTGGGAGCGAAATCCCCGTCGATGGAGTGGAGGCTGTGCTTTGCTGGAAGGCAGGCAGTGTGACAGCCACAGCAGGAAGCCTTGGGTTACAGCCCCGGTGTCCCACTGCAAAGCTTGGGTTAATATCTTAGTTTCTCCTTAATAGATGGGGAAACCGAGACCGGTAATAATTGTCTGGCTCTGAGGAACACTTAGGTCTTGATTATACTTAGCTTTGGCTGCTCTGGAATAAGTAGGAAGGAAATGAATTGAAAATGGCACACTGCTTAAAATGCTTGACTATGTTCCTCTGGAGCACAAGATAAGCCTATAGGTAAAGGAAATCTGCTACCTCCCCCCTTCTTCCCTGATAATAATAGACTCCAGCGGTTGCACAGCACTTCTCAACTGAAAGGACTTAAAAATGCTTCACAAATCATCTGTCTAGGAGGCAATAGCCCAGATGCACCCACTTCTAGGGTAGATTGCAGCGCCTGGAGCACGCTGCAATGCTCTGCCAAGGGTAGTGTGGCTCTCCTTGGCCCGCCCTGTGTGCGGTGAGTGTGGGCATCAGCACAAATCTGCTGAGGCTTCACAGGACACGCTCAAGTAATGAGCCAGGTCGGGTTTTGGCCCCCGATAAAGATGTATATCACAGAAATTTCGAGTGCTGGGAGGTGGGTATTGCTCACTGCGGGCCCCAGCGCTTTTCCTGGCTGTTATTTTCCAGCCTGAGCGATGGCTCGGTGCCGCAGGAGCCGGTGGCGCGTTTATAACGTCCTCACAAAATACTCGTGTGCTTGGAGGGTTCCTTGATTGGTCACCTGAGCCCATTCCTGTGCGTCCAAGTGCTGGGAGAGGGACTGTTCATCACGTAGATAATGGTGTGTTAGCTCAGCAGTGAGGTCAGGAGCAAGGGGAAGGGCAGTGGCTGTCCTGGAGCCAGTATTTGTCGGTGCCTCACGAAAAAAACCCACTGAGGAATCACACCAGGCACGTGTGACTTGTGGGACAAATCATGGACTGCAACAAAAAGTCTAATGAAATAAATGAGTTGCTCTTGTCCTGAACCCAAGAGCTTCCAGAAGGGTCAAAGTTTGCTTCCAAAACGGAAAAGGGCTGATTTATTCGCTATGAATAATTCAACCAGCTCATTTTACTATCCAGAACATACAGTAATCCCCTCCAGATATTTTCTGTGTGACATCCACGTCGGTATTTTATTTGCAGGCTGTGCAGAAAACCCGAGGAGTCAGATATCAGGGGAGAGCTGGGGGTTTGCCTCGAAAACTTGGAGCTAAATAAAATACGAAAATCTGGACAGTGGCCTCCTGGGGGCAGAGAATGTGCTTTTCCTCGGAGACATTTCTGGAGAGCAAAGCCCCAAAGTTAATTAACATCTGTGCTGGGAGGCAGGCGGAATGTGGCCGTACTGAAAGGTTTTTTTTAGCTGCAGCTTCACTCCTGGCACTCAGGTGCTTCCCACAGCCACAGCTCGGGCAGCCTCCGGCCCTCGGGCAAGGCGGGATAAATCAGCATTCATAAGGGAGTCAGCAGCTCGTGTAAATTCCTTCACGGATCTGATTTCCGGCCTCGTGCTGGCAGGATCGGCTCAATCCCTCATTCATTTTGTGCCAGCCTTCGGAGAAAACTCAGGGTTCTTCAGCTGGGCTGAACGCAGAGGGGGTTTTGTTTGCCCTGAACCGTTGCAGGCTGCCTGGGAAGGGTGCTGACTGTAGGTGCTTCCCAAGGGGCAGATGTGCTCACTGTACCTGACCTGAGAGCGCTGCAACCCGGAATTCCTCACCCTTCCCCACAGAAAACCTTCCTAACACAGTTTGGGACTGCAGTAGCTGCACCTTGTCTCCCTTTCCAGAGGTGTCTGCCAGCAATTGGGCTTCTTGTGTGCTAACAGACCTTGAGGATCATTTTCCAGTAACCAGGGAACTCTCCTTACTGGGGCCCTGGCCAGGCTGGAGGGATGTCCCAGGCCACTCTGGCAGCTCCCATCTTGCTCACAGGTTAGCAGGGCATTACGAGGGGCTTTGCTGTGATCCACAGGCTGCAGTTGCTGGATGGTGGGAATGCAGCCTTGCCCATGGCACTGGCAGGGATGTGCCTGGGGGATGTGGGCTTGGAGCTGCATTTCACAAAGCAGAGAGTGCCTGAAGCTGGTTCCACCACAACCACAGAACTCCCAGAATGAACTGGGTTGGAAAAGACCTCTGAGATCATGGAGTCCAACCTTTGCCCCAAGCCCACCTTGTCCCCCAGCCCATGGCACCGAGTGCCACGTCCAGGCTCTGTTTAAACACCTCCAGGGACGGTGACTCCATCCTCTCCCTGGGCAGCCCATTCCAAGGTCTGATCACTCTCTCTGTAAAGAACTTCTTGCCCATGTCCAACCTAAACTTAACTCATTGGAAGGGACTTATGGTGGGTAAGCAGTCCTGCTTCTCCACAGGGAGGTGTGTGCTCGTGGACAGGCCAGGAACCGTGTGTGGGATTCAGTCACTGCTCTGTGCTCTGAACCTCATTAAACTGATTCTTCCAAGTCAAAGGGAGAGCGCTGTTGTGTCAAATTTGAAAGATATGGACTCTGAGCTGCACCAATAGTTGTCACTCGGTGGGCTGAATTATTTTTAAGGCAGAGTTGATTTATCTGAAGTGAAGGCTTTGGATGTCTCTGCAGGAGAGGACGGGATATTTCAGGTGTGTGAGGACCAAGTCAAAGAGCTGGTCAGAGGCCATGGTTCCTTGTCTAGGGTGAACAGCCAGCATTGTAGGGAAGGGTGTCTCATTCTCCCCTCCCTTTTGGGAAGAAGAGCCAAAATTCTTCAGCATTTCTGAGGAAAAATGGGTTTAGGGACAATCAAAACATTTATATTTAATATTGCCAGATTGTTTTGATTTGCTTTTCACATGGTGATAATTTCTGTCCTGTAAGCAAAGCATGAAAATGAGTATATGAAAATAAACGTCAAAGTGAAGTACATCAAATAGATAAGGGCAAACCAAAATACTTTGTTAGCTGACTGAAGAAAAAGAAGTTTCTGAATGAAATTATAAGGTTGAGGTAATTCATTTTAGGTTTTGACTAGTTTAATTTATTTTCAACAAAACTTCTTTTTTTTTTTTTTTTTTTCCCAGTAGAAATCAGTTCTGTTTATTTTCCTCACCCCCAGACAAAGCCGTCCTACCATTTCCCCTAAAAGGCTGATGTGGAATCTGCCTGCTATAAATGTGTCACAAAATGGAGACCATTTCTGGGAATTCAGGGGTTGGGGGTGACCCCAGCCAATATGCTTCCCAGACCTCTTCATGCCTCAGTGCTAAAGGCTGACTGTTCAGGCTATTGAATCCCATCCCTGTGCACAGGAAGGATTTAATTGCCCGTGGTACAAATTGCAAGTGAGCAGCGGTGGAGCAGTGATACTGCCAGCCTGAGCCTTCCTGTGGCTTTGCTTCTCCTCCCTGCAGCCCCTCACCTCTCCTGTGTGCCTCCAGAGGAGTGGGAAAAACTTGTGGGATTTAGGTTGGTTGTTCCTATGGCCGTAGGGGGGAAGGAAGGGGAAGTTAGGGTGATAACTGGCTGATCTTCTTTCTGTCCTTGTAAAGAAAAACTGAAGGCAGAGAAACCTGTGATATATTCAAGACAACCCTTTCCTTTCATGATCTGGCAGTGTCAGACTGACAGACCTGCCCAGAGCCTGCAGCCTTAGTTTGTCCCAGGAATCTGCACCCTGTGAGAGGGCACGATGGACCCCAGTTCCCCCCACAATAAAGAACCACAGTGGTGACGTGGCTTGGAGCAGATTGGCAGGGCAAATCTCACCAGGAGGTGTGGGAAGGAAGGGTCTCTGAAGAGAAGGAAGGGGATGATGGAAGGAGCTCTGGGAGTGGGGATGTCAGATTGCACTTCAAGGGTGCAGTGAACCTTTGTGTGCAGCCAAGCGCCCTTCCCGGTGCTCGTGGCTGTTGGGATGTGAGCTCTGGGAGCAGCTTCCTGTGGAACTGGCTGCAAGCTTCAGTCCAGTTGTGCAGCAGTGAGGCCACGGGCTGCTTAGATACTGCTCCTCTCTCCCTGCATCAGCAAGAGGAGGGATGAAAATACCTCGGGGTTGCTGCAGTGACAAAAAGCCAAATGCAAGTCCAAGTTCTGGGACTTGGTAAGGAACAGCAGAGGATGTGCTGCCCAGATCCTGGGAATTCTGGACTAGAGCTTAAGAGCCAAAAGAGTTTGGTTTCTTTCTGTGTATGATTCTGGGAGACACAAGCTCTTTCAGTGTATTCCATATACCACTGTGTAGAAAACTGAGCCTTCATCTCTTTCACCACTCCCCAGAGATGTCCTGAAGTCATCCAGGGGAGCTGAGGAAGGCAGAGTGGTTGTGTTTCAAAGGAGGCATCTGCAGTAGTCAGAGCTTTTACAAAACAGTTGAGAGCTGGGGGGGAAAATATATATATATATATCTATATATCTCTCTCTATATATAGATATATATAGAGAGATATATAAAGGGAATACTGGACTCTGAGGAGAGTCTTTTGCACCCACCAGGTGTCATGGGAAGTGAGCAGCCCACAGCAGCAGAGTTTGGCAGGCCCTGCTTGCCCAGTGGCTGGTGAACTGGCTTCCAAATGACCTCCACACTTGGCCTGAAGTGTGGATGTCTGCCTGGAAAGGAGAGTCAGCTGGCCTGGTAACCCTTCTGTAACTGCACTTCAGCTTGTCATGCCCTTTGAATACCTAGCAAGGGAGGCAGAAAAAAATTGTTCTTTCTCTGTAAACTGGTTAGTTTTCTCCCAGCTGCTTTCCTTAGCCTCGTGCTCCCTTGAAATCTCATTAGGGCTGGGCTTTGATTTTGTGGTGGCTCGAAAAGAACTGCGAAAGGAAAAACAAAAGGAAGCTGGGAGAAGGAGCCACATCAAGGAAGAGGCAGGGCAGGAAGAGAGAGCTGGCAAGAACAGCAAGGGGGCATGAGAGACAACATGAAACAGCTTTCCTTGAAAGAGTCAGGGGAGCAGAGTACACTGTTCCCATCTCCTCCTTCATCCGGGGCCAAGGAAGAACAGGGTCAGGAATGAGGATCTCTGCAGAGGGCACTGCCTTTTGTGAAGGCAGAACTTTCTCAGATGTTTTGAATGTGGGTTGGGGTTTTTTTATCTTGAGGATGAGGGTTAGGAAGGGATTTATACAGGCAAACAATGGTTTTCCTTCTGGCCAGCACTTCAGGCATTTCCATACAGGGACTTGGCTGCACTGCAGTTTCTCAGACCTGTTTTTGTGAGAGGAGGACAGAGGGTTTGGGAGGAGAGCCTCTCTCCTAGATACCTCCTCCACCCTAGAGAAGAGGCAGTGAGGCTGCAGTGTCCAGCTCCAGAATTAAACAGGATCCTGCAGGCAGCCTGGTGGGAATAGAGCACCCTGGGACAGTGAGTTTGTAAGGCCAGAGGGGCAGGGCAAGGAGCACGTCCAAGCTGGAGGAACAGAAGATGTTTCCAGGCAAAAGTAGACTCTGGGAAGACAAGCTGATCATCCCAAACAGCCCAGTAGTGTTTAGGACTGGACACCTTGGGAAATCCATGGTACCTCCTACCTGCCTTTGCCTGCTCCAGGGGAGCTGCAGCAGCTGCTTTCCCAGTCTAATACTGCCCACCCCAGTGTTTCATTTTAATCACAGTGGGTGGCATGGGAATGGGGAGTGCAATTAAAGGAATTCCAGCTTCTCATCTGAATCTTCTCAAGCTGTCCTGGAGGAGGATCTCAGGGAGTTAATTGTATGCAGTGAGAAGGTTTGTCTTCCAGCCCTTTCAAAGGAAATTTCTTTTTGTCTCGTCAAACACCCCATGAGCCTAAAGGACAAACCAACAAGAGCACCTGCCCAAAGTGCTAAGTATTTTCTTCCCATTATCCCATGTGCTTCTGTCCTCACATCTTCTCTTCCCCCATCTGCTTCCCTCTCCCTTCAATCCCAGCTGTCATGGGGAACATTCAAGCATTTAGCAGTGAGGTGTGACATGAAAATAAGACTTTGGACAAGTGTGGCTTTGCTCTGCAAGCATCCCAGGCATTTTCTGGAGACTGTGGTAACTGGGCTGCATCTTTGCTTGCATCAGAGGGTGTTTACACGTGGCTTTGCAACCAGGCCATGTCCTCTCCTGAGAGTGGAGAAAAAAAACAAGCTAAATGGAGGCTCCTTCCCTGTGTTGCTTTTCATAATACTTCATTCAAGTGTTCAATACCTTCCCCTTTAATTAATTTTGCCCGATCATCATCCAGCATCCCGCGTCCACATCTCTGCCTTTTCAGTAATAACCTCATCAAGGACAGTGCAGACAGACTGTGCCTCTATAAACCAGAGCCTGGCTGATGTCATGTCTCGACTCAAGGACTTTCCTTGATCCTTGGGGTGGTGACTGTTAACAGCTGCTAAAACACACACATCTCGGTCGTGTGCCCCTTGGGCTCACGGGGAGAGGCTCCATGTGCCAGCCCATGTTCCCATGAAACGGGCCCCGTGGCAATCAACAGCCACCCTGGGGCTCTGTGGGAGGAGATAACACCTCTGAAATACAGGAGGTGGTGGCACAAGGGAACACCTCAGAAGAAAGGATTTGAGGGGAAAGAAAGTCTGGGATGGTTGGCTGCCATGAGGATAAAAACCTGCCTTTTAGACATCCCCGCTTGCACCTTCACAGGACCAGGCACGAGCAGAGGTGTGTGGGAAGGGGCAGGTGGAGATCTCAGAAACCAGCACGGTGTCAAAAGCCCTGCCCAGTTCCCATCTGCAGAGTCCAAGGGCGAGCAAGCCGTGACTGGGGAGTTTGCAATGGACAGAGCAGCATGAATAGCATGTCTTGTTTGACAGCTCCTGGCACGAGCACAGGACATGGAGATGGTTTTTAATAGCAAGTTTGTATTATAAAAAGAAAGCTGCTTCGGCTGAGATTCCCTGGGCAGAGGCGAAAGACATTCAGACAAGGACAGCGCTGCCGGTGCTGCTGCAGAAGTGAAACAGATGGGAAGTTCAGTGTGTCACCTTGAAACCACAGATCATCAGAGCTCTGTTCCCACTGTCCTTGCGAGCTCCCCTACTCACTCCAGCATCCTGCCCAGAAAGCTCTCAGGGGTCTGATTTGGAGAGAGGGGCATCTTGGAAAGGGAATGAAACTCATGTTCTCATTCTTTGGCTCTTTAGTGTTGGAGGGACAGAACTCGCCCAGAGCAGGGACACAGAGGCAGCCACAGATGAGGAGTCTCACACTAATAATGGGAGAACTGGGACAAGCCTGGTGCTGCCCAGCCAGTTGCTGAAGTGGTTGATGTCAGGCACGAGCTGGTGCATTTCTGCTTGCTGCATTTGGGGAGTGCTTGCATGTGTCATCTTAGAAGCACAGTCCAGCCCACGAGCTGTGGGGACAAGACATTGTGCATTCAGATGTCAAGATTATTCTAAAATACTGTTATTTCATTTAGTTTATTTATTTAGCCTTGAGAGTGTCTCCTTTAGCTGTTCTCATGTTCCCTGAGACATGGTGCCAGCTTCTGGGTGCAACCCAGGACTTGTCAGAGATCTTTGCAGGTTGGAGGGTGGGTGGAGTGTCATGGAGAGGAAAGTGCTCACCTGTGCGAGGCTGTGGGGGTGTGGACATGCTGAACACAGTTGTGTCTGAAGGGGGGATGCTTGTGCTAGCCTGTTTTGCAGAAGAGGGGCACGAAGGAGAGGCTTTCTGGCTTGCCTTGTGCTGCACAGTGACCTACCAGCCCTTGAAAGAAACACACCCAAAGCCTGGGTCTCCTCCAATAACTTCTGAGATTCTCCTGAATTGCAGCATCCCTAAGAGTTTGCCTGCAATATTTTCTTTGTTTGGCTCAATGATTGACAGCATGGACCCGTGGCATGCACATCAGACCACCTGAAATGCTGTCCATGCTTCCCAGGAAAGCAGCCTGCTTTATTGGACTGCAGTGAGGGATTGGCTTGGAGGCGCAGAGGGAAGGGAGCTCTATGAGTAAAAACAAATATCAGAACAATAAAAGCTAGAATGTTACTTTCTAGGATATTAATCTCTCCTCCTCACTGTTATTTAGGATTTTTATAACCTATCTCTCCAGCAGAGGAAAATGGAAGAACGTGTTTGCAGGTCTCTGACTCCTCTGTTTGGAGGTTTTCTTGTTGCTTTTGAATACAAGTCAAGTTGCACATTTAAATCCTTCATTTTATCCTCGTTTAGGAAACCATCTAAGATATATTCATCTCATGGCTTTGCTCCTCTCTTTGGCATTTGGCAGAAAGCTGAGCTGCTTAAGAATACAGAGAAAGAAGCTCAGAGGTGGAACAGAGGAGCCACAGGGCACCAGCTCCTCTGGATCCCACTAAATGCACCCTTGAGAGGGATCAGCTGAACTGAACACACAAACTTGCTTGGAGCCAATTGAAAAGGATGTTTTGAGAGGGCCCAACTGTGTTTATTTGGTGTGTAAGGGAACCTGAAAACACACCCTGTTGGTTTGGAGTAGTGTCATGCCATCCCTGGGAGTTGAAGCTGTTACTCTGAAACCAAGGAGCTCTAACTCATATCTGCTCTGATCTCAGGGTGGAACTTAGTCTAGAGTCGAGTTCCTGGAGCCAAACCTGACTGAAAATATGGACTGATTCCCCCTCTGTGAGGGCAGAGCAGCAGAGGCTGGGATGACAGGGTAGCACACAAGGAGAACAGTGACCAGCTCCCAGCTCTTTTGTGCTGGGCACAGGCTGATTTCTGAACCTCTCTGTTTTCTTTTGAATTGAAAATTCTGGGGTTTTCTTTGAAGTTACTTTTCACACAGAAATCCCCTAGCTTTTCACTTAAGTGCTATTCTTTAAAATGAAAGGGTTTGGGAGTGCAGTAAAATCTTTTTTGTTGTAATTTCATTTTTTTTTTCTTCCAATACGAAACATTCCTGTTAACTCCCCACCCTCTTATTTCCCACAAACATTCTTTTGCAGAACGCAGTTTTTTCCATTAAATGTTTTGAGATTACACCAATCTCTGGAGCTGTGTTTCCCCCAGCATCTGTGCTGCCCACATGAGGCAAACAAGGACTGATGAGTGATGTGCAGCAGTGCCAGGTGATGACAGTGACCGAGGGCCAGCAGGGACATGCTGAAAGGCTGGCTTGGACAGGAGTTCCTGCAGGGCATTCCTTAGCATTGGATAAACTCACGTGATCGTGTTTGGGGTAGGCAGCCCTCAGGGTTTGTCTTATCAGGAGTTTGATTTATTATTTTGTGACTGAAATTTGATGTGATACTGCGTGCATGCCAACATGTGTGTGCTACCCCATGTGTGATCCAAATGGAGTGGCCTAACTGTTGGAGCAATTCCTCAGATTTCATTAGCTCCTTCTGGTGAAAACACTAAAAATGCCTGTGCCTTCCCAGAGAAGTTAACAACCTCCATGTGCTGCACAGCAGATGGTACAGTAAGGGTGGAGGCGTATTTTACAATAACCTTTTTTCCACATGGGGAAATCGAGGCATTGAGGAGTCTCTTTCTGATGGCTGAGAATGAGTCAGGGGCAGAGAGGAACTACAGGGGTGCAGGAGATCAAGAAACAGTGCCCAAAGTTTTAGGGGCTGAGCTCATCTTCAGCTTTAGCCAAATTTCAGCTGTTGATCAGCCTGGAGTGACTCTTCCAAGGTCAGTAAGAGTGTGAGGTATTTTCAGAAGACAACCTGCATTGCTTTGTACTGAGATCTCCCTCCAGAACTGCCTACCCCTCTCCAGTGACTGCAGGAAACCCGTGGTCAAACACCTCCTGTTTTAATCACCTTGGTCAGCTGCCTACAGCTAAGTGGGATCTCATTAATGCCCAGGGAAGGGTCTAAGCCCTGTCCCACTGCTTATCACAAACAAGCGCTGAAATCTTCAGGAACTGCTGTGGTTTAACCCCAGCCTGCAACTCAGCCTCACACAGCTGCTCCCTCTCTCCCTTGCAGCAGGATGAGGGAGAAGATTGGAAGGGCAAAAGTCCTCCCAGTGTCCACAGCCTCTTTGTATAAATGTTGCCTCGGCTAATTCCGAAAGAAAATACATTTGTAAATGCCAAAATTTCCCAGTGGGCTCCCCGTGTAGAGCCAGCTCAGCTACCAAGTTCTTCCTCGTGAATAGCTGTGCTAATAATAGCCACTGAAATTAGATCAAACTACAGGACAGTGACAGTAACAGCTCAGATTTTTCGGGACTGAATGACTTGTGCACTACACCTTTTGCAAAGGCTGGCTATGAATGGCACAAGAGGAGCTCTTTAATGCTGATCCCTCCTGAAAATCTGGGCTTGACAACAAATACTAAACCCCCAGGATAGCTGACCTTCCACTCTTCCAAAGTGTTAGCATTGGTTATACCAGACCTGAATGCTGAACTTTGCAGCAGGACATCTAACCGATCAGCCAGCCCAGAAGAGAGATCTCACCAGTGACTCCAGTTAGGAGTTAGGAACTGATAGTGGCGTCTAACGTGGATTTATCACTGCATTTTTGTTTGGTTTCTCCTCCACCAGAGCTCCTGCTTAGGAGGAGAGATGTAAACTCACAGTAACTTGAATGAATTGTACAGGGCTGGGGGAGAATATGTCAAATGTTGTGATAGTTTGACCCCAGTGGCTGACAAGAAAAAGAAAATGGCCCCAAGCAGAACAAAGTCAGCTCTGCCCATATCTGGTGTTGTCTTGGGCTGCCCATCTTCTTCCTGCTGTGCCAGTGATTCTTTGCCCACCTGTGGGCTCTGTTTCACTGTGTCACAGCCTGATCCATGTCTTCATCACCACATACCCCATGTCCAGGCAGTATCCAGTGCGATCCAGAGCATTCAGGTGCTGGAAAGAGCTCTCCCATCTTCCTGGTTTGGGGCAGTGGCCGTGCCTGTGCACTTGGCTTGGAGGGCTGCTGCTGTCCTCGCTCACATCTGCTTTGAGTGACCTGTAGAGGCAATGCCATCACTCTGAACGTGCTGCATCTGTCCCCATTTCCCCACTTAGACCCCCATTAGGACCTCACCCCTGTCACCTTCTCCCATCCCTGTGTCTCACCGGGGTGAAGCATCAGCCCCCAGAGCGGCTCGGCCGCCTGACGGGAAAAGCTCTTTCCTCATGATCTCATTCCCATGCGAGGGACGTTTTTGGGGGCCCATCACTCATCCCCGGTTGGCTGCCGGCGCAGCCAGGGCGAGGAAGATGGAGTGGGGAGCTGTGCTCTGCCCTGCTCTGCCTGCCCCCGGCAGGACACGCCGTCCCAGGGCGTCTATTTTAACAGCGTGGTCTGAGGAGCCAGCCGGGAACCAGCAGCCAGGGTACAGGAGGGAGGATGTGCTGCAGTCATAAAAATTCCACCCAGATAAATCAATAGAGGGAGGAGGAGAACGAGAGGGAGAGATGGCAAAGTCAGGCATTGCTCCTCTCTGCCCACAGGAGAGAGGGAGATGATGCCTTGGTGGTCGTGGGGGTTCAACAGCAGTGAAGGGGAGCAGGGATAAGGTCAGCAGTTATCAGGAGCAGGTGACTGACTACAGTATGGACTGGTGGAACTGGATCTGGGGTCTGGTTCAGGCAGCTGCTGAGTGCCAGACATGTTCCTGCATGGCACTAATTAGCACCTTCTCAGGCAGGCTGAAAAAGAGGTTAAGGAGCAAATTGGCTTGCAGCAGAGAGCAGCAGAATGGTGGGCTAATGGTGTGGACTACCCAGACAGGAGCTGCCTCCCAGAAGTTCCAGTTATCAGTGAGTAGGACACACTCTCACCAGAACTGAAGGCCCTTATTATGGTGGAAACTCTCTTTTCCGTCTCCGAAAGATTCAAGATTTTAACTGGTTGCACCAAGAACTTGGAGCATAACAGCCTCTGCTCCAGCTTCCTTTTCTGATCTTCAGCAAGAGGCATCTGCCCAGGGACCCAGAGTGCCCTGAGATTTCACATAAACCATTTACAGGGTAAGTCCTGCAGCAGGGGATGGATTCTCACTAGATTTATGCACAACACTATTATTGCTGGATGTACAAATTAGGTGTGTGGAGCGCAGCTGGGCTGTATCCTAATAAATAACAGAGAGAGCTGTCTGCTTGCCTTCTCAGATAAGCTGGGGAGCAGTTTTCCCTGCCTGTGTTTAAAAGGTGTAGCTAAACTTAGAACTGGATTCAGCCAACATCCACACCATGCCCATGCTAACAGGAGCACTGAGGTGTCTGCTGAGAGGAAGCCCAAGCTCTGTTTGTAAGAAATAAACATTATGGCTGTGACTCCAAAAGAGTGGCCTGCAGATGGGGGGACAGGGCTCTGCTTTGCCTGAATTCCCTCTCAGAAAGACCTGCTGTTCCTTCTGTTTGACAGGAATACACCATTGACATCTTCTTTGCTCAGACGTGGTATGACCGGCGCCTGCGCTTCAACAGCACCCTGAAGGCCCTCACGCTGAACACCAACATGGTGAGCCGCATCTGGATCCCAGACACCTTCTTCAGGAACTCCAAGCGGGCTGATTCCCACTGGATAACCACTCCCAACCAGCTCCTCCGCATCTGGAACGATGGAAAAGTGCTCTACACGCTCAGGTACATCCAGCAGGCACTCTGAGGTGAGGGAACAAGGAGATGATCCAAGCAGGGGAGGTTCCAGATGTCTCCCAGTGCTGCTTGCAGAATGGGCTTCCTCTTCCTAAGATGAAAGCTAAGATGAAAGCTTCCCCAAAAAAAAAAAAATCAGCCTGTTATATCCCATACCCCTCAAAAAAAAAAAAAAAAAGTCAAAACTACAAATGGTTTCCTAAACCAAAATCCTTTTTAAAGGATTAATGTTATGTTGTTCAGTTCAGCTGTTTCATTCCGCGAATAAACATTTGGCTTTTGTTCCCACAAATTCTCGCTTCCATAAAGGAATCTGAAAAGTTGACTAAACAAAAAACCTTTCTGAATGTGAAAATTAGATGGTTTTCTTCACTTTGAAAATGTCCAAACATATATTTTGGTTTTCTGCTGGTTTGGAATGTTCCTGCAAACAGACTGATCTTCCACAAATTAGTTGTCAAGGAAGTGAGAATCGCTCTGTCACATTGTGGTGTTGGAATTAAACCACCTTCACCAACACAAAAGCTTTTCTCTGTCTTCCTGTCTCAGGCTGACAATCGAGGCTGAATGTCTGCTCCAGCTGCAGAATTTCCCAATGGACACTCACTCCTGCCCTTTGGTTTTTTCCAGTTGTGAGTACACATATTTTTAAAATAGTTTTAGAAGGCAAGTAGGGAAACTTCAGTGGAGCAATACTCTCCTGGGGAGACCATCCTCCCTTTTAGCTACGTTTTTTCACCCAATCTCTGTGTCTCTCTTCATGAGCCCTGAAGCATCCTCCCTCTCCTGGGCTACCAGAGGTCATAAGGGACAGATTCACAGCAGCTCTGAGTTTCTCCTTAATTTGGATGGGTGGTTGGAGGAGATTATTTCTCTGACCTTCTGGTGACTCTAGACAGAATATGGATATATTCTGGTAGACAAATGGCAGCTGTCCTTCCTTGCATTTTCCCCCTTCTCCCACTCTCTGAGGGGGCTGCCTGGCTTTCCAGAGCTCAGCCCAGAGTGAGGTCTGCAAACATCCTTGCGCCCAAGGCCATCACAGAGGAGGGTTGCTCAGACCTCCCCTCTCAGTCACCACTCGTCCAGGCTCTTTGGCAGGCAGGGCTGCTGATGTTAGCACATCTCCACTGGTGATATTGCAGGGAGCCTTTCTGCACCAAGAGATCCCTGTCCTCCTGCGTGGGTGGGAAATCCAGCTTAATCATCCGAGCTCGGGTTCGCCTCTCCTGCTTCCCCTGCCACTGAAGAGATACAGCTCACAGAGCTCTGAGGTGCTTCAGAGGAGGCAGCACGCTGAGGAGATATCATCCCCTCGTCTCCCACCATCCCTCATTCTCCGCTAATTAACAGTACATGCCGTACACGTTTGATAATTAGAGACACACTGTTAGTTAGCTGCCAAGCTCTCACTCCATCCTCCTCTGAGGAGCTCTCTCTCAGGTCCCTGCTTCACAGCAGGCTTGTGTCTTTGTCAAGAAAGCCAGAGGCAGGAGAAGCTATGCTGCAGCCTGCAGGACCGGGTCTTCTTCTCCATGGAGAATGCATCCCTTCTTTTCCATAGATCAGCTCTCCCATCTAGTAGAACCTCCCTGATAAGAGCAGGTTACACAGGAATGCACCCAGGTGGGTTTAGAATCCAGATTTTGACTCCAGAACCATTGGGAGGGAGACTTCACAACCACCCTGGGCAGCTCATTCCAGCACTCTGCCACCCTCTAAGAAGTTCTCCCTCAGACCAAGAGAGTCCTCTTACACCACCAGTCTCATTCCCACCAGTGCAGTCCTTAGAAAGGCTCTGCTCCCAGCATTGCCCTTCCCATCCCCAGGATCTGAAGCAGCCCCTGAGGGGAGATGCAGTCCCTACTCCCATTGCTGTGTGGGAATGCCAAAGGGAATCCAAACAGGAGGCCTCAGAAATACCTGCCCGAAAGCTTCGTGTTTGCCAGACAGCTCGGGGGAGATGCCGGTGCTCCTGTGGTCGGGGTGGTGACTGAGGTGGTGGCACTTCCATGCCCTTCCACTGATGTTGGTGCCCCTTTTCCCAGACGGATACCCTCGGGAGGAGATCGTCTATCGCTGGAGGCGTTACTCCATCGAGGTCTCCGACCAGCGCACCTGGAGGCTCTACCAGTTTGACTTCACGGGGCTGAGGAACACCTCGGAAGTTCTCAGGACCGGGGCAGGTGAGGCAAAAGGGGGACAGCCCACGGAAACACCGGCGTGCTGGAGGCCTGGTGGGAGGCAGAGGAGTCACCAGACAGCTCCACAGTGCAGGGGAGGGAAGGTCACAACAAGGGGCCTTGGCCAGAGGGAGCAGAAGTGACGGAGATGAAAGCGGGAATAGACCAGAACCACTGACATCTGTGAGAACTGTGGGGTGGCAGTGCTGATGTGGATGAAGCAATCCCTAATTGAAGGGTTAGGAGGGAGAGCTCAGATCCCCTCTTGCTGCAGTTGGTGCGTATTATGTGATCTCTGGCTGGTGCTTAGGATTGCAACAGAGGTGGGGCAGCCAGAACCTGCAGGTTCTTTCCTTCTGTAAACTTGTGGCAGGCTGATGAACACCTGAACTGTGCTTTAAGAGACAGGGGTAAGGCTGAATATGTGAAGAAACTAAGTGATGGAAGCCCTTCAACTCCCTCTCCTCCTCATAATAGCTCACATCCCCTTTCCTTCCCACAGACAACTGAGGAAAGCCTCTGGATCCCTGAAGGTGGGGTGAGGGACTTTTAAGCCCTCTGGAACATCAAGGAGTAGTGCTGCTCCCACTCTGCACAAAGCTGCTGCTGTCCACAGTGGCAGCCAGCCTCTAACTGGGGTAGAAAGGCAGCACAAACAGGGACAAGAAGTGAAAGTGTCTTGAATGCACCCGTGGCCTTTTGATGCTTGCCATTCTCTTTTTTTTTGGGTAATTGCTTGCAAGCTCCATCTTAACCCTAAAGCTGTCAGGTGGCTTTCTTCCAATACTCCCTGGGAGTCCCTGAAAAGAGAAAGAACCTCTGCTGTAAGTTGCCAAATGAGCAATTAGGTTGTACAGCACCACATGCCTTTTCCAGAGGCAGCACCAGACTCTCAGTGGAAGTGATTGAAGGGCATCTCCTTTGTCACAGCTCGGGTAGCTCGTTAGCAAGCCAGGCCATGGAGCCTCTTATAGCCCAGGAGCTTCTACAGAAGAGAAACCCTGGCAGCAATCAGCTGAAGATGAATGCTCTCTGCAGGTTCTTCCCCGAAACTTCTCCAAACTGTGTGCTTTGCAGCGTCCTGAGAGGCACAGCCAGGCAGGTAAAAATGCAGCCTGGTGGCCATATAGACAGCCAGGCAAACAGACACTTTGGCACACTTAAAGTGGTCACACAGACATTAAATCAGATAGCTACAGAGCCAGCCAGGTAGCCACAGAGTCCACTAGCCACCAAACCAGACAGTCAACAAGCCTACTCAGCCTAACATGAAGTTACCAGACTGGGCAGCTACAAAACCAGAGGGCCAGGCACTTAAAACGACAAGAAAACCTCATCAGAAACGCTCTGAATTCAGAAACTTTGCTGATTTTTGTGCTTGAGGAAGCCCTGTGTTCTGATTCCACTGTCTCTGTTGCTTTCTCCTAGGGGAGTACATGGTGATGACAGTGTCTTTTGACCTCAGTAGGCGCATGGGTTATTTTGCCATTCAGACCTACATTCCCTGCATCCTGACTGTTGTGCTTTCCTGGGTTTCCTTCTGGATTAAGAGAGACTCTACACCAGCCAGGACATCTCTGGGTAAGAGACAGGATGATGCATGTCTGGTGCTTGTCAAACTCTGCCAGGCTGGCAGGCTGGCAGTGCTGGAGTACAAAATTTCCCGAAGAGCTTTGCCATTTTCTGGAATTTTTGAATTTACTGGAGAATAGTCCACTCCTCCAGCTTCCTGTTGGTAACACTGTTCTCAAGATCAACCAAATCTCCATCTGTGCTGGCTTGGGCTCCTGGACTATTTTAGGATAGCACATCATTCTCATGTCTTGATCTGAGACCTGAACACGGCCTTTTCCAAGCTGACAAGGGGGTAATCTCAAGGGAGACAAGCTGACAAGGGAGAGGGAGGGGGTGAGCTGTGCCAGGGCAGTGCTGCCCAAAGGGCTCCTGTCTGTCCTTGTGTTCCCCATTTCCTCGTGACTTCTCAAGGCCTCAGTGTAGGACCAGTGACAGGAAGGTTGTAGGGTTAATGGGCAAAGTTGCTCAGCTGTATCCACAAAGCCCCAAGCTCTGGCAGGAGCTGGAAGCCCTGTAGGTACAACCTTTTTCTGCCAGTCACCCCACAGGACCCAGGACAGAGGAGGTGGCAACAGTTCTTCCCATTGTTTAGATTATCTGAGCAAATTGCAGTGGCTCTTTGAGGCAGAACCAAAGCTTCTGTTGGTTGAATGCTGCTCTGATAGGTGCTGGAGAGGCCTTTGCAAACCTTTAATACACTTTGGCTGTATCTGCATTTTGCAGCAAGCTCTGATTCCCAGCGCTGTCCTCCCCATCAGCCCTGCTGACTTTCCCTTTAATTGGAGGTAGCGTTCCCAGCCCTGCCTGCAGGTTCTCTGTGGGGATGGAGAGGAGAGGAGGGGCCATCAGCTATTCAGAGCCCATCCATGCTGACCATTTCTCCCTGCTCCCCCCAGCAAAATTGATTCCTTTGGTGGCCACGGAGAGAGGAGAAGGAGGAGGGTGTCACTTCCAATGGAAGTGAGGGAATGCCACGGTCCTTGGCTGGTAAAAAAGGAACAGCAAGAGGCAGAGTGCTCTGCACAGTTGGCACAGCCATGGTGGCTGTCTCAGAAAACAAGGCAAGGGTCCCCCAGGAGAGGGGCCCCTCTCTGTGGGAAGGGGCCTCAGCACAGGAAGAAAAAACCTGTTCTCTCCACAGCCCCACTGTACTTAATCCAAATGATCCCCAGCACGTGTCAAGCCCGCCAGCCTGCATCAGGGAAATGGGAACTGGAGCAGTTCCACCAGCACTTCAAATGGATGGGAAGTCACATCACATCTGCTAATGCAAACATAGCAGGAAAATGTAAAATGTTTTGCCCTGCTTGTACCCAGATCCACTGGGGTGACCCCAGGAAAGGGTGGCAGGTGGATTTAGATGAGTGCTGGAGAAGGAGAAATGTGGGGAGTTCTTGCTTTTTCCCCACATCCGAAAAGGCAGAGGATGAGATCACAATACCACCTCTTGCAGCTAATCCTTTGTTGGCTCCTGACACTTTATCACAGGTCTGTGAGCATTACTGCTGCTGCAAAAACAATTCCAAGCCCCATTCAAGTCAAAAGAAATTCCTTATCACCTCCCACCCACTTGCCCTCTGCGTCAAGAAATGGATAGATTGTGAAGAGCTGTCTCTGAAGAGCAGCCACGAGCAGATTGAAAGCTTATGGGTAAGATTCAGAGTCTTAGGAAACAAAAGGAACCCTGTGACTGGTACCTACTTCAGGCTGCCTAATGAAGGAGAGGGCACTGACAGAGCCTTCCTGCTCCAGCTACGGGAGGCAGAGAGGAAGTGGGGACGTTTTGGGGGCTGGATGCATTTGGAAGGCAGAAATGCTCCTCATCCTTGCTTACCCCACCCCTTTCACTTTTAGGAATCACAACTGTGCTCACAATGACCACCCTGAGCACCATCTCCCGCAAGCACCTGCCCCGTGTGTCCTACATCACAGCCATGGACCTCTTCGTCTCCGTCTGCTTCATCTTCGTGTTCGCCGCTCTCATGGAGTACGCTACGCTCAACTACCTGGTGGGAAACAAGAAACCACTGGAGCACAACAACAGGAAAGCCAGGCTGGTAGGTCAGGGGGGCCAGCAGAGGGGGACGATGCTAGAAACCCAAGTTATTTAGAAATATCCCCCCTGAGCCTGCGCTGGAAATTGCCGATGTGGTTTGGTGCCCGACCCGTATTCGTAAAGGCTTCTGACCACTCTGTGTGTTGGGTCTGAGCACCTGAAAGGTGGGACACAACCAGAAAAAGCAGCTGAAAAACACAAAGAAGCCCCTATCAGACCTAGGCACGCTGTGCTCTCTTCAAAACTGCTGGAGAAATTATTAGTACAGCCTGTAGTTTAATTTAGTTTACACTCACATGACCCAATGTAAATGTTCACTTTAAGACCCGTTCTTCCACCTGTGTCAGTTTGACCTCTGTGGATCACAGAGGTATCTTAGGTCACAGAGATGCAGAAACCTGCCTCCTTTTGTGGTCTGTCCATCACAGGACCTGCTGAATGTGGGGAGAGGGAACACAGGGTGGTCATCATTCTCATCATCCATCATGAGATCTGCCCAAGCTCGTGTCAGGTACTTCTGACACATCAACTGAAACAGGCCTGTGAACTGGGGGAGAAATGAAAGCAAAAAAAGACAGATCTCTTCTGTGCCAGGCTCATTTCCCAGCATATCCCTCATATCCCAGGGTGGATAGAGCTCTTCCATGAGGCTGATGATATGCCTCCTCCTGGGCCAAGAAGTTATGAGTCACACACAGCCTTTCCTCAGCTTTTCTCCAGTACCTGCCAGCAACCAGGAGACACATTTGGACTGTCTGCTGAGCCTTCAGAAATAGCTGAGCTCAGGGGAATGAGGGAAGGGGCTGAAATCAGACAGGTCCTGTTTCTGCACTGACTATTAGTGGCAGAGACTGAGAATCAGAGCAATTAGATCTTTGCTGCCTTGGCTCTGGGGTGCCAGGGAGGGCATTCACAGCCATGCAGGGAGCTGCCAGTTCCCACACTGTGCCAGTGTGGTGATTTACATCCAGGTGCAGAGATGGGAGATGATCAGTCATCCCTCTCCACTGAACTGGTGTCTAGATCATGTTTTCTTGCCTCTTCCTTCCCTTTAATCTGCCTCCCTCTCCCCGTTGCAGCCACCTGCCGGTGCACAGGTGATGCCAACCTTCACCACCATCAACATCAACCACATCATGCACTGGCCCCCAGAGATAGAGGAGGATGACGAGGATGATCCTGGCTCCCCGTGCCTGGAAGGAAAGGAATGTGAGAGGTTCTTCTGCTGCATTGAGGATTGTCAGACCGGGATGTGGCGGGAGGGCAGGGTCCACATCCACATCTCCCGCCTGGACTCCTACTCCCGCGTCTTCTTCCCCACTGCCTTCCTGCTCTTCAACATTGTCTACTGGATTGCCTATCTCTATCTCTAGCCCTTCTTTGTCCTCAGCTGGAGTGGACTGGAGACCAGCAAGACGGGCTTCTCAAGGAGCACAGAGAACAGCACCTCCTCTGTTGTAGTCAGCTGTCAGTCGGAACAATCCAACCTGCTGACTCCCTCTTCCTGCTCTCTCTCATCTCTTCTGAGAAGAACCAAACAGCTTTTTTTTTTTTAGCCTTCTAACATGTCTTTTTAGAGAATCTACCTTTCCCAAACAGCCTCATCTCCAACGCCACCAGCATTGTACTCCTTGTAAGATTGCCCAAAAACATCCTATTCCCACCTCAAGCATTAGGGATTTTGTCAAAAACAAAAACCTTAATGCATTTCAATTATCCACCCAATCCTACTCCAAAATTCCATGGGAAATGATGGCAAATGGAGTTTCCTGCATAGTTATTAAGACTGTAGAGTTAAAAAAAGGGGATCTTACAGCTTCTGCACCACTTCCAGCAGAACAAACTTTGTGGAGCGCTAGAAGCTTGGAAAGGTCAGAAGGAAATAGGGTGAAAAAGGGCAGCAGTGCAGCTTCCCACAGTAACTGGGCTTGGCTAAAATGTTTTGAACCTGCCCAGCCATCTGACAGTGGCACTGACAAGGATGAAGTAGCTGCAAGCCTCCACCAGCTCCCTGCAGAACATCTATGAAGAATTCCTCGTGGATCACTCCACCTGCTGTGCCAAGTGGCACCCAAGGCATCCGCCCACTGAGGTGTTGCTGGTTCTCCTTTCTCCTCAGATGGTGGCAAAAAGCACTTCACAAGTTTGCAGGGCCCGTCTGCCTTCCTGGAGCAGACTCCTCAGGGCCCACAGTGACATCCTCTGCTTTGTGACTGGGACTTGGAGAGGGCTCTGCAGCTCCCGTTGGGCATCACCAAAAGGGGGTGAAAGTCCTTGTGCTACAAAGGCCAGCAGTCTCCTGAGCCTGACATGAGGTTTTCTTTGGCCTGTCTCACATGAGCTGGGCCCTCTTGTGCCGTGCAGCAACGCTTGTTGAGACCATCAGGTCTGCTGTACCTACCAGTGGTGGGAAGAGAGCATTCCAGCAGCTCAGATGTGTTCCTTTGATTTTTTTTTATTTTTTTTTTCATAATTACATAAAATGACAGTCTTCACTAAGCCTGTATGACTCCTCCCAGTTGCCATCAATACTTGGCCCTTTTCCTCCCCAAAACAGGGACGGGATTGGGGTGTCCTTGATAGATGTCAAGGTCAGGCATATTGAGATGGTTCCTTATGGTCCATCTTAAAGGGATGGAGAAACCCTTAATGCAGTTTCAACTGGGAAGAAACTGCGTAGTGTAGAGGAGGAAACCAAGGTCCATAATGTGTAAACTGGCTGCCTCCCCATTTATACCATCTGCTGATGTGGCCCACACCATGACTGTGAAAAGCGATGGGCCATTAATAGTTACTTACTGTGTAAATTAGAGACAAAGAAGATCTTTTTTTAAAAACAGCATGTTTTAGAAAAAAACTAGTACTTAAAAGACTTGTCATGAGAAGAAAGCCAGCAGGGCTGCAGAGGAAAAGTTAGGAAAGGCTGGCTCACAGGACAGCTAACAGAGGCAGGAGGTTTTACACATTCTTGGAGAGCAACTTGATCTGGTTTAAAGACGGATTTTGACACTGTTAAATCTGATGTGAATAACGAAGTGTCATGTTTAATTCATTCATAAATACAGCCTTACCTTGGTTCCAGAGGAACAGCTAGAGCATCTTATTAACTATACAATAGTACAACAGCCAGCTAAGTATAACCTAATGGGGTCAGACCAGCAGAGCTCTGAAAGGGGAAATTGTGCCTGTCTAACCTGTTACAGTTCTTCTTTTAAAATACCAAGTAAGAGATAAAGGTTACCCAGAAGCATAATTTGCCTAGCTGCTCCGACAGCTTTTGAAAGGATGGAAAGAAATTATGGCAGGCGGTTCTAACTGAGGAAATTGATTTAGCAAAAGAATTATTAAGGAGGTTCTAATTAGAGGAAATTAACTGAGGGGGGGGGGAAGAATTGTTAAGGAGGCTCTAATTAGAGGAAATTAATGTTTTAGAGAGAAAGACACAGAGAGGGAGAAGTCTAAGAAAAGAATCAAAACAACCTGCAGACAAGGGGAGCTGCTGGGTGACAGTGCCGACTCCCAGCCGGGCGGGTTGATGTTCTGCTCCCGATAGCAAAGCGTTATTCCATGTAGCAACAGAAAAACCTGCTATGACTCAGCCCTACACCAACGGGGAGCTGGATTAAAACGGGGTCCTGTGATCTCCGTTGGGAACCAACTGGAGAGAGCATCCGAGATTAAAACCGGCTCACACGGCAGACGCCGAGTGGAGCTCTCCACGGTTCGGGAGGCAGCTGTTGGTGTGCCCGTGGGAGGGGACACCCCGTGGCAAACCAGGGCCCAGGCCAAAAATGCTCCTTAGCGGGCTGGTGGCTCGAAAGGTGTGCTGGCAGTGTAGGCTGCAGCAGAATGTGGAAGGGGAGCATCTGAGAAAGGGAGAGGAGGGTGGAAGGGAAAAGCGAACAGCCAAGTGCAAAGGAGTCCAAACAGCAACAATTTGCTGTAACTTCAGAGCTCCAGGGAGCCTTGATGGACACAGGTGATTATCACTGGAGTACAGGCTTCAACCCTGAGAGCAGCAACTTGTTGAAATTAGACCTTTTAACGAAACCAGCCAGGAGAGAAACAGGGTGTGCGAGAAATCCAGGAGGATGACAGGGACTCGGACAAAGAAGACTTGAAAGATTGTAAGATTTCACCAAAAAAAAAAAAAAGAGAAAGCCAACACACACCTAGGTAATTTAACCAATGATGGAGGATTTGACAGAGGAAAATAGCCTAGCGTGGGCTGGAGCACAAGGGAGCTGATTACTAAGGCTGGGGAAGGAGGAGGGAGGGGGCTTTTTGGCTTAGGGAAATCTGTGCCCATCATAAATAGCGCAATAAATAAAGGCATGAACAAATCCAATCATGTTTTTAAGTTTCTATAGTGTCTCAAAAAAAAAAAAAAAAAAAAAAAAAAAAAAAAAAAAAAAGGGAAAGCTGTGAAAAGCCAAAAAGAAAAATCTGCCATTTTGGGGAATTGCTGTGCAAAGCTCCAGTTTCCTGAAAAAAGGTTTCCCTGCTATCAGGAGGTGGTGGTGAGGTGGGGGTCGGGCTCTTCTCCTGAGGAACAAGAAACAGCACAAGAGGAAATGGCCTCAAGTTGTGTCAGGGGAGATTTAGGTTGGATATTAGGGAAAATTTCTTCACTGGAAGGGTGGTCAGGCACTGGAACAGGCTGCCCAGGGCAATCACCACCCCTGGAGGTATTTAAAAGACATGGACACATGGCACTAGGGGACATGGTTTAGTGGTAGACTAAAACTATCACTGGCAGTGTTAGGTCTATGCTTGGACTCAATGATCTTAAAAGGTCTTTTCCAGCCTGTGTGATTCTGATTCTATCATTCTATCATCCTAGCATCTGGCTAATGATGGGGACTGGAAATGATGATCTCAGCATTTATGTTTTATGCCTTTTGTTTGGAAGATGAAAGGAAATCAGAAAAAAAAAAAAAAAAAAGGTTGATGTTTTATTTCTCTGCCTCCAATTCCTATTCTTCCCCTCTAAATTATGCCACATGAGGGACCATTTTTAAACTGTGTGCTCTTCAGGGCAGGGACTCTGTTGCTGTGTGTCTGTACAGGGATTGGCACAGTAAGGCTTGATCCTTGACTGAGATTTCTGGATTCTACTTATTATACATAATAAAGGACATCATGGACTGCCCATCTTCAAACACCACCTTGTCTGTCCACATTTTGTAAGAAGGCTAAAAATTGTCCCCTGCCCCCCTCCTGAGGGGGTTACTGGAGCTGGGTAATTTTTTTATTTCCCCACAGAACACTATCTTGTTAGAAAGTAGGGGAAAATGTCAGTCTGATGTTTTTGGGGTGGGTGGGGGATATTTTTGGGGTTTTTAAAGGAGAAGGCAGAAGTTGCTTCAAATCAACACCGCTCAGAAGGAGCCTCTTTAAATGATTTAAAATCATTATTTTTAGTGCAAGATAAGCCTCTGCTTGGTCCCCTCAGTCTGTTACCATTGTAAAGAAACTATTTTCCCAGTTGCTTTGGGGCAGAGGTGGTTGGGCAATAATATTTGGTGCACTTTACTTCAACCTTTCTATTTCCCATTGCAGTGCTGGTGACTTTTGGAGTGATCCTAATCAAAAGGACAACCCCAGCTCTGGAAAGGGCCTCCCTCAAGAGGGAGCCTCTTGACCCGAAATCCAGCCCTTGGCCCACACAGACACGTCTGTGGCACTTTAACCTTCATTCTGTTGTTGAAGCACTCATTAGTCATGACTGATGCATGAAAGAAAATAATTGGCCTCTTGCTCTGCCCCCAAAACACTGTCTCCCTCCCCACATCCTGCCATGCTGCTGCCTCTCAGTCTAGAAAGTCCCCTAAAATCTCCGCTCAAGATCCAGTTTACCCAGGGGAGAAGGAAAGGGGGCATTGCTGCTAATGGAAAAGCTCCCTCCCACCCATGAAACACCCCAAGATCATCCTTAACACGTGACTCATCACAGGATGATGGCCAGAGGCCCCCAAAGGCTCCTCCACCTTTCCTCCATCATCCACAGGCTTGATGATCATCCAACCTGCTTTCCAAGGATGGGCAGTGCTGGAGTGCCCTGGGATGGAGACCCCTGGCTTGGGGACAAATGCACAGTTCACACCAACCCACAAAGAAAGCACCTCCTGCCTCTCTCCAGCACACCGTGTATCCCTCCAAGCTTTGACAGATCCCAAAATGTTAAAAACATGAGGTGGAAAAGGATGGGGGGGGGGGGGGGATTGGGGGAGAAGAGAAAGTTATATTAAGTCGTTACTTTTTATATTCCTAAAATACATTCATTATAATTTGTCTTCCTCTTAATGCCTCAGATTTATAGGCCTTGGGGGAGATTGAATTTAAGGAGAATGAGTGTGGCCAAAAATATTTTCAAGCTGTGCACTCCAGGGCAAGCAGTTGGGGGGGGACATAAACACTCCTGCCCAGTGTTCCCACCAGACTGGGTGAGAAAACCCAGGTACCCCAGGGAAATGCTCTATTGCCTGCAGGCCTTCAATAAAGAAGTGTGGTTGGGAAAAAAATTGGATTTTTTATTTTATTTTATTTTGGTTTTTTTTAAGGATAGGGCAAAAGCACATTGACTCAATTTTCTGTCAGAGGAGTCTCTGGTGGGGTTGTTTTTTTGTTTTTTTTTTTTTTTGTTTGTTTGTTTGGTTTGTTTGTTTGTTGTTGTGGGTTTTTTTGTTTGATTTTTTGTGGGTTTTTTGTAGGGTTTTTTTGTTTTGTTTTTTTTGGGGGGGGGGTTGTTTGTGGTTTTTTTGTTTGTTTGTTTTTTTTAATTATTTTTATTGTTGCTGTTGTTGATCCTTCACGTTGCTGCCCGGCACGATTTTACCCCTCTATCCTTGTGGTTTTTTTCCCTTCTCCCCCACATCTTCCAGAAATGTAAATAACAGAGTCCAGGCCCTATCTGTTCCAGCTACACCTCTGACACCCTCTGAGTCCACACGACAATAACAACAACGCAGGATGGAAGGGATCGACCAGAGCCTTAATAGCTGCTGTAAACAGGTCGGCATAGCAACATCTCCAGAGAGAGCTCTCCATGGGGTCATTTCTATTCACTTTACAGCCCACTTGGGCCGCTAGAGTGGTATAAAAGGGACTCAGAAAAGCTGTTAATTAGGATTAGCAGCTTCAGGAACATGAAGCCACAGTGCTCCAAGCCGAGCCATTTACCTGAGGGAGCTCAGGCCTCTTTTACTTTCTGAAACAAGGCACAGGATACCACATGTCAAGGCTGATAATTTTGAAATCAGATGGCAGAGCCGGCTGGTCATCTCCTGAATGGCACTGCAGGACTTCTCCTGTGGCCAGACCACCCTTTGCTGGACTCAGGTAGTTGGCAGGTCCAAGAGCAGGGATGAAACACGGACCCATCTTACCAAATCGAGTTGCACGTGGTATGAAATCCCCAGGGACTATGCTGGATGCTCCTGGTTGAGGTTTTTGGATGATATATAAACCACAGCATGTCTGTAGAGCTCCAAGAGGAAGCACCCACAGTGGGCAGGAGAGGGCAGCCAGCCATGGGTGTCAGACTCCCTGGAAAAACAAGGTAGGGACTTTCCCATCTTCTAGGATATGATTTTTATTCTATTGCCATAAGCTTCCTGCCTTTTATCACTTTGCTGCATGAAAGGTCCAAGGAAAGTCCATGACAATGAAACCCATCTTTGCAGCAGCTTTTTATCACACACATGGGCAAAACAGGCTGTAGGGAAAGGTTGAGTCACTGCCAGGCTGCCACTGGGCTGATTTGCATCTCTCGAGTGTTACTGACCCTGACAAATCTCCTAAGGCAACCTGACACCTCCCCTTTCCAAATACATGGTGAAACACAGATGTCTCCCTCACATTATTCTGCTTCTCTTGGTGTTTTCACCTCCTCAGGGTAAAACACTACCTGAATCAGAGCTGAGCTGAAGGCAAAGCTTCCCATCTGGGACTGGAGTACCAGTTTCCTTGTGTACATCACTTTTCCTGTAGAAATACATTAGGTCTGGTCAAAGAAACACTGCAATCTGGTTTTCAGGATCGTGCAGTTGAGGACTGCTGGCAGCCACGCTCTCAGCTGTGCCCATCACAAAGGAAAATGTCCTTTGCCATGCTGACAGCTGGACCAGGTGCAGGCAGATCTGAAATACAGATGGGCCTGTACTCTTCTCCCTTTTTAGCCACAGAAACTCCCAGTAGCCTCAAAGAATATTATTTATATATATATATATATATAGAAGATGGTAAGTACCTGCTGTGGTCATTGCCATGAGAATACTCTATTGCTCCTCTCCAGGAAATGTCCTTCACCAACCAACCCTTCCACCACAGAGCTCCAGCCAGCCCCCCACAGCACCCAACAGAGACCAATAGCTCAGGGAAATAAGACAATGTGTGAGGAGAAGAAAAAGCTCTAGTAAGAATTCAGTAAGCTGGAAATATCACACCTCAAAATAACATGTGCAGTGTGTGGTGACTGAATCTCTGGTAAGAGCATCTGTTGGGTTGGAAGGGACCTTTAAAGCCCATCCACTCCAACCCTCCTGCAATGAACAGGGCCATCTTCAACCAAATCAGGTTGCTCAAAGGCCAGTCCAACCTGACCTTGGAGTTTTCCAGGGATGGGTCTTCTACCTGAATCTGCCATCCTTTAATTTAAAACCAATATTCCCCGTCCTATTTTGGCACAAAGAGCAAAAGGAACCGCACGACTCCTGTGGAACCATCTCAGATCCCCCTCTGCCCAGCACCACCGGGATATCAGAGCCTAACAGCTGAGGGGAAGAACATGCTGAGCTCAGTCAGGCATCTCTCATTAGTTCCCCAAGATTTCCCAATATCCTGTACTCAATATATTCATCTGGCAGCAAATTAGAGGCGAGGGAAAAGCGTCTCTCCCGAAATCATCCAGAGAACACAAAGCGGCAAAGCAAAATCATAACAGACAGGGAAACTTCTTGTGAGTCATCCTCTTCCCTCCTTCCCCTCTCCCTTTGCAGCATTGCTGATAGCCCCAGGATTGTTCCAGGAGGCCTGGAACCAGAAGGTACCTATTCCTGCTGCAGGCACAAATCACTTCATTCCAGAGGAGAAAAGAGGACTTTTAAAAACAGCCAGAAGAAAACAGCAATGGCATCTTCGTATCTCTCTGCTTTAAGCACCCTGTAGGTGCTCTGCTGAGATTGATGGCCCAGATATGCCAAATGCATGAAATAAAATAGCTGCCCTTTCCCAAAAGACTCACCATCATTCCCAGCAAGATCCTCCAGCCCTGCCCTCCCCCAAAAAAGCAGAACACCAAACCAACAACCAAACAAAAGAAACCAAACAAGGGGATTCATCAAAGAGAACACAAGAGCAGCTGGTTGTTGAAAAACAATCCAGGGTGGCTACATATATAAGAAATCAAATGAAAGAAAAATTGACTCATGTCTGTAGAATAGAGAACGTGGTTTTGTCAAACCTTCAGGCCCATGTGTCCCAACTATAAGGCATTTTTTGCTGAATCCTACCACATATTTCAAATTATGGCTTGATCACCAAGTTTCACTGCTAAAAAAAAAAAAAAAAAAAAAAAAGAAGATTAAAACTTGCTGGGGGGCTGATACATTTTAAAGAACCATTTCAGATTTCTTTTGCCAAATTTTCAGAACAAATACATTTGTCCTTGAGATAAGTTTTGTTTGATCTGCATTGATATTCACAAAGTAACCCACTTATCCCTGGCTGAAGAGACTGGAATGTTTGCTACAGAGACTCCAGTTAAGCCATTAATAAATGTTGCTGGGCTTAGGGGTTGTAGGGTCAGCATTCCATGTGGACTATAGGTAGCCAACATTTCTACAGTGTTTAGGACCTGAATTTAAATTCAGTACCAGTATATATGTATATATTAGGGGGAAACTTGGCAAGTTAAAACACAGTTCAGCATATTTTTAATGTGGTTTTCTCACTGTGTTCTTCATCTCCCAGGAAACCTCTGAATTTAGTTTAAGGGGAGATCCAAGTGGGACCAGCATACCTAATCTGAGGAAACTCTTTCACTCCCATTTGCTGCACAGAAACTTCAGGCTCGTGTAAAGGAGTTACTTGTTGGCTCCTACAGCTCCCCCAGTCCTTACAGTCCTTGGCCTTCAGCACATTTTATATTGATTAATTCCAGTGGTAGGTCCATGGCTTGCCAGCATCATTAGTGGACTCAGTAGCACGAGTATCTATAGCCATAAAAAGCAAGACCACCAAGAACTGACACCTCTGCAGCTGAACTAGTGGCATAAAGTTCTCCTACGTGCTACAAAGATGCATAACCAAGTTTTAATTGAGCTTACAGATTCACAGCTCACAGCGTGCCACTCATTGATCCCCATCCTGCATTAGCTAAAGCAATACAAGCATCTACTTTGGAACCACTGGGATCCAAAAGTACAGAATATTCAGCCCACACAGGCCACCCTCCCTGTGAAAAGATGGATAAAAAGCAGTGAGGTCCAGGCATGGCCCTCCACAAAGGGAACTCCATGAACTCAGCCTGTCCCTGCTGTCTGCTGCCTTCTTTCTGCTCCCTGATTTATTAAACTAAGGCTGCTGCCCTTGCAAACAGGAAATCTGTGTTAAGAGATGTGCAGAAACCACCCAAAGACACAGGAGGTTGCTCACCCTGTTTGTTCCCTCAGCCACACACAAAAAAAAAAAACAAACAAAAAAAAAACAAAAAAAACAAAAAAAAAAAAAAACAAAAAAAAAAAAAAAAAAAAAAAAAAAACAAAAAAAAAAAAAAAAAAACAAAACCAAAAACTCACACAAAAACTCACACAAAAACACACTTTTGGACACTTTTTGTTACTGCCTTCTGCAGTAACAACTTTCACCTGCTGATTGTCCCAGCTCCTCTCCAGGGAAGAGTTTGTCTCTGAGACTCTTGAAAACACCAATTGAGGAGGAGGGACCTGTGGTGCTGTGTGTGGTGTGTGTTTGTTGGAGTGCATGGACCCTGCTGGCTTTTCCCATTTTGGATCAGCCAGAGGTCCAGGCTCTCCAGGAGCAAGGGTCCCAAGGGAGCAGAAATGCATTTGGCTGATACATGCACTTACAGGAAGAAAGAAGAAAAGCAGAGCATGAGTTTAGAAGAAGTTTTGCTCGAAAAGGCAGGTGAATGCAGGTAAATCACCTGCTCCCACATGTAGTTCATGACTCTGGAAGGGGGAAAAAAATATCCAAAAATACAATAGTTTTTCGGCCACCTCGAACTGTGTTGGAACAGAAACAATTTCTCTCTGTGATCAGATTCTAGAGCAAAGCCAGAACTCTCCTCAGAAGATCAGACTCTTTGTCAGCAACTTAAAACAGACTGTGAGGATAAAGCACAGGGACCTCACTTTCAAGCAATTAAAGAGCTTACTGACCCCAAGCCACCCATGCCAGCTCACTGTAACATTTCCCAGCCCTGAGCCTGGCCAGAATAAGTCAGTGCCTCCTACCCAACAATTTTCAACTCCAGTGGATGCAGCTGAAAATTTGTCCAGAGGTCTCCTGTCCCTGGCAGGACCTGCTCTGTGCCCCCATCTCCTCATCTCAGGGACTGCTCATTGTAAGGGCAGATTGTTATACTGCAAAATTTATTTTAGCCAAAACTGGGGAAAGTAATGAAAGCAAATGCAACAGCTCAGAAGGAATCAGAGGAGGATTAGACACTTATATGAATAAGAATAGCTTCTGTGCCTTGACTTGCTGTGATAAAAATAATAAGAACCTCCGTTTTCGTGCTCCAGGGCAGAAACCTGATCTCTGAACAAGGTGTTAGAAATAAATCTGCTCTCCCAACAGTAGTCCCCAACTGTCCAGGCCACAGCACAGGGTCTGGTGATGTCTAGTAGCCATTGCTAGAGACAAAGCTGGCTGGAAGCCCAGGGGCTTGTTTGGGACCTGCTGCAGCCAGGAGGGAGTGAGATGGGTTGTGGTGTTATCAGATGCAGATAAAACAAGCCCATCCCTCCCTTTTCTCTTTGCATTTCCTTGCTAAATCTTAGTCCCTGACAGATCAGCGAGTTTGTGTGCTGGATTCCAGGGATCTCCTCGCTTGCCTTGGTTTGTTCCTCTGCAGAGATGGATCACTGTCACCCCTTTGCCTCCTGTGCCCCCCCAGGCTGAGCCTTTAAGTGATAACAGCCTTAGCCCCAGCTGATTAATAAACTGGCTTGAGACTGCTGATCTCTTTGGACCATTAAACCTTTCCCCAGCAACCAGGCATTAATCCCCCACCCCCAAAGTCTGCCTAGATGAGGTTGTTGTTAGCCCCATCAATCCTTTTTAAGGCCCTCAATTCGCAGCAGAAAGGAGCAGGGAAGGGGGGTAGGGGGACAGCCTGCGTTTGTCAGGCAGTGCCATCTGTTCCCCCGGGTTACAGACAGCAAACCCTGCATGCCAGAGCTTACTGCTTCCCCCCAGGTGAGGGCCGTCCCTCTGCAGCACAGACATCCACCAAGGAGCAGGACAGCACTGCACCAGACATCTGGGGCATTAAGAAGGACCAGGAGAAAAGCTGACATTTGTTTCCTTAATTGCAGTGCCTTTGGCTGGGGACAGAAGGCACCTGCACAGGCAGTTACCTTTGGAATACCTGCCAATATCTTTAGGAGATGCTTTCAAGCAAACAGGTCTAGGACATGAATTACACAGAGCATTGCTATCTGTAGACCTGAGCAAGTCCCCTTGTCTTCTCAGCTTCTCTTTCTAATTCAAATGTTTTCATTATTTAAGCAGCCCACATTTTCAGCCAGAAGATGGGATTTGCCTCAGTGTTGACTCTGGAAAGTGGAATTGCAGCCAGCCAGTCCATACCCTCCCCCCCTTTTCAGCCTCTTCCCCCACTGTCAGCACACTAGCCCTGATTATCTTTCCTTAGCTCTTCCAGGACGTTTCATATCCTTAAATCTCATTACCTTGAGCCATGCTTAGAGGCTGGGAAGGAGGATGGTGGCAGCAAAGGCGTCGAACTCCACCTGCCACTGATGGTGGCAGCATGGAAATCACATCTGCAAAACCACAGCCCAGTGTTTCTGGATTTTAACCTAAAACCTCTCAGCTATTTTTTCCCCTCCCCTGTCTCTGCAAAGTTGCAGCTTTTGAACTCTGGGTTTTACGTCCACGTGAGGTTTTAAAACGAACGACTAGTGCATGTTTAAGATGGGGTTTTATAGATATGAGGTCGTAGAAGCCCGTCAGCTGGAACAGAGCTACATTTGTAGCTGCACACAGAGCAAACTGTGCCCCAGCCTGGTCTGTGCCCCTGCACATTGCAGGGCTGTTAATGGTCTGCTGGAGCAGGCAGAGCAGGCAGGGGAGTGAGGGGTGATGCTGGTGCACAACTCATGCCACGGACAACAGCTTTCTCCTGCTGCTAGCTGGATGAAGGATGGCTGCTGCTGAAGCCCAGAAAAAAAGGAGATTCAAAATTCAAGTGGGGAGATTGACTTAACCATGATGCCACTGCTCCCACAGCACGTCCCAAAGGGGCAGTGAGAGGGCAAACCTCTGGCACTGGCACAGCTTAGAACAGGACATCTCCATTCTTGGCCAAAGTGCTTTTGACCAGACCTCCCCCATGTCTGGGCCAGCGTTGCTTTGTGTCCCTGTGCCTCAGCTGCCCCCTCTAATTTGGAAATGGCCATGTCAGTTCTGTCCTATCAGTGTAAGACTTCTTATACCCCAACACCACTGCCCAGGAGCTGCAGGAGATGCTCCAGAGCGACCTGGGTTACCCACAGAAGTTGTCTTACCATTAACAAGTGAAACTTCTACACATCCTCATCCTTCTTTCTCGCCAGCACAGCCCAGGACTTGCCTGATTGCACCACCAGGTGAATATGAACGTGAGTTTTCGGAAATCATTTTGGCTTTGGCAGTGGCTTGGCTGGTGCTGAGAGCACCAAGCATGGCCAGCAACAGCTGGACTCCACGGGGAGTGAGGGAGAAAGAAAACAGCCACACACACATGCAAAAATCATCAGTCAGGCTCCTTTTGAATGATTAATGCAGTGCACAGTGAAAGGCTCTCCAGCTCTCAAATCTTCACATGATTATATAAAGCTTAACTCATTCCAGCTGCCCAGGACTTGTGTTTGTTTGTGGGCACCAACAGCTGCTGTGGTGCTATAATTAGAGCAGAGAATGAGGAGTCCCATGGGGAAACAAAGGAAACCCCAAACTGCTCAAAGTCGTTTAAACATTCAGGGAGAGAAAACACTGCAGGGAGGTTCTGGAGTGAGCAGTGCTCGAGGGAGGGAGGGAGGGGTTAGGGCCACCACAAAAGTTGTTTCTGCTCTCTTGGGTCCGTGCAATTAATTATGGTTATTAATTATTTAGGATGCTACGGTGATAATTAGTGCAATAATCATCTCAGCCACTGAAATCGTAGAATCACAGAATGATTTGGGTGGGAAGGGACCTGAAAGATCATTTAGTTCCAACACTCCTGCCATGGGTAGGGACATCTTCCACTAGCCCAGGTTGATCCAAGCCCCATCCAACCTGGCCCTTGGACACTTCCAGGGATGGGGCAGCCACAGCTTCTCTGGCCAACATGTGCCAGGGCCT
This sequence comes from Pyrocephalus nanus, assembly GCA_038380795.1. NCBI lineage: Eukaryota > Metazoa > Chordata > Aves > Passeriformes > Tyrannidae > Pyrocephalus > Pyrocephalus nanus. Next base: position 18,113,665 of record CM076274.1, on the reverse strand, counting down.
CCCCACCCTCCCAGGGAAGAATTTCTTCCTGAGGTCTGATCTAAACCTGCTTTCTGTCAGTTTAAAGCCATTACCCCTTGTCCCATTACTAAATGTCCTTATCCAAAGTCCCTCTCCAGCTCTTTGTGCACTGGAAGGGTCTCTAAGGTCTCCCTGGAGCTTTTTCTTCTCCAGGCTGAACAATCTCAGCTTTCTCAGAGAATGGGTTTCCCTAAATCCATCACCCTGTTTTGTGCTGGTGAGTCCCACAGCCTGTCCCAGGAGTGCTCACATTTACAGCATCCTGCTGGGATTTCTCCCTCTGCTCTCCCTGCCTGGGGACATCATGGGCCAAGAGACACCTGAGGATGGAGCACGTTGATCTGATGGGAGAGGTTTTGCTTCATCTTAGGGTCTGACAAGCAACTTCATTCCTCAGTGAGGAGCCAGCAGATAGAGATCACTTCCCATGCCACAGCCTCCCACCTCCATCCACCCAGGTGGTCCCAGATGAAAGGTCCCCTCCAGCCCCACTCCTACCCATCAAGTGGCACCTCATGCGTAAGGATTTAACTCAACAAAAAAAAAACCTGACATATTTTACAATGCCCACACCCTGCAGAAACACCAGCAGACTCCCACCATCAAAGAAATAACTCTGAAACCCAAGAATCAGCTCTTCTGCTCCACATCCAGCCTCTCCTTCACCCCCCCAGGCAAATCCTGACAGCTGCTCACGATGTCCAGGTCCCCTCTGTGAGCCAGCAGGTCACACTGCCCGGCCTCCTGGGGTCCTGGGGAAGTGTCAGGGATTAGAGACAAGAGACCAGCAACTGCAGTATAAAAGCAAACTGAATAATTAAAGAGAGGAGCTGTTCCTAGCAGAGAACAAAATGAAAGAGTTGTGTGATTTGAGCAGAAGTGACCTTTACACTTCATTACAAGGAGGTGGCGTCCTCGTAGGGTTATTAATATTTCCAGCTGAATTAGCCTGGGTTAAAAATGGCTCAAAGGAACAAAGAAGGAAAGGGAGAGTGCACAAAAATACATCATTCTGTCTTTTTCTCCTCCTCTTTTTACCTATTTTTTTTTTGTAATTTGTTGACTCGAAAGCAGAAAGGCTGAGTGGCCGTCAGGAGGGAGGTTTCATTGGAAAGGGTGGGAGCTGCAGAGTGACCTGGGGAAATGGTCAACTGCTCAGCACCCTCTACCCCATCCAACTGTGGGGGCATTTACACCCTGACACAAGGGACAGACAGACATCCCTCCTCCCAGGGACAAAGCCAAGGCCTTCACTAAGGTTATTTTAGCACAGGACAGACCACACAAATGTTACAGAGAACAGCCAGAAGTTCCCATACACACAGACACTTTTTCCCCCAGTGTGCATGCAGAAAAGGACCTTCACTTCAGCCCACACAGCCTTAAAAAAGCATGGCTGTCAATAAATGTCCCAGAGCACTGGGTGAATTGAATGAGCAAAGCTGAACTTGCCAATTTAAACCTAAATCTGAGCTGCAATTTTGCTGCTCAGAGCCTCGAGGTGTACACAGTTGTGCTTTTTGCTCAGATCACTCAGTCTCATATTAGTCCCACCACCGAGTTTGTGGATGCAAAAGCATCTGCTGCCTTGATAACACATCCAGACACCTGGCTGCTTCCCCACAAGCCTGACCTCAACATTTTCTTCTACTGCCTCTCTCTGCCCAGCAATGACAGACATCAGGAAAACCCACCACAGCAAACAGAAGAGGAAACAACCACAAAAGCAGGTGCACATCGACAAGGAACGAGGGTGCAGTGGTGGATCCTGCAATCAGTCTCAGGGGCCCCACAGTGGTTCCTTCCACCCCATCCTTCCCGGAGGCACAGCAGGCTGCCTTCCCCTGCTCCACTTGTGGAGGGGGCTCTTGCAAATTTAATGCAAGAACACAAATCAAGTAAAGAGTTTAGGCTTTTGAAGTGATCACGAAATGGACACAGTGGCAGCTGCTTCTCCTCCAGTGGCTGCTGAATCACATCCCCTCACTTATTTATAGGGCTCCCCAGGGTGCTTGCAGTTGAGCTGATGACAAATGCCAGTGAACATCCACTCTCACCCCCACAAGGTGTTGTTATCCTGGCTGGAAGGGAGATGCAGAGCGAGGAAATAACACACCCTCAGCTGTGCCAGACGGATGGAAAGGTGGCAGGCAGAGGACCCAAGACAGCTCAACGACTCCAGGATCACCTGAGTGCTCTTCCCAACAAATGCTCCCACCCTCCAAGGCACAGCTCAGGTCCATTACTAAGCCCCACAGTTTTTGGTACCATCTTCTCTTTGACAAAGGGTAATGCTCTTATTTTACCACAGCAAAGAGGACACTGCTGCACAGAGTAAGCCAAAGCTCACCTGGGCTCTGAACTGAGCAGGAGATGGAGGCCAAAGTGCTGATACTCCAGAGGGAGTATGAAGAGGAAGCAGAAGTAGAGGCTGAGACTGAAAAATCAGCCAAAATTTTCCCCTTATGGCTGGAGACTATTGCACATGGGCCAGACAGTTCTGAGGGAGAAAACTCAGACTTGGCCTGGCTGTTGTGCTGGGAGAACCTGAAGGAAGAGGAAGGAGAAGGCTGAACCCTCCCCAGGCTGGGCCAGGGAGGTAGGAATACCTTTCAGGGACAGCAAAGGTGAACTGTACCACCCTGTTCTGTCCATAAGAGCATCCCTCCTGGGTGATTCCACCTGGGCTGTGCTGCAGAAGGGAGAGATCATTTCTCTTGCAGAAGTGCCAGAGAGCTCTCTCTGGGTGCATCCACAAGCTGTGGTGCTGTACAGCTGACAAGGGCAGGAATCAGCCTGCAGGATCTCCATTATCAGCAGTGATTCACAGGCCATGGAGATCACAGCTTGCCTTGTAGATGTCACTGGGACCTGACAGTCAAAGAAAAGCATCTTATTTATAAACTGGCATGAGTTACAACTGCTGGTATAGTCCACACAGGAGCTGCTGCCTGCTTTCCAGAAGAGAATGATTTTAAATGATGCATAAGGCTGGAAGATCCTTTCACAGGGCTCTCTAGCTGGGAAAGGTCCACCTGGGCAGGTGTGCAGAGCTCTGTTCCTCATTCACAGCCAGACCAGGGCTGGACCCTTCTTTCACAGGCTCCTTGGTGTTAGTGACACTGTGCTGCTGTGGCTGGTTATTTATTGAACTCTTCACTCTCATACATTAAACCTGAAGTGGCTGTTTGGACTAGACATGCTTTCTGCGAAAACTTTCACATGGGCTGAAAAAGCAGTGGGATTCACAGGGAACACTCCAGCACTTGTTCCAGATGGACCCAGGAAGTCAATGAGCTGCTCTGCAAGGGAAGCTTGGATCTCTCTGGAGATTCTGAGGTCTGATTTGGGGTTGAGCTCAACTTTTTTTAGCCAACCTATGACTAATCTGGAAGGACGAGAGGCAGCAGCAGTCCCACACAACTGGCTGAGATCCACTGGGAAATGCAACTGTGGAGCAGTGGGGAGGAAAAGAGAGAAGAGTTAGGAAGAGCAGATAAGAGGTGCAGAAGACTCCTCGCTAATCTCAACAACCAAGTCCCACTTTAACTCCGCTAACACAGAAAGCAGTAACAGCAGTAGCTCATCATCTGAAGACTGTGACATGAAATTTATCTTTTTTTTCATTGCTTTCACAGCAATTTTGCACTGTGTTTGATAGCTGATGCGCATATCCAAATTCATGCAGCCCTACCACCCCTCTCCCTCTGCCTACTCGCGCTCACCCACGCTCTTCTGCGTGTGACTCAGGATGAAAAGGGATTTAGAAAGATGCAGGGAACGTTTACAAGCCACCCACCGTTTCACCCTCAGCCTGGATGGCCACGTTAGCACCTCCAGTTGACATTTCAAGGCAGATCCCTGGGACAGGCACTTCTTCTGTCCCCAGTGCAGACAGGCACAGAGCAAAGCTGCCCAAGGTCTGCCCTGGTGTTCACTCTTTGCTGGGTGTTGCAAGGCTGCATTTGCTTTAAGACAAGGCAGGTTTCCTGACTCCTTGCTCAATGCCTTGCCCACAGGCAATATCAGTCCAAGGGTGGTCACTGCAGCAGACCCCAGAGACCTCCTGATTATTGGTCTCATGATAAGGGGGTTACTTCGGTCACCCTGGGGGGTGCAGGAGGGGGGGGAGGCATTTGCAGAACAAGCCATGGCCTGTCCTGTTCAGGAGCACCAGTTAAAACCAGGACTGTGTGAAAATATGGGGCTTTTTCTGGGCTGGCCAAGCGAGGTGTGAAGGCTTGAGTCTGTGAACTCTTCAGCAAAAACCTCTGCAGCACAGGGGCACTGGTGCAGCTTCCACCAGCACAGAATGAGCAGCAAAAAAATCCCCCAGCAGCAGCTGTCAGGGACTGACTGGGGACGAGCTAACCAGACCTGGGTGACAAACTAAAGCCAGTCTCTCCCCTTCACACGGCTGCTGAGAAGCCATTTAGGGGAGTGTGTCACCACTAACATCATCCTGTTTCCATGGAGACCAGATTAACAGAACAGTCGAGAGAAACTGCACTCTTAATCTCTCCCAGAGAAAAGAGCTTGCTGATACAAGAGACTTTAAAACATCTTTAATCCAAACTCAGGGTTTTCCTTTCCATGTTCTCTCTAATCCTTCTAAAGGTTACCAGTCCCTTATAACCCTGAGCCCAGCACAACAGCACCAGGCAGTGCAGTCACCCACAGCCTCTGCAGTGCCTTGCTAAAATACAATCTGCCATCTCTCTCTGCAAAAGTTTGGCTGTCCTAAAAACAATTGCCCCAGCCCATCACGTGCAAGGGTGATGTCTGCAAAATGATGTCTGCCTGATGCACTCAGCCTTTCTGGGGATGGAACTAGGCCCTGAGAACACAGATGGAGGCACCTTCCTCCATCAACAGAAAGATCCAACTCCTGCCTTCTGCATTGCATGAGACACTTTTCATTGGCTTTTTTCCCCCTGAGCTTTTGCCTTTCCTGTGCAGCATCCCAGATAGAAGCAGAGCCCACAGGAGCACTGGGCAGTTTGCCCAGTGGAATGGTTCACTGCATTTACACATTTTAACCTAAAGATTTACAGAATCACTGAATGGTTTGGGTTGGAAGGGACCACAAAGCTCCTCTAGGTCCAACCCCCCACCACGGGCAGGGACATCTTTCACTAATCCAGGCTAATCCAGACATCTTTCACTAATCCAAACCTCATCCAGCCTGGCCTTGGATACTTCCAGGGATGGGGCAGCCACAGCTTCTCTGGGCAACCTGTGCCAGGGCCTGCCCACCCTCCCAGGGAAGAATTTCTTCCTAATATCTAATCTACATCTACGCTCCTTCAACTCAAGGTCATTCCTTGTCAAAAGTCCCTCTCCAGCTCTCTTTCCCAGAGGAACCTCCAGACCCCAAATTTAATTCTAGTTTGGGAGGTAGGAGCACAGTTACCACATCTCAAATTCCAGCAGCCCTGCAAATTTAAGTACAGCAGAATGAGGTCGACTTCTCCTTCAGATCTTTTTGGCTTTGTCTGCCCCTTTACTGATGGACAATTCACATCTCCAAATGCTTCCAGAATTCCCTCACCCTCCCTGCCCATCCAAGGCAGGCACCTGCATTTTCACACCACCAGGCAAGGTCTTTGCCAAACAGCTTTGATTTTTTTTTTTTTTCTTCTTTCAATGGGATTCATGCTGATTAAGCCTCATCTACTCCTCTAAGACTCCAGGCAGGTGGGACACTGCACACAGCCCTTTATGCTCTCCATCAAGGGGCCACTGAATACCACAGATGTGGCTCATACAGAGCTCCAGCTGTGCTGAGTCAGAGCCATTTGGAACAGCTCTGTCTGCTGAGCTGAACAAGACATCAAGGGCTCTGCCACCTTCCTGTTGCTTCCAGAAGTTAAAAGAAATTTGACTACTTGCCTTTTTCTTGCTTTTACCCCAAAAAAAGCTTGTCAGGAGACTCCTGACGAAGTTTGGCAGTGCCAGAAGGACGAAGAAGGAGTCGGTGTGACTGGGAAAGTTCAGTTCAATCTCAATTTCGTTCCTGCTGCTCTCGCCAGAGGAGTTGATGATGTTCTGAACATCTGGAGGTACAGCTATGGCTTTGCACAGCCTCGCCCCAGAGGGCTGGAGCTTGTAAATCAGCTGGTAAACCACAAGGTTTACCTGAGTCAGCCCTCTGGCTCTTCCCTGGGATCCTCCACCTGCTGAGGTTTCTCTTGGCAGACAAAGCACATGCCAGCCTGAAGCTTCCCAAAGCTCCAACACGGGCACAACATGTGTCTGGAAAGGGCCAGGCTGAGCCCCATCTGTGTCCTGCAGCTGTGGGCAATGAAGGGTTAGTCTCCTCTCCAGGCTCTGAAAGCACATCTCTGAAGCACCAGACTATTTCTGTTCAGCATCTCTGATCTCAGATGAGAGCTCTGCTGTGGGATAGAGCTGGGGTGTGGGATAAGAGCAGAATTAAACACAGGATATTTTGGTGCAGGGTTTCCTACACCCACTCCCACCATCCTCCTCTGACTCAAGGGTCCCTGCTGTTCAGTTCGTGGCTGGAGGTCAGCAAAGGTAGAAGCAAGGGGTAAGTTAAAGCAGAGTGCTGTGTTTATAGCACCTGCAGCTACAGGGGATTGATCTTTTTTTATTGTTTTTTTGGATGGTTGGCCAGATGATCAGCTCCTGGACTCTGCCTTGGATCCACAGCCACTCCGGGTCAGACAAACAATTTCCTCTCCTCAATCTCACCCCTCCAGCTAGTCCCTCTGAGAGCATGATGCCCAGAACAGAAGATAAAACTGCAGAATATTACTATTGCTGGGTTTACTATTAATATTATCAAAGTTTTGTGCAAACAGGTTGCACTGCCACCACCAAGGCCGTGTCTGGAGGCCCCAAGACCATAACCAAGGACTTCCAGGAAGGATGATCTGCAGCCTGGGAGTGTCTGAGCAGCACCACCCTGGATCTACCCCTCAATCTGTCACCCTGGGGCTCTCAGGGGGAGTGTGGGTGAGAGGAGGGGTAGGGAAGGAGCTGAGAACACCACACAGGTAGAGGAGATGGCAACTGCCTTCCTCCCTGCAGCCTCCAGGCACGGCTTGTCCTGGCGGAGCAGGAGCAGCTCGGGCAGGACGGCAGAAGGGATCGAGGTGCTCGTGGTCACAGGGACATTGGACATTCCCTGCCACACGTGGGATGGATGCTGGGGGACAGCACGAGGGACCAGCTTTGCTGACTCGGCCCCGGCTGTCGGGCCTGATGTGTCTCCAGCAGGATCTGTCACGCTCCACCACCGTGGATTGTTTTTGCTGGCGGGCAAGAGCTCAGCGATGGGCAGGCAACCAGGGGGAGGGGAGCGGGAGGAAGAGGGGGCAGATGAGATAAATAGGTAGTGTGAGGATAATAAAGGAGGACAGCTGGCCTAGAAAACTCAAAAGATAAATCAGAGAGAGAAAAAAAAAAAATAAAAAAAAATTAAAACTAATTCAACTAATTCCTGCTGAGCCCACGGGACGGAGGCACCTCGTGGCACCCACTCCCACTGTGAGTCCTGAGCGCTCAGGGGGCCAGCACCCAGCCATGGCTGGCAGCTGGCAGCCCCCTTTATGTCAGGTGATTTGCAGCCAAGGAAAAGCAGATGGATGCACAGTTTTCCCCAGGAGCCAGGGCCCTGTTTCGTGGGACAAGGGCGGCTGTTCCATCTGCAGTGCTAAACCCCACAGAGCTCTGTGGAGGCCAGAGATGAGGGCTTGCCACCCTCTCAGCTGGGCCAGCAACTGAAAATAATACACCAGCAGTCACCAAAGCAACTGAGGCTAGAGGAACTTTTATCATTTTTATCATTCGGGTCTCCTGATGCACCACAGCACGAGATGCAGGGATATCATAAACCTCTTCAGTGGCAAAGAAACCACGAAGTGCACCCTTCTGACCTGACAGGAGGTCCCTGGCCCAGACAGAAAGTCAGACCTGTGTCTCAGCTGAGCGTTTTCCCTGTGCAGATGAAGCCAGCACATGAACACACAGCACTGGTGCTTTCCCAGATGGCATCAGCAAACAAAGTTTTCCAAAGCAGCAAAGAAAGATGGAGGGAAAGTTAGAGCAGAAGGAAACACGGGACCAGGAGCAGCCCTTGCTTTCCAGGCTGACAGAAAAAGCAGGGAGGCACCAAAAAAAAGAACACAGAGAACACCTTTTATCCCCTTCCAGCCACCCTGTCCACAAACCTCTCTCCCAGCACGGGAAAGGCAGCTCACACTTAATCCTCCCCACAGATACTCGCACCCCTCCCTTCAGAGCCTGGAGCCTGACTCGGAGAAGTGAAAGCAGCCGCCACAAAGTCAAAGCTAAGTGGCAGCTTCCCATTTACCCGGCTCTAATTGCCAGCTGAGCAGACGGTTAATCTCCCAGAACGTGCTGTGATAAGGGTGTTGCTGAGTCCCCGTAATTGCTTAAGAGCTGCCACCGAGGATGCCGGGAATTGCCCAATTATTCTCCCCAGCTTCTCCACACCCCACATTCCCCTCACCCCCCTCCAAGTTTTGTGAATTAGCAAAGAGGTTTGTTTGGTTCATTTTTGGGTTTGTTTTTTTTTGTTTTTTTTTTTTTGCTCAAAAACAGCTGGCACAGGATTTCTCAGCAGTTCGGAAGGGATGAAGAGATTATATCTGGGCTGGCTAATCCTGTGTGGGCAGGGGGAAGAAAATGTGGGGATCTGCAGAGGGGATCCCACTGTCTGACAGGCCTGCAGTGGGCAGGGGGAGGAGGAGGAGGTTTCTGTGTAAAACCCCTCACTCTGGAAGGGAAAGAGAGGGGGGAAAGGCTGCAGTCACAGGTGATGCCTTGAACAGAATTCATCCCAGCAAGCCAGCACTGGCCCTGAGTACAAATCACATCCAATTTCCAGCTCCTCAATGGCCTCTATTGAGTAATAAATCAGCCCTGCATCCAAGCAGCCCGAAACACTCACGCTCGCTCCGTTCCCTTATTGAGTGCTGAGAAGCTGGAGCCTCCTTGCCAAGGCCAGCAGGCTGGGGAGAGTCAAACATCCAAACCTCCTCAGAGCTCAGCAGCAGAAAACAAAACAAAAAAAAACCTGCCAAAAACCACAAGGCAGAAAACAAGTCCCTGAACTGCCGATCACCTGCACATCTCCATTTGTTCAGCTGTTTTTCTCCAGATGATGCAGTGGGCCAAGTAGTCATCTGGTATCGTCAGCTCAGAGAGGCAAACAAGCCAGGGCTCTGTCTAATTCGATGCTGATCTACACACACAGGCAGCAGGGCTGGGCTCCCAGCCCTTGGTCATCTTTGCAGCTGTTTAAAGCCTGATTTCCTCTCTGGATACTTCATGACCATGTCTTAGATGCCACCTTTAAGCCCCAGTATAAGCAGCTCTTCTTTGAAATGACCATACAGGCAGACGTCTGCAAAGACACCAGTAGGACTGGGGGACTCAAAATCTGTTAATTTTAATGGGATCAGGTTTGTTTCTCTATAAAGAGTCCCTGGAAGTTTGGATATAGACACAGAGGTGCAGAACCTCCTGCAGCATGCCCAGGCTGCCTGGGTCACTTCTGGGTAGGGATGGGACGCCCAGGTGAATTTGGGCTGTTTTTTGATCTCTGCATCACCAGCACAATATCCTAACCCAGCTGCAAGCCAGAGTAACCACAGCAACCACAGCATCTTTACCTCCATCCTATCTGTAAGTGTCTTTCCATCTCACAGCCCATTCCTCCTTTTCCACCCATTCCAGCTCTTGAAGACACCAGGCAGAATGAATGTAATGCCAGATCCTGCACTGGTTTAGTGCTGGAGACCTCTTGATGTCCCCTCTCAGCTGGATGGGGAACTAACACTGACCCAGAACACAAATCCACCCCTTCCCACTCATGGGTAAACTGGAAAGTGAGATGAACCAACAGAGGATGCAGGATCTCATCAAGGAAAAAAAATGGAGCAGAACAGGAGAAAAAAATTACTTAAAATCTCACAGTGCACCTTCAGCTCATTGCATGTCAACCACGGTGTTGCTGGAAAAGAGTCAGAGATCACTCAGGCAGATCTGAGCTAGAAGTTAATTTATTGAGTAGGTAATAGGCTGGTAAATAAGATAATGTCATCTCTTCTGATCCTTTAATACCCACATGTTCACTCATAGCTATTATACATTGATATAAGCACTGTAATGTGACATATAAACAAAGGTATAACAATGAACACAAAACTACAATGATTAACAAGGCTACAATTAGGTGTAACATCAAATTCAAAGCTCCAGATGCTGTTGGTGACTATCCAAGCAGATTTTCTCACCAGTGATATTTTTCATCTTTCTTCACTCTGTCTGGGACACAGTGGGTTGTGAAAGGAGCTCAGTAGTTAAAAGTGCATCTCATAATTTTAGCAAAATTACAAATACATCGATTGGAGGGCTTGTGTATATGTGCAGTGGTGGTGCCTATAAATAGAGAATCACAAAGGACTCTCATGCAAACACATCCATTCCCAACACACACAAGTACAGCCTCAGAGGTCTCACTGGGATGTATTTCAAAATGACAAACATTTTGTTCGGTGTCAAGACAAATGTCTTGGGTCTCAACAGTATTACATGCACAAATAAATCCTTGTTGTTTCCACACAGCACATGTGTCAGCAGTGACAGTTTGCCATTTGTTCCCGTTTTGCTGGGCCCATAGTCCACGTCTAAAGGATGGAGTACAGTTCCATGGTGATTTGATCCCAGCTCAGGGGCTGGGTAAACAGAATCACTTAGGCTGGGAAAGACCTCTAAGATCATCAAGTCCAGCTGTTGGGCATTGAGTGTGGCTAAAACAAAAGCTGTGGGGTCATAAGTGAGGTTTACTGGATACCACCAAGACTGGAAATATTCTCTGAATTAAGTCCCGTTTTCCCAAATTCCCTTTTGAATCTCTGTGGGTAAGGTGCCCTCACCACCTTCCCTTTTAACTGTTGCTGTAGTGGATAGCACCCATAACTGAGCTTGGATACAGCTAAAAGTTATGGAAACATTTTTCTGAGTGATGCCAAGTGCATCTGCAATTAGATGGGGGTCGTTTTCACTAATTTTTTGCCTTTTAGAGAATATATCAGCTAAGAACCACGGACCAGTTCCTAATGCCAACAAAGAAGATTGTAATGGCTGTTCTTGTTTACACAAATCACTCGTTGCCAAGCAGAGTTTTTTTTTTGCCAAAACGTCAGCATCCATGGTGTTCAATACTCCTAATCCTGTGCCCAGGATGCCAATCACGTCTCTCCTGGCTCGTTTTGGAGATGGGAGGGCTCTCCCTGCAGCCTCGTGAGCAGCCCCGGGCAGATGTGTTTGGGAAGGGTAAGCAGGTAGGTTTAAATGCAGAGATATTAACCTGCACTGATAGTTCCACTTGCCTGGGGCACTGTGATGGATTAAGCAGTGCTTGTTGCTGGCCTGTATATTTGATAACACAGGGAGGGCCCAACTTCAGAAATTGGGGGGGGATAATGTTTCAACAGTCTTATGGGGGTCTGAGAGGTAGTAGCATGCATTGTGGGGGTTAAGGTAGTTTTTGCTGTAAAATATAAACCATCCTAGTTTCAATTCAATTATATCTCCAAGATAAATAGCTGAATTACATCTCCAGGTGCACACTATTTCTCTTTCCATATGTTCTTCTAATGTAACACTCATTGAACAGCTATCAGCCCAGTTAGATCTATGCCCCTTTTCAAATTGAAAACTAAATAAGTAGATTTCCCCTTCATTGTTTGGGGGTTGTCTTTCACATATTATGATTACATTTCCCTCTGCCAAATTCATGTTAATGGGTGGATTCCTAAATTTGTGCTATTATAGCTTGCTTTGTTAGTGCTTGTAATGCACTCAGGCTTAAATGTGATTACAATCATTACCATATTGATTTGTACAAATAAAAGACCTGCAGGTCTCCACCCCATGCATCGGGCTTGTTGATGTATAAACTAGATCTGGTTCGTGTTGGGATGAATATTTCTACAGGAAAAATAAGTGTTCATCCAGAGGTTTTTTGACCTTGTCTCCAGGGCAGGTGTTTTGGTGCTGTTGGGTTTTTTTTTCCAGTTTGGTTCCTGGAAAGGGAATTAGGTCTTGGCAGGGAGACTCCAAACTGGTTACCCCTTCTAATGAGTGACTAGAACATGTTTCTGCAGTTGATCTATTCACAGAGATACAACAGCATTTCTTGTTGCTTGCTTTGTTCAACCTCATCTTGCAACATTCTCATTTCCTTTTCTTTGTATTCCTTACAATGACACGCTGCTTCCAAACACATTTACAACATTTTGCTTATGATTCCCTTTTCTTTTCCATATTTCAGTTTCCCTCTCTCAAAGTTTAAGTGTTCCTCTGTCTTACACCAATTGCACCAATTTTTGAACACTCAATCCTCAGAAAATCCTGGAGAAGGTCTAATTCCATGCCTCCATAAATAGTAAGTAATTGAATCTGCCACCCTACCGACTGTGCCAATTTTGTCACAGGAGAAAAGTCAGGGAGATCACTCAGGTGGATCTGAGCTGAATTTGCTGAGTTTACTGAGTTCTAGTCAGCAGATTTAGGTATGTAAAATATTTAATATTTAATAAGTACAGATGAATTGGTTGTCAGTACCCTGCTATTTACTCACTTAAAGTTAGTATGGGATGCAAAGATTACTACTAAGGTTATTAGACATATCTTAAATGTTAAATGCCTGCAAAAAATGTCGGTTACCAACCCATGGATGTCTGGTGTCAGGTAAGAGATCTCTCAGCCTCTTATCAGCCCAGAGTCCAGCCAAACTGCGTTTTTTGGGGGGTTGGTGCTCAGTTCTCACACACAGCAGGATTTGTGTTGGTCAGGATGAGTTGCTGAGCACCTGCCTGGCCCAAAGTTCAGTTAACTCAAACAGGAAGAGTGCATCCATCATACCACAGCCATTATCACAGCAAATTGAGGACCACTCATTCCATAGCATTCCTGATCTCTAGCAGCATCCAGACATGCCCTACGGACACTGCCAGACCCAGTGATTCGGACAGGTCCACCTTGCCAGGACATCCACAGCACTCACTCACATCACCCTCATGCTGATATAGGAACTAAGCATCCTCACAGGTGAAGGTCCCAGCCCTGTGGTCACTGCAAGAACCCCAGGAAATCTCCCACCTGACAGCCACCTTCGCTCCCAGGGAGCCAATCCCCCCAGCCCGAGGCCGCTCAGGCGGGTGCAGGAGCAGCGCTCTGCCGAGGATGAAAAGATCACAGCACGTTCATTTTGTCACAACCACACAGCTGAGCCCAGCAGGGGCCAAGACCTCCCTAAGCTCTCCCTGAGCCCTGCCTTGCTGTCCTGCTGCCGCCCTCCACCCCGGGGGCAGCTGCATTTCTGCACTGTTGCTCCTGGGTGAGGAGGAGGAGGAGGACGGCGCCGGAGCCTGCGATGCTCTGGAGATCTGGCCCCACGCTCCCGCTGCCTCCTCTCGCCAAACAGCAGCCTAGTGCTTTTCCTTATGGATGTTACACTTGGCTGACCCTGGGCACATCCACTAAGCCTTCCCACAGCTGCTCCTGCAGCAGAAGCCTGTGTGTGGGGCAGCGTTCAGGCAGGAGGCCATGTGGTCCAGCACGGGGGACAATGAGCACGGCTGGGCTGAGCCATTGTCATGACTGATGGCACGAGGGCTCTGGGGGAGTCGGGGAGGGGGAATGGATTTTCACGGCAGATAAGCCCTAATGAAGGGAGAAATAACTTCCCCGTGATGCAGGGTGAGGGGGGGTTACAGAGTTCCAGCAGACACATCTGGTCCTGCGAGGAAGGAAATGCCCCACTGCCAGCGAGGCCAGAGAGCACAGCCTGGGGTGCTGGGAAAGTGCATCTTCCTGAGGGGAAACTGAGGCACAGAGCCAAGGAGTCCTTCCTACAGAGCAGGAGACAAGCCCCACACTAGGAAGAAGAAAACCTTAAAACTCAGTATTGGCCTTTGCACCTCAGGAGCTGGTTCCCAAAGGGAAACTCTGTTGTCTAATATTGGCTCGAGCACATCCCACAGCCTTCCCCACCGCATGGGAGGAAGCTTTGCCATAGGAACTGCTGCTGAGCCACCTTGTATTAGAATTTACTACAGCTCTGCCTGGAAGCCTGCCCCGTGCTTTCTATTTTTAGCTGCAGGCAGACCTATTCATATCAGTCAGTGCTGAAACTCGGGTCCTTACACACAGCTTTGGTGCAGTAATTCAGGGGCAGGCAGGAAGCCAGGTGCTCAGGCTTGAATGCAGCTCACCAGGATAGACAATAAACCTATGAGCTGAGTGCTCATCAGGCTGGGGGGGATTCATGCTGGGGTAGGGGGGGAGCAGGAGTGTGCTTTGCTGAAGGCATTCCCATCACACACATTCATTCCACAGGATCACACCACTGATGATGTGCAGAGAGAGGCATGGGCTGGGATGTGATTTCCCAGCTCAGGGCCAGAAACTGCAAGGGAAGCAGGAGAAATGGGATGAGAGAGAGGGGAAGAAGGGTCCAGAAGTGTAAACAGCTTCATAAGGCTCCAAACCCGCGGTTGTTGCTTCGCTCGTTATTTTTTCTTAAAATGCTTTTGGAAGAGAAGCACTTCATTAGAGCTTGACAGAGGACAAGTGAAAAAATGTCTGCTCTCACAGATAGTCACAGTGAACATAAGGAGAGTAAATCTCAGAGGTCTGCAATAACTCAGGGTTATTTGAGTAAACCAATGCAGCGGCAAGATACATATGTTGGGTGATGGAGTTCCCAATCAGCCAGACCTTGTTCTAATGACGCTTTATCACGCTTCCTCCTCTCCCAAGTGTGATAGCACTTGCCAAATCTACTCAGCTACCTGCCAGTTTGAAAAATAAAAGAGCCCTCAGCAGTCAGACTGCACACCTCCTCCCCAGGAGCGCTGACACTGCCCAACACCCTGCAGGTGAGGGGCTTGCAGAGCCACCAGCCAGGGGGAATTGTGACACCCACATTCCTCCAGGGAGAGGCAAAGCACTTCCTGCAAACCATCCCTCTTCCTCCACTCATAACCTGCCTCTTCTGCACCTTGTCCCCAACCTGTGTGGGAGAGTTGTCGCCCTCTGAGCCCACATTTCATCACCGTGGGAGGGATTAAATCCCTGCAGGTTCCCCAGAGGATCTCTGCTGTGCCCCACCAGGAGCACCAGGATGGGATCCCAGACCTTCCAGTGCAGGCACCTTACATCAAAAAAGGCCTCAGACGTGAAGCTGTGGATATTATAACATCCTTAATTCAGATTTAATGTCCTGGAGCTCTCAAGGGGTCCCAAAAGCCCCTGCAGAGCCAGGAGCCCCCTAGCCTGGGTGCTCAGGAGGAAATGAGAGAAGCCCCATGAGGGTGGAGGGAGTGGCACCCCGACATTTACACTGGTGATTTCTCTGCAGCTGCTTTGCAGCCCCTTGCTAACTGCTGGTTACCTCTTTCTCTTCCCCATTGTGTTTCCAAGTGGCAAACAGAACATGTGAGTACTCCCATGAGCCTCTTATCACTCAGTACTTGGGGGAATTTAATTGAGAAATCTTTTGTCTGATTCAATTCAAATTTTGGAGATAATACTATGTGGAGCTCCACTAGCTGTTCTGAAGCCGACACAGGCTGTCATCATCCTTACACTCCATGGCAGCTAAACTCAACACTGAAATAGGAAACCTGAGTGCATCCTCACCCCAAAGAAAGCTCACCCTTGCAAATGCTGTTTCTGCCATCCACGCTTTCTCCTGGGTAAGCAGTGACAAATTAACAGTCCAAAAGAGCCCAAAACAAAACAACAGAGAGTGTGTGCTCATCGAGCCCTTTTCCATCCCCAGTTTATGCTTCAGCTGCTACCTTGAGACTGGCACAGAAACCACTGTGCCGTTTGCTTCCCACAGCTCCTGGGATCTCCGTGGCACAGTTTACGCCTGGGTAACTCAACTTCTGGAGGCCATTAGGCAGGGTAATTTCACCAGTTCCTAAGCAAATGCCTGGAGGGGTCCTTGCAAAGCCAGTTCAGCACAGATGAAATACGGAGGAAATGTTCGCTGGAATCCTAAAGAGAAATGTAATGACTGCTTTGTAGTAAAGCACATTCAAATCAGCCCCATTTTGGCTGATCAGGGCACAGTCTTATCAGCACTCTCCAAGAAGAAATACTTCTGATCCAGTAAGTGAGCTTAACATCTTAATGGAAAAGTTTTCATCAAACTAGCTCACAGCATCTCTCAGGTGCAGACTTTAAAAGCAAGCGCATTTTTTTTTTCTACTTTTTTTTCCCATTTTTTTCCTTCCTTTTTTTTTTTTTTTGTTTTTAAATTTCTGAAAGGCACTTTGCATTTGATGGGCCCAGCTCTACTGGGATGCCAGCTGGCCAAGCACATCAGCAAAGGTTTGCTCTGCATAGGGCTGGGACCTGTTTATTCATCCATGTGTGGGTGAAAACAGCGCTCTGCAGAAGTTCTGTCCTGATCAGCTTCCACATCTGTGTGTGGATGCTGGGTCCTGACCAGGGTAGTTGGGAGTAATCTTAATTCCAGGGCTCAGGAAGATGGAGCAAGCCCTTGGAAAGGCTATGAGTAACAAGGTCATCCAAGCCCAGAAATACAACAAAAACAGAGAGCAACCATTTTGGGAACAAGCATCCAGGGTGAGCATCGCTGCTGCCACCAGTTCAGCAGCACCAGGAGGAGGAACTAAGAGAGAAATCCAAAGAAAACACTGTGGGATCACTGGCAGCTTTCTGGAGGGGAGCAGAGTTTCACCCTGACTCAAACATCTGTCCCCAGGCAGTAAGTAAGAGGAAGGAGGACCTGGCCCCTGACTTTGATCTCCTCTGCTGAGCACCAGTGACTGTCCTTGGGGCAGAGGGGCTGCTCTTATCCCAGCTCCAAGGATAGCACAGTGCATGATTTCCCTTTGGTAACTCCCACCTACCTTCCCCCGAGGTTCAGGGAAATGGGCTGCTTGATCTGCGTGGGATTTTGTTCATCTTCAGCTCCAGCAACCCTCTGATACTGCCTGTGCTTTTTCTTTGGCTCCAAACACACCCCTCAAGTTGTTTCTCGTATCAAACGCTCCCAGTCAATCTGATTTTTAGAAAACACAGCGCGTCTGGGGAGAAACCTGCAAAATATAGAACAGATTCCCCATTTGCATCCAAATGTTGAAAAGCCCCATCACTCCTCTCTGGTACATCATATCAGCACTACACCCGCCATGAAATATTCATGGCCGTTTATTATGATGTTGTTTATTATCCTCATAAAACTTTCCAGCAATCAGCGTCTCAATTTGCTCAGCCTCCAGCCTGGATGGGTGCTTTAGTGTCTCCTTCAGTGCTGGCAGTGTTTGAATTAATCCAGATCCCCTGTTCCTGTAGGAATGACACCACTGCCCTCCAGGGCTCAGTCCATCCTGGGCATCCACAGAGCATTAAGTGGGGACAGGAGGGTGGCCATGACACTCTCTGCCTGCACTAAGTTGCTGGAATGGAATGGAATTCAACCCAAGATTGACTTCCTGAGCCCAGCGGGGCAGCACACATGGCTGATGAATTAAATGGTGTTGCCAGTCCTGCATGGGTTGGGAGGACAATGGGACACGATGCTGATCTCCCCATCCATGTGGCATTAAAAAAGAGAAGGGAAGCACTCAGTGAGGGCAGCTCCTGAAGGTTCATGGCAACCACCAGATTAATTTTAATGTTATCTGCTAAATGCTTTGCAAATGGGTCGTTCTCCATTTCCTCCTCAGCCCCCCTGAGTGTTGGGTGGAGGAAGAACAGACCCGAATCACCCCCTGCAACCACCAAACTGCCCTCCTGGCAGAGGGGCAGAGGCGAGGGCTGGACCCGGAGAGAGGGTGTGAGAAAGGCAGAGGTAGTTTCTGGGACAGTTTTTGATTGAGAGCAGTCCTTTTTAGCAGGACACTTTGTAAAGAGTGCCCATTCTGAAAACCTTTTATTCTTCCCTCAAGAGCTTGTGAGACCTGCCCTTTAAGTGTGGAAGGGAGTGAAAAAAAGGTCTCAGAGGACACAGAGAGCAAGAGCTCTCCTTTCACGGAGATTGCAAAGCTGAATCTCAGCGGAGTGACCTTGATACAACCTCTTGTTTCAAACACACAGCAAACATTTCTGCGTTGAACAAACTGCTGCAAGAGGATTCAGGCTCCTCACTTGCCAATGCACTGGCACTGCCTCTCCCCAGAGCACAGTGTCTTCCAAGAGCAAACTGCATCAGCCCCAGAAAAATAAATAAATCTACTTTTCACATCATTTCATCTTCTGATAACAGTAATGAACTCAGTCTGAGGCATTACTGGGAATTAATGACTGGCTGCCTCCTGACTCACCAGCTCTTCCCAGGCTATCATAAATTCCCAGGAACTGTTGTGAACCACACATCAACCAGCCAGCTGAAAATAAAGCCATTGTCCATAACCCTGGGGCAGGTATACAAAGTGCCAATCCCACCTGGAAGCCTGGGAATTGAGATGAGCTCCCTGATAAACACTCTGCTCTGCCCTGATGGCTCACTGGGGGCAGGCAGAGGGAGCTGCTTCCTGGGGCTCCCTGCAGGATCCCAACAGTGGGATCTGCGTCACTTTTCCAAAATAATTCCGGTTGAAAGCAGCACACATCACTCTTGGGGGACTGCTCCTCTGGATAATTAAACTCATACTGCATGCCATACCTTTAACCTTTTTTCCTGGCTGACTCCTCAGTCTCACAACGCTCCTGTCTGAGAGATTAAAGAGCCTCTCAGAAGCTGCTCCTGGACGTAGGAACTTCCAGGCCATTATCACATCACCTCTAACCTGCTCTTAATAAACTAAAAGATGCTTCATTACTGAATTCAAGCTCTGCAGCTCATACCTGCCTGGTAGTCAGAAACCAGGGTACATCACGTATGTGAGGCCTCTTAGACTTTCTGCCTTTCAGATCACACAGATTCTTTTTGGCAGGGAGAAGGGTCTAATAAAATTGACAGATCTATATACTTTTTGAATATCTGGATTTCCTGCTCTCCCCGTTGCAAATGCAAATTTGTGTGTAACTAGCTCCAGTAATTAGGGTTAATAATTAAAGAGCATTTGGAGATTGTGCAATTCATGAGGTTCTCCATCAGAAAGGACAGATTAAGTTTGCTGCTCTTTTTGAAAAGTACAAATTTCTGTCATCAGCTGTTCACTGAACATGTCTATCCGGGCTGCTTGTCTCAAGAAATTTAACTAAATTAACAGATTTAGTTAATGTGCATTAAGTAGAGGCCATGCCCAGATTTTTATGAATCAGAGCATTCCGCTGGCAGAACAGATAGGGGTACAGCAGATAGCGGGATATGTTTTAATTTAATGCAGCTGTTACATCAACCCAAAAGGCTGAGCAGTTCCACTCCAGCACATAGCTGCATTCATTTGCTGCTGGGTCTCACTTCTGCTGGAGTCATTCTTCCAAACTACTTAGTCTCCAAGGACAATTGCTGTGCAACACAGGCCAGTGCAGGAGGGAGATTTGTCTCATGACAGATTATCCCCTGGGAGAACCAGCACAATGCTCCAGGGGCTTGGAGAAGATGAGGCCTGAAAGATATTCCTGCACTGCAAATGCGTTGTTCTTCCCCTCTGCAAGTGCCAGCCCTGCCCTTGGGCACCTCAGGACAGGGCTGGGCACAAAGAGGGGCCTGGACCAGCATCCATCTCACTCTGGGAGCCAGGTCAGGGGTGCTGCAGAGGTATCCCTGGTCAGCCCAGTGGCTGTAGCTGTGTCCCTCCAGGTCTTTAATTAAGGCAGCTTGGGCTTTCCAAGCAGTGGAGCGTGAAAGCAGCACCTCATAAAAACGTCCCAGTCCCAACAACGCTTCTAAATCAGCTCCTTGGGATGCAGCCTCCACGGAGGAGCCACGGCAGCGAGGGGAAGGTTTTATTGGCTCTTAATTATGAGCTTTGGCACAGCACTCTGCATCTGATTCTCTGGAAAACAGCAAGGAGGAACACTCCAGCACTGGGTCCCCTCCACCAGCAGCTCTCCACCGCTCCCACACCTTGCCATACGTGTCGTGCAGACAACTGCAGCGACTGCATCCCGTTTCTAATTCTCCAAAGACCCACAAATCAACAGTTTCTGCTCCTTCCCTTCAGAGGACCTCTGCTATTTTTCTGGTGGTGACCCGTGTACAATTGATTGAAGCTTCCTGACATGCCAGCTGCTCCCAGGTTCCTTTGAGAAAAGTCCCACGGGTCAACAGACCACAGACTAAAAGCTGCTGAAGTGAACAAGTCCCTGGATGGGGAACCTCGTGATGGAGAGCTCTTTAACCTGACTGAATCCCTGCCTGCAGGATCAAAGGTGGAGGCTGGAAGGCTTGGCGTGTTCAGAAAGACACAGTTAATTGTGGGAGCAATTAGCCTCTGCAAGAATTCACCAAGTACATGATGGATTCTCTGTGCCTGGAAGTGTTTAAATCTCAGTGGAGGTCTTTTGGAAGGAAGCTTCTCTGTGGCCAGGCTGGATGGGCTTAATACAGGAATAAACCACTTTATACAAGAAGAGATGAACAGAATGGTCTTTTGAGCTGGAAAATGTCTAAAATCTATGAAACTATTAATAGAGAGTGAGACATTTCTAGTGGGCTTGACAGCTAGATGACAAATCTGTGTTAAATTCCACAGGATCCAAAGAAACCACTCAGCCTCATTTTCTGATATCCTCCAAGGGGTTTCCCAGTGCGGGGACTTTAGTTCTCCATTTTTTTTTTTTTTTTTAGCTTTAAAATCATTTTCCAAACGGGAAAACTTCTCAACCTCCCCTCCTCTCACCTCCCTCTGCTCCTCCACCCTTTCCTGTGTCTCGGAGCCAAGCTGTGTGTGGGTGAACCCCTGGGAGAGGTGGCAGCAGAGCCATCCCACGTGTGTGATGAACACAGAGCAGTGGGCAGAAGCAGGAGAGACCAAACTCTGCACTTTCCCACCTCAGAGCAAGCTCAGAGCCTGGGCATAAACCCCTTGCAGACCCTGGCACGAGGGGGGTGGGAGTCAGTGGGCTGCACACATTCTGCTGCTCCCAGAATAGCTTGGTTTGTCAATTATTTCCTTCTAGCTCTGCTACAAAGCTTGACCCTCCCAAATTCACCAGGGCACAGCAGCTGTGGTTGGTCGCCTTAAGCAGAAAGTGTCAATTAGAAGTGGAAGAAATTAATGAAAAGGTGGCCAGGCCCACCAATAATAACAATAATAGTATTTAAATATTTAGGACATTAAAAGTAGAGACAGGCAGTCTCTGAATTTTGGTGTGACTTCCTGACAGGCATGACAACAGTACCCTGTACTGGGAAAATCTGCTCTCTTGTGAGGCTGCCAGTCCTTCAGAGAGCAAAGAGGTTAATGAAATAGAGGTAGAAAAGATTGCAATGTTTCCTGAATTTTGTTGTAATTTAAATGTGTGCTAAGCACTGCATTCTTCCAAAAATCCCAAGTGGAAAAAGTAAAATAACAACCACTTGAAGGATTTAACCCAGGAGTCCCCAATTCATATTTATAATAGGAAGTTTGTATAAACCTGTGGAAAGCCTGGGAAAAAAAATATACATAAGCAGCAGCCACTGCTGAAACTACTGGAAGCGGAATAATTTGCAGAAGGATCCAAAACCTGTTTCTCTTGGACATACCTTTTTAGTGTGACATTTTTCCTTCTCATTCAGGGGCTTGTGATCATCCTCTGTGCACAATTCAGTGTGCAGCACAGCAGGGGTGATGGGACAGGGGGCCTGGTGACACGCACTGGCTTTCAAAAGCGTGCTGCCAAGGAAGATTAAGGCCAGGATTTGAGGATGGGCAGGATCTGGAATGATGTCCAAACAGAGCAGCAGGGTTCAGGTTACTCAGAAAGCTCCCAGCTCCCAGCAATTGCCACCCTTGGTTCCCTCGCACCCTCACGATGCTCCCAAGCTCTGCTCCCACCACTGCTCCGGTGCCTCTGGAGGTGTCTTTTGCTCATCCCACTTGCAGGCTGCAGCTGAGCCTGTGTGGGTGGTGTCAGATCCCCAAGACACACAGGAAAAGCAAACACCACAGAGCTGCTCTCTACCTGTCTGACGCAGAGCAGCTCCACCAGATGGGTCCAAGCCAGCTCCCACCTCTGCTGCAGTCCTTGGAGCTGCCCATCCTGGGAATCCAGTGACATTGAGCTGATCTGCAGGTGCCTTTTTTTTTTCCCCTCCAGATCCCCAGGTACAGTGGCATTAAATCAGTTTGCAAAAGCAGAGCTGTGCCTGGCAGCAGAAGCAGGACCTGAGAGAGATGTGACAGCAGGAGAAAAGAGCCAGTTAGTTCCTGATCTGAATCCTGGGCTCAGATGCCAGAAGCCTCTGCATCCCTGCCTGCCTGGGGCCAGCAGTCCCCCTGAGCACCAGGTGTTGCAGGATGACAATAAAGAGATTACAAAAGTACCCATACAGGCAGTCCCAGCATCTCAGGTGCCTGTATCTATCTGGAGCTGGAACCCTGGGATCCAGGGTTCATCCCTAGAAGGGCTGATCCTTCCTGCAAAATCTCCTTCTCTGATCTCTGCACTGCCAGACAACTTGCCTTCCATGGACACTGCCAGCTGTTACACCAGGTGCCTGATGATGCAGGGACCGTGTCATCCAGCCAGGGAAAGGCTGTGTAACACTGTGACAGACACACTTCTCTCCCCCTTTGCTCCACCCTAACCCAGTGCAAGAGACTGAACCCTGTAGGGTTTTGCATCCATTTCTATCCAGGAACAAGGAAAAAGTCCTTAGTGCTCTTTCTTGGTGCAGAACATACAGTTTTGCAGAGGCTGCATCTATTTACATCAAAACATGGTTAAGGAAGGAGAATCCTGTCCTAGGGCAGCTTCCCCAGACACACCAGACCAAGCCCACCACACTGGTGACCCAGCTAAGGCTGCAGCAGTGAAAGCCTGCTGTCTGACTGCAAAGCTCCTGTTGTTCTGTCTGCTCTAACAGTTCTGGCTGTTTAGGTGCCTCCTCAAGACCTCTCCCACTTGCTCTGCAGCCTGAGATCTGGTGAGCACCTCTGTTTTCAAAGTACACAACCACAGCAGTGGCAGCTCTGGGTTTGGACTCCGTGCCCACATCTGCACAGAAGCTGCTCTTCCCCTGCAGACCAAGCACAGGAGGAGGGACCCACCTCCCCTAATGACAGATGCCTACCCAGAGGTGGCTCTGGACAAGCCATTGCCACAGCTCCCCTTGCACCTGCAGGGCATCCAGGCTGTTCAGCCAGTGCAGGGGAATAATTCTCCAGTACCTGTGTGTAGATACTCCTAACGTAGGAGGGGCTATTTCCTACCCTCATCTCTTGATGGTACCAACCTGACCTCTAAGAAGGAGCCACAAGATGGAAGCTCTGTTAGATGAATCCTTTCAGCCCAGCTGCTCCAGGTCCACCATACAGTTTTGGGGTTTTTTTCTGGAGAGGATGCAGAGCAAACACAAGTCAGCACCACAGTACCCAAAAGCATCTTTGCATCCCACGAAAGAAATCAGTGGAGAGATTAAGTGTTATCCCAAGGCACTGTGTTGCTTTGCTGCTCCTTGCCCATCCTTTTCCAGCCCTTCTTCTCCTAAACACCCCTCTGGCACAATTCCAAGCCTTGCAGGGAGTCCCACCCCTCTGCATCAGAGGCTCTGGCTTTTAATGCACAGCCTGAGCCTGCACACCCTCGGTGGGACTGAGTAGCCAAATTAGCCATGATCCAAGCCCACCCTGCCCCACTGAGGGGAAAGGCACTTCGACATCCATCTGTTCACATGATCAAATGCTTCAACACCCACCCTTTGGATGAGCCCTTTGCTCAGGGAGGGAGAGGTGTTGGGTGCCAGCAGTTGGAGCTGCAGCCCTGCCCGTGTGGAATCACACCCACCCAGGTCGGGATGGGAAGGTCTGGGGTGGATGCTGAGTGAGGGAGGAGGATCTGCTCAGCAAGGGACTTGTAAGGGCAGGAAGGCAGCCCAGCGCCAAGCCTGCTGTGGCAAAGATGATGGAAAAGGGCTGTGCAGCTCACAGACGGGGTAGCTTTGGGCACTGCTGAGCTGCAGTGGAAATGGGCTCCTGGGAAACGTGGGGGTGAGCAGGCAGTCCACAGGGGACATCAGGGCACATCAGCTGAAACACAGCTCCAGGGGCCATTAACAATCACCCCCCAACATTTCCACATGTGTCTCGAGGCAACTTGTGGAGCAGCCCAAGGTTGGGCTGAGAGAGTTGGGAGGGGACCTCCTGCCATAAGAAGACTCTCCATCGTTGCAGATGGCCCCAGGATTTCCTTGGCTCTCTCCTGGTGCTTTGTCTGCACAGATACTCACCACCCAGAGGGTCGACGTGTCACTCCCCATCTCCTCTCCCTCCCCAGTCCTCTGCAAATGGCAAATGATGGAGCTGGCAGGCAGAAGCTTGTCCTGCCTACGAGCAAAGCCAGCAGTGCTCGGGAAACTTTGCCTTCCCTCCTCAGGAGATGTGTTTTGTCAGGGCACTGACAAACCAAGCAGCACAGCCAGAGGTTCTCTCTCTGATTCCAAGGAATCTGTCCCTGCCCCAAGGAACAGCAGAGAGGGAAGATGAACATCAAGACACAGCAGTACAGGAGTGAGGAAGCTACATGCACACACAGCTCCTGGAGAGACTGTCATGCTCAAACTGCAGCCAAGATTCTGGTCTGTCCCTTGTCAATGCATTTTCCTCCCTCTCCACTTGCTGTCCTGGCCCTGTCAGCCTTGTGAGATGTCCAGGGCCCAGACATGCCTTTTCCAGGTCTCAGAGATGCAAACACCCTGGCTCTTCCCTGGAAATGCTGAGCTAGTCAAACAAACCCTGGCTGTGCTTCTGGCTTTGCCCATGAAGAAACTGGCTGATAGTCACAGAGCTGCTCTCAGACAGGAAAACTTTCTTGTTGGTTGGTTTTTTTCTTCTCTTTTTTTTCACTTGTATCTTCTTCTCTTGGTTCTTAGCTGGCACTGGTCCCTACTGCCTCAGTGATGGCACTGCAAGGTTATTAGGGTACTTTCCCCTAAACAACTCAAGGCTTCACAGATCTTCCTGTTCAGCTTGTCGTGCCTTTTTGGAAGGTATATTGTCTTCACTGAAGCTGAATTATAAAGGCACTAATACTAAGAAAAATAACAGGTTCCTCTGGAGCTCTTTATTGCTCCTGGTCTTACAGAGAAGATTTCCTTTCTCCAGAGAAGGTTACAGAAAACACTGGAGAAGGCTGTGTCCCTCCATCCATTGCTGCTCTGTGTCTATCTGTCTGCTGCCCCTCTTGTCCACTAGCTTGCAAGGGAAAAGATGACTGAAAGGTCGTGTAAGCTCGTGACTTGTGGCTGGGAGAAAACCTGTAATCAGGGCTTTGCCCAGCAGATCCCCCTGGCCCTTCTGCTTCTCTTGCATGAGCAGGAGAGGGTTGGTGGAGCTTTAAAGCCAGAGGACAGTAAATCCACGTGGCACTCACTCTGTTGTGTGAAGATTCATGGCCTCGTTCTATGAAGGTCAGCCTCGTCTGTTCTAGTCAATTAAGGATAATTTATGGCTTCCCCCTCTGCTCCCTCCCTGGCCGTATGCTCCTTGTCAGCACGAGGCCATTGGTCCAGTAACAGTCAGAACTGGTCAGTGTCCCAGAGAAATGCTGTGGGAAGAGCAGGAGGAGGCAGAGAGCTCCTCACCTCACCATGGGCTCCCAGGGATCCTGCTCCTCTGAAAGGCTGAGGGTGGTCGAGGGGCACGGCCAGAGACACCTCAGAGCTGCTGTCACAGATCTCACAGGTGCCTCTCTGTTACCTCCTGGAGCCTTCCTCAGAGGAAGGGCTGCTCCTTCCTGCCCTGGTCTCCTCCCTGCATCTGATTCTTTGGGCATTTCTCTGTTTGCAAACAGAGATGGAAGCAGACCACATGCAGTTCCCCCCTTCGAATGCTGCAGCAGCTCAGGGCAGGGTTTGGGGCTGGCAGGAGGCAAAGAAGGGCTGTTATGAAGTCAGGACATGGGGGCAGGGAGAGGTCCCAGCCAGTCTGTGCGAGCTCCAGATGCCTGACAGTCCCCAGTGCCACACTGGGTGTACTAAAACCTGGATCCAGGAGCTAACTTTGAGGTTTGAGCTTGAAACCCTTGACTTGCAGTTATTTTCTCAAGCTTGCTCTCTTGGTGGCATCTCTAAGTGTGGCCAAGCAGCTGGTCTCTGCAGTCAGCAAAAGGAGCCAGTGGGCCTTGGGATCCCACATCATTTGTGCCACTGACACCAGTATCATTAACAAGGCTGCAACCCCAACGTGCTGACCCACAGCTGGGACCAGAGTTTAGGAGTGCCCTTCCAGTGGCTTTGGGTTATGGGATGGCAAAAAGCATCACAAGACAGCATAGCCTGAAAATGAATTGATGTACAAAAGCTGTCTTAGAAAAGCAGCCCCAGGTGACATGGGCAGTTTTTGGAAGCAGGCCAGCACAGGGGCAGTGGTAACGAGTTCCCTGCTGGACTCACTGGCAGGGGAGGAAGGATGAAGGGATGGGAAAAGCAGTGACCTCAGCCATGCCCCAGGAGCTTGTGGAACTGGCATGGTCTGTCCTCTTGGACCCAGAAAGGACCAGGAACTGAGGCATGTTCTCCCTCTAAATTGTCTCCCTGGGATGAGGAGGTGGATGAGTTTCCAGCCTCCCTGGTCCTGTCTCTCCTTGTTCGTCTGCTTTGTTTTTGAGCAGCCCTCAAGGCTGTGTTTTAGAGAGACGGTTTCATCAGGCAAAAGAAAGGTACAAAGATGAGTTAATGAGAATGATTATTCAGTGACAGCTGCTGCCACTCACCTTCTAACAAATGCAAGGTACAGCCTTGCAGAAACAAGGCTTTCTCTGGCAATTTTGTTTGTGAGATTAACTTAAAAAAACTCTGCTTAAAACCTGAAGTGATCTTACTTGAAATCCAGACAATGAATAGGCAAGTGTAGGGGGAAAACATACCTTGTTTAAAATTGGTTTGCTGGGAGCAGAGAGATCTTGGGGCTGGACTGGGGAGGACCAGAGACTTGCAGTCCTTGCTCTGCTGTCCCTGGGGTACTCACCATCACCCTGAGGGTGTGCAGCCAAAGGGGATGGCCCACCTGGAGCTCAGCAAGGCAGAGTCTGTCTGCAGAAGCAGCTGCTGCAGTCCACAAATCAAATCCTCTGTCTCAAGCCCAAAAAACCCAGGCCAGGACTGGGGAAGGACTGGACAGTGAGCTCCTGGGGGGAACACAGGTTTTCTCTGCAGGGAAACTCCTCTCTACAACTACAGTCAGCTCTGCTGATGGTTATCACCGTGTCTGTGCCTGAGAACTGCTCGTCACGGGCCTCTCCACACAGGGATGAGATGCCCAAGCTTGGCATGTGATGCCTGCCATTTAATGTCCCCATCAAGCCACAGAGAAACCAAATGGACCAGAAAACTGGCCCAGGATCAGTGCTTTCCTTCCAAACTGGCGCCCACGGAGCTCAGGACTCCTCTCCGTTTTCAGCCTGGCATCCCAACCAGTGATGCTCAGCTGGCAGTGGCCAAGGGGAGCAGCAGTGCCAGATGGTGCTGCCTCTGCCCTTGAGGAGTGGTTTGGGACCTCCCTGCTGCCTGGAGGTCTGGCACGGCCAACTGGGGTGGGACACCCCCCTGGGGACTCCACCCTGGCTGCCCCAGCGCTCAGCTCCCCTCGGCTCCGGCGTCACAGCCCTGCCACTACCTCAGACAGATGGTGAGCAGGCCCAGCTCCATCTCCTGCGGCTGTTTGGCCACTACAGAGAGCTCTTCAGGCCAGCCTGAGTTCGGCTGGCTGGTGTCCATCCCACAGATACAAATATTTTGGCAGGAGTGGCTGTGAGCCAAGTGGATGAGACTCTGTGTCTCCCATCAAGGCCAGGTAGAGGTGTCTGCCCCACAGCAGCTCCTGGGATTTCCTCAACTGGTTGCACCGAATCTGATGCTCAGCAGCTCTTCCCTTCGTTGGCTCCCATCCTCAGCTGCATTTTGGGCATCAGTGGCCCCACAGTTTCTGCCAGGACTGGCCTTGCTCCCAGGGCAGCATCCCAAAGTATTGGTCACAGCTCTCTACATTTCCCCCACTGGTCTCTCCTTGATTTGGGGCTGTTTCACCCCAGTGACCCCCCAGCTCTGGGGACCCACTATGATCTGTAGCTATCAGCCAGTGCCAGTAGAGCCCTGGCTGCCACCATAAAGCTCTGGGTGTTTTCTGGCTTTTTATACCGTGCTGTCTTTCAGTTTGACCCCTTCAATGCCTCCTTCACCCCCTCTTTTAAATCTGGCAGGTCCTTGTCTGGAGGAGCACCCACAGGGTCAGCCACGGCCAGGCACCCCACACATCCCCATCCCACCCCCAGAGCTAACCATTAAAACCGGCTGCAAGCTGGTGACCCAGCTGCTCTGCTGGGGACAACTCCACAGGCATATCAGAGGTGAGTCCCACCACCCTACATGTTCTCCAGAGTGTCCCAAGAGGGAAGCCCCTCCCCAGCACCCTCCCCTCCTCCTCACAAGGTCAAGCAGTAGCCGAGGTTCATCAGCCCCAAGATCAGAGCTGCTCTGCCAAAGCTGGCTGCTGGAAGGGCTGCAGGGGTTTTACTGCCACCTTTAAATCCCAAGGTCTAGAAACTGAAACCGGGCTCTTCCCCTACACAAATCTGTAATGCTCTTTGCACACATCCAGCCCCTGTGGCAGTAAAACTCCCGTCACTAATCCACACCATTCCCCTTCCTAGAGAAAAGAAAGGGCTGGGGTTGCCACTCTCTCAAGGGATGATGAAACCATTATGGTCTTCTCTATATACCCCAAAGAAACCTTTATCAGCCTGTGTTTGGGGCCAGAGGTCTGCAAAAAGCAACGCTCTTAAAAAACGAAATAAGAAGCCTCGAAGAATTTTCATTTGCTATCTCTGCTCACAGGCAATTAGAGGAGCAGGACATAACGTCTGGTGTATGTGGAGAGGCCTCTCTTTCTTTCCTTCTTTCTTTCTTTCTTTCCTTCTTTCCTCCTTTCCTTCCTTCCTTCTCTCTTTCCCTCTCTGTTTTAATTGTATAGCTCTTTGCATCACAGAAATGTGCCTTGCATGAGAACTAAAGACAGAAAGAGCCCTCCCTCCATAAAAAGTCCAATCAATACCACTGGGCAGCCAGAGCCAAAAACGTGTCAAAACTGAGTTGGGAATTAAAATAAAGTAACAGATGTCATCCAAGACCTCAAGGTGTGATGAAGGGCTGAATCATGCCCTGCCTGGCTAAACAGCCCCAGAAGGATGGGAACTGCGAGACCAGGGAATTCTTTTGTGTTGGATGTTAGACAGAAGGGTGGAAGAGCAATGGAAAACCATATGAGCAACAACAGGGAAAATTACCCAGCCAGCCCTAAAGAGTCTGACCCTGTTGCAGGAGAAATGGGTGGGAGGGACGAGATACCAAGTGCACAACAGTTAATGGCAGGTGGAAGTGGGGGGAAGCAGGAATGTGCAGAGACCACAGGACGAAGGGAGCAGGGGGAGGTTACCCCATGCTGGAGCCAGAGAGAGAGGGGGTGACTGCAGGAACCTGCCTGAAAGAGGATAACAGAGGGATTTATGAGCACAGCGATAATGAAAGCCAGTTATCCGTGACCATCTTAAATCTTGTCAGAGAGAGGATGAGAGGGACCATCTCCAGGGGACAGGCTGGAAGATTTAACACCGCCGTTCCACAGCCCAATCCCAAAATGAGCCCCCCCATGCCGACTGCTCCTCCCACAGGCAGGATGCTCCAAAAGGCTCAGGGACCGAGGGCATCGCCCTGGTCCTGTGCAGTGGCACTCACCAGCAGACCCACACATCCCTGCTCCCACAGCTTTGACAAAGGACACTGCATTCCCAGCCCAGCTGCTGCTGTGCCCCTTGTCCCAGCCACGGGAAAGAGGACACAGCCCCACGGCAACACCCCAGGGCTGGAGAGGGTCAGATCCTGAGAAGGTCCTTTCCTCTGCCCACTCTCCAAGCTACTCATCTCTCCCTGCATCACACAGGCCCTGCACACACACACACACACTGCTCTACCTGCACCCTGCACGTGTCCTCCCCTCCATCCCACCAGCCCCTCAAGGTCCTTGCACTGCTGATGGACCAGCAGACATTCCCAGTGGGTAGGACTTTCATGGCAAGGGCTTTGGGGAGCGTGAACTCAGCCAGAAACAGCAAACCCAGGAGCCTGTTCCCCAGCCTGGGGAGGGGGCTCACTGCCCACCTCCCACAGACCAGCACCAACAGCAAGGAAGGAAGCCCCAGGCTCCAGCCAGGGACACTGGGGCACAAGGGGACAGGGGAGGAGCAGCCATATCTGCAGATGGATGCCATGGGAGCTGCCTGCCTCCCCCTCTGCAACCAAGCAGCCACAACATGCTCTCCCCAAGAGCGAAAAGCAGGTAAAGCAATGTCTACAAGTCCATATGGAGGGGCTGGGACGCTGCCCAAGCTTCAGCTCAAAAAAAAAAAAAAAAAAGTGCACATTTTATGGTATAAATATTTTGGTTTGCCTCCTCCTCTCCAGCCCACGGGCTCCAGCACGGGAACCACAACAGCAGCCCTCCTCACAGCCGTCTGGCAAGCGGCTGATCCCCGTGGGATCCCATGTGTGCCACAACAACAAAAACCCACACACACTGACCTGGTGGCTGGGGCAGAACCCCCCAGCTCTGCACTGCTCCTCTGCCTGCCAACACCCACCTGCCTCCCTGGCACTGCCATGGAGGGGAGAGGCTTCTGGCAGAGTGGAGAAGGGGCTTTCAGCTGCTGGGAGCGGTTGCCACGTTTAGGACCAAGGAGATGCCAGGCTGCCTCTCGTGGAGCTGTGTGGTACCTTTTGCTGCTGTTATCTCCCATGATAGGAAAGAGCTGACTCTGATTCCTTTCCTGTTAACAGCCCAAAATCATAGAATGAATCACACGGTGGTTTGGGTTCGAAAAGACCTTAAAGATGATCTCATTCAAACCCCTCTGCCATGGGCAGGGTCACCTTCCATTGGACCAGGTTGCTCCAAGCCTCATCCACCCTGGCCTTGAACGCTTCCAGGGTTAGGGTGTCCACAACTTCTCTGGGCAACCTGTTCTAGTGCTTCGTCATCATCACAGTAAAGAATTTTTTTCCTAATATCTAATCTCTAAAAACTAATGCTCGCTCTGAAATTCAAACGATGGCTGCAATGCAACGGGGAATCTGTCCACCCTGTCACAACACTCCCAACAGGACCCCTTTCATCATCAGGAGAGCATCTCCCTGGGATGCATCCACACTGCTGTGGGTCCTGTCCTTACCCCACACATCTGCCAGCCCACCACAAGTCACGAGCCTCCCCATTTTCCAATCTCTTCCTCTTTTCCTCCCTCCCTGGTGCTGTGAGAAAAGCTCTCAGCCACGAGCTGTTCCCTGCCATGGCTGGTGCAGGAGCTGCACTGTGATGTAGGAGCACAGAGGGAAGAAGGGGGTGTATCTCCTTTAACTATCAGAGGCCTCGTGGCCTTTTCTTACCATTGTTGAGTACAAAGAGGACTGAGCTGCCACCTCCCACAGGTGAAAGGGGAGCACTGTGATTCAGCCCAGGTGACAGCCCCAAAACGTCCTCCAAAGGACTTGGGAAAATGAGGTAGGAATTTGGTGGTGTGAGAATGTATTCATTTGATTAAAATGGAGAGAAGAGAAAATCAGTCAGCTGCTTTCTTACCCGTGTCCTCTTGGAACGAGTACAAGAGAGGGAAAGAGAATTTGTCTAATAAAGGTGTTAAAAGAAATTATTCACCGGGGTATACTGCATGGCTTTTAATCTTGAGAAGTGAGATTGAGTCCTGCCAGCCTCAGCCCTGCTTTGGTTGTGACTGCAGCTGACCAGAGCCAGTCCTTCACCCTGCTCCATCAGCATAGCAGGTGCCTGGGGAGAGACCAGGAGCAGCTCAAGGAGCTGCTGGTTTGCCTCCAGACATCCAGAGCAAGACAATTCTAACCTGCAAGGCTCGCTCAGACACTGCCTCCCTGTGTGTGCACTCCAGAGCTACACACCCAAGGCAAAACCTGAGCTTGTGATCTGCACTTACCTGGGCAAACATTTGTTTTGTGCTCCAACAGCAAGGTGAGCTCGCTATTCCCCTGTGTAAACAGCCACTCTCCAGGCATAAGCACTTCTGAGCTGTGCTGCCCTCCCCTCTTGAAACAGCCACTTTCTAGGTGAAATCTGCTGCATTTTTCTGTGTCAACAGAGTCGGTGCTTCAGGCTGTCCTGGACTCCTCTGAAATGTCTCTTGTCTTGGATGGGACAGCCCAAGGAAGTTTGTTTATTTATCTGTTTGTAGTTGCACTCTGCTCGTTGTGCCATCCCAGCAGAAGGGGCTGCAAGGCAGGAGTAGAAAGAAAGGGGGATCAACAGCACAGACACAAAAGAATAAGGGGTAAAATACATTGTGTGTTTATCCTCTGAGGTTAATGTGATAACTGCCTTGAAAGAGGAAGGC
Organism: Pyrocephalus nanus; assembly: GCA_038380795.1. Classification (NCBI taxonomy): domain Eukaryota; kingdom Metazoa; phylum Chordata; class Aves; order Passeriformes; family Tyrannidae; genus Pyrocephalus; species Pyrocephalus nanus. Next base: position 18,081,103 of record CM076274.1, on the reverse strand, counting down.
AAAGAAGGGAATAAAGCAGTCTCACCTCTCTGGTCTTGGTGCTGGTGGCTCTGTGGGACATGGTGACCAAAGCAGGAACATGCAGGGAGGGGGATAACACAAAAACAGCCAAGAGTTAAACAGCCTTGATGAATTATGAGTGTGATGGGACCCCAGAAGAGAGAAAGAGCTCCAGGGGAGATGTTACAACGCCATTCCCACCAGTCAAGGGGGACTGGTTAGACCCTCAAGAAAATCCTTCAGCATCAACAGATGGTGGCATCACACAAGTTCCCAGATGATGTTGTTTTCCCTGGAAAACATTTCTGTCATGGCTTTTCCCCTCGGTTTTAGGTTCCTGTCAGGGTATGTTTGATGACGTGGGGGTGAGCCCACTCTGGATGCTCATTTGGATTACTCAGCTATTCTGAGCTGCCTGCAATGGTCTGGGACAGGACTGATGTCCCATATCTCTTCTGTTTATGCTTCTGTTGAGATGTAAATTCACAAGGCATTGAAATGAGCCCCCCTAAAAGACCCAGGCTGGGAAAGAGAAAGCTCCTATAGCACCTAACTCACCCTATAGGATGGGGTCACTGTCTCCTCTCTACAGTTAGGGAAGCCAAGGCAGGAAAAGTGAACTTATTTGCCCAGAGTCACTCATCAGAAGGCTATCCACACTCAAGAAGGTTAAAAAGAGCAGCGAAGGACACCTGAGTGAGCTGGTGAACAGAGGACACATGGAATAAAAGCAGTGTAGAAGAACAGAGCCTTGCTCAGCCTTGATAAAGCAAACTGGCAGTGATGGGATTTTTTTCCCTCTATAAATACATCTGGAGGCCAAACACCAGAGAGGGGGGGAAAGCTATTTAAGCTGAAGGACGATAGCAGCACAAGAAAACATCCATATTAATGTCTGAGGAAGTAAAAGAGCAAGTTACAGGGACGAGGAAGGGAGGAATGAACGGCCTGAAGGAAAGACAGAAGAGATCCAGGTGGGACAAACTCCAAAGCTACCAGGTAGGTGCCAAGCAGGAGCTGCCTCTCCCAGAGGAGGATTCATGTAGTAGTGATGCCCTTGCAGAGTCCAGAGGCTTCCTGCCTGACAAGGTTAAATAGAGAGGCAGAATTAGACAACTTTTGGCACCAGATGGGAGGTGGGGCTGGATGGGAGGGCAGGAGCAGGGTTATGGAGGAGCATCTCTGAGAGGCAGAGAGGTGCAGTGCAGGGCCTGAGCAGGGAAGGAGCTGACTGCCATCCTGCTCCCCAGCATGAGCAGCAGGAAAACACGTGCCTGGGCCCACAGGAGAAGCTGATGCCTCCTGACCTCACTCCCCCAGGCTTTCCATACACACTGACAGGTGCTGGGAAGAGCCAAGATGTCCCTGGCTTGTGGGTGGGACAGCAAGGGGTACAGATCCCCCCAAATATCACCAGCCAGCAGAGCATCCTCAGCACATCCCCTGTGCTCTGCTGTTCTCTTGGCTCAGAAGCAGAGCCAGACATTGCTTTCTCATACCTCCCCCTCCCAGGAGCAAGCTGAGATTTCCATAACAGTTAAAAACAAGCCTTTGTTATTAGCCCTGTGAATTATTTATCCTATCATAATTAATGCAGGACCGTTAACGACCACGGCAGAGCTCCCCAGCTCGCCTGTCTGCAAACACCACTCCACCTCTGCTCACCAGCCCGGCATTAAATATGCATCGGGGCTGATAAATGGCTCCATCACGCTGATCACCGCCGGGCTGTCGAACAAAGCGCTCTGAGCACCGACACTTCCCCGGGGAAGGGCTGTGCAAACCGCGGCTGGCTGGGGAGGGAGGCAGCTCCCAGCAGCACAGGCTCACTCCCCTCTCGCAGCACATCCCGTCCCCTGCTCTTCCCACTCAGCAGAGACACCTTCCTGGAGGTGGTCTGGGAGACAAATCAGTCCCCTCAGGCTCTGGATTCATGCCTTGCACTCTCTGTTTTCAGGTCAGGTTTGGAGAGGATGAACCACCCCTCAAACCCTCCTTGCTTTTCAGCCCTGTTAGGTTTGCAGAGGCACCAGCTGGGGTGCAGGGCTCCAGGGCAGTGACCTCGAGACACTGGCATGTTCTGGGAAGGTGCCCAAGCCTCCAGTGGACAACAGGAACTGCAGACTTCCCCAACTTTCCCAGCTTTGGCAGTGAAGGACACACAGGCACCTCCCTTTATCTCCCCCAAGCATCTCCATAAACACTCCATGGCGAGGATTTTGGTACCCCATTCCCCCATCCCTTGTCACAGGGGACTTAGGTGCTCTTGGAGCAGCATCAATTCACCATTTCTCACCCTCCTAGCCATCTACAGGGAGATGGAGTGAATCCCACCCCTGCAGAGCACAGCACACTGTCACTTGTCCCCATCCATGTCCAGTCCCTTGTCCAGCAGGGAGGCTCCAGGACTGGAGGCTCCCAGTGTTCTGTTGTGGAGAAGATGACTGAGAAAGGAGCCTGCAGAGCCAGAGAAGATGCCCCTAACCCAGCCCCTGGAGGAGGATGCCCACTCTTCCTGAGCCTCCCAGGACCATAAAGAGAAGGGGTGGACTTCCATTGCCTTCAGTAGTTTTGTAGGGTTTAATCAAATGCCCAGAGAGAAGGAGGGAGAGGGGGGAGCAGCTTGCCTAATTAATAAAACAAGAGGAAATTAACAGCTGCTACAAAGCTGCTGAACATTTCTGCTCCTTTCTCACACCAGCCCTTAAGAAGTAAAGCAGTTTCAGAGTATGAGGCTTTCTCAGACTCAGAAGGCTTTTAGGCAGAGAGCCGTGCTGGGAACCTGAAGAACAGGATCCCTTAAGGACGGGTATCACAGAGTGCCTCAGGAACTCTGTAACAAGCTCACTGGTCGTTAAACTGGTGAGAACCAAAACAACACAGCCAAACCCAGGCTTAATGCAACAAGTCAACCTGCCAGGGATCAACACCTGGAAGCTGTTACTCCTTACCCAAAATCCCCTCCCATTAACATCCCTCTGTCAGGCTGCGTCCTCCAGGACACACTTGTACTTCAGCACCTCAATGCTGCTCGTTCTACACCTTTTTTCTTTCCCAAAACTGCCACTCCTGGTTGGCAGAAGGAAAAAAAAAAAAAAAAAAAAAAAAAAAAAAAAAAAAAAAAGGAGAGAAAATCTGGTCTCAGTAAGGGCTAAGTTTGATTTAAATGTGGAATATGGGTATAGAGCACATAAACTTGAACAGAAGACCTGGAGAGCAGCAATTATATGGCCTGGCTCCGTGACATTTCTCCAAGCAGCCTTTCCCTGGCTAAGCTGGTGCCTGACAAAGGTTTATTTCAAAACAATGCAATGATCTGCCTCTGACATGGAGGTCTGAACCCAGTAGCTGTGACTGGGCCTGCTGGAGCTGCTCCCATCCCACCACTCAGGGGGTTTAAAACAAGGAGAGGAAAAAAAAGCAGCATTAAGAAGGCATTGTCTGGGCTAATCCTGGCCCAGCAGCGAAAGTGCACTTAACATGACCCTTCCCTAAGCTTCGTCTCTCCCGTTTGACGTTTCTCTTATTCCAGGATCTTTCTGGCTGCAACATCTATTTCTCTGTCAACAGCCCTCAGTGCATCTCCCTTGCTATCTTTAGTCTCGGTTTATTGATCCCTCATTCCTATCTATCCATCTAATTCTTTTGTGCTTCTTTCTGCCTGTCACTCGATTTACTGCAGCACACCTGTCCTGTTTTACAATGTGTAGCTTCATGTCAGCCCCTTTTTTCGGCGTTTCCCCTTCCCTGGTGAGGAGGGACACCAGGCAGGGGCTGGGAGATGAGCAGCCTGCCTTCTGCCGAGAAGAAACCCTTTTTTTTGCAGGGCTGGAGCACCCCCTGGGCTGCGCCTGGGAGGGAGTTAAATAAAAACCGGGCAGCAGCCACCGGAGCTGTGATGCCGGACCTTCTGCCCTGCAGCTCCTGCTGTGACACACCTTATCGCAGGAGATTAGTCACAACCTCGCTCCTGACGCTGCCTCTGAATCCAAAACACCGGCCGTACCCTTGCAGATAAGGGCATCTGTGTCAGCGGCATCAGCTCCCCACGCCCTGCTGGATCAGGGCAGAGCGAGGAACAGGGAAAGGCAGATGAATGGAGGGAAAAAAAAAAAAAAAAAAAAAGACCGAGAAAAGAGGGAGGATGAAGGTGTGCCCTCAGAGCTGCTCTTGTTTTGTTTTCACCTTTCATGTCTCTTGAGGTGAACCGGGGAAAAGAGAGGCCAAGAACAAAGCCCTATCACTTACTCTGGCTCGTTAACTCATTATCCTTAATGTGTGCCATGCTGTGGCAGGCAGAGCAAGGTGAAGGAGAAGGATTTTTCTGTCTCAGAGCAGGGAAATGAAGTCCCTCCCTAAGCAGCAGACAGCCACTCTCACAGGGTTTAAGCTGATGGATGCCCTGATTGCCCCCCTCCAAATCCTCCCCAGGGCTGGGCAGGGCTGAAACCCTCACAAAGCATCTGGCCCAGATATTCCTGATTTTCTGTGGGACCAAGGCACACTGGAGGCCCCTTCTGTGGACATCACCAAGCCCATGTCTACTGTGCACAGGGCGTATCGAGAGTGACACTCAAAACCGCTGGGACATCCATCTGTCACGAAGGTTGGCAGCTGGAATCTCTTACCTTCTGCTGAGGAACGGGGCTGGGAGCATTAACACAGGCTCAGACTCATCAGCAGTCACCACAGCGACGTGTGGGGAGCAAGGTGGGGATGGAACCCAGGCCCTGGGCAGAAGGTGGGGCTGGATCCTCAGCAAGTGTTCCTTGTGTTCTGTAACAGCTTCCCTGAGGATGGGTGGTAACTGTACAGCAGCCTGCCCTCCAGGCAAAGCTAGGCAGGGACATAAACAGAGTGTGGGCTCACCTGGAAATCCAGAAGAAAGGCCAGCACTTCTTCTGAGACTCAGAAAACACCAGGGAATGCCCAAACCCTGAACCCACCAAGGAGTGTGACTTGACTGCTCCCAGGAGCACGGATAAAGGCTGAAGGGGGAACATGCAGCTCCATGAAAATATGGCCAAGGGAACTGCCAAACCTGACAGCCCTCTGTGGAGTGGGGGCAGATAAACATCGTGGCAGTTATTTCTAGGAAAATTTCGGGGGTTCCACTGAACACTGTCCTGCAGGATGGCATCCAGAGCACTGCAGATGCATCCTGAGTCACAAAGGACTCGTGCAGTAGAAATCCTGGGGCTAAACCTCATGGCCCATAGCGGCTCAGGGACAGAAATCCTCCATTTCTCTGCCTGAGCTACCACATTCCCCCTGCTTGGGCAACCAACAAGCAAACACTGATGCAAAGAGACCATGTTTTGCCCTTCTGTCACAAATGAGAGAGATGAGGGAAAAAGCACCAGAGGGATGTTCCACCCAGGCTTCAGCAGGCTACAAAGCAATGGGCACTTCCAGCACCTCCAGCAGGAGTCAGGCTGTGACCAGATTTTCTCTTCTCATATCTCCTTGCTCCATCTCCATCAGCAGAGCTGGCCAAGAGGAGCCAGATCCTGCCACGCTCAAGTACAGGCTCTCCTCCTCATCAGCCACCAAGCAGCTCACTGTTGCACTTTTCCCACTGTGAGCTTGTTGGCACCTCCAATGCTGCTGTGTGCTGGAGTGGAAGAGCTCTACAGCCCTCAGGACATGAGTCTCACTTTCCCAGACATCTCACCTTCACTGGAATGGTCCCAGCAGCTCTTCCCTCTCCTCTCTCCAAGCTCAGACTGTGCTAAATGCCAACGTTGTCACAGGTAACCTCCAGCTTTCCTGTACAAACACAGCCCCCCACAGGGTGGGGAAATCCTTTCAGGGCTCCCCAAAAATGCCAGTGCTTGTCTGACCCACCTGCTGCAGCAGCCTTAAATCTCAGCAGTGCAGAACCAGAACCAGGAGCACAGAAATCTGTGGCTTTACAACAGGCCGCAGGAGAAAACTGGGATGAGAATTGGAACAGAGGAAGGAGGCAGGGACACTTGCCCCATGCTCCAAGCCTCCACCAAGTTGTGGTTTCAGGGACTTCTCAGGCTGGCTTGTTTGGTTGAAAAGATGTTCCAACATGGGCCATGGCTGGTTTGTGACCATCAGAAGACGTGGGGACATCCTTCAGGGACAGGATGTTTGTAGGGATCCAGATGCTCATCCACCCTGCAGAAGGAAGGGGAGGGGAAGGGAAGGGAGGAGAGGAGAGGGGAGGGGAAGGGAGGGAAGTTAATCAGCCTTAATTAGGCTCATCAAATATTCATCTGGTAATTTCTCTGAATTTACAGAGAACATTAGCAACATCAATACAATTCATTGGCTCTTTGAAGATCTGCAGCATGAAGCTGAGACACTCCAAAAAGAGAGAACAAGCTGGGAAGGAAGGCCCTGGGGTTTAAGCAGGCAGGGAAGTACCATGGGGATGGGAGGCCCCAGGCTTTGACATTTGCTCCATCAGGACCTGTGGAGGTGCTGAGATCAGCTCAGGGCCCTCCAGCTGACATGACAGCCCCCTCCTCTGCGTTCCAGCTGCGACTGAGGCTGGAGAATGGAAAAGGCAAAACATCCAAGTGCTCCCAGCACACAGGTCCATCAGCCTGAGTTCTCCCAGAAAGCACCAGCATCACACTTTGTGTCTGACAGAAAGTAATCAAGCCAAAGCCAGCTTACAGGGAACCTTTGCCATTGCTCTGCAGTAGAAAGATTTCCATAAACTGCTGGTTTGGTTGGTTGGTTGCTTGTTTTTTTTTTTTTTTTCCATGAGACATTTGCTCTCAATTTGTCTTTCACTAAAGGTCATTCCTGAAGACAGCAGCCCACTGGCACCCATCAGTCAGAGGCTCTGACAAGCCAAGGGATCTGTCAGACCACGTTTTGCCTCAGGGTTTCACGTTCAACATTTTTCTGTTTTCCTAATGGAGTTTTCCCTCCAAGGCCAGCACACCACCAGGAACCAGGGAGCACCAGCACAAGGGTCGAACTTGGCACGGGAGAGCTCTTACCAGTCCGTGTTGATGCCAGGGACATGCAGGAAATCTCCAAGCAGACATTATCGAGGTAGCAGGATACAGTCCCAAATTCAGGAGCGTCCAGATGTGCAGGGATCACAGGGGGTTGAAGGGGAGTGAGATTCCCTAGAAGAGTCTGATAAATAAATGATTTAAAGGCTGAGGGAGGGTGAACCACCAAAGGCCCCAGAAAAAGCTGCAGAGGCAGCTTCGGGCGCAGGTGATGGGCACATCACACACACATCACATGGATGGCAATGCAAGCTTGGGAGCTGAGCAAAACCCCCCTCAGGGGTGACAGAAGCATCAGACAAGGAGCTGTCACGTGGATGTGCAAGGTAACAGGTTTAGTCAAGTTGAAGAAAGAGGTAAGTGTAAAGCCTGCTGGAAAACGCATAAAAACAGCCCCGAGTGGACTCCAAGAGGAGGAAACCCCCATGGTGAGGGGCTCAGTGCTCCTGGCAAAGAGCTGAGGAGGGTGATGGCTCCTTACCCACACTGCCTGCACCCTGAGGCACCCCAGGAGAGCCCAGCACCAGGGGGAATACGGGCTCTGACTTGCAGAGCAGCTTTAACTGCAGCAGCTGATGGCATTTGTTAGGTATTGATTGCACAATCGATGGGCTGTCAGTGTTAGCAGCGTTTTAACTGGACTAATAATAAAAACAACTGTTCATTGCATTTTTGGTTATATTGTTAAAATTTTTAATTAGGCAAACAATGCGTTCTGGGGCCTGGCACGAGAAGGTGTGTTTGGGTTTTAGTAGGTAACACCCTCCAGCTCAGCTGACACATCCCTGTCCTGCCCTGCCTCCTAGGTGGATGGGATACAGGGAACTGCCGCCCCTGGTAGCTCAACACCACCCCTTTCACAGAGACCTGGTCAGAGCTAACACCTCTCAGCTCTCCACCTGCATCTGCCCACAGCACGAAGGTGGGTCTGGGCAGGGCTGGAAGGATGCTGTGGGGCTGAGAGAGCCCCCAGGATCATCTGCCCTCAGGCAAGAGCTCAGCCCCACACCAACCTCGAGCAAGAGGGTCTAGCCCTGTTCTCTTCACCTCCTCCAGCCTCCCCCAGGACACTTCTGGGGGCAGATAGAACAGACACCATTCTGAAGACTTGCCTGGGCCTGACACCCCCCCAAATTCTGCCCCAGTGTGGGGCTGCTCAGACCTGGCAAAACCCCTCTGTGTGCCTGTGCCAGCTGCACCTTCTCAGTGCAGAGGCTTTGCCCACCGTGAAAACCAGGTGGAGGGATACAGAGAAGTTTGGCCACCTGGCAGAGAGCTGGATAGCCCCAGATCCCTCATCTTAAGAAGGGACACTTTGCCCAGCTTCCCCCAGCACCCCAAATAAGCCAAGCTCCATCTCCTTTGTGTGCTCCCCCTGCAACTCCCTCTCAGCCCCTATCCCTGTGTCTGGCAGCATCTCAGTCCTCCCAGGGGCAGGAAACAGCCTGTCCTTACAGCCCACCCAGGGTAACATTTCCCCACAACAGGCTCACTTTTAATTTGCTTACCCAAGCAATAGAGCAGAAATGAGAAATGGCAGCTAATTAAAAGTATTGATTCCTGTGGCATTCAAGACTACCCGGACCGAGCCACAGGGGGAAAGGGGGATGAGGAGCCTGGAAGAACAGGGGACAGCAAGGCTGCAGTGCTGCAGGCAGGTGTCTGCAGCAAATAACAACTGCTCCAACCGCCCTGCTTGTACCACACACCGTCCCTAAGACACCGGTTCTTCTCTTCACCAGAAAAACCTCCAAGATGCCCATTACATCAGCTCCATGTGAACCCTCGTTCGACATGCCCCTTTTTCTTTTTAAGACCAGCTGATGTCAGGCAGACAAAGCCTCTGAAACGGGGGAAAAGCACAGTAGGGATGTGTTTCTGCAGCGCTGGCACGGCGCACTCAAAGGTTACCGCTCGCAGAGCCCTCTGACCTTCACATCTGCAAAGCCACACGCAAACACACACAGAAGAGGCTGTCTTTGTGACTCAGGTACACACAGGACTCAGAGGGTGCCTGGGGCCAGCAAATCCTGACAACTTCCAGCTCATCTGCTCTGCACACACCGCAGAACCCTCCCTGCCACGAGATGGTTTGTAAAGCCAGAGTCGGCGTCCATCGCTGCCTGTCCGTGGGGATGGGAGATGGAGGCCACCAGCAGGGTCTCAGCTCTCTGCCGTGGCCAGCTTTCTCTCAGCAGAGACACACAGTTCATGGGAATGTATTCAAGCTGAAAGGCAGCAGGTTTAGATTTGATATGAGGCAGAAATTCTTCCTGCGAGGGTGGTGAGGCACTGGCACCAGAGGAGTTGTGGATGCCCCATCCCTGGAAGTGTTCAGGGCCATTGGGGATGAAGCTCTGAGCAACCTGGCCTAGTGAAAGGCATCCCTGTGCATGGCAGGGGGTTAGAACTAAATAATTTTTAAGGTGCCTCCCAACCCAGGCCATTCTGTGATTCTAGATAGGCGAGGAAGATGCTCATGACAAGAAAGGAGCTGGAGTTGCCTCTGCCTGCCCAGTGTGGGTCTGTCTGGAGGGGATGGTGGCAGCTGTACCCTCACTTCTCAACAGGGGTAGAAACTTTGTGTCTCAAGAGATGAGCCAAGTGAAGAGTGTGTAGACAGAGCTGTGAACAGACTCAGGAGCACCCACAGCCACCCACAAGGGGAGAAACTGCCACTCTCTTGCTCTGCACTCCCCATGCCACCATCTCCCCACCCCTCTGTCTTGTAGAGCCACCAACAGCTGTCCTCAAGGGATCAGAAAAGGGCCAGAAATTGTGCCTGAAAGCTTGCTCTTCATCCCTCTGACCTCACACACCAAGCAAACAACACCACGACCTAGAGTACGAAGGGTACCCACCTGCAGCATCCCCTTCTGAGGACTCAGAAGCAAGGAGGAACCTGCAGGAAATTACTTTTGCTCTGAATATGCTCCAAAACCCTCACAGAGAAGGGCCAGAGTACCTTCAAAATTTCTTTCTTTCAAAACTGCCCTGTCAGCTTCCTCAGCAAGGTTTGCACCCACCTCATGGGAGGATCTTCACCCTCTGCCTGGTGTGTTATCAGGGCTTCTCCTGAGCTCCAGGAGGGACTTCAGACACACACTTGGGCTCCTTTTTCTCACTTCTCCCAGCCTATCCTGTTTCCCCCAGAGAGCAGCCTGCTCTGCCCAAGCTCTTCAGGCCATCCTGCCTTGCCAAGCAGGCAATTCTTCCTGAAGCACAGCCAGGCACAGAGAGGGCCAGTGATCACTTCACCAGCACAGCCCTGCCACCATCCCACACCACACACGGGGATCACAGCACTGCAGGGGATCAAAGGTCCTGCTGCAAAGGCAGGTAATCCATCCAGGCAAGCAGGCAAAGGGATTCACTCTCTGTAAAAGACTTTATCTGGCTCCAAGAGGGATAAACCTGAATCCTCTACTGTATTTCCCCTCCATCTCTGGTCCAGAAGATGTAATGTGACACGTGGCCAGGACCAAAAGGCAATGCTCAGGAACAGTTCCAGCAGAAACGTGTCACTTGGGGCAGGGAGGGTACAAAGATGACTGAAGTCAGAGAGGAAGGAGAGGGAAGAAGACCTGCAGTCTACAAACACCCCTCCTTGCAGACCCCAAACCATCTGCATGGGGGAACCAGCTCAGACCTGCAACCCTGCCTGGCTCCCACCCCCTGCTCTGCCCAGGCACAGCTTGTCTGAACTCTGCTCTCCCAGCAGTGGGAAGGGTCTGCTGGGCTCTCCCAAACCCCACCTTGCACCAGCTGAGTTACTGAACACCCTCTCAGCTTGAGCCTTTCCCCTGTGGACCACCAGCCCAGGGATCAGGGGGAGAAAAGGTGTTGGGAAGGCACCCAGGACCTTCCATCCAGCCCTCCAAGGGCTTCACCTCCTGCTCACCATCACCCTGAGCTGCTGTCATGGCAACATAGGCTTGGATTCAGGAACCCAGGTACTTCTGCCTGTTTAACCCAAGAGGAGGCAGCACCAGGAAAGAAGGGGAGCTCACAGACAGGCTGGCCTGGACCTGCATGGCATGCAGATCTGCAGCCTCCTGCCACCCACAAGAGGGGTGCATTCATCCAGTTTGGTTCTGCCCCTCGGGGATGGGAAATGTGCTCATGGGGATGGTGATTTGGCCCCCACACCACGCTGAGGCCCCACAGAAAGACAGGGGGATAGAGGGCTTTGGCTGCACAGCACAAAACTGGGACCCAGCACCCACCAGCCTGGATGGGGTGCTGGGTGCTCAGCACCAACCTTCCCCTCCAAAGGGCAGATCACACCTCATAAAAGGTCTTCAGATGCTCATCAGGGGCTGCAAAGAAAACACACATTGCCCAGCCCCACCACACCCCCTGTGGCAGCAGCTCCTGTGTGGGTGGGTGGGGGCTGCAGCCCTTTCCCAGGAGCAGCCCCAGGACACGGCACATCCACCGTCACCCGTGGACCACGAGGTTCTGAGCACAGAACCTTTTCTTTGGAGCCCCACTCAGACCTGCAGGAGAAGCAGGCAGTGCTTTGATTTCAGAGCTGTTGAATCCAAATGAGCACGAACAAGCCATTCCCCCTCCAGGAGACAGCTGCATGGGAGGCTGGTGACCTTCTACACCACCTCCTCATCCCAGCCCCTGGAGAGCGGGTGGAATCTCGCTTGCAGCAGCCCTCTGCATGCAGTGCCTCACTCCTGGGAGGGCAGCACCAGCACCACTCGCTGTCCTCGGATCCCCTGGGTGCAGAGGAGGCAGGAGCTGGGGGAGGAAAAGCCACCTAGGGAGTTCTCAAAGAGGCCCATGCTGGAGAGCTTGGAGTTGCCTCCAAACTTTCCTGATTTTCAAGAGACTCTGGTCCAGATGGGCCACAGGAGAGACACAAGACAGAGCAAGACTGGACAGCCAGACCCCTTCTCATCAGCACAGAGCAACTATCCCAGAGCCACAGCACTGTGGGGCAGACCAGCAGCACCAAGAGCAGCTGTGCTGCTGCTCCTGCCACGGCACACACCAGAACCACAGGCACCTGGGCTCCTGGTGAGCCACGGGCCAACCATCCCCACAGCCCCTGGGCTTCACACCTTTCCCCCAGCACTGCACACACCTCAGCAGATCTCACCTGGCTGAGCCTGCTGTGCTGCAGGACTTCAGGCTTCGTGCCAGATCTCGGGCTCAAAGCCCCTCTGAAATCCCAAAATCCTCTGGTCCAACCTCACACAAACCTTGCTGGCAGCTTGCTGGCCTAACTTCCCTCTGGAGAATGGGCAAATCCTGCAGTGTCCACAGCCTAAGAGGAGGTTATTTTGGGGCTTGCTCACTACCACCAAAATGGGCTGTTCATGAACACCTTGATAAAAACAAAAAGCAGGCTTCTGGGAGGCAGGAGTTACCACTGCTGTGTCCTGGTGAGTGCTATCCATTTTCCCCAGCTGTGAAATGGGCACTTGCACTTCCCAGAGGTCGATGAGAGAGCTTTTTCTGGGTATCATCCAGGGATGATTATTTCATTCCTAGAAACGATGCTCAGAGGTGAGAGAAGCCCAGTATCACACCACACATTTATGGCTGATTCACCTGAGCATCCCAGTTCTTTTTTTCAGAGCTCTGGTAGAAGCAGGAGAGGCCTGAAGATGCACCCTTTGGTAGCAGAAAGCATCTGCTGCAGAAGTCAGGGGGCTTCAAGGGCTCTGGGTGGGTGGCTGGCTGCCTGGTGGAGCACACACATCTCCCCCTGCTATGACCTCTCTGAATTTCAATATATTTGCTCCAAATTTGACGCCTCCCATCCACAACCCACAGCTGAGAAAGCTTCTGTTGTACAGGGGATTATTTTTGGCAATGGGAGAGATCTAAAAGAAGGAAACAATTAATAACATAAAGACAAAGCAGTGCAGTGCATTGTGGTGGGAAAGTCACTGCAGGGCACTGAGCAGACCCTTCCAGAGGGCACCCCTGGGTTTTCCTTCTGGATTGCAACCCCGAGGAGCAGCCTTTGGCAACCCTCTGCTCCCCATCTCCAGGATGGAGGAAAGGTAAAGCCACCTGTGAAATGGGCAGCAGCCAAAGCTGTGTCTGCTGAGCCCCGTGTCCGCTCTGCCGGGAATTCAGGCAGCCTGCAAGTGCAGCTGTGCCATTGTGTGCTTCCCTCCAACATCTGCCCGCCCCGCTCACCGAAAAAAATCACGGAGCTGCTGCTAATTTCATTAGCAGGCCCGTCAAGCGGTTCATCAATCCACGATTTCCTGGCTTGCCGCCTTGAGGAAACAAGCGGGATCTGCTCTGAATTCACAAAGCCATCCCCTGGGGTCATTTGTCTGAAGGCTTAAAATTTCCCGAGTGCATTATTATCTCGGATTAAAGCCGAGGGGGAGGGAGGGGGCTTGATTCTTTTTTCTCCCCGTCCGCAGGAATAAGCCAGACAGCCCAAAGCTGCCAGCGGCTCCCGACCCGGGCAGAAGCACAAGGATCCGCTGTCTCCCGGCCAGCCCCGCAAATGAGGCAAAGCCCACGGAACGGGGCGCGGGTCCGGGTGGAAGAAGCTTCGGGGAAAACTTGGGGTGGTGTTGGCGAAGGCTGCGACCCCGCAGCCCGCACTCTGAGAGTGCCCCGCACCAAAGTCCCCCCTGCCCGCACAGAGGGTCCTGCACGGAGAGAACCCCCCGCCCGCCCACCCGGAGGGTCCCGCACAGAGGGTCCCGCTGCACACCCGGAGGGTCCCGCACAGAGGATCCCGCTGCACACCCGGAGGGTCCCGCACAGAGGGTCCTTCGCCTGCCCGGAGGGTCCCGCACAGCCAGAGGGTCACGCACAGAGAGTCCCCCCCACCCACAGGGAGGACTCCGCACAGGGGGTCTCGTCCGGAGGATCCCGAAAGGAGGATCCCACCCGGAGGGTCCCGCACACCCCGAGGGTCCCGCACACCCGGAGGGTCCCGCACACCCGGAGAGTCCCGCACAGGGGATCCCACCGGGACGGTCCCGCATATGCGGAGGACCCCGCACATCCCGGGGGTCCCGCACATCCCGAGGGTCCCGCGGGTCCCGCACATCCCGAGGGTCCCGCACGCCCCGAGGGTCCCGCACATCCCGAGGGTCCCGCACGACCGCGGCTGTTCCGCGGCCCACAGCGCTCTCTGCCGGCCGCTCCCGCCTCTGCGCCCGCAGCGCTGGGCCGGGGGTGCGGGGGGGTCCTGGGGGGCTCCGCAAAGAGCCATCGGCAAATTCAGGGGCGATAACTCACCGGGAAGGGGGAAGCTGCGGGCCAGGGCTCGTGCCGCTGTAGGGGAAAAGCAGGGCTGAAACCACCCCGGCTTCAACGAAGAGCATCTTGGTAATAAATGTAAAGAAAAAAAGAAAAAAAGAAAAAAAAACCCCAAACCCAGAAAATCTGCAATTTAATTTAGAGATGACCAAAAAAAAAAAAAAACAAACCTTCTTATCTTACCCCAAATTCTAATTTTGATGACATAATTGTTCCTACCCCACCAATCCCCAAAAAGCAAAGCCATTCTTTTTAAATGGAAAATGTTCATATGAAATGAAGAGAGGCAGTCTCACACTGGAGGCAAAAGAAAGGACAAAGGAAATAACCTGTTTTCCAGCTTTCTAAGTTGATGCTTCCCTGTGTGTCATCCCGTTATTTTGGCCAAACTCTCAGCTCGATTTGACCCGGCACATGAATTCCCTTCTCCACCAAACATTCTCCTCTTGGAAACCACCCCACATGGATGGCCCACATGCCAACACATGGGTCAGCAGCCAGAAAAGAGGTTGCATCCTCCAGTCCCGGTACCCTGAGGCATGGGTGGCACTGCTGCTTGTGCTGAAGTCACTGCTGCTTGCAGGTTTTGGGGGCTGTTCCTGCACCTCACCCCTCACCATCAAGCTGCTCACCCCGTGGAGCCCACAGGGCTGCAGGAGGGGCTTTGCTGGCACAGACAGTGGTGCCACGTTTCCACCCTCACACGTGTCCCCGTGGCTCTGCCACTCATTTCGCCTCCCGGAGGCAACCGGCGTGCAGAGCCCCAAAACTCCCACTGAGTACAAGAAAACCTCCTGCCTAAGAAAATAAATGTGTTCTGTGCTCTCTCTGAGCTACCCACAGCAAAGCAAATACGGGCACAGTTGGCTCCCACCACAGCTTTGTTCCTTAAAAACATTTCAGTCAAACCCTTCCTGGCACATCTGGCTGTCATCAGACAGAGGGGAAAGACAGTCCTTGTCCTCCTCCTGCATCAGGAGGCAGCAGCTGCAGGCCCTGCCAGCTCAGTGTCCAGCCTCAGCATGGGTGGTGATGATCTGGGCAGTGACAGTGACCCAGGAATCCTCTCCTTTTGCAGACACAGGAGGTGCAGTCCAGCCAGCCTCAGCTGAGTTTTGGTATCTGGAAAGTAAAGAGTCTCTCGGTGCAGACTGGGCGTTCACAGGCACTCAGTGGGGATTAATTACCAAAAACGAATTATAAAGGCTGAACACAAAAATCATTTGTAAATATCTGGCCTGTGTTTTGGTCTCTCTCATCCAGATACCCCTCCCTGCCAGGTTCATGTCCCACCTTCCATTAAGGCAAACACGAGCAAGGAGGTGTGATGGGCACAGACCTTTTGCAGGAGCTGGAAGGAAATGTCAGCTGTGGCATTAACCATTCTCCTCTTTTTAGTGACCCAAGTCCAAGGTCTCAGATTAAGGCAACAAAAAAAAGGGACAGGACAGAGGCAGTGCCCGGACAATCCCCTGATTTGGAGCCATCTCAGGAGCTGCCATCAAGGCAGTGGGAGCAGCAATACTAAAGACCTGAGAGAAGCCCTTGGCAAGGCAGCCACAGGATCTGCCTTGTGAAACAGCAAACAGTCTCAGTGCAAGGCAGACATCACCCAGATCACCCCTGCTCCCCCTCAGTGCATCCCACCAGCTGAAGCTTTCTCCTCGTCCTCAAGCAGGCTGTCTGAGCTATCAGAGAAGAAGTCCTCCAGTTCCTGCTGCCTCATCTGGGACTCCAGAGCACTGATGCGCTGCTTGAGCTTCATCTGGGCGTCATTGTACTCTGTCAGGAGCCGGCCAAAGCGGGTGTGCAGCGTGTCCAGGTTCGAGGCCACCCTGTCCAGCCTCTCCTCCATGCTCTTCCCTTCTGTGCTTTCCTCTGCAGCTGACTCATCCAGCAGCCCTTCCTTGATCAGTATCTCCCGGCCACGCTCCTCCAAAACCTTTCTGGCATCAGGATACTCTGTGACTGCTTCCATGAGATCTTCCTTTGACAGGCAGAAGAGATCAGAGTAGCCCAGGCTACGGATGTTGGCCGTGCGCCTGTTGCCCATCTTACTCCCTTTGATGTTGAGGATGCTGATCTCACCAAAGCAGCCTCCCGCAGTGAGCAGAGCATACTGTGTCGTTCCATCATCCCCCACCACAGCCAGCTTCCCCTCCTTGATGATGTACATCTCTTTCCCAATGTCCCCTTTCCGGCAGACGTAATCCCCCGGGCTGAACACCTGAGGGTGAAGCTTCAGCACCAGCTCCACCAGCAGTCCTGCCTCGCAGTCCTGGAAAATCCTCACCTTCTTCAGTGTCTCCAGGTGAACGTTGATGGCAATCTCTGCCCTTAACTTATCAGGGAGATTCTTGAGGACTTCCCGTTCGTCCACTGCCTTCTGGTTGGTCCACAGGTAGTCGAACCACTTGATGACTTTGGTTTCCAAGTCCTTGCTCACCTTGCGGAACTGCATGTAGTGCTTGATGGAGTCAATCTTTGCCTGGAACTCTGCCCTGGTGGCATTCATGTTGGATATCATGGACCCCACGTTCCCCACGATGGTGGCAAAGATGAGGACCCCAATAAGGAAGTCGAAGATCACGAAGAGGTACTCTTCATCCCGCACAGGGGGAGGGGTCTCTCCGATGGTGGTCAAGGTCAACGTAGACCAGTACAGACAGTAGACATACCCCCGGGTCAGGTGCCCGTATTCAGGGTCTGTGACGTTGGGATAGACCCAGGTGTCCTCTCCAAAGCCTATGGCCTTGGAGATGGCATAATAAATGCACGCATTCCAGTGGATGATGACCAGGATGTAAAGAACCAAGTTGCTGATGCGGAAGATGTTGGGGTGGCTGGTTCTGGTCTCAGTCCTATCGAAGAACTCAAACATACGGGAGAAGTGCAGCAGCCTGTTGAAACGTAACTCAGGGCAGTGCCATCCCACTGCAAAGTATGCCAGGTCTGTGGGCAGGACAGACACAACGTCCAGCTTGAACTGGAGGGTGTGGATGTAGTTATCCCGTAACTTCTTCAGGTCCTTGACCAGGAGGCCCTGTTCCAAAAACCCTAAAGAGAAGCAAATGAAATGATTGTCTTGGCTTATGTTTGGCTCTTCTGTGTGTTTTGTAAGCACTTGAGCAACAGTTTATGGTATGTTGTGCACCTGTGTGCATAAATACACTGGGTCATCCAAATATTACCAGTTCCACCTGCTCTGCTCAGTTTACACGCTTCTGTTACCACCAAAGCCCTTCATCTGTCAAAATCCACCTAAAGATATCCCTCAGGGATTTAGTCTGTTGCCATGAAAAAAAATGGAGACACAAAGACTTCCATCCTGCAGATCATGAATTATTGCCGTTCCGAAAGAAAACGTACAGCCAACAGCGGCATTCCGAGAACATTAAATTCTACCATTTTCCCCCGTAGATAATTCATTAGCTGAACTGATGCAAAATCAGAGACACAGACCTTCCAACTATGCCTGAATACTAATAGTAATGCAGGTAATTTTCTACAATTATTCAAAGGTGAAGCTGGAAGCTGGGATGATTAATCTTTCATTCTGAAACTTACTCCATTTCTCAGATCTTTTAATTAGATTCTTTCTCTGGAGACTGCTTCGTACCAGCGAGTGCCAAGGTAGACAAAACCCTTCCTCGAACAGAGCTGCAGATTAGGCCTCTCCCTTGCAGCCCATCTCCACTTTTAAGGGATTAAAGCAAAGCACTCACCAGCCAGGACGCCGTGAGTTACCTGTGCTTACCTGTGCGCAGGCGGATCACGGTGTCCCCGATGTACAGAGCATCTGAGATGTAATCTAACACCAGCCAGAGGACAATGTAGGTCTCTTGCAGGTCAGTGAAGCAAGCCCTGGAGGAAGGTCATAAAACAGAGTGCCAGACCAAAAAAATCTCCACATTATCTCTAAGTATTACAGCTGAATACAGGTTGATTCTGAGGCGCCTGACTCCGCAACAGAGCTTGGCCACCAGCCACCCCTCTTCTAGAAACTAAAACTGCCTCCTCTGAAAAATCTGCCCTCCCTTGATGTAGGTACAGAAATGTCTTGAAACCACCTCCCAGATGCAACTTGTAGCTTTACCCTGAAATCGTGGTCCTTTCCAACCAGGGCCAGAGGACGGAGGCTCTGACTTTGCACCGCAGAACTCGCAGTGATAGCAGAGGGTCCCTTTCCCTTTGGTTTCCACCAGCCCCAGCCCCACCAGTGTCAGCTGTCTGATCCTGGCTGAGCCACTACAGCCAGGTGGAACAGGAGGCTTAGGAAGAGTGAGACCCCCAGCTCACCTGGCTACCAGCAAGCACCAGTTGTAGAGGACAGGAACTGCAATCACAGCCAGCCAACGGTAATACCAGTCCCCAGCAGGGTCCACCACAAAGAAATGCCATTTCCTCCTGGAAGCAGAGAGAGGCCAGAGCTGGCAAGGTGTGAATAAAAGGCTAAACACAGAAAACAGGGTTGGAGGGAACCATCTGAGCCACATCCTTCATCCCTTGCACTACACTGGCTCAAACATTGCTGCAGCTTGAATGCCAGTCTATGAGCTAAAACAGATCCCAGCAGTGCTGAACAAAAATGTCCAACACTGTTTAAGCTCCTTTATCCCTAAATCTGGACTCAATAATGTACCAGAAGAGCAAACTGTATGGCAAAGCAAGCGTCCTACACGACACAGAACCCCAGTGGCAGAGCCAGCAACAGATGTACGGGAGAGGGTGATCAGAAAACTTCTTGTGACATGGCATTGCCTCTCCCAGATGAGGCATGGACTGGTGCCAGGCAGATCCTAAAAGAAGATTATTTAGAGCAGCAAGGAGAATGTGCTGCAGATCAGTGGCAGCACCAGGAGGGGATGCCCAAGGCCCAGAGCAGCAGCCCCCAGGGGCAGCTGGCATGGTGAGGCTGCCACCACCGCGCCTGCACAGCCCTGGCTCCAGCCTTTGAACTGCTCCCAAGTGTTTGATCCTGCTCGTCTTGGGGCTTGGAGATAAGATGTGCGTGCTCCAGTCGCCAGATCTCACTGGAGAAGCCGGGGAAGAGAAACTCTGTGGCTGGGCTGATAGGCTTAGCTGTCCCCCTCCCTCCTGCCCTACCTTCCAGCTTTTGAACACACAAAACTCCCTCCAGTGATAGGAAAAAAAACCAGCCCACTTGCTAACAGATTCCCCGTGCACACCCCATGGCTTCTGAGAGCTTCAAAGGCAAAACCTCTGCCTTGAAGTCTCCTTCCCCAGCAGCACAGGCAGCAGCACCCACGGTGCCTGCAGACAGGGACCAGCAGTGGTCCTTCACAGCCAGCCACAGACAGGCAGGTGGTCCAGCCTGCCCACTAAAAGTGCTTGTTTTTTGCACAAGAAAACGTGACTTAAATATTTGGGGTTTTGAGAAAGGGACTCTGCTCCCTAGGACATGCAGCACTGCCACGGGGGAAGCACAGACTCACCTGCAGCCAGCCCAGACAGCTGCAGCACCCAGGAGCACTAACAACCTCAATAACAGTGCTGATGTAATCTCAGCTTTAAATCACCCATGACAAGCGGCCAGAGTCACTGACATTGTGCTGACAGTGGAGCCAGGGCTGGAAAACCAGGGCTCAGGGTTAACCCAGGAAGAGGGAATAATCAT
The DNA here is from genome assembly GCA_038380795.1 of Pyrocephalus nanus. Classification (NCBI taxonomy): domain Eukaryota; kingdom Metazoa; phylum Chordata; class Aves; order Passeriformes; family Tyrannidae; genus Pyrocephalus; species Pyrocephalus nanus. Next base: position 18,061,210 of record CM076274.1, on the reverse strand, counting down.
CTGCCTCTTCCCAAAGGCTTTGCACTCAGGCCTGGAGCCTGCTACAGCCACAAACAGCAGCTCACATTTGGGGTTGTCAGATCTGGGGCTCTTCTTACTTCTGGAGCTGAAGACCTAGAAAACTGCAGAAGTTCCCATCTCATCCCCAGGACTCGTTGGCACTGAGCAGCCCTTTCACACTTCAGCTCCTCCTGGTTATTAACAAACTCCCCTTAACCTCACAGGGCAGAATGTTCTTTTTTCTGCCATTACTAGTAAAGACCCAGATACAAGGCTCAGATATTTTTCTCCTGCAGAAAACAATTATTTCTTGGTGTTGTAATTACCATGTATAATGGCAGGGTCCAGGGCAGTCCGTGAGCTTTGCCCTCTAATTAGTCAGCAGAAGAAAAGCCAGGTTATTGCTTTTCACCAGGAGTGTGAGCTGAGGAGATGAAAAGGCTGGATTTGAAAGAGCCTTTTCACAAAGCTGTTCTTATTGGGGGGGGTGGGGAAAGGGGCACGGGCAGCAAACACATTCCCTTCATCTCCTTTCATCCTGCAGAGAATGAAGGAGACTGGCAAATCCCACGTGTTTGCTGTGGCTCCTGGGTGGGATTGCTGTGGCTGCAGGGTGGAGATCCTGCATCCCTGGGCTGGTGTCCAAACACAACCCTAGTGTGGAACTGCTCTGGAGCTGGGGAGGTCTCCTACCTGTCACAAGCCATGCCAGGTGTGTTTCCTGCCAGGCCATGGACCAGAGGACAGAAGACCCCACGGGGACAGACCACCAGGTCCTGTGTGCCAGCAAAAAACAGCCCAGCAAAGCCAGGCTGGCTGCCAAGACAGGGGCTGGAAAGGGCAGGAAGGACCCTCCCCAACCATGCCTCCCACCTCCCCCTTTCCCATCCCCATCCAGCTCCATCAGCCCCCACCACTGGGAGCCCCTGAGCACCATGGAGAGCTGCTCCAGCCAAGGTGGGCTGGGAACGCAGGAAAGGGACCCTACCTCTTGTTTAGCTTCTCAGTCTCCTCGTCCTCTGGTTCATTTCCAGCTCCTGCAGCCACTGCCAGGAGCTCAGGGCCTTGGAATCGCTCCAGGAAAGGGTCTGGCCTCTGCTGCTCCTCGTGCAGGCTCTTGTTGGCCCAGTCCCTCAGCACCAGCACCAGCCGGACTATCCTGGGCAGGGGAGAGAGGCAGAGTCAGGAGTTGCCTGTGGAGCAAGGAGAAAGTAAAAGCCTGAGAGCCATCAGGGAGGCTACAGCTGAGAAGAAAACTCTCACAGCTCCCTCTCAAGGCCAAAAATTTCTTTTTCCCCCCTTGTAGTGATGATGTGGGACCAAAAGGATTCGAGCAAGAGGGAGCACCCTGGTAGAGTTCCACAGCTTCTCCCCCAGTCCTGATGCCATTCCCACATGAACACGAGGAATCTGTGGGTGGCTGGGGCAGAGGGAGGCTGCCTGCAAGGGAAAGGAGCCCCTGAGCCCTCCTGGGGCCCCAGTGGGGGTGAAGCTGTCCAGTACCACAACCCCCTCCACAGCCAGTGGAGCACCATTCACAGCTGCTGGTCCCTGCATCCTTGAATGCCCCACAGCAGGAGGGGATCCCCACCCCCTGCAAGGCCCCAGTGTGAAAGCCAGGCTCACAAAAAGCTCAGGCTCACCCTGGGCCAGTGGCACACACGGGTACCTGGCCAAGGCTCCCCGGCCTCGGAAAGCAGAGGCAGCTGTCTGCTCCTCCCCTTCCAGGAGAGCTCCTCTCCACAGCCTCGAGGAGGTGTCATCCTGGGTTGAGCAGGTCCTGCAGTGGGGAAAAGGGAGGGGTCACATCCATCTGCCATCTGCCACAGCCAGGTGACGTGGAGGGAGCTGGCAGCAGGGATAGGGCATCACAGCCCTGCCTGTGCCAGGTCTCAGCAGACACACCAAGCTGGCCTTCCCCTCCCTTGTCCCCCCAGTGCCTCCCTCGACCACAGCAGGGACCAGCCTGACCTCCTGGTGCTGAGCCCTGTCCCCTCCATGTCCCCCTGTGCTGGGCTGGGGGGGTGCTTGGCTGGTGAGCTCTGCAGGCCATTACTCTTTGCTGTCATCATCACTGTGGGGGTACCCCAGGGACCTGCAAGAGCAGAAAACAGGCACAAGACAGGCAGGACACACCACGTGGTTTGAGCACAGAGACACAGCACGGCACGGGAAGAGAGGGTCAAATGCCATGAAATGTGCCCACTCCACGTTTCCTCCCACCAGCCATGGCTGATGCTGCAGTGAGAGTCCTGCAGGGCATTTTGCTCCCCCTGAGATTCCACATCCGCCTGTGGCCCATGAAAGACACTCTCCTCATCATTCGGACTCCTCATCCATTGCCAGAGAAACATCTCGTCCCTGTCATTCCACTCTTGCCTTGCTGTGACTTGCCTCCCCTTTCACTGCCTTACCTTTCCTACCCCTCCAGTCCCTTGCATGTCCTAGTCTGTCCTTGCCTTGCGTTCTCTCCCCTCCCTTGCCTTGCCTACCCCACAAATTCCAGGGGGAAATCCCTCCCCTTCCCATTCCTTGCCTTGCCAGCCATGGGTACCCCTCTTTTTTCCTTCCCTTGACCTGCCTACCCCTCCCTTGCCTTGTTTTCCTTACCATTTCTTTCCTTGCCTTGCCTACCCCTCCCCATGACTTACCTTTACTTGCCTTGCCCTGCCTGCTCCTTCCTTGCCTTTATTACCCCTTGCCTTGCCTATCCATCCCTCTCCTTGCCTTGTTTTCCCTGCCTCCTCCTCCCTTCCCTTTCCTTACCTTCCCCACCCCTCCCATCCCTTCCCTGACTCCCTTTCTTTGTCTCTCCTTCCCCACCCCTCCCTTTCCTCACCTCCCAGGGCCAGCAGTGCCACAGCCCCGAGGCCACCGCTGCCCACTCGCTGTCCTGGGGTCCCCCGAAGGCTTCCACACCTTACTGCTGCCTCGGCCGGGCTAGCGGGGCTGGCAGGGGAGCATCCCTGACCCCAGGAGCATCCCGGGCCGTCTCCGGAGCGATCAGGCTTTTCACACACTCGCTGGGCTGCAAAGCCGAGCCAGGGCAGGAGGAGCTGCCTGCACTGCTGCCCGGGCAGGCAGGCAGGAGAGGTGGCCGGGCAGCACCTGGGATGGCAGCGCAGCCCCGGCTGTGCTCGGGGAAGGAACAAACACGCACGTGGCTCCCACGGCCCCAGCACACCCGTCCCCTGAGCATCCTGGACGCCCCGAGCACTGCGGGGGAGTTAACAGCAGCTCTGTGTCTGGGGACCAAAGGGGAGGAGGGGAATGCGCTGCTGGGAGATGCTCCATTCCCCTACCCACGCGTTCCCCTCTCCCCGCACCCATCACCTCCTCGGTGGCCGGAGGGACCCCAGACAGCCCCCAGGGCAGAGCCTGGCTGGAGGTCACAGACACCCTGAGCAGCCCAGAGACTCCCGAGTCCCCAGCAAACCTCGGTGAAGGGTCACTGCCCCCCCCGGGACAGGCACAGCCCTGACCCCAGATGGGCTCAGGTCCTGCCACACGAGGGGATGGTACCTGGAGTGCTTCCCAGGCAGCTCTGTCTGCTCCTGCTCGCCTCCCGCCCCTCTGCCCCAGGGAAAAACAGACAGTGGCTATTTCCCTGCTTTGGAGGCTGTGCCACAGCTACTGCTTTGATGGAAAATGGGCAGAAGTAGCCACAGTTTAGCACCCTCACATCCACTTGCCTCTTCTCATGCTCAGGAAGCAGGAGATCAAAAGTGCTGCTCTGGAGTCCCATCAAAGGGAGCTGCAGAGTTTGAAGGTGATCATGGAACTCATCTTTCACCAATTTCTGCCCTCTTATTTTGCTCAAAAAGCCACTCTAATAACCGGTTAGCAAAAACTTTGCATCCCCAAGGCAATAAGGAAGGGGTTCATTTTTACCCCCTTCTTCCAGGATCTAACCCCTTGCAGTGGCCAAGGCTGGATCCATCCCTGACACACACATGGAGTCCTGCACCTTCTGCAGGGCTCATCTGAAAGCACCAGCACTGGGAGTCACTTTTCCCTTTGCTATCCAAGCTTTACCTTTTCTTTTCCCTTCAAAGCCTTAAATTCCACTGGTTCTGATCTCGCTGAGCACCCAGACAGCAGGGAGCCCAAAAGCAGAAACAACTTCTCAGCCTTGGCCAGGGCTGCTGGCAGTGCTGGGAGGTTCCTGGGTGAGCAGCAAGGGCCACATCCCCCTGCTCTCATCCCCACACCACAGACCCCAGCACTGGACACAGCTCACCAGAAGCACTGGCAGCGACACGTGCCCACCTTCCAGCTCTGCTTTTGCTCCCTGCCTGCAGCTGCCTTCAGAAGGAACAAGGGAACTCCAGGAGCTGCTCCCTCACAGCTCCCTCAGGCACCGTCTTGCACAAGACACTTTATTTGCTGTGCACGTCGCTGTGGCTCTGAGCCCTGGAGACACCCAGCCCTGCCACGTGGGCTGCCCTGGGACACAGCCAGGGGGAGAAGGGAGGGAGGAAAGAAAGAGGGAACAAAAGCATCACATCCCAACAGAGACAGCTCTTCTCCAGATCCCTCCCCCCTAGTCAGGGCAGCTGGGGCTGAGACATCCAGCTCCAGACCACCAGGTCACAGTCCTGCTGCCAAGGGAATAAACCTTACCTGTCCATGGGAATAGCAGAATCAGACTCCATGGCTGGTAAAAAAAAAAAAAAAAAAAACAAAAAAAAAAAAACACATCCAGAACACACAGAGTTTATTAAAACACGCATTTTGTGGTCAGTGTTTCCAGATTTACAGCAGAATTTATGCCTTACATAAAAGTCATATTGTATTTCTCCACAACCTGACAATAAATAGCCTGTAAGAACACATATAGTTTGACCTCCTGTCCTCCAAATATCTCCAAGCCACACTTTGAAGGTGAGCCTTCACAAAGGATCAGTCCTTCTCACCCTAAAATAGAGCTTAAAAAAAAACCCCAAACTCAAGCTTCCTCCAAAACACGTTTGCACCTCTCAAAGAAGAGAAACCAGACCAAAAGGTTACCTTATTTCCTGGCATGATTCACACAGCAGTAGCCCCCTTATATAATACACCTGCTGTGGAAGGTCCTGTGGTGACCCTGACCACATCCCTGAGCCATCAGTGCTCCTGTCCCTTCCCCACCCCCTGCCACAGCACGGCACATGCCAGGCCCACCACACCATCCTGGCTCTCCTCTGCAATAAATCCCAGCACTCTGCTCAGCTCAGCAATCAGCCACAGGTTCAGACCTGCAATTACCTGTGGGACAGTTATTTATTAGTCAGTGTCCAGCTGCCAGATTTACAGTCACAGATGCCTGATGCAGTTCCTAGCAGTAAACAGCCAAGCATCCATGTCTGTAAATAAGCTATTGGGACATCTGGATGACCCGTAGATCCAGCTATAATTACTTAGAGGTGGCACAGACAGGTCCTGTTAAGCCTTGCTCAAACCTGTCCCCAGAGCCTGCAGGCACAACTCCAGCAGATGTGCTGGATGAGCGACCAGAAGCGTCTCAAAGTCACCTCAGATCCAAGTGTTACCGAACTCCACAGAAGGAAAGAAACAGCAAAGCTCTTGAACTGGGCTTGTTCATGGCTAAAGAGAATGTGGGTCAGGAATTTCCTTCACCTGTGTTCTTGTAACACTGCTGAAGTTACAGCTTGGCAGCAGACCCAGGAGAGATCCTCCCCTCCAGCACTGGAAACCCAAAAAATACCTCCTGCTGCTCATGGGTGATTTTCCATGACCTGTCTGGTGCTGTCACTGTTTGGTACGAGGTCTTATAATCCACAGGGTCACCATGGGGATTTTCCCACGTAAATCTCTTTGGGAAAGAGCCAAGCTCCTGGATGAGCCCAGATGTCAGCAACACTCTCACAGTCACCCTGGATCTGAGCATCAGCAGACCCACTGCTGAGCTGCCTCCAGCAAGATGGGAGCTGATGGGGTGGGGGCACAGCAGCAGCTGCAGGGATGGGAGCTCCTGGCTCCTCCAGCTCCATCTCCCTCGCCCACCTCTAGTGCTACAGAGGGATGAGCACCTTCACTGCCATCAGGGCCTGAAGGACACGGATCCTCAAGGGCCCACAGTGCAAAAAGCAGGTCAAGTTAAGAACAAACACGTAGCTTTACTGCTGGCAAGTACAGGAGAAAGGATCCTCTCTCCCTGCCCTCACCCACCCCGCTGGGGCGAGCAGGGAGCTCAGGCACGGGCAGTCATCTTCTCAGCCAGAGCCATGTGTTGATGAGGCAGGCAGAGATCATCACAGAGTAGACCAGGGCCTCCTTCTGCTGCCAGGTGTGGCACTGCTCCTCCAGCACACGGAGCCTCCCCGAGATCCTGGCCAGCTGCAAGGGAAGCAAAGCACAGGACACCGGCTGGGTGTCCCAGAGGCACGGGACAGCACAGGATGGAGGGATGGGAGCTGCTGGCTTCTTCAGGCCCTCCTTTGCTAAAGAGAGAACTATCTTTGTGGGGGAGCCCATCAGGACTGAGCAACAGACCCCTGGAGCCTCCTCACCCAGCCTCCCTCCCATGGCTTTCCCAGGAAACATCTGCAGCCCTTCCCCCCTGAGTCTCACCTGCTTTCTCATGGCTGCCACCTCAGTCACCCCAGCCTCCTCCAAGGCGCTCTCCGTGGCTGAACCAGCCTCTTGGGAGCTGGGAAAGGGAAACAGAGATGCAGATGGTGGGTAAGCACTGCTGGAGGGGTGCAGCTGTCCCCCCACAACAGGCACTGCCATGGGGAGCCAGTCGTGCAGGCAGAGCGTGTGTGTGCCCGGGCTGTGCTGTCACAGCACCAGCAGAAAGCAAACAGCACCTGCACAGCACCTGCTCAGCTCTCCTTAACCCCCACCATGCATGTTTAGACCCCTCCACCACACACCCAAAGGGATCACAACAAAACACGCGGTGCATGCCGTGACAGGGAACGGGGAAAACACGTGCTTGTGTGGCTTTACAAGTCCAACAGATAGAAAACTTATCTACCACGCATCCATTCTCTACAGTCCCAGGAATTCACTGAGGGTTGGTTCCCAGAGCCATCTTTAGAGCCAGACAGGTAAATATGCATGACAGGGCCAAGATGGAGGGATGATCTCATTTACAGCAGCAGGTGAGGATCCCACGGGTGGAGGGAACTATCACTTCTTGCTCTTATAGAAAACATCACCTGCAACTTGAAACATAAACAAGCAACCCAAATATTCACCACTTTCTCCCACCCCTGGAAACAACAGGGGCTGCCTCTGGGATGAGCTGCTGTGCTGGGATTCCCTGGGGACACAGCCTCCCTGAAGGGCCTACAGCACTGAGCCACAAAATAAAGCAGATCCAACAGTGAGAAAAATCAGAATTTCCATGTTTGGTCTGTTGTCCCTGTCACCACAGGCTAGCCCAAAATCAGCTGTTCCATAACCAAAACTCCCCTGTGCACCAGCAACACACAGGCACTCACTGATCCCACAGGGCTTAAAAAGCATCTAACCCTGCTCCTTGGAGGCCCTGGGGAGGAGAGGGTGTTTATTCCCATCTGAAACATGTTGATCTCACTGAAGTCAAGGCAGAAGAGAACGTGGAGATTCAGTGAATCTCTGACCAAAAATACATTTGTGAGATAATACCTCCATATAATGCAGCTGCAGTGTAAAATGCCAGTGACAACAGAAAGCAAATACAATTTCCCCCAGCACAGAACCATGGAAAAAGGACACGTCCTGCAGCTTTTGACTCAAAATCCCACTTGATACAGGTGAACAACCTTTAGAATAGAAACCAGAAATTACCTTCTGATGACTCATACACTTCAAGAGGTCACTGGCAGGCAAATATTCCAGTCTCTGTTTGAGACCAGACTTTTCCTTACTAAAATTTGAGAACAAGTCAGCAGGGCCTTTTTTAATTTATTTTTGTTGTTGCACAGAGGCACAAAGTTGACATGTGGGAGAGATATTGCCTGCATCTGAAGGGATGCAAAGAAGAGGTGCTGGAAGGTGGCTGGTTTCAAAGGGAGATCGAGGCCTGGGAGTCATCCCACTGCACTTCAGCAGTTCTCAAGCTACCACAGCCTAAATGACCTCCCCTGCTGATGGGAGGAGGCTTTATGTAGTCACTAACTAGATCTGTTGGCGTGCCCAGACTTCATTAAGAAATTAAAGAGAGTTTGGAGACAGCCTCAGCCTAGGGTGTTTAAAAGCAGGGACATCACTCTGTATCACTGGCAAGCAGAGGCCAGCTGGGGAGGCAAGGCAGGATGTGCCACCGATGATGGATGCGATGATGGATGCTCCCTCTCCTCCCTTTCTGCCTGGAGGCTTCACTCAAGGAGAATTAGAAGTACTTGGATGTTCCCCCAGGTGCTCAGCAGTCTTAGAGCAGTGGGGACACCTTAAGGCTGCAAGGATGTCTTCAAACACGTTAAATTTACTGCACTGGCACGGATAAGGGTGGTGGTGATTGTTGCTCCAGCACATCTGGAGGAACTGAGGTCATTGCACACCTGCACAAAGGCACACACCTTAATTAGGTTTTCCACGAACTCATCCCACAGCCAGTGCCCCTGGCCAGGGGCACTGGCTGTGGGATGAGTTCGTGGAAAACCCAATTAAGAGTGACCAAGATACATCCAAGGGTGCTGGGACCCTGCAGGAGAGGACCTCTCAGGGACAGGGCCTGGGTCAGGCTGTTCTGGATCTGGATTCCCTTCACACATTTCTCTCCATCAAGCTATCAAGGCACACCCAACAATTAGAACTTGCTTAGCAGCGAGGAGAAATTCCCAGCAGCGTCACAGGTGGGGTCAGATCACTCAGGGCACCGATGTTAAGCTGAGCAGGAGACACCAGCCTGGCTGGGTTAGTGGGGTGCACCCAGAGCTGGCAGACAGGACAGGCAAGAAGCAGAGCCCAAGGCAGCCATGCAGGACCATCGTGCAGCTCACACAGCTCGTGCCTGGCTCACATCTCAGCACGGCACAGGCCAGGCCTTGCAGAAGGGCAGGGAGCTGCCTCAGGTCACGCCAAAGTCACCTGGATGGGCCTTGCAGAGAGTCCTGGACACGGTGGAAGAGCACCTGGCCCAGGAGGTACATGGTCTGGACGATGTTCTGCATGGAGTAGATCCTGCCTGCCCCCATGAGGAGGGGGAGAGGGGCACTGCGAGCGGGCAGGGGGCCCGAGTCCAGCCTGGGGTGCACACAGAATCACTGCTGTTACCCCCTGGCAGGGCACAGCCTGGCATTAGGCACTGCCCTTCATCCCTTCAGCAGCTCCAGGCACGTCTGGGCAATGCCATTGGCACCCAGACCCCGATGTCACCAGGTGGGGGAACCCTCTCCTGCAGCCCCCAGACTCAGAGGCAGCCTCCTGATTCCTCCAAAGCCAGCCACGGCTGTGGGCCATGCTGCTCTCACAGGGGTTGCAGAAGGCAGCTCTCAGGCTGCCCAGGTTTCCAGGGGAAAAGGTGGTTCTGCTCTGGGATTAGCCTGAAGACAATTTCTCCACTGGAGAGACTCCAGAGCCCAAGACCATAAGACAGGATCACTATCACTGTGCTACTACCCACAAGCAAGTTTGCTCCTGGCCCACCCTGTCTGCAGGGCACTGCAAATTTCATCAACCCCTGCAGAAACCTGGTTAAGCCCTGGTGCCCAACTTCCAGTGGTCTCCTGCCCCCAGCACTCTGCCATGCTGGAGCAAGAGAACACATTGCAGGCACCCAGAGGAAGATGGGCAGAGCCTGAGGGACCAGGACAAGGCAGAGTGGACAGCAAGGTCCTCTTGACCCCATGGTCAGGACCAACAGCACTGTCAGCCTGCTGTGAGAGGGGACATGCTGTCCCATGTGCATCTCAGCAGAGAGCTCATCACCCTGGGGACCAACACTGCCTGGCACAAACCTCTCTGACACCAGGGGCCATGTTCCCCTCATGCAAGAGTAGGACATGCCAGGCATTGCCTTGCTCTGATCCGGATCCTCCCCCTCCCCTGAGGACACCAGAGAGCTCCAAAGCAGCACAAGTGGAAGGAGATGGCGATCCCCACCCGCCCTGGATGGCTCTGGGCTCACACTCACCACTCATGCTGTTGTCCTGGGCTGTGCAAGACCAGCTGGGCACAGTCACTTGGCATCCTGTCCCGCCGGGACCTGCTGCTGTGGTGGCCCTGTTGGAATCAAACACAACCACATCAGCACACAGACCTGCCCAGGGGAGTCCCCAGCGCCCTGCCTGGCTGCTCAGGGAGGGTCCTCATGGTGGGAGCACCACATGAGCCCCAGCCCGGTGAAGTGGTGCTGGTGCAGCTGAGCAGACATGCTGGGAGCAGAGGGAGGCTCACCAGCAAGGAGCCTGCTGGTCTGGACTCCAGCCAGACCAAAAGTCCTGCACATAACGAGTTCAGGAACAGCTCCTGAATTTCAGGGAGGTGAAAGCCCTTAAGAAGGCAGAGCAACAGCTCCAGAAGCCAAACCAAGCTTTTGCCTGCCCCTGCCAGGGACCTCTCTTTGAATTAGTTTCCCCCAAGGGTAAAATCTGCTTTCAGCTCTGACCCCAGAACCCTTTACAGTGCAGTGATAAACCAGCTCTGCCTTGTACTTCACTGAGGAGAAAAAGAGGTTGAAAAGGGACTTCAAGAGTAGCAGAATAAGGTTGTGGGGGAACTGCACCTACCTCAGCCCACCTCCTGCCCATAAAATGCAGCAGGGGCTGAACCAACATCCCAGCACACGGGTGTGTGAGAGAGGGATCCCACCATCCCTACAGCCTCACTCCTGGGAGGAGGCAGCGCTCTGGAAGATGAATTCTGGCTGGGGGTGACAACAGAGCTCTGGAAAAACCCAGAGCTGGGATTTCCCCCCGTTCCCCCCCAAGAGGCAGCCCCAGGCCCTGCCAGTACAGTACCGCTCGTTTGCGTCTCTGGGCGCTCGACCTGCTGGGTGAGTGCAGGAAGGGGAGCTCCCCCAGGGGGGTGGGTGGCGCTGAGGGGTCCGGGGACATGTGCACCACAACAGAGGGGACCTTCCTTTGCTGGTTCAGCGGGTCTGGCCTCAAAATGGCATCTGAGATTTCTACGGAAAGGAGAGAGAGAAGAATTAAGCCAATCTGAATGGCCCCAGGAGAGGAGAGAAGAGAGACCCACCCATGCAGGAGAGACAAGCCTGTGTGGAGTGTCAGACACAGAAAAACCTTGTCCTGCAGCTGTGAGCAGCAGCACAGCCCAGGCAGGCACACCCACTGCTTCAGGACAGCAAGGGCTCTTTGCTGGTTTTCAAAGACAGGGTCAAATGTCCTGCATCCCAAAGCAGGGAGCCCACCAGAGGCCAAGAGGGAACATGGAGGGAGATGCCTCCACACTTTGCTCCTCACCTTTTGGAACTAAGACCCCTCTTGCCTTCTGTTGGTCATCTTTGCCCACCTTTTCCCAAGCACCTCTCCACCACCCTGTCCTACCTTCCAGAAGAGAGCTGACTGCATTTTGTGCTACTCTCCCCTTGCAAAGCAAATGACTGAGGTCTTTATAAAGGGACCCTACCCCCTAGGATGTTGGAGTGCCCCACCAACCTTCAGCCACCCCAAAACCAGACAGCCCAGGACTTTACCTGCAAGAGAAATCCTATCAGGGATGTGCATCCGAAAGGAAGGAGGGACATCCTCTCTCACTCGCTCCTTTTCCACGGAGCTGCAGCTCTCAGCCACCTTCAGCCTGTTGGGGACCTGCATCCTTTGGTTGATGGCTTCAGTGAAGTGCAGGTCACAGCGGGCTCGGTTCAGGTCCAGCCCCCACTGTGGCCACATCTTTGCTGATCTCTGATGCCTCCAGCACCCTGGGGTTTCACACAGAGGGAAGAAAAGCTGAGCAGAAGTGGCGACAGTGGCAGCTCTTCCAAACTGGCGCCTGCACAGAGACAACACGTGTGCTATAAGACAGCAAAAATACAGGCAGAAACAACCCAGAAGACAGGAACTGTGGGAGCTGTCTGGGAGAACAGGGTGCCCCAAGAAGCCCAGCTGGTGGGGACAAGGCTGCAGGGCCACTTCAGGTGTCCTGGGAGCCAGCTATGAACTTAGCACTCACTGCACTCAACTGACAGCAAGGAGAGTGCTCAGCACATGTGTGCGAGCAAAGCAGCTCAGTACACTCCAAAAAACAGTGAAAGAAATATGTTCCATCCAGAAGTAAAGACCTTTGGAGGGCTGGGGTCACATTTTCATGTTTCACATACCTTTGACGAAAAATGAGGTTTTCTGAAAAGCAAAACACACCTTTTGGTGATGAGCTTCCAGGTCACCACAGGAAAAACTGAGCACTAAACTCTCTGCACACACTTTCACTGCGGCATCCCCAGGGCCACACCCCATTCCCCCCACTTTGCTTCTAGGTCAAAATCATCCTGTGCCTGCTCCAGCACAGCTCAAAGAGCGGGAGGAAGGAGAAGTTTCCCTCTCCAAAGCCAAACGGGGGTGAAGCTGGATGAGAGCGAGGTACAGGAGGGTGGCAGAACCAGCTCCACACCTGCAATAACCAGCACTTCCAGTGATCACCTGCCTTGTGCTGCTCTCTCCTCCTACGTCATTAAAAACCTTTTAATCACAGACAGACATTTGCCCAGCATCAGCAGCGATGATGCCCTGCTTCCAGCCATGCTGGCACACCATCCCTGTCCCTGCATGGGGGATGGGAAGGGGTGAGAAGCAGGCTCTGAGAGGCTAAGCTATTAAGAAAAGGAAAAAAAAAATTAGCTGTCAAAACCCATAAGAACAAAATGCTTAAGTGGCTGGATTTCCTCCTTTAACTTTCTTCAGGGCTTTTTTTCTAGCTCTTGCCAAGCACACCCCCTGCTCACCGGCACAGGCTCAGCCTCTGCTTTGGCACTTCTCCTTGGATTTGCAGTGACAGGGATTTCCGGCTCACTAAGCCTGAGTAGGTTTAAGTCCTGAAAGCCAGGAAAACCTGCCTCGGGGAAGGGAACTCTACAACCTCCCTCTCTCTGTCCCTCCCCAGCCCAGGACACCCCAAACAAGGCAGGCGGGGTACCAGCGTGGTCCAGGGCCCCCCTCCACCTCTCGCTGGAGGGAGCAGTGGGGTTGCTCTCAGCCCTGCCCTCCGGCTCGGGGATGCGCCTTGTCCCGGCAGAGAGGGGCTCACCGGGACGGGAAGAGCTTCATCCCCGGGCTCGGGGTGAGCCCGCTGCCCCCAGGATGGGCTCCGCGGATCGCGGGGCTCGGGGCTGAGGACACACGGGAGGGGACACGGGACACGCGGGAGGGGACACACGGGAGGGGACACGGGACACGCGGGAGGGGACACGGGACACGCGGGAGGGGACACGCGGGAGGGGACACGGGACACGCGGGGGAGGAGGGGGGGGGGGGTCCCACCTCCTCCTCGGGGGGACATCCCGGCCTCGGGGGACGCTCCAGCGGTTCCCTCTGCCCGGGGCTGCCCGCAGAGTCCCGGCCGGGGCACCCACCGGCTTTGCGGGGGGACAAGGCAGGCGGTGCGGGGCGGAGCGGAGCGGGGTGGAGGGAACTTACTTTTTTTCGCAGACCAACGCAACTTGTCGGACCTGTAAACAGCCTCGCCCGCGGCCGGGACGGGGCGGTGTCGGCCGGGACAGCCCGGCCCTCCTGATAACCAGCCCAGCCCCCCGGGACTGAACCCGCCCCTCCGCCTTTAAAGCCGCAGCCGATAATTAACGAGCTGGATTTATCCCGGTGTCGCCTCCCGTGCGGGCAGTGAATCCCTCCCCGCACCCTCCGTGTGCTCCCCTGTCCCCAGCACAGCTCAGCCGTGAGCTGGAGCGGTGACATCGCTCTTGCCGGGGACAAAAGCAAACCTGGGACCTTCCCCACGGAGCTCGGGCTGTGCCGAGCTGTGCCGGAGCTAATCTCTGCCTCTCCTCGGCGATAAAATGATCCGTTTGGGATTAAAGGCAGTTTTAAACACTTCTGAATGGGGACAGGGTCCAAGACCTGACCGTAAAATCTGGGTTTGAAAGGACTTAAAATAAATCCCCCGCTGCCCTAGTCTTGCTATTTAAAGGGGATTATCTAAGGGGTTTAGGAGCAGACAAGAGGAACAGCAGGACAACCTGTGCACCTCAGTCCCCCTCAAAGACCTTAGGAAAACCCCCTGCACCTCACCTGCCCGCTGGTCGGGGCTCATGGGACACCCTCCAGCTCTCCCTCAGAGGTGCACACATGCCCAGGGAAGTCCAGGGCTCTGGCTGGATGTGTGGGATTCATTCCCAGCCCCACAGCAGCACACATTCCCTCTCCTGAGACCCTCCCATCCTCCCTGGGGACTGTCCTGTGCCATAGTGGAGGGTACTGGTGTTATTGTCCCACCTGTCTGCCCATGGGAAGTGGTGAATGGATTCCTTCTTCTGCCTTCCTTGCATGCAGAGCTTTACTCATGAAACTGCCTTTATCCCAACCCACGAGTTTTCTCACTTTTAGTGTTCTGATTCTCTCCCCCATCCCACCGAGGGGGCACTGTGTGGATGTGTGGGGCTGAGTTGACAGCTGGGTTTAAACCACGACACCCTCTGTGGGAAAAAGCCACCCTGTGCCGTTAAGACAGTGAGGGTTTTTTAATAAATACCCTTTTTTTTTTTTTTTTTTTGCACAGAAATATACCAAGTTTTACAGAGTACAAACTGCAGGGATAATGACTGAGCATCAGAGACAGAGGATGCAGAGCACCCTGCTGTCTCCCTCCGGTCTTTTCCAGGCTCTGGTCTCCCCATAACCTCGATTTGCTAAGGTTGGGGAGGGGACAGACAAGGTGCCAGCATGTCTTGCCCCTGGAAAGCCACGCTGGGCAAGCCTCAGCTCTGGGCTGAGGGCACCTGCTGTGAGAGCATCGCTGGGACCGAGCAGGATGCAGGCCACCTATGGATGGACAATAGCCTTTTGGTGCTGGTGGAGACACTGGTGCTGGGGTGAACACCGAGTGGTGGCAGTTCTGGGAGTTTCTGGGGGCTTGGTGAGCACAACCTCCATTTTAATCCATCAGACGTGACTGGGAAAGGGCAGCCCCGTTGTTTGGACCCCAAAGGCCCAGGAAAAAGGGATACTCTGGTCCCACAGCAAAGCACCCAGCTCTGCCTTGCCCTGGCTCCACCATCACCCAGGCAGGGCTTGGCCCTGCTCCCAACTGGCATGGCCAGGTTGAGGCATGGTCTTGTGGTTGCCACTCCTGTCAGCAAGCCCCCCATCCACAGCCCTGGCCACTGAGCACTCTGCCCACCAGAGGAGCCAGGAGGCTGGGGCCTCATATTCCCCTTTACCTGATCTGGAGGAGAAAAAACCCCAAGGAGAGGGGTCAGGCAGGGCAGAGTGGTTTGGAGTAGGGAGAGGGGAGGTTTGGCCTGTCCACAGGCTCCCTGTGCCACAATCCCACCTCTGGGGCAGACACCAGGCAGGCCACGCTCCAGGAGAGAGGAGCATCTTCACCACTTAAAGCCACGGGACCATGATTGGCTTGGGATCAGAGATGACCCTCTTGGCCAGCTCTGCCACAGCCAGACCTCCAGCTCCCCAGCACCCCAGAGGGGGAAAGCAGAGAGCATCAGGAAAAGACTCTGCTGCTCCAAAGCCACTTACCTCAGGTACAAGACCACCATGACCCTTTCCCCCTTTCCAAAGGGATCTAGGAGAGCACCTTCCTTACAGCTCCTCCCTGATCTCCAGACAGCAAATATTGCTACAGGCACCAGAGTATGGACCGGGCTCCCCACTCCCACTTGGCAACAAATCCACACAGGGGAAAGAACCATCTCCCCAAACACAGAGCGTGGACACCAACTGTGGGGATGGACAGAAGTTGGCCACACCCATCCTGCATGCCCAGCTCCTGATCAGAACAGGGCAGTGGGGACATGGGGTGAGGCTGAGCAGCAGCCCAGGGAGGCAGCGAGGCTGTTCTGATCATGGGAAATGTTATGTCTGCTCGAGGGGGAAGTGAGGGAATCAAATGCACCATGAGGAGACCCCTGCGTTGAGCCAGGAACAAGCTGCTGCTCGGCTCTGGCTGCTACAGCACTTACGTGAGCGGGGAGTGAGGGGCAGGAGATGGCTGGCTGGCTGCACAGCCACCCCCACGGCCCTGCCTCACCCCACCTGGGGACAGCTATTTTTGGTTAGGGTTAGGTAAGGCTATTGTGTGATGGCACCAGCTCGGACAGGTGAGGCGGGGGGGGCCTGATGGACACCGGGAGGGGGTCCCAGGCACGGCGAAGGGAGGGTGGGCGGGTGGGTGTGAGTGTGTGGAGAAGCAGGGGGGAGGCAGACCCGCTATTTGGCAGGGACAGTGGCCACGATCTCTTCGTACTTGGGCGGCGGGTCACTGTAGGAGACGCTGGTCTCCTCCCCACTGCTGCTCTCGGGGTGGCCCGTCACCTCCTCGTAGGAAGGCGGGGGGGTGGCGCTGGACAGTCTGGAGAGGATGGAGGCCG
Organism: Pyrocephalus nanus; assembly: GCA_038380795.1. Classification (NCBI taxonomy): domain Eukaryota; kingdom Metazoa; phylum Chordata; class Aves; order Passeriformes; family Tyrannidae; genus Pyrocephalus; species Pyrocephalus nanus. The sequence goes on along the minus strand of CM076274.1, from coordinate 18,044,760 downwards.
AGTGCTCTGGTGGGCAGAGGGTGTTCTCTTGCTGGAGGGGGGTGCCCCCAGCTCTGCCGTCTCCAGCCCCCCGGCTGCTGGCTTCCCGCTGGTACTGGGTTTCCCCCTGGCTCTGGGAGCGCTCCCGGTACACCATGACCCTGGGCAGGCTGCGTCCCGTCCGGCTGGCCAGGTAGCGGTTCTGGGCGTAGGAAGGGCGGTGGCGGGTGGCCTTTTGAAGCTGGCACCTCCAGATGATGAAGAGGGCGATGACTATCAGAAGGGCCACTCCCAGCAGGGGCACCACCACGTACATGGCGTCAGAGCGCTCTGTGCTGTGCCCAGGGTCCTTGACAGAGTAGACAGAGTTGGTGTAGCCCTTCCAGAACTCCATCTGTGGCGGGAGCAGAGAAACAACCATCATGTGCTGCAGGAGGGAGAAGCACCCCCTGACAGCCACCAGCAATAATCACTGCCTTCCCCAGGCCCACAAAAGGGGCAGCTTTTCAGATGTCCCCCACCTCTTTCACCTGAGGGGCTGTGGGAACCAACAAAGAAGGTCATGGGAACATCCCTCAACAGCGGCCAACAGCCCCCACACCAAGCTGGGAGAAATTTAGCTCACACCAACCCCAGCCTGGAGAGTCAGGGACAACAGCACAGATTTCCCAGGTGCCATGGGAGTACCAGCTCAACCTGCAGCTGTGGGCAGGGTGCCCTGGCACAGCCAAGGCAATGTCCTGGGGAGGAAGAACCATGCTGGAAAGTGAGGCCACAGCATGCTGCCTGCAGACAGAGGAGGACAAAGGGAGCAGGAGAGGCTGTTCCCCCTGTGCTTTCCTTCTCTTGCTGAAGTGCGAGCCCTCACACATCCACTGGGGAGCAGGGCAGGACAAACTCACCGTCTTCTCCTTGTTCTCAAACACCTCCTTGACCTCCTCGTAGCTGCAGACCTCCTCGATGCACTCCCGCTCGATGGTGCCCTGGCGGATCTCCTCCAGGAAGCCATTGGCTCTGGGGAAGCGTTTCAGGACCGAGTGGGCGTTCCTGGCCCCCAAGAACACTGCAACACACAAGGCAGAGACACTCTGAGCAGGGACAACCCCAGACCTGGCCTCTGCCCAGCCAGGCTCCCCCCTAACCTGGCTTCCTGGTGCTACAGGCACTCCCAACACCAAAAGCCCCGGGTGGCACGGCAGAGTGCCCACTGTGGGAGAGCACACCCAGAGGGGCACAGGGCTCCTGGGGTCTGCCCAGAGATGTATGGCACCTAGAGCACTTCCATCGGGGCTGATGTGCTAGAGACTTTGGAAGCAGCAGCTGCAGCCACACAGGGCGACTGGAGAAGAGACAGAAGGCTCCAAAAATACTTGTTTTCAACCTCCTGCCCTTGATGAACTTCACCTTTCTGCCTCTTTGCTGCAAGGGAGATCCCACCAGGCGAGGGAGACCCTGCAGGGCTGGGATGGAGAGCCAGGGCTCTGCCAAGGCACGAGAGGCACTCACAGCACACAGTTCACTGCACGACAGCCTGCTGGGAGCTGCTGGCCCTGCTGCTGAGGGGTCATGCAGGCTCAGGTGGCTTCAAGGACTCTGTTCAGGTCCTAGAGAAACCACTGTGTCTTCTCCCAGGCCAGCAGGAGCAAAGATCCCCAGAATATGGGGACAGCACAGGGGGTCATGACTCAGGTGCTGAGAGGGGCCTGAACAACCTCTCCTCGCATCACCTTCTCATCCCTACTGTGTTTTGGGGCAGAGGTCTTACAAATCTTCCTCTGCTCCCAAAGCCTGGGGGACTCCTCAGGTGTTCCCACAGAGCATGCAGTCAGAAAGCCAGAGTGGGCAGGAAGAACACCTTCCTGCCTGCAAGAGAGACATGGAAGCCTCTCCCCACATTTTCTGCAGGAAGGAAACCCCCATGGGGCACAGGAGGCAGGCACCTACCAGGACCTGCAGCAGCACAGGAGGCAGACAAGCTGCTGCCAAGAAAGCAGAAACTTGACACAAAACGTGATCCTTGCAGGATCCAGACATCCCATGCACACATTTCATGAGTGGATGTTTCCACAGTGCAGCTCAGCACACTCAGCTGCAGGCTGACTCCATCTCTTCCCACCCAGCCACAAAATCACGCTGCTTCCCTTGAGGGAGATGAATCGGTTCAGCTGGCTGATCCACAGGAACATGTTTCCCTCAGGCTCAATCTTCCATCGGATCAACAAGGTGAACCAATTCACAGAGCAGCAGCACCAAAGATGCAGCAAAAGGAGGCAGGGGGACACATGGAGTGTGACCACCTTGGTGCTAACACAGAAACACTCCCTCAAGGAGTTCAGTGAAGATCAAACACAACAGTCAGTGGAAAGCTACCAACTTCTTTCCTTAGAAGCCTTTTGCCAAAGAGAAAGGCAGGTTTCCTTCTGCTTTACCTTCCACATATCCTGCTCCTAAACAACGCAGCAAGGTGTTCGTGAGAGTATTTGCAAATAGCAACAGGGACAAGATCATGGTGTGAGAAGCAACTACTGCTGTGCCACACCATCCTGGGCTTGGAGGCACTGTGCTCCTTTGGTGCTGTGTAGGTGCATTTTCCCCTCGTGATTTATTAATGCCTTGCTTCAGTGAGAGAGTTTGCAGAAGGCTGAACCACTGAGGTGTGAATGAAGAGCAGCATGAATGATGTGAGTCACAGATCTTCCCTCAGAATCGACTTTATTATGCAAACCCTTTTTTTTTTTTTTTTTTTTTTTTTTACAAGGATAACCGAAAAAAGCATTTTCAAGAGGCACAGAAGGCATCTCACAGAAGGGCAGGGATCAGCTTGCCTTGGCTTTCACAGTTGAGGAGGGTTATCCTGGCTGGAGAGAAAGCAGGCTGCCAGGCCAACCTCTTCTTGAGCCTTTCCAGAAGGAGATGAAATTTTACAAAGACAGCACCCGTTCTGCAAATGTCCCATCCTTTGCTGGAGAAGTCTGGCCTCACCTCCTTTGCCTCCCACCTTGATCAGGCTGTGGTGTGAACTCTCCCTTCCTCAGCACTTGAGCCTGAGACTCTTTCCAACTTCCTCAGCACACGCTGGAGCAACAAGCTTGGCTGCAGATCTCACTGTCAGGGCTCTCCATCCCTGCAGACACCGGTCACTCGACCCCTTCCCTGCTTTGCTGGGCTGAACTGGCCACTACGGTGGGAAATAAAAACAGACACGCAGGCAGGCAGGAATCACGAGCAGTGTCCCAACTCTAAGCATGCTCTGACAGAGGGGTGTGTCTCTCCCCACATGCAGCTTCCTACAAATGGCAGGAGAGCAGGAACTCAGTCACTGCTCCCTCCTCTCTGTTACAGGAAAGTGCAAAGAGCTCCCACGGGCCTGGGGACCAGAGCAGGAAAACCACAGGCCTTCAGGAAACAAGACCTCTCATCTGCAGCCTGGATTCCCAGCTGATGTGAGAAGCAGACAGCAGAGCAGGTCCTGTCCCCAAGCCCCAGGGCTGAGGGCACTTCCCAAGGCCCAGCAGGCTCAGTACTGACCCCATGTGCCTCTCCAAGTCTCCCCACACCAGCTGGAGAACCGGTGCTCGGGAAAGATCAGAGTTTTAGGCAGGGGAAGCAGGACGGAGGGCTGGGTTCACCTCATCCCTGCTGGTTTTCCTGGGGTGCTGATGGCCCCTGGTGGACACCACCCCACATCTTGGCTGCCCAGCTTGGGGGATCCCCCAGGGCTGTTCCTCTGGAGAAGGACACACAGCTGTGCCTGCAGAGGGACAGATGGGGCTGCTCGCTGCTGCACAGCGTGTGATGGGGAACCACATCCCTCTCCTGCATGTCAGGGTCACCATGAAGGGGACTGCTTGGCAGGGGACACTGCCACCACAGGGGACACCTTCCACAACCGGGAAATGCTAGTGAGTCACTCCCTGAGCTCTGGGAGGGAGAAAAGGCAGCAGTGCACAAGGCAGGGACCCAGCTGGGCACCCTCCTCATTAACTGGAGATTAAAGCAGCCTTTTAAAAACACTGCCTGAAGATCTCTGCTCCCTCCCCCACCCAGCACAGCACACATAATGAAAGAAGGCATACCTGTCCTCCCTGGGGTCCTCCTCCTCCTCCTCCCCAGCGTGGACGCTGCCTCCACCTTCACAGCTGGCTCCGGCGACGTTCCGAGCGCATCCCGAGATCCCAGACAGATCTCTGTCTCTCCACTCACTACAGCCATGCTCCTTGAGCTCCCAGCACACCTCTGCACGCAGCCTCTGCACAGGCTGCACAGGCTGCCCAGGAGAGCGAGGAGGGAGGGTTGAGCCCGGCTCTGAACAGACCACACGCCATCCTCCACCCTTTCCCCTCAGCCCCCTGTCCGGGCACTCCTCTGGGGGTGCCACGGGGAGCTCCCGCTGGGGCCGAGCTCGGCAGCTGCCCGTCCACAGGAACACAGAGCCCCAGTGCCACCAGCACCCTGGGCTCCAGGGCAGTGTGTGCCCCCCTGGGTGGGCACTGAGGGTGGCAGCTGTGGGCCACGAGGAGCTCTGCTGGTGGGAGGTGTGAGCGCAGACCGGCAGCCCCCGCGGAGGGGCTGTCAGAGCCCACAGAGCCTCGGGAAGGCCCGTCCTGCACAGCAAGCACCACACACAGAAAGAAATGCTGTGGCCTCCGGGTGGCCCCAGAGAGGTCAGACCTTCAGCACCTCCTCTCGACTCCCACCTTGCAGAGGGGAGAGAGAAGCACGGGTCAGGCCGGACCTCAGACCTCATCCAGGGGTAGCAGCTCCCCATAGAGGATAACATCCCCCCCCAAAAAGCACAGGCCCTCCCCCTCCCATGAGAGATGGCTGCCAAACATCCCCCTTCAACTCTCCAGCACCGCTGCCACCTCTCCATCTTGCCTGGGGAGCACTTACTTGCCATGCTGCCTCACTCGGCCACAGGGGGCTCCTGCCTACCTGCAGGGGAGAAAACAGGACAGTCACTGACAGATTAAATCACCCCCTAAAGCCCAAAACCTCCATCACCCAGAATTCATGCAGAAAGCAGGGTGCTGACTGGTGGACCCGGGACAGATCCCAGCCAAGCAGTGCCCCTGCAGAGAGCCAAGGGCTCCAGCTGCCTCCCCACTCACTGCATGGCTTGGGGGGCTCAGGGACTCTCAGCTCCTGGAGTGCTGGGAGCCCAGGGAGGGACACAGCCCTGCCCACTGGCCCTGCCCAGGCAGCCCAGTGCAAAGCAGGAAGGGAAGAACTGGACGAAGGAGAGACCACGTTTCTCATCAGCAGACAAGATGGCCTGTGTGTCAGGAGCTGTTGGGAACAGCCTGGTGCTCTTCCCTTCCACAGGAGAATGATGGATACAGGTAAAGCAGTCATCCTGTTTTAGAGCAACATCACAGCCATGCCAGTTCTCACTTCTGCAACTCCCACCCACAATCTGCAATAAATAGGGACGTACAGTTTGCTCCACTGCCATAAAGCTGACTACACAGCAGGAAAGAAAAGGACATGCATCTCCTAAAGGTTGTTGGGCCTCTGTAAGGGCAGCAGCAAGAGTGACAGAGCTCCCTGCACAGCAGCTTTCCAGCTGGAAAAAGCACCTTTTGTGCTTTTTCTACTATTTTTGTACTATAGAGCAAAACTATAGTAAACAAAACCCCACAAGGGTGAAGCAAAGCCCTGCAGAAGGAGAGGATGCTCCCCTCTGCTTGCAGGAGTTTCACCTACTTGTTTTTCATGCTTTGCCTTCTCCCTGTGCTCAATTCCCTATGGATCAGACTACCCTGGGCTCACTCTCACTTTGTGTGACATCTTGCTGTGGCAAAGCCACAACTCTGTCAGGAGACAGAGGGACAGGAGTCCCCAGCTCCTACAGTGATCTGTTGTGGACGAAGGAGCAAACACAGTCAGAAACAGCAGGAACTAAACCACATGCTGGTCTCAGGTCCAGGACTTCAGACACTCAGTTATTCCAAAAGCCCTTGGGTTTGCTCAGCTGGAGCGAGGTCAGGGGCAGCACAGAGCCCTCCATGGGTCAGCAGGGCTGGAAACACAGCTCTCCTCCCACATAAAATCAGGCACCCAGACACACAGAAGGGCTGGTGCCACACACCATCAGAGCAGGCAGCACCACACCTCACAACAGCCACCCTCCCGTAATTGGAGCACCTCTCTCTGCCAACATCAGGTTTCCTGTGGTTTCCAGGGCTCCTACAACATAAGTGGCAAGAGGGCAAGCAAGCCTGGACCTGTCTCCAGAGGGAGAAAGGAGCTTCCTCCCAACAGTTTGCAAAAGCTCAGATTGCAAACCTCAGTCTGGAGCTGAAGCAAGAACGAGGGAAAGCAGCAGAGCACCAGGACTACACAGGAGGGGTCTGCTGCCTCCTGTGCCCCACAGCCCAGTCTGCTTCTCTGAGCCCTTCTGGAGAATGGGAGAGGCCCCCCGGATCCATGGATTCTCCCACTGCCCTCGGGATCCAGGGATTCCCCCCTGGATCCATGCATTCCCTGGCAGGCTGTGTCAGCTCTGAGCAGGGACCACCTGACCCGCTTTTACTGTCACCAGATTTTACAAAGAGACCCAAACCCCCAAGGATAAAAGAAGGGACAGCACAGAGAACTGGCCACAGTTCCCACACAAACACTTATTGTTATGGGCATTCCCCCCTTCTGATGGACAGGAGGACAGAGACACAGAAATGAGGATATTCAAGACCGGATCTGTCAGGATCCCCCCGCTCCATAACCCAAATCATTCATCAGGCAACAAATTTAACGATGTTTCATTTAATTTACAGATTTTTTTCCAAGCATCTGTGTCAACGGTCCCAGTGTCAGAGCTCAGGGGTGGTTTATTCCAAGTGCAAACAATAAGGCAGGTCCACACAAGCCCAGAAGCAGAATCGATGCCGGTGAGAAGGGCACACATCCCAGACACTTATTTTTATTTCCACGTGCAAATTCCTTAACCACCTCCCCGGGCTCCTGCGAGCAGGAAAAGCTGGAGCACCACACACGCTGACGCCAAAGGGGAGCAGCATTCCTCCCGCCCCCACACAGCCACGCAGGCTGAGAGAAGCCCGAAGCTGGAGGCTGACCCAGCAGACGCCCACCCATCCCCGGTCCCCCCCTCCGGCTTCCCATCCTCTATAAATACCCCATCGATAGGAGGTTGCCAAGGCAACCGTGAGGAGGCGCGAGGGATGCGGCCACGGGAGTGAGGATGCTGCAGTCGCACATTTGTGTCTCCCCCAGGCTCCCCCATCTCCGCCCCCGCTCCCGTCACCGACGCCAGAGGAGGAAACCGTGCTGATGAAAACGCGGTGCAACGCGTGGTGCCGACCCCCGAGAGGGGCCGGGGGTCCCCCCACTGGGGGGATGGCAGCTCCTCGACAGGTCCAGGGCAGGGGGACCCGCAGCCCCCCGAGCCGCGCGGCGCAGCAGGGAGGATGCTGACTCTGCCCGCATCACGTAGCCGCGGTGCCAGCGGCTCAGCGGGATCCAGCACTGGGGAATTTCCGTGCCAGGATCCACCGTGAGAAGAGGCAGCACCAGCTACACCAGACAGGCACCGTGGGATCCCCACGGGAAGCCTCGCCCTCCCAAAACAGCCTCCAGATCCCACCGCGCTCCCCGCGCCGGCTGCCCCGGCCCTTGCGTGCCCAAACCCAGCTCCAAATTATTCCCATGGCCCTCGGCTTCCAGAGCCGCCCCAAAACAGGGACCCCCAGATCACCTGTCACCCCAAAACAGGGACCCTCAGCTCACCTGTCACCCCAAAACAGGGACCCCCAGATCACCTGTCACCCCAAAACAGGAACCCCCAGATCACCTGTCACCCCAAAACAGGAACCCCTAGCTCACCTGTCACCCCAAAACAGGGACCCCTAGCTCACCTGTCACCCCAAAACAGGGACCCACAGCTCACCTATCACCCCAAAACAGGGACCCACAGCTCACCTGTCACCCCACAGCCGGGACCCCCAGCTCATCCATCACCCCACAACACGGACCCACAGCTCACCTGCCCGGGGGCTTTCCAGCCCCGGGCGAGCCCCTGCCCCACCACACACCCGCCGCCCCACCGACACGTCTGCCCCCGGCTCCGCTGCTCTGCTCTTCCCCGAGCGCCCAGAGACCCCTCGGCAGCCCCAGCCCGTTCCGTGCCGGCCCATGCCCCTGCCCCATGCCCCATACCCCATGCCCATGCCCCATGCCCATACCCCGTGCCCCATGCCCCATGCCCCATGCCCATGCCACATGCCCCATGCCCCATACCCCATACCCCATGCCCGTGCCCATGCCCCGTGCCCCGTGCCCCGTGCCCCATGCCCCATACCCCGTGCCCCATACCCCATACCCCGTGCCCCATACCCCATACCCCATGCCCCATACCCCATGCCCCATACCCCATGCCCCATACCCCATGCCCCATGCCCCATGCCCCATGCCCCATACCCCATACCCCATACCCCATGCCCCATGCCCCATGCCCCATACCCCATACCCCATGCCCGTCCCCGGTGCCGCCCCCCCCGCCCCGCCGGTACCTCATGGCGGCCCCGCGCGCGCCGCAGCCGCTCCCTCCCGCCGACGGGCAGGGAGGGGTGCGCAGGCCCCGCCCCCGACACGCCCCTCACCGCCCCTCGGCCAATCGCGCCCCGCCTCTCTCCTGCGATAGGAGCCTCCTGCCCCCGCCCAGCTCGTACCGGCAGCCAATCGGAAGGCGCTGCGGCTGCGGGCGGTGCCGCAGTGGCCGCTGGGAGCTGTAGTCCCATCGCCGTGCCGCTGTCCCCGCACAGCCCCCGGTTCGGCCCCGGGGGCGGGCGGAGAGCCCCGGGCGGGGTCTGTGCCCGCTGCGCTTGCAGCAGGGTACGCCTGCTCCTGCCTGCTGCCTCACAAAGGCTTGCCGGGGTTGGAGCTGCCAGCCTGCGACGAGCGACCCGCTGTCACATCCCCTGCCTTCTCCTCCTCCTCTTCTTCTTCTTCCTCCTCCTCCTCCTCCTCCTCGCTGCCCGAATCCTCATAAAAGCAGAGGGTGGCCTGCACGGGGAAGTTCTCCAGCAGCTTCTCCCCGACGGCGTACAGGTGGTCAAAGGCCTTGGACTTGGGCCAGAGGAGCCTGTGCGGGGAGAGCCGGGCTGAGCCCCCCGCCCGCCGCCGCCCCCGCGCCCCCCGCGGCACCGCGCCGGGGCTCCTACCTGACCGGGTGCCGGAAGAAAGACAGCGCTTTGTCGGGGTCTCCATCCCTCGCTGCGTCCCGAGTCTGAGCCTGCGGAGACACAGCCGGGTGGTGCCTGTCCCTGTCCCTGTCCGGGGGCTCCTGCTCCCCCCCCAACCAGCTGGCATCAGGAGCTGCGCTCTCCCCCCACACCCCGCAGACCCGGCAGATCCCCCCTGAGTTGGGGCGCTCACACCCCCGCCAAGGAAGCTGGCATCTACCTCCCCCCGCCCCCAGGCAGGCTTTGTGCCAGGGTAATCTCCCCCCCGTGCTCAGAATCTCGTGCCCAGGCATCCCGCTAACCCCCTGAGGAATGCCCGCCCGGGCTGGGAACAGCCGGCCCTTTCAGGCTGCTGGGGGGGCTGTGCTGGCCGTGTCTCCCCGGGGGATCAGCCTGGCCCTGCATCGAGGTGATGCGCCAGGGGAGGTGGGCACGGTACCAACATCGTGCAAGAGTGCCGGGGCCGAGGGACTCTGGGGGGAAGGACTCCGGGGAGAGAGGCTGGTTTTCTGCCTAAGAGAGACCCCAACCTGAGGGACACGGGGACAGACACAGTAGGGAAGTGTCGAAATCAACTCACAGGGTCCGTCTGCTCCTGCCGCCTCCCGGGTCCCTCCTGGGCTCCGGGCAGCCACGGTCTCCAGAGAGGAAGGGCTCTGGGGGAGACAGCACGTTCAGCGCGACAGCCGCCCACCCTGCTCCAGTTTGCCTTGTCCCCCCCTAACCCCAGAGTGTCCCACCCACCCGATCAGCCCCTGCCCGGGTGCCAGCACCCTCTGTCCCACCCGTGGCCGCTGTGATCTGAGGGGTCCCCACCAGAGCAGCTTTCACCCGAACCCAGCTGGAGCCTTCCCCATCCCACCTTCCACCCAACCTGCCCTCCCTCGGGCAGCGCAGTACCTTCCTTCTTGCTCCAGCCCCAGAGCTGGGCAAGCAGTGGCCACAGGCACCCGGAGCCCGTGGGGAGGCAGGCAAGAGGCAGCAGCTTGCATGGTGGCAGGCGACACTGTCCCTCCTGATGCTGCAGACCCTCGGTGAGGACACATTTATAGCCCTGCCTCGGCGGTGACTCACAAATTCTTTGGGGCAGGGGAGCAAAGGACTCGGGGGTTTGGGGACTGCAGTCCCTGCGGTGTGAAATTTGTCCCAGTTGTGTAAACAGAGGGCTGAGGGGGGGCTGGGGGCGGAGGGGCTGCGATCCCTGGTGGAAAAGCAAAACACAGAAGGGAAAAGTTAGACACCATTTGTGAGAAAATCCCCAGGGGGGGAACAGGGGAGGGCAGAGACAATTAACAAGGATGATTAAGTGTTCTTTGTAGCCATTTACATTAAGGGAGGGGGGTGTGGGGAAGGGATGGAGAGCATTGGGACAGCAGGATGGGCTTGAGATGGGGACAGTGCAGTGGGCATGGGATGGGACTGCATGTTGGGCGTGCCATGGGGACAATGTGGGGGGCCTGTGATGGGGACAGTAAAACGGGCATGATGAGGACAGTGGGATGGGCTGCACTGGAGGCAGGAACAGAGCAACCAGGAGGCAGGTGGTGGGATAATCAAGAGAGGACAGGAAGGGAAGACAAGTGGCAGGGCTGGACCCCAGGCAGAGGCAGGGGTCTTGCTCAGGCATCCACGGCCCACTGTCTCAAGGAGCTGCCAGATCCCATTCCCCCACTGTTGGCAGTGGGGAATTCTTCCTGCCCTCTCCTTTGGTGCTTTGAGACCACACAGGGAGGTAGAGAAAAGCTTCTTGACATGAGGGTGCAAGGCTGATGCCCCCCACTCCCTGCCCCCAGTGCTGCCCGACATCCCCTCCATGCCCAAGTGCTCAAGGCAAAGTGCCACTGACAGACAGGTCACCTCCTGCTCCCAGGAATGTTTCAGTTTGGGACGAGGAAAGAAAATAGCAAATGGTCCCTGTTGTAGCTCTGCTATCAGCATCCAAACACCCCTGTCCAAACGCAGGCCGGATCCTGCTCGGCCCTGAGCACAATTTGTCACCAGGGGCCCTCCCTGCCCCTCTCCATCTGTGGCAGCCGGTGAGCAGGAGGGGGCATGGGGCCAGCACAGCCCTCATTACCTTCTCCATTTGCTCCTCATTTGGGCCAGTAGTCTTACAACAACAAACCCCGTGGAGGACAAGCAGGGCCAGGCAGAGTGAACCAACAGCCCAGGCCTGCTCTGAGGCATGTGGAGTTGAACCTGCTGGTGTTTCACTGCCCCTCCAACCCCACACGGGCAGCCCAGCCCAGAGCGGGCACACGGATGGTGGCACACAGTCACCTGCCAAACACTGAGGCTGGCCAGAAGTGTGTCAGCAAGCGTCAGTCCCGAGCCAGTCACTCAAAACCTACCCTCATAATTCACGAACAACAAGCAAAACAAGGCATCCCAGCTCCCCAATCCTTCCCGACGCCAAAAGGGTTTAATTCCGATCTGCAATAAGCCTCTGATCCAGGCGGAGATTTGCAGGTGGATTTTGCAAAGCTGTAGCTAAACAACTTGCAGCTTCTGATCCACCCCCCCCTCTTCCCCGGCTGCTCACCCTGCCCTGAGCAGCCGCCTCCAGTCCTGGGTGACCCCCGGCTGCAGCCGCCCTCGGTCCCGCACTGCTCCTCCAGCACCTCCGTAAGTACCACAGAGCCCTGGCACAGCCCTCCCGGGCCTTTTCCCGGCACCCTGGGCACCCCAGGTGTTTCTTTTCCAGCAACACCCCTGGGACGGCGTGGGAGGGCTCGGTCAGTGCAGAGGAGGGGAGGCAGAAAGTTGGGAAACGTTGGGTCCAAGCATCGGAGGTGGCAGCGGGGGGACGGGGAGCGGAGCAGAGGCCTTGGGGGGTGGCAGCACGCTCAGCCAGGAGCGTTCCCAGGGTGACAGGGAGGCCACTGGCCTCGGCGGTGCCAGGGCGGCGTGGGCTCAGTCGGGTTTCGCAAGGCACCAGAGGAGGAGGAATTTTGAAACAAAGCAGAGGGAAAAACAAACCAACCTGCTCCACCACCTCTGCCAACCCCCACGCCCGCGTGCAGGGCTGTGGGCAGGACATGGCACAAGCAGCGTGAGCTGCACCCCGGTGTGCTCACCCCTCCGTGGGACAGGTCACCCTGCTCAGCTGGGGTGCTTCCTGGAAGTGTCCCCAAGGCAATGGCAGCCTGCTTTGCCCTGATGTGATTCTGCCCTCCGTGGACCTCCAGGCTGTCCCTGGGGATGCAGGTGTCACTGTCATACGCATTTCTCTCCATCGTTGTCCCCAGCAGCATGGAAAGGCTGATATCCATGGTTCAACCTTAGATGGGTACATGCCAGTGTCCCAGTGGAGCCTCAGCAGCTTGGGGTGGGTTGTGGGTGATTGCAGATGCCTTGGGTGAGCCCCTGCAGATGGGGACGAGATGCCATCCCCCTTCCTCGGCTGGGGAAGCCTCAGGGTCACCACCTGAAGTCCCAAAGAGCAGTGTTTGGCTTCCTCAGCTCGGGACATCACAGGAGGCAAGGGACCTCCAGGAAGAGTGTGGGCACTTTCCCCCCACCAGCAGCTGGCTCTCCATCTCTGCCCACGGCGTCAGCGCAGGGGAGGGCTTTGGCGTCCTTCCTGGGCAGCGCTGCTCTGTGTCTGAAGCCCGGCTGGGGAGATAGCGGAGGTGAAAGGGCGCTTGGCACTCCTCCACGGGCTTGGGTCAATCGTTAATCTGCGAGGGATTGCTTTCCACTCCTGCAGGTAACTCCCCGCAGCTCCCACCCTGCACAAAACCAGCGGCCCCGGGAGCGGGGTGGAGCTGCAGCGCTGCGAGCGGAGCTCCTCGCAGGGCCATGGGAACGTGAGCACACGGGAGGCAACTGGGCGAGGAGCTGCGAGCCCCGGGTAGGTGACAGCCGGTCCCCACCATGGTGTCCATGGGGCTGCAGCTGCTGGGCTACGCCGTGGCCTTCCTGGGCTACATCGGCACTCTGACGGCCACGCTGCTGCCCAGCTGGAAGACCAGCTCCTACATCGGCTCCAGCATCGTGACAGCCGTGAGCTTCACCAAGGGGCTGTGGATGGAGTGCGCCACGTACAGCACGGGCATCACCCAGTGTGACATCTACAGCTCCCTGCTCAACCTGCCCGCCGACATCCAGGCGGCCCAAGCCCTGATGGTGAGCTCCTGCGCCGTGTCCTCCCTCGCCTGCCTGCTCGCCGTGGTGGGCATGAGGTGCACCGTCTTCAACCAGGGCTCGCCGGGCAAGGACCGGGTGGCGGTGGCGGGCGGCGCCGTCTTCATCCTCGGGGGGCTGCTCTGCTTCATCCCCCTGGTGTGGAACATCCACGTGGTGCTGCGGGATTTCCGCAACCCCGTGCTCCCCGACAGCATGAAGTTCGAGCTCGGGGAGGCTCTTTACCTGGGCATCATCTCCTCCCTCCTCTCCCTCATCGGCGGCTTCATCCTCTGCACCTCCTGCCCCGCCCGGGACCCAGCGGCCACCTACACCTACCAGCCTCAGCTGCTGGTGAGCAAGAGCCCCCAGCCCTCTGTCAGCCAGGTGCAGAAGACCAAGAGTGAGGTCAACTCCTACAACCTGACGGGATACGTGTAGCGGCTGCAGGTGGGAACCAGGCTGGCACCTCTCCCGGCTCCCCAGAGTGCCTGGGCTGGCACCGAGGGAGCGCGGTGAGAGGAGAGGACACGGCGGCATCACCCGCGCTCAGCCCTCTCACATGCTGGGGGGACGCTGACCCTGCTCTCTCCCTGGGGATCCCCAGAGCCTTGTGACTGCTTGGAGGTCCCAGCTGGTGGGTTATGTTTTTGAAGGACCCTGAATCCGGCTCCTGTTTCCTGCTCCATGCTGCCAGCCCGCAGGCAGCCCCTGCTCCAGCAGGACCCCAGCCTGCAGCCCCAGTGAACCTATCTGGACGGGAGGGGTGGGCTTGTGTCCCCAGGGACCAGCTCCCTGGCTGTGGAGGCATCACAGCAGGGTCAAGGGCATCATGGAGTCACTGCTGGGGGGGTTGAGTGCTGGTTGCAAACCGATGTCGCAATAAATTTGTCTTTCTAGCCAGACTGTATCTGAGCTTTCCTCTGGCACAGAGGGGCCCTGGCAGTTCCCCCAGCAGGGTGGAGCTATGGTGGAGCTGTGAGGGCTATACTTGCCCGCCTGGAGCTTCTGGCCCTTGCTCTGGCCTGCCTGCCTCCCCCCACCCCACACCTCATGGATTTGTCCCCCAGGAAGCCGGGCAGGTGGGAGCACTGGTGGGAGGGAGGAGGTTCACTGCCCTGCACAGTTTATCCCTGGGCACCGTGCTGCCACGTGCCACTGCTGTGAGGGCATCAGCAGGGGCAAGCAGAACTCTCTAGGAGCTGATGGCAGGCAACACCTTCCCCCCACCCCTCCACTCTTCTTGCTTCCAAGGGTGCAGGTGTCACTGGGACTGGGGTGCCCACAGGGGGATTCACTGCCCATGGACACATGTGGCACATGGAAGACCACAGGGGGTGGGAGAGCCCTGGCGTTCCCACATCTCCATCCCATCCCAGGATGGAGATGAGCACTGGCAACCAGGATCCCACAATCACCAGAGGCAGCTGCTGGCCATGGTGGAGGCTGAGCACCCCAACACAGCTGCAGAGGGGTCTCACAGGCAGCTCCTGAGCCCTGAAGTCCTTCCAGGGGCTGTTTTTGGAGGGAAAATGCCACCAGTGAGACATCAGAAAGGTGCAAGGGATGGGCAGGCAGGAGCCAGGGCTGCTCCTCACAACCCTTCTGCAGCAGTGGGACAACGCCCTGCGGCTGCAGCCCTGCCCAGGAGCAGCAGCATAACAGTTCACACAGGCTGCCAGCGGCACTGGGGGATGCTGGGCACATGCCAGGGGAGAGGAGGTGCAGGAAGCCCAGCCCCACAGCCCACCAAGGACATTTTAACACATCTGATGTACCCCTGCCAGACGCAAGAGAACCCCTTGCTCTGCCATGCCATAGAAGGGACCCCTTGCCCTGGCTCCCTGTCCTCCAGGAACAAGCTTTTTTCTACCTACTGACCCCTCATAAAGCAATTTAGATTAGGTCCCAGAGAGGAAAGGACCATGTTCTCCACTCAAACGTCACCACCGTTACCCTTGCACCAGTGAAATCATATTTGCTGTGGGCTTAGCATGCTCCTGATAACGGGGGTCATGCTTTCTCCCCTCCCCAGTGAGCAAGGAGCCACACAGGGACTCACTGATGCTCACTGGAGGGGGCCAGGCTGGATCTCAAGGCAAAGGCCAGTCACCCCATTTCCATTACCAAGGGTTATTTATTGCTGCCCTGAGGAAAGAGGGGCCCTGGGGCATGCAAAGGGCTGAACCTGCGGCCTGCAGCCCTCCCAGGAGATGCTGCAAGTTCTAAGGGTCCTTCATCCATAAAGGTTTTGTTTCTGGGCAGCTGATGGAGGGAGGAGGCAAGAAAATATTTGGTATGAGGGGGTCACACTTTGAAGAGGAGGAATTCCTGGGCACTGTGTCCTTGGCCCTCGCCTCCCACCTCTGTCTGCAGGGAGAGGCTGCGCTAATTAAACAAAGGGGCATTTGAAATGCTCAGTTCATAGTGTGATTGGTGCTGGGTTTATTAACATTTCAATTCAAGCAGCAGAAGGGGAGATTTCTGATTTCAAAGGAGCTGCACACCCTTCCCTGAAGGGGAAAGGCACAGGCAAAGGCAGGCAGAGCTCAGAGCTCAGGTAGAGAAACACCCATGGTTTGGACAGATGAGCGCAGGGAAATGGACCCCAATGTCCCCAACAGCCCCTCAGGTTTCTTTCTCAACTGTGCAATGCCAGATCCCTGTTCTGTGGGTGCAGCGTGTCAGCTCTGGCTGTGGCACAGCAGGAGAGGAGCTGAAGACCATCACACACTGAAGTGGGATGAGCTTTTCCACAGGTCCCCGTGCTGCCAGCCCTGCCGAGGGGGAGCCCCTGCACTAGGCACGGGTGGGCTCAGGGAGAGGAACGTCTCTCCCCTCCGGCTTTCCTGGCCTTCAACGTGAATGCACTCAAAGATGTGAACCTTGGCTACAGGGCAAGGCAGGTTGACAAGGATTTTCCACTTCTTTAAGCAGCAGGAGGGGAGGATGGGGAGGGCAAGGGGAGGACGAGGTGTGCAGGGATGCAGTGGCAGTGGTTATCTCTGCCTCCTGGTTATCTCTGCCTCGTGCAATAGCCACACTCCCTGGTATCGATAAACCAGGTCCTTGAGGGCACTCTGGATGTGGCCCAGCCCAGGGCCAGAGAGGACAGCAGCCCAGGCTGGCCCAGATCAGCTCCAAGCCAGGCAGCACAGCACAGAGCCAGCCCCTCAGGTTGCCTCTCACCCCTCACCAGCTCAGTGGGAAAAGCTGAGGGTGCTCCAGGATTTCCTGCGGGAAAGCCACAGAGGAGCACAGCCCAGCTCAGGGCACGGGCAGGATGCAAGGGGAAGGGGCAGCCAGGGGGGAAGCAGGGGTGGGAAGAGGGCTGGATGGGGAAGGGCTGTGCCAAGACCCTGGGCTGGAGCCCTCCCCTTGTAGGATGGTGCAGTGGAGTGGGGAGCCCTGCAGCCCCTCACCAGAGGCCAGGCTGCAGTGACTAATCCCCTGTCACAAGGAAAAGAGTCCTTCCCCTCTCTTCTTCTCCCTCTGGATGATGCCTGGCATGAAGAAAGGGGGCAATAAAATACTAATGTGCCCTTATCTTCAAAAGCAATTAGAGGCACTATAAATGCCCAGCACACCCCAATTTGGGTCAGGGCTTACAACCTCATCAGCTGGTCATGATCATCAGAGGAACATGAAAAAAGTCACGACTCCTTCTTCTGAAGAGGGAAGGACACAGCCCATCACCGATCCCTCGCCCACCAGGCACTCCCCCACAGCACCCCTGGCCCAGCAGAGCCTGGCCACTGTCCTGTGTAAATGGAGCCTCTCCTCATGCAGAGCACTGGGAAGGGATGCCCAGGGGTGGAAGGGCACAGGTTTGTCCTAGACCCACCAGGATCACACACCTCCTGCCTCCCTGGAGCCCTCCAGGCAAGCAGAGCACAGCTCTCTCTGGCATCCCCAGCCTGCTTCTTGTTTCTGCCTGGCACAGCTGACCTGAAGCAGCAACAAAGAATCTGTGCAAGCCCTCTGAGGAGTATCAGACCAGGTGCTGGGAGAGGCTGTCTCTGCCCACAGCCCCCGTGAATTGCTCAGATAGGAGAGATGGGAGGGGGAAGAAAATTCAGGCCAAGTTCCTGATGGGCCAAGGCACTTGGAAAGGGCCTGCACATTCCTCCACCCTGTCCCCAGCTGCAGCACACTCCCAGCTGCCTCCCACGCCATGCCAGAGCCTCCTGGTCCTGCAGCAAGGCAGGGCTGGTGTGGGAAACTGCCCATGGCCTTACAGCAGCCCTTTCAGGAGCAGCAGAGGATGCACCGTGAAGAGGAGCTGCTCTCAGACCCTTCAAATCCTGAATCCCAGGCTGGGCTCACATCACGCACCAGTGGGAATGGGAGATGCATTCCCTGCCCCAGCCATGCCCCAGCCATTCCCCAGGCCCCACCTGATATCCCCGCTGGTGGTCACACTCTAGCTCGAAAAACAGCCTCCTGGATTCACCTCAGCGATGATCAGCTGGCAATTGCACTCACAGTTTACCTCCAAAGGCTTCCTGCCCTCCATGGAATCCATGGGATGGCCCTGTCTGCAGTCAGAGCAGGCAGCACACTGCCATGGGACTGTCAGTGCCTGGCTCCTCTGCTCTTCATGGGAGATGCTGCAGTGGAGGTGAGGGGTGGTGAGGAACGAGCTCCTCCTCGGAAAACGCCTTCAGCCACGGGAAAAGCCAGTGCACAAACTCCTGGCTTTCCACTCCTTTCTTCTCCTGGAAGAGACCTGTTTAAAGGCATGTTAAAGGATCTTTTGGTCTTTATAGAAAGATATGAGGGAAACAGGGTGGAATGAACTCCATGGCAGTGCAGGGGACAGAGGCCTTTGGGTGCACCAAAGGAGATTGCTGGAAAGCACCTTCCTCTTTGAACACCAGCTCAGAAATCTATCAGAAGGGTTGTAAAAGGTGTTTATCTCGGAAAACCTGATAGCCCTGAAGAGGACATGGAGGTTTGATCTTCCAGGCATTATATTAACACCACAATCAGATTGTTCCGTAATTTGAATCTAATCTCTACCGGAGGAGCTTCAGGTTAGTGATCTTAGCAAACCTCAAGTACATGCAATGTAGAAAAGAGAGCAGGCTTTGTAGCAGAACTTACACCAATTCAGTGAGCAAAATGAGCTTTATGAGCAAGACACACTTTTATAATTATATAAACAGAAGCTCTTCCAGGGATTTTACAGAAGTACTGGTGAAAACAGACTCCATCTCTAGCTAAGATCTGCCTTGAAGAACTGGCCTAGGGAACTGCAGAGAAATTGTCCCGTACCCTCGGCAGCTTCAGTGCCAACTGATGGTTACACAGCACCACACTGGACAGAAGAGAGGAAGATCAGAGGATCCCAAACACCTTTACATGGACAAAAGGAGCTTTCAATATCCATGCTTCAGGTACACTGGGATGCTAAATTAAGGTCATACCTAGAAGACACTCAGACCCCAGACACAGCAGAGCCCCTCCAAGCTCTCTGCTGAGCACCAGGAATCTGGAAGAAATAAGTCACGGCCTAAGCAGAGAAACCAGAGGGGCTTAGGCAGCTCTAGGGTTGCCTCTTATCTCTGCTCAGATTTCAGGGTGTGCTTTGATGAAGCTTTTCCCACACAGGCAAACTAATCTTTCCTCAAGGCAGCTGCTTTTTTTCACAGAACTTGCAACACCCTGTATTTTCTGGGATGTCCAGCCTGCTAAAAAAGGCTAAAAGCAGGACAAGACCCACGTCACAAATAGCGTGACTGCCTTGAACTCACTTTCCCAGAAAAGCTGTCTCTCTAGGTTTCTCAGGTCACTGGAGCAAAGTCCCACACCACCAGCTCTACCTGGCAGGTGCTCCCAAGATTGCTCCAAGAGATGCATTTCCATTACCCAAAGTTTTAGCCCTTTCCTTTGAGGAGCTGGGCACAGTTCCAGCCTTTAGTATTTCTCAAGGAGTAGAAAAGCCCAAGGAGTCTGCAGGCATTACAGAGCTAAGGGCAGGCTAGGTCCTCAGCCATCAATCACGCTCCTGTGACATTTGAGCTATTCCAGCACACTTTTACAGGGATGAGGGCTGGGCTGCCTGCCTCTGGTTTTCCCCCAGCTGCCACAGAAGCCAGGCACACATCTCACAAAGCACAGGGAACCTCTGACCGCCCCCACGACTGAATGCCTTCTCATCAGCCTTCTGCTCTTCCCAAACACCCTTTATTTTCGTGGTGTTTCCAGGCTGTGAACGGGCAGGGTGTTCCACCCCAGGCCTGGCCGCTGGCCAGTGTGAGGCTGCTCGTTCCACCTCCCTGCAGGCACAGACTGTCCCGAGGAGGTGGCAGGGAAGAGACTTCGGGGCAAAAACAATCCACTCCTTGTTTTCAAGGCAAGGAAAGCAGGAGCTTCGGGACCAGGGACGTCCTCCCCAAGGAAAGGACCCCTCTGCAAAGCATAGCCCTGGAAGGGGAAAGCAGCTCCCAGCACAAAGCCCCCACAGCCCAGCCCAGGGAGCTGCCAGGACCCTGCTAACACACAATAAATTTCCACCTCCCCAGGCAGACCTGTCCCTGGAGCTGACACCCCAGGGCCTGCTCACCAACAAGGGTCTTGCTGTGAGTTGTGGCCTCCTTCCCAAAGCTGAAACATCCCATCTCCCAGGCGTGCTGGGGTGACTAGGGCCCCACAGGCTGATTTGTGCCTTGTAATTCTATGAGTGAAAACAGGTAAGTATTACCACACAGGTCACAGGCAGATGCAGCTAATCCACCCAGCTTCAGTACTGAGTAAAAGCCTCGTGGGGAATAAAAGGAAATAACCAGAGCAAAACACAGCGTAAAGGCAGCCTGGTCTTATGTGAAGAGACAAGTTTGTCCTCAGCTGTCCCTGAGTGCAGCTCCCCTTTCCCATGGGAGATCTTTGCAAAGCAGAGAGAGGCTGCCCACGAAATGCAGCACTAAAGCTTCCAGCTCGCCAGTGGGATGAAGAGAACCACAGTGCCTTCAGCAGCGTGAGCTGAGGGGAAACACGATGTTCCTCCTCCCTGGCTGCTTGCACTTCTGCCTGCTCCTGCACACCCTTCATGCTGGGCACAAAGGGTAGGGCAGCCTGGGCTCCCCAACAAATCTTGCCAGGGCTGCTGGATACAGCCCCAGGACTTCACAGGGCACAGCGTGGTACCAGCAGGGTGGATACAGAGAGCTCTGGGAGGAGAAAGCTTTGCCAAACAGCCTTATCTCGGAAGATGCTTTTCTGACCTCCTCACCTGCAATAAGTGTTTATCTCCACTACACAACTTAATCCCCCCCCAGACTACTCTGGCAGCAGCCTTCTGGCACGGGCACTGTTGAGAGAGCTTGGAAAGATGCAGGAGAGAAGTGTCAGGTTTTGAAAACAGGTACTCTGGTACCAGCTTATCTAAGGAAAATTAATAGCTGCAGTTTGCCAAGCTACATCCATTTAGGAAATGCTCCACCACAGAACTGCCTTGTGTGTTATTTCTTCACACTGAGGAAAACAAATCAGCACAAGAAATGCCAAAGGACCAATGTATTGCTGTTAGGAGCATATATTTTTGTCTTGCTGGTGATGTCAGACACGGAAAGGTGAGAATATGAAGCCTGCTAGCTGTTCACAGGCTGTTGAATGCTTCCATAGGTTTTTGGATCTGTGCTGATGGATGCTTGCATCAAAGCTGCCCTTTGCTCACACCTCCTCATTCAGCAAAGCCCCTTCCTGTCACTAACGTCTGTTTTCTGTACATCACTGGGCTGGGTTTGGCTGGGCCAGAGTTAATTTTCGTCACAGTGGCTGTAATGGGGCTGGGTCAGGTTTTGCTTTACTTATTAAATTGTCTTCACCCACAAGTTTTCTCGCTCTTACTTTTCCAGTTCTCTCTCCCATCCCACTGTGGGGGGAGAGAGTGAGGGGCTGTGTGGGGCTGAGTTGCCAGCTGGGGTTAAACCATTACAATCACACAAACATGTTCTCCTTTATCTGGGTGGCAAGGAATAAACCAGGAGGAGCTCTGAGTTGTACAGGCTGTGCCACAGCTCCCTCACAGAGACAGGTTCCAGCCCAAGGGCTCCACACACACCAGAAAAAACATTAGGGATATCTGTGAATAACCTAAAAAAGTAAGGTAAAGTATATTAGGGATAAAGTTCAGAAACCAGAGCTAGTTAGAATAGATAACTAGCTATTATAGTTCTGCTAGAACAGCTATATTATAGCTATAACTAGCTAGAATAGCTAACTAGAATAGCTAATAGGGAATAAACAAGGTGCAAGGAGGAGGAGGAGAAACAGCTAAGATTACTGGCTCAACACATATGTGCCGTGAAAAACACCGAGTCTGAAGGAGGTGTGGACATTTCCTGCTTTAGAAGCAGCTTTGGAGGAGAAAATAAAGGTCTGTCTCTTCACCCACCCAGGGTAGATGCTTCAAAGGATGACTGGCTTTTGGGATAAAACTTCCTAGAATGATCAGAATCCTGGTTGCTCCCCGAGATCATTGGCTATTTTGTACTTCAGAAACCGTATTTTGTGCAACCATAAAAACTAATGCAAGCATGAAGGAATGAAGGAAAACTTGGTCTTGCTGTGACATCCTGGTGCAGATTCAATCTCCTCAACAGCTCTATTGAAAACTAAATGAGGGGGGGTGTAGGCCTGTGGATTGAGGACCAGTTGGAGAGATGTCAAAGCAAAAAACCAAACATTAATGAAAACCATGAATGGAGGGAGATAAGGGAGCTGCCTTCAAGCTCAGGTCTTAACACCTGCAGCAGTGGCCTGAAAACACACTAAACCACACAATCTGAAAATGTCAAGAGAGGTCACAGAAACAACTCTGAGATCCAGAAATACGAGCTGAAAATGAAACAGGATTCAACCAGACAGGACATCAGAAATGGTAGACACAGAGAGAGCACCTACAGACTGCAGAAAAAACACAGTTGTAGAGACACATCCTTTCTACCTCCACTAGCAACTGTGCAAGTCCCTTCTGCAGTAACACGTGCAAGTGCAGCCCTGGGGGGTGACAAAGTGCTCACCACACAGGATGGGGCACTCTCTGTTCACATCACTGTGTTGCTCAACTCTGACTCTCAGGCAACATATTCTACACGTGTTTGGTGATACCACCTGAGCCACTTGTTTCTGTCTCATGGTCTTGTGCCTTTCCAGGTAAAATGAAGTGTTTGAGTCAAAGGAGCAATGCTGTGCTGGCCACCCACACACCTTCTCCTCCATGCCCATGACCTGGAAGGGGGAATGTGGTTCAGGAAGGACAGGGAATGTGTGACTCCTTTGAGAAATACCTGTGAGAAATCAGGTTTGACTCAAGATGCGTCTGAGCTGGAAATAAGTCCAGGCTTGTACAATATTGAACTACTTGCACTTGTCCTTAGTTTATTCCCATGAACCACATACTGCAGGGAAGACAGGGAGCTGCAGCACCCTCTGAGTGTAACTGCTCCCCTTCTGT
Source organism: Pyrocephalus nanus (assembly GCA_038380795.1). Classification (NCBI taxonomy): domain Eukaryota; kingdom Metazoa; phylum Chordata; class Aves; order Passeriformes; family Tyrannidae; genus Pyrocephalus; species Pyrocephalus nanus. Next base: position 18,021,996 of record CM076274.1, on the reverse strand, counting down.
CACATCTGGCTGCTCTCAAAGCCCTCATCGTCCTCCAAACCCCCCACAGCCCCCAGCATTTTCCAGGTTAAAAGGAGAGTCGCTCTGCTGGCTAAAGAGAAGCCTAAGAAAAGAAGCCTAAAGGCAGAGCTGCCAGGCAGGACAACATCTGCTGGAAGGAGCTGGGCTCAGCCAGGCTAACCCAGAGCCTTGCAGCAGATCTCACTGCAGGGCCCAGCAGTCACCACACCGCGGGCCTGTTCCCATAGCTACACGGGAAGATAAATTGAGTTCAAGGGACCTCGTGTCGCCACGTTATTTAACAAACAGGCAGACACGCTCGAGAGGAAAGCACAGGCAGGGAAGGCAGGGACCCAGTTTAGCTGCTGCATGGGCTGATCAGACCGATGGAAGCCAGGCTGGCTCACGGAGCCAAGGGGCCCAAATCCCAAACCATCAGCCGGGCACTGTGCTGGGCACAAGAAGACTCCAGTTTGGCCACAGAAGAGCCATGCTGGTCCTGCAAGGCCAGAGGAGGGTGAGGAGAACCCCCTGCCCCATCAGAATGATGAGCTAGAGCACAGGTAAAGAGAGCAGAGGATGCCTGACCCATTTGGAACACAGTCCAAAGCCTGACTTCAGGAAGGGAAAGGCCAGTCCGTCTGCAAGTCTGTGTTATGGCCCAGGCCCCCGGATGGATTCCCAGAATCCTCAGACAGGATGAGGAATGTGGGCACAAGGAAAAGCACAGAAAAAAGCTGAGTGTGGGGAAATCACAGGGATGCTGGGTGAGACGAACAGGGTTGGAAGGTAAAGATGTTGATGGAGCTTGCTGGAGGTGCTGTGGAGAGCTCATGTTTGGACAGAGTAGTTCAGCATGACAGCAGTGAAGGGAAGCCAGGCCAGCAGTGCCACCGTGTGGGAGTGGATCCCCTCGTTCTCTCAGGACATGGGCAGCGAGGGTTTCTCAAGGAGGAAAGAGCAGTTGGAAACACATGAACAAATAAAAAAAAAAAAAAAAAGAAACAAATAAATCCCGTCTCAAACTCCCCCTTCCCACCCCGCAAGCTTAATGAGAATGTGAGGCTTATCCAGAGAAATTCCCTCAGCCAGAAACCTTCTTCCTTGCTGGAAGATAAAAGGCTGTGTTGTCTCTCCAGTGCTTTTCAGTAATGCCCAGAAAATAACCCTCCATCATTTTACCAGGCACTGAAGTGAGACTGACAGGCCTGTAATTACCAGGGTCTTCCTTCCTACCCTTCTTGAAAACCGGGACATTTGCCAGCTTCCAGTCATGTGGAACTCCAGACTCCCAAGACTTGAAAAATAACGGAGAGAGGTCCCGTGATGACATCAGCCAGCTTTTGCAGTAGCCTGGGATGAATCCCACCGTGCCCCATTGATTCATGTGCATCCAGCTGGAGCAGCAAGTCTCAGACAAGTTCAGGTTTGGCTGGGGGTTTATTATCCCTCCAGTGACAGTTTTCCAGCACAGAGCTCTGGGGGTCCCAGGGCCCATCATTGGTGTTGAACACAGAGGCAAAGAAGGCATTAAACATCTCTGCTTTGTCTATGCCCCTGCTTGTGAGCTGACCCAACTTGTCAAATGTGGACCAATGTTATCTCTGATCCTTAACATGTTTTAAGAAGTCCTTTTTGCTGCCCTTCACCGGCCAGCTTAAATGCTAACTGAGCTTTGTCCACGGGAATTTTCTCCTTACAGTGATGAACAGCATCTCTCTGGTCTTGGTGACATCTCCAGCATGGAAATGTGGTGTCACCCGTGTGTGCCAGCACAGACCACCCCTAACAGCTGCTTCCCAGGGAAGGGACTGCCACAGCCAGGAGTTACGTGGGAAACAGCCTAGGGGAAAAGATCCCCCTGGGCACCACCGTACCTTTCCTGAATGTGGTGTCCTGAAGTGTGAGATAAAAATCTGGCATATACAGGTTTAAAATAGAAATGTAACTATTACTTTTCTGGCAGCCACAAGTATTGCACAGGTGTTTTCACTGAACTGCCCAACATATTCTTAGGTTTCCACCCTCAGATAATAATGCAAAATTGAGAAATGATCTTTAAATAGAGGCAGTCCTGTATTAGTTCCCTCCTCTGCTGAAAACTGCCTTTATTATCTAGTTTCTAGGCTATAAAAACTTACTTATTAGCCTTAAGAGCCAAATGATTTCCTCTCTAGTTTATGATAAAGGCTATCTTATCTATCTTTGTGAAATGCTGAGCTTCAACACATAACCACAATCCAGCTGCATGAACCCGTTGCACCCTGGAATTTGTTGATGGGAGAAAAGCATTTCCCTTCAGTAACATCCACATATTCATTCTTCATCCCAGCTCTACTCAGTCTTTCTTTCTGCTTGGCTTTTGAGCTGCAATTTTCAGTGAGGAAGTAAAGCTTTTTTATTCTCCAGCAGATCAGGAGCCCTCAACAAGAAACTGCATTTTATTAACAGTTTTGCCATTGGACTGTAATTCAACGAGCACATATTTAACTAACACCCATCCAACCCGCCAGGAAAGCTCTTAATTAAATTAAAACGGCCAGATTCCTTGAGATTCGAAGGCTTGCATTTTAGAGACATCGGGGAAAAAAATTAAAAAAAAAAAAAAATAGGTCAGGCAGCGAGCAAAGCAAGCGAAGCATGTTCTTAATTTAAATGCCCTGTTTTAAGGATTCCTGCCCTGACAGGAACGAGCCCCCCTCACGCGCGTCCCCGTCCCCACAGCAACGCCCCGCCCCCCGCTGTCCCACAAGCCAATCGGAGAAGCGAAACCGTGAGTGGCGGCAGGACGAACCAATAGCCGCTGAGGGCGGGAAAAGGCGCGGGGGCGGGCTGAGGCGGGGGCGCGCCGGGCGCGGTGACGCCATCGCGGCGCGCGGCGGGAGCGCGCCCGGAGCCCGCCGGCCGCCGTTTCCGTCTTTCTTTCCTTCCTTCCCTCGTTCCCTCGTTCCCTCTTTCCCCGCTCTCCCTCTCCGCCCCTCCCGCCGCGCCATGAGCCAGTTCAACTTCGGGGGTGCCGCTCCGGGCGGCACCTTCAGCCTGGGCGCGCCCAAAGCGGCCACCGCCGCCACCACCACGGCCGCGGGCGTGTTCTCCTTCTCCGCGCCCGCTCCCGCCGCCTCGGCCGGCTTCAGCTTCGGCAGCGCGGCCCCGGCGCCGGCCGGCGGCCAGCCCGCCGGGCTCTTCTCCTTCAGCAGGCCGGGCACCGTCACGCAGCCCGGCTTCAGCTTCGGCTCGAACACCGCCACTCCCGCCGCCACCGCCGCCCCCGCGGCCGCCGCCTTCGCGCTGGGGTGAGACCGGGGGGGGCCGCGGCGGGGGTGTCCTGCTCGGGGCTTCGGGAGGGCCTGCAGGGGGGTTGCGGAGGGAGCGAGCCCCTGGCTCTGGTGCTCGGGGATTCCCAGCGCCCTGTAGGGTGTTACTGGGAAAGTGCTCATCGAGCCCCGGGACTCGTCCCCGCTGATGTTGCCGGGTGGGCACTGGGAATGAGCTGCTCGACGATTCACTCTGTGACTGGGGGAGAGACGCCCGGACAGAGAAATGATAAAGCCTTGCCCCCAAGCGTAAAAAGTCTTCTCCTTTCTGACCCAAAACTGGAGCGCCCAGAATGATTCCTGGGCCAGCTGGGACCGTTTTGTCCTTAAGAAGGGCTGTGAGGTCTGGAGTGGCTCTTCAGAGCTGCTGCTGTCTAAGCCTTGCCAGGTGGGAGCAGTGGGAAGGGAGCTCAGGTGGGGACGAGCAGTAAAAGCAGAAAAAACCCAGCCTGGTACAAAGGGAGAGAATGAGAGGTGCAAGAAGGAGCAAATTATTCTTCTCTGTGGTGCCCAAGTGGATGGAGGTAATGAAGGGAGAGTCAGTCTAAAGAGCCCCAAGGGAGGATGGCTGGTGACAGGAATTGGGTACAGTCTCCTGTCAGAATGGGAACACAAACCTGGCCAGGTGTGCATCTCTTTGGAAGGTGGTTTCTGCTGACTGCAGATGGTCTGTGAGAATGTGTGTCTTGAGAATGTGTGTCTCAAGCAGGTTGGCTTCTTTTCTTTCCCCCTCTAGGACAAGCACACCAAAAGTAAACTTTGGGAGCAGCACTGCCACTCAGGCTCCTGGAATCACAGGGGGCTTTGCATTTGGTGGCTCTGTGGCAACCAGCACACCCTCCAGTCAAGCAGCAGCCCCGTCTGGCTTTGCCTTTGGCTCTGCTGGCACCAGCAGCACCAGCACGGCTCAGACTGGGACGACAGGGTTCACCTTCTCCAGTGGCACCGCGACCCCGGCGGGGACAGCCGGGTTTAACATCGGCACCGCGGCCCCGCAGGCCACGACCGCGGGGCTGACCTTCGGCACGAGCCCTGCAGCTGCTGCCACCACCACGGCCTCCCTGGCAGCCGCCACCCCGGCAGCTGCCACCCCCTTCAGCCTCGGGGGGCAGCCCACAGGTGGGTGAGCGCCGGGCTGGGGGCGGCAGCGGGGAGGGACGGGAGGTTCTGCAGCCTCCGGAATGGAGCAGGGGCTGCAGTCGGTGTTGTGTCTGACAGGCCTGCCCAGGGTCTGCAGGGGTGGGCAGCAATGGCTCTTCAGCCTTTGGGTTGGGAGAGTGAGGCTGAATAATTCTGGCCGTGTGTGCAGAAGTGCCAGCTGCCTGGGGAGCACCGTTTTAAAGGTGTTTTGGGTGATTTGCAGGTGCAGAGGGAAAGGGCTGGGAGTGGAGGGGAGCAGGTGCTGCAGGATGAGTCTGGCTGACAGTGCCAGACTGTAGTTCACCTCCCTGGGGGAGGAACCTGCTTCCTCCTGCAGGAAGCCCAAAGCTCAGTGTCCTGTAGGAAAAACTCCATCTTTTCCTTTTGCTTTTACTTGTTCCAGGTCTAACCTTTGGGTCACTGACTTCAACAGCAACCACGAGTGCACCCACAGCAACACTGACCACAAGTACCACCCAGGCACCCACCCTGTCCTTTGGAACCAAGCTTGGAGGTAGGAGGTTGTTTTGGGAAATAATTCCTCGAGTCCTTCTGAGGATACTTTTCTACACTGGGTTCTGGGAAGGGGCTGCAGAAGCATTTGTTGCTGTGAGTGTGCTCTGGCAGTGGAGATCCCTGACAGCTCACAGAGCCACTGGATGTGGTGTCCTGTGTTTTGGATTGCATCCCACCTGCCACGTTCTGTTCTGTACTTGTGGGAGCGTAGTGGAAGGGAGCCACAGCCATAAGGGGTTCCTTGGGAAAGAGGAGAGGGTGTCGAGGCAGAATAAGAGGAAAAGCCGGGAAAATCCTGACATGCCCAAGAACCTGGTGTAGCCGGGCAGTTTGTGTCGCCTTCTCATCAGGATTGTCCTGCAGGGGGTGGGAGCTCCGTGTGCTCTGCTTGTCCAAGAGGGAGCTTTTTCTCTTGGCAGGAACATCCACAGCTGCTACAACGGCCTCCACCAGCACAACCTCTGGGCTGGCTCCGACGGGGCCCACGTTGTTCGCGTCTGTCACTACTTCTTCGGCTGCAACATCATCCACCACCACCACGGGCCTCTCACGTGAGTCACTCCAGACAGGCTTTCTCCAGGTTTTATCCCCCTTGGGGGAATAAATGAGCAGAGCATGGCTGCTGGTGCCTGTGGGCAGTGGGGCTCTGATGCTGCTGCTGGGGTGAGCAGGCAGGGCAGAGCTTTTCAAACCTCTTAATGTTGTTTTCTGCTTACAGTTGGTGGCATTTCCACTGGTTCCACTGGGACTGCCGGTCTGGGGACACTTGGGTTTGGATTAAAAGTTCCTGGAACAACGACTGCCACAACAAGCACTGCCACTGGTAGGAACGAGATGCTGAAAGTAGCTGAAGAGAAGTAAGAGTAGCAGCAGAGCAGTTCTGACCTGTAAAGCCCTCCAGTAACTAACTGAAAAGAACACAGGCCTTCTTTCTTTGATCCTCCTATTCCAACTCATTTTAGAAACATAGAAATCTCATCTGCACAGGTGCAGGAGTGTGACTGGGTGTGCTGGTAGTTATTAGGTCTGATAGCAGAGCATGAGGAGATTGAGAGGGGTGTGGGCAAGCAATGTTTTCATTCCCTTCTTGACAGATGGGGGGTTTGCTTTTTTTTTTTTTTTTTTTTTCAGAGGGGCCTATTGGAGCTGCTACAGTTTGTTACCTACCAGATGTGTCCTCTTCTGTTGCTTGACTTGAATCCCTTTTTCCAGGTACTACTACTGCTTCTGGCTTTCCTTTGAATCTGAAGCCATTGACTACAACTGGTGCCATTGGGGCTGTGACCTCCACAGCTACCACAACCACCACGACCAGGTGAGTGTTTTGTTACCACTGTTTCCTGACCGGGGCAAGAGCTGCTGCAGTGTTGGTGGAGGGTTGTGATGGAGGAAGGGGAAAGGTGTGTTGTTGTATTTCTCTTTTCTGACCCTGTGTTCTGTCCTGCCCTTCCCTCCCTCTCAGCACACCTCCGGTGATGACTTATGCCCAGCTGGAGAGTTTGATAAACAAGTGGAGCCTGGAACTGGAAGACCAAGAGAAACACTTTCTCCATCAGGCGACACAGGTGAATGCCTGGGATCGGATGCTGATAGAGAATGGAGAGAAGGTGAGGACATGTCTAGTGTAACCTGATTTTGCTTGCTTAGATCCTTAAAAGGCCTTCAGTGTTACAGATGCAAAAAACCAGTGCATGGCGCTTTCGACTTGTGAAAAAAAATAGATGTGAATTCTGTCTGCGTGTTTTTCACAAACCTCTGTGTGTTCTATTCTTGATGCATTGGAGCTTGGAAATCTGTTCTGTGACTTTGCTCTGTGATGACAAGTTCTTTTAGGGGGAGCATTCCAAGCTGAACCTCCCCTAGTCCATCTTTGGTCTGTAGATCTGTACATAACTGTCTCTTGTGTGGTGCTGCTTTCTCACTCCCACTCCTCCTCTTTGGGGAGTTGTCTTTTGAGTTTACAAGGTCTAATGAAGTGTCTTCTATTTCCAGATTACTTCATTACACAGAGAAGTGGAGAAGGTGAAGGTTGATCAGAAGAGGTAAGAAACTACGAACACCTGGGATGATTTTTGGGGGTTTTTCTCTTACGTGGTTGTATGACAGCTCTAGAGTGTTTATGACCTGTAAGGGTTTATTAAAATGGGCATTTCCTCTTTTCAGACTGGATCAGGAACTCGACTTCATTCTGTCACAGCAGAAGGAGCTTGAGGACTTGCTGACTCCTCTGGAGGAGTCTGTGAAGGAGCAGAGCGGGACCATCTACCTGCAGCACGCGGATGAGGAGCGGGAGAGGACGTAAGGCAGACACCTGCTTGGGATGTGTGTGAGCAGCCTCCTGGGGTGATGAGCAGCCAGTGGGAAGTGCAGTTGGGATGCAGGACAGTACTGAACCATCCGTGGCTGCTGTCAGATATTTAACCCTGTTTTGTGCATGGCAACTCTAGATTTTAGTCCTTAGAAATGGGAATTGGGAGTGGGAGCCCTCGAGTCAGCATGAAAAGCTCTTTGCGTGTTGGTCTAATCAGCTGTCTGGGAAGAGTTTACTAATTTTTGCATAATTTCTGGAAATTAATGATTCTTTAGTGATAGAAGCGATGAGAACAGAACACACTGGGTGTGGCACTGGCATCCTCATAAGCTTTAAGTGATGCATCACAGCAGAGTAGTTAAAGGCAGCGTTTGTCTGGCTCAGGAGAGAATGAATCTTGAAGAATGCAGGCTTAATTGCTTCCCTCAGTTCTGACAAAACCTTCCAGGAAGCCCTTCACACTATTAATTGCTTGTCTGTCTCCATGTATCTGTTGAGAGTTGGTTTAGGAGTCTCTTCCTGCATGTGATGGAGCCTCTCAGGGTGCTGCTCCCACATCTCTGCCAGCCTGGGCTGCAAGACATGGAGGCTCACTGTGATTGCCCATAGCTGGTGTGACTGGGAGCAGGTCTTCAAAGGTCGCTTGAAACGTTCTGATCTTGGTTCCCTGGTGTTCTGCAGCTACAAGCTGGCTGAGAACATCGATGCTCAGCTGAAGCGCATGGCACAAGACCTGAAGGACATCACTGAGCACTTGAACACATCAAGAGGCCCAGCAGACACGAGCGACCCGGTAAATGCAAGCTTTCTTCTTTCCTTTGGCAAAGGATATTTAATTACCCTGCAGTTCCGTTGGCAGTTTTCAAAGCATCTCATTCTGGTATGAACTCTGGTGGTTTGCTTGTTGATTAATTTCTGCCTGATCTATGCTGTGTTTCATTGTTAACATTGATCAGGCTCCACCATTTGCATCTGTCCTGTGGCAAATCTAAATTTTGTTCAGAATGCCCCCCCATAGATGTTGATACATTTTCCTTATCCTATTTTTGTATCCTCATGAAAACAAGATCTGAATAACTAGCTCTTTCTGATAGGTATTAAATTGATCTTGATACTCCTTATGGCTTTCCTGAGAAGCTTATTTTTCAGTAAAAATTTCCCTTCACTATTGTAGAATGAGTTTTCCACATTTATTTTCAGTTTTGCCAGCAGAATCCTAGGGTGAGGAATGTTCTGATGGTTCCTAGGTCTAAATTAGAATAAGCCACAGACATATAATCTAGTTTTCCTAATGGTAAAGAGAAGGAAAACAGCAGGGTTGCTGGGAAAGTGGCTGCTTAGTTAGGGGAGCTGAACAGTGAGAAACTTGACTGCAACCTGTTCCCAAGCAGAGGACAGGCAGGGTCTCTCTTACTCCTCTTAGTGTTTATGTAGTGCAACAACTGACTTGCACCTTCTCTTTCTGCTCAGCTTCAGCAGATCTGTAAAATTTTGAATGCACACATGGATTCCCTGCAGTGGATTGACCAGAACTCAGGTGAGAGTTGTCTTGCAGCCTTTTGGGAATGTCAATGGAAAGCAGGGTAGCATGTGTGGGAGTCACTGAATTGCTGAAGATCCCTGAGGAATCTTTTCCTCCTCACCTTCAGTGTCACTGTCCCTCCTGTGCTTGACTTCTGATGTGCCTGATTAGGGCCCTCTGCTGACAAGTAGTTCCTGGCAGCTGCTAACATTTTACCCACAAAAGCCCTGCCTGAATGTTTTTCTTTGCCCTTCTGGGGGCACAAGTGTGCAGGGTTGTGTTCTGGGCTGACTGTGAGATTAACCCCTTGTTTGTCCCCCAGCTGTGCTGCAGAGGAAGGTGGAAGAGGTGACAAAGGTTTGCGAGAGCCGCCGCAAGGAGCAGGAGCGCAGCTTCCGCATCACCTTTGACTGAAGGACTCCCAAGTTTAAAGGATTAACATAAAGCCTCCCCAGAAAACACAGGTGTTGGGGAAGTGAGGTCTGAAATGGTGACCTGGCTTTTTTTCTTTTCTTGTAATAAAATGTGTTGTTTGTTCCAAAGGCAGTCTTTGTGGTGTTGGAGGGGAGTCCACACAAGTGCTTTTCACAGAAAAAGCACTGAAACAGGGCAGCAGATAAACCACGGTGCCTGCCATTAATGCTCTGTGGGGGCTTTAGGGGCATCCACAGTGAGGAGCCAAGGTGTATTTCCCATCAAAAGCACCCCTGTAATTACACACCTGTGCAGCCACAGTGCCTGGAAGAGAAGGGACGGGCTTTTTTCTTGTCTTGTAGCAGCATACCTGCTGCCACCAGAGCCAGGCCAGCAGCCCCCCAGGCAGGTGCTGCAGCTCAAAGCAGAGGCCAGGACTGAGCTGAGGACACAGCCCTGCAGCAGCAGAGAGCAGTACACCTGGAGAACAGGAAGTACCATAATAAGTGCATTTATTTACATGGCCTTCTCTCTCCCTCCCTGCCTCAGAAAGCTGAGAAGGCAAACACCCCTGTGGAACAGGAGGAAAAAGCCAGTCCGCCCCAACAGCGGAAAGGCAGTGCCCATCTCTCTCCCTTCCCCACCCCAAGATGAGTGGACCTGCAGGTTAACTCCCACCAGTCCTTCACTATCCCAGGGACAACCATGGAGTTCCCATGGCTCACTGAACTCCACAAGGCTCCTGGTTATCCATCCTCACGTGGCAGGGGCGTTCTCTGCAGCAGAGGAGCTGGGGGTGGCAGAGTCAGTCTCTGGCAAATGCTTCTTGCTTTTCCCAAATTCAATCACCAGTGGCTTCCCCTGCAGCTTGTACCCGTTCAGCAGCTGCAGGGCACTCTGGGCAGACTCGGTATCTGCAGCAAGAGAGAGCACAGGGGGCACAGGTCACCCAGCACGTGCTGGCACAGCATCTCTTCTGCTCTGATAAATCCTCTTCCAACCCAGGGAAAAGGCTGTGATGTGACAGGAAGAGGAGGGAGTGGATTCCCCTTCTCCTCCTTGGAGAGCAGGCTTGGCAGCAGCCCAGTGCCCTGCGGGAAGATGTGGCACCTTTGAGGGTCAGGGAAGAAGAAGTGGGAGGCACAAGGGGAAGCAACACAGCGACTCACCAGGGAAGGTGACGAAGGCCTGATCCCTCATCCGCCCGCTGAGGAGGCGGAACTGGAGCAGGGGGCTGTCCTCCTTCTGGAACCGGGCAAACAAGGACACCAGGTCCTTCATCGTCACCCGAGGGCCCAGGTTCTTCAAATACAGCACCTGATCCAGGGACACAGAGGGTCAGCCGGCCCTTGCCATGCACAGACACCTCTCAGCCTGGTCCCAGGTTCGGACAGATGAAGGGTTTGAATCAGTTCAGCCCCTCTGCCACCCCAGAGCCCCTCACACCCACGTGCTAACGATGATGTTTGGAAGGTGGGTGGGTGCACAGAGAAAGGCAGCTCTGAACTCAAGGCACCCCCGTGCTTACCTGCACAGAGTGCTGAGAGTTTAAAATGCAGCAAGCTTCAGATAACTGTTAAGCATAGCTGGTCTCAGCCAGGTCCAAAAAGAGAGAGCAGATCTTAACTGGTGACTTGCTGGGCTCAGAAGCACAGCTCTTAGCCAGGCCTGTGACTTCCCACTACAACCCAAGCTCTCCTTCCCTCCCACACTGGAGGCTTCTCTCCCTTGGTCTGGAGAATCAGCCAAGCAACTTCAGGGCATGCAAGTGAGGCAGAACAAATCCTGGCTCATCTCAGCTTACCTTGCTGGGCTCCCCTGGATGGTAGGACGAGAACCTGGGTATTTCCCGGAGTTCTTCCTCTGAGAGGCGGTTCTTGAGGATCTCCTCTTCTGGCACAAACTCTATAGGATCCTTGATAATCACTGGCCTTGGAGAGGACTGGTGGGGCTTTGTTGCAGGAACGCTGGGACTTGCTGCCTGTTCTGCTTGTTCTTCCTGGTCAGGAGGTGATGAGTCCTCAGTCACAGGCCCCTGTGGGGCCAGGGAAGGGCACAAGCAGGGGTCACTCTTAGCAGGCTGGACTTTTTCAGGGCCCTTCTTGTTCAGCAGCTCTTGGTAAACACTCTCCAGATGAACCATGGGGTCCTTTCCATCTCTTCCCTTCTTCTGAGTGTCATCTAATTCATAACAGAGAAACACAGTGACGTGATTACCACCAAGAACCTGGGAAACTCAGACTGCAGGAAGGGACACGGAGAGGTTTAGGGACACCACCGCTGGGGCAGGAAGTGCTGTCATCCCATGGACACAGTACAGGGAATCCACAACTGGACCCAATTCCACTTCAGAGAGGAGCCTTTAACAACTCATTCCTACTCTCACCTGCTCTGTGCCTTTGCTTCCTTCTCCCCCTAGTTAGACTGCAGTTTTGCTCAGAGGAGGAACAATCTCTAGTCCCATACAGGCACTTGTATAACTCAGATCTTTAGGCTCTACCAAAGCACAACTCCAGGCCCTCTTCCACACCCCGAGCTGGGCTCTGCAGTATGTGCAGCACGTCAGTGAGACCCATGCTCTCCAAAAGGTGCATTTTACAAGGCTTTATGATAAACCCTTCAGAGAACCAACTCTCTCTCTGCTCCTGTAAGAGAGGAAAATATCCCCTCCCACACAGGACCAAAACAGAACCACATCTTCAGGGACAGAAGGCCGGACAGAGACGTGTTGGACTCCCACACAGCCCGGCTCCCCACGCTGGAGCCGAGGCTGGAAGAGCCCTGAGCCCCCACACCTTCGTGGTAGAGCGCCCGGAGGAAGGAGTGGCGGTCTGTTCCCTGGAAAAGGGCATTCTCAATCTCCATCTCCCTGCGGCTCAGCTGCTTGCTGCCAGCAAACCTCTGGGGCAGAGCCAGGATGCGCTGCCGCTCCTCCATCTTCTCCTGGATGGCATGGAGCCGGTCCTGCGTGGCCTCGGGGGCCGCCCCCAGCCCAGAGCCCTGGAAGACAAGCACAGCTTTGCTCAGGAACTGGCTCCAGCCCCCAGCCCTGCGCTGGGTGCCACCAGGAACCACCCCCAGAGAGCAGGGCACCAGCAGGTCCTGTTGCTGCAACCACTCAGCCAGCTCAGCTCTTGAGAGAAGTGGAGAAACAGCCCCTTCCCCCTGACCTTTCTGTGCTGCTTCCCTTTCCCTGGCCTGACTCCCTCTGTCCATGAAGTCCCAGACATTTTCCAGGGCCACCTTCACTCCACAAACCCCTTTGGCAATTCTTTCCCCATTCCTGTAGCGCTCCCCAACTCAGGTTTCCACCAAGCTTTTATTCTGTGACCTTTTATTCTACAACCTCCTCACTCAGAGAACATTATTTGCTGAAAAGTGGACCCCAAGCTGCCATATGGCACCTGAGGGTAGATTTGAGGTGAGGACCAAGCCCTGACCAGCATCACTCGAGCCAGCTTCCAGGAACCACACAGGGAGTGCAGCACAGACCTCACCTGGCTGCACATGAGCATCCCTGGATAAATAAACCTCACTCACTGCACAGGGCCAGGCCAAAAGCACAGCTGCTGAAAGAGCATTTCTGTTCCTCCACCCACCTCGATCAGAACCCAGGGAATGCGCTTTTATGGGATGGATTTTCTTTACTCAAATTCAGTTTGAGAATCACTGTGGCAGATCCTTCTGCCTCAGGCAAGGAGCCAGGCTTTCTCCCTGCACTGAGCACAGCCCAACAAAGACTTTCCCATGGTACCTCTGCCTCACATCTGCATGGCTTCCATTCACCATTTCACAGCTTCCCTCAGGCACAAAAGGCTGTTTATGTGGAAAAGCAACTCCCGGAAATCATTTGTAGTACTTTGTTTTCAAAAAAGCTGCCACTTAGCAGCTGAAAATAACATAAAATCTGCACTCAGTACTTTGCCAAGAGCTCCCCGGGCAATCTGAAGTTCTCTCTGTCTCAGCTGACATCCCTCATCACTCCTGTTGGAATCTTTCATTCAGGAAAGATGCACTTCCTCCATGTACAAAGCTGCACAAATCATTACCTGACTTGGGCTTTCTCTCTCTCACAATATTCTTTTTCTGTCACAAGACAAAAACATACTCTAATGTCACAGGTTCCCTCTGTCAGGGAGAGCAGAGCATGCCCACCTTCCTTGTTGAACTCCGGTTCTTCCAGAGCAGAATCTCGGAGTCGGAGAGCCCCAGCTCCCGCAGAGAGGAAGTTTCTTTGTTGCTCTCCTCCAGGGCCTGGAACTGTGACAAAGTCAAAGCCCCCGCTGCCTCCTCCCCAAAAGGCTTGTAAAAAGCTGCAGGGGCAAAGCATCTTCGCTTTGACTTGCACCTGTGACCCAAAGCGAGACAACAGCACAAACAGCTTAGGACTGACAAACTCGGGGGACAGGAAGGGGCTGGACTCCCTCCCCAGACCAGCCCAGGACTTACTGCTCGATGGAGACAGTGGTATCAAGCTGCTGGTGAAGGAGGCTCTTCAGCTGCCTCTCCCCTTCTGTCTCCAAGTCTTCCAGGAGAAGCTCATCACTGGACAGGCTGCTGTTGACCCTGGGGCACACAAGCCCAGCACAGAGGTGGTCAGTAAGGCAACAGGGAAAAGAAAACAATGCTCAAAGCATATCCCCCCTACAACCTCTCTGCCTCTTTGGCTGTTTTAATGGGAATTAAAGCACGACATGCAGCCAAAACTACTTGACCAAAGCTCCCACTGATGTTACTTGAAAAGCCGACAGACTGGGGACTACTCTGACAATATTAAAGTACCCCGGGGACTCTTGGGGTGTTTTTATTTTGGTAGAGGAGGAGGAGGAGGAGGAGGAGGATTATTATTATTATTTGGGGGGTTCTTGTTTTCTTCTTTTAAGTCACATACAATAATTTTTATTGCCGGACCACTGCTTCGCATCACTGCCTAAACAAGCACTGCCATTTCCAAAGGAGTCGCGAAAGCAACAAAACCTGGAGGCCGAAGGGAAGCTCTGAATTCCAGCAGCACTCCCTGGAATGAAAGCTCAATCTCCCTCTTCCCTTCCCTGCTCCCACTCAGGCTGACCCCGCATCCCCCCCGCGCTGTCCCGCGGTCAGACCCGGCTGTGACAGCGGGGCCGTGCCGGGCTCAGCCCCCCAAACCGGGGCAGCTCCGAGGCCGGACAGGCAGTTTGAGACCCCGAAGGGACAGTGTGGGACCCGGGGACCCCCCTCACCTGCGCATGGCCCCGGTGATCCCCGCGATCCCGGCGATCCCACCGATCCCACCGATCCCGGACTCCAAGCCCCGGCAGCGCCCGCGGCCGCGCGAGGAGCGCCGGGAGCCGCGGCCCGGAAAGGATCGGAGAGCTTTTTATTTCCTGGAGAAATAGAAACTTTACCCCGCCACGCCCCAAGAAAGGAACAGTGCAACCTCAGAGCGGCCCCTGTGGCTCGTGCAGATATTCCAGGTTAGTTTTAACTTGTACAGCACACCAAGCCCAGAAAGAGAAATACCTTAAGCCTTCTTTAAAAACTGCAGTTTCTTAGGCTTACTTCTTCTGTCTTGTTTGAAGGTGAACTGAAGCTGAACTGTTTCTTTGGATGTACATTTCTCAGCAAAGAGAATGAATCATTATTAACCAAGTAAGATGACTCCTTCAGTACTGAAGGAAGACAGAGGGGAAAATGGGTCTCCTTTTCTAGAAAAATTTAAAGGAAACAGATGGCTATTTTCACACACACGTTCTGGGTAGTCAGAATTATGATGGCACAGAAGTTGTGCCAGATTCCCTGAAAAAGGCATGTTTGGAAAGCAGAACTTCGCATATATGTCCTGAAAGAAAAAAGCCAAATTAAATGCTGCCCTAAGCCCATATTTCTGTCAGAACATGGACAGGAACAAGCCTGTGTTCACACAAGTTACACCAACTGTGAGCACTTCACAGCTCAGCAGCCAGGCAGTGCAATTTGGGGCTGGTGACAGGAGTGATGCTTTATTCTGTCATGCCCCCGTGTGGCTGCTATCAGCACAACTGTGCAGAATTCTGGAACCCCTCACCAGAAGGCACTCCCTGGCTGTAAACTTCTTTTTTTCCATTTGGTTTTAGGATGACAGTAGTGAAAGTTGAATTCCAAACCAGAGACAACAGTCACTACACTATCAAGTGTTCACTCCTGAGTGCATCTCCTGCTCTGCCCTCCAACTCAAGTTATGGATGCTGTGAACTTCCCACGTCCTCCAGAGTCACCACACCTGCAGATCAATGCAGGCTGCTCAGTCTTACCTGGGTTTGGCTCTTTTGTTGTGGGAACAGGAAGGACAATAACATTCAACACACACATCCTGTCAGCCAGACTCATCCTGCAGCACTTGCTCCCCTCCACTCCCAGCCCTTTCCCTCTGCACCAGCAAATCACCAAAACACCTTTAAAACGTGCTCCCCAGGCAGCTGGCACTTCTGCACACACGGCCAGAATTATTCAGCCTCACTCTCCCAACCCAAAGGCTGAAGAGCCATTGCTGCCCACCCCTGCAGACCCTGGGCAGGCCTGTCAGGCACAACACCGACTGCAGCCCCTGCTCCATTCCGGAGGCTGCAGAACCTCCCGTCCCTCCCCGCTGCCGCCCCCAGCCCGGCGCTCACCCACCTGTGGGCTGCCCCCCGAGGCTGAAGGGGGTGGCAGCTGCCGGGGTGGCGGTTGCCAGGGAGGCCGTGGTGGTGGCAGCAGCTGCAGGGCTCGTGCCGAAGGTCAGCCCCGCGGTCGTGGCCTGCGGGGCCGCGGTGCCGATGTTAAACCCGGCTGTCCCCGCCGGGGTCGCGGTGCCACCGGAGAAGGTGAACCCTCCGTGGCGGACACGGCGGCGACTCTAACCCCGCCCACGGCACGCACGCTCTCGGCGGCTATTGGTGCATCTTGCTGCCACTCATAATCCCGCGGCTCCCATTGGCTCGCGGGGCGGCGCGGGGCGGGGCGTTGCTATGGGGACGGGGACGCGGTGCGGTGGTGGGGCTGAGGGGCCGGGGTTGCCGCTCGGCGGGGCCGCGGATTTCCCTGGGGCTGTGGGTTCCCTCGCCCTCCGCCGGGATTACAGCTGGGTCGGTGGGAAGCCTGGCGGGTGGGCAGAGATCCTGCGGGGAGTTTTGCCGGGTTAGGTGTGGTGTAAGGCCTGAGCTGTGCTGGCAACCAGCGCCAGAGGGGCAGAAAGAGTCCGTGCGGTGCGCACGGAGAGAAACACATCCAAGTTGATTGTTGTTTTTTCGGGTTCACTGAACCCCAAGGAATAGCATGAAGCTGCATCAGGGGAGGTTTAGGTTGGATCTCAGGGAAAGGTTCTTCCCCCAGAGGGTGGTTGAGCACTGAACAGGCTCCCCAGGGCAGCGGGCACAGCACCGGGGCTGCCAGAGCTCAAAAAGTGTTTGGACATCACTCTCAGGTGCATGGTGGGAGTCTTTGGGGGGTCCTGTGCAGGTCCAGGACTTGGACTCAATGATCCTCGTGGGTCCCTTCCAACTCAAGCTATTCTCTGATTCTGTGTTCCATTATACATGTTTTGTGCAACAATTTGACTGAACTTATCCTTCCAGAACACACAGCCGAGAAAATGTGCTTTACAGACTGTTCAAAACACACCTGGTTCTTTCTTCACCTGTCACTTGTTTTTTCCTGCATAGGTGAGCAGTGGGTATGGATATGGACAGTTTTTCCTCAGGCTCTTCCCTGCAGTGCCTTGCCAAATTATTACAGGATGCTCAAGAAGAGGAGGATGATGATGATGGGGTGAGTCTTTCATAAGAATTGCTGCTTATTTTACATACTGTACCATAGCCTAACCTTGTTAACCAAGGAGAAGCAAGTATCTCCTTCCCCAGTGTATAAAAAGAGAAGGAAAACCTTAGAAGGTTTTGGACTGACTGGAACTTTTAGAGTTAGAAGCTTTTGAGGGAGAGAATAAGGATGATGCCCCAGGAAAAGAAAGACAGATAGTGAGCACAAAATATGAGGGAGGTTTAATTTTTCAGCCTGAAGGAAATGAGAACATGTAGCTGAAAGAGCTTGAGATACTTTAGACTTCCCCCTGCTTCTCCCTGAAGTCTGCTGGAGATGAAGGCAATTGCAGCTAAATACTTCATATGACAGGAAAAAAGTTGCTGCTCAACTTCTGAGTAAAGAAATACTCTCAGGAGCCCCACAGTCGCCAAAAATGTAGAAGGCCTCTGTGAAGGCTCAAAACTTTGCCAAGTTTCTTGGAATTTTGAACAAATCATGTTATGGGCTGGATGACAAAAATGGCAAATGCCTCAGTGTTCCTCCACATCACTCCTCAACAAAGAGTCAGCTGGCTGACCCCAGAGTTGTGCCCCAGGAGTGGCAATGGGAGTAATATTTGGGATAAAAGGGGTGCATGTCCCTTGAAATTTCCTTTCAGGAGGGCATAGATGTTGTCCTTCACACTCCAACTACCCTCCAGCTGTTTAATGCCTGCCTTTTAAAACTACCATATTGCTGTACATCTCTGCAGTAAACATCCTGATTCTAAAAGAATTTGTTTACATCTTATTAATAAAATGAATGGCACTTCAGAGACAGAAATGGAAAACTGCCATGAGGGATGTCAATTAAGTCTGAGTCAATCTGGGTAAATTGAAATCTTTATTTTGATTTAATTTAATGCTCTGTGCATATGAGGCACTTTTATCGAACCAGGGAATCTTCATATAGAGAGAAATGCCTCACATTGGCCTGTTAGCACTAAATTGATTCATAATTAGAGGAAAATGTTGTTGCCTTATATGATCTCTACTGTCAAAAGGAATCCAAATGCTGTGATGGGGTTTCCATGTAGAACCCTTGTTTTCCTGTAATATCTTCATGGCAGGCAAAGCATGAAAATTTTGCCAGAATGCCATGGAAACTAAAACTCAAAAAGCACATCTGTCTGTATTCCTGAGCTTCTGGAGTCCTGCTTAAGCCCAGTGTGTCAAGGTCACTTTCTGCTGTGGGAGAGAGAAGAACAAAATATTCAACAGTTCAGTCATGAAACTGTGGGATAATGTTTTGTGGATTCTAGCAGGGATTTGTTGGACCTCAAATACAGATAGCATTTTATATTTTACTGACATTATGGTTGTAACTGAGCTTGGCTCCATCAGAAGTGGTTGATCCATTTGCCTTTTTTGCAGTCACGCTGCAGTTCTGTTGGTGCTCTGACTCCTGGGACTATTGGACCAGCAAAGAAGGAGACCACTGGTAAGGAGTGTTTGTGTGTTTTCACATTCAGTCCCATGTCAGCAGACTTTAACAGCTGTAGTAAGTTACTACTGGAGGGTTTGCTTCAGTAAAAGAGTGGTCATCAACCTTTGAGATGGACTTTGCATCCCATTTTTACAACTACACTGTAAAGTTACTCTCTTGCCGAAAGCTTAACTGTAAAATATGCAAAGAGAAGCAGAGAGGGTGACACCAGTGGAGATGACAATAGCACAGAGCACAGCCTGGTCTGGGGCTGCTGGGATCATGATTGAGCAGCAAAAGCTCCATAGAAGTATTCTCATGGAATTGTTCATGCTCACTTAGAGCCAGCAAGGAAGATAGACTTCTAAATACTCACCTGCAAGGGTCTTCATGGAGTAAACTGTGTGGAACTGAGCCTAAGCCTACGGGGAGGAAGAGCTGTGAAGTTTACTGTGAAAGCAGTTATATCATGTTCCCTCCCCTCAAAGTTTCCCAAACCTATTCAGGCCACGTGCAGGGAGAAGCAGAAGCTTTTTCAGCACTGCCCTCACAGACTGAGAGACTGGTTCAGTTATTCTCCTTCCTACACCTGTTCCTCTGCCTGGCAGCCCCAGACAATTACAATCTTTACCTGACTGTCTCAGACAGTGAGTACAAATACCTTGAGGGTCCCTGCTTTTCTGTCAGCACCTTGGATTGTACTCAGGAAAGAAAGGAAGATAGTTTTGGCAAAGTCTTGGCAAAGTTAATGTAAAGCTTTTCCTGAAGTTAATGCTTGGGCAGCTTTGTTATGAGCCCTAAGAAAGGCCAACAGGGAGCAGGATGAATGTAGCAGGAAAGGAACTGTGGCAAAAACAACAGATTTTTTTTTTTGTTTGGGTTTACAACAATAACCAGAGATTCTCTTCTAAAAATCTCCCAGCTTACTAGAAAAAATACTTTTCCATGCAGGACAGGCATAAACCATACTATTCTGCCCATAAACTTTCTTCAACACTTTAATTAATGGTAAGAACTGGATTTCTGTGGGAGGAGGAGGTCCTCTTGTGAGTCTCTGCTCACTGGAAAAATCTTATATCAGGGGGCTTGAGGGAGATTATTATTTTCTCCTTTTACACCTTACCTATTTTGAAGCATTTGCTATTTTATGCCTGAAAGGAGGATTTTTTGGACATAGCTGAGTAAAGGAGATTTAAGTGAAAGGAAAACATCCTCCCTCTGCAAATCCTCATTCATAAAATACTGAGGTAAAGGAGATTGTAATTACCTAGAATGTTTTTAATGCAAAGATTTTTTCTAAAACCCAGAAATATTTTTTTTCTAGGCTTTAGAAATGGCTTTTTTTTTTTTTTTATTCTAGAACAATATTCTAAGTTTTCAAAAAACCTAGAGGAACAGAGACATTTCAAAAGATGACAGTAAGATTTTTTTTTTTCTCATCCCTTACAGGTACTTTCCAAGTGAAATCTGAAAACAGGAAAACTATTTGGAATACGGAGGAGGTCCCAGAAGGATCTGAGTTTGATGATACCTGGGACCCCAGAGAACAGCCAGAGTAAGTGAGCTGAGTCTGCCTGCATGGGCTTTACATAGCATTAAATTTAATGAGATTTAAACAGCACCCACTGCACTGGGGTGAAACAGCCTTCTGAAGAGCTCGTGTTGTGGAAGAGGAAAGGAAGGATATCAGTGGTGCATCTAAAGCAACACGTGAGGAGTGATTTTAGTGCTTCCCCTCAAACCTTCTGATCTCATAACAGAAACACGGTGTTGATTTTTCCCATCATAAGTTTATGTGCGGCATCAGTTACTTGTATGAAGTGGGATTAGGGGAGGAAGTAGGTCAGCAAAATGATTTACTGGCTTGAAAATATGCCATTTATGTGAAATACCTGCTTTTTCCTGCTGCAACCAAGATGCATCCATTTTTTCACACTCACAAATTCATAAAGCACTCCAACTTGTATTTGCATTTCAAAGAGTTAAGCTCTGTAGAGACAAATAGGACTGCAGGAAGGAAAGCTGTATGCAGGCAGCTTTGAGCTTTTAAATCTTGTCATCTTGGTCTGTCAAAGGGACAACCTAAAACCAGAGGATTTTCCCCCTGCTCACGGAAAAACAGTAACAAAAATGCTCTTGAAATGGATACAATCAGGCACGTCATTTGTAGTCGGTAGAGGTCAGACAGCCCTCAGGGTCAAGGCATAAAGCAGCTTTTGCATTTCTAATCGTTGTGTTGCAGTGCCATATCCTGGGGTGTAAAATGCTGGAGCAGATGGACTGCAGCCTGTGAAGCTGCACATTGTAAATTGGTTTGTAGTCCAAAATCCTCATTTTTCCCTCTGTATGTAAGTCATGATGTGAGGTGTTTGGTTTCCTGATCTCAACACAGGAGACGCACCTGACCTTGGACTCAGCATTTCTCCAAATGGTTTGGCACTCACCCCCACACACAACTGTTCTTTAGGTGGTCACCTGTGAGGAGACCTCACACCTCTTCATATTGGGGGCACAACAGAAGCTTTTCTCATGCCATTTTCTGACCCTTCCCCTCCCCAGTGCTTCTCTAGCCTCAAACAGTGGTGGCTCACGTTGCACAGATGAAGAGAGAGAGTACAAGTCTTTCTAACAGTTCATCAAATGAAGCAGGGAAATGTCCCACAAGGAAAACAGATGGCTACAGAGGTGCATCCAGAGCTATTTGACACTTCTGTCACTGACTTGGGAATTATTACATATGCAGATGCCCACTGGAGACGTGAAAGACTTTCCATACACTCTTTCTAACAGCTTAGACAAGTGATCCACCCCACTTATTTTGCTGAATTTAGTAGGAGTAACATATGTTATAATTACAAATTTAGTTTGTACGTCCTCATTCATTAATTATCAAGAGCAAGGGAGTTCGTGATTGTACATTTTGTAGATGTGAAGGAGAAGAAAATAAATGTTGGCTGAATGCAAAACAATTGCAATCTGACTAAGTGTTATGCTCAGGCTGCAGGAATATGATGAAGGGCAGAACAGATCACATGTAATTGTGACATCCCCCTTTTCAAATCCATTTCCCAAGAGTCTGTAATGTTTGACTAGTTGGTAAGTGTCATATTCACTTAGGATGCATCTCCTGATCCCAGAAAGGCCGGTTAGTGCAGGGGAGGCAGCGTGGGGAGTGCCTTGGAAGGTGGAGTGAAGGATATTCCTGTCCTCTGACTGCCTCAGTCACGGCTGTGAACAGAACCCAGTGCAGATGGATTGAAGCCTTGAAGGGAGACTGAAAAGGAGAAGAGACAACATGATGGGGAAAATGGCAACCTCCTTTAATCTCCTGCCCCTTCTGCAGTGTTCTTAGGCAGTGACTTCTCTTTCTCAGGTATGAGATTTTATTCAAGCAGTCTGTGGGAACAGAGGATGTCTTCTTTGGGATGACAGGGAAAGACCCCTCCACCGCCTGCTGTGAGGATATAGTGGTGAGCTGAGCCTGGATCTCCAATCCCTTCCTTTTGCTCTTTCTCTGCCCTTTTCTACATCTTCCCAACTGCCAGAATGTAAACACAGAACTGTGCTGGTGTCTTTGCCCTCCTGTAGCATTCCCTTGCAGTTCTTCCAGCATTTGTGGATATTTACACTTGCTAACCTGGGGAACTTGTTTATCTCCTCAAGGACCAAGTGTGCCCCAGGGAATCTGTGCAAATGCATGTGCCATGTGTGAACTTAAGGGAAATAAAATGCAGCTCTAAGCAGAAGTTTCACCTTGGATACAATTTTGGAGGGGAGAGGGGCCGGGAAGGAGATTGTTTTCATCTGCCTGCATTTTTCACAAGGTATATGAGGAAGCAGAATGCTGCAATACTGACAGTCCTTGAAGTTACAGGTGTCACATCCTGTCCCATCATTATATAATCAAAGACCTCCTTGGTTTCTGAACTTCAGGATGGGTAGAACTGCTGTGTTATTTTTTCTAGTAGGAGCAAACTGTCCCTGCAATACACAAAGCCCAGGGCTTTTGCTGGATATAGAATATATCTCAAGTACATTAGCAGCTCAGGGTTTTTAAGAAAATAGGATGTCAATAGACACCACTGAGCTATTGAGAGCTATGACTGTCACCCTCATATATTCTGTGATACAAATTACCTACTCAAAGTGTTGCTCTTTGACACTAGCATCAAAATATTCATGAAGATGAGATCTTTTATGGCTTGTAGGGCTACATATGTAATCAAAGCTGTGCCTCTGCCCATCATTTCAGATTAAAATCAAGCTGCCAGAGACAAAGTACTCAGACATCACATTAGATATCCAGGACAAGGTTCTTGACCTTCGAACTCCCAAAAAGTAAGTAAGTGTAACACAATTGAGAGAAGTGCAGTACAGTTAATACCTTGTTTGAAATGAGGTTTAACCAAGCCTTCAAGTGAAGGCTGTCTGGAAAAGCAAAGTCAGAGGTGAGGCTCAGATTTATTAATTGCACATGAGAAATAGAGACAGACAAAACCAACCATAGGTGTGCAGTGTGCTGGCTTTGCATCTGTAGATACTGCCTAGTAAAAAAACAGCTTTAAGACAGATTTTGGCCTCAAGGGCCCGAAACTTCTGGCAAAAAGCTGCCCAGGTTCTTGAAGGACTTCTTGTCTAGTATTTCTAAATAGTAATTTGTACTAATACATGACTGAAGGTGGTAAAAAATGTGCAGATACATTTTCAGAAGCTGAAAGCCAAACTATGAACATATCCAGGCATGGATGCAGAGCTGAAAAAATTACATGTTTTCCCCAAAGATATTTCTTTTGAGTTCCTTTTTTATAGGGCTATTTCAAGCCTACAAAGATAATCCACTGACTGTTGGACTTTTCAGCCTTCCTCCCTCTTTCCCTCAGTGTACAATTGTGCTGCCTGAGATGGCCAGATAATTCCCATGTCTGTTTTGCTTGAAGTCCTTTTTCACAAGGAGTGCTTTCATAAGAAAGCTTAATCCTCTCTGGACTGGCTTTCTGCACTGAATGGGATGTGGCAAGATCTATATGTGAATAGCTTTCTGAAAATAAATTCAAGGTGCAGGCCATGGATTAAGGCCAGAATAAGTTTTGTCTCCAGTAGACTAACTGTAGAAAAGCCATTTTTCTCACAGCTAAAACCAGGCAAAGTCAGTTATCCCGTGCTTGGTTTTAACCCTAAGATGCAACAGGAGCAGAAGAAAGTTTAGAAGTGTTAGCTCTGAAATGGAAAATCAGGAGGAATTTTTGTTCAACTAACGACTTGCAGAACCCATGGGCAGTAAAAAAGGTGGCTTAATGCAGTACTGCAGATGTAGGAAAACCTCAGCATCCTTTTTTCTTTCGCAATTCTATCATTTTGGTGACTCAGATCTGCCATTACCTTCTCAGTACCCAGCTGTCTCCAGTCACAAGCCTGGCAAATAAAAAGTTCACTGTAGAGCAAATGGTTGCTTGGGTACAGCCTGAGCCAATGCTCCTTGCACAAATATAAGTTCAGGCATTCTCAGTATGAAAGAAACAACTGAGATTTCAAGTTCTACATGCTGAAAAACACCGTTCTCTCACAGATGGGTGGGAAGACCCGAAGGAACTGCTCCCAGCTCTGTAATCCTGGGGTTGTTTCTAAGCCAAGCTGATTTTAAGGACCTCTCCAAATTATAGAAAGTGTCTTCCTTCAATAGGTGTGGTGCAAAAGTGTTTTTACTGCACCTCTTTCAGGTGACTTGTCAGCCATTCCAGGGAATGTTGTGTCTGACATAGTAATGGACTGTGGAACAGTTCCTGAGCCCAAGACCCAGCCTTTCTTTTTTGTATTATGTACCTGACCACAGGCAGGGGGATCACTGAATTAATCTTCAGTTAGGTTAAAATCCCAGGGACTTCATCAGTGTAAGTCCATTCCCATCCCTGCACTGTGCTTTCCAGTGCATTATCAGTGCAGTTCCTCCCTCCCCTGCATTTAAAATGCAGCACTGTGCAAAAGCAAGGGCAGTGGAGAAAGCCTGCAATCCATCACTGCAAACCACTGTCATAGCCACAGCCAAAAGGGAGGGATAAGTGCTGGAAATGTTTCAGGGACCATCCAGCTGTGCATCAGGTACTGCAGGAACCCCACAGCCTGTCACGAGAACGAGACATACTGGAACATTCGCCAGAGTGCTAACTGGAGAACTGCAGGAGTGACTTGCAATGACATCTCAGTGGTCTGCTCTGAGGCACTGAAAATCACTGTGTCCTCTTTTACAGGAAGCTGCTGCTGCACCTCCCCTACCCTGTCAACAGCAAGGAGGGTAGAGCTCGTTTTCTCTCTGAAGAGGAGATCTTGGAAGTCACCTTGAGAGTATCCAGGCAGTTTGATTTCCTACATTTTGCTGATGGATAGAGAGATAGAGAAAGGTTGAAAAAACTAATCTTCTGAAGTCTTCTTGAAACCCAACTTGTCATGAAACGGTAAATTGTTTCCCTTGAACAGCCCAAGGGGAATATCTCTGGAGAAAGGAGCCAGGAGGGACACAGGTACTAAAAGCTGAGCCTGTCTGGCTCTTGTGCTGCTCTGGTTAACTTTCTGCTTCCTTCAGTCTGATACAGGCTCTGTGAAGCAGAAAGTAGGAGATTACAATTCTATAAGCCAGAGAAAGCCTTTTGTGTGGTTGTGGCTGAGAGGTAGCCCAGTGAGTCTCTGGTCAATTAGTCTGGTGCTCAGGTTGCTGTTTCAAGACTTGCAAATGTTAATACCCTTGCTTGGTCCCCAGTGCTGTGACTGGGGCCAGTTCCTAATCTCCTTTCACCCTCAGTGAGAAGACCAAAGCTCTTCAGGGATCCATATGCACATCTGAGGCTCCTTTACACTGGCAGAACAAGTTAACCAACTGCAGTTGGATTGTTGAATATCTCGGCTCCTTTGAACCATTTTTGACAATGTCTGGTTCAGTGTCTTCTGTTCACCTGCTGTCCCTCCAGCTGTTTTTCTGATCTTTCATGATTAATAAAATAATGTGTTCTAAGGAACAGTTCCAGTTACCTTTGACTGCCTTTTCTCTGTTATGTTCCCAGAGACCTGTTGAGATAAGAGGAGCTTTGCATAACAAAGCATTACTGGAAGGGCTGAAAGGCTGCAAAATCTGTTCTTTGGCCTTCAGGCCCAATCTAGAGCCACAGAGGTGGGTACCCAAGATGTTTCTCTCACCAGCTGTGGGGCAAATATAATCTTTTAACATTGTTAGTCCTGCAGGACACAAAGGTACTTGCTCAGTGATCAAAGTGGAGAGGACAAGCAGGCCCTGGCATGGTAATGGTACACTTAACCACAACCTTGAACTTTCAGAGCAAAATGGCTCAGAGTCCTGCATTCTTCTGGTGTAGAAGTAGAGCAGAATAATTGACCGTCTAGGCTGCAGACAGGACCCATGCAGCTAAATTTGTGGCAGGTTGTAATGAGAAGATGGATTGAAGACACTAATAGTGAGTTTAGAGGTATATTTTCTGGGGTTTTTTCCAGGAATTTTCAGAATTCACAGGATCTTTGTAATAAGACTGCATTATAAGGCCAGGAAAAATGAAGGTGGTGTCTGGACATTTCAACCACTTCCCTGAAAAGTGGACCCATTGCTTGGGTCAGAATAATTCTAATCAACTTCTGCCTTAGCCTTAATGCACTGGAAAGCAGATGCCTCAGTTATGATTCATCACAAGCTATTAAATATGCTGATAACACTCAGGGGCTACTCCAATTTCTATTTGCTTAAGTTTCCATAAATTACATTTGAATGTCTCTTATTCCAAAGCTGTGGTTGAGGGGAACAATGCAGATGTACAAAAAGGCTGAGATCATTCCTCCTGACTCAGTTTTTCCCCCTCCTGTGCTTGCCAAACAAGCTGTTTCTTGGAAAAAAGGTTATCTTTGTGGTCCCTAGGCAATATGCTGCTTCATTTCTGCATTCCTTGTACACATTACAAGAAAAGTGGAAGATTGATATTTATATACGTGTGAAGATAACATTTGTCCACATTATTTCAGTACCTCCATGGCAAAGCAGATGCTCTTCTGAGCCCTATTCCAGTGCTCTGTCCACAAGGTCATGTTGCCTTTATAGTTGGCAGTAGTCATTTACTAAGCCTTAAATCATCAAGCCCTGCTTAATTTAATGTCAGTGTCTGATACTGAAAACAATGGTGAGTTTGGCTCATTTTGCCTCTCTCCAATGTTTTAGTTTCTTATGGAAATGAGCATATGCCACACTGGTATCTGTATTGTGATTCCTCTCCAAATATTTTTTAACCTGGGGGCATTTTCATCTGCATTCAAGAGATAAGAATCTGAGGTAAGTACGTTTTGTAAGAAAGTCAGCTGCTGAATAGAAAAGGGAAATACAAATTTGTACTGCCTAAGGGGGACGTTCTGGTGGGGTTTCTTGTACCTGCTGGCCACTCCTCCACTCTGTGCACCCTTTCTCCAGGTTATGTGGGTCACCCACACGGCTCCCTGGGGGGAAGATGGCAAGTTGGTGACACAGCAGGAAAGGGAAAGGGAGATCTGCTGACAGGGGGAAGCTGAAATCACAGTGTGAGGATATATGGGCATGGGACAAACCCAAAGGCAGCCAGGCTTCGTGTGCTCCACTGCTCCAAAGCACATTTTGGGAGGGTAGAAACGCTGTTCTGGTGTTTGCTGTGCTGGCTGGGTCCACACCAGCATCACCTGGAGATCCTCTCACATTCTTACTTACCTCCTATCAAGGACACAGAGGCTGCCCTAGGCAAAAGGGTGGGATTAGGTTGTTTGGGGTTTTTTTTTCCAGTTTTATCCCAAGATAATACTGTTTGAAGGGACATGCAGGTTGTCAAACTTCCCAGAAATCTGGAGGCTACAGCCAGTCACAAGGCTTGACTTTTTTATAAGGGATTGAGGGCAGCTTTGCTGTGTTTGAGCCAGCACTGGCAGAAATCCTTTAGAAGGGGATACAGAACCCCCTTTGCCTCTGAACATCAAGGCTGCTGCTTAAGTGCCACTCCAACACCTGCAAGCATCTTAATTAATCAAAATTATGAGCCCAGTTAAACAACCCAGCCATTAAGCCCCGGCCATTAAGCATCATCAAGCTTTATTTGGAGCTCTAGGAAACAACTTGATTAAATGCATTGCAGTTAAGCAGAGGGTACTGTAGATGTGGAAGGCTTTTTTGCAGTAGTACCCCAGTAAACTGCAGGTTGTCATCTCTCCTTCACACATTCTGTCCTCCAGTTGTGGCTGCAGAGCCACCATCCATCCCCATTTTACCTTGTTCCTGCCTTCTCTCAGAGCTATGCTGGTGTGCTAAAGCACATGGCCCAGCTTGTTCTCTGAGTTTCATCTCTCTTCATGTTCCCCCTTGTCCACACACTGATACTTTCCTCATTCTAGGGCTTGAGAAAGAGAAAACCCAGGACAGTTGCTCCACGTGAACACCTGAGACAGTGCAAGGACTTAAATTTAGATTTTTCCCTTAAACCTGCAGTCTGCTCTCATTCCCATGTTCCTCCAGGTCTGTTGTTGGTATCATCATCTATCCCTCCTATTTGTTTCAGAAGGAAGACCATTTAATTTTTCTGCTGCTCAGCCTAAAGTTTGCATCCAAAATTTCTACGTATTTCTTCCACTGTGTGAAACGCTGCTTTGCTGGTATATACCTCCCTCCAGATAAACTTTTCCTAAAATAACTGAGCTGTATTTTTATGTATGGAAAGATCTTTCCCCTCCTCTTGGAGCCTTTAAACCTGCTGGTGCTGGCAGACCTTTACCCTCTGCTCTATGGCACCTGCAGCTTGGATTCATCCTTGTTCTCTGGGATCCCCTTCAAGATCTGCTGCCTCTGACAGTCGTTGTTTTCTGCTGATGGTCTTGGCTCCAGGGAAGGTGCCTGGAATGTGCTGGGGGTCGGGTTATTTGTTTTGTGTACTCTTCACAAACAGGAGATGATTTCTCTCTTTGTGTCTCTCTTCACTCCCTGCCTTCACCTTCGGGTGGAATTCACTTTCAGTTTGTGATGAATCCAGTGGATTGAGCAGCATCCCTGGTTTTTCTTTTCCCTCGTGATTGTTTGCTCTGTGCTCATTTCAAGGGACTTTGATCCCTTCTCTCCTTCCCAAAGTGCTTTATCTCCCTTCCCTGGATTCTTCAATTGTTCCCACATTAGGACATTTCTCACCAGAGTCTCCTGACAGATTTCAGCTGACATATCTGATCCTTCCTGGACGTACCCAGTGGGGGTGAAGTGTGTGATTCATCTCCCTCCCTCAGCTCAGTGCAGGCTGAAGAGCTTTGTCCTTCCCTGCTGCGTGTCCAGTCTGGGTGGGTGGGGAGGGGACAGCCCAGGAGCAGCACAGGCACGTCCTGGAGTGTGTTAGGGCAGTCACAGTGAAGGGCTGTGACACAAAATCAGCAGATGCTGCAGGTGAAGGCAGGGCTGTGTGAGCAGGGCTGACAGAATTGTGGAGGAGCCTCTCAAGTCTTTGCTTCCAGCATAGCCAGCCCCACAGGTCCCTGGTGCAAATTCTGGTTAGGAAGAAATGAACTGATTCAGAAAAAGTCGGAACCATTGAGAATTCCAGCCTTTCCCCAGGCCTGAAAAGTTTCTCTCTGCTTCCTGGCGTGTGCCCCTGTGTCTCAGATGAGTACTTACAGAAGTTTCTGAAATCCTCTCCAGGGAAACAGTGATACAGGCAACACAGGAGTGCCTTTGGTTTTGGAGTACTTCTCTCAGTCCATTGAAATCTTTCATCATTTGGGGCTTTCTCATCTCAAGGTCCCCCTTTCATCTTTTTTTCTCTGCCTTCACACGCTCATTTCTGAAGAGAAGATCATAGGAAGCTGCCAGAATGATGGTAGATACTGTCCACCTACAATCCTTAGAGAGCATTTCTATTTAATTGGGAGCCTCCTTCGTGGATCCCAGCAGCCTGACAGCTCACTTCTGATGCTGATCAACACTTTTTTTTTAATCCAGGCCGCTTTAAGTTGATGGTATCACAACCCAGCAGAGACTGTCAGGGCAGCTAGGTTGTGTATTTACTGAAACAATTCTATGATTCCATTGGCAGCCTGTCTCCTGCAGCTGCTCAGCAGAGAGGAAAACAAAAGCCACATACACTTCTGGAAAATTCCTTTCATGTCGGAAAGCTGCGTGAAAAGGAACAGGATAGGAATGAAGATGGACACAGCTGATTTTGTTTACTCATAAGATCATGTGGGCAAGACAGATACTTGCCAAACAGTGGCAAATTAGGAACTGTAACAAACATAAGCACCAGTGCTTGAGTTTAATGATGCTGTGAGCTCTGGGTGGGCTCCACCCCTAATATGTGCCCAAGTAATGAGAATTTACCAGCCCTGGGGGTTTCTCTGGTTGGGGACAGTGAGAGTGGGGGAGTGATGTATGTTGGGCAAAAGCACAATTGGGAGAAGAAAAACATTATCAAAGCCTCTTTAAAATGAGTGTGTTGAAGGGGAAGGTCAGAGCAGGCAATAGTCCTGAGCTTAGGGCAAATGAGTGTCACCAGCACTAGAAACTCTGTGCCAAAAGAAGCTGTGGGAAGGGGACCGTGCCTGGAATAGCTATGAGGTCTCCAAGAGGGCCTGAGTGCTGAGGTCACGTAGATGGGAACCCTGTCTGGCTCCAGGGGTCAGCCCAAGGTGCCACTGGGCAATTACTTCCATCAACAGTGGATGAAAGTGGAATTGGAGTGGGAGGAGTGGGAAGTTCATGAACCCTCTCAAATGTTCCCAACAGCCTCAGTCTGTGTTGTCCTTGCTGCTCCTGTTTCTGGGTAAGAAGAGTTAGTGTGTGCAGTGCCTGGGTGACAGATTGCTGTGCCCTGACTTGGAACAGGGGATGTCACATCTGGTTTTAGGCCTACATGCACATGCCTGCTTGTCCCTATGCTTTTCCCTATTTAGAGTAGCTCGTGTTTATTTAAAAACCCAAATAAACAAACAAAAAAAAAAAACCCTCCACAAACCTACCCACAAAAACAAACAGAAAACCACCACAAGCCTTTGCTCTAAGATCAATAGATAAATGAGGGAATTAGAGTTGTTCTTATTCTGCAGCCAGGTGCTGCCTTCAGAGCAGAGGTGTAGGGCATCTCTTGGATGTAGAAGAGGGTTTCATTATCTGGAAAGATTCCCCAAGGGTGCCCTGAACCAGTGCTTGGATAAGAGAGTTGAAGCTGATTAACTGTTTGCTTTGTTTGATATGTATCCTGAAT
Organism: Pyrocephalus nanus; assembly: GCA_038380795.1. Classification (NCBI taxonomy): domain Eukaryota; kingdom Metazoa; phylum Chordata; class Aves; order Passeriformes; family Tyrannidae; genus Pyrocephalus; species Pyrocephalus nanus. The sequence goes on along the minus strand of CM076274.1, from coordinate 17,991,315 downwards.
GAAGAGAATAGCTGAAGTCGTAGAAAACCCCATTTCTGTTCTCTTTATCATGAATTCCCAAGTTTATGCTCTGTGAGTTTATTTAAATTGGACCTCTGCTTCTGTTTGGAAGTAATTTTTTTTTTTTTCTTGGATAAAACATGTTTTCCAATGCTGTTGCCTCTCAAACCACAGCCTAGCAGCTTAAATCAAGAGAATTGTTTGTCCTTGGAAGCTGCAATAATAATATCTGAGGAAATCCATGAGACACAACAGGAATTCATTTGTAAGTTAATGACAGCTGTGCAGTGCAGCATAACGATGATGATCAGGGCAGTTCCTGGGCAGCATTTACCAAGATAGATTCCTTTCTTTCAACCCCCCAAATATGTATTTTCCAGTGAATATGGAATATGCTGGAGCAGCCCAGCTGTTGTTTGCATTTACTGAGTTTAGGAGTTGGTCATCACAGCACACAGCTCATGATAAGAATCTGCTCATGTCCTTCCTAAGGCAATGAGACCTCGCTGCCCCTCAAGTCCAGAGCAGTGTCCATCACACCTGCAGAGGTTTTGCCAAAGTTTATTGGAAGTATCAGTCAGCTCACCCTAAAACAGTGCCCATGCAGAGATTTTGCTTCTGTTGTCAGTGCAGTCGCTGCTTTCAAAGGGAGTGTGCAGAGAGTGAGCTCTGGGGTTGCTCCTGTGATGGTGCCACACTGTGTTTGTGTGTCTGGGGTCTTTGGAATTGCACACTGGGATTTTTCTGGAGCATGTTAATGCTGGCTGCTCTTGCTCAAACACCTGATAAAACCAAAGCACACACAGAGCCCGAGCACAACCGAAGAAACACTGGTGGTAATTCCCTGAGAGAGCTGGGAATGTTTGTGTGCAAGATCTTCATCAGAAGAAAAGCTGCTACAGTAAACAGGGATAACTCTCCCCCTAGACTTGGGATTGCTCTTATGGAAAATGGGGTCCTACAGTAAACATGGACTCGAATGCCAAAGCTCTGCCTCAGAGCTGGAGTGGACAGAGCAGGCCAGTGGTGGTATATTGTTATATTACAGCATCACTTGGGCTGTGAGTCAGACCCAGACTCGTCACCATCATGTGGCTTTCCCGTCACAAGGACGTGTTTGTCCCCTCTCTTACTTGCACTGCTGTGTTCCTTCAAGGAGAAGGAGCCAGAGCTCAGTCCTGTGGCTTGCTCTGCCAAAAGGTCTGCAGCAAGACACTCTGTGCCCCAGGGAGCAGACCTGCCCAGTTTGTTTCCTGCAAACCCCAGTGGCAGTGGGGGATGGAGATGCCCATGGCCAGCTGGAAGAGAACCTGGGGGTGTTATCAGCCCTCTCCCACCCAGAGAGGGTCCCATGCCTTCCCTGCCTGGGAAAAGTTAAACTGAGACAACTTGGCAGGTGTGGACAATGTCTTTCAAGTGGGAGCCATGAGCTGAGTAAGCTGAGTCTCGTTTCTGTGGATCTGTCTCGCAGTGGACACGGGGGAATCTTACACGGACCTTGGTGATCAGAGCTCTCCTGCAGAGCAGGGTGTGTCTGCCATCCACATGCACTCAGATGCCTGAATCAGCACACTAGTTTTCCCAACAGTGGGAGCATCAGAAGGTTTATTTTCCGTCTAAATGCTTGTTGATGTGCATGGTGTAAAAACCATCATTCCAGCTGACACTGACAGAGGCGTCGAGGTCTCCCAGTAATTAACCACCAAGCTCAGATGTTGCTGAGAGTGGGAGAGGAGCTGCAAACAGCACACTACTACCATCAGCTGCCTCTTTCTTTAAAAAAAAAAAAAAAAAAAAAAAGAAGAAGAATCTGCCAAACAAGTTTAAATTGCTTAGAAAGCCCTGGGAGTGGGAAAGAAAATTGAAATTGCTCGAGGGAAGGAAGAGAGGCAGATCTGTGGTACTCCAACAGAGCTGCCAACAACCCAGCTCAGAGTGCTAGAGGAGATATAAATCATGCTTGCAGTGACTTTGCAGACTAGAAGGGGTTAACCAAGTGCTAAACTTTCCATTCCCATCAGCCTACAAGGTGAAGTCAGATCCCCAGGGGAAGAAGAGTTAGTGGATAGTGGGACAGCCACTCTGGGCCCTCTTCCCCAGAACTGGGCTGCAGTGCAAGTTGGGGTGGGATGGGTGATAATTTACCTGCCCGTTTCGCTGACCCAGAGCCCCCCACTGGTGTCAGTCCCTCACAGTCCCAGGGTGCAGCCACGCCTGGCACGAGTGATGCAGCCTGAAACCTCGGGCTTGTTTTCCTCTCTGTTTTATCTCGCTGAGATCGAGCCTCCTGACTTGTGGCCCGACACGAGCTGCAGGCTCGTTCAGGCTGCCTGGGGAGGCAGACATTCCTCCCCAAATCTGAGCTCACCCTTTGCTGCTGCTGCCGTCTGAACTCGACTGAGATAAGGGACTCCGAGAGGGACACGGCTGCCCTCTTGCTGATGCAATGCCAAGTGGGCTCTGGGCTTTCAGTAAAAAGCAATTAATGGTAAAGCAGACTCCTGCAATCCTGCAGTCTCTTCTATTTCTGTTGCTTAGGCTTTTAAAGGCAGCAGGATCACAGTGGCTTGACTTCCTTCTCTAGCCAAAAAAAAAAAAAAAAAAAAAAAAAAAAAAAAAAAAAAAAGGAATAGCACTTAGTCTAGTGACCTCACATTCATCTTCTACCCTTTATTAGCACCATCTGTCTCCTCCTGCCTGCTGAAAGGCGACTGTGCCTGTCCTCATTGCTGGGACAATACAAATATTGCTCAATTACAGCAGTGCTCTAAATGTAATTACTCAATTGCAATGTTAATTGAATTATTTGGGTTTAATTATTCCGTTAGGAGTTTTGTCAGGACAGCTGAAGTTGCTTGCTTTCTCTCTGGGCTAGCACCACACTGCAGCATCCGGCCCCACAGGGAAGGGCTGGTTTTAGTCAGACCTAGTTAGGCTGGGGAAGGTCTGGCACTGCTCAAAAACGGTGCTCTCAGGTCAAAGGGCAGGTGTCAAGGCTGCAGGGACCTTTTCCCCCCTCATCAGTGGGTTTCCATGCACAGCAACACTTGTGAGAAGAGAACGGGGACTATTTACGCAGCAATAATCCCGTGTGAGAGCCAGAGACAAAGGTACTTGTGAGGGCTCTGTGAGTGGAGGAATCAGTCCTAAAAGATGCTTGGCAGGAATCAAAAGGACCACTTGCACAGCACGAGCCCGTAGTTAAGATGACACAGTTGCTAAGGGCTGCTCACAGACCACAGAGGGCTGAGAAGGGACTGCAGAGAGGAGCTTCACCAGCCCTTGCAGTAAATCCAGCTGGGCAGGCGGAAAACTGCTTGGGCTTTGCTCCTGTTTCATTCCTAGCAGAAGCCAGATGAAAAGAGTTAGGCTTAGGAAGATGTGGTATGTCCTTACCCCCCCTTGAAATTCCCAAGCTGTGTTGCATGGACTCCTGGAAGCTGCTTTCCTGCCTCCTTGAGCCAAGGACAGCTGCTGCCTCTTCCAGGGAAGCCTGGATCTCCTGTCCTGATGTCCTGACACTATCAGAGAATCACAGAATTTCGTAGGACAGGAAGGCACCTCTGGAGATCATCTAGTCCAGCCCACCATCGGGTTTCCTCAGTCTTACTGTGTGAATAACAGGTTTGTAGGTGGGACTGGTGGGGCAGGGCTGGTGTACAGAGCAGCACAGCTCCCTCCTGCCCTCATCCCCTGGGATGAGGTTGGAGATCTGCCTCTAGGGCTTCCTGGGCTCTGCTGCTGCCAGGAGCTGGCTGAAGATCTGAGGCCAGGATTCCTGCCCTCCTGATGGCTGTGTGATCCAGCCCTCCAGATTCCCCCTGGAGCAAAGGGAGAGGTTATGCCAAGAGGAAAGGGTGAGCCACTCTGGGGAAGAGTAAGGGCTGAACATCCTGCAGAAAAACTGCACAGAATGGCAAAAATAGCTCCTAAAAAGCCTCAGAAGCTGAGAGCTGCTCCCACTGCCTTGGGTGCCACATCTCCTGTAGCTGCAGAGCTCTGTTTGCTGCTCAAGATGCAATCAGCCCATTGTGTGGCACTGGTGGTTTGAATTTCCCAGGCTCTTTCCTGTGTTAATTCTCATGTTCTCGACTAATACCCTTATGAGGTCTCTCAATCCTCTTCCTCCCCGTGCCCATGTGTACACACAGGTGCCTTTCTCCTGCAGCCTCATCCCAGTCTGAGAGGTTCTACCCCATCAGCATTATCTTTGAAGCCTTGCCTTTTTCCAAGTAAGCAAAGAACTGGTTTTCCATACCTGCAGTATCTCAGGACCTGCTCTGCTCTGCTCTCCTGTCTGCTCTCCAGGACCTCATTATCTCATTTCTGGCAGATCAGGCCCGTGAAGCTCAGTCTTGCAAAGTTGCTCCAGTGCCAGCAGATGTACCAAGTCTGGGGCCTCCTGCTGAGCCCTCCTGGCTACTCCTGTGGCAAAATAGAGTGGATTTACCTGGAAAGAAAACAGCCTGGCACTGGGGACCCTTCACCTGTGCCCCTCCTCTGCCTCTGTGGGTGTGCTCTCACCTCTGGAAGGAGGGAGGTGCAGGACTGAGCAGGAGGCACCTGCTGTTCCCTGCCAGGGCTGGCGCCTGTGCCGGGGCAGGATTTGCTGTAAATCCATCCCCGGTTACGTCACAGGCAGGCAAAGCCAGACCCTGAGGGCATTGGGAAGCGGTCTCCGAATGTGTAATTTTGTTCTTTTTGACTCTCACGCCTTATTTAATGTTTCACCACCTCGGCAAGGCGCTGCTGTGCCAGAGACACCCACAGAGGCCAGCTGGAGGTTCAGCCACTGGCACTGACGTTATTGGGCTGGGGCTCCGCAGCTCGGCGAGGTGAGCAGGATTCTTCCTGTGCTCCTCGCTGGAAATACAGGGGTTTGCAAAAGACTTTTGGCACTGACTTTTAGCACTAATCCAGCTGATGATTACAGATGGCAGAGGGGAGTCGGGACAACGCTGCTTTTGGAAACTTTGCCCTGAGTTTTCCTTAAATGCAAAGTCTGGACTAGGGTGACGCAGTCAAGAAAGGTGTCAGGCCCTTGATAAACACAATCCCAAGTCAGAGGCTGTTTCCCCACGTCCCTCTTCTGAACAGCCTCCAGATCCTCTAAATACACAGGTTTAAATAATTGCCCTTCAGTTTGGAAATATTAGCTCTGCTCTTGTGTCAAATAACACCTAATGTCACTGTTGCTGAAAGCAAGTAGGATGAAATTGCCTGCCTTATTCTTCCCAGTGTGTTGGCTTTATGCATTTGGCAGCATTTGGAGGCAAATCAATCTTCCTTTCCTGTCCTGGACAGGTACTCAGTTTTGCTGATGTCAGGGTACAGCTTTCATGCAGAGAGGGGAGAGGAGACAAAGGGTGTCTGAGCACACAGGGAACTGGGCTGCAAAGCCCCACAGGCTGGCAGGGAAGCTCGAGGCCACTGCATAGTCACAGAATGGTGAGGGTTGGGGGGGACCTTAAAGATCATCTCATTCCAGCCCCCTGCCATGGGCAGGGACACCTTCCACTAGCCCAGGTTGCTCCAAGTCCCATCCAACCTGGCCCTGGGCACTTCCAGGGATGGGGCAGTCACAGCTTCTCTGGCCAACCTATGCCAGGGTCTCCCCACCCTCATTGTAAAGCACTTATATCTAATCTCAACCTGCTCTCTGTCAGATTAAAGCCACTGCCTGTTCTCCAAGGCAATAATACAATGGCCTGTGTGGCCAGAGCACCAAGGCAATGTCTCCTTCCCTGGAGATCCCAGGGAGGGGAGCCAGGCTGGGGTGAGAAAATGATGGTGCTCAGAGGTTTCTGCTTCCCTGTGGCAGGCAGGGCTCTACTTTCTACAGAAAAGGGCTAGCAGAGGTCTAGAGGATTTGTTTTGTGAGTGCTGAGGTCCTCTCACGCCTGGGGGTGTGTACCTGCTGCAGCTGATGTGTTGCCACTCTGCTCAGGAAGCTCTCCCTCTGGCACATGAAACAAGTGTACAGCATCCCCTGTGCTGGCTGGAGTGTTTAAACGGTTCACAAAGTCAGAGCTCTCCTTCCCCTTCCTATTCAGGTGCTGTCTCTTATCTCCATTGCTGTGGATGCCTCCTTTCATCCTCTTCAAGAGGCCTCCTGCTGCCTCTTAAATCCTTTTGTTCACCTCATTTAAATACTGCAGCCCACTCCGGAAACCTGATAAGGCTGAGTGAGGGCGATGAAGATTATTTACAGCTTTCCTTCTTGGGCTGGGGGTTGCCCACCGTGTGAGGGTGCCAGGTCTGTTAAAGGGGAGGCTGGTGGCAGCTGGACAGTGCCCTGCCATGTGTGTTTGACCTCCCAGGGCACACAGATCTTTAGGAGGCTGCTGTGTCGTTCAGCGGTGCTGGTTGTGAACCTTTTGCTTTATTAAACTGCCTTCATCTTGACCTGTGAGAATTTTTTTTTTTCCCATCCCATTCTCCCTCACGCTGAGGAGGGGAGGGATAAAGCAGCTTGGTGGGCACCTGGCATCCAACCAAGGTCAGCTCACCACAGGAGTGCAATCTTCCTTCACAGCTTTATTTGTGCTGTGACTGCTTCAGGCTGCAGTTGCCTTTAATTGCTGGCTCTGCTGGGGCTGGTTATGTCTCTTCCAGGGAATGGTTTGGGAGGTCCTTCCTCCCAAACAATGAAGCCACTTACCACCACTTATCTTTTAAATCAGAGCTTTATATTTAGCTGGTGCCTTCCATTCATGCTGCTTCTCCACACCTGCACAGAGCCAAGTCCTGCAATCCTGCTGCTCTCAGGAGGATTTGAATGCTCCCCTCCAGCCCTGCTGCTGCAGCTGAGTTGGGGTGCAGTGTCAAGAAGGACGTCCCGTCCCGTGGCATTTGCCTTGATGCTGGGCCCATTTTTGGCAATTTTTGATCATCTTTATAGAGTGAAAATGTCCTCTAAGCACATGCAAAGTCATTAAAGCTCCCAGAGCCACCACACAGAGGAGAGAGCAGCCAGGAGTCTCCCTGTGTGAATGTGAGAGCAGCTCTGCATCCCTTTCGTGGGGGGTGAAAAGCAGAGCTCAGTGCTCAGGGAAAAGGTGCTCTGGATCCCAAATTAGCTGGAGACTTCTGAAAATGAGGGCTGGAAGCCAGGAAATGGGACTGATCATTATTCCTTGGATTTAATACAAGCTGAAGGCAACTGGGAGCAGACCCAGCATTCCCCAGCCTGTTGTTTCTCTTTGCACACAGGGACAGAAACTGCTGCAGGAAGATGTTTTCAGCGAGCACTGGCTGCACCACCGAGAGCTGTGGTGTCACCAGCACCACAGAAACCGAGGGAATGGGCAGGGAAATTGTCCTTCCCACTCATCCTCTCCCTGTTCCTGTGTCTTTGGGACAGACAACTGGGGAGAGACAGCGTTTGGAAGGCACAGGGCCTCAAAACAAGGCATGGCACCCCTGCCCCCTGTCCCTTTGATCCTGAGTGACCTGTATGTGGCAGACAGGACACTTTCCCCACTGGCAAGCCCGGCCATGTGGTATCACCTTCAAGCTGGTGAGTGGCTGAAGCCCTGTCCCAGCATTTCCCACGCAGGAGGGGTGTTTGGGGGTGCAGCAGGAGAGCCCAGAAGATGCTCTGCAGTGCCATGGCCGGCTGTCCCTGCCCAGGACCACGTGCTGTGCCGTCTGCCTGGCCCTGCTCCGTGCAGGATGAGATGATGCCAGCGAGAGGGCAAAGAGCCCTCATCTAATTATTGTGCTATATTTGTACAGGAGAGAGGGGAAGTGAGCAGGAGGTACATACTGGTGCTGGGAACTCGGTGGCCTTAAGTGGGTGAATTGAGACACAGGGCATTCCAATTAAGTGTTGTTTTTTTGTTTTTTGGTGTTTTTTTTTCCTTTTGCACATAATTTTTCCTCTTTCCCCTGCCTGGGAGGGTGGACTACCTGTGGTCCTTCCTGTGGCTGAGGGGGGAGCAGGAGGGGTGCAGGGGCCAGCAGGCATGGTCAGACAGCAGCAGGGGACAGCCTGTCCCACAAGAGGGGGTTTATGACAACACCCTTCTGGCAGTGCACAAAGGGAGATGAGATGCGCCGTCCTCTTGACGGGGTTTCAAAATGCCATTAAGGGATCAGAGCGTGCTCCAGCCCTGTGTGCCTGGGTGCTGGCAGCAGGCAGGGGAATGAAATAATTGATTGGCTTCTCCCCGGGATCCAGCAGGGTTTCGATGTCAGCCCATTCATTGCGGTGGCTGGAATGCTAACACCATTCATTTGAGCTGCAGCCCCGCAAATGGGCGACTGCGCTAATGGCTCATCCGGGATGATGGATGGGCTGGGGGAGATGCTGCTGCTGAGTAAGGAGAAGGCAGCGAGAGGAGAGGAGAGGAGGCAGCAACAGGCTGGGACCCAGCAGGCTCTTTCCCAGCCGTTCCCCAGCCAGTGTGGGAGTCTGAGGGGGAAGACAGAAGGCTGGGCTGTATCCCTGTCCCAACCCCTCTGCTTGCAAGAGGCGATCTCTGAATTAAGTCACCTGATTTTTGGCACGTCTGGGCTACAGAGTAACAGAGATATGACGAGTCTTCTCTCCGTCCTCCCTGCAGCCCTTCTTAAAACTCAGATATATTTATTTACTTTTTAACTAAAAGTGCCCTGGGATTGCCAGCATCTTGGAGTAAATGAAAGGCAAAGCTGAACACAAAAGAGGGGGCAGCAAGAAATAAGACTAGGGACCTCAGGGGAAGCTGTTCATAGTAATTAGCAGCAGACAGGGGCTGGTGTTCTCCCTGGCACACCAGCCCAAACTTCCTGTGGATCCAGTGACTCCTCCCCAAGCAAGAGCACATCACTGTGTTCTGGGATCATTGCTCCTGATTTACAGTGAGCTGAGGAGAAGAGGTGGTGGCTGTGGTCCCCCTGCCCTGCTTCAAGGCAGGGGAAGGGGATGTCCACTAGGGAAGGTTTGACTGCATCCCGCCCCCAAACCACAGCTTGTGCTGAGGATTCAAAGTTTGTGGTAAAGCTGGTGGCTCCTAGAAGGGGGACTGGGGCTTGTCAGGCCCCTGGTTCAATCTGCATAGAGGGGAGACCATGCTTGGCTCTCATGACATCACCTTTCCACCCAAAAAACAGCCTTCCCCACTTCGTGGATGTGAACAGACTGACTCTAAAGGGTTGCAGATCAAGAAGCCTCTCTTGGTTATTGATCACCTACTGATTACTCCAGCACTTGGTATTCAGCTTGTAAATAAGATTACAGGGTAAATCTAAAATGGAAGCAGGCAGATTATAAAATTCTGCTCATTTACAACAAGCTCAAAGAACTTTCCTCGCTCTGCCCCCCCCTCCAGCTTTATCATGAAGTCCAATAAAACACCCTGGGGACAAGAAGGAAGCGAGAGGAGCGATTCAAAGGGAACATCAAAAGGCACCTCTCTTCATTTCAGCGTGTTCAGTAACAGGCACAGAGAGATGCTCCCAGCCACACGTGGCAGCTGCTCCAAGTGCAGCAGCCCAGCCCTTTCCCCACCATCCCCAGCCAGCTCTGCTCAGCCCAGGGCTTCACCCTCCTCCATGCTGGAAAGTCAGACCCAACCCCATCCAATTTTGTGAGATCTCAGATAAGCTTCTATTTTGATGGCAAACATCTCAAGTGTTAGGTGGGGAGTTCAAGAGGCTGTTCTCGGTTTTCAACCCATCCCTGCAAAAGAGGAGAAAGCCAAACGCTTTGCAGCTAAAAATAATGTATTCTTTTTCTTTCTCTGTGCTGCTGCAGTGCTGTCCTTTGGGCTCCTAGCAGTGCCAAGTGTCCTGGATCTACCAAGACAAGCTAAAGGAGACTGTGATTTAATGGCAGGATATTTAAGAGCTGTGTGCACCTTTTGTCAGCCCTGGAAACATCAGTCTTGTGATATCAAGTGGCTGAAGTGAGTCCCAGCTCCTGGAGTCACAGGAATGAATGAGAATTTTTAAACCTGGAAGAAACCAGGTTTAAAAATTCTCATTCATTCCCGTGACTCCAGGAGTCCACTGGACCTCCATGGGAGGTTTCTCCCAGCTCCATCCTCTGAGGGCAGGGAAAGAATCTCCCTGCTCTGAGCAGCAGCCAGGACATCACCATAGGGAGCTGTGCAGGCCCTGTCCAAAAAGCAAGGCTTCTCTGGACTTTCTTTATGGCTGCTACTGCTTTAAGAAGGGGAAAAAAATCTCCTTGAGTTAATTTAGGAGCTGACACCATCCAGCTTTAGGTGCTCCAGGGCTCAGGAGGATGGGTTGTTCCACCTTTCCCCTGTGGGGCCTTGAGGAGATTTGAGAACATTTGGTCTAAACTGTGCTTTTCCCTGAGAATCTTTGCAGTGCTCTGTCCTTGGCAAGATTATACCAAGTTATTATCCTTCATTGCCATGCCAGGGAACGCTGTAGCCCCCATCCTCTGGGAAGGTTTGTCCAGTGTTTACAGCAGGTCCTGTCCTTGCTGCTGGCAGTGGGACATCTGTGCTGTGCCCCTCAGGGCTGTCACACCATGTGCCAGCACTGACACCAAGGATGGAGTGCTTTTGTGGCACTTTTTGTTCCTTCCAGAATGAAGCTCTTAAATAGAGCAGGATTGACTTGAAATCCCAGATTAATTCATTTTTAAATACCAGGCTCTTGGATTCTCCTCCTCTGCTTCTAGGGGTGTATCCCCAAGCTTCACTGGGTGTTTATGAGATCTTGAAATTTAATCCTTAAAGAATACATTAAAACTTCAGTTCCTGGTGCAGTCCTGTGATTTCAGATTCCGAGGGAAGAAACAAACATCCCACCCGTGATGAGACAGTGAGAACCAACAGCATTTTGTGCTGGTGGGACTGGGACATCAGAAGCAGCATTCAGATCCCTCTGGACCTTGTGCTTTCATGGCTTTTGAATAGCTCCTGTGTTAAGAGGAGACAAAAACCTCCACTTTCTTCAGGGCAAAGACTTCTGCTTGTGATCCACAGACCTGGGATGTCCATGGATTATTGCTTGGGGTAAGGAAAAAGAAAAAGTGTCTGCAGTCTGTGCACGTGCAGCATGAATTTCCAGAGGGGACTGTGCCTCTTTGGAAAGATTCAATGGCATCTGCAGAGCCTTTCACATGTGGTTTCTGGCTGCAAAGGGATGAGGTGGCTCCTGAGAAGTGGAATCATCAGCACAAAGCTTTCAGGTATTTACAAGCCCAGCTGAAGGTCCTTTTCCTCTGTACACAGTTTCAAGCCCACGTGCTCATCCAGCTGCTGGGAAATCTGTGGATTGTCAGCTGAAAAAAACCCACCTGCCACTGGAGGAACATTTGTCACATTCCACAGCCCCAGTGCTCGGGAATATCCTCCATCCCTGGGGCTGGGAATGATGCTGGGGATAGTGGCACCCTCAGCATGCAGTGGGAGTCCCTTTGCCTAAAGTGGGAGTGCTTGAGCAAGGGGCAGAGAGGCAAAACCACTCAGAGCTGCTTCAAGGAGCTCAGAGCCAGCCCCCCTTTCCCCACCCTGAGTGGAGGGGCTTTCCTGGATGGTGTTACTCCCACCAGTCCCCTGGGAGCACAGCTGTAGTCGAATGGGACAGGAAAAGACCACCCTTGACCCCTGGCACAACCTTTCTTTCAGCCTCTGCCCATCAGGTGCCCTTTGGTGCACGCTGGCAGAGGGCACTGGGGGCTCCCTGCACACCCCAGTCCCACAACCCCCCCTGCCACCAGCGCTCCCATCCTGCAGGCTCACCACCGTGGAGGGATGATATATAATGTAGGCAGGGAACTGGGGCAGAAACACGTGCCAGGACTGAGAATGCCAATATCTGAATGCCTTCAGTCCCTTCCTCCCAATAAATCACTGCGTGACTCTAATTATTACACTTGCCCTGGGTACACACCGGCTTAATACGGAAAATGAGCGTGGAGGATTTATTACTGCTGATCCTTGATCTTTCATTTTTGATATTAAAACATGTTTAATTCATTGCAATGGAGATTAAAGTAAGGGAGGCCATGGATTTTGGTTTGCTTGGGGAGGGCTCCAGCAGCACTGCTTGTATCAGGAGCCCTTCCACACTGACTGGGAATCCAGCTCTGGCTGAACTGTGTTTGATTTCACCACTACACTTCCTCTGGCTGGGGATTTATGGCTGTTTAGACACCAAGACCAGGGCCACTGTGTTGTAAATGTACTATTTTCCTTGGACAGACAGGTTACAGCAGATCTTATAACCCTGTTAGACGCGACAAAAGTGGAAGTTTCCGAGGTTTTTAAGCTTTCCTAAATAAATTGCCACCTCTGTGGGTATGAATCAGCTCTTGCATTCAGAAAATGTCTTTTTTATGCTACAAGAGCCTTTGGCCTTCAGTGCCTAGTTTGCATTGAATCTTCAACTCTTGTGAAAGTACTTCACACACGGCCTCAGGGAGTGCTGCAGAGCCTGAACCTTTTCTCCTCTTTTTTTGCAGTGCTGATGGCAGCTTGGCCACTTACTCCAGTGCCTTGGCCACTGCTGTGGTGCCAGCAGGACGCTCAGCAGGTGCAGGATTGGGCTCACAGCAGCATCAGCATCCACCGTGAGGGCAGTGGCACATCCAAAGGGGTGAGTGCACACACACAGCTGGGCTGGCCAGTGCATGGGCAGAGCATCTTCTGGGACCAGGGCAGCCCTTGGTCACGGGGACCCAAAGGGATGTGGGGGCATGGGAGGCAGCAGAGAGAGTCCAGGGATGAGAAGACACAGAGCAGACACACGTCCACTGAGCTCATGGTTCCCTCTAAGCAGGGGAGCACAGGCCAGATGGCAAAAAGGCTGAGAAGAAGGGAAGGCAAAATGAGGGCAGGGAATCCCTGAGCAGGGGAGATCCTTGGTGGCTCTGGTGCCATCCCCCACAGCACTCCCCTGGCCAGGCAGCCCAGCTTCCTACACACACCCCTTCCACAGTGATGCCAAACTGGGCACCACACGTGAACCAGGACTACACTGGCACCTTCTGCTCCTCTGGCCTGATAGCAGCTCAGGCACACGTGAAGTGTGACTCGTGGAGCAATGTCTGCATTTTGGGGCACATGAGGAAGGGAGAATCCTGGAGAAAAACATGCTTGTTAGCTGACTGGAGGGAGAAATCACTCTCTGGTGCATGAGAGCATTTTGTTTTTCCAGGCCCCATCCACAGCTCTGCAAAGCCCACCCTCCTCCTGGCAGCTCTGAGGCACATCTGATGAGAGTGCAGCTGGTCCAGCCACAGGGCTGGGAAGGGCAAGAAAGGGGAAGAGAAAAGCATGGAAAGTAAATTAAGGAAAAGGGAGAGAAACTGCATGGCTCGCCCCAGCACCTTGTTCTCCCTCCACTCCAGCAGTTCCCTGAACTGGGAGCAAGGCTGAGCCCTCACCTGTGGCTGTGCTGGTGGGACAGAGAATGCAGGATGCACCCCAGAGGTGTGTGACAGGAGGCACACCCAGCCCCAAACCTGGCCCAGGGCAGATGTGCTGCCCAGGCACGGCGTTATCCCATCATTATCCCACCATTATCCCACTGTTATCCCACCGTTATCCCACCGCGGGGACAGCGATGGGGAGGTGGCAGTGCCTCACATCACCATGGCAACCCGCGGAGAACGGCTCCATCGAGCAAATCCTGCATCTCAAGGATGAGCTCTGGCAAATCAATAACCCCAGCAGAGACAGGCAGGGTTGGGCTGGGGGTCCCTCCTGGGGTGTCTCTGCTGCTTCTTCAGCCACAGTGGCCCAGCCCTGACAGGGGCATCAGTGTTTCTCTGCACTGGTGTTCCTTCCCCAGCTCTGTTGGGAAGTTTCTTCTCCTGGTGGGGCTCTCGGTGGAGCCTTGGTTAGTGCATGGCAAGGGAGAGACTGCGTCACACCAAACCGGCGGGGAGCTGGCGTCCCCTGCGCTGACCCAGCTGATCCGGAGAGTGTTCTTGCATTTCTAACGCTGCAGAGATTTGGGCCAAGAAGCTCCTCAGAGGAAATCAGCAGCCTCAAGATGCTCTTGCAAAAGGTGGTGTTTCTGCCCCAGTGGGCAGCTCCAGTGGGATCTGCTCCCGCCTTCCTGCTGTGGTGACACACAGGTGCCTCTCTGCACTTTCCTGTTTCATCACAATGGCCCCACCTGGGACCAGAGCATGGATGGGAGAGTGGGCCTGCCCAGCTTTACCCCTGCCTTTTTTGGAGCTGCAGATCCATTTACATATCCTGGGAAAGGAGGCTTTGATGAATCCCAATTTGGGAGAAAGCCCTGGGGGCTGGGTGCAGGCAGTGCTACCTGTCATGTTTTCCATCCTCCTGGCATCTGCCTGGGATGACGTCCTGCCTGATCAGCATTTCCCAGCCCCAGGGAGCCACTCTGTCCCAGCAGATCCCTGAGACACACAGTGCACATTCCGAGGCTTCCCAACTGCCTGGCACGGACAGGGTGCTGTGCCTGAGCCTTCCCCAAAGCAGTGTCCAGTGGTGATCTCATGTGTGATGAGTCTGTGTGCTCAGCATGGGGCAGAGTCCCCATCTCCCCATCCCTGGCTGGTGTCTGCCAGCAGCCCCCCTTCAGTCCCAGCTGAAGCATTTAAAACATGGATGAAGGTGGCATCACACCCCAGCAGCTGCTCAGTCCTGTGGCCCCCCTGCCGAACTCCCTGTCCTTTGATCAGAGCCAGACCTTTACCTGTGGGTCCCAGCCATCCCCCCTGCCTTCCCTTCCTCTGCTCCATCCTCCACTCACAGCCTTCCCCCAGTGCCCACACTTATTTGGGGTTGATTTGTGCCGTGGCAGAAAAGCCATTAAGGTTTTCTCGTTAGCAGAGCCGGAAGGACGCCTGCTGTGTGCCCGTGGCCGCGGTAGGAAGCCGGATGAGGGCAGTAAATAAAGTTTCACTCTATTACGATGATTGGAAAGTCTTGAAGGAGAGCAGCAGGCTGGCAGAGCTGCAGAGAAGGTGTCCTCCAAGGGGCAATTGCTGAAGAGCAATCTGCCAGCACCGTGCTTTGGTGCCCATTTATCTTCCTGCCTGGCCAGAGATGATTTCAAGCTCCTTGTGCTGCCCGGGGTGCTGAGGTGGCCACGGGTGCCCCTGGGGTCCTCTTATGGGACAGGGGAAGGTGGAAATCTTCAGCAGCAGAGGTCTGGCATTTCACTGGGTTGTGGGCAGCAAATCTCCTTTCAGGAGATCGTGAAGGAACATAAAACACAGGAAGGGTCTGTCCTGCCACAGGTGGCACCGAGCCAGAGCAGCAGCTGTCCCTGGCTGGGATGCAGAGGGTGGCAGAGATCTGCACTCCTGCTCTCTCCCTTCCCCAGCACAACAGCAGCTCAGCCTTCCTCTCCTCCCTGGGTGTTGGGAGACTTAATTCATTAGCATTAATGAAGTGTGCCTGGCTCTGCTGCAGAAGCTCAGCTGAAGGTGCCTCCAGCCCCTGAGAGATGCTCGGCAGGGGGAAGGTGCTGTCAGCACCGGGTAGTTACAGCCCTCAGTTTCCCCTCCTGCTGAGTCACAGCCAGGCTCTGTTGCAAAACAGGCTGTAAAGTGGCAGTTTGGGGTTTATGGGATCCCTGGGCCATTACAGCATGTCTGAGCAGCTCCAGGGGCCCTGCAGCGAGGGCTGACCTCAGAAGGGTGCTGCCCCAACACCAAAGACACAGAGTCTCTCCCACAGCCTCAGGAGAGGGGCAATGCACACCCAAGGACTTGCAGTCCTTAACTCATCGCTCTGAAGGGCAGCACCAGGTGCCTAAAATTAGACTCCCATCTCCTAATTTAGGTACTTCAAAAAATAGACTCATTTGTGTATTCTTTTCCCTCTGCTGGCATTGCTCAGCATCCAGAGACTTCCAGGGAGGTGCTCTGGTTTTGGGCATTTGGGAGCAATCCAGCAGCACCAGGTGTAACAAGCCCTAATCCTGTATCCCTGATTTAACCTGGGTAAAAAAAGAGGAGCTGCTGCAGGTCTCCCATCTCCAGAGGGGAGGCTACAGGAGCCCGGTGGCTGGCAAGTGGCTGCTCCAGCGGCTGTTTATCAGCATTATAAAACAGCATCCTGGTCCCGGGCCTCAGCTTGCCCAGGATGGGTCTGTGGAGAGGCCCTGCCCAGAGGTGCTCGCTGGGGTGGATCCTGTTGCTCCCTCCCCGTTTCTGGGAAGAAGACGAGTGACATCCCGGCAGCTCCTCACGCGAGGCTGCGGCTGGAGCGATGTGCCCCTGCACGTTCCATAGTACACGTGTCCCATTAAGAAAAAAAAAAAAGATCAGAGTTCCCGGGAGCTAAAAATAGCAGCAGGCAGTGGAGTTTGTCCGGGAGGCAGTGAGGGATGGGGGGGCGTGGAGCGGGAGGTGTAATTTCGCTGCCGGCTCCTCCGGTGCCAGGGGGCAGGGTAATCAATCAAGCCGTGGCGGGGGGGAATCGCTGCTGCAGGAGCCCCGAGCTGCCGTGGTACCTCAGCTCCGGCTGCCTCGCTCCTCGTCTGACCCGCGGTGGGTGCAGGATGCCGGGGTGGGTCCCAGGGGTGCCCTGGGGGTGTGCCGGGGTGCGGCAGGGAAGGACAGAGACACCACCGTGCCTCCCAGCGGGCAGTTCTGTGGAGATGCCGGGGCATCCTGGGGGATGGAGGGTGAGCTGTAGGACCCTGTAATCTGGGAGCGACAGGACTGCTCTCTGCATGGCAGTCTCTGAATGAAAAGAGTGAGTGCAAACACTGATCCTAATTACCACAGCTCCTCCAGAGCCAGCTCTGCCTGCTCTGCCCAAGCTGTCAGATGCTCTCTAGCAAATGCCTCCCTCTCCTTTCCATGGCTGAATCGAAGCTATTCTCTCCTCGAGATCCAGCAGCTTCTGTTTCACCACTAGTTGAACAGCTGGGAGAAAGAGCAGGAGGAACAAGGAGGGGAAAAAAAAAAACCCTCTGAAGCTCCTTTTAGCAGAATCAGTAGCCTCGTGTGACACAGAGGAACAGAGGCCGGTGCCTGTCTGGAGTTTAGGAGGCAACTGGCCTGAAGTGAGACTTGCTGGGAAAATGACCTTCACTCCCTATCAGCAGCACAGGGACAGGGATGGGCAAAGGAATTTGCTGTTCATAATAATTTAACTCATTGCCCTCCAGGTTTTACATCCCAGCCTGGGCTAGAGCACCTGGTAGGTCCCAGATAATCCTATGAAGACAGACTGAGAGCTGGGGTTGTTCAGCCTGGAGAAAAGAAGGCTCCAGGGAGACCTTAGAGCCCCTTCCAGTGCCTAAAGGGGCTCCAAGAGATCTGGAGAGGGACTTTGGGCAAGGGCTTGCAGTGATAGGAAAAGGGGAATGGCCTGAACCTGAAAGAAGGCAGGTTTAGATCAGATATTAGGAGGAAAGTCTCTACTGTGAGGGTGGGGAGGCCCTGGCACAGGTTACCCAGAGAAGCTGTGGCTGCCCCATCCATGTAAGTGTCCAAGGCCAGGTTGGACAGGGCTTGGAGCAACCTGGGCTAGTGGAGGGCATTGGAACAAGATGGTTTTTAAGGTCCCTCCCAACCCAAACCGTTCTGTGATTCTAACCCCAGCAGGCTCCTACCACAGCCTGGAAGGGAAACCACAAAAAAAACCCAAACATGGTAACAGGTCCAATTAGCAAAGGCATTTGGCTTCCCAGCACCACTCCCCATTGCTGCTGGCTTTTGGAAGGGGCTGGATGAGATGAGTGGCAGCTCCAGCAGCTTTGTGCAGATGGATCCATCTCGTCTCTAGCTGGAGAGCTGTTGACTGCCCAGCCAGCTCTGGCACTTCTCTGCTGCTGCATCAGGGAACAGACAGCCGGTATCCATTACCTCTCCTGTACCCAACCTCATCCTGCTGGCACTCCTGGTGGGTCAGCACCCATGGCAGCACCACAGAGCAGTTGCTTTCCCACGAGGAACAACGTGAGGCCACTGGAACAGGCTCCACAGGGCAGTGGTCACGGCACCAAGCCTGTCAGAGTTCAAGAAGCATTTGGAGAACACTCTCAGGCACGTGGTGGGATTGTTGGGGTGTCCTGTGCAGGGCCAGGAGTTGGATTTCAATGATCCTTGTGTGTCCTTTCCAATTCAGGATGTTTTATGATTCCGTGATCTCCACAGTCCCCTGAAGTAATTCCAGGTGCCAGCACGTCCTGCCCGCTGGTGACAAACCCTTTGGAAAAGGCCTTGATTTCCCCCTGCTCCCATCTCTGCTCCCTTGAGCTGCTGCTTTCCTCCCAGCTGGTGAGCCTGTTGCTTATGTAAACTGCTCACTCTCGAGCACTGATAGAGCTGTTTGCCTCCCACCCCACTGGGTCTCTGCAAGCTCATTTTATTTTTTCTTGGCTTAATGGGGTGTTTACTCCACAACAGCCTTCCCTCAACACTCAGCAGGAGCGACACTGAACCACCACCCCAACAACATCAGACTGAGCTGGGAGCCAACGTGAGCTCCCTCCCTGCCTCACCTCCCGACGCTGCCGGGGCTGAATGCTGGTCCCCAAATCCCACCAACAGATCTTGTTCTCCTCTGAGCCTGTTTCTGCCCAGGGAAGAAACTCCTCTTATGGTTTGGAGCCTGAGGACTCTCCAGCCTTGGGCAGGTAGGGCTGAGGCTGGGGGGTGTGCCAGAGTCCTGCCATGTCGTGACAGCACAGCCATACCCTGGTGACAGGGATCTGGCGTGGCAGCTGCCAGGCCTGTTTCACAACAACCACCAAGCTGGCATCAGGTAGTCGTGATTTCTCCTACTCGCTCTGACTTGGAGTGAGGGACAGAGTAGGAGGGGGCTGCTCTGCTTTTCTTGGAGCAGAAAGAAAACCCAGGTATGCACAGATGCCTTTATCATCTGCCCCCCCCTTACACAAGCAGGACACTTGTGCCCCCCACTCTCTGTTTTCATCTGATCCCCCTGTGAGCTGCTCCTGGGGCAGTCAGGGTTGTATACAGCAGGGGTTCCAGCAGCATCCCTGGTTTGATTAGTGGCTGTGTATATTGGCCCCATGACACCTCTGGCATCTTCCTTTGCTCCAGCACTGGGGTAGCCTGCCTGCTATGCATTTCCCTGGAGAACAAGAGCCCCCTGGAAGTTTGCTCCTTGCTTTCCATGAGATCTGTGGTGTAGGTTTGTTATCTTGGTCTCACCTCCATTGTGCTCTTCTTTCTGACTATCAGAAGCCTCAGCAGCTGCCCTCAGCTGTGAAACTCTCATTTTGTCATCAGGGACAGCAAGTGTCCCTGGGGCAGGAAGGGCAGTAAAGCAGCTACTTCAGGAGAGGCTGATCCAGCACCAAGCAGCAGGGTGGGAGAGTGTTGCAGTGCAAACCCAGCAGTCTGTCCCATCCTGCAGCACGGAGCTGGGGATGTGCAGCTCAGGGCACAGCAAGCCCACAGCATCCATGGAAAGGTGGTGTGTGGTCAGCACATTGTAGATCAGGAGATGCCAGAGGACCGTCTGAATTAATTGTACCAGGGAGTGAGTCTTAAAACATTTGCAGAGGGCAAAAAATAGCCCTGGAGCAACTATTCAGGTACCCAAGAAAGAGAAATAACCCTGTGTTTCCCTCCTGGAGAGTGAGCAGCACAGGGAGTAAGTTGCACATGTTACAGTTTTCCACTGCTTCCCAACTCTCACCCAACACCAACTCCGGAACAGCCTCCTGGGAAATAAGCTATGCAAAAATAAGGAAACTTGGCCAGAAACGCAGCTTAGAGAGTAAAACTCTCACAGATGATGCTGCTGCTCCGAGGCACTTCCCTCCTGCTTTCAAGGAGGCTCTGTACCAGCATCCAAAGGGAAAGGAAGGAAAACTGACAAGTGTATATAAGCAGTTGGGTGCAAACAAACAAACAAACTCTCAAACTCCTCAAGGAACAGCTTATGTTTCGTGGGGGATACTTTCATGAACAGGCAGGCCGAGAGAGGGGCATTTTTATTTTTTGTGTGTGTGTGGAATAAATTCTGATCTTAAAATCTAGAAAACCCTTTGAGATTTGTTATATCTTCTCAATCTTCGTTCTGGAAATACTTTTTAAAAGTTCGTATAAAGGGTATATATAAAGGGCAAAAATTGCCAGCAGGTTTAAAATAGACATGTGAAGGAGACAGATGTCAACAGACAAGCTTCAGCAGGTGCATGTTGCATCAAACAGGGAAAACAGGAGAGGGTATAAATTTGGGATGAGACAAGTTTTAAGGTGTGACATGCCTAAAGCATCAGGACGTGTCATGAAGACAATGCCAAGGCCATTAGAAGGAAGACAGCCAGTGCTGTGCTGGATTGTTGGGCTTCTGTGGCTGCAAAAAAAGGTCTAAGAGCGTTGCATAAAATGAATCTCTTTACATCAGGATCTGCCATGGACAATGTTGGAAAATTCACATACCGTGCCCTTTCCTGTGGCAGATAAATCTAAAGAACTCTCTGAAACAGAAATGTCAGAAAATGCTTTTGGAAAATACTGATGAGGTGGAGAGCAAGGGATTGCCAGGATCAGGCAGGATTTCCCTATGGAGGGCTCTGGAGGAGGAGCAGCACTGAGTTACTGAGCTACCAGTGGGGCTGGGTATCCTGGAATGAACACTGGGATCATATAGATGGGAGGCAGCAAGTGTGACTGCAATTTTTATAAAAGCTTAGAGCCAGAAAGCTATATGCAAGTTCAACTTCTGTATAGACCAAATGAGTTGCTTGGAGTCCTGATAAAGAATAGAATGGGAAGACGTGGAAAGCAATACAATGGAAGTCAGTCGGATTTTCAGAGGAGGAATTCACGGCTCGTAAATCTATTATTCTTTCTTGAGGACATTAGCCAGCTAATAGGGTACTTGAATTCCCCAAATCCATGGTAACCTACCTCCCAGCCCTTGCTTCTCAATCTTTTCAAATGAAGCACACACAAGCCTCTTTTTATGCATTGATAATGTAGTTTCCTTAAGAGGTTTTGTTGATTTCCCCCTGCCAAGATTGGCAGGGTGGTTACCATGGAGTTACCTATGGACCAGCGAGCAGGCGATCCCGTGCATTTGGAAAAGGGGATGAAGAGTAAGGTGTCAATGTTTGCACATCGTACGTAATGCCGAAAGGTAATTAACAAAAAAAAAAAAAAAAAAAAAAAAGCCAGTGAAGCACTGCAGAAAGGTCTCACGGTGCTGAGCTAGTGGATGACAACATGGCAAACGGCACTGAAGGAGAAGTGCCACAGGCAGAGAAGGGCTCGCAGGGAAGGACAGCGGCTGCCCGAAACGGGAGGCTGCTCGGGGAACGGCAGGCGGGCGCCTGGGCAGGCTGGCTCGGCACCGAGCCGGGAAGGGGCGCGGGAGGTGCGGGGCTTTGCGGTGCTCGCCCGCCGCTCTGCCCGCAGCCCGCCCGGGCTGGCTCCAGCGGTGCGGGGCTGGAGCGGGGACACCCGGCAGGAGGGACCGCAGGGATGCTTCGGCTGCGGACCGAGCGCACGCCGCGAGGGGCCTGAGGAGGTGGGCGAGGGGCTCCTCCGGTGGCCGCTGGAGGAGTCCCGGCCCTCCGGTACCCACCGAGGGCGCCCGTCCGTGCGCGCCCGGCAGGGACACGGGGAACGATGCCCGCCTGTCCCGGGCGGGGGCGAGCGGGCTCCGCAGCCCCCGGACGGGGGGTTGGAGAGGGGGGGTCCGCCCTCCTCCTCCCGCCCCGCGTCCCGCCCCGCCCCGCAGAGCCACCGCCCGCCCTCGCCCCGCAGAGCCGCGCACCGCGCTCGCCGCCGCCGCGGGGCCGGGAGCTGCGGGCCGGGCCGGGCCGGCATGGCGGGGGCGGGCGCTGCGGGGCGGCGGCAGCAGCAGCAGCAGCAGCGGCGGCGGCGGGGCCCGTCCGAGCGCTGAGGGCGGCGGCCGGGCCATGGGGGCGGCGGCGGCGGGGGGCTGCGGGTGCCCTGCCCTGCCCGCCCGCCGCGCCGCCCGCCTGAGCCGCGGGGCTTCCTGAGGGAGCGGCGGCGGCGGAGCCCAGGTGAGCCCTGTCCCCGGGGCGCGGGGAGCCCGCCGGGATGCCGCGGGATCGGGGCGGGGAGAGCCGTCGGTCCCGCGCGCATCCCCGTCCGCGGGAGTTCGGCGGCTGCCCCGGGATGCTCCGGCGGGAGCGAGGTGACAGCACCGGCCGCCCCCTGCCCGCCACCTCCCCGCCACCCAGTCCTGGCCGCTCCGCGTCTCCCGCCGCGCGTCGGGAGGGATGCCCAGTTCCCCGGGCGCGGGGTGCCCCGCATCCATCGCTAGCGTGGAGGAGCCGGAGCAGGGCTCTGCCTCGTCCTCCGCTGGGAGCCCGGACCGCAGGGTCGGCGGGAGACGTGTGTGTGTCCTTCTGCTGGTGCCAGGGTGGTGATGGGGTGCCCCCTTCCTGGCCGCCCCGCTGCCCCATCGCTCTGTCGCAGCCCCGGTAGCGCTGGGACGGTGTCTGTGCGGGAGGTTCGCGACATGATGCTCGGGAGGAGGGATCTCGGTGAGGGGCTCGCGTGTCTGGATGGGATCAGTGCAGCTGAGCACCGTGCACACCCGGGGTGGCTCTCCCCGTCCCGGGGCCCCCGGGCAGGACAAGGCTGAGCACAGAAAGTGGGGCTCAGGGCAGAGAGCTCTGCCACTTCTCCCCCAGGTCACCTTGGCATGCTCCCGGGTGGCAACATTCTTGGTATTAGTCTGCTATCATGGTAGTTGCCATCATGAATGGTGTCTGATTGAGCTGAAAGAACAGAGACAAATGTTCTTGGCTCCTGGCTTGAGGCTTGTTTGGGTTTTTTCCCTCGTTTCCCTATTCTACAGCAATTTGGATGGGATGAGTTTTCCTTCTTGTCAGCAGCAGGACTGGTAGAGAGACGTGGCTTGCTTTTGGGGAAGAGCAATTTGAAAACATTCTCACCTTTCTCTTCCATCGTTTACAACTTGTGTGCCACCTTCTATCTTCAGGTGCCTCAGTTTCCCCACGTTTACAAGGGAAGGGTGGAGGAGAGAAAGCCTGGTTTGCACCAGGGCAGGCTGGGATGTGTGTTCTTGTATGTGAGAACCTCGCCTGGCACGAGACTGCCTCGAGGGCAAGAATGGTTCAGTGTCGGGCCCAAGGGAGCTGAGCCTGTGGCCTGTGTCTGTGCTGAGGGCAGGGGAGGGCCTCTCTTCTGGGCAGAGACCTGGGCAGGGTGCTCCCCTCTGTTTAGAAGCTCTCCATAGTCATCCATGCCCCTGAGCGAGCTGCTGGCATCCATGTTGTCCTGCAGTGAGGAGTTCACACCGCACCTGAGACAAAACAACATCCTTTTTTTGGTGTTGTTTTTTTTTTTTTCACTTTGATGTCCCCTCTGGTCATTGCCTGCCCAGACAGTGCCCTGTCCCTGTGCTTTGAGCACTGGCATGTGGCTGAGCCTGCAGCCTCCTGTTCTCTGGCTGCTGGCTGAGGACCTCCTACCATGCTCACCTCCTCCATGATGCCGAAATTTCGCTTGAATTCGCTGCCATGCTGGCTGTTCCTGCCACCAGTGGTGCCCTCACCAGGCAGCCACCAGGGCCAGAGCTGGGGTGCGGCAGTGCAGGGCTGTGGGGGTTTGGGATTGGGCTCCAGGTGCTCTGGGGCTGTGTCCATCAAGGAGTGCTCGGTGCTGAGAGCAGCTGATCTCCTCAGGCTCTGCCATGCTGCTGCCTGTGGGGGAAATCAGCCCCCTGGGACACCAGAGTGGCTGCTCTCCTCATTTGGCAGTTCATTGTGCCAACTGCCCACTTGATTGGCATGGCAACAGCCACCACTGTGCTGCAGCACCGCTTTGAAGCCCCAGCCTCAGCACTGTTGCCGGCAGTTGCTGTAGGACCCACGCTGGAGGGGGCACAGGGTGCTCCAGCGTGGGTTACACCGAGCCACCAGCACCCCACAGCTGGAGCACATCTGCCTCTTCCCTCTTCCAGCACTGCTGGCACCAGGGGCTGTCCCTGCAGCAGCCCCAGCTGTTGTGGCTGTGCTGGTGTCCCCTGTCCTGCCCCAAGTCCCCTGGCTGCCAGCAGCTCACTCGGCTGCCCATGAGTCCTTCCCAGCTCAGGGGAATTGAGATCATTTATTCAGGATGGGCCCATGGAGCAGATGGAAAAGCACATCGTGTGTGTGCCGTGCCAGGTGTGGGGAGCACAGTGGGGATGCAACTAAAATGGGCTCAGGCTTGGTCCCTCTCTGTAAGACAAAGAGTGGGGTGCTGGAGGTAAGGCTGAGGAATGAAAGTGATGCCACGACGTGTTAGGGTGGACAGGGACCTGTTGGCCTCAAGCTTCCTAAGGCAGGAGGGCAGTGAACAACAGTGAGCTTGTAACAAGCTCTGGAGCTCATTTCTGTCTCAGAGTAAGCCAGCCTGAGCTTTGAACTGAAAGAGTAAAACATAAAGATCTGTCTAGCACAGGAGAAGGCCCCAAGTGGGAAGCAGTCGGGTGAGACGATGCTGTCTGCACCAGCTGCCTTCGTGTTTTGCTTCCCCACCTGAGCTCTTGGGAGCTGACCTGCATGCTGAGGGTAAGCAGGGGGCTCTGGGATCTGCCTGTGGACCTGCAGAGCTGGAATTTTACCTCCAGTTGCAGCCCCGTGACACCAGGAAGATGTTTTTATGGTTTGTTTGGTGGCTGCACCCTGACACCGACGGACAAAGCCAGGAGTCCTCAGCTCTGCCTCAGCACTGGTCCTTCCTCCCTCCCGCTGAAATCAGCAAGTTTCTCTCCTGATTCATACCCACAGCACCGGTGCAGTTGCGTTGCTCCAGCTTGGAAATTAGGGGACAGAGACATGGATCCACATCAACCAGGGAGAAACCCTTGGGAATGTGGAAGGAAATATGGCACCTTCAAGTCGTGCAGCTCATCATAGTGGTGGCCTTGGGCGCTGTGGGCTGGAAGATGCCTCTGGGTTGTTGAAGCACACATTTTTTTTCCACTTGATCCAGCTTACCTAAGACAGTCTTTCTTCTTCTGTGGCTCGTGCTGGAGGTGTGTTCAGATCCTTGCTTCTTGGAGGGCTGAAAATCTCAGATCTGGATGAATATCATCTCTGGGTAGCTGGTGTGGCAGAACTGTCCTTTGGGTTCAGCAGTGCCCTGTCTTCTGTCATTCTCCCTCAAATGCTTGTAGGGGATTGCTGTCCTCCAAAGGAGGGATGGCAGCTTCACAGCCTTCCCCTGTGAGGCAGGGTGAGCTCTGCTCATCCCCTGCTCTGACCTGCTCTGGTGGGAGTTGTCCTTTCCTGAAAAAGGAGAGGAGGCCCTACATGCACCAGCGCAGAGACTTATGCAGCCAGGACAGAGACATGATGGGCAGGACCTGCCTTTGAGGGCTTGGTAACCAAAAAATCTCTTTCAAGCCACTCAAAAGTGATGATCAAAACACCATGGCTGGGTGCAGCCTCAAATCTGGCACAGCACAGCTGGGCTCAGGGAACACAATGCCCAGTTTTAATTTGTGCATGGCACAGTGAGTGCTCACGTGCATTCACAGATGGGCCTTTTCTTCCCCAAGGGGGCACAGATCCTCCACTGTGTCAAAATCAGTGTGTTTTCTGCCTCGACGGACCTTGTGGTTCCTGCTGGTAGTAGAGAGATCCACGACTCCTTTCTCAGATCGTGGAGGTGTTTGGTGGTGGAGCTGCATCCCCCTTAGAAAACAGGTCCCTGCATAGCCCCATCCTGTTGTAACCCAGAGACAGCAACCCCAGTCCATCCATCCCTGCCCAAATCCATCCCTGCCTGCACAGCCTGAGCACGCACACTGATGCCTGGTGACGTTGGGAACACTTCTGAGCTCCCTCCCTCCCTCTCTCTCTCTCTCTCTCTCTCTTTTAAATTAATCAGGAGCTGGGCTCAGCAGCCAGTCAATAGCAAGACTTATCTCTTAAATAGCATTATTGATTGCCCAGGAAGGCTGGGTTTGTATCAATAGATACGTACACACGCTGACAAGCCCCGTGCCTGGTCTCGGTGCTGAAAGGCGTGGAGGAACGTGTGGGGATGGCTTGTTGCAGGTGGGAACGGGGGTGTGTCCACGTGAGGGTGATGCAGCTCATCCAGGAGGGCACCCTGGGGTCTGTGGTTACCGACCCCTTGCATTTGACCAGCGTTACTGTGCTGCCCTGACAGCTCCTGGGTGTTCATTCCTTCCTTCCTTCCTAATGTGTGACGCTGGGATGCAGGACCTCCATTGCCTCTGTGCTTGGAGAAGACATGCAGATGTCTGCCCACAGACTGTTTGGTCTCCTCAAAGGTCACTGACCCTGCAGGGATTCTTCACGTGGGAGACTTGGGATAGATGTGCAAAACTGAATCTGCTGTAGCGTTGCCCAGAGGGATGGTTTGGAGAGGAGGATGGATGAGACAGGCTGGATCCATTTTCCTTGTGTGCACACCCCAGGCTGGTGGTGCAGGCTGTGAGCCCACACGTGTGGGGAGTGTGGTGGGACCTGGCTGAGCTCTGAGCAGCTGGAGCCATGGGAATGTGCCTGCTCAGGGAAAGGCAGAGTGTGCTGCCACTCTCGAGCCGTCTCCCTCCGGGTAAAGGCTGCTGGGGGAAGGAGGATTTCCTGGGGGCTGTGGGGGCTTCACTCCTTGGGGCTCAGGGTGGCTTTTGGAGATGGTAGAGTGCTTGTAGCAGCCAAGTCGTGGCTTGCTGCTCAAGGTCCTGGTTGCCAAGGTGCCTGCACTGCACACGCCTTCACAGCACAGGCAGCACAGCAAGGGGCCAGTCCCTAATGGGAAGGAGAGAGGGTGTTAGTAGCACCTTAGGAGAGGGGACTGGAGCTGAGTGTGCACCAAGCTGTTGTCCTTCCAGCTTTGGGCAGCAGCCCTACTCTCCCCGAAGCAGCACTGTGTGCTGGGAGCCTGGCTGCTCTGTCCTCCAGGGTGGTGGAGCACAGCCAAGGTGCAGTGATGCTCGTGAGAGGAATTGCAAAACCTCTTGCCAGGTTTGCTGTAGCAAAGTTTGGGCTATGGCTGTTTTAGCATTGGTGCTGCAGAGCCCTATTTTGCAGCCTTGCCCAGAGCTGGGAGCCCTGTGGCTGCCACAGCAGCAAGCCTTGCTCCCCTTGCCACGTGTGCTAACTCACACTCACTCTGTGCAGCATCACAGAGCACGGCCCCACGTCCCAAACCTTGAGTCCAGCCTGGCTTTGGACTGTGCTGCCTGATGCTCTGCTCGCTCCTGGGATTAGCTAAGGCTGAGGGAAGCATCAGCTGCGTTGGCACAGGCAGCTGAAACAGCAGAGATGATCGGTACGGTCAGGTCGCCAAAGCCTGGTGGACAGGAGCTGGTGAAACCTCTGTGTGTGTCACTGGCTAATCAACGGGCATGGGAAGCTCTTGGGTGGTGTACGTGCATATAAATGGAGTTTGTGTGTGTGTATATATATAAATATATGTAGCACTGTGAGCTCTTGCTCCTGTTTGGACCCTATCAGCATTTTTCTAGACAATGCCTGCCCGCAGCGAGCGCCGGTTGCTTGATCTTCGCCAGCCAATCTATGCAGGGATCTCGGGAAAGAACAGTTGGGGTTTTATGAAGCTGGCATAATTTACAGCTAAAATAGCACATGAGATATATGTCCAATCCAATCTCCTCTGTAATCTTGTTTTCATTTAAGCCTCTAGGGTGGTGATGGCAGGGGGGGGAGTAAGGAAAGAAAACTGCGAAGGCAGTTTATTGCCCGTGCCAGGGAGATCTGCGTGACGCTCTGTACCAAATGACCTCAATTTGCAGGGGTTACAGCTGGCTGTGGTGGCCCCTGGCTCGGAGGGGTGTCTCTTGCCTGAGCTGGGGGGGCACTGAATGCAAATCCTCCTGCAGATGGCTGCGGGTGTGCTCAGGACCATCCACACTGTGAGGCTGTCCCAGTGCCTGCTCCCACGGCCCGGCAGAAGGAGCGATGCGCTGCATCCGTGACCGTCGTGTTTGTGCCTCCCTGGCCAGCTCCCCGGGAAAAGGGATGAAATTATCTGGCTGCCGCTGCCTTTGCGGGTTGCGTTTCTCTTTAGTTTTCAAACCACATATTGTCCCAGATCTCCTGCCAATAGCAGGGAGCAAACTGATAATGCAGCTGCTATTAATAAAGCAGCGTTGTTACATATTCATATCAATCAGATTTCTAATTCCACAACGTTTTTTGAGAAGAAAAGGCAGCGCTTCAGCAGGGCAATGGAGGAAGCTGTCAGGTGGGATAGTGTTGGCGATGAGTTTCACCAGCACTGGCAGAACCCGCTCCCCTCGTGTTTCTTCCCTTGGGGATTCCCGTGCTGAGCTGACCCCGGGGGCCTCATCCACCTCCCCTTCAGCCTTCCTTCTCCCTGGGAGTGCGTAGCTAAAAGGTGGGATCCCAAGGGCGGTTCCAGAATCCCTGGAACGCTGTCACTGTGGGGAAACACGAGCGGTGCGAGACGAGGAAGCGCTGAATTCCAGCGGCTGGGTTGGCAGGAACAGCTCCGTGCTCTTCTCCATCTTATATAGAAATTTTCGCATATTATGTAAATTGCAGAGCAAAGCATGGAAAATCTGGGTATAAATCTGGGATGTATATATGTTTGTAGAGCCATTAGAGAGGAAAGCATACCACAGAATCCTGGCCAATGGATAAATATACTTACGCTGCCGCTCCTGCAAGAAAATATGCTTTTTGTCAGTGCTATGGTATAAAAAAAATAAAAGTACTGTCTCCAAAACTGTAGCAGCACTTTATGGTAAGCCATAAATTGGAAGAGATACCTAATTATTCGTAGAGTATTATGGAGGTGTCAGTAAGTGATTTCACCATTAAGGCCAACACCAGTACTTGTCCATAAAGCAAAACCCTCTCTCTCCCTTCTCAGTGATTGAATTCAATGTCCAGATTTGGCCAAATAAATCTTGTGAGGCTGAGCACGTTTTCCATGAATGTTGTTCTGGAAACTCGCCCTTCCCCTCTGGCCAGGAACGTTCTGAAGCGCAGCTGTAGGATCTCCAAGTCCTAAACCAAGCCTCGCGGTCCCCAAGCCTTTCCTGGCTCCTCCATCCCTGGTGCGTGTTGGAGCTGCTCCCATCCCATCTCTACTTCCTCTGGCTCGCAGCACATGCCAGGAAGGGGAGCATGGTTGTTCCCTCAGGTTCCAGGCTGGCAGCCCTGGGAAGAGGGCTGGCATTGAGCCCTCCCAGCAGTGGCTGTCGGTGGCTGCAGCAAACAGTTTCCAAGCAACTCAGGCTGCTGGGCTAAAAGGACTCCTGGTAGAGGCATGGAATATTAAGGGAGTTATGGAGAGGAGCGGTGCAGTCATCCCCTTCTCTTCATCTTTCTTGTTGTTTGCTGTAATGGGAGGATTTTGCCCACTTCCCACCACGGACTGGTCAGTACTGGGAATTCCATGCAGCTCTGCATTCGGGTGGAGAGAGCAGTGGGAAGGCAGTGCCCACAGGCAGATCTCCAGAGGGCCATGATGGTGCCTGGAAAAGTTTGGGTACAGCCCAGGCTCATCGTACTGCCTGGATGCCCGAGCTGTTTCTCCTGAAAGTAGCAAAAATTCAGGCTGCAGGTTGCTGGCCTGGGAAGGTGAGTGGTGTGTGGGCAGCTGGGGCCTTGGGGTGCCTGCAGAAATCCCCTGTAGCATTGCTGTGTGGTCACAGGAGGAGGCAGCCAGGATCTCTGCCTTCATCCCCATCAGCAGAAGCACAGAGGGTGGTGCTGGGACACTTCCTGCGGCCAGCTGATGTAATTGGGAGAGGCCAGCAGCATCAGCAGGGCTCCTGCCCACAGCAGGGCACAGGATGCTTGATTTTGGGAAAGAGTAAGAGAGTTAGAGCTAATTTAGAGGAGTCAGGAGCTGAATTGGCAGCAGGTGGGATTGCTGGTGTCACAGGGGAACTGCGAAGTGCCTGTGCTGTTTGCTGGGCTTACAGTAGCAGGAGGCATCTGGCTTTTCTTACCTTGTCTGTGAATTTAACTGTCTTTCCTGGGGTGATGTGAGCTCAGGATGGGAGGGGAGATAAGGACAAATTGGGTTTTTGCTGATCAAAAGCACATCCAACACATACATCATTGCAAGCAATTTCTGGCATTGCAGGAGTGCAGAGGCACCACGGGCAGATCTCTGTGGTGGAGAAGACCTGCCCGGGGGCAGGACAGGGCTAGGAGAGGGCTGGGCAGCCAGGCAAGGGGGCAAGATCCATCTCTCCCTGGGTGTGGGAAGAAACTCCTGGAAATGTCATTGGGGCTCTCAAATCCAGAGATGGATTTTGGGAGGCAACTGCTGTCATGGGCAGGCATTTCACCCTGGAAATGGAAAACACTCAGGTGACTTGGCATCTCTGCTGGGTGCTGGTTTGGGTTGGGCTCTTGCCTGCTGCCTGAGCCCCCAGTGTGGCCACCTTCACCAGGGCAGCAGCTGGAGGAGCCCCATGGCTGCCGGGCCAGCGATGCCACCAGACTGAATGTGGCACTGTCTGAGTGTGCCAGAGCTGCAGGAAGGCTGTTTGCAAACAGGCTGTGCTGGGAAGGCGCCCAAAGTGGGGCTATGACAAGAGGGTGGAGGGCAGGGTCTTCCTGCAGGACTGGGAGCACGGAGGGCTGCCTTGGAGCACAGGATCCCCCATGGCAGGACAGCCAGGACATCAGGAGCAGGTGAGCTTCATCTGCTGCAGTCCAGCCCAGCATCTCCTCTGGTGCTGCAGGGGGGACTTGGCAAAGTCTGGGTCCTCACCTGCCCTGGAGGAGATGCTTCAATCCCTGTGACCAGCCAGTGCTGGCAGTGGGAGGGTGTCACTGGTGCTGCCCACAGAGACACTCTCCCTGGGGACTTGTTCCTGCCTCTGGCTGCAGGAGGGGATGCTGGGACCAGCACAGCAGTGCCTGTGCTATCATAAATCTGCCTGGCATCAATGCAGAGAGCATTCCCGCTGACTTATGGCTTCTGTGCTCCATGAGCGTAGGAAATAGCGTGGCTGGCTCTGCTGGCATTTACTGCGTCATGAGCTGTCCTTCCTCCCTGTGCGACGTCAGTGAGGCACCCTGAGTGACTACAGCCAGGCAGGTGAGCCTGCCAAGGGCAGGGAGGGTGTGCTGCCAGCTCAGACCCACGGGAGGGTCTGGTGGCTCCAGCAGCCTTGTGAGAACCAGAAGTATCAGAGCACGTGTTTGCTGTTGGACCCACCTTGCACTGGGGAAGATGTGGCAGCCTCTGGCTGTGGCACCAGATGTGCACCCCACTCGAGGGCTTGGGGCTGCAAAACTGACCCACTGTGGCAGTGGAGGAGGCAGAAGGAAGCCCAGAGCAGCTGGGCACAGCCAGGGCTGTGTGATGGCACACTGAGCCCTGCTCCTCCTGAGCCAGTAACATCAGGCCTTGGGAGCACCATTGCTTCTGTGCCAGGGAACATGTGCCAGGGCAGGACAGTCCCCACCTGTTGAAATGAGACTCATGGGCTCCCCTTGAGCCCTCCCCTAACCAACCTCGTGGCTGCTGCTGTCCCAGCCCATCCTGAGTATCCCACAGAGGTTTTTCCCCAAAGCCATGCTCCTGTTGCCTCTCTCCACACCTCGGCTCTATGCGAAGCCAACTCTGGAATTCCAACCTGTCCCATCACAGTAGCAAGTGCCAGCCTGGGAGCGCTCCTGGGGGACTGGGGAGCAGTGGGATTGATTCCCTGCTCTGTTCTTGGCAACCCCTCAGCCTCTTCTCTGTCTGCACACTGGGTCTCACTGGCCAAGCACCTCCTGCTTCTGTGCCTCGGTTTCCTCTTGCAAGGGGAGTGATAGTAACATCTCTGAAGTGCTTTGGGAGGAAAGGTAAATGCCTCGTGCCATCTCCATCCCTGATGTGATGGTCAGTGGGCTGTGGTGGTCTCCTGAATTCCCTGTGCCCAGGGAGGCCCCTCTCTGCCTCTCAGCACTTTAAATAGATGCGATGCAGCTCTGGGCTAAATGAATTTTCTCCACAGCTCTTTTCTTTCCTGCTCAGAATTCAGGGAGCATCATTTTGGTAACCAAGGTATTTGCATAATCTGTGTTTTGTGGTAATTGCTCCCTTTCAGAAGAGGTGCTTATCATCCCATCGGTTTTGGAGGAGCTTGTGCTGTCTTTGAGGCTGGGTGAGCAGGAGGTCCCCAAAGGGGGATGACTGGCTTGCTGTTCTGTGGCCTGGGGGATGCTTCCCCCAGGGTGAGGGGGCTCAGGAGAGCCTTTTGACCACGGGTTTCTGCACTATCAGTGATCTCCTGCTGCAGGTCCCTTCCTCCCCCCGTGCCTCAGTCCCCCCTTAGTCCCAAGGTCTCTGAGCAGGGGCAGAGGATGGCTCCGTGCAGTGGGACACAGGGTCTCCATCTCTACAAGAGCCCCTCTCCCAGGGCTGCTTCCCCTCTCTCCCTGATGCCACGACATGGAAAAGCAGCCACTGGGAATTGCTTTGCAGCGCTTCAGCAGCTACACCAGCGCGGTGGAGCAGGGTGGGAGGCGTGGGGCTGCCATCCAGCTGCAGGAGACGCTGCTCTGCGGGGAGAGCCCGGCTGTGTGCCCTGTGCCCAGCCCCCGGGGGAGGGGGGGGTCCTGGGGGGCGAGTGGTAGCCAGTGCCTGGCGTGCCAGCGAGCCACCCTCGCCCGCCCGGCTGCGTGACTCACTCCTGAGTGGCAGCTCCCACTCGGCAGCGTTTCCAAGAGACGGAGGAGATGTCTCTGGTGGCACTGGCTTGGATGGGGAGCCCAGGACTCTGTCCTCGGGGCCTGGGTGGGCTGTGTGCTCCCTCCCTGCCAAGGAGAGCCGGGAAGCAGCTGGCTGGGGCAGGACCATTGCAACACAGGCAGCCTTCCTTGGAACAAAAAGCAGCAAAGCCTCGTCTTTCCCAGCGCTGGCAAAGGTTGGAAGGGCCGTGAGGAGGACAGCTGGGTGCTGGCTGGGATGTGGCAGCGAGCAAGGGAAATGCCCAGCTCTGAGGGCTCAGCCATCCACAGTCCTGGAGAAGGAGGGGCAGGCAGCCAGCTCTCTGCAGGCTTGCAGGCTGGCTCTCAGGTTTGCTGCCATTCAGCCTGTTTTGGTACTGAATTACTTCTGTGTCTTGTCTTGCAAAGCCCGTGCGTGCTGTCCACAGGTCCTGGATGCTCATTGTTCTGGGACAGGCAGTGATACAGGAACCAGCCTGGCCCGTGGAGCAAAGGTTAAACCATCCCTGTGCTCTCTGGCTGCAAGAGGAAAAACAGCATGACCTGTTCCTGCACTGGGGCAGCGTTCCTGCTGCCTGACCTGACTACTGAGCAGGGGTTGAGGTTTCTTGCAGCACTGATCTCAGTGCTCGCCGTCCCTTCTCTGGGTGGGAGCAGGACACTGTGTCTGTCCCTGGTCCCCTGCTCCCAGAGTGGTTCTCCCTGCAAACTTGACTCCTGTTTTTTGCCTGCTCCATCCTCCATGCCTTGCTTCTGTGGTGTCATCAGACAGAGAGCACAGGCTGCTCCTGCCCCAGCACAGACCATTTCTCCAGCTCTGTCAACTCTCAATTTATCTGTATAAAATTTCATGCCATTTATCGTCTTAAAAGGCTGGCAGGTAATTCTGTAATCACCGTCCCTCCCATGGTGCTGGCCTCTCCTCTGTCCCTGCTGGTTGGATATCCTCTTCAGGATTTAATCCCCTGGGAGTTTACAGTTTGCAATCCTCAAGGAATAGCCTCTCTGGGAAGCCCTTAATTCCTTCCCATTAGCAGAATGCCCGATTAACAACCCCATGTGGCTCCTCTCCTGGTCCTTTCCCTGTGGAAGGCCTGTCAGGGGCTGGCTGTTTGGGGCTTGAGGGCTTGTGGTCCATGTCCTCTCCCCAGGCAGTCCAGGGGTTCACTGACCCCGGAGCACTGTGATGCTTCAGCAATATTTGCCACGTCCTGCAGACCCCCCTCTTTGAATCCTTCCAGGGGCAGGTAGGGCTTCAAAATGCTTTGCACCCAACTCCTTTCCTCAGAGACCCCATGGACCCCCTTACCCCCGGGGAGGTTTCTCTCTGTGGCCCCCTGGAAGGCAGCTTGTTACCATCTGACGAGCAGTGTGGGTGGTGGGAGGCAGGAGGAACATCACCCAGGCTGTGGGTTCTTGGTGGTGGAGATCCATTCTTGTAGGGCAGAAGGACACTTTGAAGCACTTCAGTGCTCGGTCTGTTTTTGTGCTTTGCCCTTTTTTTTCTTTTTTTCCTCCTCCCTTTAATGGGAATTGTATTCCATGCATGGAGCAGCTGGTAATTCTTCCTCTGGCTGCTGCCGCGTCACCTCTGAGCGACTCTCGTGAGACTCCTCTTTTCACTGGCTATGCAGAGAAATCGAGCAGGAGAGCCTTGGGTTTGCTCCTGCTGCAACCCTACTGATTAGAGAGACATTTCTGAGATGGCATTCCATACCTGGCCCTGCCTGGGGTGGAGAGCAAAGACCTTGAGAGCCGCATCCCCACCCTGTTAGCTGTGGGTGTGCACGTGGTGGTCTGTACGATCACAGCCAGCACGGCACAGTGTGTGCCTCACTCGTGTGTAACAGCAATAGAACACTGATTTAATCTATTTTTATTTATTTAAAAAGGGGCTTTCCTCAGTCAGAATCCTCTAGTCACAGAGAGGACCCGGGCCCGAGCTGGGGAAGGGAAGAGAGTGTTCCCCAGAGACTGGGGAGCATTTTGGAGCTGTAGGTCCATCCAGGAAGGAGGAAGGGTTGTGAGAGAGAGGCTGGATTCTCTGGTCTCAGCTCCCATCCCTTGGCTCTGTAAAAGGAAGATGCTGGGTTTGCTTTGTCTCAGCTCTTCAGAGGAGATCTGTTTGTGGCAGTGCTTTCCCTTGCTACCTGTTCAGGCAGGATAAGATCCAAGTTAGATTGTCTCTGCTGACGCTGGTACTAATGACTTGCCTGTGTTTACCTGCCCCTGGCAGTATTCTTGCAAATGAGGTGTCAGCAGGGATGCTGGCTGTTCCAGCCGCTGCATGT
Organism: Pyrocephalus nanus; assembly: GCA_038380795.1. Taxonomy (NCBI): domain Eukaryota; kingdom Metazoa; phylum Chordata; class Aves; order Passeriformes; family Tyrannidae; genus Pyrocephalus; species Pyrocephalus nanus. Next base: position 17,956,453 of record CM076274.1, on the reverse strand, counting down.
GGGTTTTACAGGACCAATAAAGCAAGGCTGGGGCGTGTGGCCAGGGGGGAATCATGCTGGCATCCATCCAGAGAGCCAGTGGCACTGTGGGGAAGTTTGAGATGACAGTGTCTCATCAGTCGCTTCTTTACCTGGCTCTTGTTCAGCAGAGGGTCCCTGTGGAAATGGCTTGAAGTTCAGGTGTGCTAACCACAGCTCCTGCAGGCTCCTCTGCTGATGGGGCAGCAGCTTCTTACCCAAGCTCCATCAGAGGCTGCTTTCCCAGGAATGGCCCTGCAAGGCATGGAGAGCAGAGGCCGGGTATCACACTTGTGGGTCTCACAACCCCTGTGTGATTTGGCTGCAGAGCCCTGTCCCTGCCTGTGAAGGAGCAGATAGGTCTCTGATCCCCCAGTCTTGCCCAGTGTAAGCAATGCCTCCAGCCACAGCTCCAGTGGGACCGGGAAGCACATCTCAGTCACCAACACCGTGCCTCTGCCTCAGTGGCCCCAGGCATTACGTGGAAACTGCCCCAAACCCTGAGCTTTGTGTTGCCTGTAGCCCCTTGGCCACTCTGCAGCAGCAGCAGGGCTGATGGGGCTGTAATAAGGTGACCAGGGGCTTGGGAGCGTCTCCTCTCTGTCCCGAAAATTTGTGGTACCACCTGTCATTACCAAAACAGTGCAGGGTAATCCATCCCCAGGGTGTGAACGGGCTCAGAGCCATTCTGCCAGGAGATCTGCTCCTCCTTCTTCTGCCACGGGTGCTGGAGCCAGGATTTTCAGAGGCTCTTGCTCAGAGGGTTTTGTCTCTCCTCCTTTTTAATTGCAACAAAGATAATTGGCTTTGTGGTTAAGCTGGGGAAGCCCATGAGCTCTCCTTCCTCCCCAGCACCCGTGCAGCTCCTTGCCAGCAAGCTGAGTGCTGAGAGGGTGCTAGAGCATCCCAGTGTGGGAGCTGAAAGCCCAACCTGTCCCTTCCCACTCCTCACCCCGGGAGCCCCAGCTTTCCCAAGTGGATGTCCATCCTAGCCCCAGGACAAAGCTTGTAGCTCCCATCTCCCAGTGACAAAGCTGCCAGCAGTCAGGAGGTATTAAGGACCAACTGGATCATCTGCTGAGAGCATTTAATTGTTGTTGTTATCGCCTTGATTACCTTTTTTATAGGCTAGCAGAAGGATTTTAATCTGGACACTGAAGCAGGAAATGGGGGAAGCTGTGCCTGGAGCTTGCCGAGGAGGCAGCAGGAGCTGGTGGCTCCTTGTCCACCTCTCTGGGAGGGGGTTTTGATGCTGTTGGCCAAAACAGGAGTGCTGGTTAGAGGCATTCCTGGCCCAGTGCTGCAGGACTGCAGCTGCCTCTTGTGTTATCCACAACCCAGCTGGTGCCCAAGCAGCTTAACCCCGGCCTCTCAGCTGCCCAGAGCCAGGCACCACCTCAAAGTGTCGATTTGAGCGGGCGAAGGAAGGAGAGGCGAACTCCTGGGGCCGAGTTCAGCTCCCTCTCCCGCTTCTTGTGACTCAGGGCAAAGTCACCTGATGTGTTGCCACCAGTGGCTACGAATTGTCATTCTCCAGAAGCGCCAAGGTGACAGCTGTGGAGACCACGGGCGGTGGTTTGGCGTGCAGATGAGGAGCGGTGTCGGTCCTGGCTCTGCAGGATGGGAATGTGGTGCTGTGGACAGGCAGGGTGGGTGAGGGAGCCACTTCTGCTGGGCCAGCTGCTCTCTGAGACTCCACCACTGCCTGGCAGAGGGTTCAACCCCCCCCCAAAATGGGTTTGCTCCAGCTGCCCTTGGTGAAGGCAAAGCAGCGGTGCTGTAAGGCAGATCTGTTTGCTGCAGCAGCTCAAGGGCACAGATCGCATGTGGCAAGGGAGGGGATGGCAATGGGGAGTCGAGGCCATGTCAGGGGACTCAGCCAGCCCCACCAGGCCTGGCATGGGGAGGTGTCTTGCCCTGTGCCAAGCTCTCCCTGCCATCACCAGCTGCCTTACTGGGGATGTGTCTCCATCCCTCCCCTGCCATACCCATAAACCCAGGCCCCCCGTGCCTGCCCCGCTCCTGGTGCTCAAGTGGCAGCCAGGTGGTTGTTTCAGCCTGATGCCACCAGTCTATCAAAGGCCATGGGCAGCAGGCCATGGGTGTCCTGCTGCAGGAGAAGATACTCAAGGGGCCAGGTGACAAAAGCAGTGGGTGGCACCCCCTGACCAGGGGACTGCCCTGAGAGAGGTCCCAGAGCGGAGGCAGCGCTCCCACACGGGGGCTGTGGGTGCCGTGGCACAGCCCCGTGGTGGTGGTGGTGGTGGTGTGGGTTGCTGTGCAGTAAACGTGTCGCAGCTAATGCTGTGTGACAGTTTGACACGTCCTCCTGGGACAGCTGGAGCTGACATGCCATCTCAGAGCTGTCACTCCCCGGCTCCCGCGCCGCGGCGTCGATCGTAAGCAGGGTAGCGCTTTCCCCGGGTGAAAGGGGAGGGAGGGAGAAGGGCTGGGGGTTTATTTGCGTGTCCTCAGGATGGTGATCAGCCCCATGTCAGTCGGCACGGGGCTGTATCGTCCAGAGAGGTGGAGCCGACTGCGGGGAGGGCAGAGAAGAGAAGGGGGCCCAAAGAAAGTGATGCCAAGCACCTCCCTTAGAAGATTCTGGCACGAGCCAAGCGTTGCCTCCCACCCCAGCGTGGGGTTTGGCACCCACCTGGGCAAGCTGTGGCATAAGGTGCTGGGGAGCCAAGGGGATGGCTCCATCTCCTTGGGGCTGGGGTAGCCACTGACCCCTTGGGGATGCTCATGTGGGGCTCACCCAGAGAAGGCACTCGAGGAAGCTCCTGCCCAGCCCCACATTCAACCCTGGAGCTGGATGTGGCATTTCACAAGTAAAATGCAGGAGCAGAGGGATGTAATGCGGCCTTTCCCAGCCACCTGAGCTTGACCCAGGGTGTCAGCAGCGTCCTGTACGGATCACTGTCCCCCTGGCAGGAATTTGGGGGCATGAGGTGTCCTCGCAGACCAGCCCTGGGAGATGCTTGCGATCCTGTACCTCCCATTTCTCTGCTCTGCCTGCTGCTTTTGATGCTTTCCAAGAACAGTGAGGCTCAGGGTGCTCAAACCCTTCCTCTAGGAGAGAAACAAAGGAGGGAGCACGGAGGGTGAAGCGGAATTACCGGTGTGTCTGGAGAGGCAGGGAGCTGGAACAGGATGGGCTCTGACAGCTGCTTTCAGAAGGTGTGTGAGACACCAAGCAACGTGTCAGCCACGCACAGCTTGTCCTGCACAGCATCAGCCTCCGTTTTGCCTGGCTGCCTTTGGCATGGTCAGCCTGTCCATGGACCGGGAGCTGCCTGGCTTTACCTGCCCTGGCTGTGGAAAGCATTTGGGGTGGGTGCTGGGGTGGCAGCCGTGGGCTGCTCCTCTGTGGGACAGTGCCTGAGCAATGGGGACGTGCCAGTCCTGGCAGTGGGGATGGGAAGCAGCATGTGTTTCCAGGCTGAGTCATGCTGAGGATTGTGTCTTGTTCCCTGTTAGGAGTCCAGTTAGAATATTCATTCACTTGGCAGAAATCAGCTCATCCTCCATCTCTCCCCACCCGTGTGTCTGTCCATCCATCCCCCTCCCCCCAGCCTCCTTCACGTCGCAGCAGAGTAGCATCTGTAGGGGAAAAAAAAAAAAAAAAACCAAATTAAATCTCTACCTGAAAGATTTGGGTTGTTCTGCAGGGCTGTAGGGTCAGGACAGCACACGCTGTGCTTGCTATTCGGAGCACGGAGCCCGTGTGCCGGACAAGCAGGTACTTAATTCAGCTGCAGCTGCCAGGCTTGGCTTTGCATTGGGGTGGGGATTTGCCTCCATGGGAGGGGGGAGATGCTGTCACCAGGTCCAGAAGGGATGGCAGGCAAAAGGGGAGATGGAGACACACTGAGCTCCCATGTGGGACTTGCTGTGCCCCCCCCGTGGAGGGGACAGGGCACCTGCACTGCTCTGTCCCCCCCTCACTGAGCTGTCTTTGCTCAGCTGCTCTGTGTCTAGGTTATTTTAGCTTTGATTCAGCTCTGAAATTGCCTTGGCTGAAGCTCTGTCTCTATTGTTTTCAGTCTGCAGAAGCATCATTGAACGTGTCAAAAAGATAAATTGGACAGAAGGAAAGGAGAAAAAAAAAAAAAAAAAAAAGAAAGAGTGCAGTGCAGTTGGTGGGGAGAGCCATGCTGGTTGTGGTCTCCCAGACCAGCTGGCTGCTCCCCTTCCAGAGGCAGCTCCCTCCCTGCAGCCCTGTCCCCTTCCAGACATCCTCCTTACCTTCTGCAGGAGGGCTTTTCCCCCATGGCAAAGCTCATTTAGGCTCAGTGTGAGCCTGGTCCAGGAGCACGGGCTCCAAGACCTGCTCTGTGTCTCTGCCCTGGCTGTGGGTGGTGAGCTGGTCCCTACAGATCAGCCTGGACACTGCAGCAAGGCTCTGGAATGAACAAAGAAGAGATAGGAGGGAGTGAGACAAACTCAAGCAGGACAGACAGGTCCTGTGTCTGGAGGGGGGCTCAGAGCAGAGCTGTGTGTGTCTCCCAGGCTTTCACTCACTATTGGGTTTGTGCACATCTCAGGGCACAGCACCCCAAAACACCCGGTCCGTGGTCCATAGAGCTGGGGGAGGTCTGTGCAGCACAGATTTGCATGGGTTGGCTTGGGCTCTCCTGGGAGTTCAGGAGACCCCTGTTCCAATGGTTTGAAGAGGGCTCAGGCATCCCTGGAAGGATCAGGCCTGAGGGATGAGGTTTGGGGTTTACCTGCCCATTTGGGGTGTCAGTTGGTGCTGCCCAAGGGCTCCTGGAGCTGTGGCATTGAACAGCAAGGGGCAGGTTGCTGTGTAAAACCTTCACCATATTTAATTGCCTCTGGGAGGGAGGAGGAGGCACCGGCCCTCACCAGTTTGGCTCCTGAAAAAGGTGCTGGCAGTGAGTTATGGGAGGTTACAGAAGTGGTTGTTGCTGCTGCTGAGGACACTGGGGCAAATGAATAGCCTGTTAAATAAAGTGTCAGCCAGAAAGGGATGAGAACTGGCATTGCTTTTTCCACTTGCACTTAACAAAATGGATTTCCTTGTGCGTGGTTTATTTGCATATTCCAGATAGGCCATGGTGGAGGGGCTCTCCTGCTGAACCCACTGACACCAAGGGCTGAATTGTGTAAATTCTGTTATCCAAATGCTCCTCTCAATGACTGGAATGATGTAAGGACATAATCCATTGCCAAGGAGATGGGTTTTCAGAGCCTAAGCCCCTTTGTTTCTGCAAACGATGTCACCTCGAACGTGAGAAAGGGAGCTGAGGATTGCCATCAGGCTCCAAGGTGGGTCCCATGCCACTGCAGGTGAAACCATTCCCTGTCCCAGTTGCCTTTCACACCTGAAATGAGTAAGACCAATCTGTGTGAAAACTTCAGGAGGCAGATACTGAGTGGGTTCCGTTAGAGAAAGCTGGTTTCAAATGGAGACTGATTTCCATGGGCTGATCGAGCTCATTACTACAGCAGAAACTCAGAGAATCATCAGATTCTTCTGCAGCAGGAGTGCTGAGGTCTGCTGCTACGAAGCTTGGGGTGTAAATGTTTGCTGTTGTTGCTGTGCCTTTGGCAGCGGCCACAGCAGCGTCTCCACGCAGGATGTGCTGGCTCCAGCTGAGGTGGTCACTGCTGGTACCACCAGCAGCCTGAGCTGTCCTTCCCCTCTTCTGACAATGTGTGCATGCCTCCCACAGGGACCCCAGTGCCTGTGTCCTGTGGGGGACCAGCTATGTGTGCATCCCGAGGGGACCTTGGGGGGTGTGAGTGTCAGATCGTGCTGCCACAGGAGCAGCTCTGTGAGCCCCGTGTCCCCTTCCAACTGGAAGAGGGCAGGTCTAGATTAGACACTACAAAACAATTATTTACTGGGAGGGTGGTGAAGCACTGGCAAGGGTTGCCCAGAGGAGCCTTGGCTGCCCCATCCCTGGAGGTGTTCAAGGCCAGGCTGGATGGAGCTCTGAGGAACCTGTTCTAGTGGCAGGGGGATTGGAACGGGATGATCTTTGAGGTCCCTTCCAAGTCAGACCATTCTGTGATTCTGTGATTCTGTGATCCTGTGATTCTGTGATTTTGTGATTCTATGACTATTCCTGCAGATAAGCACCTTCAGGTGGGCGAAGAGGCATGTGGCTGGTGAGATGCACGTCTCCTGTCAACAAACAGGTGCTGTCTTCTGAGGGTGCAGCTTCGGTACAACATTAGGACACACACGTGTAGGAAACAGAGTAAGCGTGGGCAGGTGTGCCCCTAAATATAGGCCTGGCTACCTGGGAAGCAACGCTGTGCTCACGAGCCCACTCGCTGCTGCTTGCAGAGTCCCCTCCTCACCCTGCACCCCCCCTGGGCACGCTGGCACAGGCAGCAGAGCTGGGAGCTGATCAGGAAGAGATTATAAAGTATGAACTGAGACTCTCTGCTCCAAATGCCGGCAGCCCCAGGCTGAAAGCGTCACACTCAAAGGCTCCCCTGCTCCTTTGCATTTTCTTTTTTTAATGTTTTTTGCCTTTATCTGTCATCAGCTCAGGAGCTGTGCTGAGCCTTGGAGCGTGGAGAGGGGTCCTGGAAAAGGCAAGGGTGGAGGGGGGACTCTGTGAGGTTGTTTGGCACCTTCCCTAAGCGAGTTCCTATGTAGCTCAGTCGAGGCTGGTGACAGCGCTGGGGGCTTGGTGGGACAGTCCCTGATGCCACGGAGGAAGCTTGTGGGCCAGCTCTGTCATGGCTTGGGGGCCAGCTCTGTCATGGCTTGGGGGACCGTCTCACCAATGCTGTGCTGCCAGAAATGGTCCAGCATTTGCCACCTCTGTGTCAGGGTGAGCTCTGCCCCCAGCCAGGCTGTCAGGGCAGGGCTGTGGATTGCTGGAGCTGCTGGGTGAGCTCACTGAGCCCAACGCGGCTCCCTCTGCACCCGGGGGCTGTCACAAAGCTGATTGGGCTGGGGATGTTGTTATCACTCCTGCTGTCCTGCCTCCTGCTTCAGCATCCCTTCCCCCAGGCCCCTTCCCTGCCCTGCTCTGTGCTGTGCTGGTGGAGATAGTCCAAGCCATCGGCTGAGGAAATTGCTCTCTGTAAATCCAGAGTGAAAGTCCTGGGATTCCTGAAGGCCCAAAGGAAAGTGCTTGATTGGATTTTCAAGCTTCTTTGCCAGCTGTGGGAGAAGGGAGCTGACAGCCTCCCTGAATCTTCCTTGCTGCTGCCTGGGAGGGGATGCAGGCTGTGCCCTCTTGCTAATGGAATGTAAAGGATGTGTAAATCTCCCCCCTTATTTAACTCCTCTCTGAATTTTATATGCAGCCATAAATTTCTCCTCCTGAAAATCCCTTGGAGCAAGGTGGGCCTCGTGTGCCCAGGCAGGTGTGGGGGGAGCTCCTGCTGCCTCACTGCCAGAGAGGGGCTGCCTTGTTGTGCCATGCAGCAGCCAGAGCCTGTCCCCGAGGAACATGAGGCTCTGGGGACACGCTGTGTGCACTTGGGGTCTCTTGCAGGAAAGGCTCAGTTGGGGTTTAAGCTGCCTGTGCCAACAGGAGAGGGGCAGGAGCACCTGGGGCTGGCACCCATCGCCTGGTGTGAGCCCCCTGCTCCCCACGGGGTGTTTGTGTCCATTACCACCAGAAAGCAGAGTTAATACAACACAGTTGAAACTGGGGAAGGCAGGAGCTGAGATGTGCAATCAGCAGCAGTTTCAGAGTGCCAGAGGGTGGCCAGGCTGTGGTGGGGAGCTGGTATCACTCCTAGCCCCACATCATGCAGCTGAAGTGTCACACAAATAAGGGAGAAAAGTGCTGCAAATGTTATTCTGTTGCTCCTTATCTCTGATTAATCCTCTTACGTGTTCATCTCCTTTTAGCCCAGTGTTCAGTGTCTGTTTAATGTATTCCTATAGTCCTGGCAGAGATAACATTCCCTCCAAATCTGGAGCATCTTCCCCAGCCCTGCCCTGGCTGGGCAATGGGGGCTCCTGCCCACTGACACTGGAGCACCACAGAGGAGAGGACCCAGGGAACGTGCCCCTGGTCACCTCAGCAGATGGCAGTAGAGAAGGGGCTGGAGACCAGTTTCTCCCAGGCTCAGCTGCTTGGGCATCCCCAAACGGAAAGAAAAATACCCTAAAAAATTGTCCTATTGTGTGGCTTTGCAGCCCATGCTCAGGGCACATGCTCAGTGCACTAGAGAGACGAGCTTTCCTCTCCACATCCCTCTCTCACTGCAGGCAGATTTGTTGGAGCCCTGTGAGGGAGGCCCTGCCTGTCTCAAGTCCCTCTCCTCTGGCCCAGGCTCTCCAGCTCTGCTCAGTTTTGCCAGCAGCCCCAGGGCAGTGGCTCCTCCACCTGCTGATGAGCGAGGCAGGAGCAGGACGAGCCTTCTGGGCCTGACCCTGTTGCGAAAAGATTTTGCTTTGATCCTCTTCTCGGCAAGGTGCCTCTCCAGCTGGGGAGAGCAAAAATCCCTTAAACAGCCAGAAATCAGAGGGAATATTGGAGGAGAACGGTTTTTTCCTGGGTGAGAGCCCCTGGTAAGAACATTTTGCGTTGAGAGCAGAACAGTGTTTGTAATGGGGTGGAAATCTGCGTGAATAAGGGAACCCACTGCCTTTGGGGGGCATTCAGACAGATTGCACAGCACCCTAGCCTGTCTCCAGTTTGTGTGAATGTGTCCAGGCTGTGGATGTGGACAAGCTGGAGGCTGTCATTATCTCACACTCAGCATCCTTCACTCCCACAGGTACCCCATGCCCTGTGGCACCGCTGCTGAGTGCCTGCCCTGGAGCCTGAGGGCTTCCTGAAGGCAGCCAGGGGCACCTTTGGGTGTGGGCACCCCAGGCAGCCCACACACAGGGGGGTACATGCCCCATCACTGTGCCAGCAAGGTGGGCTCAGCTCCTCTCTCCTGCTGAGTATTGAGGGAGAAGCCTCATTCCAGTCAGACTCTTCTTGGTGTAAATCCTCCCAGGATTTGGCAAGCTATAGCATGGGAACTGTGGAGGCCTCTGGCTCTAGAAATTGCTTTTCAAACCCAGTTGAATTTACATCCTCCCCAGCATCCTGCAGCAGCGAGCTCCTGGGATTCATTGGCTCTTGGGTGGCGAAGTCCTGCCTTTTCCACGTGTCAAACCTCCTTCCACAGGTGCCCTCCAGTTCTCATGCAGTGCCAGCTCCCTGACCGCTATCAGGCTGGATTTAGGGGCCCCATCACAGTCCCTCTTCTCCTTTCTAGCCTGGAGAACCCAAGTCTTACCTGGGCTAGACAATGTTTGTGGCTGTTTGTCTGGGGAAGGTGAGATACAGGCTGAGCTTCAGATCCTCAGTGGTGCCTCTGATCATGTCTCACAGGGCTTGTTTCAGGACAGTCTCTCCCTGTGCAGAAGCCGCTTCTTTTGGTGACCTGAGCGTGTCTGGAGGTTGGGGTGCAAGGTCTTTGCTAGCCATGGCCACGCTGTATTATTCTGCAATAAGCGCTTTGAGGATGGCCCCTCTCACCCTCTGAGCACCAGGTCGAGCTGGCTCCACTCCCAGCCAGGGAGGGCTGAGCTCATCTCTGCCACCCCCAGGATATCCCAGGTCCTGGGATTTCCAGCTAGCCCCCGTTCCTCCTGGCCACTCTGCCTGTGTTCAGCTGAAATTCCAGCCTGCAGGCTGAGCAGAAGCTGCGGCTGCTGCCCGGAGCCAGGCTGCGGCTGCTGCTTCTTTATTTACAGCTGCCTTTGGCCACTCACAGCTTCTCCAGCAGCTCAGCCCTGGCAGTGCTGGGGGACGCTGCTTGTCCCTGTGCTGAGAGCCAGGGCTGTTTGTGCCCTCGGACGGGTGCCACCTGGTACCCAGCCATTGTACCAGTAGGGTACCTGGCTCACCCTCCAGCTCGGGACAGAGCCAGCACCCGTGGTAAAGCTAAAATCCTCCTGAGCAGCTCTGCTGATTTTAAATTGATCCCCAATATTGACAGCAAATCCCAGCTGGGGCACAGGGGGGTAAAGTCGTGGGCCATATGGCAGAGTGGTCACAGGCTGCGGTTCTGCAGGCTGGGACCATGAAGGACTTCAGCCCTGAAGGCCTGGGTCGTTCTGCTGCCTTTAATGTTGGTCTGAGCCAGGCTGGCACCCCTCAGCCCAGCCCTCCTCGCTCCAGTCAGCTGTTAAACAGTGTCAGAGCAGGGGCAGCCCTTACTGGGCCGCCAGGCTCTGTGTGCACTGCGTGTCAGCAGCTTCGCAGCGCTCTGGAAGCACAGCATCTGTTTGCCCTTGCTGGGAATGTCTGACACGTTAACATGGGCCAAGTGGCATCTTCCAAGGTGACCAGATGCCTGCTGGGTGCACACACAGGGCTGATGGAGCAGGGGTGCTTGTTGTGATGGGCCCTGTGCCAGCCAGCTTTGCCCACTCTGCTTTTGCCCCTGCTGTTGGTCCCCACATGCCCTGGCAGCCCCACGGGCTCCATCTGAGATGGAGACCGGGCTACGAGGCTGGAGCTGCCATATGTTCCTCATAAAAACACTTCTTGGCCCACTCCCCAGCATTTCCTGCCGCTGCCACACGTGCTCAAGATCCCACATGCCTCACAAGCCGTTCACCAACTGCAGCCTGGCAGATGGACGAGCCGGGCATGGTTTTGCAGCAGGAGAGACAGGAATCCACGGGCTCTGTTTGTTCTTGGGTTGTTCACGGCAGCAGAGGAAGGGGGAGGAGAGCTGGCACCCACCCCTGCAAACTGCCCCTCTGCAGAAGGAGCAAGATGTTCCATACCCACTCCCCATCCTGGAGCTCAGCCCTAAGCCCTTCTTGGGCTGCAGGAAGTGTTTTCACCTGGTGCCATCCTGGTTAAAGGCAGCTGGAAATGAGTGGATGGGTGGATGGAGACCATCGTTCCTCGCGGGCGGGTGGCACTGGTTTGTTTTGGTGGCAGATGGCCAGTCAGCACTAACAGCAAAGGGAGAAAACCAGTTCTCAGAGGAAACAGGAATTTATTGCAGTAGGAAATTAAAAATGAGCACGTCAGCTTTTGGAGTAACTCCCGCTCTGCCTTTTTCTGTCTGAGGGGGATGAGGATCTGGGTTCAGCCCTGCTCTGTGGCGTGGAGGTCTGAAGATGCTCAGGAGGCTGAAGGCACATCCCTTGGTGGTGTGTGATGATGGGGAGTGTCTGGGCAGAGCTGACGTCTCTCTTACCTTGTGTGGCAGAGCGTGACCAGGTCGGTGTCTGAGCTCTGAGCACAGAAGATGAGTGTCCAAGCCTCAGGAGAGGGATCTTCATGCCCTGCCAGTCGAGACACCGTGAAGAGCCAGGGGCAGGCATCCTCCCACAGGGGCACGTCTGTGGTGGGCTCCTGCTGCTGACAGGCAGGGGGGGCTTTCTCCTGGGGAGTCCTTTCATTTTGTGCTGAGCTGTTTTCCAGTGACTTTGTGCAGTGCAGCCTCTTGGGCTAAGGGTGGGCAGCAAGCAGGCAAGGGCACAGGCAGGGTGGGGGAATGGGCATGAACAGCCATCTCCTCCCTGCGGTGGGACAGGGGCAGCGCTGGTCTGTGCCCCCCGAGGGGGTGGCAGGTGTTTTCCAAACGGTGTGGCTCCTGGGGTGCAGCCAATTAGCAGTGTTAGGGAGAGAGTTACCTGCTGCTGATGATGGTTTTCTCCGACCTCCTGCTCTGGTCCAGGCTGAGCTCACATTGTGCCTCAGCCCAGCGTGGGAGAGCTGCTGCAGGAAGGAAGTTCAGAGGCACAGCCTGGAGAAGGCATGTTGTACCTGCTGCTGAGCACATTACTGCTTCTCCAGGAGTGGATAAGTCCTGCTTACGAGGACACTCGTCCTCTTTTATTTAATTTCCTGGTAATGCTTCTGCAGCGTCAAAGTCTTATCAGGAGAGGAGCAGCTTAAGAGCCTGGTAAAGGACTTTTTATTGTCAGTATCCATCTCTTTATTCCCCTCTTCCCTTTGACGCTGGATGGCAGACTGGTTGTGGCTGAAATGAGGTGTGCTTTCTTTTCCTTTTGTCTGTTTAAGCTGCAAAGATTTCCCGGCTAACCTTTTCTGATGCTAATTCGGCTGCCTGAGAGGCCGCTGTCCCTGGTCCCTGGGTGATCATCGATGGTGGCTCGGCTGTGGGTTCTGTGGGGAGGAGTGAGGGTGAGACCGACCCCCAGACTGCACACCAAAGGACAGATCTGGGGGCACAACAGCTCTGAGCGGGCAGCTCTGGTCTGCCACTTGTCATCCACTTTGCTGTGACCTGGTGAGCAAACCCCTGCCTCTGTTTCCCCAGAGCAGTCCCACTGAGCTCAGCCACTTCTCTGAGGCATCCCAGTGCTTTGAGCCCTGCCACTCATCCTCCTGTCCGTGAGCTGCAGGGGCTTGTGGATGTGGGGGCTGGAATTGCTGTGGGCAGTGCAGGGGGAATGAAAGCAGGAGTGTCCCCTGGGAAGCCAGCAGCTCAGGGACTGCTGTCTAGTGGCATCCAGATCCATCTCTGCACATTCCAGGTGTTCCTCTCGGCCATGCCAGGCCTGTGGAGACGCAGTGCTACATTCAGCCCCCCTTTCAGCTGCACACAATGGCTTTGGATAACGTTTGTTTGAGAAAATTGGTTGAATTGTGTGATTTGGTTTTTTTTTTTTTTTTTGGTAGTTGTTACTGTTATTCTTTTAAATGCTCATGGGAGTAGCAGAGCAGTTAATGAGGCAGCACAGACACAGTCACAGGGGAGAGGGTCTCGCCTGTGCTTCCCCACAGCTGCACTCTCCTGGTGATGCAGCTGGCTCTGCTCCTGCTGGGGCTGCTGATGGGTTCCCTGCCCCAGGAGATGCCCACACCCTTCTTCTCCTCAGCAGTTCCCTTCCCCAGCTCTCACTGTTTTGCTTCACCCGCCATGGAGCTGCAAGAGGGAGGGGAAAGTCATGGGTACCTGTCCATCTGGGCACTGGGAATGGGTCACTGTGGACGTGGCTGTGGTGACCCCATCACCACAGAGCACAGCTCACCCATGGCCAGCGCTGTATCCCTGACCCTGGGCAGAGGCACCTGGTGCTCAGAGCTCTCCTTGGCTCCCATGGGACACATGGCAGCAGGGCCAGGGCCAGTCTCTGCTCCCTTACAGGATTTTGGGTAGGTCACTGTCATAGGTTTGAAAAAAGATGTTCGAATTTTTTTTCCCGGTGTCGTCATCCCCCCCATCTGTTTCGTCTTAATTTCAAAGTTGTAATCTTGTTAAACTAAGACAGTCACTGGGGGGATCAGGCTGGGCACGGGGCTGTCTTTGCTGGCAGTGATGTGCTCAAGCCAAAAGCTGTGTGTGCTGGTGTGGAGCTGCCAGAAGCTCCCGTCCCCTTCCAGCCCCTTGTGCCGTCCCCCTTGGCTCTGCATCGGAGCCAACATGCGGCGCTGGGAGCGGGTGGGGGGCGTCAGAAATGCAGACGAGATAGCATGAGATGGATGATGCCTCAAATTCTAAACTGATAAGAGGTGAAACAACCGGAGCGTTGTCGAGAGGCCGGGGAAGATCTTTTTGAAATAGATTAAATAGTCTGGACGGGAACAGGCAATGAGCAGCACAGAAACAGCGGCGCGTTCGTCACTTTGTTTTTCTGGCTGTGGCCATCTGTGCTGTGCTCCGTGGCCATCCCAATGGCGCTGGGATTGCTCCCTCATTGCAGACTCACAGCCCTGTTGAGCAGCCTGGAGCCACAGCTGGCATTGCTCTGGGATGCCAAGGGCAGGTTTGACGTGACCTCGCTCTGGGATGGGTGCTCAGGTTGTCAGTGCTTTGAGGAGTCCCTGGGCTGGTGGTGGAGACTGGGTTGAAGTGCCATGCCTTAATCCCAGTTTTTAGACTGGCTGAACTTGTTTCCACTTATACTGTACAGCCGTGTTACACAGCATAAAAAAGCCAACACTTGAGTTTGCTCTTAAACCTCTGCAGAGCGGCAGAGCCAGCCCTCTTGTTGTGCCAGGGCCACTGTCTCCTCTGAACCTCACAGCAGTGCCATCCCTCAGGGAATGCCCAGAGCCACACCACCAGTAGTTTATCCCACACAGGGCTTCCATCTCATGAAGTGAAATGCTGAAGCAGGGATTAAAGAGGAAGCTGCTGGGACTGGCGGTGCTGGCAGGGGCCGCCCTGCAGGTCGCAGGGGGCTCGGTGGGAGCGGGGAGGGCTGCCGTGGTGGGGTGTGTGACAGCCTGTCCCTCCGCCCCGCAGCGCAGCCATGTGATGCCGGAGGAGCGCGGTGGCGATGATATGGAATGTGGGCAGCTGCCTTCGGACACGCTCCGACAGGTGACGGTCCAGCGCCACCCCCTCTACGGATTCGGCTTCGTGGCTGGCAGCGAGAGGCCGGTGGTGGTGCGGTCGGTGGCAGCAGGTAGGCAGGGGCTGGGGGCGGTCCCCGGGCACGGACACGGTGTGCTGGGAAGCACAGCGGCACCTTTCCCCCGTGGGACCCCTCCCCGGGCTCCTGTCCTCTCCTGTCCCCTCCTGTGGGCCTGCAGGGTGTGCTCCACAGCCACATACAGGGGCACATGCTTCGGGGATGCTTGGGACCCTCCTGCTTCCCCTCCACCCCGCAGCTCCGGGATGCCTGGGTTGGCCCTGACCCTCTCTCCTGGCAGGCGGCCCCTCTGAGGATAAACTCCTGCCAGGAGACCAGATCTTGGCCATCAACGATGAGGATGTGAGTGAAGCCCCCAGAGAGAGATTCATCGAGCTTGTCAGGTGAGGACAACACTTGTCCCTCATCTCCTCCGGGGAGGGGGCTCATGGCAGTCTGCTGTGCCCCTACCAGAGCCTTGGGGTGTTGATGCACACCAGTGTCGCTGATGGTCACTGCTGGGGTGGGGAAGCCTCAGCCTGAGCAGGGGTAGTGCCTTGGAGCAAGTGCCATACCTGTTCCCAGCTGGCCAAGGAGTGGGCAGCACTGGGAAAGCATCCACAGCCATATTATCAAGCACCCCAAGGAACCCAAAAAGGAACCCTGGCTGCCACTGGGCTGGGAAGGGTGGGATGTGCTCTCAGTAGCCAAATGCACATGTTGAGGTCATCACCATAAGGTCCCACCCACCTTCATTTCTCCTTTCTGTCACAGGAAGGCCAAGGACTTCATCATCCTCACGGTCCTGCACACCCACCAGGTGAGACAGGCGAGGCCATGGCCAGCTCCAGGGGAGCCAGGACAGGGGTTAAAAGCCCTTTTGGAGACTGAGGTCTGATGAAGTGACCCATCAGCACGCCAGAGGTGGCAGGGAGGGGTTGTCCCTGGGGAGCTGGGAGTGCCAGACTGCAGCGTGGCTGGTGGTGGTGCTGACACCAGGGGTGATGGTGCACTGGGGCTCAGCACCTGTGCTGCTGGAGCAGACAGGACCATCCTGCCATTGGCAGTGGTGGCAGGGCAGCATTTTTGCTTCACTGAGCCCTTTGATGTCGGGGAAGGAGATAAGAGCAGAGCTCCCCTGTGCTCCCCTCCTCTTTGGAAGATGCCACCACCCAGTGGAGCTCTGTGGGGAGCAGGGGTGTGTGCCAGGCTCCAAAAAAGCTCTTTTCCTCCTGGCCCTGGATGGCCACCTGCCAGGACAGGCTGCTCAGCTGATGCTGGCACCATCAGCACTGTGGCATAGTCTCCATGCCAGAGCACGTGCAGGCAGAGGCTCCCCAGCACTGCCACCGGAATGTCCTGCATGGATGCCCAGGGTCCCACCTTCTCCCATCTCCCTGTGGCTGCAGACACGCATCCAAGGGGTTTGTCTCTCCCATCCAAACCAGTGCTGGTGCTTCCAAGCAAGACCTGACTGGGTCTGCCAGAGTTCAGCCTGCACAAGGGGTGCTGGACACGTGAGCTCGCTGGGGGTGCAGCCTGCCCTGTCATGCTGAGGCCGCTGGTGTGACTTGAGGGGCTGCTGCTCATCGTTCTGGCCCTGCCTGCAGCACCATAAAAACCACAACAAAGGGAACTTGCTTTCCACTCCCCATTTCATGGTTTGCTGCCCACTCCCCATCATCACGTTGGCTTCAGAGGGGCTTCCTCTAGGCTGTGTGTCTGGCTTTCCCCACGCCACGGTTCCAAAGGCAGGCAGAGGTGCCACAGCTCCGAGGGCAGGCAGGGGATTTACCCAGTGCTCTCTTTCCAGTCTCCCAAATCTGCTTTCATCAGCGCAGCCAAGAAGGCGAAGCTCAGGTCCAACCCGGCCAAAGTCCGATTTTCAGAGCAGGTGACAGTCGGCGAGACAGACCCAGTAAGTCCTGCCCTGCCTTCCTCTGTGTGTCACCACCCCCTTGAGGTGTCCCCAGGGCTGTGGGGTGGGAGGTGTCTGCTCCTCTCCCAGTTTGGGCTCTGCCATCTGGCCTGGGGAGCCCCACAGGGAAGATGCCTTTGGGCACAATCAACATGTTGGGTCAGTGCTGGGGGGACAACCCCTATCCCTCTGTGGGATGGAGCCCCAGAAATTTGCCTTAGAAACCTGGTTCCCATCTGAGTCTCCATGGGCACCCAAGGGAGGCATCCAGGCAGTGCCAGTGCCTGCCCTAAGGAAGGTCTGTGGCTTCCAGCCTCATGCCAGAAGGTTCTCAGGACTGCCTGTGTGTGGGGCAGGGTCTCAAGGGCACTGCTGCATGGCCATGGAGGCTGCAGTGTTCCAGCCCAGTGCCTTTATCTCTTCATCAGAAAGGTTTTATTAACGAGTGTACAAAAAAAAATAGCCCCAAAATAAAACTGGGGGAAAAAAACCCTTTAAAGTGCTTCTAGCAAATTCTATTTTTAAGCAAAATCAATTAGGTAATTATCTGATTGAAATGCTTCTCACTAAATAAAACCAGCCTTCTCCCAACTTCCTGCAGAGGGGATGGGCAGGGTTGAGGGGGGCTAGGCTTGGGGTAAGGGTCAGGAGAAGGGGACAGGCTCTGAGCCACCCTGGCCATCACCGGGGGAGCAGGACAGGCTGGCAGGCATGGGCACTGGCATGTGCTGGACAGAGCAGGATGCTCATTCCCAGTGCAGCTGCTGGGAGCTGGCAGGGTGAATCTGTCAGGCAGCTCCAAATTGCTTCAGCTCTGCTCTTCTCAACAGCTCAGCAGAGCGCTGGGTTTCCAGAGGAAATGTGCCTCTTAGTGCAAGAGCCCAGAGCAGTGGAGGATGCCACGACCGCTCCATCACTGACACTCACTTCTCTCTCCCCATCTTCCCTCTGCCTCTCCGTGCCCTCCTCCCCCTCCACATCCTCCTCGCCTCCCCCTTTGCCGGCCCCACATGCCAGGACATGTTGAAGAAAGAAGCTCTCCTCCTCATTCCCAACGTGCTGAAGGTTTTCCTGGAGAACGGGCAGATCAAATCCTTCACGTTCGACGGCCGAACCACTGTGAAGGTGAGCCCCTCTGCTTCCCTCCCCACAGCACTGCTGCACTTCCCTCCTCCCACCTGCCCAGTTCCATTTTTCCTCGTCTCCTGCCTCCGTGCCCCAGCGCCGCAGCAGCAGCGCTTGGCTGGCTGGGAGCTGCTCTGGCGTGATGGATAGTCCCGTCTGCCTCCCCAGGCGACACGCTTTGCAGCTGGCAGGGATGGGATTGTGCTCTCTTTCTCCCTGTCCTGACTCCCCTCCTTGCTGTGAGCCTGCTCTCCAGCCAGGGTGGATGCTCCTGCAAGTCCCCCTGCCAGCTCCCTGCAGACCCCTTCAGCACCACCACAGTGTCACCTGAGTGACCACTGGTCACCCACAGCCCCTCTTGGCACTGCCAGGCCTCATCCTTCACCAACATTGCCCCTGGTGCCAGGGAGGGGCTGGGCTCTCACTGGGGTGCCAGCTCCCAGCCTGGGAAGCAGCCAGTGCCTCGCACCCAGGGATGTCCGTGGTGTTTGCAGGACGTGATGGTGACATTGCAGGACCGCCTGTCGCTGAGGCACATCGAGCACTTTGCCCTGGTCCTGGAGTATTCCAACCCAGAGCAGAGCCACCGCTTCCTGCTGCTCCAGGACAAGCAGCCACTGGCCCATGTAAGATGCTGGGTGTGGGAGGGTGTTGGGATGGCCCTGGGCAGGGGCTGGGGCACAGAGAGGGAGACAGTCAGGGTTTTGCCCATCCCACACTGACAGCACCATGGAGATGCTCTGTGTTCCAGCTGGGGGAGCTGCAGACAGCATTCATGAACATCCTTGACCTGCCCAGAAGAGCCAGGAAGCTGGCACTGCACAGGGCCAGGGATAAAATGGGGATCATGGAGGAAATGTGGCATAAACCCCTGCAGCACCAGGCAAAGCTGTCACACCAAGGAAGGCTGGGCTGTTCCCGGGATGAAAGGATGAGAGAAATGGGGTATCACCCCAAAAGAGAGGAGAAGGGGGTCTCCTGCCCTACAGGCAAACATACAGTTCCTGGGCTCACTGCTGCCCTCTGCTCCTGCCACAGGTTGTGCAGAGGACACACTACCATGGCATGAGATGCCTCTTCCGTGTGAGCTTCTTCCCCAAGGACCCGGTGGAGCTGCTGCGCCGGGATCCTGCAGCGTTCGAGTACCTGTACATCCAGGTAGGGGACTGGGAGCTGATGGCCCACACATCTGCTGAGCTGGGGCTGTGGAGGCACCTCTCAGGTGGCACAACATGCCTGTCCCTGGGTTTATCTGAGGACGCCTCTCCTCCCTCCCGCAGAGCCGCAACGATGTGATCAGAGAGCGCTTCGGCACCGACCCCAAGCCAGAGATGCTGCTGGGGCTGGCTGCCCTCCACATCTACATCACCGTCTCAGCCACTCGCCCCAGCCAGAAGGTCTCCCTCAAGAATGTGGAGTGAGTCCTGCTCCCTGTCCCCACCTTCGGTGCCGCCCTCCTTTGTGCCCCTTCCCTGTTCCCCTGTGTAACTGGAGTGCTCCCAGTGATGTTTTGGGGTGCAGAGCACGAGATGCCCTGAGAGACCCCCCCTTGAGCTGGCCACTGGCTCCTGGCCTCGGCAGCAGTGATGCACAGCCCCTGGTCCCACCACGTGTAAAACCCCCCTCACACTGACATCCAGCCCGATGCTCTGGGACAGCATCCCTGGTTTCTGTCCCTCTCTGCCCATCAGCAAGTATCCTCGGCCTGGCAGCTCATGCAGGCTTCTCTCCCCACAGGAAGGAGTGGGGCCTGGAGCCCTTCCTGCCCCCCTCGCTCCTGCAGCTCATCAAAGAGAAGAGCCTCCGGAAATCCCTCTCGCAGCAGCTCAAAGCCCACCAGCACCAGCCTGGTGGCACCAAGGTGAGCCCAGCACAAACTGGTCCTGGTTCAGGGCTGCTGGGGTGTCAGCCTGCCCTCCACCCCAGCCTGTTGTCCCCAGATGCTTGGGGGCTCCTGTTATTAAGTCCCCTTGGATGTGAGAGAAATGCTAGGGAGACAGCCAGATAGACGCTCTCCTGAATCCACTTCCAAAAGCTGATTGGGATTTCAGGGAGTGCAGTGAGGTTGAGGGGTGAGATCAGCCTAGATCCAGCTCTCAGCTTGGCTGAGGTGGCACAGATAAGTTTATTGTTTTCTTCTGGGCTTGGAAAGCTCTGGAGGCGGCTGCTGAGCCACTGCCTTGGTCCCTGCAGCCTTCAGAGCTCCCTGGGGAGGGGGGTATATATACCCCAGGAGGGTTATACATCAAGCACTGGGGCTCCTTCCTGGCTGTGCCTCCCCTCTGAGTTAGCTCCTGCTAGCACAGCCCATGCCTGGAGCTGCCTGGAAAACTTCCTGCCCATTCCTGCTGGAGACCCCCCCCAAGTTTGTACCAGCCTCTTGCATTTCCTCCCCTTGTGCTCATGGCTGTCATCTTTGTGGTGTGTTTTGTCAGGTCTCCACGGCCCAGGCAAAGCTGCAGTACCTGAGGATCCTGAACGAGCTGCCAACCTTTGCTGGGGTTCTCTTCAACACAGTGGGACTGGTACGGTCATTTGGGGTGGGCAGTGGCCCTGAGTGTGTGCTGGAGGGGAGAGCCAGGGGAGATGTGGCTCCCACAGGAATTACTTCCCTCAGTCTCTTTCTCTCCCCTGACAAGGTCCAAGCCCACCCAGTAAAGCCTTCAGAGCCTCTGCTGTCAGTAGGCTGGATCTTCAGCTCCGCAGGGTCAGGGTCAGTTCTGTTCTTGCCACCTTGATGGGCAACCAGATGACCTGCTCAGTGAAGCTGGAGTAGTTTCAGACATGTTTGTAACTTGATTGAGCCCTGGCAGCATCTGGTGTGGGTGCTTTGCCCTTTTCCTCCCATTTCTGACACCACAGCAATGACTCTCAGCCCTCCTATGAGTTGAACTACGTGTAAGGAGTACAAAGTATTTCCTTATTCTCTTCTGCACTGCTCTGCCCAGCTCCTCTTCTCCTCCATATCTGGCTTGAAGCATCCTTCTAGACCAGAGCAGGAAAGATCCCTACATCCAAGGCTTTGGTCTTTGTTCTTCTCTAAAATACCTTCACTCCCTCCTTTGCTTTCTTCTCTCAGTGTCAGATCAGGCAGATTTGTAACACGCTCTTACTTTTGTGTAGTGACACCAGTGAGCCTGAATATTTCACGTGGACAGCCAGTTCAGAGCTTTAAGTAGCCTTGGCATCCTGCACACCACTCCCAGCCCTGCAGAGGGGCTCAGGGAGGCAGGTTCATGGCAGCAGCTTCACCTGCTGCTGCTCTGCAAAGGCCATCGGGACAGGACCAAGATGCCAACGCTGAAGCTTGGCTCCTTGGAGAGGGCCAGGCACAGACTGCACAGCCCCAGGGTGTCTTTACTCACCCCATCTGTCTGTCTGTGTGTCTGTGTGTCTCTCCCCACGTGCCCGTGCCCCCAGGACGAGAAGCAGCCAGCCACCACCCTGCTGGTGGGACCCCGGCACGGCATCAGCCACGTCATCGACCTGAAGACCAACCTCACCACGGTGCTGTCCGAGTTCAGCAAGGTCAGCAAGATCCAGCTGTTCAGGGAGAACCAGGGGGTGGCCCGGGTGGAGACAAGCATCCTGGATGCCAAGGTAGGCACGGGTGCCGTGGAGGCAGGCACCAGGGAGAGGGGCTAGTGTGCAGTGTGAGACTGGGGGTCTGGGGCCAGCCTTTGGGGGGATTCAGGTCACAGGTGCCTGTTGGATTGTCTCTTTGTGGATTTCTAGAGGCTCCAGAGCCCCTTTCACACTGCAGTCACAGGATGTGTGGTCTGTGGCACCTCCCCTGCCAGCTGACTCCTTGTGCCACGTGGGCAGGGACTGGTGCCGAGGATGGTGGTGCTCTGGCCATGACCCAAACACCTACCCCATGGTTTGAGCAGGGTCCTCTGGAGGCAGGACAGCCCAGGGCTGGAAAGGAGCCATGTACACAGCCATAACTGGGCTGGGTACTGGTACTGGAAGGGGACTGGGAGGGTTTCTGCATTAACAGCACTGGTGGAACTTGTTGAGCCCTGCAGGACTGCTGAATGAACTGGGAATTATGGGTGTCAGGCTCAGAGTGTGAAAAGAAATCACTGTGTCCCTGGTCCAGCAAGCTCCCCCAGGTATCTTGCCAACTGCCAGGGGAGGATAATGGGGGCAGGCACAAGGTTATCTGCCTTTGAGTCTGCAGGGGACATGTCCCAGCCTGCTAAAATCCTGAGCAAAGGCCAATGGAAGATCCTTAGGATCTTGTGGCTGCTGGACCGCTCACCAAAGAAGCAAGCAAAGCTCTTGCTGTATTGCTGACAGTTTTTCTGAAGGGTTTGGCACCTATGAGGGGTGAGGAGGGGTGGCAGGGCCTGACCATGGGGATTGACCACCAGGACGAGCAATGCACCACACAACAACTAGCAGGAGATGGAGGATGACAAGACACAGGGCTCAGGAGGGAATGCACACCAAGGAGTGGGCTCTGTGGGCAGTTGTAGTCTTGCAGATGTAATCATAGTGGATTTGTTTAGGATTCTCCTGCTGCCTTCTGTCCCGGTGGATTTCAGTGCTTTTTCCCACCAGGCTCATTAATTCCTCCACGTCTGTTTTCCTGCTGCCGCTGTGCCTGGTCCAGCAGATCTGCTGAACTGCAGTAATACCCCAGGAGCCTCTGCCAGAGCCACATTTAATCCTCCCCTCTGCTTCAGTTCTCCCCTCCAACAGCCTCATCGAAGAAGCCCTTTTTTTGCATTCATAACTCAGTGGGTATTTGGTCAACTGTAATATCTGTAACATTCCATCTTCTGCATCCCACCGAGGTCAGTTGTTGCCCAGTTTAAGTCCTGGTGCCCTGCTGTGGCTGTCCCAACCCTTCAAAACCCCCAACCTCCCCTACTGCAGCCTGGGCAGGTGGAAACCCTCCTTGCCCAGCCCCTCCAGCTGCCTGGACTGTGCAGATGCCCACTGGTCTCCTCCTTGTTGCTCATAGAGCAGAGATAACCAAGGGACATCCTCTGCACCATGAGTAACCCTGCTGGTTCCTCCTGGTGCCTGCACCCCTCGGATCTGTGTGTATAAAATCACCATATTAATGCATCAGTAATAGGCTGGTCACAACCCTGTGACTGCTGGTGGCTCCCTGGGAGCACTCAGAGCGTGGCTGTCCCTGCTGTCATGTAGCTCTGTGGCTGTTCCAACATCTGCCAGAGCTGGGCAGGGAGATATGTGGCACTGGCTCTGGCTCCACTGGGATCGTGGTGGGGTGCTGCTGTCCCCTCCCTGGTGTGGGAGAGGGCAGTGTGTGTCCCCCCCTCTGGCACAGACTAGCCCCAGGAGTGACAGATGTGCTGGAGTGGCTTAGGTGATGCTGGAGTCCATCTGCTGTGAATTAGGTGGCAATTCCCACACAGCAAATCCACAGATCCCGCTGTGCCACTCCCCTCAGCCGTGCTCTGCAGCACCAATCAGCTCTGTGCCACTACCAGCCCTTTCCCGCTGTAGGACAAGACTTTCTCCTGTGTCCCCTCTATCCAGCCCCCCAAAGGCTGGAGAAAAGCCAGCTCACATCCTTCCCCCAAGCACAGTGGCTTTATCTCCGTGAGAAATTCCAGGCAGCTGCCCACAGCCACCAAAAGCCCCTCTGCCTGCCTGGAGTGGAGTGAGCACCCCATTTGTGGATCTCAGCAGGCTCAGCAGCACCCTGCCAGCACAGAGGCTGCTGTTATCTGTCTTCATTTAGCCCTTATCCAAAGGGCTGGGATTTAAAGCCAGAATGTCTGCTCCAAAATGAGGCATATGCTAATCCTGCTCAGGACAGCGATGGATGAGGCAGGCTAAGAAAAGCAGGCAAAAAAGATCATTACCTCGCAGTGCTAATCTGCTTTCTGCAATTATTCTATTGCACTGAACGTGTCGCTGGCTAAAGCCCCTGATTGCAAATAAATCTGTTTCTGGCTGCAGACCATTAGAGGGTTGTGCTCAAAGGAGTGTCCTGACTGCTCTGGGGACCTGTCAGATCCACATCAGCCTCGGGAGCCTGTTGGAGCCCCGTGGATTGCAGTGCAGGACGGGGTGTCCCCCTGGGCTGTTGTGCCTGGTGCTGCTGCGAGGTGGAAACACAGATGGGTCAGTGATGGTTCAGGGGTTTGTGCAGAAAGGCCATCTTGAATTTCTCAGGGCAGTTAAAATGATGGGTTAAAGAAAGGGGTCAGGTCATGGAGCGTCCATGGAGGTCTGAACACCCTGACTGAACCAGCCAGTCCTTATCCCCCTCTGGCCTGTGACCGCAGCCCAGACTCACCTGCCAGGAAGGAGCTGGGGCAGATTTTCAGGTAACAAGCAGGCTTGTTGGGTCTTGAGGAGATCGCAAACCATTTGCATTTATTTCAGGAGCAAAAGAAATGGTGTTTGTCTTATGAATTATTCACTAGGTAGTTAATTGGTTTGTTTTGGAGCTTTTCCATCCTGGGCTTCAGTTTCTGTTTAAAAAAAGCACATTTGGGATAGAAACCCAGGGCTGGTACCTCTGCTTTGCCTTCTTTAGCTTTTTGCCACTGCAAATGCAGCAAGGAGGGGGCAAATGCTGACAATACCCCTCATAGAGGAGCAGAGGAACAAAAGCTTCCAGGCCTCTGCTCCTGGTTCCAAGAAGGATTTTTGTTCCCTGCAAGGTCTGTGAGAGCTGCTGGGTAGGACAGGAGCAAGTTTCATCTCAACAGTCACCAGGGAGCGAGGCAGGGAATGCTGAGAAAGTTCTCAGCCCGCAGCTGGGGGCAGGACAGCACTCCCCCAGCTGTGCTGAGTGGTGCAGCTGTTTTGCAGGATTCTGTGGTCATTCCCATCTGGCAAAGTCTCCTCTCTGCTGTGGCTGTTGCTTTTCCATTCTTCCTGCTGCACTGTGGACTTGCTGGTGGCCAAGCATTGATTCTGAGGCTCGTGGGTTTGCTGGGGGCAGGGAGGTGGCACATGGTGTCTCCTGTGATTTTTATGCATTAAGTGCAGCTTGTGCAGGGGGCACTGTGCAGGGCTCAGGGGGCCCTGCATCTCCCTCCTGCTGCCTGGCAGTGCTGGGACCAGCATTTGAGTGGCCAGTGCTTATGAACCAGCTCAGAACTGGGCTTGCATCTCCTCTCCTCCCCAGTGCAGCACTGCCAAGTCCTCTTCTGCCTCCCAGTATCCCAGGAAGGACAGTGTCAGCATCTCCTGCCTGGCACCTGGACAAGCCCAGCAGCCCTGATGGGGCACAGAGGGGTGGATGACTGCCCACCACGCTCACCCAGGCTCCCCAGTGCAGGAGGAGTGGGGAGAGCTGCCTCAGCCCCAGGCTCCCCTGGCTGTGCGGCTCCGCAGCTCCTGCAGGAACAGAAGGTTTGTTTTTAACTGAAATGCTTTTTCCAAGGGAGCATTTCTGCTTTCTGATTTACACAGCTACACACCGCTGGGCTTTTTCTTATTAACAGCCTTGACTTTGGAAAAAAAGGCTGCTGAAGCACTCTGAATGAGAATGAAGGAAGAATGTTTGGGGGACAGCCGGATCACCTGAGCCCAGACAAGTGTCTGCAGCTTAACAGAGGAGCTGTCCCAGGCTGTGCCCTGTCCCTATGCCGGGCTGTGGGGCAGGAGCACAGGGTGTGTGGCTGCTGGACAGGCATAATTCAGTCAAAGGCATCAGGGTAATTGACTTCAGTCTCCAGCAGGGCCTGCAGCCAGCTGGTGCTTAAACCAAGATCAAGACTTGACAGAGGAAAACAAAGGCAAAATTAATTCACAAAGGTCCCTGGCTGCTGCTGTGCCCAGAATCTGGGTATTGATCTCGGTGTCCCAGGGGCCCCCGGCGTGCTTGCAGCCTGCCATGAAAACAAATACCATGCACAGCTGGGGTTCAGCCTTTCCCTCTCCCCCTGAAAGGAGCCAAGGAGCCCCTTCCTCTCACTGCAGATGTGATGGTGACCCCTCCTAGCCCTCCCTGCTGGAGCCAGCCCCGAACCCAGTGGTGCTCCCCCAGCTGAGCGTGGCAGGGACATGCCATGGGTGCCCAGGCCAGTGCCCTCTGTGTATTTGCCAGATTGTGGTCTGAAAATTGTGGGGAGCCCCATCCTACTAAGGGCAGACGAGGCCAACATTACTCCTGCTCGTGCAAACAGTGACTCAAGCCTATCGGATTTTTCCATGAAGAGCAAGGCTTTGGAGTGATGATGGACCTGGAGGCCCTGGTTCCTTACGCTGGATTCATCTTCATTTGCATGAAGCCGAGCTGAGACACTGTCACCTCGTGGGAGAGCGGGAGGGGTTGAGATTTCCTTTAGCTCAGTACCTGGGGTGGGAGGGGCGGGCGCAGATTCCTGCTGGAAGTGGGATGTAGAGCAAAGCAGTGGGATGTAGAGCAAAGCAGTGGGATGTAAAAAAAAGCAGTGGGATGTAGAGCAAAGCAGTGGGATGTAGAGCAAAGCACGTCCCAGTGTGCAGTGCCAGCCCCGGCGCCACCCAAAGCGCTGCCTGCAGGCACCCAGGACGGGAGCCAGCCAGAAACACAAGAGTCAGACAACACGTGGAGAGGATGAGTTTCCAAGCCCACAAAGCCAAATTTGATTTGTTCACTTAAAAAAAAAAAAAAAAAAAAAAAATTAAAAACTCCTCAACCAAACAAGCAGCCCTCGGGCACCCAGTGGGCGTGAAGGGAGCCTGGGTGTGCTGCAGCCTGGGGAGGCCTGAGAACTGCCTTCAGCAGATGGGAAATCTGGAGGGTGCCAAAAGCACCAGCAGGCTCTACTTGTTAGAAATCCCCCCCCCCCCCGAGCCTTTTGAGTAGCCAGGAGGAAGATGAAAGCCAGCTGCAGAATGATGGGAAGGTGTCCTGCACCTTCCCAGGACACAGCAGGGTGGAGAGGGGACATGGCAGCAGCACTGAAGAGGAGAGGAGGAGACCCCCACAAGCTTGCAGTCTCTAGAGGTACCTCTCCATCCAGTTTTTGTAGCACTGCAAGGCACAAGGAGGTTGTTCACCTGGCAGAGGTGGCAGCTTCTTGAATCCTAAGGAAGGAGACACCTGCAAGAGGTCTGCTGCAAACCAAGGCGTTGATCAACAGGTGGGAAATTGTGGTCCTAATCTCAAGCAGCCTGGTATTGATGGAGCTGAGTTAATAATGCTTAAGGGGAGACAAGGAAAGGTCAGTGTAGAAGTGAAAAATCGACTGCTGTCTCGTTAGGCCCAGGTGCCTGTATTATATAAACTTGGCAGTGCACCTCAAGTAAACCAGGGAACATAAATTATGTAAATTCATCTCCCATCTTTCTACTGCACTGCACTAAAGAATGCAGGGTAAGACCCAGAGTACATAACAAAGGGGGGGAGATGAAAAGGAAGTACACATAAGCTTAATGGCTATCATATGCATAGATTTTCCTGCATAGGTCATAAATTAATTTAAATATAAGCATTATTAAAATCCTGGACATAAAATTTCCTCCAGACGTCCTTCTGTGAAACCTTCACCTTTGTCTGAACAAGAGAATACCCTCCAGAAGGACACTGAGATTTGATTTAAAGTTAGGGCATAATAGGAAAAACACTATATCATTAATAAGTTAATGCAAAAGTTATCTCTTCCATCCAGTATAAATGTATTTTGTTTTACTTTCCAGAGTGACTGGTTGCTGAGCAGCAAGCTTGGAGAGAAAAAGTGTCCTTTCCTCACAAGGCCTAGAAATTCTAGGAAACCATTATGAGTGAAAGACCAAAACACCAGTAATTTCAGGCTGGTATTGTATATTTAGGTGTAGAAAGAGCATTCTCTTTAAAATTACCTTCTGTACATGTTGGCATATTACAGGTCAGAGATGGACCTTTTCTGGGCATCCCACTGGGAATCTGAACCAGTGCTGACCGGGCAGGGAGCAGGATCTTAGAAGAATGGCACTGGTTTTGCTCCTGCTGCATCCTTCACTGCCTTCCAGCTGCTCACAGAAATCTCTCTGCTCTGCTGCACCACTGGGTTTAGAAACCTTATGAAGATTCATGCTCTTCCAGGTTGCTGCCTTTTTGTCAGGTTTGGCTGAGATTGAGCAGCAGGTTAAAACAGTAGCAGGGAGACAGGGATGTGTCATGAGCCCCAGCCCTCAGGCACCAGGCCAGTCCTGACCACGGGCAGGAGCCTTCCCTGCTTCTTGCAGGATGTTTCCAAAGGAAAGGAGGCCAATCCCATTTGCTGTGAGCCGTGGGTATCACAAGGAAGCCCAAAGCACAGCCCTGCGTGGTTCTCACTTAGAGCAGCTCCACGCAAAGCTTCCCTGAATTTACCATTAGCACCATCAGTCGGAAATTTTTCGTGCACCTGTTCACAAAGTCAATGTTTGCTCAGCTCTCCTGTGCCTGGCTGTCTCTGCATGGTCTCATTTGCTTTTCCTGCGTGGAGCAGGGTGACCAAGGTTGCTGATGCCTAAAAATAACATCTCCATTAGCTGCCATCCCCGATACCTCCTCTTTGTGGCCTGACTTCCCAGTGAAACAAGGCTGCTGTGATCACGTTGTGGTTTTGCCTCTTGACCCCATAAATCACTCTCAGATCTGCTGGCCACTTTCAGGGGGCTGTGGCAGGAGAGTGGACGTCTCAAAGGCAGCTGAGCTGTTACAATCTCAGCAAAACCACCTGGGTGAGAGGAAGGCAGAGATTCCGTCTTGTAACCCTATGTTGCAAAGACTTCTGGCCAGACCTCTCTTAGTGAGGAGCAGAGAAGCTGCCAAGGCCAGGGGAGATGCACAGCCTGACTGAAACAGCTTTTGCTCACGTTCAGTGTCTTTGTAAATGGCCCATAATCCATCAGCAGGACACAGAGCCCCAGCAGTGTGGGCTCCCAGGCCATGTGGAGATCACCAGAGTGCTGCAGCTTAAGTGATTTAATCCCTAATAATAATATTTGAATGCTTGACAATTAGAGAAGAACTTTCACGCAGCTTCCTTGTCAAGATGTGAGAGTAATCATTTCCAAGACCCCATTCTAAGCTGTAATGCTAATCAGTATTAAGACTCCTCTTTTTTTCAGAGCAGAGTGCCACAGTTAACCCCAGCATGCCAAGCACTGAATCTCTGGTGTGGGACTCACACATGGTGGAAACTACCTCTTAGTTTTCCTTTTGAAAGGGAATTCTCAACCCACCTTGGCCTCTTAGTTTGTTCTCCTGGTAGTGGATGTTTATCAGCCACTGCCTCCCTCCTGCCAGGGTCTGTTCCCTTCCTTGCTGTTGCACTCCAACCCTCGGCTGCCACAAAACAGAGGGGGCAAAATGCACAAATATCTCTTCATTCAACAGATGGCTTGAAAAAACCCAAGAAAGCTTAGCCAAGGCACTTGTTTTGAGGATGCTTCAGGCACAGAACTGGAACACATGGTTTCCTTTCATCACTTCTGTCAAGATTGGTGCTGGGCTAGGAGGTGTCACCCCCCTCACCACGGCACGCCTGCCTCCTTCAAGCTACGTGGAGAATCTCTTCACTACTCTCTCTGTCTGTCTTGATACTTCCCCTTGGATCTGTGTCATCTCAGGTTTATTTTCCAAGATGCAGAAAGAGCTTTGTCAAGTGGGCAGGAGCAGAGCCTCTCAGCAGAGGACGTTCACCTGTCATGATGTTTCTCTTCCACATCAAGTTATTTGTTTTCCTTTCTCTTCCTGCACAACAGCCAAAGAGGGAACTTTTTTTACCCTGGCCCAAGGAGAAATCTGCCCCTGCCAGGGGCTGGCATGGCTTGGGGGTCACATGCAGCTCTGCCCAGGGCTGATGGCTTCACACCCAAGTTTATTGCACTGTATGGTCCAGAGTGTGAAGTGCTGGCCTAAGGCGGGTCCTCCTCTGCCAGAATTGACTTGGTGGCTTAAAAAAACAAATATTGAGCAGAGCACAGAACTGGCCAGTGGGCACCAGGAACCTCCCGTGGTTATAAAACAAGAAAACCAAAATAGCTTTAATGTTTTTCACACTGCGTAGGCTTAAGTGGTTTTAAAAACAGGCTTTGTGTGCCCTGAATGTGGTAAATGAGTTCCTCGGAGTCCTGGAGGGCTGTCAGTGTGTAAGAGACCGGGCATGGCAGGATGGGCAGCCTGAGGCACAGCAGCTAAACATGCCCCAGCTGCCTCAGATAAGCCCTGTAACTGGGTACAAAGGTGCTTTGGGTAGGGGTGCTTTGTGTAAGGGGTAGATGAGAGCAGGAGCTGCCTTGCCATGACTTTATTGAGGGCACTGTCAATTTGTTTTCCATCTCATGGGTCTGCCTTGAGCAGTCCTGGGGGCTCAGGCTGAGCGTGGACCACTCGACTGAGCTGTGCAGGGTCCCAGCAGTGCACAGGAGACCTCACTGGATGGGTAAGAGTGAATCCCACCCTGGCATCTTCCCCAGGAGAGCTCTCCTTCTCCTTGGGACAAGCTGGGAGTCAGGGAGTTGTGCAGTCTGCTGCTGGGCTGTGCCGTGAGGTGATACGTGTCACACAGATCGTGTCTGATTTTTATTTCTCTTTAAAGCAAAGATCTTTTTTAGCATGCGAACAAACACTCTCCTAAAAGAGAAGACACCATCTGCTCCCAAGCACCGATTTAATTTTCCAAAGGGATAGATTTAAATAAGATCCACAGGCTTGGAGTGGTAGCTGGGGGAGCCTGTAATGGGGCTTGGCCCCTTTGGCATCTTGCTGGAAGCAGATGTCTTAGTTTATGGGGGGGAGATGTGGTGCCTGCAGCAGAACAGCGGTTCTGGCAGCTGGAGACTCCACCAACTAACTCCCTGAGCTCCCAAGGTTAAACTGGTGCTTGCAGGTAGGCTTAGAGGCAGACAAGTGATCAGAAGGCAGTTGTGTGGGGGCTCTGCCATGCCCAGTGGGGCTCCAGCTCTTTCCTCCTCCTTAGGGGGGTCAGCAGGCAGGAATCACAGCTGCATCGAGACGCTTTCTTGTGCACAGCCATTTGTTGGGTGGGCTGGAGCAAGGACGTGCACCTGGCTGGTTTTTTCCTGTGCTGAAAGTGCCAGCAGCTCACCAGTCCCACCAGTGCCGAGCCCCAGTGCAGTCCCTGTGGAGCTCTGTACCCGCGTGGCCCTCACGGGCTTTTCCTCCCTTGCCTTCCAGCCGCTGGTGTTGCTGATGGAGTGGCCTGAAGCCACCAACTTTGCCTGCCTCATCGCGGGCTACTGCCGTCTGCTGGTGGACTCCAAGAAGATGATCCTGTCCAGGGCCCCCAGCCAGCCACCCCCACCCCAGATTATCAAGGCAGGTACGTTTCAGCCTCCCCTTTCTGTGCCAGCCCCTTCCCCAGCCTCCCCCTCCCTCTCCTCCCTCCACACAGGGCTCTGCAGTGTTAGGAAGGTGAGGGGGTTTCTCTGGCATCTCCCCTCTGCTCCCATTCACCCCTGGAACAAGCAGACTCCCTTTTAACCAGAAAGCAAGGGGCACAAGTCCTCCCTTTGGATAAGCTCTGACTTGTGGTGTCAGCTCAAGCCGTAAACACTGCGAGTGCTGTTCTGGCAACTCCTGGAGCAGATCCAGGAGGTGCTGTTGGAGCAGAGCTGTAAGTGCTGCCAGCTGAGTGCTGGATCCTCACAGAACAGCCAGCGTGCTGCCGCAGGGATGCAGCACACGCTCCTTGGATGGCATCCCGGCTCCAGGTGAGGGGACACACTCGCTGGACTGCGTTCCTGCTGCCTCCATCCCGAGGGGCTGAGCTGCACGGGCTGCTCTGCTGATTTCCCAAATCAGGAAGGCAACTTTGGTGTCCCAGCTTGTCAGCCCGATGCAAGGAGCAGAAGGCTGGGCCGGGCACAGCAGGAGGTCCTGTCCTGACAGGCACCAATGCTGTTCCTTGAGGATGGATTACAGCTGTGAGTCACCCTCAGGAAAGATCAGTGATTCCCAAGAGTGATTTCAGACAAGGGCCAACCATGAACTACACGCTGCTGTTCTGTGCAGGTGTTCACATCAGGTGTGTTTTGTATGGGGAAATACAAAATGTGGGCAAAACACCAACCCAGCGCTCTATGGAAGGTTGCCCCGAGACCTCCCCAGTGACACTGCAGCTTCAGACAAGTTTTTAGTTTAGCTGGCAGTGTCAAAGCTCCCTCCTCAAGGTGGGTCTGGCTTGGGGAGGTGGGAGGAGTGCAGAGAGTTAGCAGGGTCCTTGGGAGAGGACGTGGTGCCATTGGGGCACAGACTCAGCACATGTGGGAGGACACCCTCACAAGAGGCATCAGGAAAGCACCTGCAGCAACCTCAGTGAACCCAGGCAAAGGCCTGGCAGTTGATGATGGTGTAAGTATAAAAGCAGTTTCCTTTTCCTTCTTCCCCTGTGGCTCTGGTTGACAGCTGTCACTGTGCTCCCTGCTCTGGGTGCCCTAAGGGAACAGATTTAGGCACATTTTGCTGAGGGTGTTTCCAGCGTAACTGGCCATCATCAGAGTGGTCCTTCCCTGGCTCGTGTCACCCTGATATGGCCAATGGGACACATGGGGCACATGGCTGTGGGGAGTCAGAGGGTGGAGAGAGCACCCCAGAACATACCCAAGGGCTTGGAAGGAGGCTGGTGGCACCCACAGGGGGCAAGTGGTGTTTTTCCACGCTCTAGCAATGATGGCAATAGCCAGGATATTTTCTTGGGGAGATTTCCCTTCAAGGGCATGGTCCAAACCCCTGCCAGAAAGGGTCGTAGATTTTGCCCTTTTCTCGACAGTCTCAAGAAGCCAATGCCACTCTGCCGGGGGTAAGGGGGAGTCACAGTCTAGGTGGGACAGCAGTGGAGCAATGGATCTGAGCCAGCCCCTCTCTGGATGGCCTGGTCTATCCTCAGAGGTGCAGTGAAAACCTCTGTGACCAGTGGAGTGGAGCAGTTTCCCTGCAGATCCAGTACACTCAGCCCAGCTGCTCAGGCGTCCTTCAGGAGGAGTGAATTTAGTGTGTATTGGGAAAAGTCTGCTCACAGTTGTGGTCTCAAAAGGGCTGCAGGCTGAGCTGTCAGGAGCTGGGCGGATCACAGGGAGCAGGGACTGCTGATCATTAGCACATCCTTGCAGGAGTGATAAGAAAGCCCCAAAGGGATGAATTAAGTTAGCCCAGACGGTTGACTTCCCAGGCTGCAGGCAGG
The DNA here is from genome assembly GCA_038380795.1 of Pyrocephalus nanus. Lineage (NCBI taxonomy): Eukaryota > Metazoa > Chordata > Aves > Passeriformes > Tyrannidae > Pyrocephalus > Pyrocephalus nanus. The sequence goes on along the minus strand of CM076274.1, from coordinate 17,924,001 downwards.
CTGTGCCAGAATCTTAAATGTAAAATCAAGCCTTGGCCCGTGCTTTTACCTACAAGAGGAGCACATCCATCTTCCCTGAGGCCCATTAAACCCTCCTGCTGAACTGCAGACGTTTTTAGAAATGCACAGGCTGTCCCAGTGTTGTCAGTTAGATCCATCTCTCTGCATTTCCCTGCGGAGCCATATGCCACAGCCTTGCCCTCCCTTGTCCCTGCCCCTTCTTTTCCCCACTCCCACCAGGAGCCACTGCCAGCCAAGCAGCTCTCTGCCCTGAATTGCTCTCTCAGCTCTTTGTCAGGGACTTTTACCCCCCATCACCTGGATTGTGGATTTGAGGGGTTTGGCCCCATTCAGCAACAGGCAACTGGCATGGGCAGCCAGTGAGGCATGGGCATGACCCACTGGAGGTGTCTGGGTTTGGGAAAGCCTCTGCCTCAGCCCGTGCCACCCTGCCACAGCCCACGTGTCCCCTCATGTGTTCCCCCACACAGCGTTTCTGAGCACTGGCATGGCCGCAAACGAAAGAGATTTTGGGTTGATTGGGGATTTTAGCACTGCAGGTGATGAACAGTATAATACAAACGTGTGTTTGGGGAGACAAATTGTCCAATTTGTTGAGCTAATGAATTTAATTAGGATTTGTTTGATTTAATTTATCCTTGGTAAGACAGAACCTCCATCCCCTGGCAGCCGTTCCCAGCACAGCTGCACAATTCAACCTGCAATGCAGACAGATCCCCCTCCTGAGGGCTGGACCAGTGGCCAAGCAGTATTTCAGCCACTTGCCTTGCCCAGGGGAGCAAGGGGAAGCTGTCACAGGGAAAAGCTTAACAGCAAGAGCAGTGGGCTCTTTCAGAGCCAGCCTGATCCAGTAGCCATCAGCCAGACAGAAATAACACATGGATCGTGGGCAGCAAGGGACAAGGGGCTGGGGGTGTGTCTGGCACTTAAACACAGCCAAACTACACTGGATGCCTCCCCAAAAGGCAATACTGCACCACATTTAGCAGTCTCCTGAGGAGCACTGCTCGGTCTGGCCACTGTTAAGGCAGAAATGGTGGCAATTCCTTCTTGCCACGTAACGTGTGAGCTGGCAGACTGAGGCTGAAGGTCCTTGTTGGTGCGTGCAGCCAGGCTGCTCCTGCTGCCCTCTGGATGTGGCTGGTGGATCAGGGATGTGGCACCTGCATCCCTGTGTGTCAGTGCTGGCCAGCCCTCCTCTGGCTCTGCCCAGCTCTGCCCCCAGCAACCTGCTGGCATCTCGCTTCCTGTGCCTGCTGCTGTCACACAGCACAGATACAAGGCATTTTCCCAGGTAGCTAACATGGACAGAGCCCTGCCTGGAGCAGTAAGAAAGCTGAGACATTTAGGAAACAGGCCTGTGGGAAAGGTTAAAGGAGTTTGCTGTGGTCAGTCTAGAAAAGAGATGGGCGGGGAGATGGAGAGGATGGAACAGAACAGTATTTCTGATGCCTCAAAGCTGTCTGTAAAAAGGGCACTAATCAGTTGTGCTGGTGGTCCATGGTGGCATTGTTCTAATTCCTCATCAAAAAAAAAAAAAAAAAAAGCTTTAAGGACAATACTCTTTTATCATAAATGTCATAATATTTTTCTTTATAAAATTTAAATAATTAAACTCTATAGCATGTCATAATTTTGGAGGCAATGGGAGCAATGCTACCTTAGAGTGTCACAGGGCTTTTGCTGGCTCCCAAATCCTGTCCAGCCACCCTCTGGGCTCTTCTGCCATCCACCATCACCGCAGCCCAGCCACACCTAAGGGCCTCACTAACACTCTTTTAATGGGATTCTTTAATAGGAATCCAGATTTATTGATTTAGGGAAAGAAAGGCAAGTCAGCCCCTTCAATACCACGTGGGCTTTTTTCGAGCTGGCCACCCTCCACATGCACCCTGTAAACCTCTGTATGTCCCTCTCCCTTCTGCCTCTTCCAGGTCTTTTCTTATTGTAGGGAGGGGTTGATATCTCAGAGCCAGAAGGTCCCTTGTCTTCAGTGTCAGCAGTTCCTTCCTGCTCTTGGTGGCCACGTGTGGTACCTCTCAGGCTTATTCCTTTCCTCCTGAGAGACACACACACTGGAAACATTCAAGATCAGGTTGGACAGGGCTCTGAACAACCTGATCTGGCTGAAGATGTCCCTGCCCATTGCAGGGGGATTTGACTAGATGGCCTTGAAATGTCCCTTCCAACCCAAGCCATTTGATAATTCTATGGTCTGTAGGTGCAGGACATTTCTTCTACCCTCGTTCCTGGCAGGTAGGCCCTGCAGGTTTTTGGAAGGCGGCCTGGCTGTGCTGCAGGGTTCACACGTGTCCCACTGCAGTCCAGCCTGCTGAGGGCTGGAGGGCAGAGAGCACACAGGAGCTTCCCCGAGCTGTTTTTCCCTCTCCCGGGTGCTGCTGCTAACAATTCCTGTTGTGGTTTTGGTTTAGATTACATCAACACACACAACTTCCACCGGCCTGCCGGGGCAGGGCACGTGGGAAAGAAAGAGAACGGCTTGGTGGGTGGCTCTGCCACTGTCACCGGAGCAGCCGGGGCTTCTGCCACCAGGGCCTCTGACTCGGAGCTCATCCGCTTTTGCTACCTGCACATGCGAGAGCAGAGGAAGGAAAGAGAGAGCGGGACGGACATCAACGAAAACCTGATTTTTTTTGAGGAAACTCGTCCCAGGACCAAATCTGACCCCACCTCCAAAAGCTCCGGCCAAGGCTACGACGGGGCGGCCGGCGAGTACGACCCCGACGGCCTCGACCACGAGAGGCTCGCGAGCAGGGCCCGGGCACACACCATAGACACCCACCTGCGGAGCAACGCCCCGCACTTCTACTGCGAGTCCTGCCAGGCCAAGATCAAGGGCCGGCTGGCCTCATGCCCGGGGGGCAAGCCCGGCACCGCCCGGGATAACATGGTGGACTTGATGTCGCTCCCCCCTCCCGGGAACGACGAGGAAGAAGACGAGAGCGCGTCCCTGCTCCCCGCCATCGCCGCCCCTCCTCCCGGCTTCCGAGACAACAGCTCCGACGAGGACGACCCCAAGCGCCGGGCAGCTGCCCAGAGCCAGGAGCAGGGCCGGCACCTCTGTGGCATCCTCTACGACGAGATCCCCGTGACGCTGATAGACAGCGTGCAGCCACGGACGGTCCGCGACCACGCCCAGGACCTGGACGATGCCCTGGTGTCCACCCTGCAGGCGCTGGAAGCCCTGGCTGCTTCAGAGGACTGCCCGCATCCCCCACCACAGCAGACAGCAGGTATTTCGGTGGCTCTGACTCCCTTTTTTCCCCTATAGCCTTTCTTTCCTGTTGTACGTCCTTCCCTTGAGTCTCCTTCTCCCATCCTATAAGTGACTGTGGAGCAGCTTCTAATAAAAACTAAGCTGTGGCAACAGGCTCTAGCAGGAGCAGCCAAGCTGCTGCTCAGAAGATTTCTAAGGAGCTGAGAGGGGACTCCTCTCCCTGGCAGTGGCTGAAGGAGTTTTCTTGGTTATCCCATATCTGCCATGGTCCACATGAGTCACTAACAAACCAGTACTGTGAGCATGAGTTCCTCCCTGCTGTGACCCCACTCAGCTGCTACCTTTGGCCCTCAGTCTTTGCAGGTTCCCATGGGTTTTGCAGGGTGTGAGCCCTTCACAGGGCAAACCTGCTGTCTGATGGGTGACTCTGGGACCAGCCTGGTGGCATCACAGTCCTTTGACCCTCTCCTTGCCCTACTCACTATGGCAGAGTAGCTGTTGCCCAGTTTTCCTTCTGGTACCAGACAAGCTCCTATGGGGTGGTCCAGTGTTTCTGCTAACACTGGAAAATTTTCCAAGACCTTTTCCTGGGCCAGGGGCTCTTGCTGAATTTAGCTAGCAAGACAGCTCAGTGCTGAAAAGTGGTCTCACTTAAAAGCATTAACTCTTATAGTGGAAAGTCACAAAAGTTCCTCCAGTGGGATGATGTGTCCTGCATTCCTGGGACCCTCCTGCCACCTGGAGTTCCCCTCTCCTCCACACAGGGGTGGTGTGAGGGTTGTTGTGGGGTTTTCTTTGTGTCCCTCCTCAGGTCTCATTGTGCTGGCTGCCATCACTCCCGAGTCGTCCTTGGACTCTGGCCATGAGACGAACTCCTCAGAGCTCACCGATGTCTCAGAGATGGTCTCTGCTATGAAGCAGCACCAGAACGCAGCCTACTTCCTCACACAACACATCAACAAAGAAAACCTCCTGGCCAGGAAGGACTTGCCTTTCCGAATCCAGAGCTGCGCTGCCCAGGCTGTTCTCACCTCACCCTACCCCCTGAGCCGCCAGGAGCCAAACCCTTCAGTGAAGCCAGCTGCCTCTCCCCAAAATCCTGGCCTTACCAACTGCAAGAGCAAACAGGAGCAGCAACACGCTGAGCGGAGCTACACCTCAGCTGTCCAGCCAGGGCTGACCCCCCAGCTCAGTGAGCAGAACAAGGGGGCTCCAGTGCCCAGCACCGAAAGCAAAGGTGCAGGCCACACAAAAGCTGCCTTTGAGGTATCTCTGCATCCCACAGCAGCCCTGAGCAGGGAGCAGTCACAGGATCTGCAGGAGAAGGTGCCCAAAGAGGTGCAGCCAAGCTCCAAGCTCCTCCTGGATCAAAAGGGCGGTGTAACTCCAGCCATCATTTCAGCTGCTCTGCAGCAAGTGGCAAATGCAAAAGCCTCAGCTCCCCAAGTGGTATCAGCCTTAAAAGAGGACCAGAATGTGAATGGTACCAGCAGCTGTGCATTAGCCAGCAGCAAGCCTTTGACACTTAAAGGAGGTCCACAGCCTGCAGAGACATTATGCAACTGTCAGCAGCAGCAGCAGCAACTCTCTCAGCAGCAGCACTGTGAAGTCTCTCCAAATCCTAAAGAAGCTCATGGCAGTCAGGCTGAAGCTTTCCACCTCGCCTCAGCAGGTGAGGAAATGATGTCCAGTAAGACTTTTGCCTCTAAAAGCTACCAGCAAAAAGTGAGTAAAGATGTCCCAGGAAAAGCTGCAAGCGGAGAGACAGGGCAGAAGGCAGGTGGGGAAGCTGCGAGCCTCGTCTTGCAGAAACACACAGCTCCTTCAAACCCAGGACAGAAAGTGCAACAGGAAAGTTCAGCCAAAATCTTAAAAGCTGAGAGTGGCAAAGCTCACTCTCCATCACCTGGTGGCATTTTCAGGAGCACCAGCGAGGAAGCCAAAGGGCCAATCCAGCTGATGCCCAGATCTGAGAGCCTGCAGATTAGCACTGTGCCTTCTAAAAAAGTAGAAAAAGTACTGGAGGTGGCCCAACAAGATGCTGATGTCCCAGCTAAACCCAAAGCCCCAAAAGCTCCCTTCAGGTTCAGGAACCTGTTCTCTGCAACATTTCCGACGCGGCTGAAGAAGGAGACGGACGAGCGGCAGGCCCAGCTGCAGAAGGTGAAGCAGTACGAGCTGGAGTTCCTTGAAGAGCTGCTCAAGCCAAAGAGCAAAGGTGACCTCCCACCACAGGAGTATCTGCACCCACCCGCCCCTGGGCGCTGCAGCTGCCAGCTAAGGAGCAGTCCTGTGCAAAAAGTCCCGGGGATGTCCAGGGAGCAAAGGCGCAGCTGTGACTGCAAGAGGATTTGCAGGGGAATGAGGCCGCCCCCGAATCAGTTGGTGATACCAGAACTGGAGAGGAGAGGGAGGGATAAAGCTGCAGAGGACCAGAAGCAGGTAGAAGCCATCAGGCTGACAAGCATGAGCAGCCCTTCCAAAGGCAAGCGGATACGATCCACGAGTTTAGAGTCCAGAGATTACCGGTCAGATCCAGAGAACGGCGTGTCCTGTTTGGCAACGTGCACTTCCCGAGGGGAGTGCATGGGAGCACCGCACTACAGAAAGCTTTTGCGTCGCTACAGTGTCAGTGAAATAGATAAGACTGATAGGACATCCCTGTCCTCTGACATCTACCAGAGCATCTACACGACCAAGCAGAAAGGCCCCCAGAAAGAGCCTGAGCCCAGCATCATCTGTCCTGTTCTGAAGAGCAAAATCCAGGAGGCCTCCGGAGTGGCTGACCCCTCCTATGTCCAGATAGCACAGGATAAAAAGAACCAGAAGGCTTCAGGAGTGTTCTCTGTCCAGGAGGAAATGTACCCGAGCCCTGCTGAGCTGCGGGATGAAGACATGGAGGACAAGAAGTGCTGCTCCATCCGGTACTGCTTCTACTACAGGAAATGCGATGTTGCGGATGATGGGAGTGAAAAGGATGAGCTGTCCTATTCCATCCCCATGCAGATACTCCCGGGAATGAAGCTGGACAATCAGATGGTCCCAGTCATGAGCAGGACTCTCCAGGTCCTAGATGCAACAGCCTGCAGCAGTCCCAATGACAGTCAGACCCAGGAAATAGATTTAAGGACCTCCAGTTTTGAGGGGAGCTTGGCGAAGATCAACACCCTTCGAGGCCATGCCTACAGCTTTCCCAACGGGTTCCTGCAAGTGCAGCTGGACACCAATGAGCTCCTGACCATCCTGAGGCAGTGTGTGGTGAGCCCTGACGTCCGGGACTGCAAACCTTACATCTCCCAGCTGGCTGAGTACAAGCAAGAGCTCGCCCTCAAGTTCAAGGAGTTCCGGGCGTCCTGCCGCCGCGTCGCGGCCGTCGACAAGAGCCCTTCCCACATGCTCTCTGCCATCACGAGCAGCTTCCAGGTGCTAAGCAGCCTCATCGAGACCTTCGTGAGGCTGGTGTACGTCGTGCGCTCGGAGTCCCAGCGCCAAGAGCTGCTGACGAAGGTGGAGGAGGTGGTGAGGAACTACACCTTCCTCCTGAAGGCGGCGGAGGAGTCCACGGCCAGGATGCTGAGCCACCAGCAGACCGTGGAGCAGCTCGCCCGCCAGTCCGCCACGGTCGCCACCGTCATGAGCACGCTGACACGCTCCCTAAAGACGCTGATCAATAAGTAAGCCACAGCTGTGAAGACCAGCAAGCCAGTGTGTGTGCCAGGCCGTGTGGTAGAGGTTCTCCGGTCCCACGGGTCTGGTGAGGACGCGTGTCCGCAGCCCCACATCCACCGGGGTTTGCAGCAGCCAAGACACTCTTTGATCTCTGCGGGATGGATGGTGCTGGTGGTGGTGGTGGTTTTGAAGGGTGAATTCATGTCCTGTCACAAGCTGTGCAAACCAGCTCGTCAAGGGGCTCAAGCAGCTTCTTTGCTTGTTCTCCCACACTGGGCTTGTCAGTGACGGTACTTGGGAGGCACGGCCACCCCATCTCCACACTGATTTGGTTCCACGGGGTTCTGGGCCTCACTGGTGCAAAGACCTTCGTCACAGTTTGTGGTGGGCCAGTGAGTTATCAGGAGCTTGAGCTGAGATCTCCTGGCTTCACTTGGGCAGTGTGGAGCCAGACCAGTGTCTTGCCACGTAAACAGCTCTTCTGCCTCCAGGATCTTCCTGGCCCACAAATACGCCATCATTAGCAGCAGAAGGGATCTACAGGGATATAGCAGGGGGAAAGCCCCTGCTGCTATGCTAGGGCTTGGGAAGTAGTCCTAGCACGGGCAGGATCCTGGGACAGAGCTCAGTCACCCTGCTAGGCTCTACTGTCACAGCTTAGGCAGCAGTGCTCTAGTCCTGAGCACTGGTACTGCCTGTGCAAAAAGCAAGGGCTTCATGGCTGCGAGCAGGGAGGATCCAGGGAACTACAGGCCTGTCAGTCTGACCTCGGTGCTGAGGAGGTCATGCAGCAGATCATCTCGAGTGCCATCACATGGCACCTACAGGACAACAAGGGGATCAGGCCCAGCCAGCGTGGGGTTCTGAAGGGCCAGTGCTGCTTGACCGGCCTGGTCTCCTTTTATGACAGGGAAACTCAGTTAGTGGATGAAGGAGAGGCTGTGGGTGTTGTGTACCTAGGCTTTAGTAAAACCTTTGACACTGTGTCCCACAGGATTCTCCTGGAGAAACTGGCTGGATGGCCGGGCCCAGGGAGCGGTGGGGAATGGAGTTAAATCCAGCTGGGACCAGTCACTAGTGCTGTCCCAGGGTGCAGTGTTGGGGCCAGGCCTGTTTAACACCTTTACCAGTGATCTGGACGAGGGGATTGAGGGCACCCTCACTCAGTTTGCCCATGACGCCAGGTTGGGTGGGAGTGTTGACCTGCTGGAGGGCAGGAAGGCTGTGCAGAGGGATCTGGACAGGCTGAATCCATGGGATGAAGCCAGTTGGATGAGGTTCTACCAGGCCAAGTGTCGGGTCCTGCCCCTGGGTCACAACAACCCCTTGCAGCTCCAGGCAGGGGCAGAGGGGCTGGAAAGTGCCCCTGGGGAAAGGAGCTGGGGGTGCTGGTGAACAGCCCTGAACATGAGCCAGTGTGTGCCCAGGGGGCAAGGATGCCAAGGGCACCTGGGCTGTGCCAGCTACAGAGTGGCAGCAGGACAGGGCAGTGACTGTCCCCTGTGCTGGGCACTGGTGGGGCCCCTCGAATCCTGGGTTCAGTTTTGGGCCCTTCACAACAAGAAAGACATTGAGGGGCTGGAGCAAGTCCAGAGAAGGAAACGGAGCTGGGGAAGGGTCTGGAGCACAAGTCTGATGAGGAGCAGCTGAGGGAGCTGGGGGTGTTTAGCCTGGAGAAAAGGAGGCTCAAGGGGGACCTTCTCACTCTCTACAGCTCCCTGGTTGTAGTCAGGCAGGGGTCAGGCTCTGCTCCCAGGGAACAATTGACAGGACAAGAGGAAATGGCCTCAAGTTGTGCCAGGGGAGGTTTAGGCTGGATATTAGGAGAAAGTTCTTCACTGAAAGGGTGGTCAGTTTTGGGACAGGCTGCCCAGGGAAGCAGTGGAATCATCATGTGTGGAGGTATTTAAAAGATGTGTAGTTGTGGCCCTTGGGAACATGGTTTAGTGATGGGCTTGGCAGTGCTGGGGGAATGGTTGGACTAGATGATCTTAAAGATCTTCCCAACCTAAACAATTCTATATTCCTCTTCCTCTTCTGGATGGCTGTATCCATGCTAGAGACCCTGTAAGGAACCCAGATTGATCTTTGACCATTGCAAGCCAGAAGCTGGGCTAGCAACTGAGAGGAAGCCTCTTTCACACCATTCTCTAGAGGTCAGGTTCTTGCCTCCAAGGCTCAGCCTAAACCCTCTCCTGTTTTCCTTTCACCATGATCATTAGAGAGGAACCCTAGGTCAGCTTTGTCCGTGAGCCAGACAAGGGGCTGTCCTCCTTGCCAGGGTGTTGGGGTCCTTCTCCTGTCTTCACCAAGCTGCCTGCCATAAGAAGCATTGTTTAGCACTGTGTGATGGTTATTTGTTTGAAGTTGGGGTTTTCCGATTGGGTTTGTTTTGTTTTGTTTTGTTTTCACTTGCAGGTGAATGGTAAAATGATTCCTAATTGCGTTCCTTCCCACCCCAAGGCTCCCCTCCTCCTCCTCCTCCCGGTCTGGCTACTAGATATAATCAATCAGACAGCCTTAATTGGTGTTTCACTGCAGTCACCTCCGAAACAGAGCGAGGAGAAAAATGCAAGGTTACACATGGCATTGCCCTTCCCCTGCCACCCACTGCTCTTCCCACGGCTCCCCATCCCGCCCGCTCCGGCTGGAAAGGGAGGTCACGGCACTGATCAACCCCAGCCCGCCTGCCCCAGCGCTCGGGGACGATCAGGGATCTCCGTAGGATCAGTCGCTTCCCGTCTCTGTTATTTTGTACAAATATGCACATTGGGAACGCCTCGTTCTTCCGTAGGAGCCGTGGGAACGCGCGGCGTGCTCTTAACGCGCGCGCCCTCGGCCCGGTGCAATAACCTCCCCTGGCCCGGGGCTGTCCTGGCCTTGGGCTGCCAGCAAGGAGAGAGGATCCTGCTGTGGGACAGCCTCCCGATTTCAAGAACCATGTAGCAAATATCCAGTGGAAGAGCCAGTTGGGACGTCAGGCCGCGGTGGGCCAGGCCTGTTACAGCGCTGAAGGCTGACAGGGAGACGCGTTTTCCTTTTCCCTGGGAATAACTCTGAGTTTCTTCAAGCTCCCCGTTATGCCTATGTCATTCCTCCATAAATCTCTCATTCTAATACAGAGGAAAATTTTTTTATTGTCTGTATATAGTATATATAAATAAAAAAAAAATATATAAATTATATCTATACACAAATTTATGTCTTGTTTTACAAACAAGAAAGATTAAATATATTAATCTTAATATCCAAACTAGCATTTGTGTGGTCTTTTTTAAGAACTTCGTGGGAATGTGGCTATTCTTAGCTGTACAAAACATTGTTTGTAAGCAAAATCACCTATTTTTTTGCTGTAGGAATGCACATATCTCCATACTGAAAGGGCACAGCAGATGATTTCCAATGTACACATTTCACCTGGCACTGTTTATCAGGGAGGAAAGCATTGATGTGTGCACTCTGTACGCCCCAAAGCCTCCAGGAACTATAAAATCCAAGTCCAATAAGGATCCAACACCAAAAAAAAACCACCCTTAGGAACTGGGTCATTCTCTGTACGGGGGTTGAATGTGTTGTCTAAAGCAAAGGCGGCAGCACTTGAGACTCACACAGGTTCTCGGTGCCTCCAGGCTCGTTATTTTAATCTGCATCACACCATTTCCCATGCTGAACTGACGGTGGCACCGAAAGGGACAGAACCCACCTATTTATAAAGCTGGATGTGGATCAAAACCAGGAGGTTTTCTAACAACCCCCAGAGCCTGAAAATGTTATTGACAGCAGGCAGTTTAATCAGCGGTCTTAGAGTCGGTGCTTAGTACCATCTAGTGGGCAGTAAGCACCCCGTCCGAGGGGAATGGCTTCCTCACAGCACCCTCTTGATGTTTATACCGAGGTATTTGTGGCAGTAGGTGGTCCAGGATCAAAAGTCTCTTTGTGAGTGGAGGAGCTGGACTGGTACATGCCCAGAAGGGATGATGATGATGTAACTCAGTTTTTTAGGTGTAGTCCCTGCAGCCTAAGCATTTGTAAGTGCCTTAAAGGAAAGGCCAGGCAAAACACAGAGAATTAAAAGCAATTTTTTTTTTCCCAGATCTACCTCCCATTTCACTGTCCCACCTGGTTTATCTACCTGCAGACTGGCTAGTTCTCCTCCAGCATCAACAGCTCTTCACTTTGAAGCCACTGTGCCCCAGGAAGTCAAAGCAAGGAAAACAACAATGTTGTTTGCAGGTGTGTGTGCAGAAAGATAAATGAATTTGTCTGCATCCCCTCCCACCAGAACAATCTTCCTGAGCGTGGCAGGTTGTGTTTGCTGCCCTGCAGCACCTTCTCAGAGCAGCACCAGAGGCACCTGCCCTTCTCATACTGCCTTGGCCCTGAGTTTTTTGCTGCAGCCTTGCAGCTGATGCAGATTTCCTTCAGGACCTTCACAGCTCCAAGGAGCATCACCCAGCCACAGGGTATATTCCTGGCCATCTGATGTCACTGCACCCCCACAGCCCCTTAACCTCCTCTAAATTGTGTCTACTCTCAAGGAGTCCTCGCCAAGGCTCTATCAGTGACAATGAACAGAAAAGGAACAAAAACTGGGCCACTGCAGGTCCCCCTAACACTCAGGAGAAAAGCAGAAGGCCTTCTGGTGTGCTAGTTTTGGCTGGGGGAGAGTTAAGTTTTTTCACAGGACCTGGTATGGGTCTGTGTTTGGATTTGTGCTGATAACACAGGGATGTTTTAGTTATCACTGAGCAGGGCTTGCTCAGAACCAGAGCCTTGTCTGCTCCTCACCCCACTCCACCAGCCAGGAGGTTGTGGGGCACAAGGAGTTGGGGGGGACACAGCCAGGACAGCTGATCCCAACCGACCCAAGAACAGTGTCATGGTCAGCTTATAAAGGTGGGGGAGAAGGAAGAAGAGGGGGATGTTTGGAGTGATGGCATTTTGTCTTCCCAAGGCTCCACCATATGTAAAGATGACTTATTTGCCAGCTGAGGTTAAACCACAACACCTGGCTGTCAGGGGTTAAAGTGTCAAAAGCAGAAGCTGGAAAATCAGCAGGCCTCAAGCAGGAGTCCCAAGACAGGTTTTGTGTCTCGGTGGACTTTGCTGGTCATTGTCAGCTGGAGACAACAACTGGGCACCCTGGTTTAAAAGCACTTTGAACTCTAATCCCCATGGCGTGGCAGGCACATTCTCCTGTCGGGATTTCCATCCTCTCCAAGGTCTTGGCAACACTACACAGGACTTGCAGGAGCCCCAGATACAACAGCAGAGCGAGCTGAATAGCTGGGACCCACTGCTGCTTTCATCATGACCCAGGGAGCCGGCAGTCAAATAGAAATGAGTAATGTCTAAATTTTATCCTCATTTAAAGCACAGTGTCTGGATTCCTGTGTAAAATATCCTAACAAATTCCTCCCACAGGCAGTCACAGTGGAGCTGGCCAGGACACCCATGGCTTTAATTGGACATGGGAGAAGTCTGCCAGGGAAGACGAGTATCTCAGCCTGTTTACATCACCCAACCATACCCAGTATACGTGAAAACAGTCCATACACTTGGTGTGAAACTTTTCTGAAGGTTTTCAGATGCCTCATCCCACTGTAGCTGCTGCACAAGCTCCCAGCCCAGCTGAAATGGTGCCACTTGCTGTCACTTGTCCCCCACTCACAGATTGAACAGAGAGGGGGGTTCTGCAGCTGGGCTGTTAAAGTTATTTAAAAGCAAACACACTGTGTTCAAAGTGGCAGTGATTCCAGTCTTGCCTCTCTGAGGTTTGTTGCCCAAGGGCTGGGGAGACAGATGAAAGGGCTGGGGACATGCACTGGGTCTACACACACTGCCCAGGACATTTTATTACCCTCTACTAAATCCCACTTTGGAAAGGCACCTTGGAAATACTCCTGAATCTAATGGATATTCACCTCTTCCTGGAGCAACACAGCTCCATCCTCAGTTTTACCTGGGCTCCTCAGAAAGGTGCAGTAAAAGGGCTGAGCAGAAAGATCAGGAACCAGGATCAGGATCAGGGACCACTCAGGATCCTTTAAAAAGCCTTTCATCCCTAAGTCTGTGTTGTTTCTAGTGGACACTTGACAATTCCATTTATTTCCCAGAGTTTTCACCTTTTCCTGACAAATGGTGTGCTGAGCCTCTACGTTTCAGCCTTCCACCCTTTTTGGCCTTAACTTTTTCTCAGCCTCTCCTTTCCTGTTCGTGCTCCCACCCTTTCTCTGCCTCTGCTTTTCTTTCCACCTCCTCTCACTTTCTGACCTCCACTTTTTTCCAGCTTCTATTGGAGGCAAAGGGCAGAGCCTTGTGTTACTGCCATCAAGTGCCATTCATTAACAGAACTGGCTGCGAGGCAGGGGAGTCACAAGGCAACAGGGAGAAATAATAACCATCACCCACAGGCTTTTTTGCATGAAAATGTGTCCTTGATTAGTGGCTGGTGGTAATTGAGTGGCAATTGTATGCAGGAAAGTGCCAAGAGAGGGACAAGGGCTACTTGTCTTGACTGACACCACCGTGAAATTTGATGGTGTTAATGTGCTGCTTAAAACTTCCAGGAAGATACATTCTCAGGTGGTGACACACAAAGGTGTTTCTGATGAAGAGCATCTCCACAGAAACAGGTAAATAAATATGATTTGTGTGTGTGTGTGTGTGCTTTCTGGTTCTCCTTAGTTGGATGGTAACTTAATTCACAATTTACAAAACTGGAGGGAACACAGCACCTCAGGCTATGAGCTTGTCCTTTCTGCTACCAAAACCAGCTCAGGCTTGCCTGTACTGTAAACCACAGGAAAATTAAATAAAATCCTTTAGATTGGAAGTAAATAATTAGATTCATTATATTTTGCTTTCAGAATGAAGCAAGCCAGCTGGAATGAGATGCTTTAATTCTGAATAAGAGTATCCTCAACAAGAGCTGAGACACTCCAATGCACTTTCACATCCAGACTTCAGGCTGTGATCATTTTCCTGAGCATCCTTTGGCAGAAAACCTGAGTCACAAGCCAGTTTGGTTTTTGATGGATTCAACCACACAGTCTCTCCTTTGATCCCATTTAGGCCAAGAACCAGATAAACCTCTCACTCTTCAAAGCTGGTTCTCCTTGTCCCTTCTTCACTTAACGTCAAAGCAAACTGCTCAAAGACAAGCTGTGGCTGAGGAACCTCCTCGGCAAGTTTTCTTGGCTTTGTTCAACTAAGACTTTGATGCATTAAGAGCTTCTCCTTAATCAAATCCCTGAAGTTATCCCATTCCAAGAGCTTTGTGAGCAATACTGATGAATTGTCAGGGGAAGTGGACTTTTGTCCTCATGGACAAAGTGCTGTCTGACACACACAGGCTGAAACACTGAGGGGAGCAGGTGTGTGTGAAAACACACCTGGCCTCCACCTCAGAACAGGCAAAAAAAACCCCAAAGAATCTGTAATTTTACAGGTAGCAGGTGGCCAGTTTCTGGTTTCAAGGATTAAGGATCTAATTTCTTTTTTTTTGGTTGTTGTTGTTGTTTGTTGTTGTTGTTTGGTTTTGGTTTGGTTTGGTTTGCTTTGGGTTTTTTTGTGGGTTTTGTTTGTTTGTTTGTGTTTTTGTTTGTTTGGGTTTTTTTGGTCAGATTTTTCACTCCTGCAAATCCCACCTCTGTGGTGCCAGGAGGAACCTGATAGACTGTGCAGGGAAACTCAGGCAGAGCTCATCAACGAGAGGCATCATTTGCATGTTTTAATATGCCCTTTGCTGCCTTCAGGCTCAGGTTTCCAGTGCTTAGTTCACAACTAAAACTGGGATGTCGGGGCACAGAAGACATTTATTCTGTATTCAACAGCAGAGGAGGAGAAAGGGAATTTAAACCAGGAGTGAAGCAAATATTTCAAAATCAAGGTGTCCTCCAGGCCAAACTTCAGGAGTCATTGGCTACAGAGAAGTGGATTTTGGGCAAGAATGTGGCTGCTAGAAATCTGGGAGGTGTCCACAGGTTCCATCACCAGGTAGCCACCCAACAGGTTAGGATGATTTTTGTTTGTAAGATGATTTTTGTTTGTTGAGTTTTGTTTGTTAATAGGACCAGTGTTTACCAACAAATTAGAAGCAAAGGGCTGCATTCTTCCTTCCCCATTCCTTGGATTTGTTGCCTGTCACAGCATTTCACAACTGCTAACAGTTACACCAAAAAAATGGAAATTACCATATATTGATTTCCAACAACATTAATGCCAAGCCTGGGAATTAAAATCCATTTTAGTGCAGACAAATTCCAAGTTTAATGACGCTCTGCAAAGTGTTACAGAACACCCTTCTCAAAAGTATGTTTTTGTAGTTATTAATTTACAGGTCTCTGGGGATAGTGGCAGCAGCATTTGGGGCCAGGATAGTTGTAAGATGAAATAACGAAAACATGACCAGCCTCTGAGAATCCTGGACTATTTCTTCTGGTTGAATTCTCAAGGACTCCAAGTAATAACTTGTCACTGCCAAATTCACTGCAGGGGTTTATTATCTCTGAGACAGTCAGGTAACATGAGTAGGAATTACCCAACTGTATGAAAATTCTTAAGAAGCTGTTTGTGGCTTATCTTGTGTATTTATATTTTTTGTGTGTGTGTTTATATATACATGTCAATCTTCCTCTTTCATTGTGTGGGGAAACCAACAAGCACAGATAGGGGAGCAATCAAGCACTCATTTAATGTCATCATTACACTGGAAATGTGAGCAATTATCAATTCCTGCATTTCCTGTGATGACCCACAGGGTCTTTTATTTTGCAGGGATTTATAAGAACGCACACAAGTCAAATTTACTTTATTTTCTTAAAAACAGTGAAGGGCAATTTGAGACAATTAAGTCTTAAAAAAACATACAGAACTATATCGGCCCATTACCAATGACTGAAGACTGGATCAGAAATTTAGAACGAGAATAAACCACAATAAAAATCACATTGGTGGGATCCTTGTCAGGGTTTCCTGGGGGTTGGACCTCACGATCCTTGTGATTCCCTCCCAACCCAGAACATTCTGTGATAGCCAGGTTTAAAGGTTAAAAGCCGTTAAGCACAATGTTTATTTTTTGCCAAAGATAAACTAATCTGCATAATGTAACCTCGTACACGCTGATCATTTACGGAAGACTAATTGGGTATTAGTCTGTGGCTAGATATGTATAGTATATATATAATTACATATAGTAGATTTTTAGCTAATATATATATACACAGTTATATATGTATATATATATACTAGTTATATATTATATAGGTATCTTAACTATATAGCTATATATATTATATATAATTGGGTATAAAGTTGGGTGTAAAACACCGATTATAAAAAAAAAAATAGAATTTAAACAGCCTGTTCCCGCAGCACCCACGCGGGTTTTAACGCTGATCCGGAATAAAAACACGCCTCGGAGGGCACAGCCGGGGCCCGGCGGTGCCGCGGCGAGCCCGGTGCCACCCGGTGTCACCCGGTACCGCCTCACGCGCGGCCCGCGGGGTGACGCCAGCTCCGCGCAGCGCCGGGCAGGGCGCCGGCGGACGGACGCAGCGGGCGCGGGCTGGCCGGCATGCTGAGGTAAACACGGCCGCGGCGCCGCGGGGCCCCGCTGCCGCCGGCGGGGACGCCCCTGGGCCGGCGGGGGACGCGGGCGCAGCGCCCTGAGGCGGCACCGGCCGCATTTTCCGCCTCCGTTCCCCCCGCCATGACGGGGCGCCATCATGGCCGCCGGGGGGGGGGGGAGCGGCGGCGCCCGCCGCGGGACACGTGGGGCAGCGCCGCCGGAGCGGGCCGGCCTGGCCAATCGCAGGACAGGCCGCCGGGAGACGGCCAATAGCAGGCAGCCTCCTGCTCTTCGCCCCGCCCCCAGCGACAGCCCGCGCGCACCCTTCCGCCCCCGCGAGGGAGGAAGGCCCCGCCCCCGAAGGCAGCGGAGCCAATGGGGAGTGCGCGGGGGCGTGTCCGCGGGGCGGGGAGGCTATAAAGGGGCTGCGCGGCGGGCGGGAAGGGGTAAGATGGCGGCGTAGGGGCGGTCGGCGTGACCTGCGCCCACCGTGCCGCGTCCGCGCAGGAGGCGGGCGGGTCCCCGCGCGGCAGCCGCGGGCGCTGCGAGGCGGAGCGAGGAGCAGCACGAGGGGAAGAGCGGCGCCGCCGGTGCAACCGCCGCCATGCCCAACATCAAGATCTTCAGCGGGAGCTCGCACCAGGACCTGTCGCAGAAGATCGCCGACCGCCTCGGCCTGGAGCTGGGCAAGGTGGTCACCAAGAAGTTCAGCAACCAGGAGACATGGTGAGGCGGGGCGGGGCGCGGCCTCACTACAGCTCCCGGCGGGCCTCAGGGCGCGGCGGTGCTGGGGGTCTGCGGGGCGCCGCGCGGGGGCTCATGGGGACTGTAGTTCGTGGGCCCTGCGGCCGGGCCCGGCCGGTGAGCGGCGGGGCCGCGCTCGGACACGTCCCTGGAGCGCTCCCGTCTCGGTCCCGTTACAGCGGAGCCCTCCGGGGCATCCCGCTCGCTCCCTGCGGGCACGGCCGGGGCTCCGCTCGGGCCGCGGTACCCTCTGACCGCGGAGCCATGTGCGGGCCCCGCCGCTCGGGGCCTGCCCCGCACGGGCTTCCCCCGGCGGGTTTGGGGCTTCCCAAACCCTTTGGGGCGGTGCGGGGCTCCTGCACGTGGATTCATGTCACCTGCCCGCGGTGCCAGGTGTTGGAGCAGTGGACTTCGCCAGCCGCACCTTGTCCTCTCCGACTCAAGGGCAGGAGCTGCTGGGACGGCACCTCCCCAGCTTCCACCGGCATTGATCAGGCTCTTCATCCTCGGTCCGGAGTGCCATGACTTGATGCTTGACAGTTTTGTTCTTAGCGTGTAGCTGGTGCCTCTAAACTACTCTGTAGGGCACCAAAATCTCGAAAAGTACTGGTATTTAAGAGTACTGATAAATCTTACTTAAAAGCGTTGATAAAATTGTTCAGGAAAGAGGAGAGGCTCACACCATCGTGCAACCTGGTCATGCAGTCTGTGTTCCCCCCAAGCTCTGAAACGTAGGATTCACCTTGAGTTATGTATCTGTGCCTTGTAAGCCTTGCTGGCATCCTACATGAAGCTAAAAAAGAAGTTAAAAGTTTCTCAGAGCTCACAAAGCTTGCTTTGGAGAAGTACACTAAACATGCCTGCCCCACACAGTATAATATGAAAGAACCTTGACTGATTGCTCCAACCTACTCCTTTCTTCTGGAGACAGTCTTTTTTATTTTCTAGGAGAATCCAGGATGTGCAGGTGACATAGAATATCAACTTTCTCTTGCATGGGTATGAAAACTTCAGAGGTGGTACAAAGAGTTGTAGAGGAGTTGGGAAAAGAGCCTGTTTGATTTATAGCCTTTGCACTGTTTCACTGTTCTTTATTAACTGCTCTTTGCACATCCAGTTGGCTGGCCAGAAGGTTCTTATGTCAGCAGATAATGTGACTTAAAGACCTAACAGACATCTTATTTACCCTGATAAACTGACAGCAGATGCATCCCAGAAAGATTGTTTTAACAGAATGGTCCAGGTACTTTTGACAAGCAGCATCTTGAATCAGCTTAATAATAAACTATTAGTAAGTACAGTTGGAGCTGACATTTGTGTGCTAATTGCTGTTGAATTTTAGAGTTCTCATTGACTGAAACTCTCAGTGAGAGACTGATGAATGCTGTAGGTCAGGGTGCAGTAATGACAGCAGCTCACTGGTGGATTTTGAGCAGTAAGACTATAAATACCTAGAAGTCATCAAAAACGGGTTGAGGAGGAGAGAATAAGCAGAGAAGGAAATATTAAAATTAGAATTCTACCCTGAGGAGCTCTATAAGTGAAGGCATTAGGAGTGGGGTGGGTGATTGCTCATGGAGCTGGATGTGGCATCAGTCTGCAGAGTGGGTGAGCACCTCCAGTGCAGCAGGAAAGTAACCATGGAAGAGCTTTGCCCTCAGTGGACTGACTTCTGGGTACTTCCAGGTCTGTGGCGGGCTCCTCTGAACTAAGACAATGGAAATGCTCAGTGGTTAATCTGGTTTTGGCACCGTTGCCCCATATGAACCTCACCCCTGGGGCTGCTGCTGCCTTTCCCACTCTGTGTCTGGTGCAGGTGTCTCCATACGAGCACTGGAGCTGGCATTTTGCTGCTGGCAAACAGGACCTTTGGCTCGTGTTCAGTCCCTTCATCAGCAGAGATTAGTGTGCATTGCATCCAGAAGGAAATTAACCCCAAAAGCCTTTCCAGAGGGAAATGCTGGAGGGCTTCTCTGTTTGAGGCTGTTGTGGCTCTGAATCTGATGGGTGGCTGCAGCAAAGCTCTGGTAGCAGTTTGATCCCGCTTTGTCTGCTGACTGGCCGTGGTCCTTGCCTCCTTTACACTGCTGCTTTCAGGGGTGTTTGTACTTGTGATTCAGGGGGAGCAAGGCCTGCTCTGGGGTGTTTAGACACTTGTGTTGAGATCAAGAGGACAAGCTGAGTGCTGTTAGCCTTGCTGGCTGGACCATTAGGTTGGGTGAGTGAGTGCTGTAAAACAGCTGCTGAGCAAACAAACAGCAGTGGTCCTGCTAACCAGCCCTGATGATGTGGCACTGTCACCCTCAGACCTTTGGGAGTGCAGGGCCCTGGTTGCTCTGCAGGCACAGGTAATGGCTATGCTTTTACCTTGTGTATTTGGCTCTGACTCTCCTCTCCTCATCTGTTCCCAGCGTGGAAATAGGCGAGAGTGTGCGAGGGGAGGATGTCTACATCGTGCAGAGTGGCTGTGGGGAAATCAATGACAATCTGATGGAGCTCCTCATCATGATCAATGCCTGTAAGATTGCCTCAGCCAGCAGAGTCACAGCTGTCATACCCTGCTTCCCTTACGCTCGGCAGGACAAAAAGGACAAGGTAAGGGATGTGGGAAAGGGTTTCTCTGGGGAAGGGGAATGCACACCTTGAAAGTCCTGTCTGCTGCACGGGCTTTAGATGGAGTTTTATCTCCTCTTCTGCATATTCAACCTGTTTGAATTTCTTTGAACTTCAGGACATCAGACTGCAAATTCATCTTTTCATAAAGATCCTAGTTCTCTTTGAAAATACACCAAGTTCTAATCACCAGTTGATGAAAAGATGCAATGTTAATGAGTGCTCCTTTTAGTAACTGCTTGTGAATCATTGCCTGGAAGCAGAAGGCTGACATCTTGATGGAGGAGTTGAACTTGTCTTAAATTCTGGGGTTTTTTTCTGTACTAGAGTCGAGCTCCAATCTCTGCCAAGCTGGTTGCAAACATGCTCTCTGTGGCTGGTGCAGATCACATAATCACCATGGACCTGCATGCATCTCAGATTCAGGTAGGAGCTAAAATCAGGGAAGTTCCTACCAGCTCCAGTCTGAGCATGTGGACTGCCCTGCTTCCCAGTCATCTGCCTTTTTTTCTTTTTTTTTTTTTTTTTTTTTTGACACAGAAGTGCAAGACTTGGGAATCTGGGACTGGAAGGGACTTGTAGCATCAGTCAGAAGAGGGTGGGGAGGTGGGTAACAGGTTCATCTGTAAATGAAATTGTAGTTGCTCTCGGTCAGACCAAGCATAGGGAGTCTTGTGTAAATGAACATTGGGCTAATAAATGATCTCTGCAGCTTTGTTGCCACTCGGTGACACTGCATATTTTTAGCTAGAACTTTGAGGAATTGGAGATGGACAGTGGCTTTATCAAGAGTGTCCTTAAATACCGATTAGAGCTTTCTGGGTGTTTACTGGGTGGCCCCAGGGAAGTGAGCAGTTAGCTCTGCCCCCTCGTGTCCTGGCACAGCTGCTTGTGAGGGTTCTGTTGCCCAGGACAGTGATTTGATAACTTGCTGCTGGCAAGATGGGCAGTCCCAGTGGTATCCAAGCAGTGCCACCCTCCCACATAAGCTGGCTTTGGTTCTCCCCCAAGCTGCTGGTGAATTGAAAATCATTCACAGGCTTTGTTGGCTTCTGAACAGAATAGTCTCACAGAGCAATTTAAGTCATGGCCAGAGCTGTGTAAGGAAACTCTCAGGAGCGTGTGCCAGGGGGGAGAGGAGCAGCTGCAAGCTGGATTTAGTCTTATTTCTTTCCACCTTGAGCGAGTGCCCTGAGACCAAGACACCAGCTGGGCGTGGCTGAGGGAGGGATGTCTGTTGTGTTGCTGAAAACTCTGAATCCAGAAGGGTAAGGTACCTCCTGCCTGGTGAAGGAGGTGGGCTGGCTGGCATTTTAACAGTTGAAAGTGCTGTCATTCACACTTCAGTATGATTTGCCCAGAAATACTTTGTCTCAGATGAAAAAAAAAAAAAAAATCCATGGGGGCACAGCTAAGAAGACTTTCAGAAAGATCATGAAATAACTGAGCCCGAGGGGGGTCCACTCTTCCTTCAGAGCTCAGAGTTGATGTGTGCCACAGGGTTGACCTCTCCCCAGCAGCAGTGGGTGAGATTTAAAGGAATAATTGGTGTATATGTGCTTCCAGCATCTGGCTGCTTTCAGCCTGGTTCCTGTAGCTGCTCTGTTGCTGAGCACAGGAGGAATGATGGTAGGAAGGATCTGTTAGCCCTGTACCTTGGGTGAAGTGCCCCTCACTCTCCTGCCTGTTGCTTCAGGATTAACCTCTGTCATTTAGTGACCTTTGAAGTTTACCTGGAGGACTCTGCAGGGTCACTGTAATGTTGTGGAACCAGCTGCATTCGTTTAAAGGCAGATGTTACTCAAGCCTGTTTTGTATATGTGAACAGTTTGTGTAATGAGCTTTAGAGATTGACTCTGTAAACAGGCAGCCAGCTGCTCTGGAAATGAGTGCATTTGATGCTGGCTTTCTGCACTCCCCTAGGACAGAACTAGTTCCATGTTGTGGAGGTGTTAGATGTAAAGTGTTATTTATGCTGCTAAACTATTCCTGGCTCTGAAGACTCCTTGCATTACTATTCTGTGTATCCCAAAAGCTGCTGCCCTTACATGAAGGGAAGTAAAAAGGAAAGCTGAAAGCTGTGGAGAGGTGATGACTACGTGGCTCAGCACATAGAAGGCTTCTTACAGCTGTTTCTGGCATGTGACCTTCAGCTACATCTGTTCCTGTTGTCTTCCTTGCAGGGGTTTTTTGATATCCCCGTTGATAATTTATATGCCGAGCCTGCTGTATTGAAATGGATCAAAGAGAATATTGCAGAGTGGAAGAACTGCACCATTGTCTCTCCAGATGCTGGTGGAGCCAAGAGGTAAGCTGTCAGACAGGCAGCTGGAGGTGCTGCTTCTGTGTCTGCTCGAATTCCTAAGAGTGCTTGTGACCTTATTTTGAAGACATGTGTTCCCTCTGCCAGCCTGCCTTCCCAGACAGTCTGTGACAGCCAGTGAAGAGTGGTCAGGTGTGCTTTCTAGGGAATGTTTAGAGGGTTTCTCGGGCTACGTGGGGGATTAAAGAGCTTCTAGGATTACAACTGCCTAGGTAGAAATTGTGTAATTACTACATCCTTCAGACTAAACCAGTGTTTTGTAGACGAGTAATTACTCAGGTTGAAGAAGGAAATAGTGTAGCTGTGCCAAGACAAGGTGACTGCTGCTGGTTAATGATACATTTTTATCCAGGCTGTTTTCTGTGCAGAATGAAGCTTAGTCTACTGAGGCCTTTTCTTACTGTGTTACCCTGGATTTGAATATCTAGCTGAGACTTAAGCCTGCTGCCACTCTTCCTCTTCCCTGAGAGCGAGGAAGATAGAGGGTTGCTTTCTAAAAAGCAGCAGCATATGTTATAGCACATTACTATTTTGATAGTCTGACAATCTCCCATCTTTCTGCAGACAAACATGCCAGTTTGTGGGCAGTTCAGCATGTTCTCAGGTGCTTTTGGGGAGAAACTAGGCTTTTCCATGATGCTTTTATGTAATGCAGTATGATGCAGATGTGTCCTTTAATCCAGGACTGTCACACCAAAATGTGTGCTAATCTGATTCACATCTTCAGAGTGTTTTAAATGGTGTATTACAAACAGCCAAGAGACACCAACACTGTAGGTCCCTGAATATCTTCCACAGCTTCATTGTGGTCCATATATTGGGCAAGACCTTCTGTATATTCAGCTATTTCTGTAGCTTGTTGCATAACACTTCCGTGCCAAGTCAGCCAGATAAAATCTGAATCCTGAAAAAAATCCTTCTCAAAAGCCACTTAGACTGAAATGTGTCTATGTTGGCTGGTGCAATATTTTATGGAGATATGCAAAGCCAAATACTTCAGTGGGCAGTTAAATTTGACAGTCTTGGGTAGGACTCCCAGAGTGATAAGTCTGACCTAGTGGGGTTAGGAGTCTGCTTATCTCAAATGCAGAATTTCTTAGTGGTGTGCATATTTTGTTCCTTCCAGTCTTAATGCTTTTAAACCCTTCACTATTCATCAGAATCAATATATAAAGTTTAGGTCTCTCAGGTAAGGTTGTTCTGTTGTCACTTTAACAGGGATAAATAAATGTGAGGGAGTGGACTTGCATTTCCTGGTTGTGTACCCCTGGTCACTGTGCCAGTGCTTGTGTACACAATGATTGAATGCTTACAAGAGTGCAGGTAGATCCTGTCATAGCCTTAAGCCTTTCCAGTGTAGTGTTATGAATATGACAACTTCCCAAGCGTTTGGATCACTTCAGGTTTGCTGAACTTCCTGGTTTGTTTTCAGCTTAAATGCAAATTAGTTTACAGTGGTCTTGATGAAAGACCTTTATCTTAATCTGTCACTGGGAGAGATTAGACCAGAGATTGCAGCTCAGCTGCTTGAAGGGAAACTGAGGTGGCAGAGGGCCTTTTATTAATTGCTTGGGAGCAGCAGCAGATGTGGTGACAGCTTCTCTTAGTGCAGTTTGTGCTTGATATTAGGAGGGATGTGACTGGAGCTGCTGTGTGGAGTTAAGTGTTGTCTGGAAACTGTTCTCTCTTCAGAGTGACCTCCATTGCAGATCGGTTGAACGTAGACTTTGCCCTCATCCACAAGGAGCGCAAGAAGGCCAACGAGGTGGATCGCATGGTGCTGGTGGGGGACGTGAAGGACAGAGTGGCCATCCTGGTGGATGACATGGCAGACACGTGTGGCACCATCTGCCACGCTGCAGACAAGTGAGTGGGGCTGCCTGCTGCTCTGCTAACTGGGAAACCCATTGTTAGGGGACTCTGTGTAATGAGTTAATGGGAGGATTTGCACGGCAGGTTTCACAAAGGCTCCTGCAGTTCCTTGGTTGTCTCGTGCCAGACAAAATGGGTAAAAAGCCCAGGTAAAGTTCTCGCAGTGGGAGTAGGTAGAAAACCATGGTGTCTTTTATTATTATTATTATTATTATTATTATTGTTTGAAAAATACTTGTGTAGAAAGGAGACTAGACCATCACTGGCCATGCCAGGTAGATACAAGTGCTGTCTGGTCCATCAGCTGAAGATCATACATTTCAATTTGTATTACAAGTAAGCTTTTCAAACTTTGGTATCATTCAAGCCTTCTACACTAGAAAACACCAGCATATGCAGCATCATTAACAGTGTTAAATCCTCTATTAAATATAGTGGTCAGTATTAACACAGTTAAACATTAACTCAGTGTTAAATACTCTATTAAATACAGTGTAAAAGTATTAACACAGTATTAAATCTCTGCTACCTTGTGTAGGCAAAATCACAGAAGGTGATTTGTATGATCTGTTCCTAATGTTCCAGAGCTAAGAACAATGTTCTTTTCAGTGTGTGCTTTGCCTGTGGTGGATTTCATGATACTTGTTAGACTGGGGTTTTTTTCCCCCCAAGTCAGTAGTGGGCTGGAGAGGGGAATCAAGGGTAGCCTGTCTCCTAAGCATATATGTCAGCTTAATACTTGCTGAGAATTACTCATCCTTCTCCTTTACTTCCCCCTCACAGGCTTGTGTCAGCTGGAGCCACCAAAGTTTATGCCATCTTAACTCATGGGATCTTTTCTGGGCCAGCAATTTCTCGGATCAACAATGCCTGTTTTGAGGCAGTTGTAGTCACAAACACAATACCCCAGGAGGACAAGATGAAGCAGTGCCCTAAAATCCAGGTGAGCATCTACTTTCTCTTCTGTCACTCCTTGGGGGTGGTAACACTTGGCTATTCACCTTTTGGGGGTGAAAATCCCATAACACTGTCAAGTGCTGCCAGCAGTTTTATTGGTACTGCAGTCAGTGTTGGTTGGTTCTCTTGTTTCTATTGCTGTAGGGTAAACAGAGAGGATACAGTGATAAAATGCAGTTTCTAATCCAGCTCATCTCAAACAGTTCATTAAAGTAAATTTTTTTTCAGGGCTTGTTTTGCCTAGATCAGATCTCTGATTTAATGGGGCCACAATGTAAGCAAGCAGCTGGATGTGTGCCCTCTGGAGCAGTGATGTGCTGATGGCCTGCAGTACTGAAGCAGAAGTAAATAGGGACTTCTGACACTGCTGCTGACGGCTTTGTTGTTTATCTGTCATTTAATGCCCAGCCCTTTAAACAGAATATCTGGTCTGTGAAGCAAAGTAGGCCTGGTCTGGGGAAGGTGAATGCTCCCTAACAGCAGTGCAGCCACTACTATCCCTTCACCCATCCAGCTGTTTCCTCATAGAAGGCAATCAGGTTGGTCAAGCATGATTTACCTTCAGTGAATCTATGCTGACTTCTCCTGCTCACCTTGTTGTCATCCTTGCAGGCAGAGATGACCTCTAGAATAAGGCATTCCATCACCTCTCCAGGGACTGAGGGGAGACTGACTGGCCAGTAGTTCCCTGGGTCTCCTGATCACCCCAGCTTTTCAGAGATGATCATGCATAGCCTGGCTGTGATGTGTGCCAGCTCTCAGCACTCGTGGGTGCATCCCACCAGGGCACATGGACCTGTGGATGTCAAGTCTGCCCAGGTGTTTTCTAACCCAATCCTCCTTGACCAAGGGAAAGTCTTCCTTCCAGCTTTCCTTTAGCCTGATCTCCTGCTTGTCAGTGAAGAGAAGGCATTCAGTAACTGCCTTCTCTACATCCCCTCTCACCAGGGTCCTCCTTCCATTTAGTAACAGGCCCACGTTATCCTTTGTTTTCCTTTTGTTGCTGATGTATTTGGAAAAGCCTTTCATCTTGTCCTTGACATCCTTGGCCAGATTTAATTCCAGATGGGCCTTGGCTTCACAGCACAAATATGTAGGACACAGGCATTTGGAGAAGCTCTGGAAAGGGACTGGCACTGCTCAGACTCAGCTGGCACTGTGGTGTGAGTGTAGCAGGTCCCCCACAGCTGCTGGTGGAAGAGAAGCTGAACTGTTTGAAGCTGCAGTCACTTTTGAGCTTTTGGAAGTACATTACAAGCTGATGGCAAACTGCTATTGGGCTGCATTTTTTTTTTTTCAGCACAAACTTCTGGATGATATTCCTGCAACATCTAAAACATGCCTGATGGTTCAACTTCTTTTCAAGCTCCACACTACAGCTGGTGTAGGCAAAATGTTAAACTGGCAATCAGTGTGTAAATAGCTGTAGCCAAAGATTGCAGTGTGGCAATTTTCTAGGCTCTCATTTAACACCTCTCTTACACTGACGTCTGATGTTCCATGTTGAGGAATACAGAACTGAAGGATTTGTCATGAGTCATATGCTCTGTCTGCTCTGCAGCTTTGGAGTTCTTTCTTTCTTTCTTCCCTCCGTAGACAAACTATCTGTAAGATAGAGATGTTAAATATGGTTTTCACTTAGTTTCCTTATCATACCATGAACATGGTGCTTCTTACTGAGGGTACATATACAGAAATGCTTTAGCTGCTGGGGACTCAGAGCTGGGATTTGACTGAGACTCGACTTTCCCTCCTGGTTGCTGTCTGACCCCACCAGATGGAGCCAGCACAGCACCCAGGAGCTGAGCTGTGGCACAGCAGCTTCATTTCTCAGACTGCTGGCAGCGCTGGTAAAACCTCTTGGCTCAGGGGAAGGGATCTAATCTTGATTTAGACTACACAAAAGTACAGGTTACACAAAATGAGGCCTGGGGTACACAGACTTAATGACTCTCAGCAAAGCAAAGTGGCAGTAGACTCTTAACACTGACAAAGATCAACAGTCAAAAAATATTTGTGGTGCTATATGTAGAGTATCTTCAGGCTTACATATAATTAAATCTCAGTTATATATAGAAGTTTTATCTGCATCTGGAATGTTATAAATGTTGGTGATGAGTTTATTCTTTAAGTTCTTCCTAACTTCCCAGGTGTTCTTCCAGGCTTGATGTCTTTTCCCAGTGATGCTGATCCATCTTTCTTCCCCTCCAGGTGATTGACATCTCCATGATCCTTGCAGAGGCCATCAGGAGGACTCATAACGGGGAATCTGTTTCCTACCTGTTCAGCCATGTCCCTTTATAACAACAGATGTCAGCTGCTGCTTGTATGGCTTTTTTTTTAAAAACCAAAAGTTGTTCAGCTTGTTGTAAAGTTCAGTAGAAGACTCTTCTTGTTCCAGTGCAGTTCTCCACAGCTCCTGCTTAAGTCAGGCTTACTGGCCCTGGTCCCAGCACTGGGAGGCTGGAGGGGGGAAGCTCATCTCTGTAACACTCCAACTCCACCAGCAACCCTGTGCATGGGGCTCATCAGTAGCGTTAACTCAATTCTGCAGGTCTGTGGAGAGCAGGACTGACACATGGCTAATTGCCACAATTATTTTGATGGGGGGAGGGAGAGGGTTTTGTCTGTGGGCAGGGTTAGATGATCTGGCATGCGCACCCTAAATTGTTTGGGAAGTAGAGCTCCCTAGGACACGTTGATCTGGATCTACAGCAAGAGCCCAAGAGACTGCTGGCTGTCTTACCACTCTGTACCTGACAGAGCCCTTGGAGTGGTGGGGAAGGTTTGTGTCTTGGCCAAGCTTGACCCTACTTGAAGCCCTGTGAGAAACCTAGGAGGTGGTTCTGCCACAGCTTCCTCCCGTGACAGGAGATCGGTGTAGCTTGCAAACTTGAATTCCTCTTATTGCTGATGAAATTAAATGCCCTTCAGTGTGCTACACAGCAAGGTGAAGGTGAGAGCAGAGCCTGTGCAGGGCTGTGTTAGCTCAGTGGGGAAGGTGCATCCTGGACAAGTGTTCTCTTCTCTCTTACGTAGAGGACTCATGGTGGTTGTGTGCTTCGGTTTCTAGTGCAGGCTAAAACCAGCTCCTCAGTTTCACAGCTTCCTGTTAGCCCTGCTAGCAACTAGAGGACTGCTGTCATGTACTGCAGCTGCACCTTGACCTGCTGTGCAAGCCCCTGACCCTTTTTTTATCAGTACAGTAGTAAACCAAGCCTCTTTATCCCACAGTAGCACGGTTGTTGCATCTAGCAAGTGCCTGCTCAGACACTGGGGTGACCTAATACACAACAGCTTTGTGTCCAGCTGGCTTAGCCTCTCGTTGCCTGCAGTCCTGTAAGTTACTGACACATTGTTTGTTTGTCCTGCTCATTGTCTGCCTTGCCTTCAAAGTGTTGCTCCTTACAAAATAGCTTAAGGCAAGGAGCACTGCAGGTGGCAGGGCTATGGAACTCAAAGAAACCTTTGGAGTAGGTGTGATGCTGCTCATGAGGAGTGCTCACAGCAACGGGTTGAAGAGGCTGGTGATACACAAGTACTAGGAAAAACTGCAGATCTAACACCAACCTGACAGGCCACAAAGTGCCTGAGAGAAAAATACCAAAACTAGAGCTGGCTGAGGCTCTTAGATGTAATAATTATCATCTGAAACTTGAATTCTTAGAAAATGTACCAGACAATCGTAAGGTAAACTGCTGAGTCTCTCTTGAACTCTTACCGGTTTATAGACCAAGCTGTTTTATTCGGGGGGGGGGGGGGGGGGGGATGTTAGGTTGGGTTTTTGTTTTTTTAATAAGCACTCCTCTTTTATTTGTTTTTGAGCTGGAGGAAGGGAAAAAGGGAAAAGAAGGAACTTGAAATTACTTTCTAGAGTAACCAGCATGGCTTTGAGAGGCTGGGGTATAAGTGGAACTAACCGAAAGACTTGGGTTAAAATCTAGGGAAGTACTTCTTTAGTTGTGCCTTTTACTGAAGACTTCTCTCCCTTCCTAAACTCCTGTCCTGTGGCAACGTTAACACTTCTATTAGTGTAGGGCTTTTCTTTTTTGTATAAGAATTGGTGTTTTTTGTCTGGAAACTGTGCATCTCTTGCTTCCTTGCTTTGCATCCTGCACTGAGCTCTCCCGAGAGTCCGTGGTTCTTCCTCCTGTTCGGGAGCCCCTGCTGCCACCCCGCTGCTGCCCCGAGAGCCAGGACTGCGAGGATTTCCAGCAGCATTTGTGTTCCAAGTTAAGACCTGATGAAGGAATTAAACTTTTATTTAAAAACCACGGCCTCTGCCTGTAAGTGCTTCGGAGGAAACCTTAAGGGATGTGTGAGCTGGGTCGCTTGAAAGGCAGGCAGGTCGTGGGGTAGTTTTATTTGGAAGGGACCTTGGAAGGTCATCTGGTTTAACCCTGGTGCATGGGGCTGACTGTGAGGTTCGGCTTTTTCAGTTTTTATCTGTTTCTGATATCCTTGACTTGATTATTAGAGGTGGTAGTGCAGTTTCTCTTGTATTGTTTAATTATGTATCTGAGCAGATTTGTTCACATAATGTTCAGGTGGGGGAAGCCTGAATAGTTTAACAAGTACAAGTTAAGAATTTGTAAGTGTCTTGTACAGAGCTGATGATCAGAGCAGGATTATGTCCTGAGAAGCACTTGTTCTAACTAAACCCTCATCCTTTTTCTCACTGTGTATTGCAGACTGGGAGAGAGTACATGAAGTCAGAAAGATGAGATGGCAGGTCTAAGGAAAGGTCTTTGGGCTCACAGTAGATTTCCAGGCCTGGATTTAACATGACCGTGGCCTCAGGCAGACATTTGCTGAGGATCATAATTCATTCATCTGTTAAAGTGTCCTTCAGTACTGGCCAGTGAGTAAGTTTCTCCTCAAACAGCAGAGTGGGTGTTGTCAGGGTGATGTAACAGATCTCACCTTCCTTAGATAAGAAACAGAACAAAAGTTTTACAGCCAAAGATTTGTACACAGATAACTATTGCTGTTGGTGTGTATATAATGTTTTCTTAGTTACTTTAATTAAGCATACAGCTTGGAGTGAGGGAGAGCACAATCTTCAAGTGCCACGTGGCAGCACTGCAGCTCTTAAAAAGTGTGGGAGATGCACAGATAGGTATGAGTACTGCCCAAGGAGGTAAAGTTGTTCTGCTCTGAAAGCTTCAGATCAAAAGGGGTGGAGATTTTACTAAATTTCCTTCCCTAAATTAAAATACTCCAATACTTTCTAATGACTGAGGCCACGTGAAGGCAGGTTGTGGCTGACTTGTGCTGTTAGAGCGTGTCTGCCTTTAACAAATAGATGTATTAAATCAAATCACTCTTCTCCCTGCCCAGGAGAGTCATGGAGAGCTGCTGGAGTGAGCATGGAACATGCAGGGTGCTCTGGAGGTGGAAAGGAAGTCATTGCTTCCCCAGGAGAAAACCCCAATGGAGTCACTGCCTGTACTTTTGGAGACCTGGAAGAGCAGGACAGGGCTCCAGCAGCTCCCTGTGCCACAGGCACAGCTGGAGTGTGGCCACGAGTGTGAAGATGCTGATCCTGGTGCCAGTAGCCACCTCGTGTCTGTCTGCTGCCTGCTGTTAATGCAGCCAGGAGCAGGGAACACATCAGTCAGAAGTCCTGTATCCCTGCCCAGCTCATCTTCCTGATAGCTGGAGCTAAGGCACAGGATGGGAGCTGGGCTAATCAGGTGTGCCTTGCAGGGAGCAGGACTTGTCCACTGCTGGGAGCAGGATGAGACACATCTCAAAACAACTGTCAGGGGCAGCTCCCTCCGGCCTTGCTGGTGTACAGATGACTCCTTATCTCCTGGATTCAGTGTTTCTGTGATCTGGAGGAAGAACCTTTGCTTGCTGCTATTGGGCAAGGGGGAAACACTGCTAACAACCAGGCCCTCCCTAAATTACTGAGCAGCAAAATCCATGGGAGGAATGAGCCCTGCTGTGAGACACAACAGCCCCAGTCTGCTGCTGCCTTCCTGGGGCTCCCTGCTCCTGCCCTGATGGATGTGAGGGGCCACGGCTGGAGACTGGGGTTCAAAATGAACAGAAGAAAGTGAACTGGCCCTGCAGAGTGGCTCACAGCCTGGCAGGGGTGGCTGGCTGCTGTGATGTCCTGCAGGCGGAGAGGTCAGGAGGCTGAAAACACCTCCCAGATCAGAGAGAACCTCCCGCCTCCTTCCTGTGCAGAGGAAAAGGCATTCCTGGAAATGGCCATCAGGGAGGCTGTATCTGAGCTCTGGCAGCCTCGTTCTGTGTGAGATTTAAAACCCATCTAAAATGGCTGGCAGTCAGTCGGTGCTGTTTCAGGTCAGGGCTGGTTTTTCCCCCCCCCATCTGTTGATGTCTCAGTTCTTTTGTTATAAATTATTGAAAGCAGAAATGCCAAAACACGTAAGAAAGGAGCTGGTTGTGCGGTTACAGGAGGCTTTGCTAATTTGTCAGGGGGAAAAGCTCTTGCTGGGATATAAGCTCCTTCCTTGTTCTTTGTGCAAGATGGGTTTTAACAGCTCCCCAGCAGCAGCCCCACCTCTCTCCTGCTGGCAGCGCACGGGGTTGGCTTTAAAGCTGCTCTGGCCGTGGTTTGTGGGAGTATGGTGGTGGTGCCTGTGTGGCCGTGGCTGGTTTGAGGAAGGGGGAGATCTCTCCCCTGCCCCTGCATGGCCACCGTGGTGGCTTTTGTGCCCAAACAAAGACCCGGGGTTTGCAAAGTGCTGCAGCATCGAGGAGATGCAGCACATTGCCTGGGGGGCTGTTCCTCGGCTGCAGGGGGTGATCGGGTTTTTGGGTGCAGCTGGTGCTGGTGAGGGGCTGTGCACAGGGAGGATGGGCATCAGGTTCTGTTGCACTCACTGCCTGCCAGGGACAAAAGCTACAGCAGACTGCACCATCCACAAAGGAGAAGCGTGTGGAGAACAGGCAGGGAAAGAGGGGGAAGCTGAGGGGAAGGTGTGCACAGCCGGAGAGTAAACACGCGGTAAAACACTTGTCTGACTATTTGCATAAAAGGCAAAAAGGATTTCCTGCGCTCATTTTGAAACTGCAGGGGTGGTTTTTTTTGCTTGCTGGCTGTGCAGGGAAAATGAGCCTTTTCTCTGCTCAGGCTGGGCTGTGTGATGCAGGCTCTGCAGGGTGGGTTTAAAGGATGCTCCTGAAGGCAGCCTGGGCTTGGAGCTCCTGGCTTTGGGGCACTCTCCAAACCTGGCCCAGCCAGCGGCTGCACCACCAAACCAGAATGGCTCTGGGAGCAGCCTGGCCTGGGGCTTCATCAGTGGTTTCTTCCTCCCTCCTCTGGGGGACAGGCAGTGGAGGCTGTTAGCCCTCCAGACTTCTCTCAGAGGAGCAACCTGGCCTTGGATCTTGGCCTTTGCCTTTTCAGCATTTGCCAGCTCTTGGCGTTTCTTGAATTCAGAGCCGGTTTTCTGGCTGGAGCGAGGAGGTGCCCCAGGGCTTGCGGCAAAGGGCCACCTCCGGCCACGACCTGCTGTCGCTGGAAAGCACCAGCCCTCCTGCCAAGACGGCAGCCGTCTTGCTAAAGAACACAAAGCAAGCGTTCCCTCCGGATTGCTGGGGATTTGCTCTGCAAAATCTCCAGTTAAGTCCTGAGAGAAACCCAGGCTTGGGAGGAGGTGGAGGTGAGAGCTGCTGCTGCAGCACAGCTGCTACCTGTGGTGCTCTCTAAGAGGTTCCTGCTCGCCGCCACACTGGGATGGATACACCAGGATGGCTGTAGAAGGGTTTTGGCAAATCTCATATGCAGTCAGGATGCTTTTTCTGTCCCTTCATTCCTATTCCCTTCAGTCCCTACAGGACCCTACTGCCAGGCCTCCTGGCCTTCCAAGCACTTCCCATCCTGGTGCTCAGTTGCCCCCAGACTGCCGCTACCCTTCCTGCTGGGATCACACAGGCTGTCTGCACTGGCTCTTGGCTTTCCCCACCAAAGGTGTTTTTTCCACATGGACTCCAGGCCATCTGCACTGTCCTGACTGCTTCCCAAGCTTCCTGCACCCCTTGCCTTGCTGTGGCCAAGCAAGACCCCATGAGCATGGTCAGCCAGCTTCTTGCCCACCTGTGCTGCTTCTTTAGCAGCCCCATCTCCCCAGGAAACACCATAGCCAGAGCCAGCACGGCCATGAGGTGGGCACAGTGGTCGAGCATCTCTCTCAAGTGTGAGAGTATGGTGCTCATTTTAGCCAATTCTGCTTCAGCAGCGGGTGCATCCCTGGGCACGCACAAGGGGCACAGCTGCCTCCACTGCAGCGGGACACCTTCTTCTGGGGCTGGGACAGCGGCTCTGAGGTTGCTGGGCCCCACGGGGGACCAGCCTGTTGTCCCTCACAGCTGGCAACTGGTGTGGGGAGCAAGGGTGGCAGCAGGGGCTGGGTGTGGACAGGGTGGGTGTGCAAGGCCGTGTGTGCAGGGCTGGGTGGGCATAAGGTGGTTGTGCAGCGCTAGGGCTGTGTGTGCAAGGAGCAGCAGGCGCCGTGTGTGTGTGAGGGGCTGCGTGACCCGTGTTTATATCTGCGAGGGGCTTTGTCCAGGTGTGTGTCCCTATCCCTATGAGGGGCTGGGGAGCGGAGGGAGAAGAAGAGAGGGACGATGTCCGTGCGTGTGTCCGCATCTGTGAGGGGCTGCGTGGCCCGGTCCCGGGTGTTCCTGTCCCGGGTGTCCCGGGTGTTCCCGTCCCGGGTGTCCCCTCCCCTCCCGCCCTCCCTCGATCCCCCTCACGCCCTCCCTCAGCCCCTCTCGCGCCCCCGCCGCGGGGCACGGCGGGAGCGGCCGCCCCCTGGCGGCCCGCGCTTCCCGGCAGGCGCGGCGGGCGGGCGGGCAGCCAATGGGCGCGCGGGCTGGGCGGGGCCGGGGTATATAAGGCGCCGCCCCTCACGGCGCGCGCCCCAGTCACACCTGGACGCGCAGGGAGCGGCACCGGCAGCGACCGCCACATCGCACCCACCGCACACCGCATCCACCCCGCACCGCACCGCAGGTACGCGCAGAGCCGCTGCTGCGAGGAGGGGTTCGCCGGGGCGCCCCGGGGTGGGGGCTGCGGGAGCGGCGGGTGCCCGGGAGGACGTTGCTTGCCTGGCGCGGGGAGATTCCCCTCCGCGGGTGCGGGGACGGGGAGGGCTCCCCCGGCGGGTGCGGGCAGCGGGGGGGCCGCCCCGCACGGCTGCCAGGGCCCCGGGAGCGGCGCGGTAACCGGGGCGGCGGCCGCCCCGCCCTGCGCTATTGTCCGCGGCGGGGGCCGGGGGGGCCGCCTTTGTCTGCCCGACCCCTGACTGCGGCGGGGGGGGGTCTCGCAGGCAAAATGTGCGACAAACCAGACCTCTCGGAGGTGGAGAAATTCGACAAGAAGAAGCTGAAGAAAACCAACACGGAGGAGAAGAACACGCTGCCCTCCAAGGAGAGTGAGTGCGGGGCCGGGGGCGGGCGGGGCAGTGCCCTCGGGTGATTTGGGGCAGCCGGGGGCAGAGGGGTGTGCAGCCCGGGGCGGGGGGCACGGGCACACGGGGAGGGAGAGCTCTTGCCCCGAGCTGATGCCTCAGGGCATGGCTTTCCCGAGGATGGATGCAGACAGGTGCCCATCTTGCTCTCACGCACGTGTGTGTGTGTCTCACCACCTTCTAACTCCAGTGTTTGTCTTGGGGTCAAATAAATAAAACTGGGTGCCAGGGCCTGAGTCAATCCTCTGAAACCTTCTCCAGTGGGTGCTTCCACAATAAAAAAAAAAGCACCAGAGATTAACAGCCCTCTATTCTCTTGCAGCTATTGAGCAGGAGAAGGAATGTGTGAAGTCTTCCTAGGGAGAGATTGCCTGGCATGAAGAGCGACTACTCCGATTACTTTGCTTTGAAATGAATCATGTGGGTTTTTTTAAATTTACATCATGTACATGTGTAGAAAACAGCTGTATCACCTAACACACTGTCCCACCCTGCTGGCAGCCTTGGCGGGTGGGGGGACAAAGCATGGTCCACTCAGTCCATCTGACCATCCAGCCTGACCCGATGCCATCTCTGCTGCTGCTCAGCTGGCTCCTGTGACAGCACTGATCCTGCTCTGGTGCAGTGGGACGATGAGCAAGGGCCATGGAGGCTTCTGGAGATGGACCCCTTCTGCCTGGGGGAGTGGGGACCCTTTCTGGCCTGGCCTCACCTCTGGCCTGGGTCTGTCTTGCATATTCTTCACTGACAGTGTTCTGTAGCCTCACTCACAGTTTTTTGTCTTCCTTGGGGGAAAAATGAGAAGTTTATTATAAAATAAAAAAATGTAATGACTTACCTATGGCTTGTGACTTATTGCCTGGCAAAGGTTGTGGCTGTAGCCCAGGAGGGTGGGGAGGTCTGTGCCTGGTGCTGCAGCAGTGCTGGCGGTTTGGTGTTGCTCAGAGGGATGGAGGGTTGGTTCCCTGCGGAGTGAATCCAGCTTGGTGTTTGCCTGGGTCTCCATTCCTGGTTTCCTGGGGGAGCTGGGAGCATTGCTGGTGTGACTGAGGCCACTGTGCTCCACCACCAGAGTGGTTTCTTCTTATGGTAGAGGCTCAACTGGGCCTTTCTGCCCATGTGAAGGCTGAGCCTCCTGCTTTGAAATGCTTGGTGTCCCCCGTACTAAAACCATTGTGGGGCTGTGCTGGTTCCTCATCAGCAGAGCTGGAGGTGCTGGCACTGGGCTTGCTGGCCTGGGTTCTGCTGCTGTGCTGGCCAGGCCAGCTCTGCCCACCCAGAGCTCTCCCCTCACTGCCTGGCACAGCCCTTCTCTTCCCCTTGAGCCAACCTCTGCCCCTGCCCTTGATGAGAGGAGGTTTTGGCAGCCCTATAAAGATGGGGTTTAGTGCAGTAACTGCCTTGGGTACCCTCTGTGTTGAACCCAGCCCTGCTTTGCGGGTGTGGAGATCCCTGTGTCCTGCAGTTGCCGTCCAGCACAGTGTGGGTGAGCTCTGGCAGTGCCTCCAGGTCTATGCTGAGGCTTCCTGGCTGCTGCCAGGATTTCTTCACCTCCACCTGGCCCGCAGGGTCACTGAATGCACCAGGCCAGTTATGGAGGAGGTGGAGGCAGACTGGCCTAAACTTGCCAACTAATAGTTTTGGCCAGTGTCCTTAGGGAGCCTGGTCAGCTGGGACAAACACGGGGCTGTTGTGCCTGTCTGGACACAGTGCCTATCTGCCCACTGCCTCCACCCACGCTGCCTGCCAAGGACTGCAAATAACACTGCCTGTGTGCTTGCCACTGCCTTCACCCCTTAAAAAACAGACTCGAAAGAGCTGCAGGTAAGAGGTCGATGTTTGTGTGTTGTCAGGGCAGTGTGCAGGGTTTTCTGTGGGGCGAGGGCAGTGGGGAGTGATGCTGAGGCCCAGCTGGGGCTCCTGCTACACTCAGTTGAGCACTGGGAAACCCAGTACATGGGTGGCTGTCTCCCTTTCCCTTCAGCACCCTGATGTTCCCAGGACAGAACCCTATCCTGGACATGGGAATCCTTTTCTCAGTGCCACCTGCCAGGACAGGGGCAGCATCAGCTGCTCATCATCCCAGCAGGGGCTGTGTCCTCGTTCGAGGGTGGTTTCTCTCACCAGGCTGGGGCAGGCGGGCAAAGCCAGCCTGAACCCTGCCCCTGAGTGCCTGAGCTGAACCAAGAGATGGATGGAAACACGAAGTGGCACCGCTGATCTCCTCGGTGACTGCCCACAGCACCCTGGCTGCTCCCGACACCGCCCCGGTGCCCCTCCCTGCTGCGTGCTGCAACGGGCCCCTCTGCAGGCATGGAAAAGCACCAGGGCACTTATCTCTCCCTGAGTCACATGAGCTTCTGCAAGGCCACGCCAGGAGTGTCCCATCCCTGGCACCGCTGTGCTCACAAAAGCCTCCCCAGCACCCCTCCTATGGGGCCAGCTGATTTCCCAGATAGGACAAGCGCTGTGGCTCCCCAGCTCTAAATGGCAGGGTGGCTGGTGCCAGTAGCTGGCGATGCTCCCAGCCTCTGGAAGTGGCCCAGAGGACCCCCATGCATCCCAAGAAGCTGCAGAGTGAGGACAGGGTTGTTGGTGCACCTGGGTTTGGGTTGCTTTTTCACTGTGGCCGCCCTAGGGATGCAGCAATACTGGTTTGGACATGGGGTCAAGTGCTGGCACAGCCAGGTCTATGCTCTGGGGAAGCCACCCCAGGGGCTGGCAATCCCAGCCCAAAGCCAGGGAATCAGCTGGAGCTTTACCCTCAGGTCTGAGGGTAAAGAGTAAGAGGTTTTGAAACCCAGTGAAAGCCCAAAATGTCCCTGTTGCCAGCAGAGGACGAGCCAGTAAGGGGAGAACATTACAGAAAAGCCCTTTATCTCAACACTTTCCCTCCCTACCCCAGACCTTCCCTTTTTCACACCAGCCCACAGCTGCCAGTGGTGTGGGTGGCAAGGACAGCTGCCAGACTGTTGTCCCCTAGAAATGTGGTGGCTTCAGCAGCATGGGCTGCCCCAGCAGCCACCCACGCACCGAGGATGCCATCCTGGGAACTGGGCATTCCTGGCAGGGCTCAATGCCCCTTCCCTCGCTGGGCAGCAGGTGAGTTACTTGTGTCAGCCCCTCTTGGCAATGCCAGGAGGACACAATCCATGGGGCCCATCCTGTTGCTCCCGTGGGAGGTTCCCTCCTACACTCCATCAGGTGGTGAGCTGTGGCCCCACTGCAGAGGAGGGAGGAGAAGGCTGAGTCACTGGCAGGAGGAATTTGGGCAAATACCTGGCGATCAGCAGCATGAGGTGAATTCAGATCAGAGGTGAATTCAGATCAAGGCTTGTGACTGGGATGGGTGTCTGCCCCTGCCACTGAATCCCCTCTGACTCAGCCAGGAGAGGATTTGGCCCCAAATACCCCTATATGGAGAATCATTACCCCATCTCTGGCAGGAGGTTCCTGACTCAGCCTGTGCGTGGCCCTGCACTGGGAATCCCGGTGCTCCAGTGCTCCCTGCCTGGCTGCAGCACCCTCCTCACCTCCCACAGCACCACCCTGCTTTGCAGCACACATCACCAGGGCAGGGGAGGCTTTTGCTGCAGAAAGTGGTGAGAGCCAAAAGGTTTCACTGACCAGGGCTTGGGGCAGTCCTGGGTGGCAGGAAATCCCCAGCCACAGCCCCACACTGTGGTCATAGTGCAAGCAAACCCCACCTTGGAAGGTGTGTGCTTGCCACCAGAACAAGCAAGATAAGGTGAAGGAAGCCAGGCTGCACAGCCAGGCCGATGCTGCAGCTCCCCAATGGGTGGATCCTGCCCACCACTCACTCCCTGCATCCCTGGAGAAAATGTGTCATCACTCAGGTCAGCCTTTCCCCGTCAGGTCTCTGCTGCTTGTGTGGACACATTGCCAAGCCAAGAGCTCAAACCACCCTGCGGTGGCAGGGGTGGAGAGGGAAGGCCAGAGGCAACAAACACGAGCTGCCAGGGAATACCTCTGACTGGGGAGGACACGTGTGTGCGTGGGGATAGCTGTGTGTTTGGCTGTGAAAGAGGAAAGCAGAAGAGAATGAGCAGTAGTGGGGAAATGAAAGTGTTGTGTGGGGTACTGACCACGGACCTCTGGCAAAGGAGTTGATGGCAGGCACCTCAGGACACCTGCCATGGCAAGCTGGCCTGTGGGCTGTGCAGTGGCCAGCACAGCCAGGCTGCCACACTCAGCACACCAAGATGCCTTCCCCAGCAGCAGAGAAGTTATTGCTGCTCTTGAAATAATGCCCAGGAGGTCAGGTTTACCAGCAGGAGCTTACTCATCCCCTGCCAGCGAGGGCTCAGCTGGAGCAACGATGAACCCGGAGCGCTCAGAGCTTCCTGCTCAGGATCAGGCTTCTGCCAGCACCTCGGCCTAAACAAAGCCAGGAAGTTATGCACTGAGCCCCCCTGCACCCCTCACTCCTGCATTTGCCAGGGTTGTTGCTGGCACAGGGCACAGGTGGAGCAGCCCTGCTGGATGCCTTTGCCGGGCGGCACACTCGCTGCTGGCGCCGGGGGATGCCGAACCCTTCGGGGGCTCCCACCCGCTCCTGGGAGAGGCTGGAACTCACTGCTCGTTTCTGAGCCCCCCCGTTGCATTCTGCAGATTCCCCTGGGCCCCAGGGGCCGTGCCCAGAGCTGGGGGAGCATGTGCTCCTGCAGGAACACGGCTCCGGTGTCCTGGGGCAGCGCCCGCACTTGCACCCGAGCTGGGACAGCTGATGGAGTGCTTTATTTTAGGAAGCAGCTGGCTCACACAGGAGACATTGTTTATCATCTTCCTTGCCCCTGGTGTTTTATTACAAAGGATTATGGCATGAAAAGCCATTTTGTTTCCCTGTTCCTAAAGCATGGCTCTATCTCCATGATTTATTCCTCTCCACAGGAAACAGCTGGGATATGGCAGCCTGGGAAGCCGAGGGGACACGAAGGTGGGGGCTCAAACCCATGGGATTGATGGCAGTAGGGATGCACCCAGTGCCCAAGCCACAGCACAGGTGGCTGGGGTTTGCCAGGGGCACCTGAGGCTGATCATGCACCTCAAGGAAACCTTGAGGAGTGGAAAAATAAATTCAAGCCCTTCCATGGTGGGTGTCACCTGTAGGCAATGTCACCTCACTCCGTCTGGGCAAGGCAGAAGTCAGTGTCCTCTCCTTGGGGACACTGCTGTCCCAAAGCCTGTGTGGCACCCTGCAGTGTCAGAGCCCCAGACCTGCTCGGATGAACCCGTGCAGGAATGTCTGGCTGCCCACAGGGAACTCAGGGCCAGGCTGGGCACAGACAGCATGGTGCAGGGTATGGGCTGGGCACAGAGGGTTGGGTGCAGGGTAGGAGCTGGGGGGTCAGCACGGGAATATGCTCCTTTGCTGCTTCACCCAGAATCACCAACAGGCAGGGTGGAGGCACCCCGGAGCAGCAGCAGGAGCAGTTTCCCTCTGCCCCTCTGTCCAGGCACTTTCCTCACCAAGAGGCAGCCAGGGTGCCATACGCCCCTCTGTCCCCCTCCTCTGTCCCTGCTGCCTAGAGCAGAGCCCATGGCAGCACAGGTCAAACTCCCCTCCTCGCAGCCGTGAGCCGGTGCCTGCCAGACGCCTCTGTGGCTTTCCAGGAACCGGCTCAGGAGCCATGCACGGCAGATAAACGTGTTGCAACAGATGCCTCATGATGTGTCCTGAAGCCCCAGCCTGCCTGTGCACCTACATCAGGGTAGAACTATGTCTGGTGCTTCCTCCTGTGGTGCTACCTGCTCTGCCACCTTGTCACCCAGCATTGTCCCTGATAACTGGCCGAGGAGCTCCAGGGAAGAGTGGGGGATGGACAAGCAGGCGAGGACAGAGGCTGTGGCAGTGGTGTGTGAATGGGCTGCTGACAGGCTTGCAGTTGCACTGATGGTGGGACAAGCCCCTGCTTGCAGTGTTGTGTCTCAGAGAGGCAGCTCTGCAGCCCAGGCATGTGCCCCTCCCTGCTGCCTCAGACCAGCTCACAGAAAGTGCCCAGGTCACTTCTCCAGGGCATGTTGAGCTGTGTGGGGTGGAAGGGGATTCATGGGGGGGGGGTCTTCTCCACCTTTGCTCCAGCTACAGAGCTCCTTCTCGAGGAGGTCAGTGGGTCATGAGGTGCTTGTCAACCACTGCTCAGAGCTGTGGGCTCGGGGGAAGTGGGGGCTGCCAAGCCAGAGGGTGGCAGGACTGTTCTTGGGGTCTGTGTGCTGGGAAGTGCTGAGAGCAGATGCCATGGGCTGGAGCTGCTGCTGGGTACAGGCCTTGGAGAAGCAGCTGTGGAGCCTTGCACCAGGGCTGGAACAAAGGCGGAGACCCAAGCCCCAGCTGCAGCACAGGACATGGGATGACTTAATCGGGGCATGAGCTGGCAGTGCTGTGTGACCATGGGCTTGCAGTCTCTTGAAGCTGGATCAGGGTTCCCTCACCTTGGCACCAGCATCCTCCAGTTCGCCGTAACTCCCAGAGTTGGGAGTGAGAGCCAGGTGATGGCTGCAGCTGAGCCCAGGGGAGTCAAACCTCTCTTGCTGCAGGAGCCCAGCACCCTGCAGAGTCCCTGCCCTGCTGCCCCGTGCAGCCCCCACAGCCCTGGTACTCCCTACCCAGCACATGGTTCCTGGGTCACATCCCCATCTCCAGACAAATCCCTCTGCCCAGGAGTGCCCAGGTGCCATCCAGTGCCAGCTCTCTGTGCTCACAAGGCTGTGCCCAGATAAGCCAGTTCCTTGACTTGTGCTAAATGTACTATAGGTGTAGTATTTACTAAGCAGGCAGCTCCTGTCAGTCCCAGTTTGTTGGCTGCACTGCTTATCTCTTTGCTTTGCTGGGCTTGGGAACATGTTAGTACAAACCACTGCTCTGTGCTCTGCCCTGGCACTGATGGCCTTGCTCTGCTGGGGGAGCGGATCAGGGAATACATCTCCCTCTCCCTAGCCAGGGCTGATGTTGGTGGCTTTATTGTGCAGGCTCCTGAGGTCCCTGCTCACCCTTATATGAGCTGTTTAATACTGCTAATCACCACTGGCATCAATTTGTGGCCACAGTTTGCAGTGTTTGCAGGCATCTCCTCTCACGTGTGAGGGCAAGATACTAATTCATGGAAGATCTTGTGAACTACTCAGGAAAGTGGACCACCACAAGAAAGCAACCATCTTTTGGAGCAAACATTATGTGTGCTTAAACCCTGCTTCCAGGGAAGCACCCAGACATCAGGGCCTGATGATGGGAAGTAGAGAATAAATCCTTTGTTTTCTTTTGCTTCTAAGTGCACCTTTTGCTTTAGTAAACTGCCTTTGTCTTGACCCACAAATTTTTTGTGTCTGCCATGTCCTGTCCTGCTGAGGAGGGGGGTGATGGAGCAGTTTGGTGGGTACCAGGGTTAGTCCACCACAGATGCCAAACAGGTTGTTGCCCAGCTCAGCAAGGCAACCAGGCTGCAGAAGCACTGGGAGCCAAACCAGACCAGGGACATCCCTGCTCAGGTGGGCAAGTGAGTCCCCAACAGCTGCCAGTGGCCCTGGATTAGCCTGGAGGTACATGGGGGCCCCTCGAGCACGGGCACAGTCAGCTGGGGTCACTGGTCCTGTGGTGCCCTTGGCTGTGCTGCCATCCTCAAACCCTGCAGGCAGCATCCTCCTAGGATTTGACATCTGCCAGACCTTAGGGAGGTGGTCCAGAGTATCAGGGAATGGCTGCAGAGCACCATGCCCCAGCTGCCTTAGCAGGATCTGCCATGGAGGCTCTTTCTTCCTCAGGAGGTGTCTCGCCCCTTACATGCTAAATCAGATTTCTAATTAATAAGTACTGGCAAATAACAGGATTAAACGGCTGCCAGGCAAAGGGAGCTGGCAGGGGCAAGTGTGCCATGCTCAGAGGTTCACCCTGGCAATGCATGGTCCTGTCAGGGCTGGCATGGGGACCTGGA
Organism: Pyrocephalus nanus; assembly: GCA_038380795.1. NCBI lineage: Eukaryota > Metazoa > Chordata > Aves > Passeriformes > Tyrannidae > Pyrocephalus > Pyrocephalus nanus. The sequence continues at coordinate 17,881,595 of CM076274.1, read as the reverse complement.
CTGGTTCAGAGAAAGCCCCAGCACGTGGTGCAGGCTGGGTCTGTCCCTTGTACCAGCAGCATCCTGAGCTTCTGGCTCTGGTGCTGGTGTGTACATTGGTGCCCCAAGTGCATGCTCCAGGAGCACCCCCCTTTTACCTGGGCTCCCCAGATCCCAGACTGCCAGCATGAGTCCTCATCCTGGCCAGCCCCTGCTTACCTCCCTAGGCTTGCCTTGTCCCCCATCCCCTCTGACAGATCGAGGCTGGTATTAATATAATCCCTGGCTTAATTTTAATCCTCCTCCCATCTCATGCTTTTCCAGGGGGGAGGAGGGAATCAACGTGCTCCTGTAGCACTCATTTGGCCCTGGAGCTGGTGCTGAGTTTAGATGGCCAAAAGCGCTGGGTACCCTGGGGAAGAGGTCTGGGGGACACATGTGTCCCCAAGTTTTGAAGGTGTATCTCAGAGGCCACCAAGCACTGGCAGGAAGAAGAGTTGACGATGCCTGCCAGGAGCAACCACACAAGTGGCTCCTGCTCCCCCAAACCCTTCTGCAGCCACCTGGGGGTCTGCTTTCACCCTCCCTCTCCTGTCTCCCCTCACTGTTTGGCCCAGGCTGGGGTGGTCTTGCCACTATTTTTCCCCTTCAACTCTCTGTAATGTTTGTATTTGCTGCTCTTCCCCCCTCCTTCTTTAAGACATTCTCGCTCCTGGTCCCGCTGGCGATGGGGAGGGTGGAGGAAAGTCGCACTCCTTAGGGCAGGTGTCACTGAAGTGACAAAGAGGGGATATGTGGGACAAGGTGGGCATTGAGGGGGTGCAGGGGAACGTGCCAGGACTGTGAGGGGAGTGATGGGAGCGGGCACTGATGGATACAGGGGGCACAATGGGCACTGTGGGGGCAGTGACAGGGACCACAGTGGGAACTGTGGGGACAGTGCCGGGGGCTGATATTGATGGGTACAGGGGACACAGCGGGCACCGTGAGGGCAGTGACAGGGACTGACATCGATGGATACAGAGGGCACAGTGGTCACTGTGGGCAGTGCCGGGGGCTGACATTGTGGGGCACAGCGGGCACTATGAGGGCAGTGACAGGGGATGACATTGATGGGTACAGGGGGCACAGCGGGCACTGTGAGGGCAGTGACAGTGACCACCGTGAGGGCAGTGACAGGGGATGACATTGATGGGTACAGGGGGCACAGCGGGCACTGTGAGGGCAGTGACAGGGGATGACATTGATGGGTACAGGGGGCACAGCGGGCACTGTGAGGGCAGTGACAGGGGATGACATTGATGGGTACAGGGGGCACAGCGGGCACTGTGAGGGCAGTGACAGTGACCACCGTGAGGGCAGTGCCGGGGGGCGGGCGCTGAGGGGGCCGGGGGGCGTGGCCGAGCGTACCGAAGGGCGTGTCCCGGCCCCGCCCCGCCCGCGGCGGGAGGCGGGAGGCGCGTGCGCGGCGCAGGCGCGGGGCTGAGCGGCACCTGCGCCCCGCGGGCCGGGCGGGCGCTGAGGGTGAGTGAGGGCAGGGCGGGGAGCGGGGATGGACGGCGGGGATGGACAGCGGGGATGGGCGGCTATCCCTCCGCCCCGGCCTGGCGGCCCTTCGCGGGCACCGCTCCGCGGCCGCGGGCACCTCCCCTGGCCGCTCCCGTGGGACCCGCCGGAGGGTCTCGCCTCCAGCCGAGCCGGGGCCTGGGGAGCGGGTGGGGGGAGTCGGGCCCTGCGTGCCCGCCCCGCTGGTGTTCCCTGTGTTGTTCCCTGCGCTCAGGTGGGGGTCAGCCGCTGGAACAGCTCACAGCGGGGCAAACGAGGATGTGCTGTCGGTGTCACGGCTGTGTCACGGTTTCCAGCGTCCCGCTGACCTGCGGGCTCTGGAGCGGCCCGACATCACCTATTAGTCATCCTTAAAACGAGTCACTCGCTAACAAACCACCTCTAAACAGAAAGTCTGCTCGGGGCTGATGGCCTATGCCAGGACCATCTTCAAACCAGCCCTCAGCAAGGTTTGGGAAGGGAACAAGGGTGCTGAGCGGTTCACCTGCCCAGGGTGGGTTTCCCCAAGCCAGCGGCCCCAGGGAGCTGTGCTGCAGTTCCTGTTTGTCTCTCGTAACATTTGCATTTTGTTCTTTGCTTTAGGACTGCCGGACCACTCAGTGCTCTGCAGATGTCCCGTCAGGTTAGCTCAGCTGTGCTTGGTTTTTGGGCTGTTTCTGTGCAGGGAAGTGAAATTGGTGAGCCTTTTGTGCAGAAAGTGTGGAAACTCGCTAGAAGCAGAAGTTTCTGCTTTTGGCTTTGTGGTTACCACGAAGTTTGGAAGGGTTGCAGAAAGAGCAGAATCAAAGTTGAACAGGGCTTCCCCCTGATTAATGTAGAGAGTGGGGTTTGGCCTGGACAGAGTAGGAGTGCTGTTCCAGGCAGTGCCACACGCTCCTGCTGTGGTGGGTTGGAGGTGTCATCACTAAGCAGCCCTGCTCATCCACACCCTTCCCGGGAATGTTGGTAGCAGGTGTAAGCAGGCTCCCAGGCTGTTGCCAGCTGGCTCACTCTCCTGGATAGCAGGTTCAGGTGCATATTCTATCCCCAAATCAGATTGCAGAGTGTGTGAGTAAGCAGGCCAAGCAGATCACAGCTATCAATGTCCCCTGGACTGAGGAGAGGCACAGGGCGCACAACCTGCTCCCTCATGTCAGAGCCCCTTCAGTTGATTCTGTTCTTATTTTGGGTGTAGCATCCATATGGTACTGGCTCTGCCCTGTCCAGGAGTGGGCTCTGTTCCATTTCACGTAGGCCAAGGGAACCTCCTTGGTGCTTTGTTCTTGCCTGTTCTGCTCCAGCTATCAGTACTGCACTTGCAGCTTCCTAGAGCTCTGCTGCTGTTCTTCCATCCTGGATCAGTATCACAAACAAAGACACCAAGAGCAGCTCTGGTAACCTGGGTGACTGATGTCTGTTTTTCAGTGACTGTTACACTGGAGGAAGGTGTTCCCTGGACAGTCCCAGAGACAACTACATCTCCAGAGCAGGTACAGTATGACAGTCAAACCTCTTCTTCCATGTCAGGCCTGTAGAGCATCCCTGGGAGGGGGAGGATGTGTTGGCACTCGGCCTGGAGGCTGCTGACTAAGGAACCTGCGGTGTCGGGGTGGCTGCAGCGTAAACCTGCACCTGAGCCCCGGCAAAGTGGGCTGTGAGGAGCACTGCCAGCCAGGAGCAGCAGAGCAGCTGGTGTCTGTGCCTGGAAAACCCCTCCTGAGCCGCGGGATCACGCGCAGCTCCGCTGGTGAGTCAGCATCCTCGGGGTGATCCAGAGCTGGCCTGGCGAATCACTCGCATCGATACAGACCTGCACGTTCGTTACAGCCTTCCAGCAGGGCCAGTCAGATGGGAGAAATAATTTAGCTGGTGATGGTACAGTGGGAAGGAAGGCCTGGTGATTTTGCTGTTCCTGTGATAGCCTGAGGATGCAGGCCAGGAGAGATGTTTAACTAGTGATGATCTGTTTGGAGAAACTGGACAAGTTATAGATGCAGGGTTTTCACTAAAAGTAGTATAATTGGTACTGAATTCTCGACATTGTTCTCATCTTGCACTTGCAGTGGTGACCTGCTGAATCCATTTTGGACCTGATGGAGGACTCATGTGCCTGAAAGCTCGTCCAGTCCCCAGCTGTAATCTCTCTAGTGAGAGAGATTAGAATAATAAGATCGCTCTCTAAAAAGAGAGATTACCTCCTATATAGGAGATTAACCCCTATATACAAAAACTTGTTCAGAGATGGGGATGAAAATACCGTGTTCTGTTCTTCTCTATGCGCCTTTCTGCAGAATCCACAAGTCAAATGGGTGTTTTGTACTGTTTCTGATCCCTGCAGATTGCCTTGGGACCCCGCCCCTCCATCCTGCTGCAATGAGTGGGAAGTCCCTGCTCCTGAAGGTCATTCTCCTCGGGGATGGTGGAGTTGGGAAGAGCTCCCTCATGAACCGGTACGTCACCAACAAGTTTGACTCGCAGGCATTCCACACCATCGGGGTGGAGTTCCTGAACCGGGACCTGGAGGTGGACGGGCGTTTTGTGACCCTCCAGATCTGGGACACGGCGGGACAGGAGCGGTTCAAGAGCCTGCGGACGCCCTTTTACCGGGGGGCCGATTGCTGCCTGCTCACCTTCAGCGTGGACGACCGGCAGAGCTTCGAGAACCTCAGTAACTGGCAGAAGGAGTTTGTCTATTACGCTGACGTGAAGGACCCCGAGCACTTCCCGTTTGTAGTCCTGGGCAACAAAATAGACAAACTGGAGAGACAGGTGAGCACAGAGGAGGCCCGGGCCTGGTGCATGGAGAACGGTAACTATCCGTACCTGGAGACCAGCGCCAAGGACGACACCAATGTGACAGTGGCCTTTGAGGAGGCTGTGCGACAGGTGCTGGCGGTGGAGGAGCAGCTGGAGCACTGCATGCTGGGCCACACCATTGACCTGCACTCCAGCTCCAAATCGGGGTCTTCCTGCTGTTAAGAGCGGCCGCTGCTTCGGGAGCACCGCTGGAGCCAGCACTGGATCGGAACACGCGTGGGCAGCCCTGGGGCACTCCGAGGAGAGCGGCCACGAGGACAACAGGGGGCTTGTGCTCACTGGGGAGTTGTAGCCTCGCCATCTGAATCCTGCCTGGAGTTCTCAGGCACAGAGCATGTATCCGCAGGAGGGAGCTGTTTAACAGAGCATGTGAGCGTAGTCTAGCTTCCATCTCTGCCTGTTTTAGCAGGTTTAAAGGACTGGGTTAGAGTCCTTTAAATTCACTAAAGACAGTAGTGATCTGTTCTGTTCCAAGAACTGCCTGCAGAGCAAAGCTGAGCGCTCCCTAGACACTCTTTAAAGTATTTTAGTCCTGAACTCAAAAAAAAAATACTAGACCCACTCATGACCATACTGCCAAAGGAAAGCCTGCTCAGCATCCTGAAAAAACTTGTTGTAAAGACTGGCCCCTGTGACTGTGAGAAAGCCAAATACTGGAGAGGCTGGGATGTGTGTATCTGTTGTTTGGGATAAGTGAATTGTGTCCTGAGACTGAATTGTGATGAAAATTGTTAGAGCTCTGATCTGGAGCAATATATGAAGGAGAGATGGGCCTGTATTTGAATGTGACTGCATTGTTTCTTTGTAGCTGCCTATTTCTGGTCTGTTTTTCCTCACCTTTTTTTGTCTTGTGTGAGTGTTACTTTTTGTTATTTATGTCTGTTGTTGTTTAATATATGTTTCCTTGTCTCTTGTGGAGGCCCGACAGCAGATCTCACTTCTCATACCTTGAAGCCCTGGGTGAAAAATTCTGATGTGGACGCTCGCCAGGTCATGTCAGAGTGTTTGGAGCTGCTCAGGAGATCTGGAGTGTGAAACTTCAGCTGGTTTCTGTCACGAGTAATCACTGTGCTCAGATGATGTGCTCTGGCAGACCAGATGGTAGGTGGGTGGTCTGTCTCTTAGGTGTGCAGGTGGTTGGGGGGCTCAGGCATGGTCAGCTCTTAAATCCCCTCACTGTCTGGTGCAGTGACCACTGTGCTTCATTAGCTGATGGATCCACTCTTCAGTTGCTCCAGCAGGGATGTTCCCATCTGAATGCTGCAACAGGGAACTGTTCAGTGCATCCCCTGTTGTGTCAGGTGCGGTGCTGCTGAGCACAGTTCCCTCGTGGGAAATCCAGTGTGTTTTATCTGTAATTCCTGTGACAGACTTCACTGAGCAAGAGTGTCTGCTCAGTTAACTGGCTGCTGTGTTCAGTCCAAAGGGGAGAGAGCTGCACCAGTTCCACCTCTGCTCCAGGTGGCTGAAAAATGGGGGTGGGGGGCACGAAGTACCTTCCAGCCAGGCTCCTGCCCCCTGCTAGGTGGTAGTTCCAGGCTATCTGTGTAGCAAAGAGATGAGTGCTTGCTGACTGCTGGCTTTGCCACTCAAACCTCATGCCCTGCAAGCGTTTGGCCAAAGCTGTGACTGCCCATGGGCACGTAGGAGCCCTCCCTGAGCACGTAAACACCAGCTGCTGAGCGTGATCCCCACTCTGGTGAGCTGCTGGATGGTAAATTTTGCAGCTCAGATCAAGCAGTGATGCTGTGCTTTGGAGATCTCATACTCCAGAGGTTCCTTCAACTGTGGGAAATTGTTGGCAGCTCGAGTTTTAAAAATCCTGATGGCTGTTAGACACGCTGTAGGACAAGAAACCAAAAAACCTACCCCCAAAATCGGTATTATCTGGGCTTAGGTACAAGTTAATTGCAGCCACCAAGAGCTTCCAGCAGGAGCATGGTCCCTGTGCAGGTGACACACACAGACCTGTCAGCCCTGCTGGGCGTGGGGGAACAGAGGAGCACCCACGTTGCCATGGCTCTGGAGACTTTACAGGCATTCCCACAGCAATGGTAAAAATAAAACCCAAAAGCATTCCCGGCTTGGATTCACCTGAAATTGTAGTGCATGTGTTGCCTGGGCTGTGGGCAGAGTGGAGAACCTGGGAGCACCTCTTTGAAGCCCTATACCAAGCCAAGAGAAACGCACATTTTGCCTTCATACAGGTCCTCTGCTTCCCAGATGTGCAATTCAGCTGCACCTGCATCCTGATCCACCTCCACTATCCCAGAGGAGCAAACCCTTTGCCCAGGATGCCAGTTCAAACAGATCAGCTCTGCAGGGCTGCATCACCCTCTCAAGCCTCAACCACAAGCTAAAAACTGCTACAATTTACCCCACATTTAATTTCTTCCAAATTACCCTAATTTAAAATGGCTACATAGACCTAAAAGGCTGGGTTATTTATTTTTGCAAGGCTGTTCAATCACTCTTGTCCCCAGAGGATACCAAACCTTTAACTACTCCTCTGATTATTCCTGCTTTACCTGCTCCAACCCCAGTGTTTAATATTTCATCCACACGGCTCCTGGGCAAAGCTGGAGTGGAGTGTGATCTCCTGCCTTTGGATTTTATCAGCTCCTGCTCAAGGACAGAGGTGGAAGGAAAGGAATAACTTCTCTTTTACCCTCTGTCCCTACTTTCAAAGCAACAGATTTATTTTCAGGCATCAGCATCCTAAAAATACAGATTTCTTTTGATCATGAATGACAGAGATGACATGTTTTCTGTAGTCTACAAGCTTCAAGGAAAATCTCACACCGCCTCCCCACGCTGGCTCCAGCCATGTGTTTAATCTCACCCTTGTCTCACCAGCCCACCCTGTGAATGCTGCAAAGGCAGCACAAAAATGCAGCTACGGCCTTGGGGCCCTTCCCACAGCTCAGCATCCTCCAGGGCACATCCCAAGAGCTGAGGGAATAACAGGGCTTCTCCAGCCCCGACACACTGGGGATGCTTAGTGAAATGCTTCTGCCTTGGTTGTGTGTTACTCTTGCCAAAATGCCTATTTCCTCACTAAATTAAAATTATTCTCTTGGGGAAAAACATGTAGCTTTTTCTCTTTATGTGAGCTCAAAGCATTAAGAGAACTGAAGGCTCTGCAAAAGTCTGTTGGGCAGAGAGAAGTCACTAAGGGATCAGGGATCAGAGGGGTTGGTTATTCCTTAGTGTGCCAAGCTAGACCACCAAGGAGCTGAAGGAATAGAACTCAAGAGCTGAATCCAGTGACCAATTTTGCCTTTTCAAGAGTGTATCAGAAAACACTTTCATAACAGAAACATTCCACATTGCTTCCTTCTGTCACTACATTTTAAATTCCCAGCCTGGGCTCTCAGCAGCAAGCCCAGTACTTTCCTTTGAGTTCTTCCTGTGATCTTGGAACTGATCCCTCAGGCTCCAGGGGGTTGTAACCAGGCACGATTTCCATAGGATGCCAAGAAGGAAGGCAGCATATGGGGACTGTTCTGGTCCGCTGTCCTGCCAGGATGGCTGCTTATTTTGGGAGGCTTTCTCTGTGTTTGCAGAGCCTGTGCCTGCTGTTTCTTCTGGCAGAACCTTTTAGTTTATTTTCCTCACTGTTCTTGCCTATCCATGATTCCAGGAGGCAGTGTAGGGTCCAAAGTCCTTGGAAATCATGCTTTAAAATGTGGGCTGGAGTATCTGGGGTCCTCCAGCCCCTTAGTTCAGCCATTTCAGAAGACAGCTGAAAACGGACAGTGAACAGGATCTGGAGGGAGACGATTCTGGCCTTGGAGGCATCGCAGGGTTTGGGTGAGGCTGTTCCACTCCTGGAACAGAGAAGCTGTGGATGCCTCGTGCCTGGAAGTGTTCAAGTTCAGGCTGGATGGAGCTCTGAGCAACCTGGTCTAGTGGAAACTGCTCCTGCCTGTGGCAGGTGAGTTGGAACCAGATGATCTTTAAGATCCCTTCCAACACAGGCCATTCTACCATTCTGTGATCTTATGAGTTCCCACCACCTATTCCCTCCCAATATTCAGGCAATTCCCTGATACAGCCAGACTGTGCACGGAGATGGAGAGAAAGCAGCTGGGTGCCTGAGAGGTGGCAGGTGAGGACTTCCTCCAGGGCAGGGGGGTGACAGCACCATGCCATGCCCTGCCTGAACTGAAGTCAGGACCAGGCTGGGGGCGCTGCCGTGCCCTCTGTCCCCTCTGCCAATTGTCAGCGCAGGTGGGGGGACCGTGGCTGCGGGGGGAGCAGGGGCTGGTCCTCGCCGTGTCCCCTGCCCGGGCAGCCTCCGCTGCGTCCGGCGGCCACGGGGAGGAGCCGCAGGACCGGGGATGCGGGGCCGCAGGACCGGGGATGCGGGGCCGCAGGACCGGGGATGCGGGGACGGCCGGGAGGAGCATCAGCCTGGCGGTTCTTCGCCCTTGGGGGCCGCCTGAGAGGAGGGCTGGGGACTCGTGGTCATCACCAACACCCCTGGGCCATCTCCCGGAGGATGGAGGGGTGGGAGTCACTCGCCCTTTTGCCAGCCAAGCAGCCCATGGGACCCGCACCAGGGTCCCTTTCTCTGGTCCAGCCTTTGGGGGAGCAAAATGCAGCCCCATTTCAGCCATTAGGCTCCTCCTTGGAGTTCTCCTGATGGGCTTTACAGCGATGTGCTTTGGTACGAGGCAGAGTTTATTTATTCCCTGTCTTTTCTCAGCCAGTTCCCGGAGGGCACTGCGTGCCCAGGAAAGGAGCTGTGAGGGCAGGACCCGTGTCCCCAGGTGAGGGTGACACCTGGCACAGCCAAGGGCACACCTGAGGAGGCTTCGTGTGTCCTTCAGCCCTCGGACCCGGCCATGCCGGCTGCTTTCACACACCACTCGCACTGCTGTCCCCAGCCCTCACTGCGGCCCGGGGAGGGCACCAGTCTCCTCCAGGGGAAAAAGATGGTGTTTTGTTCCCCAGCTCGCTCCTGCCCAGTGGCTGCTTGTGTACACACAGGGCCCTTTCAGCACGGGGAGAGGAGGGTGGTGGCATCTGGGAACGCCGGGAACAAAGGGCCCCGTTGATGCTGGCCGCAGCCCCACGGGTTTCTGCGAGCTGGGGCAGGGCTGAGGTGCAGGCACAGCTGTGCCACTGAGCTGGGATGGCAGCAAGGCATGAGCTAAACCTCCCCTGGCCAGGCTGCATGGGAAACTGCTGCCTGCCCAGAGGGGGCTGAAGCCAAGGGAGGGAGGGAAGGGTAGGATTTGGGCTAGAGTCCCACTTAGGAAGAGCAGTGAAGGTCCTGGCCGTGGGTAAGGATCAGCCTGCCAGCTCCCAGCCCACCATGCTGCTCCTGGGCACGTGGCTGTGCCTGCAATCTGCCTTTCAGGCAGCCCTGCTGCAAACTGGTGGGGTCCAGGGGTCTGAGTGTGGAGCTGGGAGCATCCCTTTGTGGCCTGTCTCCCTGCACAGCTCCTGGGGAGGAATTCCAGGAGATGCAACATCTGAATCACTAATTTTTGAGCTGTGGAAACATTCACCTGAGAGCAGCCTGTGTCTGATTGGGGCAGAAAGGCAGCAGCCAGCCCACACACCAGCACACTGCTAACAATCCTGCAGCCAGAGCCTGGACAGGTAGAGCCCTGTGACAGTCCAGGACCATCCTATTCCACACAAGGCTCTCTACAAGTGAGAGGATTGCCCATCCCATGTGGCTCTGGACACATTTGTCCCAAACATGGTGCAGCTTGAGCCGTGCAGGTTGGGTTTGCTGTGGCTGGGCTGTAGCTGCTGCACAAGGAGACGTGGCAGGGGCTGTCACCATGAGGGCTGAGTATTAAAGGGCAGCAGCACATCACCAAACACAAGCAGGACACCAGATTTCCTCTGGGTGGCTGGAGGAAAGCTAAAGGTTTTAAGGGCTCCCCAGCTGGGAACAAAGATTTTGAAGTCAGGGTTTTGAACCTCATGGCTGGAGCTGGTAGGCCCCTTGATGGACTGCTTGCTCAGCAGTGGGGCTGGTCCTCTAAGTCCTCAGTGCTGCTCCTCTGAGCCCTTCTCCTCTGCAGCCTCCCCTTCCCTGCTTTTCTTTTTTTTCAGCTGTGGGCGGGGCGGGGTTGGGAAAGCCAGCACAACAAATGGACAGGCAGACGTGTATCTTGTTCAGAATGTTCTTAATTTTAATTTATTTTCTTTAATTTTTATAAAATACATCTTGTAAGATAAGTCTCTAAAAACCTGCTCCTTTTTATTGCTTGTTAACAAGTTGAAATTCTAGATCAGAAATGAAGGAAACACTTTCAGTTGATTAACTCTTTTTGCCTGTGTGTTTGTGTGTGTGTGTGTTTGTGTGTGTGTGTGTGTGCGTGTGTGGGGTCTGGGGCCAAGAGTGGGAAGGAGGATCTGGTTATTTTTTGTTAAATGGATATCAAATAAAACCCCAGCAAACCCCAAGAGAGATAGCGTTGATGTGAATTTTCAGATCTTGACTGGTTTCTCCCCACCCTGCCACCTCGTCCTGGCATCTCCCCCCTCCCCATCCCATGTGCGTTGGTAGCCTGGCCAACCTATTTCAGCATTCCCGGCGGCAAGGATCCTTCAAACTCACTGCTCAGCAGATCTGCCTCTTTATCCTTGCCCCTGCTGAAACCAGCACTTAAAAAATATATCACCATAATACAGACACAGAAGAAAAAAAGAAAAGAAAAAAAAATCCATGCAAGATGGAGCTACAGTCTGCCACTGAAAGTAGTTTCTCCAATAAATAAACACAAAGATTAGCATTAAGGAGAGGCAGGGAAGAGCAAATCAAAATACCAGTTGCTGGGGGGGGGACTGGAAGCAGCATTTTGGCAGGTCTGGCTGGAGCCTTGCTAACCCAGCCAGAGGGCTTTCCTCCAGCTGGAGAGCAGTCATGGAGGAGAGGCCCCCTCCACCAAACCCCTCGCCCTGCTGCCCCCACTCCATGGGGAAAGACTGAACTGGCACCAGAAAGGATCTGGATTGCAGAGACTGGCTGTGTTTCTGCCCCAAACCACCACCTTTCCTTCCCTCCTCAATTCCTTTCACCTGGGAGCGAGATGCTGCCAGCCCCTCCAGCCCTGGCGGTCACCAGACGGTTGTACCGATTTGTAGGAAAAAAAGGGGTGAGGGGCCGGAGGGGACAGAGCGAGGGCCGGTTAGGTCTGACGTGGGTGAGGAGCAGAGGGAGCTCTCCGGCGCAGGGGGGGTTAGAGAAGCAGATGTGACGCCAGAGAAGAGCACCATCGTGAAGGGTGAGCGCGGCGCTGGCAGGGCAGGGCAGGGCAGGGCACGCGGTCCCGAGGGTTATCCCCTGCCTACCGAGGGATGGCTCTGGCTTTACGCTCCCAGGGCTTGCTGCAGAGATGTCCCCCCTCTCAGTCAAACCTCTTTGCTGCCTCTCTGCCGCCTGGAGGGTAAAGCTGAGAATCCCCCTTTGTCTACAGAGACACCAAACTCCTTTAGGCTTTAATGGGGGCAGCGGGGTTAGGGCTTTATCGGCATTGGGGTCAGCACTCTCTTCTCCGCACTGGGAAGATCCTTGCCCTGAACTCCCTTTGCCTTGGCTGCAGCAGGCGATTTAGGTTAAATTCATCTTTCTCTGCTAAGGGGAAAAAAAAAGTCCTTCTCTTATTCTCCATCAGCAGGTGGTGACAGCAGACAGCTCCAGGAGAGTCTCTAGCAATGGTACCAGGACTGGGCCAACTTCCTTTTCTCTCTGGGTAGCCTCTTGCTACTCATGGAGCAACCTGCATGGATTTCTTCCTCCCAGGAGCATGAAGGCCTTTGCTCATCCCTGGGCACAACAATCAGGACCCTGGGGTAAGTCCCTCCTCTTCTCTGGCTGGTGTTGACGGGCTCGGCTCTCGAGCGAGCCGGTTACGGATGAGCAAAGAGAGAAAAGTGCATGAAGAGGTGTCCATTGGTGGGAAGCTCTCCTTCCTGGTCACACTCAGCACGATGGATGCGAGGGAGGAAGAGGAGGGGAGTCATCAGCGAAGGCAGAGTTAAGGCAGGAGACCTGGTGTCAGGTGGCTGCAGTGTTAAAGCCTCGGGGTTAGAGAAAAGAAGGGCATTTGGTCTGGCTGGGCTCCGCCACGCGGGCTAGAACTTGGTGCCTCGGCCCATCAGCTTGAGGACTGCGAAGTTGTAGGTGGCGGCGATGATGAAGGTGAGCTGTGGGTGGGAAGAGAGTGAGCGAGGGGGCATCCCCCAGCCCCACACCCCAGCAGGGCAGCGCCCCACAGAGCCCCATGGCCCCACTGCACCGTCAGGACACCACAGTGTCATGTCACCGGTGCAAAGCGAGAGGAGAGCTGGGGAAAGGCAGGGGACTCGGTGCATTGGCAGCAGGACATCTCCCTGGAGCTCTCCTAAAGCCTCTCCAGATCCCCTCCAGCAGCCACCTCTGCCTTCTTATGGCCTCGATTCACCATCTGCACTTACGTGCCAGAAAATGACACGAGCACAGGCTCTGTCCCATCCATGCCTACCACCTCTGCTGTCCTTTGCCCCCACTTCCGTGCCAGGCGGAGGAGAACGGCTGGGCAGGGGGAGCACTGACTCACCAGTGAGACCAGCGTGGCAGCTGCCCCCACAAAGGCTGCGATGAAGAGGTGGAAAGTCATCTGGAACTGCAAGGGAAGAGCGGGGTGAGCTCCCAGGGTCCCGTGTGCTGCCTGGGCAGGCCAGGGGAACCGAGGGGAGCACACGTGGGGTGGCAGGAAGCACTCACCTCACTGGTCTTGCAGATGGAGAGCAGGTTGGAGCCGCACACCTTGCCAGGGAAAGCATTCCAGGGGAGGACACCTGAGGAGAGGTGGGAGCCAGGTGAGCTGGGCACAGCTCTCAGCTGGCTTCCTCGCTCAGCTTCCCCCATCCACATGTGTCAGGCACACCCCAGTGTTTCAGGGCTCTTAAGCACTTGCCCTGCTTTATCCCAGCCTTGTGTGCCTGGGCCTTCTCCTCCATGCCCTCTCATGAACCAGCACTCACCATACATCCTGGCATCAGCACACAGGGTGCCAATGCTGGCCGTGGTCTTGGTGGGGTTGGCAATGGACTGGCAGGTGGTCCAAGTGTTAAAATAGATGTAGACGGGCACCGCAGAGCAGGCGAAGACGAGGAGCCAGATGATGGTCAGGACGTAGGTGATGCCCACAAACTGCAAGGGGCAGGACAAACCGGGGCAGAGCCGTGGTTACCAAGCGCCCGGGGATGTGGACAGGGGAGCGCGAGGTTCCCCAGGCAGGGGAGGGTGTGGGGCAGGTGTGGGACTGCGATGCTGCTGCATCCAGCTCTGCCAAACCCGGCGTGTCCCCAGGGAGGGGGCACAGGGCAGCAGCCCCAGCCGGGCGCTCCTGTGGCTCACGGGGCCAGTGCCAGTCCCGGATTCACGTGTGCATGGGGGTGACCAGTGGCAGCAGGATTGGCTGCCACTCTTGGTGGGGGAGGGATAACCGTGGCCACGGCCCAGCAGGGTTTGGTCCCCACGGGAGGGCAGCTGCCAAAGCTGCCTTGGCGTGTCAACGTGGCTCTCCTGCCCTCCCTCTGTGGTGCCACCCCAACCAGCCCCCGAGGGAACCACAGCCATGCCCCTCCGCTCCCCCAGGCCACAAGATCCCTTTGTCACTTTGTCACGGTTCCCAAGCACAGTGGGATGATCCCAGGGGCACCAGGTGCCACAAAGCCTTGGGCTGCCAAGCACTGCAAGGATGCTCCCCCTGCCAATGCTGAAGCATGAAGCAGTTTGGCTAAAGGGGGCCACTCGGGCTGCTTTGGTCCCCAGGGGCCACAGCAGGCCTGGGGGAGGGCGACTGGGCTGCGCTTCCCTTCGGGATACCCCAAAACCCGGACGGCCGCAGTCTCCTGCCCTCTGGCCACGCCGAGCGTGGCGAACCCGCTGGGGCGCGCGAAGGGGGGGTCAAACCCCGGTTAAGATCACCTTGTCAGGATGTCCTAGCCACTTTCCCAAACACTGACACACCCGCTGCCACGAGTGAGCTCGCTGGGGGCCTCGCGCTCCCCTCCCTTTCGGGCCCCCAGTTACCGTAGCGCTGAGGCCCTTGCCGCAGATGGTGGTCCTGTAGTCCCCAAAGATTTGCCGGACGGCGCCGGTGGTGTAGAAGCCTTCGGCCAGCAGCAGGGCTCCGTAGAGGAAGAAGAAGGAGGCCGTGCCATAGATGAAGTACTGAAAAGCGTGGATGCTGCCGGGGAGAGGAGCGGGCAGGGATGCTCAGGCGATGGAGAGCTCAGCCCTGCGTGGCCACCATGACTTATCCCTCCCCACGCCGCCCCAGGGGGACCGAAACGGAGGGTGAAGCTACAGGAGGAGCGATCTTGGGCAAAGCTGTGGTGGGCAAGGCTGTGGGCTGCCACCAACTCCCTCATACCCCCCATACCTTCCCGGTGCTCTACCCAGGGCACCTGGAGAGAGTCAGATAAAAAATGGCATGAAATGAAAACAAGTGGCCACTGGACCCTGCCCAGGGCAAAGGCAGCTTGGGGTCTCCGTGGTGACAGCCCAGGTGACAGCATTGCCCTGGGCAGCCCAGCTGGACACACCCCGTGCTGGCAAAGAGCAAGACAAAGACAAGAGGGGCTCCACCCTGCAGCAGGTTACTTACACGTCGATGAGATACTCATAGTCCTGGAAGTTTTTGGAGAAGTAGGTCTCGATGAGCTGCTCGGTGCCTGTGAGGGCTTCGTGCCCACAGCCACAAAACAGCGCTACCCCAAAGAAGCACAAGCCAGTGGCAACCAGCGAAGCAAAGGGTGCCCCGATGAGACATCTGGCACAGCACTCGAGTAAACCTACGGAGAAAAGAAGCGAGGTGGGACGAGACTGCCGGGATGAGGATTGCTTGGAGCCCACAGCTCAGGGGCAGAGAGGTGCCTGGCAGGAAAAGGGAAGCACATTGAAGGAAAACCCAGAAATGATTCCTCGTGGTTCTGGAGAGCCAAGCACAGCAGCTTCCCTGAGAGCTTTTTAAGTAGCACGCAGGAGCTCACCCAAGGGTGCCCAGGGGTGGGGGTGATGGCAGTGTGGGGCTGTGAGGAGCCAAGGCGAGCCAGCCACGCTGACCCGTGAGAAACGAGCTGGAAATAGAGCGTGATGCAGCACAATGCCAGTGGGACCTGGCAGACAAGCTGCTAATGGGCTCCCCACTGCCGGCACAGCCCAGCGGCCACGCCAGCTGCCTGCAACGTTCTTTTGACATCAGAGATGAAGGGGAGCCCAGCACCTCCCCAGAGGCAAAGCCCAGTGGAGATCCAGCAACGTGGCACAGTTTGGGACAGCCCAGCAGGAGCCAGCACGCACCCCCAGCTCTCCGGGATTCCAGGTGGCACACTGGGCTGCACTTGTCCCCTTGCCTGGCACCCTGCGGGCAGCTGGGGCTGCAGCAGCCCCTTTGTGTGGGCAGATGTGCTTATAGAGAGCAGCACTGAATGACAGCACTTGTGTAATAGATTTAGTCCTCCAGGACCTGTGTGAGGGGAGGGAAAGCGAGGACACATGCCAGCGTGGCACTGCCTAAATGCTGGTTGTTTTCAGCGGTGGGGCCATGGGCACCTGCTCCTTCTGCACGTCGGGGCTCTAACATGCAGGAGGGTTAGCTCAGGTTCCCAGTGGGCTGGGTTTGGAGTGCTCAGCCACAGACAGGTGGGTTTGCACCGGCATCTGGCTCCAGAGCATCAGTTTGGCTCCAGCTAAGCTGGGACAACCTGCTGCCCTGGCTGTGTGCAGGGAAGCTGCTCCCCTTCCCCAAGACGTGGGCTCTGGCACCCCACTGCCCAGGGCACAGTGGCTGCCTGTGCACATCCCATCTGGGCAGAGCATTTCTGCCTTGAATGCCAAAAAGGCACCCACGCCAAACCCACGCTCCCTCCACGAATCCCACAGCGCTTATCTCCTCCCTCAAAGGACAAGGAAGCCGTGGGGGCCTGGCCAGCAGCTCTGTCCCCTCCCCGCTGGGAGCAAGGTTGCACAGTGGCACCGAGGACAATGGGGGATTGTCCTGGCACTGCCACCCCAGTGACTGCCCCATGCCAAGAGCAAACAGGGAACAAAGGCAGTGCTATAGGGGAGTGCTGGGACCCCTCCCTCTTGTTTGCCTTGGACGCAGCAGGTCCAGGGGGGGCCCCACTCAGCCTGGCCAGCGCTGCTCCCAAACCTCACTGGGACCCACGGGGACAGCCCTGGGCACCCAGCAGGGTGCTGGGCCAAACCTGCCTTTCCTATTTTTGTTTTTAGCCACCTGGGCAGTGCCATGGCAGGTGCCCACCTTGGGGCACAGGGAACAGCTCCATTCCCCTGCAAGTCCTGGGATGCAACAGAGCCCAACAGGCTCCTGCCACAGCCCTTCAGGCTTTGGGAAGCTGCACTGGGGATGCCTAGGGAGGGCAAAGAAGGAGAGAAAGAGTCCTTGTGCTGCACAATCCTGAGTCTTGTACACAGGCTCAGCTGCTGCCAGCGCCAAACAATGTGCTGCAGACAGGAGGAGGAGGCAGGGTGCCAGCAGCACAAGGCACCCCTGGGAACGGGGCAGCCCCAATGTCCCAGGGGTGTGCTGGTGAGTATTAGCTCTGCTGGATCAGCGGGGAAACTGAGGCACAAGAAGTGTCTCCGTTTTCCCAAGGCTGCTGGCACACAAGCGGCACGAGCTGTGACAGGTCTCAGGGCCTTGCCTGGACCTCCCAGCTCCTGCCAGCCCCCAGGCAGGAGCTCTCATCTTTCCAACCCAAGAGGCGAGGGCTTGGGTGGGACAGGCTGTGGGAATGGCATCTGTCCCCACAGACAGTGCACAAGCACACGAGGGACAGAAAACTGCTTTGGGTAAGAAAAATGCCAGGGCATCCTCCTCGAGCAACTCCCATGGCCAGCACGGCCACACCGGGGTCACCAGGACCTCAGTGGTGCCAGAGGAAAGTTCCAGGGGGCTTTGTTCTGGGATAGGGTCCCCAGAGCCACCAGCCACAGCTCCCCGGGTGGCCACCACCCTCACCCCATACTCACCCATGGCGCTGGACTTGGTCAAGTGCCCCGACCGCCCTCTCGGCTGCTTCGGCGCTGTCTGCGGAGCCCTCGCCTGCCTGGCGGTCCCACGCCCTGAATTCCCCCCTCTGGGTGCCTGTCCCGCTCTCCAGCAAAGAAAAGGGCTCTCTGAGTGACAGCCACCCCCCTTAAAGGGACCGGACCCCGCCCTCCCCCGGCCCCCCCAGCACCCCTTGGCTGCCAGCTCCTGGGTGCCCGGCGGCTGCCCGGGCGCTGCTGCCCCACGGCCCCGCTCAGGGCTCCTGGGGAAAAAGGCTTTTGCAAAAGAAAAAGAGGAGTTTGAGGGGGAGGGAGTGGGGAGGGTGTCCCCCCTCCTCAGTGGCTCTGGAGATGCCCCCCCAGGGCCCACCAGGCTGTGTTTGTCCCAGCTGCCCACTGTGGCAGTGTGGGAGACCAGCCCCATGGGACAGCAGTGATGTCCCTCTGTCACCTCCCTGACCAGTGGGGAAGAAGGGTTCCCCGTCCCAGGGACCTGCTTTCATCTTTGGGGGCTCCAAACTGGGAGCTTTCCCCCTTTTGACAGGGATCCCACAGCCACTCTCCCCAGTCCAGTGATCCCCACTGGGGATGGCACTGGGGTGGGCACAGTCATGGGGTCCCCGTGGCTTCAGGGCTGTAGCAGGTGGAGCCTGGCCCCTCGGGTGCCCCATGTGCCAGGGGTGCCCCAGTTCCCAAGGGTGCCCCCCATTCCCCTGTGTGCTGCAGCTGTGGAGCCAGCACAGGGCCAAGGGAGCCTGCAGAGGGCAACCGGCCCCTTCCCGGCAGGCACAGGGTGGACAAAGCCCCGCTGTGTCCCTCAATGCCCCACTTTGTGCCAGGCAGAGAGGTGGCAGGGCCTGGCTGTCCCCGGGGTTGGGGACACTGGTGGGCTGTGGCAAGCTAGGACAAGGTGGGACACCCTGTGTGGACCCCTGGCCCTTCCCTGCCCACCCAAACAGCCACCCCAGGGATGGCCCACAGAGGGGTTGGGGGGAAAACACCACTTGGGCATCTGTGCCAAAGCTGCTGGGGCTTCATGGTGGCCAGCTGCACCCTGCACCAGTGGGAGACAGCTCCTGAACCCCCCAGCACCACCTCAGGTGCCCACTGCAAGGCAGGATGGCAGAGGGATGCCTGGTGTTCCCAGCCAGCCCTGGGATGGGAAGGGCTGGGGAGGGAAAACAGAGCAGAGAGAGCTTCTGACACCTTGGGCAACTCCCTTAGCCCTCAAAGTGGCACCCAGGTGGCCTGGCAGTGATGTCACCTGGCCACGAGCACCTTGTAATGGCCATGGGAAGGTGACAGCTTTGCGACAACCCTTTGGATATAACAATAACCCCCCCAGCCACTGGAAACCAGCAGGGCCAAGCCTTAATCCCAGGGCAGTGAGAGGGTCCCCTGGGCAGCAGAAGGAAAAAAATATGACATAAATCCCCCTCATAAATATAAAATATAACAAAATAGAAAAAGAATAAAATATGAGACTGGGGAGACACATATAAGCCCTTTTTTTTTCTCTTCATAGAAATTCCAATCTTGCTGACTCTGCCATTCCTGAACGACCTGGAAGGAAGTGCCAGCTTTACTCCACTGGCCAGAAAGTGAGCAACTAAGAGAAACTGTGATTTCTGCACAAAGTGGCTTAAATTCCTGTTTATTGGGCACTTTTTGTCAGCAAGGGTTTCCCTCCTGAGACAGAAAACCCTTGGCCCTGCCACAAGCATCACCTGCTGGCAGCAGGGACCAGCCACCTCCTGGCAGTGCTCCACAGATGCTCCAGAGCAGAGCTGCAAAACAGGGAAAAGGGGGAAATCCCCTCCCTGGATTTCTAAGGCTTGATGGAGAAGAAAATGTGCAGCAAAGTGGTTGGAATTGCCTTTCCCCTGCCAGCACGGTGGGTACCCTGCATGAGGCAGCTGAGGGGGGGCAGCCAACAGCACACCCCAAACACTGCCCCGTGCCCACACCACAGGGTCCAGAGCTCTGGGGGAACCTGTGGGCCATGGGGGTGTTGGAAAGGCCTCCTTGCACCCCTTCCCCTTTGCATTTCAGCAGGAGAGCCTGTGAGATGCTCTGCTGAGACCTCTCCGTGCACAACCGCTCGGTTCCCCTGCCAGAGAAAACACTGCTGGGTTCTCAGGTGGGGAAGGGAGGACACATCCCTGTTTGCCAGCCAGGAGAGGGACATTCCAGGCTGGTAAAAATAAACATGCTTATAAATCAGTGCAGATCACCTTGCAATTCGTTCTGACCCTTGGGCAGCGGCCAATTGCGTCCAAAATTACCACATCTCCCCCCAGAGCAACTGAGGGCAGACCCTGGGACAGCCACGGTGCCCCTTGTGAGGTGTCAGCTGGGGGCTGACACGGGAAAAGCTTGGAGAAGGTTTTCCTCCCCCAGCCACACAAAATCTGCACTGAGACACTGCAATGGGCTGCACCAAAATGAAGTACTGGGAGGAACACACACACACACATCTCTAATTACAACCCCCTGTGTGGAACGGCCTCTCTGGAGTGTTTGTGTGATTCTCTCCTTGGTCCTCTTCACCACTGCAGCTCAGATTCAGGTTCCTCTGGGCCAGAGGGAAAGCAATTTTGGGGCTGGGGGGACAATCAGGTGACATCCATGGCAAAGGGAGAGCCACACAGATACCACTGACCCGTGCCACTCCACTGCTTTAGGGCAAAGAAGTGAGATGGGAAAAGCAAGCAGCAGCACGTGGGACAGAGGACCAAAGCATCCTCCCTGTCCCCATCCCCG
Source organism: Pyrocephalus nanus (assembly GCA_038380795.1). NCBI lineage: Eukaryota > Metazoa > Chordata > Aves > Passeriformes > Tyrannidae > Pyrocephalus > Pyrocephalus nanus. The sequence goes on along the minus strand of CM076274.1, from coordinate 17,861,458 downwards.
TAGGCAGCCACCTCATCTGTAATCATCACTGTCACCCTTGTCCCATCGCTCTGATGGCACAGAACATCCTCCTGCTTGTCCTGGCCCCCCTGGCACACACTGGGCATGTGGGTGGCCCTCCCTGGGGTGAGCCAGGAGGCTGCAGGGAGACTGCAGAGGAGCCAGCTGGGAGAAAGGGGTTTCCTGCAGTTTCAGGGAGGATTTGTTTTCCCCACTAATTGATTTCTTTGCTCAACAACCCCCATAGGCTCATTTTCTGCACTCCCCAGGGCATGGGGCCGGGTTTCAAAGATGCACAGTGGCCAAAATCAGTGTGTGCTGACTCTGCAGAACAGGGAAATCGCCTCCAACCCTGCTCCCCAAAATGCAGGCACAGCCCCAGGACACCCGAGAGGCGCCAGCAAACGGCACGTGCAGTGTCCTTATCCATTATACATCTGTCAGCAGGAGAAATCCCAGTGTATCTTGTCACAGCTGAGAACCTTGCTGCTATTTTTAGGCAGCCGCTCCCCCAGTCAGGCTGAATTTCTCATTCTCTGCTGCTGATTTTAACAGTCCTCCTCGACTCAGCTCGCTGCCCTGGTTCACCCACCAGCAGGGTAAAAACACCCTGGCTGGGGAACCCGAGACTTGCCCCCTGGCTCTGCTCTCCCCAGCAGCCAGGGATTCTCCTGCCATGCAAAATCTCCTGTTTTCCCAGGCAGCCCCATCCAACCCAAGGGGAGATGATGTCGAGAATGAGTGTTTTAAGGTCACTTCAAGAATTTCTCAGATCACAGTGTGGCCTGGGGAAGGGGGGGGGCTGGTGACCATGGGAAGGTTGTGGCAGCACTGGCAGCATCTGTCCAGCTGCCTCCTCCCAGGGGTGCCAAGGACTCCCACCAGAGCCAGCCCCTCTCCCGCTGCCCGGGCCTGGCTGTCCTCACTGTCCTATTTGTATTCCTGGGTTGCTGCGAGGCTGCAAAATGTGCTAATAAAAATTAAATTAAAAAAAAAAAAAAAAAAAGAAAGTTGGTAGAGGCTGTCAGAGGACAGGAAAGGCATGCTGAAGGACAGACAGACAGGCCAGTGTTGCAGGGTAACAGAAGAAGGGCAGGGGCTGTTCGGGACAGGAGCAAGTGAAACCCTTGTGAGGCTCAGCCAAGGGCTGGGCAAAGGGTACCAGCCTTGGGTGTGGGGTCTGGCAGCAGTGAGACCCCACACCCTGAGACCTCCAGGGATGCTCCAGGGCTCTCAGGACCCCCCACAAGCAGGGTTGGAGGCAGTGCAACACCCTGCTGGATAACCTGGAGGCAGCCTGGCACCAGCACTCACCTCCTGTCTGCATCTGTTGCTGGAGTTTACCTGGCACCGCAGAGGGAGGTGCTGGCCAGCTGGGACTACACCTGAGATGAGTTCACCTCTAACTCAGCCATCCTTTAGAGGTGATGAGCAGATATCTGTGCTCTGTTCTGATGTGCCTCCACATCCTCCACAGGCTGTGCTGCCCAGGGAGGTGCAGGGGTGCAGGCTGTGCCTGTGCCAGGGGGAAATCAGGGGCTCAGGCATCTGCTGGCAGCAGAACTCAGGGCCCAGCTGAGGTGAGAGGCAGCCCAGGCACTGGAAGGCTTGCTGCCTGCTTGCTGCTTTTTTTACCCACCAAACATCCCCATTATTTACTGCAGAAATTAGAGATAGCACAATGGTACAAACGACTTTCTTATTCTGGCTTCTAATTTCCTCCCAAAATTCCCATCAAGCTTACAAGTGTAGCGAGCCCCTCAGACTAATTACGGGTTTGTGGAGAAGGTGATTTCCCCTGGCTGCTTTTCCAGCAGATTTGCCTTTCACATCCACTGCTTTTCTCCTTGATTTTCTTCCTACTGGTGGGTAAACAGATGCCTCACTCTGATGTTCTCAGAACTGTTCATTACCCTCTCGCTCTGCCATTCACAGGGTCATATTCTTGAACTGTTCTCATTTACTTTTCAGAAAATCCTGAAAGGGAAAGACAAATGTCATTCTGCCTCCTTGGAGTGGGTGGTGTGTGAGAACAGCAAATACAGCCCTGGATCACTGTTTCTGTGTGCCCCTGTGAAGCTGTAGTGGGCTCTGTGAAGGATGAGCAAGTGGGAAGGTGATGCCTGGGCTGAACAGCAGAAGGACAGCAATAAGAGCCCCCAGGGTGGCATTTCTGCCACAGCTCTGTGTGCCCAAGCCATGGAGGGCATGCTGAGGCACTTCCTGGAGAGGAAACCCCATGGCAGGACCAAGACATCTGCCAGCAACATGGGATGAAGGTTCCTTCATGGCAGCTCCACGCATTGACTCCCACAGCCAAGATTCCCCCTGGAACTGCAGCTGCCTGACCTGCTGCTGTTTGCATCTGTGCAGCAGTGGGAGGATTTGCCATCTAATTAAATCCTCCATCTCCCACCGCAGTGGCCATGCTGGGGTTGGAGGGGGGAAGCAGCAGGGACACAAAGCAGGGGGCACAGGGCAGGGGGCTGGTTTCTTTTTCCTTCTCCCCTGTGCTTCCTGCCTGATGCTGCAGATGTGTAACATTTTCTTTCCTAAACTTGTCCCTCCTGGGGGTCTTTAGTTGAAGAAAAAAAAAAAAAAAGAAATCCCACCCTGAGGCAGAAAGCCTGCAGGTAACACCCCACAATCTGCTCCCAGTGATCTCCTTTTGCCCTCCTGCTTGGAGGCTGCTGGGGCTGAGGGCAGGGGAGCTGTGAGAGCCAGAGCAGTGAATGGAGCTCATCAAACCCCAGCACTTCTGCCGCAGGGAGAGATGAGCATCACCATGGCAACCGTGACCGAGGCTGCACAGAGCTGGGTACCCCAAAAGGGGAGGAGACCTGGGGACCACGCTGACACTGTCCCTTTTTCCCCACCTGCCACCTCTTAGCCCAGCACTGGTTGAGGCATCGATTTGGCCCAGCAGCTCCTCTCCTGCCCGTGCTCAGGAAGGGCAAAGAGCTGCAGGGGTGAGGGGGCTCAGGCAGGCAGAGTTTAAGGGTCCAGGGCTCTTGCAGTGTCAAAATGCAGAATTTTTTCCAGAGTCACTGGAAATGCTGGAGGCAACCAGAGCAGGGGTCAGGCCTGGGGGAGCGAGGTGCCCACTGAGGGGTTTGGAATCTGCGCCAAGTTTTGCTGCTGTCCCCAAGAGTCTTGCTTGACACTTATCTAAATTAAATCTCCCTGTTCATCCTGCTGGCTTGCCAAGGGCACAGGATCAGTCAGTACCATTGCTCCAGCCTTCCCTCTGTCTGCAGTTCCCTCTGTGCTTGTTGCTCTATCTGCAAATACGATCCATGTAGTTTGCCCAAAGCAGAGAGCCATCAGTGCCTGGAAATACAAGGTCTGCAGCCCATGGGTAGGAAAAGACAAGTTAGGACTATCTGTGCCATATCTTCAGGCAGTCCCCGGCTCAGACATGATGGGAAGGATGTACACGAAGCATTTCTTTGAGAACTTGCCATAAAATATCAGAAATATGTTAGACACATGAGGATAAGCACCTACTGATGACTGAGTGGTTTAGAAGAACAAGCTCTTTTCGTGGAGAGCTTTCAGGAGAGCAACACCTGAAACACCTCCCGGGCTGCAGAGAGGGCACCCAAGGGCTCCAGGATGCTGGGCCAGGCTCAGGCAGCCTTTGTGCAGGAGCTGATCAGCTCAGCAGAGCAGAGCAGAGCTCCCCAAGGCAGCACATGGCCACCAGCTGCTGCTGCAGCATGTCCTTGTCCCCTTCAGCTGCCCTCCAACTCCCTCCCGGCACAGCATCTGGCCCCGATGGCATCTGCACTCTGCTCATGTGGCCTCTGTCACAGCAGTCCCCATGGGCATAAAACACCCCTTGGCTGCACGATGGCACAGGGGACTGAATCCTTGTGGAACACTCTGAAAAGTCTTGTTGTGGGTGCAGACAAGGACCCAGGGCCAGATCCTTCCCATTTCTCATCACCTGGCTCCAAGAGGTTTCCTTGGAGCAGAGTGGGCTGAGCTGCCCTCCCGTGTCCAGGAGGGCTGTGAAGCTGGATGGGGCTGGCACAGCTGGGTGCTGTCACCCTGGGATTGCCTCCTAGGAGAGCCTTGCCAACCCAGTCCCCTCCATCCACCCCCTTACGTGTCCCAAATCCAGCTCCCCAGCAGCTCAGGTGCACAGGGACAGGTAAATGCCCCAACAGCACACCCCCACAGCTGGATGGAGGGTCTGGGGGCACGTTTCCTCAGCACATCCAGCAGCCCCACAGCCACAGAGATGGGCTGAGCTCCTCAGGGCTCTCTGCACCTCCTTAGGAAAATGAGCCCTGCTGCAACATCCCATCCCCAGGCTGGTCCCCAGATGGGCCAGACCCACCCCAAGGAGCACCCAGATGAGCCAGAGTGACCCTGTGGGACCCAGTGCTGCTTGAAATACAGCTCAGAGAGGTCACTGGGGATGCTTTAGCCCCACTCAGTATTTTGGGGACCGCTGGCTGAGTGGCTGCATCCAGCACAGCCCTGGAGAGAGGTGCCAGGTCATCTGGGAGCAAGATAGAAGAGGTGACCTCTGTGCCTGGCTGCTCAGGGAGCAGGAGGGCCAGCCCACGGCCACTGGCAGGGCCACCCAGCCTTTGGCCAGCTGCCCTTGGCCAGTCACTCAGCACAGCACATCCCTTCACAGCCGCTGCACACAGAGCCCACCCCGTGCTGCACCAACATCAGGGGTATTTTTAGCCTGGAAAAGTGCCACAAAATCAGAGAGCCACATTAGCTGGAGTTGGGACCGATGTCTCCGTTCACCTTGCGATCCCCTCTGGGTCACCCTGCCCAGCTTGGTGAGGCAATGGGTCCTGCTGGCACTGCTGCAGATGCACCAAGCACCCAATGGGCTCCCCAGTGTCACCTGTCCCCTCCTCCCACGCCACGGTGGCACCTTCCCGAAGAGCAGCCCCAAATTCCATGAAATTCCAGAGCCACTGAAGGGGACACCCTGCCCTGTCCCTCTGGTGGCTACACCCGACCCAGTGCCCGCTTGCCCTGCTGAGATGTGGGGAGGTTGGACTCTCTGCCCATTCTCTGCTGCCAGTGGGGCCTCAGCCCCCCCACCAAAGCACCACCACAGTTATTCAGCCCTTAGTCACACATTCATTGATTGCCATGAGATGATTTCTGCTCCTGCTGGGAAAGGAAAGCCCCCACAGCCCATCATGCAGCTTCTCCAGGGAAAGACAGGGACCAGCATGACACTGGAAAACCAGAGGAATGTGACACTGCACGAGAACAGAGCACCCAAACTGCGCTCACGCCGTGGGGAGCCGCGGGCTGAGGGCAATGCACAGCCACCCATGAGCGTGTGTTCTCTCCAGCATTCATTTTACACCCTATTAAACCCCTCAGAATGTTTGCTTTGGGGGACTCTGTCACCGTGTCCACCCCAGGGCCGAGGGGCTGTCCTGAACACAGGCTCGTGAGGTTTGTCTTAGAAACAGTGATGAGGCTGTGTCTGCTTTCCCTTCCTTGCACTGCTCAGGGGATTAAAAAAGGAAAGGAGAGCTGACATAGCCCTAAACTGAAGGCACAGAAGCCTTGAATCTTTCACAAGGAGAGTTTTGGTCCCCAGGGCTCATTAAGCATTTAAACAATTGGTCCAGAGAAGAAGCACGCAGCAGCACTTGCACGCTGGCTGGCTGGCAGATCCCTCTGCACTCAGCAGCTCTGCTTCACACCTTGGTTTCTGCAAAAGAAAATCCCAGTCCTGGGGCAAAAGAGGCAGGAGGATGTCCAAAGGTGACTGGGTTGGCTGGGAGCCTTGGGAGAGGGGAAGGAAAGCAGGAGAAAATTAGGAGACAGGATGGAGGTGCCTGCTGTGTGGTGCTCTCCAATTACAATAAGTAGAATCTCCCAGAGCATCTGCCTCTGTGCCTGATGAATTGCAGAGTTCTTATCCTGTCCTGTCCTGTCCTATCCTGTGCCAGCCCTTCACCGTGTCTGGGGCTGAAAGTTGCAGAACAAGTGATGCCCCCCAAATGGGAGCTGCCTCTAAGCTGCTATCAAACCCTCCCCAGAGCCCCCTGCCCTCCAAGCCTGCTGGGGTGGGAGCTGGAACAGATTTCTTAAAAACCACCACAAACCTGTGCCCACCTGAAGCTTCTGTCCCTTGTGATGCTTCAGGTTTTCCTGGCTCCAGAGCAAAGGCAAATCTCTGTGCTCACTCCAAAGGACAGGCCAAGGAGCAGCGTGGGCAGCAGTGTCCTGGGCCCTGGTGTGATGCTGCTGCTGGGGGAGCCCAGGAAGGAGCAAAATGTGCTCCTTTGCCCTCTATCCTCCCTCTCACTCAACCCTCCACACAAATGGCACAAAATAGATCTTACAGGTTCATCCCAAAATTGAGCTTAATCACCTCAACCTTTTCTCTGGAAAAAAACCTCAAACCTCGGAGGGGTTGAATCACTCACCCCCTGGTAACTGTGCTGTCTGCAGATGTGCTACAGGGTTTAATTTATCAGGCAGGATTAAATATTTGGATATGGCAGTGCAGGGCTGAGCAGCAGAGAGGGGCTGGGGCACAGGCAGTGTGGATTGACACAGCCCTTCTCCAGGCTCTGGAGTCAGGCAGATTTGAGGCAGGTGAGTACCTGGCCCCAGGGAAACAGTTTGATGTGGGCTCAGAGATCAAGTTTGTCTCCCTGTTTCAGCAACTCTGCTGCCTACATCTGTCCCGTTAGCAGAGCCTGGCACTGTGACAGGGACAGTTCTGGGGCAGGGACACAGGGAAGTCCAGGTCTGGGGACTGCACCAGGCTGGCAGCTGCTGCCCACACCCGGAGTCAGGGCACGGTCCTTGTCCCGTGTCCCTTGCCTGGTCTTGCTGGGAAGAACAGCCACAGGACAACCTGGTGGTGGATGCCTGTCTCCAGCAGCCCAGAGCTGACAACTGCCTGCTGGCTGGCATCTCTGCTGCTTACAGAAAACTCACCTCATGCTCTGATTTGAGGAACAGGGAAGAAACCTATTCTTGTCACTCCCAAAAATCCCCTGGCCGGGATGAGGCGCAGTGCCTGCGATCCCCTGGGCACAGCTGGGCTCTGCTTTTGCAGCTCCTGCTCCATCCCCCCAACACAGCCAGCAACAAATCAGCACCGCCTTTGCCTGCCTGATGGGATCCTCGCTGCCTTCATTTTCTTAGAGCTTATTTTCAGCACTGCTTCACTCCTCGCGGTGCAGGCTGCCTGCAGAGCTGCAAGGTGGGCAGGATGGCTATGGCTGCACCATCTCCCACAGTCCTACCCATCAGGGAGCCACACTGGCTTCACCAGCTTCTCCAAGGGTGTTGTTATCTCTGCCAGGGCTCTGCTGACCGCAGCATGCGTTGCTTGTGGCTGGTTACCTTTAGAACCCATGCTCATGCTCACCTGCCCCGCTGGCTCCGGAGCCACTCTGACCATTCCTAGGCCCCTTGGCTGATGCAGGCACACCGTGCCCTGCCTCAGTTTCCCCAGGGAGCAGAGAGAAAGCACTGGCTCCCCTCCTCCCCACAGTGTCAGGTCTGTTTAGCTCGGACAGCCCGTGGAAGAGGAGCTGTCACACAGTGTGTGCTTGCTCTGTGCCCCGAGGCTCCAGATTGTTCCTTGCGCCTCCCAGCACTGTGGCCCCGTAAACATTAATATCGACAGTAATCAGAGGAGACTTCTCCCAGCTCCTGGTGCAGGGAGAGCCAGGGATGAGGGCTCCTGCACGCTGCCTCACAGCCAAATGCCCACTGTCCACAAGGCACCCCAAGTTCAGCTTCGCACAGCCAGCCCTCACTCCTGTTGCCTCCTTACAGCAAATCCATCGGGGAGCTCTCAAAATCCTGTGCAGCTCCTCCCTTGCTCTGGGGAGAGCAGGCACAGGGGCACCATGCTCTCCTCCTCCTCCTCCACTGAGATCCTCCTCTGTGGACCCCTGCAGCAATGGCTGTACAGCAGCTCCGAGCCATTATCAAGCTGCAATTAATATAAATAAATGAGATGAGCCAGCCACAGTAGAGTGAACAGAAACCTGACTGACATATCCTCCGGGAATCATTTATTCTGCACTTTTATCTTTTTTTTAATACTGTTTACTTCCTTGCAAATCAATCACAGATTGCCTCGGCTGGGTGACCCCAGGGGACAGGGCAAAGGCAGCCGAGCAGCCCGAGTCCCAGCCCTGCCTCTGCCGCCCGGGTTAACAAGCAGCTCCCCTCCCTCTGCCTTGGTTTCCCTCTCCCTGGCAGCCGCTGCATCTCCATCACCACGCAGTCATGACTGTCCATCTTGTGTTCTGCCCCTGCACGATGCTCCACGTGCTGAACCTCTGGGAAAGGCAAGCGCGGGGGTCCCAGCGGGAGGGCTGAGCCCCCCGGGGCCTGGGACCCCTGGCTGCCCACGGGCCGGCCCCGAGGCCAAGCGGAAGGATTTAGGAGCCCGGCTTTTCCCAGCCGCTCCCTTCCACCCGACGGGCAGCACCTCTGGGACATCCCTCAGCGCCTGCACAGCCCTCGATCCCAGCACATCCCTCAGCGCGGCACGTCCGCTGATCCCAGCGCGCTTCTCGTCCTCGGAGCGCCCCTCGCACAGCCATCAGCCCTCCCACATCCCTAAACCCCACCGCATCCCTCGACCCCAGCACACCCGCACATCCCTCGGCCCCGACACCGGTGCGCCCCTTCCCAAACCCCAAAGGGGTCCCTCCCGCCCCGCCCGCGGAGCCCCCACGGAGTTCCCGGACAGCCTGGGCAGGGCTGCGGGCCCCGAGGGGACGGGGAGGAGGCGGGCACGGGGCCGGAGCCCCCACACCGCCGCTCCCGCCTCCTCCCGCCGCGGCGGGCGAGGCTCCGCCCGGCTCCCGGGGCCCGCAGCCGCCCGGCGCCCACCCCGCGGCGGGCGCCCGGACTATGAGGAGCGGGACCGGGCGGGGGGCGGCGGCAGCGGCGGCGGCAGCAGCCCCGGAGCGGCGGCAGCGGGAGCGGGGACGGCTCCGCCGCCGGCCGGGTCATGCCCGTGCGCCCGGAGCGGCGGGGCTGCGGGCTGCGGCGGGATGGGCGCGCTCCGGGCCGGTGCCCTCGCCTTCCTCCTCCTCCTCCTCCTCGGCTGCCTCCTGCCCCGGCGCGGCCCGCTCAGGTGAGCGCACGGCGCGGGTGCTCGGGGGCTGGCGGGGCTGCGGGCACCGGGGCTCTCCGTGCAGCTCCCTCGGCATCCCCAACCCGCGGGAGCCACGATTCCCCTCCGGGACCTGGGTATCGCCCCTCCCAGAGACAGATCTCTCCTGCGGGATCTGGGCATCCCCTCCCTGACCTGAAGGAGCCCCGGGACCCATACCCCGATCCAGAGCTCCCTTCAGAGCATGATCCCCCTTGCCAGAATGCTCTCAGCCCCTATCTGGACCGCCCCACATGCCACTGGAGCTCCCCTGAATCTGGCCTCGCCCCCCTATTCCCCAGGACCCTGACCCAGCATCCTGGAGGACCCACCAAACCTTTCCCATCAAGCCGCCCTACACTCTGAGAGGCTCTCTGCCTCTCCCCAGCAGTCCCTGCCCCAGTGCTGGGTCCCTGAATGTCCCCCTGGCCCCGGGCCAGCTGGGGAGTCTTGCCCCAGTGGGAGAAAGGGCGAGCTGAGCCAGGTGATAGTCCAGGCAGCTCCTTCTCTGGTGCTGCAAAGCCCCTGCTGTGTCCAGACCCTCTCCAGGCTCATGGTGTGCAGGGGCAGGAGAGCTCGGGACAGCCCCTGAGCCAGCCCCTGGTCCCTTGGCCCAGTGAGCGGGTGCCCCAGGTCCCACGGGTGCAGGAACAACTCTTGGCCCGCTTGGGTGGAAAATCTAAAGCCCCCATGTGCCTTTTTCCATCTCTCTGTACCTTGGGTGCTGTCTGGGATGGGGTGGGATGCCGGGGAGAGCGGGCCAGGCAGGGAGGGGTTTGGGGGGCTGCAGTGCTCCTGGGCTGAGCCTGCTCCCTGCCCCCTCTGTCCCTCCCAGTGGCTGGAGCAGCGCGGCAGGGGAGGGAACCGCAACCTTTGTGGCAGGGAGGGGTGGAATGGTATTGCTTCACACGCAGAAACTGCTTGTTTCGGGATAGAGGGGGGGAGGGGGCATTTTTAGGAAGATGTTAGCGTTTTCCAGCCCTACCACCCACTCGCTCCCCAGAGACGCTGAGCTCCCTGCAGCACCTGGATCCTGTGGCAGAGGCCCCCAGGGCAGGCAGTGCCAGCAGTTCACAGCTATGTGGCAGGCAGGGTTCTGACTTAAATCCTTTCTACCCTGGCCTCTTGGAGTCCTCCTCCCAAAGGCACCACACCTTGCCAATGCAGCTCCTGGACGGGGAATTTCTCCCAGCCTTTCGCTCTTGGTCAGGACACATCTCAGGTACTCTCTGCTGCTCTTCTCCAGTTAAGGAGATATCCAGCCCTGCTGGAAAATTTTGGGTCAGCTGCTGCGGCCGTTTCTAGCTGGCAAGGATGCACACAAGCCCTTCTAGGATGAACCTCACTCCCTTGAAAAGGGGTAGGAACAAGCAGGTAGGACAAAGGACCCCAGGGTTCCCAGCTCCCAACATCGTCCTCTTCTTGTGGTAATGGTGTTGTAGCTTCAACCAGGAGGGAGACCCACCTGGGCATGGACCTGGTGCAGTTACAAGGCAGCAGCACCAGCAACATGCTCAAAGCTCCTTTTGTGTCCAGAGATCCCTGGCTAATTCCTCTCCATCACAGCCACATGCCTGGCAATGTGGTGAGGGAACATCTCTCGCATTGTTCCTTGAAATTATCATTACAGGCTGACGGAAGGAGAGAAGCTGGCAGGCTAAGATGCATTCACAAAAATATCCCCTCTAAAGTCAGCTTAAATAAATCTCCATCATCGTTGGGAGCGCTGCGTGGGAGAGCTCATGTCAGCACGGCTGGTGTGGAGGTGGGCTCTGCTGCTCCTCTCCTGCCACCTCGCCTTGGCCCCTGAGGAGGTGTCACAATCTCAGCTGTGCTCCAGACACCTCCTCGCTCTCACCAGGCCAGCCCTCAACTCTGACAGGGCTGTTGTGTCCCCCGAGTCCCCACCAGGCTGTGACTCTGTGCCAGGCAGGGTACGATTGTTTGCTCAGCTGGAGATGGTGATGGAGCCTGTGAAGGAGCCTCCCTGCTTGGATGGAGCCTCCCTCTCCAGCACCAGCACAGAGCACAAGGCATGGCCTGCTGTGCCCTGTCCCCACAGCAGCCCTGGAGCAGGGAGGCACCCACACCATCACCATGCCAAGGGATAAATGACACTCAGACTGTGGCAGGTGAGGGGAAAAGCTACCGGGATCAGAGCAGAAGGAAGGGGTCCCAGGGTCAGCACAGGGACTTGGCAGTGGAGCAGATGCAGTGCAGGCACAGCTGCTTGCCCTGGCAGCTGGCAGTCCCCACGGGGTGCCAGGGTGTGCCTGCAGACCCCTGGTGCTGGCAGGCAGATAACCTGCCTCCTCTGCCCCGCAGGCTGGTCTCAGGGCGGGAGGAGATTAAAGCTGCTTCCCGAAGCTCACCCCAGCCCATGTCACCCTCTGATTTCCTGGACAAGCTTATGGGACGAACATCAGGGTATGACGCCCGAATTCGACCCAACTTCAAAGGTAAGAGAGGATGTGAGGGTCCCCAAGCCTGGCAGCCATCCATGCTCGTGGCTGCCCCGACCCAGGCAATGAGCTCTGGGGGCAGGACCCTGACCCACATTCCTCTGTCCCAATACCTTCCCCCGAGTCCCGGCTGCTCTTGCCGTCAGGGCCGCTCTGTGTGTGCCTGCTCTGTCTGACAGCACGGGCGGCTGCAGCGCTTGCAGGGCACACTGGGGTTCACCCCCACACCCCAGGGGTGGCCCCAGCAACCAGGGGCACGCTGGCGTGCACTGATGCCCGCAGCACGTGCAGGAGCTGTGTGCCCGTGTCTCAGCAGCCAGCGGCAAGAGGAGGCTTCACGCTCTTTTCCAGGTCCACCCGTCAACGTGACGTGCAACATCTTCATCAACAGCTTTGGCTCCGTCACCGAGACCACCATGGTGAGGGTTTTGCCCGCGGGACGGGCTCCTCCCCCAGCCCCTCAGGGCTGGCTGTGGCTGTGCCTGGCAGCCTGTGGGTCCCAGTGCCCGAGCCCATGTCCCCATGTACAATGGTCCTATGACAGGGGTCCCTTCCCTGGCACCAAGGGGGGGACATGCAAAGCCATAGCACATGGCTGTGATTTTTTGGAGGTCAGTCAACCCAAGCTTGTCTGTGTGGGTCACACTCCCTGTTCCTGAGCTGGCAGAAAGACCCCCAGAAGGTGACAGCGAGGCAGCTGTAGGCAGCTTCCTGCTATTCCCATTCTCCTCAGATTCATGAGGAACACCTCTGAGGAAGCCCCAGGGCTAGAAATTCACCATTTGTGCTTCTGCAAAGCCTTAATACCATCAACCATCCTATCAACAGGGCCACAGAGTCATATGCAGAGTGCTGCCAGCTGCAGTTACTGGTCTTCCTCCTTCTCCTCCTCCTCTCAGCTGCTGTGGCTTTGGCTTTTTAATTTCTCTGGGCTGCCAGCAGCATGGAAAGGCTCCAGAGCTGCCCCTGCACTGTTAGCTGCAGGCAGGAGGCAACTGCAGGGCTGAGCCTCAGTGGGGGGAGCCCCTTCCACCTCCTCCTCCATCCATTCTTCCTCCCTTTCCTGGGCAGCAGGGGGTGGTCCCAGCTGACGGGTGCCCTCTGTCCCAGGACTACCGTGTGAACGTGTTCCTGCGGCAGCAGTGGAACGACCCCCGCCTGGCCTACCGCGAGTACCCCGACGACTCCCTCGACCTCGACCCCTCCATGCTCGACTCCATCTGGAAGCCAGACCTGTTCTTTGCCAACGAGAAAGGGGCCAATTTCCACGAGGTCACCACCGACAACAAGCTGCTGCGCATCTTCAAGAACGGCAATGTGCTCTACAGCATTAGGTACAACCTCCTCCTCTGGGGTGGTGCCCGAGTGGGGAGGCAAAGCCTTCCATGGAGCAGCTTTTCCCATCTCACTGCCCCAACACCCTCCTTTCCTCTGCCTCCTCCAGGCTGACACTGATCCTGTCCTGCCCCATGGACCTCAAGAACTTCCCCATGGACATCCAGACATGCACCATGCAGCTGGAGAGCTGTGAGTACCTAGGGGGGTTCAAGCTGTGCTTTTTCCCCCCATCTCATCCCATCCCATCCCATCCCAAAAGCTGGCATCTGCCCTCTCCTGAGGGAGGTGAGCAGGAAAGCGCAGTTGTTCAGGGTGGGGTTGAATAGGGTGCATGTCCCTCCCCATCCCATGGCTCCCTACATCCCCTCCAGTTGGCTACACCATGAACGACCTCATCTTTGAGTGGCTGGAGGAACAGGAGGCTGTGCAGGTGGCAGAGGGCTTGACACTTCCACAGTTCATCCTCAGGGATGAGAAGGACCTGGGCTATTGCACCAAGTACTACAACACAGGTGAGCACCCCAGGATCCTGCTGCCACCCCCTCATCCTGGCCCAGGGGTCCCTCTCACCCATCGGGGCTGTCTTTCCCCCCAGGCAAGTTCACCTGCATTGAGGTGAAGTTCCACCTGGAGAGGCAGATGGGTTACTACCTGATCCAGATGTATATCCCCAGCCTGCTCATTGTCATCCTCTCCTGGGTCTCCTTCTGGATCAACATGGACGCGGCGCCAGCCCGGGTGGGCTTGGGCATCACCACGGTGCTCACCATGACCACGCAGAGCGCCGGCTCCCGCGCCTCCCTGCCCAAGGTCAGTGCTGGCTCCGTGCTGGGCTCCCCTGCTGCAGCCTGCCCGGGCACCCAGGGGGATCACTGCCACCCCCAGTGCTCCAGGGACAGGGGGAGCCTTTCAGAGCCTTTAGCTCTGGAGCCTCACTGGCTGGGACACCGCGTGTGCTGAGGAGGAACACGGTGCTGCTTGGAACATGTGTGCCAGCTGAGAGGGCTCCTGTGCCTCTTGGCAGCAGGACAAAACGGAGTGTGTGGGGGGGTATTTGACAAGTGAGGTGGGGGCCAGTGGGTGCCTAAGCCCCCTCTCCCCCTGGCAGGTGTCCTACGTGAAGGCCATTGACATCTGGATGGCCGTGTGCCTGCTCTTCGTCTTCGCTGCCTTGTTGGAATACGCGGCCGTCAACTTTGTCTCCCGCCAGCACAAGGAGTTCATGCGTCTGCGCCGCCGCCAGCGCCGCCAGAGGATGGTGAGTCCCCCCCACCACCACTCTCACTGACAACCTGTCCATCCTCAGCCCCTGAGGGGACACCCCAGGGCTGCAGGGCCACTTTCCAGCAGCCCCCAGCGCAGGGCTCGGCGCTGGGCTGTGTTCATCGCCCAGGGCTTGTGGCCGGCTCGTCTGGCACACCAGGGACCCCCTGCCTGCCTGAGCAGCGCAGGGCACAGCACCCTTGGGTGCCCCAGGCCTTGCTTAGGGCGCTGCCCTTCTCCTGCAGGGACACCCTCAGGCTCTGCTTCCTCTCAAAAAGTAGAAAAATAAACAGTGAGGATGGGGGAAAAACAGCCTTTCCCCTTACCCGCAGCCCCAAACCTGGGCTCCTTGCTGTGCCTCAGCACTGACAGGGACCCACTGCTGTGTCAGGGTGGCGAGGCACCAAGGGGACCTGGTGGCACCCAGGGGCAGGTCTGGGCTGCAGATGTGGAGAGGCAGGGTCCCTCACTCATGGAAATGGTCCTCCCCTCCGCCAACCCATCAGCACAGGCATCAGGCCTGCGAGATGATTGGGGTGGGCACGTGGCTGCCCCACTCTGATTTCTTTGCCATAAACACACCATGAGGCAGCAGATCTCTACAGAAAACAGGAGTGCACACACACACCACACCGGCTGACAGTGCCCTATGCAACCAAACGCTGTGCTGAAGGCAGATCCTGGTGCCAGGGCACTGCTGGGGGGGTTTCCCCCACACACAGACCCCCGTGTCCCCGCCGTCCCCCAGAGCCGCTGCCCCGGGGCCGGGGTAGGGCCATGGGTCACCCGCTGTCCTGTTTCTGTTTGGTGCACACTGCTGGATGCCAAAAGGGCCTGAGCAGCGGGACGGCCAGCCTGGAGTCCCTGCGGCAGCTGAGCAGCCGGCACAGCAGCGAGCACACCTACGCGACGCTCTCGCAGCTCTCCAGCTCCCGGGTAAAGCACCACCCCCCGGCAGCCCCTCCGTGCAGTGCAGCTCACCCTCCCCTCCCCAAAACAAGCCCCCCAGGAGCCAGCCCCGGGGGGGGCCCGTGGAAGAAGCAGACCAGTGATTTGCACAGAGCATGTGCCCGTAGGATGGAGCTGCCGCTCCCTGGGCTCGAAAGAATTTGGAGAGAGGGATGGGAGTGCAGCAGATCTCCCTTGTAGACACTCTCCCTCCATGTCTCAGTTTGTCCTTCTGTAAAACAGTCCCCTTTGCCGAGGACTGAGTGATGCTGAGGCAGACTGATGGCTGCTCCTGGGCTGCTGCCCAGCTCTGCAGGCCGTGCCCGCTCCTCTGACAGGGTGAGGGCTCTCTCTGCCTGCCCGGCTGCCTCGGTGCAGGCAGGTTTGAGGCACTGGGGGCTCCTGCAGTCACTCCAGCAGCTGCTCAGGGCACACAGGCACTTTGCAGCCTGAGGCTTAGGGAGGAGTGTGGGGCAGGACAGGCTCCCAGGATGGTGGGGAGATGCAGGAGCTCCAGGGAGATCAGGCCTGGTTGTCCTCACCTCCTCTCCACCTTCACCAACCTCTGGATGCCAGGAGGGCTTCCTGGCTGTCTCCAGCACAGCTCCTGAGCACCATCCCCTGGAGATCAACACCCACCGGACCAGGGAAGGGAGTGGGAGGTTCAGTAGAACCCAAGGGGGCATCTGATGGTTTGGGAAAGACCTCCCTGAGGTGGAGGCTGCAGAGCCACCCCGGGGTGCTGCTGACATGGCACTGGGTGCAGCCAGGAGCACTTCGGGATGCTCCTGTGCCAGAGACCCGAGCAGAGCACGCAGCTCCTGTGCCTGCCAAAGCAAATCCCTCTCACAGACCACCCAAATCCACGCCCAGGAGCTCCCCACAACCACCCTCGGCCCCCAGTAAGCACCCTGGGGCTGCCCCAGCCCAAAGGGACCCTCTGGCGGGGAGGACCAGTCTGCCATCTCCCGGGGGAGTAGCTGCTGGCCCCCAGGGCACACGGGGCTCCCCCCTCCAGGGCAGCTGCCAGCACTCAGCCTGGGGCAGGGAAATAAAACTCCGCTGCAAATAAGAACTAATCTCAGCAGTTTGAGCCGCTGCTGCTCTTCCAGCTGAAAAATCTTGCTTAGCCTGTGGGTTGCTGAGTTAAATAAGGATGGCAGGGGACAAACTCTCTGCATGAGAGCCCCCATGAGAGGGGGGGCATGAGAGCCCCATGCTGAGCTCAGCGAGCAGGGCTGCTCTCCGTGTCCTGGGAGAAGGGACCCTCCACAGCCGGATACAGCACTGGCAGGGCAAAGGAGAGACGAGCCACAGAACCGAGTCCAAATGAGCCCAGATATGAGCCCAGGGACTCAGTAAAACATCAGATGTGCAGCCTGTGCTTGCACATGCCTGTCCCTCCCCAAATCTTTGCACACACAAGCCTCCCCAAGGATAACAGAGCAGGACAAGGCACGTGGCTCACAGTGTTGGTGGGGAGGAGTGCAGGCACTGGTGAGGCAAGCAAGGCTGTGTCCTGAACAGTGGCAGTGGGCTGTGAGTGGAGATTTTCATGGCATTTTTGCAGCTTTGACCATGGGGATGCAGCTCCATGGGCACGTTGCCCTCTCTGCAGCCCCCTGCCAGAAGGACAAGAGAGGGTGAGCAAGGGCAGAGAGCTCAGCAAGGAGACAAGCTCTCTCAGCCTCCCTGCTCTGCTGCACCAGGCAGCCCCCACCAAGCAGACATGGGGAGAAATGGGGGTCTAGGCCCTTGGAAGGACTTGGGGGCCCTGCAAGCCCTGCTGGTAGCCAGGCTCCTGCATCCCTGCCTGGCTCTGCCCCAGCAAGATGCCTGTCCCCTCCTATTCACCACCACAGGCACACTTCCACCCTGCAGCAAACAAAGCTGTCACAGCAGTGCCTGCACCCCTGAGATCCCTGCACCCCAGTGCACCCTGCACCCCCACATGCCCATCCTCCCCCTCACACCAGTTCACCCCCATCCCAAGAGCTTGGCTTCTCAAGCCCCCATGAGATGGAGCTGGGAGGAGGCTGGGGGGGATCTGTGTCGGGCTGGCAGGGCCAGGGTTGCCTTTGGATGCACCCCTCAAACGTGCTGGATGGGAAGGCCGTGGGTCAGCACTCACCCCCATCCCCTGTGCACGCCACTGCCGGTCCCGTGCTCCTGCCTGCACGGTCCAGGCTCTCCGAAAAAGCACCCAGCCTCACACCATCACCACGGGGTGGGGAGGACACGCAGCCACAAGCAGCTGCTCACCCTGCAGCCCCAGCACCCGCGGGCGCCCCGGCTGACAGCCTTTCCCTTCGCCAGGAGGAAGAGCTCGTCCGCGAGAGCCGCTTCTACCTGCGAGGCTACGGGCTGGGCCACTGCCTGCAGCCCAAGGAGGGGGCTGGGGAGGGTCCCAGCATGTACAGCCCCCCTCCAGCCGCCCTGCTGAGGGAGGGGGAGGCCCTCCACAGGCGCTACCTCGACCGGGCCAAGCGCATCGACACCGTCTCCAGAGCCGTCTTCCCCTTCACCTTCCTGGTCTTCAATATCTTCTACTGGGTGGTTTACAAAGTGCTGCGCTCGGAGGACATCCACCTGGTGCCCTGAGGCCTGGAAAAGTACGACTGCCTGTGTGTCTGACCCCCCTGCAGTGTGCCCGGGCAACACAAGCTCAGCCAGAACTGCGTTTCCCTCTGTCCCCGAGCAGCGGCTCAGCTGGGCTGGGCCTCAGAGCCTGGACATGTGGCAGCCCATTCCCCACCGGATCCCAGGGCACCAAGAAGGGGGATCAACAACCACAGGTCCCCACAGTCAGCTGGAGAGAGGGACCCTTCCTACTTCCCGCATGGTGTCACCCCCAGGTACCCAGGGATGCTGATCTGCTGGGGAAGCCCCAGGAACCCCGGGATGCTGTGCTGTCAGGGCATAGGGAATAAATACCACCCAGGAATGCAGTGCTGGATGGCACAGGGGAGCCCCTGGAACTCTGGCATGCTGCACAGACAGTGGCCAAAGAACATCACCTTCCAGGAAAAGATTCTCCACCTCCACACCTACCTGGCTAGGCTGCAGCTTCTCCAGGCTGCATCATGGAGCTGGGGGCCATGGGCAGCGGTTCTCTCTCCTCTGGCTTGGAGCTCGCTTGCAGGAAAGGCTGGACTGTCTGGGGTGCTGTCTATGGCCCCCCAGCCCCCAGCCCAGCAATGGACAGGGCCCCCCCAGCCAGCTCCAACGCACAGCAAAGCAGTGGATCAGGGATGCTTCCCTCCCTGCACAGCTCAGAACTGCCCATGATGCCCAGGGCTGCAGGCAGGACTGTGGCAGGGGCACTGGACAGGAGGCTCTGTTTGCTCCAAGGCAGTGCCAGCTCTGAGGCAGGCAGCAGGCAAGCCCAGTCACGCTGATGGAGAGGGGGCACAGATGGCCACTGCAGTTGCAGATGGCAGTCACTGGGCACTGGGGAGCCAGCACTGCACTATCAGCCGGGTAGGGCCCACAGCCCATCTTCCAAAGGAGATTTTCAGGATGAAGGCAGTGGGGACAGCTTGGCTGATCCTTTTGGGTGAGCAGAGTGAGTGGTGGCATCCCCAGACTGCTGCATTTCCTCAGCACCACAGTGCCAGCAGAGAGCCAGAGGTGGAAACCAGCCTGTTCCCCAGCCTGGCACCTGGGTGCAGCATCCCCTGGGCATGTTCACCCCTGCTACCCCTCCACTGGACAGGAAAAAACTGAAACCTTGACAGGACCAGCTCAGCAAGGCTTCCAGCCCTCCAGACCTGGATACCCTCCATGCTTAGCAGGAAATAAAAGCAGTAGGTGACATTTATGTAGGTCCTACAGAGAGAAACGTGTTGATGCTCTCCTTTCCCTCTGCCCACAGTCAGCCTGGGGGGCTTGCAGCCCATCCCCTCCATGGCCATGGGAGACAGAGAAGGCCCAGGGTCTTCCAGATAGGGCAGGATGGAAACAGGATTTTCTCTTTCCCTGAAGGCTGTGGTGCCCCCATGGCACAGAGGTGACCTGCCTGTCACGGCAGAATGGACCCTGCGGGGCAGGGGGACACGGGCAGGAGGCCAGCACTGCCTTCTCAAGCCAGACCCAGGAAGAAACCCCTGCTATGACCCCTGGCCTGGCTCCTCAGGCAGGAATCACCCTTTCCCTCACAGGACTGGGAACATCACCCTGCCCCACCCAACCCCCTGAACCCCACAGAGTCCTCAGCCACGAGCACCCATTTCACAGGCTGGGCAAGCAGAGAACTGGCCCCAGTCCCACGAGAGGACTGAGGGACCCACGAGGACAGGCTGGGCCAGCTCCATCCCATCACCACCACTGTGCATGCCTCCCCCACCGTGGGGTTCCCTGTGGGGTCTCACCCCGTGTCCAGGATGGACTCGCTTTTGGGGAGGCCCTGTTTGGGGTCAGGGGAAGGGGTGCCCCTCGGCTCCCCAGCACCCAAGGCAGTGCCAAATGGGGAGGTACCAGTGTCTGAGCAGCACCCACGGGCACTGGGCAGCCACGCCAACCTCCAGCAGTGGTGGGTTTTTAAACAGCATCGACCTTCCTACGCAAATAAAGCTTTCTGGGATTTTCAGTGGCGTGCTGGTGATCTGTCTCTGCCAAGAACCCTGCAGCCAGCTCCTGCTCCCAGCGGGGCCCCAGTGTGTTGAGGGGACAAGGCACAACCACCCTGAGGAGACAGGAGCCCTGACCTGCCTTTAGTCACAGACATCATTACCTCCACAGGTGATTCTTCTGACATCACATTCATCTGCCCCGTGGGAGACGCCAGCAGGGATGGGCAGGAGCCCCCCCCCCAAGCTCCCAGCCCCATGTCCCATCACTCTCCCTCCCCACCCAGCTCCACAGGGCGCTCCCCACGGTCACCCCAGCCCCTTTCCACCCCATCCAGGCTTGGCCAGGAGACAGGACCCCGGGTGAGGTGGGGACAGGGGGGCTCTGGCTCTGGGGTGGGGCTCAGACACCCCAGCATGTGCAGCCTCCTGACAGATGAACCTCCCTGCCCGGCCCCTGGGCCCCTGCAGGCTGCTGGCTGGGCCGGTGCCAGCCTTACAGAGCTGCCAGCTGTGCTGGGGGGCTTACGCCAGCCCCGCAGTGCCACCCGGGGCCAGGGCTTTTGTCCCCAGCTGGTGCAGGGGCGGGCAGAGCCCGCAGCTGAGGGCTGAGCGCCCAAGCAAACATCAATCTCCCTCTGTCCTCGCGGCCAAGTTTCACAGACAGGCTCTGTTGGTACCTCGCAGCCCCATCACCCGCCCGGCCCCACCGAGGCCTCGGGAGGCAGGGAGGAGAGAAAGCAAGCTGCACCCACGCTGCTGGGGTCCTGGGGCTGTTCTTTAGAGGGACAAATGAAGCTTCCCCAGGGGCTTGCACTCATCCCCACCCCAAACCTAGAGGGGATGCAGCCATGAGATATTTCACAGCAGTGCAGTGCTCCCGGGTCCTTCACTCCCTGCTCTCCTTTCCTGCCTTGCTGGATGTCAGTTTGGAGAAAAGCCCTAAGCCACTCAGCTCTGGGAAACAGCATATCCCAATAAAAATGGGAAACGTACAAAATCAACACATCCATCCTAAGCCCAAACCCCCAGGCCCCATGCACTGATCAGTGCGAGGTGGGGTGGCTCACCTCTGGTATTAAACACTTCCAAAGGCATGAGGGGAGCACTGCCCTGTGCCTCCACAGATCCTTGGGATGTGGGTGTCCCTGGGGACAGTTTGCCCAGTTTGGACTGGGAGCTGCTGGGACACCCACACAGCTGCAGGGCTGTGCCTGCCCTCCAGCACACAGCTCCTCACACCTTGGGGGCAGCAGCAGCCCCCAGCCTGGGGGTGCTGAGCCCCATGTGCTCCCACAGCGTGGCCAGGGGCCCGCCCAGGTGGCTCCATCCCCCAGCAAAGCCCAGGCCTTAGGATAGAGTCAGTTTTCCATTCCCCACCCATGGTGGGGGGGGCATCCCAGCCACCACAGGACGCAGCTCTGGGCACAGGACCAACAGCCAAGGCCGAGTTAATTACTGGTTTAAAAGGAAGTTAATGAAGTTAACACCAGGTTAATGGGGCTCCCAGACAGCAAAATGAGCATCATCAGCACTGGCAGCTTCCCGACAGCCTGCCAACAGCATGCCCAGGGCCAGGAGCACACACGGGTTTGGGGCAGCCCCAAAGGCTCCTTGGAGGCTCTCTGTGGGTCCAAGGAAAAGTGCCCTTGGCTGGGCACTGCACTGGCACACCAGTCAGGCCCTGCTCTGCCAACAAAGAGGGCCTGATCCTGCTGGAACCGAGCTCTGCCACTGTCCATGGGCAACATCAGGGTGCCCAACCTTCCCTTGTTGCCCCTCTCCTTCACTCATCCACAGCCTGCAGCTCCCTTGGGACAACACCAGCTGCCAGAGGTTTAGCCAACCCTCCTGTCTGGATGCAGCAATGCCTGCAGGACAACGTGTCCCACAGTGAGCAGGACTCCGGGTTTGGAGCCAGGGGAGTGCCATGCATTGCTCTGAGCAACCCCTGCACATTGCCTGGGCACAGAATTGTTTTTTTAAAGAAAATATCAAGCTCCAAAGTCAGCCAGGCAGTTCTGAGCGGGCCAGGGCTGCCCCTTACAAGTGGGGAAATGGACACAAGAGGAAAGCACCAGGAGCTGCTGCTGGGATGGGCTGTGCCAGGGGCACTGAGCCCTTGCAGGACCCCAGACCCACAGGGACAGGAACCCTCCAGCACAGGGAAGGTCCAGGCACAGGGTGCTCTGGCAGTGTGGCTGTGCCAGCACCCCAGCCCTCAGCACAGCTCTGCCAGTGCTGCCCCCAGGACAGAGGAGCCCCAGTGCACCCCTCTGCCACCCAAGCTGCAGCAAAGCACCACTGCCTGTCACCCCCACCAGGGCCCTGCCAAACCCCACACCAGCAGGGCCACATCCCCCCCACCCCCAGCACGGCTTTGGGGCCAGCCTGCACCGCTCTGGGGACACCAGAGTGGGACTCTGGGCACCCTACAGCTCCCCAGCCCAAGGGGTGTAGGTGTGCCAGGACACAGGGAAGCAGCAGTGAGGGAGGGCTGGAACCCAGAGACAAGCAGGGATCAGCCCTGCAGCACTCCTGAGCCCTGGGAATAGGGGATAACTGCCCAGCTCCAGACTGTCGTTGTGCACAAGAGAAAAAACAAAGCCATGAGGTTTTCCAGCCCCCAGAGTGTCTTGTTTTGTCCGACTTTGAGAAATCTCTGCGCTTTGGCTCCCCAAGGGGCAGGGGGAGGACCCAGGCACTGGAACAAGGAGTGATTATCAACCCACGGGCTCTGAAGGGCTTTTGTTCCCTGGCTGTGCCAGAGCAGGGATGGGAGGACACCTAGCGAGATGCCTGGATGGTCCCAGCACCAGAGGCACCCACGGCCCCAGGGCCACGACCCACGGCCCTGCAGGGCTCCCATCCTGCTCCCCTCCTCCTGCTGTGCTGGGGGCCACAATGAGAGCTCCAGTGGGACTGCAGGGGCTGGTCCAGCCCTGGGGAGAGGCACAGACAGGGGAGAAGAATTGACTCCTCACTTCCCACTGTTCTCACTGCTGCCTTGGCAGTGGGAGCCTCCATGGCTCCCTGACTGGCCACACATGATATCAATGATGACACCCCTAGAAATGCTCAGTGCTCACAGTGACTCCTGCAAAAACAGGGATTAAATCCAGATGTGCTGACTGGCATCAGGTGCCCTTAGAGCTCTCCAGGTCCTGCTGACACCAGCGTTGCTCATTCCCAGAGGTTCTCATCTCAACTGCCAGCCAGATGTTACTGCTGCAAACGGGGAAATTTTCAGTGATTGTGACTATTTCTCAGAGCTGAACTTGCTGAAGAGAGACCAAAATCTTTGAGTGCAAAGATCTGGATGGGCACATTCACCCCAAGCACAGACAGGCTGGATCCAGCCCCACAGGGTTCTCCACACATGGGCAGAGTGGCAGCAAACAGCCTGGTTATACCCCACGCTTCAGATCAGCCTCTTGCCAGTGGATTCAGCCTCAGGCTTCACTTTGATCCTTGGATTGTGCAAGTGCAGAGCCAGACTTTGCAGAGACCCTTCGTGAACTGAGGGGCCCAGAACTGGTCCAGCTCTGGGCCCCTCAGGTCAGGAAGGACATGGAGGGGCTGGAGCAGGTGAAGAGAAGAGCAACCAGGATGGGGAAGGGATTGGAGCACAAGTCATGTAAGGAGAGGCTGATGGACCTGGGGTTGTTGAGCCTGGAGGAGGCTCAGGGGAGAGACCTCATCACTCTCTACAACTCCCTGATAGGAGCGGGGAAGGCCAGGTATGGCATCGGTCTCTTCTCCCAGCCAACCAGCAGCAGGACAAAGAGGGCACGATCCTAAGCACTGCCAGCGTAGGTTTGGATATCAGAAAGAAAATTTTTACTGAGAGAGAGAGATGGAATAGGCTGCCCAGGGAGGGTGGTGGATTAGACATCCCTGGAAGTTCTTAAGACGAGACTGGATGCGGCACTCACTGCCACGGCCTCGCAACCGCGGATAAATGGCCGGACTTGACGATTTCGGGGGGTCTTTCCCAACCCGGTTCCCACCCCGCGATTCCACGACCCTCCCTCCACGTGACGCGGCCCTCACGTGTCCCCGCGGACACGGCGAGGGGGCGGGCCCCCGGGGCAGCGCCGAGCGCGGCGATTGGCTGAGCTCGCCGGGGGCCAAGCGATTGAGCGCCGGTGATTGGCCGGCCGCGGCTGTCCGTCACGCCGCGGCAAGATGGCGGCGCCGGTGAGGATGAGGGTGATGATGGTGGTGGCGGTGATGGGGATGGCGGTGGCGGCGCTGGACAACGGGCTGGCCCGCACGCCGCCCATGGGGTGGCTGCACTGGGAGCGCTTCCTCTGCGGCACCGACTGCGCCGGCCACCCGAGCCGCTGCGTCAGGTACGGGCGGGCTGCGGGGCGGGAGAGCCCGGGGGTGGGTAGCGCGGGTACCGGCGCGGGCACGGAGGTGCCCGCGCCGGTACCCGCGCTACCCACCCCCGGTCTCTGTGGCTCTGGTAGGGAGGGTGTGGGCAAAAAAGACGAGCTCAGCAGCAAGAATGTAGCTTGCCACACCGCCCCGCGCAGCGAGCGGCTCTTCGTGGAGATGGCGGACAGGATGGCGTCCGAGGGCTGGAGGGACGCGGGCTACGAGTTCCTCTGCATCGACGACTGCTGGATGGCCCCCACTCGCGACGGGCAGGGCAGGCTGCGGGCCGACCCCAGGCGGTTCCCCGGGGGGATCCGCCGGCTGGCCGACTACGTGAGTTGGTGGTCACGGCTGTCACCCGTCCCCCCCTGCTGCCCCATGCCCAGGTATCTCTCTCTCTCTGTCTCAATCTCATTCTCTCCCTCCCCGCAAGCTGCAGGTGCACTCCAAGGGCTTGAAGCTGGGCATTTACAGCGATGTGGGGGAGAAGACGTGCGCCGGCTACCCCGGCAGCTACGGGCACTACGAGCTGGACGCCCGCACCTTCGCCTCGTGGGGCGTGGACCTGCTCAAGTTCGACGGCTGCAACTCCGGCTCGCCGGAGCGGCTGGCAGAAGGTAGGCATGGGACTCCAGGCAGCCATTCCTGTGGGATTTGCTCAGAAAAGCCAGTGTGAGGCTCTCTTCCCAAGGTGCTGAGTGTTGCGTGGCCCTGGGTGTTTTCTCCTGCGAGCGCAGACACATCAGCTGCGTGCTCTGGTGGGGCAGGCTGCTCCTCAGCTCCCAACAAACACGGCAGAGGTTTGGCCCTCCTGCAGTGCCTTTTCTGGAGGGCTCAGAGTGTTTCACACACTTAAACCCTCAATCCCCGTGGCGAGGCTGCGTCAACGCGAATCAGCCTGAAGCAAGAACGGGTTGTGTCAGCCGTGAGAAGGGCAGCTATGAGAGCTTTTAAGGGATGAAAATTGAGGGAATTAAGGCATAATAATCCTACTGGGGTTTTCACTTTAAAGCACACCGGTGTAAGTATCACTTCAGAAGTTATTTGCACGCGGGCTGGCAAGGCAGCAGCTGAAAGCTCAGCAGCTCCCTGTGCTGAGGGGGGTTGGCTGCAGACTCTTTGGAAGCACAGGCAAATCCCAGTGCCACAGGAGCAGATTTGAGGGGAAGGACACTGTAACTTGGAAGGCATTTTTGTCTAGCCTGGGCTCTGGCTGCTGGCACAGTCAGCACCACAGCGTTTGGCAGCAGGAGCCCTGCAGAGAGTCCTGTCTCTGCCTGGCAGGGAGAACCTGCCCAAGTGACAACCCCGTCGAAGCCAGATGGTGGGGCATATGCCAACTGCCACAGACAGGAGCACAGCTCAGCACCCTGAGTGACAGCTGAGCTGAAAGCTTCTGTTGGATCATATGTGTAGCCCAGACACAATCCAGTTGTACTGAAGCAGTTCCAGAGGAGAGAGCAGACTTCTCATTCCCTCTCTGCCAATTGGAAGGGACTTAACAGGGCTGTCTGGGGACAAGGACAGGAAAAACTAGTGCTTTTGCATTCCTGCCCAGTCCATATGGTGCAACTGCCTCACAAGAACATATTCCTGCAACATTACCCAGCAAAGCTGCACTGCTTGATAGGTACTGACTTGTATTTCCTGGGTATCTAGAGGAAAAAGTGCCACACAGTAAAGCTTTCAACCTCTTCCATGGCTGCACGTACAAAGGGATCAGCAGTCTTGGGAGCAATAAGCCTGCCCAAGCAAAGCTGTGAAGCAGCTCACCTGTCCTTGGCAGCAGCCTGAGCTCCCCTGTCCTCCCTGTGGTGTCTGAGCCATGGCAATGTGTTCAGCCTTGGTTCTGTGAGAGCTGAGCTGAAACCTGAACCCGTGACATCGGGTTAGTTCTGCAGAGGCTTTGAGGTTGTGTAACCTCTGTCTTCCCTTAGGTTACAGGCGCATGTCTCTGGCCCTGAACAAGACTGGAAGGAGCATTGTGTACGCCTGTGAGTGGCCTTTCTACCTGAGGCCCATGCAGCAGGTAAGAAGTGTTTCTCAAGGCTTATCCTGGGGCTGAAAGTGGGAAGAACAGAAAAAGCATTAAGACTGAAAAACGGCGTCCTGAGGAATTCTGTTCTGGCAGAGACCAAGGTTGTACGATGGAGGAAAATTATTTTTTCCTCTAGAGTCCTGAACTACACCTGAGGTGAGTCACTGCTCTGCTGAAACACATTCAGAAGGATCCTGCAGCAGGAAGGCACAGCCCAGCTGGAGCATGCCAAAAAAACACAGCAGCAGCCATCTGCTTTAGGTCTCCAAGGAACCAAGCAGCAAACCTCTGGCAGTGCAGACACACAGGCTCAGTGTTACTCCTCATGGACACACAGAGTGCTGCAGACTCAGCCTTGCAGTCACCTCTGGGGAGCAGGAGAGAGGCTTTGTGACATCCCCCACATTGTTCAGTGACACATTTCTGCCAGCCAGGGTCCGTGGCACACACTCAGCTGGCTTCCCCTGTGCCATGGTGACAGAATGGTGCCATTCCCTCCCACTGGAATTAACTGTATTACTCAGCAAAGGGTGTAAACCCAAGAAATGGCACTAATTATTGGGATATCACAGTTTTAATTCCGCTGGCCCTGTCACACCCTCAGTAAAATTGCGCTGAAAGGAATTTTCTAACAGAGCTGGTGGCCACAACTGTCCTCCCAAGGGAAGCAGTTGTGTTGGGACGTGGCAGATTGGAGTCCCTGGGCACAAAGCTTTCTAGGGAATCAACATGCACCACATCATCCAGATAGCTGGTGATGGAAGGTGTTGTCCTAGTACTCCCCCAAATTACCCCTGATCCATTTAGCCTTGTGTACACTCTTGTTGTTGCACAGCCAGGTGCCCTGGCTAATCCCACTCATTGTTTTGGCAGCCCAATTACACGGAGATCAAACAGTACTGCAATCACTGGAGGAACTTTTATGATGTCTATGATTCCTGGAACAGCATCAAGAGTATCTTGGAATGGACAGCTCTTCACCAGGACAGCATTGTGAAGATAGCTGGGCCGGGGGGCTGGAATGATCCTGACATGGCAAGTACAGCAACACCCACCCCTCCTGAAGCATCACCAAAAATTCCTTCCCTCAGCTGTAGGCTAGGAAGGATGGGAAGGGAGGGATCTAGGGGAGAAACATTGATGGGACCCTATAATCAGGATCTTGAAGAGAGGGTCCTGGCTGGAAAGGGGAAGAGAACTGCAGGTACAAATGGTACCAAGGAAGCACCATCTCAGTGTAATGCAGCCTCCACAAACAGCACCAGTTCAAAACACAGGCGTGGCACTGGGGGACAGTCTCCAAAGTGCTGATGTCCCACCAGAGGGAAAACCCCTGGGTGCCAGCATTGCAAGGAAGGAATACCTTGAACGCTGCCTAGCCACTTAAGGAGCCGCCTCTACTTCCACCAGCGGCTCATTCTAAATTGCCCCACTAGTCATGCCTTGTTTTTCCCTACCTGCTCCTGGCACTCAGCCTATCTAGCCAGGCTCCAGAGAGGGGGCCCACCCTTTGCACCCTGTCATTTCCCAGTTCCTGCTCTGCGGGCAGCGTTACCAGGCGTTTTTTTGTTTTCCTGTCACAGCTGGTGATTGGAAACTTCGGGCTGAGCTGGGACCAGTCGGTGACTCAGATGGCCATGTGGGCCATCATGGCAGCTCCCCTCTTCATGTCCAACGACCTGCGGCGCATCAGCCCCGAGGCCAAGTGTCTGCTCCAGAACAAGGAGGTGATCGCCATCAACCAGGACCCGCTGGGCAGGCAGGGATACCGGATCCTCAAGGTACAGCAGGATGGGGCTGGGGGTGCAGTGTGGGGCACAGGCAGCCAGCCAGCCCCTCAGAAAGGGGACACGGAGGCACAGAGGTGCTCAGGGTTTGGGGAGAAGCCCAGAAAGCCTGTCTGTTCCCAAAGCCTGCTGGAACAGACAGTGTGACCATCGTTCCGGCCTCCCCTGACCCGAGCCCCGGGTTTGTTTTCTCCTTGGCAGGACAAGACCTTTGAGCTGTGGGAGAGGCCCCTGTCTGGCCGAGCCTACGCTGTGGCAGTGCTGAACCAGCAGGAGATTGGGGGACCCCAGAACTTCACCTTCTCCCTCACCTTCCTGGGCAATGGGCTGGCCTGCAACCCCGCCTGCTCCGTGCGCCAGGTCCTGCCAGCCAGCAGGGACTGGGGCGTTTACAGCTGGATCTCCTCCCTGAGCGTGGAGGTGAACCCCACGGGCACCGTGCTGCTCAAAGTCCTGCCACTCTAGCAGGCACAAAGACAGCCTTCTCCTAAGCCTTAGACTCTGTCTGAACTCCTTGAGGGACTCCCTGTGGCAGGAGTCTCCTTCCTCCAAGCAGGTGCCTTTGTTCTCTCCTCAGGTGTTCAGTACTTGAACTTCCAGGCTAATGGGGCAAATAGCCATCACTCCATCATCAAGAGGGAACAAAGAAAGGGATGCTGGTCTGCTATTTACCCTTTCTCTGGCATCTCACCCAGCTCCTTCTCCAAGGGGCTGGAAGGGCTCTAGCAGGGCAGCAACTCCTACCAAGCAAGGAAAGGCGAGGGATACACATGCAGCATCCTACAGCTCACCTTGAGCATTTCAGGGACAAAAGGGAAACGCACCCTGGCCACCTTGCTCTTTTCCAGACCAGGGCACACAGTCCAAGAAAAGCTGCTCCTACCCCTCTAAAGAAACCCAACACTCTGCTCAGAGCATGGATATTTACTTTCTGACTACTCAGGGACTGGCCTAAATCATTGCACTTCACCAGTGGCTGTCACTTCCCTCTCTACCCTTCGTGTGGCCACTGCAGTTCCCTTCCTCAGTGAGCTGCCTCCCAGAAACAGCTGTGTGCTTGCTTCCAGTGCTGGCAGCAGACTTTGAGTGACACAGGTCCTTCCAGGACTGGAAATGGATCATCACTTATGCAGCCATGCACATACAAGTATGTTCTCTTCTGACCACTGCACAGTCAGGATTCCTTCACCTGTTCTTCTGTGATTAAGCACTTTGATTAAAAGTCCCTTTAAAAGGCTAAACTTTTCCTTACTTGTACTGGAGGACAGCATGGTGTCTGAATTAAACCAGGTTTTAGAAGACAGGCCAGTTTGTTCCAGTGATGTAAGGTTTTGTGAAAGGACTGCCAGGAGCTGACAAGACACAGCCATGCAGTCCATCCCAGGGGCCAAAGCCACTGCTGCCTTCGGAACTCTGAAAATGCCCATCATGTCAGCCTATACTGAATAAGGAGAAATAGATTCTGTGACAGTTCAGTAACCACGTTTCGGTCACTATGAAGGTCTGAAGAGGCATTTCTCCATCCTCCAGATGCATTTTCACTACAACGAAGTTGCTCTCAGAAGAGAGAGCTCAGCCTTGCATTCCCAGCATCTGCTGACGGTGCACTTCCTACTCAGAGGGAGCTGCTGCTTCACAGGGATTATCCTGTACAAGGGAAGGCTGTCCTGCAACCTGCCAAGTGCATGGGCTGTTCAGGGGAGTTCAGGTTCAGCATGCCTGAAGTGAAACCACTGTAGCAGAGCTGTGAACTGCTTTGATGAAAAACAAGCTGCAGGAGTTCAGAGCAGGCCCTTTTCACAAGGCAGGGGAAAAGCAGCAGCACAGTGTTCACACAGAGAAGTGCAAACACCCACCAGAGCAATTCCAAAACACCCCTTACAAGGTAACACAGTAAGAAGATCCCAGCTACTGTCAGGGATTTTTCAAAAGCCTTCAGATTTTAGACTGTTGTCTTAGTAAGCAGTCCTGCAGGCCAACACCTTCCTGCCAGGCTGATGTACTCCCAACTCCCACCCCATCAACACGAGGAAAACATAAAAACAAGCAATGGCTCACTCTAAATACTTTAATATGGTCCGTGGTGATGAGCAGGACGATGCTCAGAACTGGATCACCTGGCCCTGTAAGAAGCAAGAGACACAGTGAGTTTATTCACCACTGAGTATTGCCCCCCTTTTCTCAGCCACTCGGGGCACACAAACCCACCTTTCTCTTCTTGTCTCCTCCCAGTTCAAAGTGCTTGCACCTCTTGATTGCCAGCATCCTCTTGGACCTGCAGTTGGGCTCCACACACTCCAGCCTCAGCACAATCTTCTTGGTGGTCTTGGCCTGGGAGGAGGAGCAGAGTGTTTTAATGAACCAGACAAACTGCTGCTCTCAGAGAACCTTGTTACTCCTGAAGGCTCAGCACTTTGTTCTTTTAAAGTGTAAAGAGATTAAACTACAACAGAGGCTCCCTCCACTGAGAACAAGAAGGCACTTAAGGACCAGCAGGGGAATACAGTGGATCTGCATCTTTACAACAAAGGACAGTGGCAAAAGCATTCAGTGGGGCAGGGCTGGTCTCTGCAGGGATCAGCCCTGCTGGAAAAAGTCTGTGCCAGGGAACACAGAAACAGGCACTTGTACACTGT
The DNA here is from genome assembly GCA_038380795.1 of Pyrocephalus nanus. Lineage (NCBI taxonomy): Eukaryota > Metazoa > Chordata > Aves > Passeriformes > Tyrannidae > Pyrocephalus > Pyrocephalus nanus. The sequence goes on along the minus strand of CM076274.1, from coordinate 17,830,905 downwards.
GAGAGAACAGACTGGCAGTGCTTGGGAGAAGCCCAGCAGAAAACTGGGCAGAAGAAACACCTGGCAGCAAAATGACCGATGAACGTTCTCTGGAAGGAGCAGTGACACAGCGGGCTCAGTGCACACCCACAGCTCTTGGAAGTGGGATGACACCCAAAGAAAGACTGCAGTGGGAAGAATCCAAAGCTGTGAGGGTGCTGTAGCAGCTGGACAGGGCTGCAGCCACCAGCTAAAAACCTCAGCCAATCACCCATACAATGCTGACTGGGAAAAACCAGAAATGGGGATGGCAATGTACTGGTGCAGAGTGCCAGCAGTGCAGCTGCTCGGTGCACCCTGCTTGCAGAAGTGCTTTCTGAGAGCTCTCCCCACTTCCTGGCACAAATTCGACTCGAAAACCTGCTGTCTTATTTTCTTCTTCCAGCTGGAAGAGTTCCTGTACATCTCCAGCAGGACACCAGGGCTTTCCAGCACCGAGCTCTAGGAGCACAGCTAAACAGTTCACACAAAACAACAAACTGGCCCACTGGGTTTCGCCTCCCTGCTGCAAAACACCACAGGTATTTCCCTGCCCCAGCTCCCTGGCAGGAATTCACAGATGCACTGAGGGAAAACATGCTGCAAGGCTGCAGTGCTGGGTACCCACACTGAGGAGGAAGGGTGACAGCAGCAGGTTTCTGCAGCTCACAGGTTACAGGGTGCACTGCTGTCCTTCCACTGCTGCTCTGGGGCTCTCAGGAAAGGCCCAGCACAGCAGCTCTCATTCCCTGGCTCAGCAGTACGGATTTCCCTGGAGACAGCAGGCTGTGAGAAAATGATGCTGTGTTCTGCAGTACTCCCAGGAGCTGCACACACTTGGCTCCCATCCCCTTGTCAGGGAAGGCAGCCTCACAAACACAGCAAAAAGTTTCAGTGATAAACTGCTGGCACTTGTAAGGATGTCAGCAAAGCAAGCAGAAGGCTTCTTTCTCTTTGCTCTACTCTTCCCTTGGGCAAGCAATGATGAAAACACTCCTTCTCTGCGAGTATCCTTCCCAGCAAGACCCCACTCCCCTGCAGAACATGCTCTGCAAACACACCCTGCACAGCACAGCAAGGAGATGAGCCCAGCACGTCATGGGAGCCGAGAGAAAGGTGGAGAGGGACTATTTGCAATGGCATGGAGTGACAGGACAACGGGGAATGGCTCCAAACTGACAGAGAGTAGGTTTAGATTGGTATTAGGAAGAAATTCTCCCTGTGAGGGTGGTGAGGCCCTGGCACAGATTTCTCAGAGAAGCTGTGGCTGCCCCATCCCTGGAAGCATCCAAGGCCAGGTTGGACAGGGCTTGCGAGCAGCCTGGGATAGTGGAAGGCAGGGACATTGGAACAAGATGATTTTTAAGGTCCTTTCCACCCAAACCATTCCCAAAGTCTGCTATGGAGGGGGAGCTCACACTGCACAAGGGCTGAGGAATCCTCCACCTGGGCAGCCAGGGAAGTCTCCTGTCCTTGTCCCAGGAGCAGCACTCACTCACTCACTCACCTTTTTACGGAAGATGGGCTTTGTCTGGCCCCCATATCCGCTCTGCTTCCGATCGTAGCGCCTCTTCCCTGTGAGAAGAGATGGCTCTGGTCAACCAACAACTCAGGAGGTGCTGCAAGCACAACTCGTGCTTCCTAAATCCTAGGATTTAGGATCCTGGATCCAGGTTTAGGATCCTGCACAGCCCACCTGCACCAGTGCCCCCTCCTCAGGAGTGGACCCTTTCCCCTTGCTTTGCAAAGCCAACAGGGACCCGATTTATTCAGAGTTCTGCCGGCTGGTAAATCCTCAAAGCCAACACACAAAGGGCCAAACCAGGAGCAGAATTTATACGTTTTTGTTCAGGTGATACCTGCATCATTAACCCACGTCACTACTGGCTGAGCTGCCACCCAAGTTCACTTTCTCTCGCCTCGATCTGAAGGTCCACACCATCTCCCGATTAAACACTTCTACACCCCAACCGCCCCAAACCATCTTTGCACGTCTCATTATCCTTTCTACTGCTTTAGCTCCACATCCTTTAGCTCAAGCTGTTCTTCACTCCCCCCCACACACACACAAACACGCTCCCCTTACCCTGCGCGTACAGCGAGTCCTTCCCCTTCTTGTACTGCGTGACCTTGTGCGGCTGGTGCTTCCCGCACTTCTTGCAGTACGTCCGGCGGGTTTTCGGCACGTTCACCTGGCGGGATGAGGGGGGGGGGGGGACACGACACACAACATCACATCACATCACACCTCACGATTTGGCCCACCCCGCGCCCTTCTCTCCGGGGCGCCGCCGCCAAGATGGCGAGCGCGGGGACGGGCCGGGTTCCATCCGCCGCCATCCGCACCGGGGACGGGCCCGGACGGGCCCGTCCCCGGTGCGGATGGCGGCGGATGGAACCCGGCCCGTCCCCGGTGCGGATGGCGGCGGATGGAGCCCGTTCCTGGGGCGGATGGCGGCGGATGGAGCCCGGCCCAACCCCACACTCACCATCTTGTCGGCGGCGTCCCGGAAGAAGGAAGGGGAGGGGGAAAACCATAGAGAGGAGGCGGCAGGGAGGGTACGGAGCGTGAGCGCCCCCTGTCGGTGGGAGGACCGCAGGGCGGCAGGTTCAGAAGGTCGAGGGGTGGGGGAAGTTGAGGTTGGGGGTGATTTGGGGTTGGGGTCTGTGAGCATGGGGGGTGTTGGGGGTGACTGCGGTGATTGGGGTTGGGGTCTGTGACCATAGGGGTGAGTGAGGTGTGGTTCCGCAGCTGGGCAGGGTGACTGATGGGGGTCTGCGGCTTGTAGGGGGATGCTGGAGTAAGGGTCTGGGGGATCTGCGGGGTGAAGGTGGTGTCCAGCTGTTAGAAAGATAAATTGCGTGTTGGTAGAATTGGCTTGCTAGGGTTTAGGGCTTGACACGACTTAATGAGCTAGTGGGAAGTTACCAAAGCTTGGGGAGAAGGGTGTACTGTAGTGGACACGAAGAATGCAGAATTTATGGACCGCAAGGACACCTGGCAGAAGTCCCAAGATAAGGAAAAAAAACTAATAAAGCCGATTCAGCAACTGTGCTGGAATTGGCTCCGATGGGGTAATGGGTAATTCTGGCAGGGGGAGATCACGGCCACCAACTCACAGACCACCGACCCAAAAGAAGAGAAAAACTGAGCATGCGGACTAATTAGCGTAAGAAGCAAGCAAATCATTAACCAATAGAACATAGAATATTAATTAATAGGAGAACAATGTAACTTGTAGCCAATAAACCTCAATGCCTTCGTTTGCTAAAATGTTTATAAACAGTTTTGCAAGTTGCTGTGCCGGCTTGGTGCCCCTTGCTCAGAACTGTAAATAAACCAAATATCTCAGCTCTGTGTGGGGATCAGCCTTGTGCACAGAGGGTGAAAGAACCCATCTGGGGACAATGTGGGGACGGGCAGCCCAGAGGAGCCTGGTGCTGCCCGCAGGCTCTGGCCACGGCCATGGCCCGGTGGCCCCACGGCGATGTCCCCGTTGCCTGCAGGAGGAAACACAGATGCTGCCTTTGAGTCAGAAACCAGAAAAAGGGGAACCGAAAGGGTGGGGTTGGCCGGCCCCGTCCTTCCTCCCTCCCTCCCCGCGCGGCAGGCCCGCCATCCCTCCCCGCTCCCACCGCCACAGCCACCCCGACCCGAACCCGCCGGGTGGGCGCGGGGCAGCGGCGGCGCCGGAGCCCGGCTGGCCGGAGGGCTGGTGAGTGTGCCCAGGGCACGGCGGGGTGCGGGGTGACGGTGCCCCGGGTGTTGCAGGGGCCCTGTCGGTGTGGCCGTGGCACAGCCGTGGCGGCGGGACGGGACGCTCCATGTGGCCCATCCCGCTGGCCTCGCACCTCCGTCGGCCTCCTCGCGGTGCTGGGGGCGGGAGAGCCGTGCCAGGCACGGGCCGTGTGGGGCCGAGGTGTGGGCAAACCAAGCTGGGAAGGCTCGGCCTTGTCCCCATGGTCTGAGCAGCTCCGAGCAGGCGGCATCTGACCCCGGGCATGGGGCTGGGGGGCCGTGGGGTGCTGCAGGGCAGAGGGGTGCAGTGCTTTGGGGGTCTCAGGGGTGCTCCAGAGCAGCAGGTTGGGGTGCTGACAGCGCCTGTGGCCACTCCTTGCTTGTGCTTTCGGCAGCGGGCACTGCTGGGGTGCAGCTCTGGGCTGCGGGAAGTTTTCTCCTCTGTCCCTCCCACCCGTCGATTTTGACACCCTCCTTCAGGCTCAGCCCGAAACGTGGGGGCTGTGAAGTGTGTCATTCCCAGGCACCCTGTCACCCTTCCCTTCTTGTCCCGAGCGTGCCAGCTCCCCATCCACTCAGCTCCTTGGCAGGAACGGGGCAGGGGGCAGAGCTTGCCTGCACAGGGGTGGCCCCAGGACTGTGTGTGCCAGGCTGGGGGTGGTCTCAGAGCACGCTTGGCTGAGGTGTGAGCGTGGCAGGAAGTCCCATTAGCTTTGGGGGGGGGCACAGGACATGTTTCCACCCACCCACTCACCACCTCAGCTGTCTGATCACGGCAGTGATGGCTGAGGGGGTGAGTCCCATGGGGCACCCACCACCCCAAAGGACCGGCAGGGACAGAGCAGGTCTGTCCAACCTCTGAGCCTCTCCCAGAGGAGACAGGCTGTGGGGAAAAACAGCTTCTCCCAGTCTGCCTTCCAAAGCTGCGTTTGCAGGAGAAAAAAGGGAACAAGGTGTAGGTGAAGGGGAAGCAGGGAGTGTAGGTGGTCAGGGCAGGAGACATGGAGCAGGGCTCCAGGAGATCACAGTTCAGCTGTGGCTCCACAGAGTTCTCTCAACAGCTCCCCATGAGGTCCATACTGGAGTCAGGTGTTGGTCACAGCCCACAGCTCCAGCCACAGGGCTAGGGGGAGTGCTAGAACTGTCTGGATGTCACAGCTCCCAGGTACAGCATGGAGAGACAGAGTGAGATGGATGGGCTGCTCCAAGAGATGGGCTGGGATGATTTCCAGTCTCTGAAGGCAGAGCAGCAGTGAGATGCAGGGCAGCAGTGGGATGAAGGGCTCTCATCTGAACCCTTCCCTGCCCCAGCCCACCCTGGAGAGGCTCAGGACAGCTTTGCTGAGGAGGGCTGGGGGAGGACTTAACCCTTCTGGCCGCTGGCCAAAGGCAGCTCTTGAAGCCTGGCCTCCAACGAGTGCTGCTCACAGGGGAGGAAAGAGAGTTGAGCATTGTCCCTGGGCTCCTGCAGGATCCAAGACACAGAGGTGAAGGATGACTTTAGGGCTATTCCATGCTCCTGACAGCACAGCACGTGGCTCTTGAGGGCCAGGACCTACCCAGCACTTTTTAGGGATTGGCCTCCCGTGACCACCCCTTGTGCTCTGCCAGGTCAGCACGTCCCCAGCACAGAGTGGCTGCGGTGGGGCGGGAGGAAATGGCCCACACAAGTGCACATGCAGTGTTGGAGGGGAGGAGGCGCCTGCGGGGTGTCACTGCCGGGGCTCCGCGCTCCTCCCCGGGGATATGCTGCTCACAGCTTCCCTGTCTCCCTCCCTCTCCAGCTGTCTGTCCTTCTGCACACCCTGCCAGCCTTTCCAGCATCCAGCAGGAGCAGAAGCCATCCGGGTGGTGGCTTGTGTGGGAGAGGGGCCAGGAGAGGTCACACTGCCAATAACCCACACTGACCTGCCCACACCCCTCTGAGGACGGTTCCCCGCACCGTGAGGGTCCCAGCGTCCCTGCCTGCCCCTTGGGCAGGGAGGAGAGTGCACCTGAGGGAGGTCCAGCAGTTTTTGGGCTGAGCAAGTGCCCTGTCAGTGCTGTCTTGCCCACAGCGTGGAGGAGGCTGGGGGGCTGACATGGCCAGCGTCCTCCTGGAGAGCATCTTCCTGAAGCGCTCGCAGCAGAAAAAGAAAACTTCTCCCCTCAACTTCAAGAAGCGCCTGTTCCTGCTGACAGAGAGCAAGCTGTCCTACTACGAGTATGACTTTGAGCGGGGGGTGAGTCTGCAGCCACGGGGGCTGTGCCGTGGCAGTGCCCGGGGGTCTCCAGCACCCAGCCCGAGGGGCGGTTGGAGGGGGACAGGGCTTGGTTTGAGTCTCTCCAGGTCTCCCCTTTGGTGACCTCTTGAGCCAAGCCTGTCTCTTGCAGCGCCGGGGCAGCAAGAAGGGCTCTGTGGACATTGAGAAGATCACCTGTGTGGAGATGGTGGCACCTGAGAACAACCCTCCCCCCGAGCGGCAGGTCCCGGTGAGGAGGGTCCCGGCATTCCCTGCATCTCTCTCCCTGCCCCCTCGTTGGGAGAACAGGGAGAGTTACCCTTCCCTGGGGTGGTGGCAGTGGGGAACAGCCCTGGATGGCATGGGGGGCTCTGCCCATAGCATTCCAGGGGTCTGGCTTGATGCAGAGCAGGGGGATGACAAAAGCTGTGGGTCCCAGGGGAGGTGCCAGCAGCCAAGCACAGGATGCCAATATCCACCTCTGCCTCTCTTCCAGAGGAAAGGAGAGGATAACAACAACATGGAGCAGATCTCAATCATTGAACGGTTCCCCTACCCCTTCCAGGTGAGTTCTCACCGCGCTCCTTTTGCTGGGACATGCAGGGTGTTTGGGAGAGGACCCCAGAGGGACCCCAGTGCCAGCTGTCACTCAGCTGTTTGGGGACACCCTACCGCTGCCCACACTGCACAAGGCAGCCAGGTGAGCCTCTCTGAGCCCGAGGCAGCTCTATTTAAGGAGGCTGCTTAGATGGAAACCTGCTTCCGAGCTCTGGCTGATGCTGGAGGGATGCTGTCTGCCAGCTGCCAGCTCAGCCCCCAGCCCAGCTTCCTGCCCCTGCTGGCACCCAGTGCGGCCCCCAGCACACCGAAAATCAGAGAAGGAAGTGGAAAGTCTCGGGGGAGGGGGCTTATTTATAACCTCTTTGTCACGGTCCCAAGAGCACCGTGCGGGGCCAGCAGGCACCGGCACGGGCTTGCCCTGCACCGGCTGCTCGGGGTGGCCACCAGCACTGGCTCCCCCTGTGAGCCCCCTGGCCCGTGGTGCTGAGGTGTGGGGTCCTGCAGGTGGTGTACGACGAAGGGCCCCTCTACATCTTCTCCCCGACGGAGGAGCTGCGCAAGCGCTGGATCCACCAGCTGAAGAGCGGTGAGTCTGGGGGCTCCAGCTCCCTTGGCAAGCAGGCACGGGCACTCAGCTGTGCCTGTGCCTGACACAGAGCACCAGGCTTCCAGGGGCTTGCTGGCTCACGGTTATGTGTTCCCATGGCTGTGGAGGAGGGAGCTGCCCCTGCCCCAGGTGGGGGACACTCACCTCTGTCACCCTCTAACTTCTGCAGCACCACAGCTAGCGCGGCTGAGGCTCCTTGTCCTCTCACAAACCTGCCCCAAAGTAGCTCAGGCACGCTTAGAAATTACTGGGGGCAAGAGGAAACAGCAGATGTGGCCACACAGCTGTACTGCCTTGCAAGGGGAGGGTTGAGTGCTTTAGGAAACATGGACAGTGAGCCTGCTGGGAGCCAGGGAGAGTCTTTTCCAAGCCATCCTGAGCCATGCTCAGCTGTGTCGGTGCTGCCTTGCCAAGCTGAGAGTGTGTTGAAGCAGCATTGCCAAGGGGCTTGGGTCAGCCAAAATCTGCTGGAGCTGCCTGTGTGTCTTGCAGGGGGGGGTGTGGTGTGTATCTTTCTGTGGCTGTGTGCTGGTGGGGTGAGATTAGCTGCCTGAATTGACGCAGGGAAGTTGGCTCAGCAAGGCGGAAGAGCAGGCTGATAACAGGGAAGTCAGTTATCTCACAAGAGCCCTGACAGGCAGCCAGCCCTCTCCCCACTTCCCTGCTCTTGGAGGAGGGTTGTTGTGGCAGCTGAAGTCAGTGTAAAATCCACAGGGAAAAGGGGAGAGAAAATGCTGGCCTTTTACTGCTGAGATGTCCTCACCCAGAAAAGGGGCTCTCTGCACCCTGTGGAGCTGCTGTGGGCCAGCCCTGTGCTGCCGTGGTGTTTAGGCACATCCAGTCATCCCTCCAGACTGGGGAGAAGTATGAGGAAGCTGTTTGGTGCCTGCCTGGCAAGGGAGTGGTGTCCTAGCAAGAGAAGTCTCCAGGCAGGCAGGGGATGGTAGCAGTGCCCTCCTCTCCCCATGACAATCCAGGCACAGCACTAGCCTTCCTCCTCACTTCTCAAAAACAGGGCTCAGAAGAGCTGTGAACCATGGGCCTGGAGGGTTGATGGATATTTCAGCTGGCAGGAGAGCCAGTCCCAGCAGGACTCCCTTTGCAGAGCTGCTCAAGAGCTTTGATCAAATCTGAGAGGCGAGCCTTGCCCTTCCTGAGCTGGGGTCTTTGTGGCACAGGGATCGATTCACAGCCACAGCCCAAAAACGAGGACAATGAGCTGAGGGAAACCTGGCCAGCAGGGCCACACTTACTGTCTTAATAACACAGCTGAGGGTGGACTGATTTAATAGGGCTGCCTGTCTGCATTCAGGGAGCAGAGAGGTCCCCACAGAAGGCTGGGGACACAGCCCTGGGTCACACACATCTCCCCTCCTCTGCCACAGTGATTCGGTACAACAGCGACCTGGTTCAGAAGTATCACCCCTGCTTCTGGATCGATGGCCAGTACCTGTGCTGCTCCCAGACGGCCAAGAACGCCATGGGCTGCCAAATTCTGGAGAGCAGGAATGGCAGTAAGGCACTGGGCACCCTCCCCTTGCCTCGTCCCCCCAGCCTCGGGGACCCCCAGAGCACAGTGCCGGGGGTCTCCTCTCACCCGAGTCCCTCCTCTGTTCTGAAGGTTTAAAAACTGGGCGGTCGCATCGCAAGACAAAGAAGCCTCTTCCCCCGACTCCTCAGGAGGACCAGGTAAGGGCCAGTGTCAGCACGTGGGTTGGCTCCAAGTTGTTTGAGAAGAGATCAGCCTGGGAAAAGCCAACATATGCAATGACTGCTCAGAGATGTACAGGACTCTGCTCTGGGGGAGGGGGGTGCCAAGGTGGTGTCAACTCTGAGGTTGCTTGGGGGAGCTGGGAGGATAAGGCCCTAATGTGGGCTGGAGGAGTCATGGGTTAAGCCAAAAGGTAGGGAGAAAACATCTTTTGTGAAGACATGAAGAAATACTGTGATAAAAAGCGCTGAAGGAGACACATGTGGGAGCTGAGACAAACGTTGTGCAGAGCTGTCCTGAGCCCCCTGGGGAGGGTCTCTCCCGGTGTGTCTGCCAGCCTCACCACATCCCACACTCCCCCCTCTCTGTGGGAAGATGGTGATGAAGCCTCTGCCTCGCGAGCCGGCCCCCAGCACAGCGGGTGAGATGAAGAAGGTGGTGGCCCTCTACAACTACCAGCCGATGAACGCGCAGGACCTGCAGCTGCAGAAGGGCGAGGAGTACTTCATCCTGGAGGAGAGCCACCTGCCCTGGTGGAAAGCCCTTGACAAGAACGGGTAAGAGCCCCCCCTCGCACTGGTGGGCAAACACATCCCTGCCTGCCCACCTGTGGCCTCCCCAGGGAGGAGGCTGAGGGAGGCTGAAGCAGGCTGGGCTATCAGCCCTCCACAGACATGATCAAAGATGAGTTTGCACCAAGGTTTTTAAACCCATTTCTACTCAGCCTCCTGGGACAGAAACACCCCATCCCCTTGGCCAGTGTGTAACCAGCCCCTTTCCTCCTGCAGGAGGGAAGGATACATCCCCAGCAACTACGTCACTGAAACCAGCAATTCCCTGGAGATCTTTGAGTAAGAGAAGGCACAGGGCCCTGTCGAATTGCACTTGGTTGGAGACTTTTTCCATTCAGTTTTTCCATCCTCAGTTCTGCTACCCCCACCCTGGCTGGGTCGCTCTCCCTCTCGCACACCCTTCGGAAGCCTCCAGCCCCCTGGCAGCCCCATGGTGCTCTCTGCACCACCTGTCCTGGCTGGGCCAGGGCCAGACCGGGCTGGGGACAGTGGTGGCTGGGATTTCCCTGATGGCTGTGTCCCTGTTCCAGGTGGTACTCAAAGAATATCACTCGGAGCCAAGCAGAGCAGCTGCTGAAACAGGAGGTAAGTGTTGCCTCCTGAGGCTGGGTCTGTTCTACACACAGAACCTCCCTCTAGGGGCTGTTCTCACATTGTGTCCAGCATGGGACCAACCCTGGCTTGTGATGGGAGGGAGTGTTGCCCCAACAGCCCCAAGAACCATCTCTATCCCAGCGTGACCAGCCACTTCAGGAGGTGGCCCCAGAGGCAGGGACTGGAAGTAGGATTCCTCTGACTCATTGCACCTTCTCCAGCCATGCTGTGATCTTCAGTCACTTCAAGTCTTGCCTGTTACAGTCCCACCTCCCAACAACCACCCAGTGCCCTTTCCCCCTTCTGTTTTAGGGTAAGGAAGGGGGCTTCATCGTCCGAGACTCCACCAGCAAGACAGGGAAATACACTGTCTCCGTCTATGCCAAGTCCTCTGCGTAAGTGGATCTCACAACAGCTTGTTCCTCCCTCAGAGGGCTCCCCCAGGCACCCCTCACCCTCTGCCTGTCCTCCCCACGCCACTGACCCTATTCTCTCTCTCTCTCTGCAGAGACCCCCAGGGTACGATCCGGCACTACGTGGTGTGCTGCACCCCCCAGAACCAGTATTACCTGGCAGAAAAGCACCTGTTCAACAGCATCCCAGAGCTCATCACGTACCACCAGCACAACTCTGCAGGTCGGTGTCTGGGAGAGCTGAGGGCAGGAGGCTCGTGTTCCCTGCTGGAATGTGGCAGGGAAAAGCCCAGTGTGGCAATCCACGTTTTTGTTTTTCAGGGCTCATATCCAGGCTGAAGTACCCCGTGTCCCAGCACCAGAAAAGTGCTCCTTCCACAGCTGGCCTTGGCTATGGTAAGCCAGCCTGGGCTGGTTGCAGGGTCTGTCCCTACTGGCAGCAATTTTCTTGGGCTGGGATCCTGGCTGTCCCATGGAAGCAGGGCTCACAGCCTCCCCAGGAATCACTTCTCTACACTCCCTTGCCCTCTTGTGTCAGTACTGACCACGAGACCCCACAATCTACCTTGCTCCCCACCTCATGGAGAAGCAATCTCAGATTGTTCTGTGGACGGTTTTGTGGATGGTTTTTTGGGGAATAAAAGCTCATGAGCTTTTCTCAGGCGTGCCAGACCAGATGACTGGGAGCACCATGTGGGGAGGTCACCTGCAGACACTTACACTCACACCCTGTCCTAGGGTCATGGGAGATCGACCCCAAGGATCTGACCTTCCTGAAGGAACTTGGGACGGGGCAGTTTGGAGTGGTGAAGTACGGGAAGTGGAGGGGCCAGTACGACGTCGCCATCAAGATGATCAGGGAGGGCTCCATGTCGGAGGACGAGTTTATCGACGAAGCCAAAGTCATGATGTAAGTGGTGAGCACAGTGCTGGGCACACCTTGCCAGAGTGGCTGCACTCCTAAGTGGTGTCAGGGACAGTCCTGGGCAGTCCCACACTCCGCAAAATACATCCGAGAACCCACTGACTTTGCGCTGATTCCTTGGTGAGTTTTCCCACCGTCAGCTGGGTCTGGAGTACCTTCCCTTCCCAAACTCTCTTTATTCACAGGTGCTTCCTTGGCTGCTTGGCCTTCTAGATGCTCAGAATTGCCCTTGTCCCCAACACAGGAACCTGTCTCACGAGAAGCTGGTGCAGCTCTACGGGGTCTGCACTAAGCAGCGTCCCATCTTCATCATCACGGAGTACATGGCCAACGGCTGCCTCCTGAACTTCCTAAGGGAAACTCGGCAGCGGTTCCAGCCTGCCGAGCTGCTGGAGATGTGCAAGGATGTCTGTGAAGCTATGGAGTACCTGGAATCCAAGCAGTTCCTGCACAGAGACCTGGTATGGCTGTGGCTGAAGGGCACACGTCCAGCCCAGCAACAGCCACAGCGTGTCCTGGACAGGGTCCAGACAGTTCCCCAGTATGAGGAGAGGCAGCTCTGAAGTCTCCTCTGCAGAACACCCCTATAAGCTCCCCTGCCCACCTGTGGGTGGGATGCTCTGCAGTCCCTTCCCTGCAGGGAGTTAGGGATTGCAGAAAGGGCAGGACTAGGTAGTTTTCCAGGGGATGTGAAATGCATCTGTGGCCGTGGCAGAGTTTGTGTTTGGCAGCACAGGCAGCATCACTGGCTCAGACATGAAAAGAGGCCTCCTCTCAACCCCCATGAAAAAGCTGGGCCTGCAGTTTGTCAGGCTTTGGGCTGGCATTGCCCACTGGCCATCCTGCCATACCTGATCTCCTGGTGCTGCTTTGTTCAGGGAAAATCCCACCAGGGAAGTCGCCCCTCTACAGATAAACAGGATGCTTGGAGGCCTCTTTTGCTCTCTTGGCTGAGGACTTTGTAGCTTGCCCCCATCCAGGTGAACTTACAGGACAAAGGGAGGTGAAGTGTTAAGTGGGTGGGGATGAGATGAAGTTCAGCTGGTACAGGGGGATGGGAGAGGCAATAGCAGGTAGGAGTAACTGCCTCCCTCTCTTCATCCACAGGCTGCTCGAAACTGTTTGGTGAATGACCAAGGAGTTGTGAAAGTATCAGATTTTGGTCTTTCCAGGTCTGGTAGACGTGTCTGTGTCACTTTTCTGTGACACAGAATCTCAATCCCCCATCTCCTCCTTCAGTCTATCCTACACTTAAGTCTTTGCTCCCACCATCCTCCAGCTCTGCCTTCCCATTGTCTTCTCCTGTCCAGCTTAATCTTCCGCCTCTTCACTTTCCTCTGTCCCTTTCTTACTTACCCCAGCCTTTTTCCCCTCCTCTTGGCATCCTCTTTCCCTCACCTCTAGTCTCCTGGCTGCAGCTTTCTCTCCACATCCCCTTTTTGCTGTGTGCCATCCTATCCCTTCCCAGTCTTCACTAGCACACACTTGTTTGCAAAGGGGGGGTTTTGCCTGCTCAAACCCATGCTGAGTGCAACCCCTGGTCACTCTGAGAGCTTTCACCCTTTCCTTTTGGGCTTGGTGGGTTGCGTGGAGGAGTGAAGTGGGAAAACCAAGACAGGCACCCTGCTCCCTTCATCTGCTGCAGGTACGTTCTGGATGACGAGTACACAAGCTCCATGGGGTCCAAGTTTCCAGTGCGGTGGTCTCCTCCTGAGGTGCTTCTGTACAGCAAGTTCAGCAGCAAGTCTGACGTCTGGTCCTTTGGTAAGAGCACGGAATTAATGACTTGGAGGTCAGGAAGAGCACTTCCAACAGCAGCAAACCCCCCTGCGAAGCAGGGTCAGGCGCAGGTGCTCCCACGCCATGAGAGCTCTCCCCGCCATCCCCTCCAACAGGCGTTCTGATGTGGGAAGTTTACTCCCTGGGGAAGATGCCTTACGAGAGGTTTAACAACAGCGAGACAACGGAGCACGTCATCCAAGGCCTGCGCCTGTACCGGCCGCAGGCGGCCTCGGAGCGGGTCTACGCCATCATGTACAGCTGCTGGCACGAGGTGAGTGGGTCCCACCCCCAGAGACCCCTCCAGCCGTCCCAGAGGGGTGACAGGGCTCCCTGGGGTGCGGGGGCACACGTGGCTCCATCGCCACCCCATCACTGCTCCCCTCCTGCCCAGCAGAAGGCTGAGGAGCGCCCCACCTTCACCACACTGCTGAGCAGCATCCTGGACATCGCTGATGAGGAGTGCTGACCACGGGCACCGCCCGCACAGCCCTGCCCAGCGCTGGCACTGCCCGCCCGGACACAGCCGTGTGCCGGGCAGCACTGCTGTCACGGACACGGCACGGGGGACAGGGGAACCCATGGAGACCAATGGAGCTCCATCACCGCCCCTGAGCTCCATCATTGCCCTGGAGCTCCATAACATTTCCAGAACTCCATCACTGCCCTGGAGTTCCATAACATTTCCAGAGCTCCATCACCACCCTGGAGCTCCATCACCACCCTGGAGCTCCATCACCTCCCTGGAGCTCCATCACCACCCTGGAGCAGCACCACATCCCTGGAGCTCCATCACATCCCCAGAACTCTGTCACCACCCTGGAGCCCCACCACATCTCCAGAACTCTGTCACCACCCTGGAGCCCCACCACCTCTCCAGAGCTCCATCCCACCCCCGGGATCCATCCCGCTCCACCCCCGCTCATGGACAATAAACTCCCCCGTCCCGTCCGGGCTCGCGGGTCCTCCCGGCCGGCAGGGGGCGCGCTGGGCGCGGGGCGCAGGCGCGGCGCGGGCGGAAGGGGCGGGCGCGGCACCGGCGGCACGTGAAGGTCGCGGCGCGGCGGCACCGGGAGGGACCGGGGGGACACCGGGGGGACACCGAGGGGACACCGGGGGGCTCCGGGACCGCCATGGACCCGCCGTCCGGCGCCGGGCTGGGCGGCGCCGACCCGCAGCTCCAGCGCTTCATCGAGGTGGAGACGCAGAAGCAGCGCTTCCAGCAGCTGGTGCACCAGATGACCGAGCTGTGCTGGGTACGGGCGGGGCGCGGGAGGCGCCGGGGACACGGCCACGCTGGGGGGGGGCAGGAGGGCTGTGTCCCCGGGGGGGCAGGAAGGGGAGGCTGATGGGGATACAATGGAGCCGCCGTGGGAGCGGTCCCGGGCCCGGTGAGCACGGGGAGGGAGGGAGGGAACGGGGCAGGGAAGCCCCGGGTGGGGAGGGGTCAGATGCACCCGAGAGGATGAGGATCCCGGGGGAATGAGGACCCCGAGGGGATGAGGGTCTCCAGGGGATGAGGACCCCGAGGGGATGGGGATTCCCAGGGGATGAGGACCTCGAGGGGATGAAGATCCCTAGGGGATGAGGATCTGAGAGAATGGGGACCCCTAGGGGATGAGGATCCCGGGAGGATGAGGATCCCGAGTGGGGGGTGGCACCATCGTGCCCAAGGGCTGGAGATGCCCGGGGGCACGGCCCCAGTGCAGGGGCGGCGGGCAGGGGGTGTCAGGGTCGGGCTGTGGTGCCCCCGGGACCAACGGGGCCCCCACTGTGTGCAGGAGAAGTGCATGGACAAGCCAGGCCCGAAGCTGGACAGCCGGGCCGAGACGTGCTTCGTGAACTGTGTGGAGCGTTTCATCGACACCAGCCAGTTCATCCTGAACCGGCTGGAGCAGACGCAGAAGTCCAAGTCGGCCTTCTCAGAGAGCCTGTCCGACTGAGCCGGACCCAGCCCCGCCAGGCCCACTCCCCCTGATGGAGCCAGGATCAGCGCAGCTCGGGGGGTTAGGATTTAATTAAACGCCAGTCTCGGGGAAGCTGCAGCCAGATGAGAGCCCGCAGCAGACACACGGACGCTCCACGCCGGGGTGATGTCCCGGTGCCCGCCTCTGCGCTGGGACCCTGCGCTTGGGACGCGCCCCCTCGGCCGAGGAGAGGGGTGGTGATGCTCATTCCGTGGTGTTTCCAGTGCTGATGTGACGCTGGGCTCTGGGTGAGGCCCGCCTGTGGTCGCTGCCTTAAACAGTGCTGCACAGACCAGCCCTCCCGGGAACCTGCTGACATCCCCCACCCCAGGGTGGGACAGCCACCTGAGCCAGAAGAGCTCCTTGGGAACACTGATCATCCCAGGCAGTGTCACCGCTGGAAAACACTGCCAGGCTTCTGTAGGTAAATCATTCATATGCCCAAGTGACCAATTTTCACACTGCAGCACAACTCTGTCGATGCTGACTTGCTCCATTAACTGCTTTCCCTGGGTAAATGTAATAAATAATAACTGGGTCAATTTTTAACATGAGATTCTCCTTTGTTCAGGTAGATCATGGCTGAGAGTGGAAAATCTGGCCTTCTTGTCACTCCCCCTCCATCCCAGTGATCCTGTTTGTTGTAAAGTTAGTAGGAAGAGGGCATAATTGTCTTCTGGCTAGAAGCTTTTTTTTCTGAATTGTGATTTTTTGCTGAATGAACTCGGTCCCATGAATCAAACCTGTTTCTGGGAGACCCTGTGGCCTTTCCCCATCTTCCCTAAAGGTTTAACAGCTCCTGCTGTCCCGTAGTTTCTTTAGAGAGACTGAAAGCAGGAAATAACTAACCAGCTGCTTTATCACCTCGTGCACTTTTACCGGTGGAGGCCACTGGTGGGAGGCCTGTGGGTGTGCCTTGTGGACCTCTGCCCCCAGGACACAAAGAGGAGCTTCTAACTGGAAAAATAACCAATAACTGATCCGCTCTTGGGAAGGCAGCACAGTGTGTCAGCAAAGTTTACATGCAGTGTGGCTCTGGGAAGCCTGGGGTGACAATGACAGTGGCCTGGAGCTCTGCACAGGAGCCTGGTGGAGCAGTTCTGCTCACATCCCACTGCAGGAGGGGCTCGTAGCCAGCAAGCCTTCCTGGGAACAAAGTCAGGATGTGTTAAACAGCTGTGCTGACATAAACCCGCATCAGTGAGGACACAGCTGTCTGGTTATCTTGCAGAAAGTTACCTCGATAGCTAAGGACTATATTCCCAGAGTAAGTGGTTCCCTCTCCTGTCCTAACTTGAATTTCTCTGGAGCATCCTCAGAGATCTTCCTACCCTTGTGATTCTTCACACCTCTCAGCTGGCCCAGCTCTCGGTACAAATGTATCACTCACCACTTGGGGAACTGAACAGATCAGATTTTAATAGAATACAGAAAGCAGGTGTTTCATCAACCTGCACAGCAGATGCTGCATGAAGAGGTTGGTCCCTCTGAAGAGCCACAGCAGCATGTGGCAGCACCACTGAAGTTTCCCACTTTGGGCTGTGTTCTGTTCTTGGATGTGAATCTGTAAATAAATTCTAGCAGAGTGAGCAAAACAAGTACTGGACAGAGGAATCTTTAATTACTGTTCCGCGTGTGTCACCTCTCAAGCCAGACACCCATCCTCTCTCTGCGTAACCAACCTTAGCACCATGTTAGATCAGTTTGTAGCTGTTAATCCTGGTTTTAAAAAACGCTGTGAGGCCCCCCCAGACGAGTGGTGTGCCGTGCAGGGTTAGCACTGTGTTAGTGCTGCAGGTCTCTGCACAGCCAGGTTCTGGGTCCTGATGAGGGCGGATCAATTCTTCACGTAAAAGAACAGTGAAGAAGCGCAGGATCCGAGGAACTGTCTGTTCCCAGGGCTCCTGTCTGGAGCCACAGGAGGCTGCTGGCCCCACCAGCCTCCTGTCAGTGGCACGTCACCCATGTGGCACCTGGGACTGGCAGAGGGTGACTGCCACGTCCTGTAGTGCAGCAGCAGCTGAGGCAGCACGTTCAGCCTTGGCAGTGGGAGCAGAAAGCCAGCAGTTCACAGACATCCTCACACGCTTTCACTTCTCCTCCTCCTCCTCCTCCTCCTCCTCCACGCTCTGAGAGCCTTTGTCCTCTGAGGGCAGCAGAGGCTGGTGCTGGCAGGACTGGTGCCTGTCTGCACTGCCCCATGGGGGATGTAGGTCTGCCCTGCCTGGCTGCAGGAAGAGGGGCAGGAGGCTGGGGGTGAAGGGCATGTCCCTGAAGGCGTGCAGGAGGAAGATGCCGGACACGATGGTGAGGAAGCCGCTGATGGAGCCCACGATGTTGTCCAGCACCATGTGCTGCCACTCCTTGAAGAGGATGGTGGAGCACGTCATGACTGCCGTGGTGAACAGCACGTAGTAAACAGGTGTGACCACAGATGTGTTGAAAATGTCCAAGGCTTTGTTCAGGTAGTTGATCTGGATGCTGATGCAGATCACCAGGCACACCAGGAGCACCCAGCCCAGTGGCTCTTTTAGGACTGGCTTCCCAGAAAACAGTTCTTTCAGGGCAATGCCCAGGCCTTTGACACAGGATACAGACAGGGAGCCAATGGCAGAGCAGACCAAAACATAAACCAGCACGTTGCTCTGTCCGTAACGGGGTCCAGCCACGAAGATAAGCAGGAGGGAGCTCACCAGGACACACACAGCAAATGCAATGAATCCTTGGGGAAAGAATGAAAGAGCTCTGTCAGAAGACAGTTATAGATGTAACTGGACAGATGATCTTGGATGTAACTCATTGAATTCATTCATCTTTCCTCTGCCTTCCCTCAGCCACACCACTGCCACCCTGGTGTCCAGGAATTCCCTGTCCTATCCTGGCATTGTCACAGGCCAACCCCTTCTGCTGGCAGCTGCACCTAATTCCCCTGCTCTTCACTTTTTGCATCTGTACCTCATAGACAGTTTAAAAAAAGCCCACTTGGTAACTGCTGATGATTCCAGTTGGGTCTGCAGGACAAGGAACAGCTCCATTACCGTTTAGTTCAGTCCTTACTAATCCAGCCAAGTCGTGTCCCACCTTCTACTGTCAGTTCCAAGCCTGAAGTTGACAGGACCCCTTTTATTTTAGTACCTGGATCTTTCAGCTTCTCCGCCATTGACTCCAGGCTGGAAACCTCCTCTTCCTGCGGAGCGTGGATCACCATCACAGTGGAGCCCAGGACACTCAGGACGCAGCCAATCTTCCCATGAACATTCAGCTGCTCGTTGAGGAAGGTGGAAGACAGAACTGCACTGAAAGACAGTACAAAAAAACCCAATTAAAACTAATTAAGGCAAGAGGTGGGAGTACCTGAGGGAAGAGAGGGAGGAAAGCAGAGCAACTGCTTTCATCACTCAGGGGTAGTAGGTGAGGTGAGGGTGTTTCTGAGGCTGCTTACCTAACAAGGACACTTAGAGCACCCAGTGGAGTTACCAGAGTTGCAGGGGCAAAGGCATAGGCAGCAAAGTTTGCAGCTTCTCCAACTCCCACTGCAAGAGAAATCCTGTTGGGTGAGCATCAAAGCAGGAGCAATTCACCATAACACAAGTTTGAGTGTAGTCAGAAAAGCCTCAGTTTCCACCTGAGCATCCTGTGTTTCTCTGAGGTATGTCATGCAACCAGGAAAGAACAGCACCAGCAAGAACAACCAGAAGCCCCAACAGGTTCTCTTGGGAAGGGAAGGCTCAGTGTGATGTGTGGTGATCCTTAGTCATGTGCCTACACAGCAAGCAGCAACCACAGGAAACTATTGCCACAACAGCCACAAAGCTGAAAGGAGTTTGTATTTCTAAGACGTGTTCTTCTCCTGGAACTGCTTTTACAGCTTTTTAAAGGTTATATCAAGTACAGTTGGTTCTTAACATTGAAAAGTGTAAAGTGGAGCTGCTGAAATTGCTGTAGCATCAAACAGTGCTGGATGTTCTGTTATCACTACATCCTCTGGGCAGGCCACTTCAGAAGCACTCAACCCAACCCAGCCAGACCAGCTCCTCAGCTCCTGCTTAGCAGAGAAACCTGGTAATGCACAAGACTTTAGGATATTTTAAAGTTAAAACTGGATCAACATCATCCTCAGGCGCTCGGATGAAAATCAAGCAAACAATGATCATCATCATAAAACATGGAAGTGACTGGAAATAACCATCAACAGTCTAAAAAGAGCAGGCTATGGGGTGACCTATTTGTGGCCTTCCAGTACCTGAAGAGAGCTGGGGAGAGACTTGTTTATAAGGGCATGACAGGATATGGGGGAATGGCTTCCAACTGGCAGAGAGTAGGTTAATATTAGATATTTAGGGAGAAATCCTTTACTGTGAGGGCAGCGAGACCCTGGCACAGGTTTCCCAGAGAAGCTGTCTTATCCCTGGGAGTGTCCAAGGCCAGGATGGACGGGGCTTGGAGCAGCCTGGTCTAGCGGAAGGTGTCCCTGCTCGTGGTCCTTTAGGGTCCCTTGAACGATTTACCCTGTCCCGAGTGTGTCTCACCGGGTGATCGCGGTACTTACTGCACAGCAGCCCTGCCCACCACAGCCATTCCCGCAGGTACGCGTGCCCTCCTTGCCCTGAGCGCGGGGGAAAGAGAAACAGAGAAGCCTTTAGATGAAGTGACACGGATGGAGCGACACTGATGGAGCGACACTCAAGGCTGGCGGTGCCCGGAGCGGCCGTACCTGCCCTGGCGCGGCCGCGGCGGCACAGCCGGAGCAGCCCCTTCTTCTTGAGGACGAAGCTGCTGCCGATGAAGGCGCTGGAGGACAGGGCCAGCCCCAGCCCCAGCCCGAACCCGGCCCCCATGGCCCCGGCGCGTTCCCCGGCGGGGCGGGGAGCGGGATGGATGGAGCGGAAGGGGCGGGGAGCGGGCCGGGCTTCCGCGGGAACGGGAACGGGAACGGGAGCGGGGTCGGAGCCTCCCCGGCGGGGTGAGCGCGTCTGCCGTGCCGAGCTGGAGAAGGAGGGATGAGCAAGGGCAAGGACGATGCCCCCCACGAGCTGGAGAGCCAGTTCGTGCTGCGGCTGCCGCCGGTGAGAGCCCGTCGGTGCCCCGAGCTCGGCCCCGGGTGCCCCGGGAGGGCTGGGCAGGGCAGCGGGGGATCTGCGGGGATGGAGAGGGGCACGGAAGCAGGCTGGGGGGCTTTGGGGCCGGGGATAGCCCGTCCACGCTCTTCTGAAGGGGTTTTCCACGGAGGGGAGCTCCTGCCACGCGGAGCAGGAGGCCCGGGAGACAACCGAGGGGATTCGGTTGTAGGGATTTAGCAAGTGATGGCTCTTCGGTTGCTGTGGCTGTAAGTGGCATCGATGGGATTTGTTAGGTGCTTGAGGCCGAGACTCTGTTTTCAGCGGTGCCCAGCGACAGGACGAGGAGCAATGGCCATAAAACAAAGCACGAGGAGTTCCACCTCAACGTGAGGAAGAAATTCTTCTCATTGAGAGTGGCAGAGCATGGGAATGGGCTGCCCAGGGAGGTCGTGGAGTCTCCCTCTCTGGAGACATTCCAAACCCACCTGGATGCATCCCTCTGTCACCTGCTCCAGGTGGCCCTGCCTTGGCAGGGGGGTTGGATTGGATGATCTCCAGAGGTCCATTCCAACCCCAGCCATTCTGGGATTCTGTGACTGTCCTGCTGAGATGACAAGGGCTTGGTGCGGGGAGCTGTAACTTCCCCAGCTCTGTGTTCCCCTGGCAGGTGTGTCTGTCAGGGCCCTCACAGCACTGTGTCATGCCAGGGCTATGGAGAGCACCAGGAGCAGCAGAGGCACGGGACTGACTGATGGTGTTGGGAGGAGGGTGCAGTTTTCACCCTGGCTCTTGCAGTTGCTGTTCTGCGTGGGGGCTGGCAGGTGTTTAAAGCTGGGTGGGCTGTGCAGAAGCCTTTGTGGGTTCTTGGAGGAAGCACACCCTCTCCTGAAGTAAGTGTGTCCAATCTTCCCAGGAATATGCCTCCACTGTGCGGCGAGCGGTCCAGTCCGGGAATGTCAACCTGAAGGACAGGCTCACCATTGAGCTGCACGGTGAGTGAGCAGCACCAGGGCATCTTAAACCTCCCCTGGCTGTCTGTAAGTGAAGCTGTGCCACTTGCATGTGTCGTCCTGTGGAATTGTTGCTCCCCGGTGTAGCTGTTTAGCCACAGCCCTGACCTGTTCCCATGGCTCTCCGCAGCGGATGGGCGCCATGGGATTGTCCGTGTGGACCGGGTGCCACTGGCAGCCAAGCTGGTGGATCTGCCCTGCATCATCGAGAGCTTAAAAACCATCGACAAGAAAACCTTCTACAAGACAGCGGATATTTGCCAGGTATGGGCTGTCCTTCTCACCTGCCCCAGCAGCTTAATTCCCTGCTCCCCCTCCAGGAGAGCCCTTGCACCCTCTGGCAGCTGGACATCCAGTATAACGTGGCCAATTCCTCTATTCTCACAGTATCAGCAGTTTAAAATTCCCCATTCTGCCTGGTGTTTAGAAACCTCATTTCTGGAGCATGAAATAGGATTGTCCTTGTGAGAGCTTCACTGCTGCTGTGTCCAGCTGAGCTGGGTGTGAAACTGTGGTTTCCCACACCCTGTGCCCCTGAATCCCTTTGTCTCACAGCATTCAGTGGGCAGACACTGTTCCTTCACGCCCTCTTGCCTTTACAATAAACCTCTGCGTTTCTGTGGGGATTCCAGATGCTTGTTTGCACCGTGGATGGTGATCTCTACCCCCCTTTGGAAGAGCAGACTGTGAGCACTGACCCCAAGGCAAACAAGAAGAAGGACAAGGACAGAGAGAAGAAATTCATATGGAACCATGGCAGTGAGTAGAGACTGTGCCAAACCCCTCCAAACTCCTCCACCTCAACACCCCACAGCTGTGCAGGGTATTCACAGCTGCCAAGTACTGGCTGCGCTGCTGCCCCATTTCCAGGGCTCTCTCTGCTGCTGAAGGGGCTTCTCCCTTCAGAAGACATGCAGTTCTCTCACTGGGCCATCTGCCTGACACGTGCAATCTGTTTCCTCTGTCACAGTCACCCTCCCCCTGAAAAACGTGCGCAAGAGGCGATTCCGGAAGACGGCTAAGAAGAAGGTGAGTTGCTTCTCGCACAGATGCAGATGCAATACCCAAGGGATAGGAAGGCAGAGACATGAGAGCTGTAACTGTCTATTGGTCCAGAAAACAAGGGATTTCTTAATGTTCCTGCACATGTTATCTTGCCTGAGATGAGGGTGAAGGGAGGGGAGTAAATTTAAACACTTCTTTGGGTGCTTCCTCCTTGTTTTCCAAGATGCTCCTGAGGGGAAAATCCTCTATGCAGAGTGCTGTTGGACTTCATTCCTGTGGCTGCCTTGCCATAGCACATCTCCTCCTGAGCTCAGAGAGAGGAAAGGAAAGGAGACTCGCATGGAAATGAGGCTTCACTCATTCCTGCTTTCCCAGTCTTCTCTCCCTGCATGGCCCTTTCCCTTCCCCAACAGGCAGTGCTACAAATAGTACAACTGTCACTTCAGCTGGGGGAGTGACAACAGATGGAGCTCAGAGACTGTCTCTGCGTATGCACAAGCCAAGCAAGGTGTTGGGGAGATGCAGCACCCTGAGGCTGGGAAGACTTGTTCTTCTCTCCTTTGCAGTTTCTGATAGCAGGATGGAGTGTGATTTTGCATGACATTTGGGAAACAAATTACTTGAGATGTTCCTATAGCCCCCAGGAGAGAGATCACAGCAGTAAGATTCCTGATTAATTTAAAAGTGAAAAAGCAAATCATCTTTTAGGTGAGATCAGAAGGAGTTGAGCTGACCATCAACACCTCAAGGCCTTTCTGCATACACATAGAAGGTCTTATTTAATGAGTAGTATGAGCAGAAAAGCAAGAGCACACAACCAACCGAGGAGCTCTGTATAAAAAAAAAGAGGGATTGTTTTAGGGGGGTGCACAAATTATTACATCTTGGTTGAGCACAAACAAATGCTGAGCAGAAAGCTCTAAGAGAAGAGAGCCTTCAAACAGAGCTCTGTCCAGAGGTGGAGGGTTGGGGTTGACCAGCAACATGCACAAGGCATTTAACTGTGTCTCTGTTCTCTTTGCCCTCTCTGGCCCAGTATATTGAATCTCCTGATGTGGAAAAAGAGGTGAAGCGTCTCCTGAGCACTGATGCCGAAGCTGTCAGTGTCCGTATCCCACCAGTGGGGAGAAAGCTCGGGAGTGGGACAGCTCTCTGTGTGACCTGGGGGTTCTGGGGAGGACAGACCAGTTGAGCTTTGCGTGGGTGGGGGAGACTGGGAGATAAAGCACACAAGAGGCGCTGAAGTTTTGGAGCCTCATCTTTGCCATGTTCCAAGCTTATTGTTTCCTTGTGGTGATCTCTCTTGTTGTGCTGAGCAGGAACTGAAGTAACAATAGAGGAGAAATCATCAAAAAAAGAGTCTAGGGTGTTTCATCCTGGGTATCCTTAGCTACAAGGCCAGACTTGTTGAAGGGGCAGTGATCTCCTGCAGTTTTTAGCATTCTTCCACGTTCCTCTTTTTCCCTTGACTCCCCTGTTCCTGCTGTCAGGCTGGGAAGTCATTGCTGAAGATGAAACAAAAGAAGTGGACAACCATGGTTCGCTCACCAGCCTGGACATCTCTTCCCCAGGGATGTCGGGACACAAGCAAGGCCACGGCTCCTCAGGTGCAGTGGGGAAGGCTCTTGTTTTCTTCCCACCTACTGAGTGATGTGGTCCCTGACAGGCAGAGGGTGCTGGGAGCTCATCAGCTGTGTGTTAACTCTTTTGCCCCCACCTAGAACACGACGAACTGCGGGAGATATTTAATGACATCAGCAGCAGCAGTGAGGACGAAGATGAGAGGGACCATCATGACGACGAAGACCTGAACATCATGGACACTGAGGAAGACTTGGAGAGGCAGCTGCAGGACAAGCTGAACGAGTCTGATGGGCAGCAGCAGGAGAATGAGGGGTCCAACCAGATCGGTGAGTGGGTGGCAGAGCACAGCAGGATTGTTGGGATGCCAGGCAGGCTGCACTGCCCAGCTCTGCTGCTGCTCTGGCTGTGAGCTCGCTCTCCCTTCCAGCCATGGGGATCCAGAAACAGATTGACAACCTGAAAAGTAAACTCCAGGAGACTCAAGACAGGAGGAAGCGCCAGGAGGATCTCATCATGAAAGTGGAGAACCTGGCCCTCAAGGTGAGAGCTCTCCTGGGGTCTCTTCCAGTCCTTTGTTTAGCACTGGCTTGCCATTAGATCCAACAGACTGATTTAGCTGCTGCCCTGGAAAAGCCAGGGGCCTTTGCATGCTGGATTAAAAACAGTTGTGGTGTGGTCATACACACTCCAGCATTTCCCTGTGGAAGCAAAGCAGTCTGTGGAACTGGAGGAGGTAAGGGGGTGTCAGTGCAGCTGGGGGCTTGCTGCACTGTTTGTCATGTTGTGCCAGCACCCAGTCAACTGAGAACACATTGGTAACTGTGGTCTGGCATGTTTGTCTCTACAGACCCGTCTCCAGGCTGTCCTGGATGAGTTCAAGCAGCAGGAAGAGCGAGAGAAGCAGCAGGTAAGGAAGCTCCCACAGTGGAGTGGGAAGTACTGGGGCACAACAAGGTTCTAGGCTTGGCCTCTGATGAAGTGTCCCCAATCCTGCACCACACCAGCTGCTGAGAACTCCAGTATTCCAGGTCAGGTGGGGTTGTACCTCTCCTGTAGTTGCATGGAGCTTCCCGAGGCACAAGGAGATCCAGGGAGAGGGTTGACTGCAGCCTTCCTTCTGGAGGAGCAGTGAGCCAAAACATGTCCAGTCAGCAGTCCAAAGCTGCCAGGATTGCTGACACACAAACCCACTGGCATCCATGCACCAGAAAGGCAGTGGGTGTAGACTCTTGGCAGATTTCCTGCCTGGGCAGCTCTGTTCCAGCCAGGTACCAAGGCAGGAGGTTCTTTCTCTCACGTTCCTGTGGGCAGTGCCAGTTCCAGAGGTGCCCAGGCACAGCTCTGGGCAACACACAGGCACGGGTAGAAGATCTGCAGGAACACAGAAATGCTGAGGCTGGGGCTGCCCAGAGTCCCAGCCATGCCTGACTGTAATCCTCTCTCCCTCTTCCCAGATGGCATCCCTGCAGGAGCAGCTGGAGTCCCTCATGGAGAAATGAGGAGTGGGCTTGGGTCTTTGTGAGCAGAGCTGAAAGTGGTGGTCACCTGCCATGCTGAAGTCTTTTCTTCACTCACACACTTCTGCTGCCAGAAGTGCTGCTGGGCAGTGCTAGAGGTTCCATGTCCAGAGCTGCTTTCACATCCATTGTGCTGGGTTTGGCTGGTGGAGCTGAAAGATTGGACTGTGCCTGTGAGAGCAGCCAAAACACCAGATTTACTGTAAATACTCAGCACTGATCTCCCTGGGACAGCACAGTGTTGGTTTGTGCATCGTGTTGAATCTTGGGCTTGCTGGGCCGTGGCCTGGTAGGAACTTGTTCTTGTGTTTGAGGAGTGTTTGTGTCTGCAAACCAAACTCTAATAAAGTACCATTTCCAACCCTGGCCTGTTCCTGTGTGGTCTCTCGAGGGTTTGGCTACGCAGCCCCTGGCAGGGAGCAGTTCCTGGGCACCTTTGGGGCACTGCTGAGCCCCTTCCTCAAAATGCTCTGTGTGGGGCTGGGTCAAAAGTGACTGTGTGCCATCACTCTGGGGGAGGAATGAGGGCCTCCTGATCAGGGAGTTTCTGTAATTCCTCTCAGTCTAGGCAGGCAAATCCCAGATTAACCTGACAGGGTGGGAAGAGGATTAGAAGGGTGGTTACAGGAGGCAACGGAGGACACCAGGGGCTTCAGCAAGTGTATGCTACGGCAGGACACCCCTCTCAAAACCCAAAGGGCAAGGGAAAGGGAGAAGGCTTCCAAGCTCTGCCCCCTGCACAGAAAGGAGAAGATCAGCAGCAGCCCTGGGAGATGACAGCTGTGTCCAGATAGTCAAGAAAGAGAGATCAGCCTGAGGAAGACGTGGAGCTGAAGAAGGGCGAGAGCGTGCCCGGGTGCACGTGCCCTTGAGCTGCTCCTGGGGGCTGGCAGGAGCAGCCATGGAGGAAACCTACCTGCTGAACGTGGAGGGGGTCAGAAAGAAGATCCTGCATGGAGGCCAAGGGGAGCTGCCAAAGTTGCAGGATGGGAGCAAGGTAAATTGTCTTTGTTTGTTGTTCCCCCAAGGCCCTGGGAGAGGGAGTGGGTTTGACACCACCAGTCCTGCCCATTACAGCTCACAAGCTGAGCTCCAGGTCTGGGGCAGAGCGAGATCCCTCACAAGAGAGGTGTAGGAAGGGCTGGTTTGGGCACAGGCAGCCACGTTGCCCATGGCCTCACCTTGCACTGGGCCTGTGACACCTCCTCCCTCTGTCCTGGTGCCATGAGAGCTGAGCAGCCCCCATGGGTTGCTGAAATCTGCCTTTCCTCCTCAAGCAGGAGTGAGGTGAGCTAATGGGTTGTTCTTGGGAGATTCCCCAGACCCTGGGTATGGGCAGGTCAGTGTGGGTTCCACCAGGTCCTGATGCACACAGTGAGAGCACCCTCTGTCCTGGGCTCTCCATGGGGGATCCATAGGGAGCAGCATAGATGGGTGTTGGGACACTCCACCATCTGCCTGTTGTCCTAAGACAAGTGGGCAGCAGTCACCATCTCCTGCTGCAAGGGGAGAGCTGCCAGTCAAACCAGCACATTGCTGGGAGCAGGCCTGACCCCACAGCTCAGCTCATGGGACTGCCAAGGGGACTGAACACGGGGCTCTCTCCGGGGCAGTTCACCTTCCACTTCCAGACGCTGAAGGACGACTTTGAGCGGACGGTGATCGACGACAGCCGGGAAGCTGGAACGCCCATGGAGATCATCGTGGGCAAGATGTTCAAGCTGGAGATATGGGAGACGCTGCTCAGCTCCATGAGAATCGGGGAGGTGGCAGAGTTCTGGTGCGACATCATTGTGAGTGAGGGAATTACAGACGCCCGTTTCCCTCCTTCCTGCAGAGCCAGGGCACAGGACCGTGCATCCCACAGATGCTCCAGCTTTGCCTGGTGCAAGCACAGGGGGCACTTGGCTGCAGGTCACCAGGGGGGCAGCCCCAGATGAAGGGGTGCAGGCACTGAGTGGGGTCCCCCCCTCCTTGCAGCACACAGGCATGTACGCCCTGGTCTCCAGGGGCATGCGGAGGATCGCAGAGGGACGGGACCCCCTGGAAGGGCAGAAGCACCGCTGCGGCATGGGCAACATGTTTGACTACCACAGCACGGGCTACGCCGACCTGGACGAGCTGCAGCGGACGCCGCAGCCCCTCATCTTCGTCATGGAGCTGTTCCGGGTAAGGGGGACGGAGGGGCGGCCGCCAGAGCGGGAAAGGCTCCCACAGGCAGCTCAACCCCTGCTGCCCACGCAGGTGGAGGAGCCCTCAGCGTACAAGCGTGACACGTGGGCCATGAACAGCGAGGAGAAGCTGGCGGCAGTGCCGGTGCTGCACAGCGAGGGCAACCGCCTCGTCCTCCGCAGGGAGTTCGCGCAGGCGGCCGCCAAGTACCAGGAGGCCGTGATCTGCCTGAGGAACCTCCAGGCCAAGGTGAGCCAGCTCCCATCAACCCTGCCTGGGTCGTGCCTCAGAGCGCTTCCCTGTGGGCCCTGGGTGCCTGGGAGGGGATGGCCACAGCCCTGACACACCCAGTGTTTCTCCCCGGGGCAGGAGAAGCCATGGGAGGAGGACTGGCTGAAGCTGGAGAGCCTGGTCACACCGCTGGTGCTCAACTACTGCCAGTGCCAGCTGGAGCTCGGAGAGTACTACGAGGTGCTGGAGCACACGACGGAGCTTCTCCAGAAGCACAACGGTACCTGTGCCCTGCATCCCGCCCCGCTGCTCCAGGGACTCTGTCCTCTGGATCCCTGTTCGTGGCAATGCTCGTCCCATGTCCCTCTGCCTGTGATAGTACCTACGTCACCAGGATCCCCACGTCCACTGCAGAACCCGTGTTCCAGTTTCCCCTGCCCACAATGGCACCTCTAGGTCCACCACCACCACTTTTCCCCTTTCCCTGATGATTCCTGCCCTGGTCTCCCTGCCCTCCCTTACAGGTGTGTAACCCTGCTCCACATGCTTCGTGTCCCCTGGTTCCCGGGGTCTCCAGCTCCCGTGGCCGGTGGCCCTGAGCTGTGGGACCCCCACTGGGGGCTCTTCTCTCCTGGCAGACAATGCCAAGGCCTATTTCAAGCGGGCAAAGGCCCACGCTGCAGTCTGGAACGAGCGGGAGGCGCGGGAGGACTTCATGCGCGTGGCTCACCTTGACCCCTCCATGGCAGCCGCCGTGAAGAAGGAGCTGAAGCAGCTGGGGGAGAGGATGAGGAAGAAGCACGTGGAGGATCGGAAGCGCTACCAGGGGCTCTTCCAGTCCCCCCAGGGTCAGAGGGCCAGCAAGGGGCAGGGGAGCAGGATGGGAGGGACCCAAGGAACAGAACAACCAGGGGCTGGGGGTGAAGGGGAGGCACCAGGAGGAGAAGCAGCCCAGGGAGAGCCTGAAGGGGCAGAGGTGGAAGCGAGGGATCAGACAGGACTGGGGGAAGAAGTAAAGCCGGACATGTGTGGGGCAAAGCCAGAGAGCCTGGGAACAGAGGAGGAAGAGGAGAAAGAGGAGGAGAGAGAAGAGGAAGAAGAGGACAGGGAGGAGGCAGAAAAGGAAGAAGAAAGGGAAGAAGAAAAGGAAGAAGAAAAGGAAGAAGAAAAGGAAGAAGAAAAGGAAGAAGAAGAGGAAGAAGAAAAGGAAGAAGAAAAGGAAGAAGAGGAGGAAGAAGAAGAGGAAGAAGAAAAGAAAGAAGAAAAGGAAGAAGAAAAGAAAGAAGAAAGGGAAGAAGAAAGGGAAGAAGAAAAGGAAGAAGAAGAAGAGAAACAAGAAGATGAAAAAGAAGAAGAGAAAGAAGAAGAGATGGAGGAGGAGAAGGTAGAGACGGGGGCAGAGGAAAAAGATGAAAAATTGGAGGAAGAGAAGGTGGAAGAAAGGGAAGAAGAAGAGAGGCAGGAAAATGGAGAGAGGGGGTCAAAAGAGGAAGAAGAGAAATTGCAAGAGGGGGAGGAGGTGGAGAAGGAAAAAGAACAGGAGGGAAAAGGGGAGAGGGAGGAGGAGAAGGCAGCAGAGGGAAAAGTGGAGGAGGACAAAGAGGAAGAGAGTCTATCAGCAGAGATGGAAAAGCTGGACATAGGGCAATGTGGGGAATCAGGGGGGACAGAGGCAGCAGAGATTGAGCAGGAGCAAGAAGCCAATGGGGCAGAGGAAGATGGCACAGGGAGCGCAGATGAGGCTCAGCCAAACAGAGACCCAGAGCTGGGGCCTCCCAGTGAGGAGCTGGAGCCAGCTGAGGGGTCCCCAGAGCTGGAGGACATGGAGGGTGAGACACCTGGAGAGGCTCTGGAAGAGGCAAGCTGCAGGAAGCAGCGAGCAGGCAGAGAATGAGAAAATGCTGGGGAAGGGAACATCCCCACGGACAGCTGCACCCCTGGGGCAGCCAGAGGAGGGGCAGTGGGCAGTTATCCCTGGACGGGGGAAAGGCTGCTAGAGCACTGACAACGAGGCACAGCACAGGCACCAGGGCTTCTGTACCTTGAGAGGGAGCCCTGGGGCTCAGTCTGGCCCAGCAGTGACATGGGGACAATGCTGCCCTGACCCTGCCACCACTGAGCCCGCTGTCCCTGCTGTGCAGCAGTGCCCTCTGCTCCCCTGCCCCGACTCATGGGCTCCAGAGCCTTTCAGCTGGGCGCCACGGAGCTTTGCTGGCTGAGAAATAAAAGCTCTTCCCTGGCACCGTGTGCTGCAGTTGTTCCTGGATGTGACCGGCTTCCCTGATCACAGTCCACTCCTCCTGCCTTGCCCTGGAGCCCGGGGCACACGGATGGGGCAGTTAGTGCTATTCCTGAGACAGGTAGTTAAGGAGGTTGTATTTCACCCCCATTTAAGCTCCTGAGTCTCTCCTGTGTGAGAGTGTCCCCAAACATCCCTGCAGTGGCACCGTGTCAGGACTTTGCCCAGCACTGCCAGCCCTTCCACACAGGGGTGAGAGCAGGTCCAGCCCAAAAAGTATCGGTCCTGTCCAGGCTTTACCATCAGCCTGGGCTGTCTCCTGTGCAGTGGGGAGAGCCTGAGAGCTCCCAGCCTTACCCTGAGCTGCTCCTCAGCTGAACCCCTCACTGTGCTATAGGGGCACAGTGAACATGGACAGGGGCACAGGCACCCGGACACCTCTGGGCAATGAAGATTTAATGCAACTCCAGAAAGAAAGCATGGAAGGAGAGGACTGCCCAGCATCCCACTGCTGCCTACATCCTTTCCCAGGGCTAAAGGGTTTCCTACAGAAAAGTTACTGGGTGAGAAAGAGGCAACTGTCCCCACTCAGCCCCTGTCCCAACCCTTCGGGAAAGGGGAAAGACCTTGCTGTGAGAGGATCAAGAGGGTGGTTGGGGGACACACCTGTGTCTGGGGAACCTGGAGCCCTGCTCTCAGCTTCTGTCCTGCCTCAAGTGGTGTTGACAGCCAGGCTGTGTCCCAGCAGCCCTGCAGGAGCGGTGCCAGGATGGCACAGCAAAGGGAGCTGACTCAGAGGGGATGCATGGATAGAAGAGGTCAGAGCACTGATCCAGGTCTCAGTATAAATACAAATTTATTCTCTTTCCAGAGCAGAGATGGCACAAAGCAGTGAGGACAGCAGCACCACAGTACATGGTTACCAGAGCATTAGCCAGCCTGTTCCCCTCCCACATCCCAGTCCCAGACACAGCCCAAGTGCCCAACCTGGTCACCCTTGCTCCCCCACACCTGGCACTTTTTCTTCTCCAGCTCCCCTCCAGGCTGGACACTTCTCACCTCATCCTCAGGCCAAACCTCTCTCCTCCCCACACTGCTCCCATCCTGCCACTAGGAAAACAGAGGGGTACAGCCAGCATTCAAGGGCTGGCCTGTGGTCCCTCTCAGCAGCAGCCTGACACACAGCCTAACACAAAGCCAGCCTAACACCAACACCACTGCTACTGCCCCCCTGCCACTCTGTGAGAGGGGACAGCGAGGACAGCAATCCACACTGCTGCCAGCAGACACTGTACACAACACTGAGCACCTGGGCATAAAGGCTCACACCACCTCACCCCTGGTTCTCGTCTCTGCCAGCACATCAACTGCACAGCCCTGGGCCTGAGCACACTGCCCTGGTCCCAGCCTCCCCGAAAACACCTCACCACTGCATCCCATCCCAGCCAGCAACAACAGCCCTGTCTCTGTCCTGGCACCAGAGCACTGGAACCACCTCAGCCCCCATTCTGGATAACCCCACAGCACCTGACTCTGCCTCTTTCTCGACATAACACAGCCTGAGACAGCCAGTGTGGGGGAGCCTTTGGGACCAGGAGCCACCTCCACACCCCAGCTGCCCTGCCAGCCTGCACAACAGCCCCCCTCCACTGCCCCACAGGACTCACCTGCTTCCAACAAGGCCCTTCAGCCCCCCAGCTCAGCTCAAAGGCAGGGGCAGCAGCCGGGCAGATGCTCCCTGGGGGCAGAAAGGAGGTGCCCTACCTGTCCTGCTGTGCACCTGCATCACAACAACCCCAGGGCTGGAGCACGGCTGGAGAAACCCCTTCCTGCAGGAGCTGAGGCTCCCCAAGGACAGAGCTGGGTCTGTGCAGGACGGGCTCCCTGTGCCATGGCAAGGGCACAGATCCCCAGGAAAGCAGGAACCTGCTGCTGGTCCAGCCCTCGGTGAGCTCCCCTCGCAGCAGCCCCCCTGCAGCACCAGCAACAGGGAAGGTGCTGGTTCCTGGGGGAGCAGGAGTTGGGCTGGTCTGAAAATGAAGGGCAGCTACACTTACAGTATTAGAATTTAATGGAGTGAGTCCATGAGAGTGTTTAAGTACAGAATATATATATAATATATAGAAATATATGCACATTAAACGATAAGGCTCTGTTATAAAGACCCTCTCAATATAAGGCTACTAGCTGGGCTGAAGCTCTAACATGGACTCATCCCTACTCCACAAACCTCACAGACTCTCTCCAGGTGGTGGTGCGTGCCTGGCTGGCTGCAGAGCCTTGGGTGGCAGAGCTTGAACCATAAGGCTGGCAGCTGGATGCTGTTATAAAGAGTTATTTTAAAAACTGGGGGGGGGGGGGGTGCTCCAGGAGTGTTTTGGTGCCCATAAACCTCGAGGCTTCTGAACGAAAATGAAGAGTGGGAGACTGAGCTCTGCATCCCCCCTGTGTGCCAGGGGAGACAGGCAGTTTTCATGGCTTCAGTTCTTTCTTCCAGACCACTCCACCCAGGCTTGGACACCGTGGCCGAGTGACCAAGCCAGCCTCCTGTCCCTCTCCTGCATGGCCTATGTTCCCCTGAGATCTTCTGGAGCTGGCAAGCATCCTGCACAACCTGCTGGGAGGGAGTCTGTGCGAGGCCTGCTGCAGCACAGGGAGCATGGCAGGGAGAGGAGGGGGAGGAAAGCAGCCAGGTAGCTGGTTAGGAAAAGCCTCTGGCTCACAGGAGGTGTTAGATAAGGGAGGTCATACCTGAAAGAGAAATAAACACGTCAGGAAAATAGGACCTAGAGCCATCTGCTTAAAGGGGGTTGCTGAAGAGCCAGCAGGATCCTACTCAGGGATGGCAGGAAGTGGGCAAGAGTCTGCAGGGGCAGATCACCACCTCATGTTAGTGCTGGCACCAAGCTGGGTCCCCCAGGTGAAAGACCAAGTGCTGCTCCTGGACTGGAGCACAGAGGGAAAGAGCAGAACGACCAACACCCAAACCCACTGGGTGATGGGAGTGCCTTCCACACACACATCCCCCAGACTCCATCCCTGCTGGGAAGAGCTGTCCATGAGCAGTCAGGAGAGCTTGCACCATTGCTTCCATCTCACCAGGTAACTGGGGCCTCAGCCTCTCCTGGAGAGGGGTCTGGAGAGGGAGGAAGCCCGTCGGTGGCTCCAAGTGGTCACTACAGGCTGGACGCTGGCAGGTCTGTCCATCTTCACGGTGGGGAGCCCCTCAGGGTGAGGGGGTTTAAGCAGGTCAGGAGGCTGCCTTGCACCTCATCTGGGGGGGATCTATTTGGTCCATACTCTTGGCAGCTCTGATGGCCTCTCCTTGCAGGTGTAAAACCTCCTCCTCCTCCTCCTCCTCTCTCCTCCCAGTCCCAGCAGCGCTGCAGCAGCAGAGCTCTTGGCTGTAAGCACTGGGGGTCATCAGCTGTCGCAGGGAAGCTGGGATCGGGGCAGGGCTCTGGGGGGAAAACCTCATCTGAGGGAGCAGCAGGAAGCGAGAGAGGAGGATTTCACTCAAGTACCTCGAGAGCTGGGGAAGGCACTCCGCAGCTTCTCCATTATGTCTTCCAGACACATGCTGACCTCCTGGGTTTTTGCTTCCACCTCATCTGCAGTGGAAAAGAGGGCAGGAGGGTGTAAAGCAGGCTCTCTGGACATCCACCTCACTGCCAGCACTCTGGCAGGGTGCAGGCAGCGTCCTGCAGTGTCGGAACAAGAGATCAGGGCCAGGAGCTCAGCCCAAACCCAATCCTCACCTGCAGCTTCGGTGTCAGGGGTGTTGTGCTCTTTCTCCTTTGCCTGGCTGCCTTCAGACTGATGTGGAGATGAAGCCAAGGAAGATGCTGCTGAGCCATTGCCATCTGACTCTGCCTGGGGCTGGAGCAAGAAAGGGGTTTTTTATAATCCCCTGTCCTTTCCTTCCTCCAATCTGACCACCCCTTTCAGCCACTGTCACAGCTCTGATGTGGCAAAGCCCACCCCAAGGTCCCAGACCCTTGCTCTGAGCACACCTGGAGCAGCAGCTCCCTCAGCCTGTGCAGCTGGGACTCCAGCTGCTTGTTGTGGTCCTCCAGGATCTGCATGCGGGTCTCCAGGCGGCTCTTGTGCTGCCGGAGGATTCGCGCCTCCGCCAGCAGCTCGTCGTTGTGGGGGTCTTGCACTGATTCGGGGGAGCCTGTAGCCAAGGTTGGAGACTCCACTGCCTCATCGTGCTGCCACTTCAAACGTCTCAGCTCTCCCTGGAGGATCCTGCAAGGCAGTCCATGTCAGCATCACCGTGTTTGTTCCCAGGGACTGCTGGAAACACGTGGCAGCTGCACACTGGGGATGGCCCACCCCTCGGGGACAAAGCTTTGCTGCTTGTGAAGCTTGAGGATCAGGATGCTCCCCTGAATCCTGATAGGGGGCAGCCCGACCCCACTCCAGGGGTTTACAAACAGATATGCAAATGCTTCCCAAGAGGCTGAAAACACGGGCAGGGAAAGCATCACCTCCTCCTGAGCTGATCTGCCCCGCCTAGACCATCACCTCATGTGGTCCAGAGCAGCACCACCACTGTTCACAAGGGGCTCAGGGGCATGAAATGCAGAGTGCCCTGAGCTAAACTCAGCCAGTTTGTGGTTCAGGAGGGGAACAGCTTCTGGGGATGTGGGAAGGAGCTTTTTGGGAAACCGAGTTATCTCCTTTCCTTGCAGTGCACACCCTCACTGAGTGCTCCTCTGTGTTAGTCTGGACACGCTCCAAACCAGCCCACTCAACATCTCCAATCCCCACCTACAGACCCAGCAGCTATTCCCTTGCTCCACTCTGAGCTTCACCAGGCTTCTCCACTCCCTTCCCCCCCTTAGGCTACAAACCTCACTTTCAGAGTTGCCCGTGCCTCTACCTGTTTTCATCCTCTAAGTGGGCCAGGATTCGCTCCAGCTCTCCCTTGTCATCCATGTTGAGGCTTCCTGGAACCTGCTGGCTGCCCCCAGGCTCTCTGTCAGTGATGGGGCTGGAATGGCGTAGCAGATACTGGTCCTCATCCCTGTTGCAGCAGGTGGAGAAACAGCTTAGTGAGGAACATCAGTCTGATGGGATTTGTGTGCCCTCGGGGAAGGACAGCCTGGAGGGAGGTGGTTTCAGGTGGGGGAGCTCCTTCTGGCTGCTCCAGGCCTAGAGCTCAGAAGTGGCTCAGCATCCCTGGCTGGCTGGGGGTGCCCAAGAGCCTCTCACTCAAAGGGTGAGGGAAGGGGGGGGGACTCAAAGGGATTCAAAGGGACTGGGAAGCAAAACATTTCTGTGCCCTGGCACAGATAGAGCCATATGATGGAGCTATGGATGGAGTCATAGGAGCTCTGACTCTTCAGGAGGTGAGAAGGGAAAGGAGGCAGAACTCACAGGCTGTCATCAGGGGACAGGCTATCATTGAAGAAGGAACAGTTCTGGCTTTCCATCTCTGCAAGCCTAGAGGAAAGAGGAAAAGGTTGAGGTATGGTCAGAGACACCCTGAATGTCTGCTCAGTACACCCTCCTTTATTTCAGCCCCTGCAAGACCCCTTTCTGGCAGGGTCTCCCGGCTGGCCTGCACCAGTCTGCCCCTCTTCACAGGCTCTACAGAGTTTTTTCTTTTTAGAAAACAAAAATGCACTGCTGCTCTGGTGACAGTCTCCAGAACAAAGGGCTGCTGCTGTGCAGTCAGCTCAGCCTCCCCTCTCATAAGCACAAGAAAGGGGTGACAGCATTCCAGATCCAGCCTGGGGCCTGAGCTACAAGCACAGACTCCTTGTACTCCTGGGATCCCCATGGAGAGGGCAGAGGCACTAAAAACCACAGGGCAGCAGCAGTGGGAAGCTTGCAAGCAGCACTGGTGAGCACACAGACATCAAGGGATCTGCCTGCTGAGAATCCAACCAGCAGCTCAAGCTGGGAGGAACAGGACAGTCCCTGAAGGCTGCTACATCACTAAGACACCTCTTGTCAGGTACATGGTATTTATTGCCAATTTACATGGCATCAGCCCAGGTTTGCCTGCCCTGCCTGGGGTGCAGCGTGCTGGGAAGGGTGGAAGCAGCTGCAAGCAGCAAGAGCTCACCATGCATCTGCCCCAAAACCCTTCCACACCCATGGAAGCCGTGCTGCATGCCCTGGTGTGACAGCAGTGCCCAGTGGTGGTACCTGCTGGCAAAGTGCTCGATCCGGGAGTGTGTGTCGGCGTGTGGCAGCATCGGGGAGGAGGCTGGTCTGCAAGAGATGCACACTGGTCAGCAGGGCTTTGGAGAGGCTGCCCTGATCTCAGCTGGGCTGAGAAGAGCCAGGGACAGGCTGGAGAGGGAGGCTGACATCTCTGTTCTTCCAAGAACCAGGTGCTGGATCGCCCCCGGAGCAAGTGCCCCCTCCAGCCCGCCCGAGGGAGCTCTGTCTCACAGCTGAGATGTTCCTTCCATCCATGGAGCCCGAGTGCCAGGCTGGGTCAAAAGACACAGCCCAGGGCACAGCCAACTCACGTCTCAGAGAAATCAGCCTCGAGTACAGACTGGACAGGCAGGTAACCCCTCTGGGGGTGCTTGCTGAAGTACTGCTTGGACCGAAACTTGTTCTTCAGCGTTGTGGCAAAGTCTCTCATGTTCTCACTGGACGTGGTCTGCAGAGACACAAACGTTACAGAGGTGCTGCTCAATGAAAAGTGGGGCAGGACAGGTCAGCTCCCTGGAGAAAGAAGTCCCCTCAGGCTGGGGACAAGCTCCACAAAGGAAGAGGCACTAAGGGCACATGGAAGGAAGCTCTGTCAGCCTGACATGGGGCCTGGCACAAGCCAAGCTGGGCATTTGTTGGTGCTGTGCATCCCTCTCACTGTGAGCCCCAGAATAACAGGGACACAGGCAACTCCCAGCATGCAGAGGGATACAGAACTATACAAAGGATCCACTTCTGGGGCTGCACCAGCCTAAACATCACGAGGCTGCAGCCACCAATGCAAGACCTGCTCTGAGCCAGGACCCTGCCAGCCCAGCCCAGCTCCATACCGGGGTGTAGTACTCCATGATGGGGTAGTGCAGCTTGTTGCCCTTGCTGGCTCTGCCTGTGAGGAAGCAAGTCTGGCAGATATCCACATTGAACTGCTTCAGGCTGCGATACCTGGAGGGGTCAAAAGGCCATAGGGAGGCAGTGGAAGTCAGTAAAAACAGGTAAGTTTGAAGCCCAAGAAGAGATCAGCAGGAGGGCATAGATGTGGCCTGTGTTGCTCTCACACCTCAGTGACCCACGGTGCTGAAGTCCCAGAAAAGCATCCTGCTCTTTCCCCTAAGCTGACCCCTGACCTGCCCTGCCCAAAACACTGCAGACCTCTCGGTTCCCCCAACCCTGCTCGCTCCTGCAGGACACCACGCCCTCCCCACCCCATCACCACCCTACCTGAAGCCCTTGATGGGGCACTGGCGGCAGATGGAGCACTTGGTCTGGTGCTTCACCTGCTCGGCCATGGTGACGCGGTGCAGCACCGCCAGCCACACCATGGACTGCGGCTCCAGGTTGGCCCACTCCAGGAACTGGGACACCTCGATGGCAGGCTTCCCGTTGCTCTGGGGAAGGGAGAAGGAGGGGCTGCTCAGGGCTGGGAGCCAGCAGTGAGGGGTGCAGGTCCCTCTGCACCTCCGTGAGGGGCTGGCGTGGCCGTGGCTCTGCACTCACGAAGCGGAAGCAGCTGCGGATGCTGGGCTCCACGTTGCTGCCCCCGAACGCCGCCACCTCCCCGAGCTGGCGTGGCACCTGGATGGCCTCGTGCAGCAGGACGCCCAGGTGCCGCTGGTCACACAGCCCCCCGGCGTTGGCCACCTGGCTGAAGAGATCTGCGGGCAGGAGAGACACGGCCTCGCTGACGCCCGGCTGAGCCCACACCCTGGGCAGGAGGCAGGCATGGGGAGCAG
The DNA here is from genome assembly GCA_038380795.1 of Pyrocephalus nanus. Taxonomy (NCBI): domain Eukaryota; kingdom Metazoa; phylum Chordata; class Aves; order Passeriformes; family Tyrannidae; genus Pyrocephalus; species Pyrocephalus nanus. The sequence goes on along the minus strand of CM076274.1, from coordinate 17,793,069 downwards.
AGTGTGGGTCACACCAGGGACCCCACTGACCATCTCCAGCAGACAGCTCAAACAAGAGTAAATGACAGCCACAGCTGGCCTGTCTTCTATGAACTGGCCCAATCCCCTTATTTAATCCCTTGGTGCTTCCTATGCTACCCCCTCCACAATATTCCACGGCAGAGTGCCAGGGTTAAAATGCAGCAAGGAGAGCAGCTCCCTTTAATTTATCTGAAACCTACTTCCCAGACATGCACTCACAGGTTTTTTTCCCCCTTCTGGGTAGCACTGGACACCTTTTGCCCGTGTGCCTTTTCTGCTCTGTTCCTTACAGTGCCATGCAAGCAAGAACACTGCAGCACCAGTCAGTCTGCAAAAAAGCCTCCTAATTTCGGTGGCGTAGGCCCAGGGAGGGAGGGAGAGGTGGTGATGCAAGCAGCTTAGTCACTGCAGGAAAAGATGTTTCTTTGCTCTTCCTGGGCAAAGAAGGTCTAAACCGGGAAACAGAAGCACTCCTGGTTTCCCAGGTTACTCCACAGCAGTTTCTGGGGAAGGGAGACAAGAGACTCACACTGAAACTTCTCCTTGACCTCTGTCCCGCACAGACACGCAATGCCTGTCTTGAAGGAGAGAGCCCTCATCTTCCCGCTGCGGCCGCTGCAAGGAGAGATATTGCACAGGTTTGAAAACGTTTTGGAGGTTGGGTTTTGTTTGTGTTTTTTTTTTTTTTTGTCAGGGGGTTCAGCAAGGCAGGCACAAGCCAGGCAGCCCCCTCACTGGCAGCAGGAGCATTTTTGGCAGCTGGAGCAGCAGCACTGAGCTCTCCTTCCAAGCGAGGCAGCCCCACAGCTCAGGGGGGCACGGGGGGAGCGGTACCTGTCGAAGACGTTCAGCAGCCAGTTGAGGCTCATGTCCACACACAGGGGCACGTTCACCAGGATGCCCCGCTCCTCCTCCAGCCGCTCGTAGAGGGCGGTCAGGCAGTGGATCACCTCCACCACGTCCAGCGCCCGGTCGCTGGGCTGCAGGTCGTGCTCGTTGAAGATTTCCAAGGCCGTGGCCAGGGTCACCATGTCCACTGCACGGAAAGCACGGGCAGAGGGAAAGAGGGGAAAATGGGAGGGGTGAGAACCAAGAGGGGAGAGGTGCAGCCCTGCCCTGACCTGGGGCAGTGTGAGTCCCACAGCAGGGGGAGAGATGCTGTCAGGATGGGCACAGCTCCTAGAATTTCTCTCCTGCTTGCCAACTCCCCTGGAAACTCCTCAGCAGTTTCTGAGGAGCAGCTCCCTCTGGGAGAGCTGGCCATCGTGTTGAACTCCTGTGGCATATTTATCCAGCTACTAACCCTCCAGCTTTTACCAACAGTGCAGATTTCAAGCTTATTGGCTCCCTTGCTCCTCTTTAAGCAGTGAAGCCCTCTCTGCCCCTGCCAGTGTGGGTGGTTTCTGCTCTCTGCTACATCCATGACTTTTCTGTGCTTGATCTGAGCTAGTTGGTGAGCCCCTGCCTGATCCCACAGATTTGTAAATCTGAGCTGGACCACTCTGTTTTCAAATCCCTCTGACTAACACCTGCCCTTGATGTGCTTCCACCCTAAGCCTGTAAAGCAAGGCACTGACACAGACTGGTGGATTTGCTCGGCTTTCCAGCCACGGGCTGCTCTTGCTGGTTTCTTGCCTCAGCTCCCTATCATCCCCTGGTGCCTCCCGCCTTTGATGTGCTGGTAAAAGCTTGAATTAGTCTGATGCCTCCACCGAAGGAGAGGCAGCAGGAGGGAAGCCCTTCCCACACTCACATCGCAGGGCCTTTTGCACCCGCCGCAGTTTCATGGCCGTGCGATACGCCGAGAACTTGATGTTGTTCAAATCCGCTGCAGCAACACAGGAAAAGGAGAATGAAACAACACAACACCTTTATCTCCAGGGCAGGGAGCAGCAGCTGCAGCCCCACCAGCAGAAGCAGACTACATGCAGGAGGACGAGGAACAGAGTCTGGCAGGGGGGCACTGTGCTTTGGGGGACCCCCTGCCAGAGGTGGGAGGGCAGCCTGGGGGGATCTCACATGCACCCCATGCTGCAAGAAGGTGGATACTGCTGGAGTGGTTGTGTGCCAGCCTCCTTACCCAGCGTCTGGTACAACTCTGTCATCTTTGGGTGGTCCCAGCATGTCGTCTGGGCCTGGTGGCTGGAAGGGGAATAGATGGAAAGCCAGAGTCAAGCTGACGATCAAGCAGCTGCCATGAGAGATTGCAAAAAGGACCTGGCTGGTGCTGGGAGCGGAAACTGGGGCTGTTGCATCCCTCTGAGCACACTCCCCAGCCACAGCAGCATGGAAGATGCCCACAGAAGGATGCCTTCACTTGGTGCCAGCTCCCTCCCTTTCCAGACAGCGTTCCCCCTCATCTGGGAACCTCTGCAGGGAGGGAAAGCCAGGTTTTGCCAGGCTGCCAGTGCTCAGACCAGTCTTCTCACTGCCCCCCATCCCTAACTGGTCCCCAATTGCTGTTCCCACCAGGCCAGAGAAGGCTGTGGCTGGGAGCACACTCACTTGATGTAGTATGGCACTTTGTTGGGGGAAATGGCTCGTTCCCAGGGGACCTGGACAGAGGCTGCAAGGAGAGAGACACGTGTCAGACCAACACCAAAAACTCCTCTAAGCTGTTTCTTCTGCCAGCCCAGCAGGACTGTGCCAGCAGGTGGGTGCCTCTGAAGAGGCTCTGCCTTCCCAAATCACCAGCTGGGGGTGTTGGTGCAGGCAAGGGGATGCTGCTCATAAGAGACACAACACGCTGGTCTTGTTAGAGGCATTTTGCCTCTTGAGGCAGGGGCTCTCTGTCTGGCTGAGCTCATAACTCAGGAACAGACACTTCCCTACGCTTTTGACAATGCCTGAGGCACCACTGTGGTCACCAGTGGGCAGAGCTCATAGCAGGTGGGATTTGGGTGCACACACACAGCACTACTTGTTATGGCCAGCCTCAGGCATCAGCTGTTTCCATTACTTCTGCTCTGTTTGTCAGCTGCAGTATCTTGGGAAGATAAGGACACATCCCATAACAGTTACCTCCCACCCTGTGTTTGTTATCTGGAGGATGGAAGCCCTTTTATGACCCTAAGTTCTATTTTGCCTTTTCACAGGCAGCTTATCGATTCCAGCCACTGGAAAAGTCACTCCTTCTTTCAGATGGGAGTACATGGTCTGCAGAGAAACACAGGCCAGCAAATCCCACCGACATCTGGAGACCCTGCAGGGCTCAGCCTTTCCAATGACAGGCTCTGGAGCACAACCTGCTGCCCACCCCTGGCAGGTCTGAGAGCTGTCAGCCAGCAGCTCTGCTCTGCAGAAACAGCATCTTTCTGCCTCGCCACATGAATGAAAACCTCCTTAACGTGCACATTTTTAGCCTCCAAATGACTAACACGGGATATGGGGGACTGCCTTTTCCTGCCATCTGTTGTCTTGGCCACCTGGTCTCCGGGGCTGTCACAGCCCCAGTGTCACCTGGGAGGTGCTGCTGTGAGTGTCACAGCTCTGTGCCCACGCCATGCCCTCGATCCCAGCGGGTGAGGCAGCATGGTGCTAACGCTGGGAGATGCCTCCTGCTTTGCTTCCTGTGCACCAGGCAGTGCCCTGGGCCCTTTCCCAGCCCTGTGTGTGGCTCTGGGCTCAGCACCAGAGCTTTGCAGCCCATTCTGCTGTGCCACAGCCCACGTGTCTGGGCAGGGGCAGGAGGAGCCGCTCACGTACAGGACAGGAAGTGCTGGGAGCCTGGTCCGAAGTCCCGGTGGGCATCCTGGAGCTGCTTCAGGCGTTCGTTTATGGAGGCCTGGAGAATTGGACAGAATGGTTCAATGGCAACCCATCAGGCACCTCCTGCAGACCCATTCAGGAAGGCTTGTGGGTGGACTCAGACGTGCCCCAGCACACAGGTCCTCTTCCTTCCTCTCCTACTCTGGTTTTACATCCCCCAGTCTGCTGAGCCCTCTACACCTCCTCCCCCAGGCTGAGGCAGCACAGGGCACTTCTCCACGTCCATGTACACATCACCTGTACCCATCCTTTCACAGACATCCAAGCAGCCACAGCTGGTACTGACACTTCCCAACTCCCTCCACCCATCAGACCCTGATTCTCCTCAGACAGCATTCTTTGTTCCCCTCGTTGCCTTTTCCTGATCAAGACCTCTACAGATTTACCAGCCACTTTCCTCACACTGAAGTGATCTCTCATCCCCTAGGAACACCAGCTGTAACATCCCTGCTATGCCAAGCCTTACTTTATCATCCTTGGAGCTCAGCAGTGGCAGCCCTTCCCCACCATCCTGCTGCCCATGGTTTATTTGCAGCGCTTGACTCCTGACTCCTTCCCCACCTGCAGCTGTTTCCAGCGCGTGTTGATCTGCTCCAGGGTGCGGGAACTCTCCATGCACAGGTGGACATCGGAGATGGCGAGCTGGTGTGCAAGATCATTCACCACTTTCACCCCATCCTTCATGGGGGAGAGCTCCTCTTTGAACAGCTGGAGTCCCATGGCCAGGGAAACGGGGACAGAGCAGGGGAAGAAGGAAAAGAAGCAGGTGAGTGGTCACAACTTGGATCTGATTCCTCTGCTACAGGCTCAGGGTGGGCTAATGGCTGCCAAGCCACTGCTGAGTAACCCTCCCACAGGGTACCTTATCCAGGGAAAAAAAAAAAAACACAAAGCAAAACAACCAGGCTGCAGATTACTCAAATCTCCTGAGAAGTGGGATGGGGACAATGAATCATCTGTGCTGAGCCACTGTACCTGTGTAAGGCCATGAAAAGGCACTCAGCACAGGACACCGTGGGCCAAAACCACCCTCACAAAGCAGAGGGGGCTGGAGGAGGGAGGAGTGGGTCCCTGAGATCCCAGGTAACGAGGCTGCATGGGACTGAGCAGCCCAGACAGTCCCACTGTCCTCCTGGGGAGCAGAATTTCATCCCCTCTGGGGCCTTCTCAGAGCCAGAAGTACCTTGGTTGACTGGATGTGCTCCGGCAGGGAGTCAATGAAGAGGTCCCCGATGGGTTCCCAGGTTTCACGCACGCTCTCAGCCTGGTCCAGGGTGGTGCTGAGCTCCTCCATGGCCCCTTTGATCTCGATCAGCTGCTCCAGCGTCCGCTCGATGTGGCGGTGCTGGTCCACACAGCGGGCCGTGAGCTTCTCCCACAGCTCGCTGGCCACGTTGGCCTGTTTCCACACGAAGCGGCTGATGTTCTGGATCCGGTGCCGGGGAGAGACATCTGTGAGGGCAAAGCAGAGGGGGAACAGGGAGCAAAAGTGAGAGCCCAGCCCAGAGGAGAGCAGAAGGAGGACGTGGAAATGGGAGGTTAAAAACATCTAGGGAAAACTGGAAAGATGGAGGGAAAATAAATCATCACAGTATCATCTCTGCACCAGCTCCCCCAGGCATCCAGCCTGCCCACAGACTCGTGCCCACTGCTCCCTGCCTGTCCTCACAGGCAGAAGCCCTGCTGCCCTTTAAAACCCTGCCCCAGAGCACATCTGATGCTGTCTGATGAGCTGTACCAGGTGCTTCTGCCTTCACCAGGGACAGTGACACTGCCCTGTGCCAGTCTGACCTCTGGCCAAAAGCCTGGGAACAGCCTGGGGCACAGTGGTGTGAGGCAGAGCACTGATTTGTGCCTCTTTGTGCCAACCACCTGCACTCCACTCTTTCCACGCCAGCCCAGGAGGAGCTGTGCTCTGAGAGAACTAGGAAGGGGGAGCTCCACAGACCTTTGCTTTCCAAAGTTGGTTCTTCCAATTCCTCAAAGGGATGCTGGGAAAGGAAAGCCTGTGCTGACTCCAGCACAGAGTAAATGTACGGTCCCCGAGACTTCACTTCTTCCATGAACGCCTGGAGAGCAGAGCACAGAGATGAGACAGCAGGCTGGGACAGAAAACTGTGCCCTGCTGCCCCCTTGCCAAATGCAGCAGTTATTTATTCACCCCAGGGCCCAAATCTCACTGGAGACACAGAGAGAAGTTAACATTAAGGGAAGTTTTTTTTTTTTTTCAGTTCAGGGAAGGAATGACCCCTTGCCAGAAGGTGGCCCCTGCAGAGGTTTGACCAGCAGCTTTGCTGGAGTGGGGAGGCAGAACAGCCAGCACAGAAGGGTGTGTTGAGCCAGGGGTGCACGAGAGGAACTGCTGTGTTTGTGGTGCTTTCACAGGCACTGCTGGAGATGCTCCTCATTGGAGAGCATGGCCATGCACACAGTCCTTCCAGCAGCTGTTCAGCAACAGGTCCAGCTGCTGCAGGAGCAAGGAGAGGAACAGCAGGATGCCCCAGAGCAGCACATCTGCCAGGGAAGGCTTCAGAGGCACACTGGGTTTGGATGTCCTCTCCTCCCCTCCAGCCACAGCTCCCACACCAGCGCTGTCTGCTGGATGGGCTGTTTGAGCACCGGGGAAGAGGCTCCAGCAAGGATGAGGGATAGCAACAGTAAACAGTTTATTTTTGTTTCCAAGGTAAAAAAAAACTATAACCCAACAGCCACGGGCAGAGAGAAGTAAATTCTCTGATCATGGGAGCAGGAAACTCTCATCTGCCTGGGTTTACCCCAGTTTCAGGTATGATGGAAATGTGTTACTGCAGGAACCACTCGTGTCCCAACCACCGGGTTGCCCTTAGACCAACCAGCTTTCTCAAGCCCCAGGATCCCAAAAGCAGAGGCCAGTGAGAGGCAATTCCCCCCAGTGCAGAGGAGGCAACTACAACTGACAGGGCCCACTACCAGCTGCAGCACCTGTGGGTGACTTGAGGCTGTAATGCAGGTTTTGTGTCTAAAACCAGACGGGCTGTGCCCGTCACGTGCCAGGGGGATTTGCCACGGCCTCTGCCCTTCCACGGGGAGCTGAGATGGAGACAGCCCAGCACTGGTGCACTCCCAGGCTGGTCATGGGCAGTGAAAACAGGCAGGGGTCCCACCCTCAGCTCACCCCAGCAGAGAGCAGCGGCAGGGGAGGTGAAAGGGGGACGTACCGCGTGTGTCTCCTTCTCCTGCTGCACCAGGAGGACATCGCCACGCAGGGGCAGCTGTGCCGAGAGCTCCTCATCCTTCTGCCCCAGCCAGTCTATGATCTCCTGGAGAGGCACCTGCAGCTTCCCACTGTGGTCAGAAAAGGCCTCCAGCCGAGCCCTGGCGGGAGAGCAGGGACAGTGAGCTGGCAGTCAGGCAGATGGGAGAGCAGCAGGTTCCCTGGGGAGGGGAGGCACAGCACCATGGTGGGGTGGGGACCCCCAGGACCCCACCAGTGAGTGTCAGCACACCTTAGCATGGGTTGGGGACCCCCAGGACCCCACCAGTGAGTGTCAGCACACCTTAGCATGGGTTGGGGACCCCCAGGACCCCACCAGTGAGTGTCAGAACACCCTAGCATGGGTTGGGGACCCCCAGGACTCCATCAGTGAGTGTCAGCACACCTTAGAGTGGGCTGTGCATGACCTTCAGCCAGCAAAGATGTTACACTGCCAGGTGGAGTGAAGCATGGAGGCACTGGGGAGAAGAAACCCTGAAGCTGTTCTTCACCCTGGAGCCCAGAGCGGAGGACAGAGTCACTCTGTGCTCACCTGTGGGTCAGAACTGTGCTCTGGCTAGCATGGGGGGCTTGGGTTGGCATTTACATGTCTGGGCAGCTTCCAGAAGCCTTGGATTAAGGCAGGACACAATTAACACGCCCCAGTTAAGCTCTCTGTCGTGCTGGCTGTGGAGCTGCAACCTCTGACAGTCTGGAAGGCATGTTCCCCTCAGTGGAAGTGGAAAGGGCTGCCGGCAAAGGGACAAGCACAGAGTGTGTGGAGGCAAAGCCGTGGGGCAAAGAGCAGCTGCAGAGATGGCAGGGGATGGAGGGGGCAGCAGAAAGCAAGGAGAAGTGAAGGAGGTGAGGGAGGGGAAGATGGGATGGGTGGAAACAGAAGGGATGCTTTTCAGCATAAGGAGCAATATTCAGAAGTCTGTGGACAAGAGGGAGAACTGAGCCAAGGTCACTGTGAATTCGTGTGGCTCATCAAGCGAAAAAGTTCCAAAGGCTCCTGACAAGCAGGAGCAGCAGGCAGGGCTGGAGGGCCAGGCTTGCTCCAGGCAGGGATTCTTACCGAAGGCTGTGGGATTTTTTTTTTATCTCGTTCCAGCAAAGATTCATCTCCAGAGGGGCCTGGGGCCCGGCAGCACCGCTTGGAGCCCGGGGGTTCACACACGAAGGTCCTGCACCATCCTGCGAGGCTTCAACCTGGGCAGAAACACAACCACGATGCATCCAGAGATCACTGCCTGGGGCTTTGGGCACTCACCTGGGGACACTTGAACCACTCTGTCCTGCCCCTGACTGGTTTTTCAACTCACAAAGGGGTTGCCCTGCTGCCTGAGTGGTCTCTCAGCAGCTCCCAGGAAGCTCATGGTTATGCCTGGAGGAAGGGTGCAGTGCCAACTCCAGCAGAACTAAGAGCAAAGGTTGAAGGAAGGGCTTACTGCACATCTCCTGCTCTCCTCAGTTATCCAGCAATGATCTTAGCTCACTGCTAGCTGTTAAACCAGGGCTGGTCCTTACGTGTCACAGTCCCTGCAGGGCTAGTGATGATTTTTTCCATGCTACACAAGCCTTCTGTGCCTTGAGAGGAGACAGTTCCTTCTGTTTCTAAGGAGCAAGGGGATCTGCCAACCTCCTTTATACCATCCCCAATACTGGCAGTTGCCACCTGCTCCTCTACAGAAGCCCAAGGATATTCCCTGCCTGCACAGCAAATCTGGGAAGCCCCTTCTCCTCCACAGGTGCTGCTTCTCCTCTGTGCCTCTCCAGAGGGAGCAGCGGTGGGAAAAGTGCTCCAAAAGCCCATGGAGAAGGTGATAGCAAATCCTAATCCAGCCACTGGAAGGAAGCACAGTTTGCACTGCACCACTCAGCTGGGAACACATGGACACGCTTCCACAAGTGAGACAGCGATGTGTTCTGTCGGAGGAACGGCAGCGTTTCGATGGAATGCTACTTTGATATCAGAGTTCGTTTGTGTTAATTAGCCCCAGGTGGTTAATCAGCCATAATTAATCGTGTTAGCGCTCTCTAAACAGAGCATACAGCAGGCACCCCTTTGCCAGACAAGGGCAGCTGCCTCTGGGGGAAAGCAGCAGCTCTTCCAGGGGGAATGTGGAGATAACTTGTCAGTTGTCCTGTCCGAGGGCTCGCCGAGGTGTCGAGAGGAGATATCCGGCCAAGCCGAGGAAAACAACAGGCAGGAAAAAATCACCAGACGAGGAATTTGGCTGCAAGGCTAAAAATACCCCCTCCACACCAGTTCTCAGAGAGAAATCAAATGATTGCCAAGACTGGTGCTAAGTTTGATTCATCTAAAAACATCTAACAGGCTGTTCTCAGCCTCCCCATCCTGCCGCTCCAGGAGCACCAAGAAAACAGAGAAAACCGTCACCCACAGAGTTCACAGGATTCTTGGGGCCATGAATAATAATCCACTCAAGCTAAAACTGCTGCTTGCACATAGAAAAATCAATACTCTGCATGTACAGATCCTCACGGCACTGAAGTAGGTCAGTCCCACAGCACTGCCAGGGAGTGCTCCAGTCCTCCCCTCTATCCCAGGGGATACCAAAGGAGGGGAGCAGCTCTACCTGGGTGTGAGTGCAACTGCAGCACAGCTGTGCAGACCACAAAGTCCTCCCAGCCCTGTTCAGGAAATTAAAAGCCCACCAAGCCTTTGACTCACAGACCAAGCTCGGTAGATAAGCCCATGGCAGTGACCAAGCACAGCCCAGGTGCTGAACATCTGCTCCCCTAGGACAAAGCACAAGGCAGTGCTTGCCTTCTGAGCATCCCCTAAGCACCCTTTCCCCAGAGTCCAGCAGCAGCAGCACCAGGCTGGGCTCACACTCCCCCTCCACCCCTGAAGAGCTCTATTTTCGGGCGCAGAACACTCACGCAGGCTCCGGCAAGTGCATCTACCTGTGCTCAGCCACAGATCCGCTTCTCCAGAGGAACCAGCATTGCCCCCCAGCCCTCCTGGTGCCACAGGCAGCACCCAGGAGGGCAGCAGGGAAGCACTGGGTGCCCGGCAGAGCGGGATGCCCCGAGCACTGACCCCCCAGGAATGTGCAGGGGGGCGGCAGTGCCTCACAGCCAGCCTCAATCCCAGCTTTGTCCAGTGGCATTCCAGCTGCCTCCAACCTGCCTGAACCTCGTGGCTGCCCTTGAAGCACAAAGGGGGCAGAGATCTGCCCACTACAGGGCAACCCCCTGCGGGAAATTAGGTGTGTGCAGAGTCACTGATGCTGGCATTGTGGAACAACAACAATCTCTGCAAGGGCATGGCAAAGGGCATGGGCTGGGATGGGCTGACCAGCAGAGAATTTACCCTCACATGCTGGAGCACATGCAGAGCAGCAGGGGTGTTTGCCAGGAAAGAGATTTATCCAGGAAACGGTCCCAGCAAGCTTTGGTTATCCAGAAGAGTCATCTTCTTCTTCTAACCTAATCCCACAAAACTAAAGATGCCCTCCTTGTCCCCCACGTGCCCTGGGACAAAGATGACCCCCCCACACATGCCCCAGCACAGTGCTGGGTGCCAGCACAGATGTTCCTGCCAGTCTAGACTGGGTGCAAATAGTTTTTTTTTGCCAGAAGGCTCTGGGCTGGCTTCCTCTGTCCCCCACAGTCCTGCTGCCCAGAATTGTTTCCATGCTCTCTTCCACCTACCAGGAGGGAAAGAAAAGCTCCCTGTATCTCTCCCTCTCTTGCCCTCCTTCCCTGCCTGCACATCTGACTGCTGCTGTCCCTCTCTGGGGGCAGCAAAGCAGCCTCCTCTCTCTTCTCACCACCTCTCAGATGCAAAACCAGCTCCCAGACAGAGGAGGGGGCTTCGTTTGCTGTTTATTAACCACCCTTGCACTGGCTGGGCAGCAGCACCACAACAGCCACCCTGGGGCCAATAAATCCTGGCTCAGCTACCAAGAGGCTGCCCCACTGCCTCATTCTTGCATCCTGGGGCCTCTCCAGAGACAGCTCTGCCTTCCTCCCTCAGATCCAGGCTCTCAGGGGCAGGATGGGGCCAGGCTGATGGCCACCTCAGCAGGGAGGAGCCTCAGCATCAGCCTTTGCTTTCCATGTTTGAAGCACGGTGAAAAAAGAAAGAGCAAAGCTGGGACCTCATTTGTCCTGGGAAGAACAGTGGCAGCAGCCAAGGGAAACTCTGGCACTGCCCATCAGTCTCCAGTCAGCTGAGTAAAGCTACAGGTGAAGTGTGAGCCCTGCTCTGGCAGAGCTGAGGCAGCATTTCCCCACCCTAAAGGTGCTAAACCAGTTCATGACAGCTCAGTGCAGAGCACAGGCAGCTCTGCAGACAGTTGCCAGCACACCATTCTGTTCTGCACTCCTGCCATTTACCCAGGGGTCCCCAGAGACCCCCCTTCCCTCCCATAAGGAGCCTGCTCTGTCAGCTCAGAGACCCTGGGAAAGGAGGAGAGGGACCAGCAGTGGGAGCACACTCTCTGCTCCTCAAGATAACCAGACTGGAAAGAGGTCAGATTCCTCCTCTGCCTTACAGCACTCACCAAGGGCTCATTTCCAGCCTCCTCTCTGCAATCAGGAAGGTTGGAAATCTGCATTTTCAGCCAAAGCTGACATTCTTCCAAGTTTCCAGGAAAGAAAACCAACCTACCACCAGTAGCAGAGGCCCTGGTTTGCTCCACACCAACTTTCTGCAGCAGGAAAGGCTCCCAGAGCCAGCTCTTACCTGAGACAGCGGGGGGACAGTGCTGCTGTGCTGCTCCTGGCCTGGGGAGTGCCACTCAGGACATCGGGGGAGGACATAGAGCCATTCCTGCATCACCAGGGGCTGCATCAGAACCGATGTTCATGGGGGTGGAGACGACTCTGGGAACAAGCACCTGGAAAGCAGTGTTAGAGTGCCTGGGTCAGCTTGCACCTCCTCATGGAGCTGAGCTCCTTCCCAGCTGCCCTCATGGCAGCTGGAGACCAAAAGGAACCAATTTTTTATTTAACATATTTCTCCTGAAGCTGCAATATTGTTTCATCTAAATGTCCGGCTTTTTTTTTGTGCACCTGGTTATGCAGTTTGCTGTATTGATGCTCTGTTAGTAAACCCCACAGACTATTATGTGTTTTTAAAAAGGGTTGGGTTTCTTGAGCTACACAAGATGTCTCTGGTTTCAAAAAAGGTGCAAGAGAAGATCTCACTGTTATTACCTCTGTTCTGGTTTTGGTTGGGATAGAGTTCATTTTCTCCCTAGTAAGTGGTACAGTGCTATGGTTTTTAATCCAGGACAACAAATTATGTTTACTAAACATATCCCCATAACAGACAATTGCTTTCCTACTTCCAGAAGGTAACAATCCCCTGTCCCAGCAGCCAGACCTCATGTCCAAGCAGAGGTGAGGCGGCTTCCAGGCACAGGCAGAACGACACTGATGGAAGAAGGTTGTTGGCTCCTTCACACCCAGCTCAGCTGGACAGCTGAGAATCTTCCTGCTTGGCCCTGCAGGGCAGGAGCAGGCAGCACATCCTGCACTGCCAGCAATCCCACTGGACAGACAGGTGAGGAGAAAGCCCTCCAGGCCTGGCACACACTGCCCATCTCTCACACTTTCACATCTCTCACTCCCCTGCCTGAGCTTTCACTGCCTCTCCCCCCTCCATTACACGCATTAATAGAACAGATTATCCTGTTATTTTTTTTTTAATCTCTTAGCAGTTTTTAACAGCCATAATTCTCTCCTTTTCCAGCAGAACAGCTTGTGCTGAGCTCTCCAACATGCCGGCAATCCGAGGTCTTGTCCTCTCTCCCTCCCGTCCATTTGCACCAATAAATGCTACAGGCTGTGCATCCCAACACCCTCACCCTGCTCCTTTCCTCCTCCAGGCAGGGGATTATGAGGACACATTAAAAGCTACAAAACCCAGGGTCTTCAAAGCCCCCTAGCCCCCTGGGGCAAATTCACCTCAGTCACCTCCCAGGGCAGAGTAGATGATTTCTGCCAGCAGGTAACAACACACCCTGTTCCTCCAGTGCTGTATGGGCTGTGTTCCTCTAAATGGCCTCTGGATGACAGTCAATATAGCAGAGATACAATTTTTAGGGCATGAAAAGTTATCTTGCCTCAAAACCTGACACAGGAATGCCTTTGAGCTCTTCCCCATGACTGGGAAAGCCATGGCTTGTGCCAGTGAGGTTCTGTGTCGTCTCATTGCAGCTGCCATCCTGAGGCATCAGCCCTTCTGTGGCCCAGGGCAATGAAGCTGGAACTCCTTTAGGGATGACAGGACATTGGGACACAGAGCCAGGGCACAAGGGAACTACAGCTGGTCCAAGACAGCAGTCACAGAACAAGACTTGAGCTGAGCACCCATCTCGTCATGTCCTGTGCTCTGCCTTGCTGACACAGAAACACCACTGCAGGTCTGATGACAATGCTTCAGCTGCTCTTTGCCCCTCTGCAAGGGCAAAGACAAAGCCCAGAGGTGGAGAAAAACCCACAATAACGTGGAACTAACTGAGCTGCACAGCAGCCAGGACAGAGGAGGACATTCAGTGGGAGAGAGAGAGAGACAACCAGATGGAGAGGCACGTCTGCAAGCGAACCAGCAGCTTCATACAACCCCTTGCCAAATTCCCTGCTATTACAGGAACCAGGAGAGCAGAAATGCTCTTGATCTGCTCTGCTTTTCTGTCAAGACACAAAATAGCTTCCAATCTTGCACTTCTGCTCTGGTGCTTCAGTACAGCGCTGTGTCTGGGCACCGCAGCATGTGGAGCGGATGTTCTGTGGGTGCTTTTTGGCTCAATGCCTGCTGCTGGTGCCTGTGTCTGTCAAGAGCCACACCTGTGACCCACTCGGCCTCCCCCTCACCCCCATTCACCCTCTGCGCTCCGGTTTGGTGCTCGAGACCCAGCACACGACAGCCAAGGGACATCAATCAAAACAGATTTAGGCGCTGGCAGCTAAAACTGTCGTCCTGTTGTAGCCTAGTGCAAGCCTCTACTTGAGAAGGAGTTGGAAATCCTCCTTCAGAGGACTCAGGGAACAATGTGGTCAGTTCTAAAGAGAGGTTGGTCTCCTGGACACATTTCTGTGCAAGAAGAATGAACATCAAGGCCCAGGTGAGCAGAAGCAGGTGAGAATTTCCACAGGAGGACGCTGCAAGAAGCAGTTTTAGAGGGCGAGGAGTGAAACCTCTTCCACTGGTGTGTCTCACCTGATCCTCACTGGAGATCCCACTCCTGCCCCAAAGGTGGTCACACTGGTCCTCAGAAGGATCAGGTAGAGCCTCATCACATGATACTCTTTTGCATCCTCCCACGTGAAAAGCACCCAACACTTGTCTCTGCTCTCAGCACACCTTAAGAAACGAAGCATTAGATGTTTCACAGTGCTGTGTTAGGGCTTCCAAACATTTTAGTAACCAAGCCATCACCATTTAGCCTAGTTGAGAACATGGTCCTTTGGTTGAAAAGTAAGAAAGCCCAAAATCCTGACGTTGCATTTCAACAGTTGAATGCTTGGGCGTTAGGGTGTATTAAAACCAAAATAATTGCCTTTTTTCTCTTCCTACAGGAGCTATACCTGTTACAAATTCAGCATTGGAGAGCCTGCCTCACTCCCTGCTTTACAGGCAGTCTGGCAAAGGCAGCTGGAATGGCTTTTTCTCAACCAGTTCCTCTTCAGCTCTGCCACACAACTTACTGCTCTGCTCTCTTCCTGATTCACAGCAGCCCTGGGTGTCTGGAGAGGCCGTGTCCCATCTCCTGCAGCATCTCCTCTCCAGCCCAGCCCACAGGCAGGTGACAGCCTGCCACCAGTACCTCTGCTGCACAGTCTAATTCTGGAACTTTGCTGCATTTGTTTAAAATCCTCCTGATACAAACCCTGCCAAACATCAGGGGAATTCACCTGCAGCTTAAGGTAACCCCAGGATTAGGGACCTGACACAGAAGGTAGAGTCGAATGTCAGATGTTGAATTTCTAGCTCTCTACCTCATATAACAGCAGCAAATAGAGGATATAAGTCAAGAGGTCTCTTGATCACAAGGCTCATGCTTTGAATTGCTAATTTCCTCCAAAACATTCTTTCCAGGCTGAAACTTTTCCCTTCAGATCTTGGCCTATAAGGAAAAAAAAATACGGGAAAATTTCGAGGCAAGGCAGCTCTGCCTGCATCCCATGAGGGGAATGGAAATACAAACATGTTCCCTGCTGCTGGAAATGTTAATGATTTTTTTGTTTAACTTACTGTACAAGGGAAGTAATAACATTTCAGCTCAGCATGCTCAGTGTCCTTTCAGGGGAAAGGTGGGAGGCTTGTGGATATTTCGGAGTTCAGCTCCCATGCAGATGCCAACAAAGGGAGCATTCCCAGGCTGTCAGACAGCAGGACTCCCTCGACTGCTTAATAGCACATCCTGTTTCAGCAAAAGTTGTTTTTCTGCACATGCAAGTAAATAGTTTAAGCCTGAAATCAAGGGCCAGAGGACCTGCTTCCCAAAGCCCCACTGGGCAGGGTTTGGTGGGAGAGAAGGAAGAGAAATCTTTCTCCCACTGGGACCAACGTACAAACAACTCAACTTCCTCTTAGAGCGTGGGTCCTAAATCTCCATCTCTTTACCAACCAGGAATAGATACCCAAACACACTCCCTAAAAAAAGTTATCCCAACATTCTCGTGGTTCTTTTGTGCTCCTGTGTCCAACGAAAGGGGAAAAGGACTATCAGTTATCTTTCACATAGGCAGGCATTTTCAACCCCATCATCCAAGGGCTGAAAATTCCAGATGCCAAAGGACCAGGTCCCCTTTATTAATTAGAATAAAGGGTCCTTGAATTAATCACCTGTCCTTAAGAAGTAATATAAAATCTTTGCTGTGTCTGGTAGTGAGTGGCACAGAAGATATCTTAATCACTGAGGGTTGGTGAAGTGGGGACTCTGCCATTTAATGAGCTGCTTTCTTAAATGAAAACTTAGCCTTTGAACTCATAGCCAAAACGTTATTTTAATTCAAGGCATAAACAGGTGGCACACATCTTAATAAAGAAGCAGCATCTCCTCTGCTGGCTCACTCACTCTCCATCTTCCCAAGCAGCAGAAAGTGCACGTTCACACAAAATCTCAAGCTGAAAAATTTCACCAGTTCCTTTTGCACTGGGAAACTGTGAGGATGATGCCTCCACTTAACCAGGTGAGTGTGGGTGTATGCCCACAGCACGGCCATGCAGAACTGACTACCCTCCCTCTGCTTAAAAATAACTTCTGGGAACTGATTTAGGAAGACTGAAATCTAAATTTCTTTCGCTCATCATTTCGGAGTCCCAGCTGGGTTTTAAGTTGCTCTCTCTAAAGCTCACTTTTCCTAGGAATTCTTTCCAACTCTTCTCCTCCTTTTATTAAAGGATAATGACTCAAGCACCCAGAGGACCCGACTGGTGAGAAAATTGTTGTCTGACCTGACAGACAAAGGGAGCAGGAAAAGGGGAAGGAGAAACCTCCCAAAAGGGATGGGGAGAGGGCAAGAACTTGCCTAATGACTGAAAGAAGGTTGCACCAGCCATAAAAATTGAGGGGTTTTAAGACTGAATATTTTTTGGTCAGTATATCTTGCTTCATGAGACTTATTTTATGCTTTTATTTTAGGCATGCAGGCTAAAGTGGAAGCCTTGACTATATTTCTCAAAACGTGATTACATTCAGAAATTCACCATACCTCTCCAGAACTCAGGGCTTTTGTTTGAACCTGTTCATTTAATCCCTTCCCTGTCTCACTTTGATAAGTTTTGCAAAGAGCCACCCCGCTCACAGTTACAGTCCTGGCCAATTTTGGGGAGCAGCACTGACATCCCCCAGGTATTAATGCAGACACAAGGTCCTCCTCCCAGCTTCCTCAGTTAACAAAGAGGACCTGAAAGCACAGCATCACATCACAGCACCCACTCCAGCACCTCCCCATCCCAGCTCTCCAGGCACCCGCGTTCCCGGACACAGTGCTGCGAAATGGGATAGTCTGGAATTGCATGGCTACAGTCCAGTCCCTGTCCAGAGTGCCATCTCCAGAGCCCTGCCTGGACAGCTGCCCCAGCAGCAGGGAAGGCACCTTCCAGCACAGGAAAGTGGCAGGGGAGGATGTGAGATGGCACCAGAGCCACGGCAGGCAAAGGAGATACACAGGGATGCCAGGAAAACAGGAACCCTCCTGGCACAACTGAACCTGGTGGCTGGGACATCACACAGCCTCCTCCACAAGGGTACTGTGGTCAGACAGGAAAGGCCACTACAGAGAATCATCAAACAATAACTCTCAGGGGTCAAAACAGACCGGTGACAGCAGCAGGAAAGAAGGTGTGAAGGACCTTGGATTGGGGCAGAAGGAAAACAGACTGACAAAAATTTGATGAGGATTTCCCCCCCCCCCCCAACACAAAAAAACAAAATCCAGGCAAACATTGGTTTCTCCCAGAGGCAGTGTGGTGTTTAGAAGTGTGGGAGTGATTGCTCCACACCCCTGTCACTGCACATGGGCAATCTCAGCATCCAGACCCCACAAATACAGTGCTGGCAGTTCCACCACTGGAGCTCCACAGCTGGGGTCCTGTGCCAGAGGGAAGACAGAAGGGAACAGGCTGGACTGGGGGCCCATAATAATCTGTGGCCCTAAGTCTTGACAAGCCACAGCCCAGGCTCCCCTGTCTGGCACGGAGAGGGAGGCAGAGTGCTGAGCCCTGGGGAGCAAGAAATGTCCGGTGCTTCCTGCGGGTGGTTCTGCAGTCGGTCAGGGCTGCCTGCATCAAAGGGAAGGTCAGTGGTGACAAGAGAAGACATTGAGAGGGCAGGAGGAGGAACAACGAGTGAAAGGGACTGGGGAGAAGCTGGAGGAGGGGAGGGTGGACACATAAAGGAGCAAGGCTGGACTGTGTAAGGTGTGAATGAGAAGGGCAGAGCTGGGACTGGAGTCTGATCCTCGCCTACTACTCAAGAAATATTTGGGTCCTTGCCCTGTCCTGCTGTCTAACCCTCCCAGGAAGATGCTGGAAGGCCACCATGCCCCCTGCCTGGAGCAGTCCTTCAGCTCAGGCGGAAGCACTGCCAGGGTAAATCAGCAGAGCACCAGAGCCGGGATGCCGGGATGCCTCCTACTATTGTTTGCCCTGGGAAGCCGCATCCCTGACTGGTCCCCAGCCTCTCCCTTGTGGAAATGGTCTTGGCCACCTCTTCTGCTCCAGCCCTGACACCCTTCTCTTCTTCTCTGCAAGTTTCCTCTCCCGCACAGGCGCGGGCAGTGCTGCTGTGGTGGGATGCGCTCGCCCGCCCGCCCAAGGAGCGTTATTTCCCAGGTTAACCCATCTGCCCGTGTTTTCCCCCCTTTCCCAGCCCGGAATCTGAGCGTGAAACAAATTTCTGTCGTGGCCTACCTTCCGAGTCCAGCAGGTCTGAGGAGCAGGGGCAGCGGCCGGAGGGCTTCGGGAGCGGGGAGAGGGGCTGTCTGTGTGAATCAGCAGAGGAGCCCCGGTGACAGGGATTCATGCTGAGGCTGAGCGCTGCCGCACGCGCCTGCCTCTCCTCCTCCACCGCCCCGGCTGCTGTGTTGCTATGCGATCACATCCCCGGGAACAGCATCTCCCCGAGCCTCCGAAGAGATACCCTTGACTCGGCAAAACGCGGGAGGAACAACAAGGACGATCCCAGCCGAGCGCCCGGCCCTTCGGAGATCTCGGGCAGCGATCGATCCGGAGGGAGGGGAGGGAGAAGAGTGGGGATGCAAAGACAGACACGCACGGGAGGAGGAGACAAAATACACATGGAGAGGGAGAAAGGAAAGGGAGGAGGGGAGATGTGAGAACACGAAAAGCGCCGTGGTCTGACCTCTGGAGACCTGACACGGGCTGCTGGGCTCAGACACGCTGCCCGCTGCTTGCAGACATCTCCCACCGCCTCGCAGGGCGGGCCGCTCTCATTTTAGGTTGGATTCGGCCCTGCGTGTGCTGGAAAATGCCAGACACATTCACCTCCTCTCTTAACCACGATTTGGGTATCTGGCATGAGATTTAATAACTTCAAAATAGCCCATTTCGAAATCGAAGTTAGGGAGAAAAAAAAATAGCATAACCACTTCATTTTATGCTTCCTACTCTTAGAAAAGAAAAATGAGTAAAGGAAGAGCCAATTCTCCAAGCTGGGGTGGGGAGATTTTTTAAATGTCAGGGTATCTTGTCTCAGCTCACAAGAAACAGAAGGACTTGAGCTGGTAAATTGGCTGAGGACACAAGCAGACACAGAGTTGGGATTTTGGTCCATAAACAATGATTTACAGTTCTTCAGATCATTCCACCCAAGGATTTCAAGCTACTCAAATTGTGACTGATGTTATTCTCATACAACACAAGAAGAAACAGAATTAAATTACCTAGTGAGAAAGAAGATTCCAATCTGATCCTAGCCTTGTGTTTTAAACACTAGGCTGTCTCAGCCTCTCCATGGGAAAATTAAAACTTGGGAAACACTATTTTCCTGATTCTTGTCAGAGCAACATTTAATGAGCCTTAGTGCTTTTTTCCCTAGAGCTGACAGATGAAGGCTGTTCATTTTCTACTCATACATTCATGTTATACAGAAATATCAGAGCTGTTTACAAACACTGTCCATCTTCCATTCCCCACCTCAGGTGAACCCTGAAATGCAGGTTCACTTGGCTCATTCAGACCCATTGAATGGGCATGTAACAGCTTCACAATCCCTCTACATTCCTGAAAATCACTTCTGTCCACACCACCTCTCTCTCAGCAGTGGAAACCACAACTGGCAAACTCTTTGCAGCAGCAAAAGGCTTTTCATGGGCTGAACAGTGGTCAGGAAATGCTGCAGCACAGAGTGACAGAGCCCAACCTGCCTCAGTTGCCCAGAGCTGTGCCCAGCCAGGTGTGAGGGGCACTTTGAGTCAATTTTGGCACCCTGAGAGCAAAACTTCCTGATGCCACAAAATCACTGGGAGGCGGATGTGAACGGATCAAAAAGCTTTTCCAGGTCACCAATTGAAACCTGGAGAAGGCAGTCAAAATATAGTTTGTCTTCAGTAAAATACATCTGAGAGAGTCCTCAGGAAACCAGTGAGCTCCTCTTGGTGGTACCAGCCTGCACCTGCAGCAGGAGGGTGGCTGACCCTGAGGAATTTCTTCCTTCATCCTGGGAGGGTGACCCAGGAGTCAGGAGCAGAGCCCACGAGCACACAGTGAGGCAAGATGCACAAACAACCCGTGTAACTGCACTGAAAGAAGCTTTTTAAATAGCAAACTCTTTATAGTTGGTCCCCAAAGGAGCAACAGTGAATACTCCGAGTACCAACCCAAGAATATGCACCCACTCCACACACCTTCTGCTTTTTAAAAGCCTCTTCAATAGCTGCTGCTTCCACAACAGCTGTACTGATGCAACAAAACTCAGCCTGAGAGGCTGTATTTAGATCAAAAAAAAAAAAAAATAGATATGGATAGGAAGACAAAAATGAGCAGAGACTCTGCTGGGCTATTTTTGTTCATACACACAAACACACAAATAATAAGTCCTGGGTTAAGGAAGGAGAGCAAGGGGAAAATAAGAGAGTGGTGGAAGAGCTACCCAGGCAACTCCAAAGACACCATTACCCAGGGAGACACAGCCAAATCCAAGGCAGGATGTGTCTGTCACCACCAGCATCCAAAAGGGACATGACAACATGGATAAACATATCAAGCTGAGTTACACAGGCACACAAGACAGACACGAGCACAGAGACATTACCAGGCAGCACAAAACCAAGGTGCTTTGCAGTACATGCACCCTAAATTATTGATGGTTTAAGGGCAGCAAAATGCAGCAGGAGAAAACAAAATCCCTGGTGTCAGTTTAGCTTAAATTGTGAGACAAAGCAGAATCTCTGGTGAGAGAGTTGCTTGTACAGCTGGGAACGCTTCCCAAAGTCCCCCAGTACTGTTCTAAGGATATAATCAATATGCACCCTCTGTACAAACATAAAAACATAAACCAGTGTAGAAACATAAAAATTAAAGCCAGGTTTTATAAGGCTGTGACACACATACATATATATATGCTGACAGTGTTCTTAGTTTGAAAATTTTAAAAATATAGAAGCAAAGGCTGTGTCTGGTCTCACTCTAAGCTCTCTATTACATCCTTTACATGCAAAGTCATTATTAATCACTTCTAAGCTGGAACATCCATAACACTAAGTATTTTGCATCGCCAACCAGTAAAAAGCATTAACTAAAATTCTGGCATTCCCATTTCCAACACAACACCTCAGGTTTCAATGCAGTTAAAGGCTATTACTTTGACTTTTTTGCTTCCCATAAGTTCCCACCAATTAGCTTTCTCTTCTGAAATAGCCCTTGTCCCAGGGAATTGCTCCCAAAATGCACACTCTCTCCTCCCTCCTTTGAAACATCACATCTCCTGACACAGAAGGGTCACCTTCCCTCTTGGACAGGAGAGGAAATGTTGTTACCATCCCTTGGAAACTTCGCTACGTTCTTTCCCTTTGTGAGCAAAGCTCAGATTTACCAGTTTATCCCAGCTGAAATACTTTAGAGCGTGATGCTTCACCCAGGAGCACAGAATGCAGGCTGGGCAGGGTAGGTTACAATTTCCCAGCGTGGAGTAAGTTCTCAGAAATGCCTCCTATGGAGCAGTGCCAGGAACACACACGGGGAATGCAAAGTGAGGAAAGGCTTCAGGGAGCAGGAGGAGCAGCAGCAAGGAAGGCAGTAGGTCAGAGCACGATCACAGAACTGTATCCAGCTGATTTTTGCCTTGCACTGAGCACAGCAGCATTTTGTCGAGCAAACCTCTGATGGAGAACCCACCTGGAATTCCCAACAGAGAAGCAGGTGGAGCCTTATAGATTATTTCCCAAACTAGTGCTGGAGAAGCTGTTGGAGGCTGTGAAGTTCCTACATGCAGAAAAAAAAGTCACTGATATCCTAACAGCCTCCAAACCCTAAATACCTACACCAAAGAAAAGAGTTAAACGTTGACTGAGAATACAGATGGAAGCAAATCCTTGCTAAAAGGAGAACATAGGAAGAGACCAAAAGGAAGAGCACTTTCTCCAGAGCCACACACCCACAGTGTTCTTGTGGATCCAGCTGCTGGAGGAGAGTTTGGTGAAAGATTTCTGAGCCAAGACAAGGTCCCTTATGGCTTGAAGAAATCCTGTTCCTCCCCAAGAGCCTGCAAATCCCTGTTTTGCTGAGCCACAGGGCTCCCTTAACTGAACTAACAGACAGGGCTCTCCCACATCCAAGCAGTAGAAAACTCTTGTTTTGATGCAGGATAATTGATCTCAGTGCTTGTGCTGTGCCCACCTGTGAAGGGGAAGGCAAAAGGAACAGATCTTGCACAAAGGGACAGACCTGCCCATCGATTCCAGCACATCAGACAGGCCAGCAGGCCTGTGAGCACAGCACAAAGAGCCTCTCTTCAACAGGCAGGAGCAAAACTAGAATTAGGGCCCTAAATTAAGTTAAGAAGAGCTGACTGGATATTGTTCCTGCTTGTTTGTTTGTTTGTTTAAATAACTGATGTCAAATAAAAAAAACTGCCCCTCCGTTTCTGGCATCAAAAAGCACTAAAATTTTCCCAGAACAGATTCTACCCTGCTGAAAGCATTTAGGAAAACAGCAGGATACTTTCTAAATGCACGGTACCTGGGGTTAGAGAGAAGAATGGGCAAAGAACTGATACAAGCAGATAACTGCCATGCATCAGAAACAGAATAAATCCCCCTCTTCATTTGCTCCTGCATCGAAACACTTCCCCCCTGCATGAGAAATGGGGGCTATAGGGGAGACAGGAACTCTTTCAGAGAACCAAGCACCAAAAAGGAAGGAGTGGGTGTGAAAAGAGTGTTAGAGAATTTGGGGGAGAGGTGGAGAAAGAAAAGAAGAAGGAGAAAATGGTAGAAAAGAGAGCAAAACCAGGCAGGAGAAGGGTAAGGCAGACAGGCAGCTTTGGGGCCCATTTCATTCTTCAAAAGCTGCCAGCACACTTACAACCTGCTTTCCATCCCCTTCCTTATTTACTGGGCTGTGCACACAAAGGAGCAGAAAGCAGGAGCTGCTGAAGATCCCCCTGGACACAGAACAGAGGTTGCCCTAAGAGAAAGGAAACTGCTCAGTGATCTGTGACGGCAACGGGGCAGGCCTGGAGACTCCTGAGACAGGGCTGGGAAAAAACCTGCAGAGAGCAACCTCTTCCTGCAGGGCTCACCCTCAGCACTCCCAGCAGCACAGGCACTGCAGGAGAGCCGGTCAATCTGCACGGGGATACAGCTGCATGTAAAAATTTACCCATGCACCAGAAGCTTTATCCCTGAATTCTTCAAAGGAAGAGCCCGAACGATTCAGGCAGAGAATGAAATTTTTCGAAGCATCTGAGCAGCCTAAACCCAGCGCCTGAAGCTCAGGAGCTCAGCCATGTTAGTGACTGAAATATCCCATCAGCTCCAGCCTGGACTGGGACAGCCCTTTTTGTGTCACATTTCTGGCAGGTACCACAGCCTGGTGCTTGTTCACTCATTAAGCTGCAGAAAGGGATGGTGTCTGAGCCTACAGATTTCTAAGTGTTGTCAAGGTTAAAACAGTATTTAGAGTCTCTATAAGTACCTGCAGCTTTTTTTCTTCTTTTTTTTTCCACATTTGTACAAGACTGTAGCAAGTCTGAAAATGGAGATTATGGCATTTTTAAATAAATTCTTACCCTCTGTTATACAGACTTTTTACTCCTACAAAACAGGAAACTGAGAGGCAGAGAGGCATCCTCACAAGATGCACACCTTACCAAACATTCTTTATGTAATTCAACACCTCCCTTGCCAACTATAATTACTTGGGAGTTACTTGGACAGGTCTAACAGATCGATAAAGTTCTCAGGAATCCTGTGCTGAAAACCACGTCACCAAATGCTAAGGAAGACATAAAAGGCATTCTCAGTCAAAAACAAGGTTTGCTGAAATCAAACCTCCATCAGACCATAATAATTCCTTTTCTTTTAAAAAGCAGAGCCGTGAGGGAAATCCATCAGTACAACATAAATCATCTTTCCTGGAAGAAAATACCTGAGGACTTTGTTCTTTTAAGATATTCCTCATCCAGAGCCAGCTTGTTACTGCTATCTGCTGTTTTCCACCAAGACTGGATGTATCCTCTGCCTAAAGAGCCCATGAAGAGCTCCCTCACACTCTCAGGAGCCACAGAGCTACAAATAAAATCAGTCCAGTGTGTATTATTAATGACAAGTTATCAGAGGATCTAGGACAGCAGCCAGGCAGGAGTTTCTCTGTGCTGTGACTCTGCAGAGAACACGAATCCTTGGCCAGGTCAGATCCCTCCATTCTTGTCTCCTGTGTGTAAAGATTTGTGATAAGCCATTTTGTCACAGCAGCCAGGAGGAGATTACCCTGCCCTGCAGGGCTTAGAACTGAGCTTTGACTAAAAGACAAAGGGAACCAAGTGAGGAGACACCGGGTAGAGGCACAAAAATCTTCAACATTACATAAAAAAGGCAAAAGTGAACGTTATTTTGGTACCAGCTTAATGTTATTAGGAGAGTTCAGGAGCACACATATTGGTGGGTGGTTAGAGCTGCAGTACAAACCTCACAGATTCAATTTTCTGAGTGGTTACAGCTGTACCACCTTCTAAATCCTTGGGTCCTGATTTATTCATGGCATTAGGAATGCAAAATGCAAGCAGAGGGAAGTAGGCCAACAAAAGAATAGAAAGCAGGGATACAGAGGAACCAGTTTCTTCATTCCAGCTGAAAACAGGTTGAAATTATTAACTCTTTCAGAGCAAGCTCTCTCTGAAAGGGCATCAGAGTCTGATGCATGAGATGCACAAATGAGTCTCTCCTCCCAAAATGAAATAATGATTAACAGAAACCCAAAACAAACACGGCTTCAGGAAAAAAAGAATTCAGATTAACTGCAGCCCAAGGCATTGGCATTTTCAGATGCATAATGCTCAGGCTGATGTGGCTGACAGGGAGGGGTTAATGGCTTTGGTTGTGTGAACTGGGGACCAGATGTTCAGCTGGTGCAACTCAACAGAGATCCATTAGAAATTAGTGGAGCTGTGCCTGCTCAGCCCAGGCAGGATTCTGGCCCTGTACCTTGAAATCCTATCAAATACCCTGACTTCACTCCAATTTTTCCAAAGGCCTCACTTTTTGAAAGCATCTGAACAGGCTGCTAATAATGCCACGGGATGTGGTTCAGCTGGAAGAGCCACTGCCAGGGCCTGTTTGTAATATTACAAAACAATGACATGATTCTGTGTTTTTTCAACCAAACACCAACTTCAAGGGAAAACTTATCTCGGGGGATAAGGGGCCAGTAACTACCTAATGCTCAGCATATCCTGAAGGATTCTGCTGTAAGCTCCTTTACATTTACATACATCACACACACTCTTAAGGATCTAAGCATCTCTCACAAGTGAAATGAAGCCTCTGGCAGCACCTGCCAGTCTGACAGGAATGCCAGAGCTCTGCAAGGCAACGTGAAGCCTTGTGTTCCTGGCTAATGCTTCCTTGGGATGTTCTGTACCTGCTGCTTTCCCCCTGACTGTGAGTGGATCCATGTCTTCATCTCACGTTTTCCAGGGCTATCAACCCCTCCAGCCTCATTCCTATCCAGAATCCCAGTGCAACAGTGGGGAAGGAGGAGTCTGGTCAGCATCTTAAGGACAAAAGCTTAAGGATTAAGCTGTCCTTAGGGAATGCAGTGCACAGGCTTTCCAGCAGAAGTGGAAATAGCATTTCCAACGCCTTTCTGAAGGCAGCTTCACAGAGGAATTATAGAACTCATTATATGTTAAGGCCATGTCTTGAAACATTCCTTCCACTGGGAGGAATTTGTATTATGTGGAGGTTCCCCTGTTGAGAAAATACAGTCAGGATTTCTCTTGACCAAAATTAGCAGGCAGCACTTACACTATCTGGAGTAACACAGGGGGATGAGAAAGGGCATATTAACAGACCATCAGTTTGAGCTGAGAACTGTGGTACTCAACCACAGTCTGATTTTGAGAGGATGAAGGAACTAAATACATCTTTAGTGGCTCTGGGGTCACACTCAGGACTGATTCCTTCCCTACAGATTCACAGCTCAGCCTGTTCTGACCCGACTTTCAAGTGGTTCAACCTTGTTTTACCACAGTAAAATAACCTACACTCAAATTCTGGAAACCTCAGCACAGCCTCTCCCAACCACTACTCAGTGTTAAAATGAAATGACAGGAGATGATACTTTTTACAGCAGAGTTTATTCAGAATGGCACGTTGGAAACATTTTACATACTATAAATTATAAATACATACATGTATAATACACAACACCTACAGAGCCAAAACCACAAAAAGGAAAGCTCCATTTGCACTTACCAATGGAAAATGGTGAACTGGTGGCAATATTGTACAAGTCCTCAAATCATCAATAAACCATCAAGTGAGCACTGAATTTTCCAGCTGCATTAGAACATCACTATAAGCAATGTTGGCAAAAAGTCCACTCTGGAAGCTTCAAATTGGAAATGAACTTCAGGAAGGTCAGTTTGTTCAGCCTGCCAGAAGACAGCACACACATGGTACAAAACAGGGAATTGGGAAACACACCTTGCTCCAATCCAACATGGAAACACTATCCCTGAAAGGCTGATTGTTTCCTGAAACCTGATTCTGAGGAAGGCACATCAGGTCAGAGATCAACATCACTTATAAATGAAGCAGCACTGCTCACTGCAGTTTTGAGATGGAAAATGTTTGATTCTCAAAGCAGATACTCCAACAGAGAGAAACCAGGATGAAAGATGTGGGTGGTACATAACACACAGCTCACCAATTTCACACCAGAGGAGTTCAGCAGAGACAAGAGAGGGTTCAGTGTTAGTGAACCAAGCCAGCCTAAGCATTCCTTCTGTGTCTTCACTTTCATAGAATAAATGTCACTACAGGAGTAATTGCTCTGTTTCTTTCCCCTCAGGGAGGAACTAGTGGCACAGTCCTTTAGATTCTGCTAATCTGTTCCAGAGGACAGAACAGCTCCAGTGATCCCAGGGTCACACCTTCACATTCTCCGCTTTTGTGCGGGAGGCCTGGGAGACACGATTGATGCTGCTCTCAATGAAGACCTTCAGGCCCTCCAGACCTCGTGTGTAGAGATATTCCAGGTACCAGTCCCACCTCTTCCCCTATAAAACCAGAAAGGAGAGTCAGATGTGCAGGGCAAAGCTTTGTCTCTTCCTCAGGCCAGTTTGAAAAGCTCTGCAAGCACCGCCTTCCACAGTCTGGCAACATCCATGAGTTGTTTGACAACATCCACGAGTTGTTTGACAACATCTGGAAACACCCACAGCTGAACAGGGGCACCTCCTGTTCCCAAATGCCCAAACTTACACAACACACATTCTCAGCTTCAACACGACAAACAGTGATCTTTTTGTTTAATACTGAAAACGTTTACAAATCCCAGTTCTGAAAAGGCTGTTGGATCAGCAGGGAAGATGTCAGGAATTAAATGAATATGGATATTAAAGCATTCCTTCCATCACCAGTGGTGATTCCCCCGGATCAGGTTTGAGGTACCCTGTGATGCAGGAAAGGAAACCAACTGCCACTGCTGAAAATTGCCTGCTTTCACTTCACTAAAACAAGAAATCTTACCTTAATTAATTTGAAGTTCAAGGTGGTATCTTCTGGACAAATCTTGAGGAGAAGGAATAAAATAATATCAGGTCAGAAAAAAAAAATATGTCCAGCATTGCTGGTCTCTGTGCAGAGGAGTTCAGAGATTTTTAATCATGGTTCAGAAGGGGCTGCCAGCATCAGACTGTGCCCATAAGTGGCAAGGTAACATCTAGACCCTCTTGCCCTGTGCTGCAGCACTACTGGATAGCAACAGGGAATATCTGTAGGTATCTTTAACCACTGTCTCTCACCAGGGTAAAAGCTTCCCCTTCAAAACATTAACAAGATAGTTCCCAGCAGTGAGAAAAAGCAAGAGGAGAAAACCTACTGACACTGAGATTACTGCTTGTGTTCCCCCAGTGTGCTGCAGAGCAGTGCCCTCTGGTGCTCAGCACCGCAGAGCTGAGGGAGATGTGACCCTGCCCCTAAATAATATTTTCTTTTGCCTTAAAAACACATTTGAGACCACCGCTGGGCAAAATATGTTTTAGTTTTGCAGTAGGAAAAATGCAAAATTTTTCCACCAGATGGTTTTGGAGGTTGAAGGTTGGTGGTTTGTTTGTTTGGTTTTTTTTGGGGATTTTCTTTTGGGGTGTTTTGTTTGGGGTTTTTTGTTTGGCTTTATGGTTGTTCGCAGTTTATTTTTTTTTTTAGTGTGTAAAACCTCCAAAGAAGAATCAGGAAGCTCTGTCAGGGGAGGTTTAGGTTGGATTTCAGGAAAAGGTTCTTCCACCAGAGGGTTATTGGGCACTGGAACAGCTCCCCAGGGCAGTGGGCACAGCCCCAGGGCTGCCAGAGCTCCAGGAGGGTTTGGAAAATACTCAGGCCCATGGTGGGATTTTTGGGGCTGTTCTGTGCAGGGTCAGGAGTTGGACTCAATGATCCTTGTGGGCCCCTTCCAACACAGGATATTCTGGGATTCTAGGAAGCCTCAGAATGAACCTCTGGTGCCTCAAAAGGTCCAAATCTTGACCTACAGCATTACCTGCTTCAGGAAGTCGATAGCATAGCCCAGCATGGCTGGGTGGTAGACAATGTTAAAGCTGGTTTTAAAATCCTTCACTAGAGTTTTATTCAGCACCTCCTCATCCATCCGAAGACCCTGGGGATGAGTATCCTTCTGGAACACATTGGATGTCCACAGGCAGCCCACCATAGCTGTGATGTACTGGTTGTACTCCTTGTATGTCTCGTTACTGAACTTGAACTGCAGCACTTTCTGAGGGACAAAACAAATCAGTGAACAGCATCCTCAAAGCAGCTTTGTGTCCCCTCAGTCCTTAATTCACCTCCCCTCCATTCAACCCAGTTCCTTGCTAAGCTCTGTTCCAGCACACCACAGATGTGCCCACAATACCTTTTTACTCTCCTCATTTTCTTTTGCAGCCACCAAGTTGGTTCGATACCTAAAAAGGAAACACACCAAAACAAACACCAAAGAGAAAGTTAGGGGCCTGTAAATTTTTACATGTCACTATTGAAAAAAGCTGGAGGAATGTGTTAAGAAAACTTATTCCTGCCACGAGAGAGATCATCAAACTTTACTGGTAATAAAGAGAGACATGAAAAAGAATTCAAAGGGACTTTATCAGCTGGCACAGACCCACCCTTTCCAGGCAGAGTAGGGACACATCTGATAACATTAATCTCTTAAATGATTCAGACATGACTGGTTTGCCTTCATAAAGGCAACACGCAAGAATGGACATTCAGCCTTAAGATCAGCAGAAAAATGCAATGTGTTCTTAAGAAGGCAGACTTTCATTCACTAAGCAGAGAAACAGAAGCCACTGGAAGTAATGCAACTTGACAGTTGTTCTATGTAATAAGCACTGGCTCCTCTTATTTCCTCAAGACCATCCTGTCATGTTAATTACCCTGCAGATTCCTTAGAGGAAAAGCCACATGGAGAGCCCTGCACCAGCTGTCAGCTGTTGGCTACTCTTCTCCTCAGATGCAGCCACTGGAAGTAACAAGGCCAAGAACCACAGCCTTGGTGGATCCTGCAGAGCACTCACCAGTGCTGTCTTTGGACTTGCCAGCAGCACAAGGCAGGCCCAAATTCCCCCAGAGTCTGGAGGTGGCAGAAATGCTTCCTACTCAGCACGTGACAGAATTTGTAAGGAAAAGCTCAAGTTTAGTGGTCAAAGCACAGGAGTAAGAAGTTGTAGTTACTACTGGTGATTCCAGGTGGCTGACTCAAGTTCTCTCAAATTAACATGGGAACTTTTTCCTCACCACATAAAGACATGGAAATAATTCAGGGAAAGAGGTCAGAAACCTGCTATTTTGGGCAACAGACTGGAAAAAAAAGAGTAGTCACTACAGCTATAATGTATCATGAAAGCTGGGCACGAGTGGAACTTTCACCTTTGCCTTGCATGGCAATAAAAAGTAGACTTCAGGTTTTACATTAAGTAATTTAATTTCCAGAAGACTGAAAGAGAAGACCAGGAGACCCTGCAGCCCACACTGGCTATAGTACCTGTACATAATGTAGCAGAGCTGATTCAAGGTGACAGAGTCCATGCTGAGCAGTGCTGGGTAGAAAACGCCAGCAGGAGGCAATATCAACAAAGGCAGGTTGTACTTGAGGTACACGTCACACACCTGCAGGAACGAAGCACATCTGGGCTGATTGTTACTGCCAAAGTAACGCTTGTTACAAACCCTGAAGGGTGCAAGAGCAACAGAGAGCAGGACACTGCATTCCAGCCACATCCACCAACCTCATCTGGGAGGGAAGGCCAGGGTGAAGCTGCTCTGTTTCCTTCTCCATGTGAGACATGTGAGTTCATCTCTCAGTCTCTGCAGCAACCACATGTTCTGGTTACTGGCTGAGTCCAATCTACTCAGATCCCAGTAAAAAAACAGCAGCCGTTTTTTCCTGACCTTTTAGGCTGTTCCAACACACACAGCTGGGATTGCACTAGACCTGACCTTGTTCCTAGCCTGATACCAGCAAGCCTAACAGACCACACAACTCTTCCAAGTGGGAAACTAAATCTATCAGACCTTGCTGGAACTGCAGGAACACACATTTAAGCTTGGCTCTAAAAAAGATGATATGGCCACACAAAGTGGATTTATTATCAGACTCATGTTTAGAATTTAATGTCAAGTTTCGAGCAAAAGAAGACACCTTTAAATTTATGCAGATTTAACAAGATCTTCAGCTATAATCACATTGAAAGCAATATTGCTGTAATGGAACACATTACTGTCCTCTGCAGCTTAGCCATGGTAACTATTCCCAAAGGAATGCTCTTCAGGAAAGTGTGCATCATTCTCAGAGGAGCAGAGGTCTGAGAATATGCACAGCCAGTTACCACAGCTCAGACCATGAAAAAGTAAGCAGTGACAGCTCACCATCCAGAAGATGGATACTTTCTACATTCTGTTAAATTAGGCACAATTCTTTTCAGATTCTTTCCCTAATCCCACAACAGCTTTTTCACTAAAGATTGTTTGCCATACCTTCACCTTTACTTCCTTGCCATGTAAGGTATTTTTATTTAACTGAATTACTCGCATTTTGAGAAATCTAGGCTCTCCACTTACTATCTCAGGTGCAGAAATCTCTAGAGTTCTGAATACATAAGAAAAAATTCAAATCCTAGTTGCCTGCTAGAACACCAGTATAACTGTATATCAGAGGGTACATGATTCTCTGTATTATCACATAAAGTATTTCCTTATTTTAAACATACTGTCCTATGCAAGACTTGTTGCCCATTAGTTCAGTGCATTTTTAAAGGACAATTTAGTTAGATCTACTGCAATCAAGTAGATTCCAGAACTATCACTTTTTTTTCAGCTGTTCACAGTTTTACCTAAATTGTAGGAGCTGTTGCTGTTGTTACAGCACAGCTGGGGTCCACAGTAAACACATCTACAGAGAGGACATGAGGAAGCTGGAGAACAGACTTAGGGCTATTTGATGCTGCTTAGTTTGAAGTTAAACTGAACATTGTTTTCTTTAAGCCATCATTAAAAAAGCATGTTAGGCCCTACAGCTACTTCCCCTTCCACAGTTCACATCTGACTTGAGAGCAACTGTGTTTTAGCAGCCCATTTAGCTCTGCCTATGGATCAAACAGCAGCAGCTTCACCTGTAGATCTACCAATTATTTGGAATATTCCTGCTTTTAATCACAAAATTTCTGTAAACTATAATGAGGAAGATGTTTTTATGCTCTAGCTTACAAAAATGCAAACGGCCTTAGGGAATGCCAAAAGAAAGCCCAAGTGATTGGGATACACACGGTCTCATAGAAATCCAGGATGAAGAAGAGCAGTAAGGTGGAATTCTTCTCCAGTTGCAGTCCAACAGTAGAGAGCCTTCCAACAAACTGGATCAGGTCAGCCACCACGCTCACCAGGCTAGAGAGGGTGGTGTTCCTGCAGCAAGGACACCACACAGCATCAGCACACACAGCTCTTTGCAAAGGGCAACAGGGAGAAGTGGTACAAAGAAACTGAGGTTTATGGTTTTGCCCCACCCACCGCTCAGCAACAGACAACTTGTTCACCAACACAGCCAGCAACATTGTTATCAACATCATCACAAACCTGACCCAGCTGTCAGCCTTAGGGGGGTTATTGAATTCTGGGCATTTCAATTTTCAGTGCCAACAGAAATATTTTGGAAGACAAAGAACAGGACTGACAAGGTAGCTTCCAATACAGCAGAATCATAACAGTGTTATTAACCTTCTAGCTGGTTTTCATGCTGGGTGATAGGGCTAGAATATATCACTAAATGGACCTGTGAACAATGCAAACAACATGGTTTGCATTTTTTTATGATTAACTTACAAAGAATGAAACTCTGGATCCATGTGAATCACATTGCAATTTAACCAGTTCTCCAGCAGCTCCTTCAGGCTCTCGAGGACACTGCACTGCAAGAGTCGAAAAGAAATCAGGCTGATAACAATTTATGTAAATAAATAATATTAAACAAAAACCACCATGAGAATTGACATGTACAAGGAAAGGTACCAAGAGTTTCTCCAGACCAACAGGAGCAGGGGGATAATTGCACATGCCCTGGAGCTAAATTTATGTTTTACATTGCTTTTCCTGGGGAATGCAAGTTTCAAATACTGAGTTAAAATTACAACTAAAGAAATAATTATCTTGTGTACTGTCAGTTCTTTTTATTTCCAATGCCCCCGTCAGAAAAGGAAGATATCTTTAAGGCACTCATACTCTCAAAGAAGTTAAGCTGTAAATATTTTACCCTCATTTGGGCACAGACTTCCCCAAAAGAACTTTGCTACACAGTCTGCTACACCTAACACCAGTGCAGAGAGCAGTATCAACCAGAAGCAAACAGCCATTGTATCCACTCAAATTACCTTAAAGTAAAGGGATGATGTGAAAAAGAGCTGTGCCAGGGGACCATAGATATGTGACTTAATTTCTGAAACAAATAAGAAAGCAGTATGATACTGGTGAACAAATTCTACCCCTCCAAGTTATCCCCACTGTCCAACCTCACCCAAAGGATCTGCAACACATACCAGGGGAACTGCTGAAGGGGATCCAACTCACAAGTTTGAGCACTTCTGGTCGGCAGCTGGAGCCATCCCAGAGAGGAAGGCTCTTGTACAGGAACTCCTCACAGGCAGAAAATCCCTCCTACAAAGCACAAGAGGAGCATTCAAAAACTCAGCTCATCTGCCTGCACCTTGCCATGCTCACTTCACCCTGAAGGAAGAAAGAGGCTGACCCCTCATTTGCCAGGACATCCAAATTATCATTCTCAAATTATTTTTCCTGCAGATAACAAGGCCATTTCTAGAATATTGACTTTCCATAGGTATAGGTATTTTTATTGCTTGAGACGCTGCCACTCCTCAGAAATATTACAGGAAACAGGCAAGTCCAGAAGTTGTTTAAGGGAAGACTTTGTGAAACCCTTAGATTGCACAAAACATGCACTTACCTGCAAAAAACATTCTCCCTTGTAGATAGTTTCCAGGAAGCTCTTGAATTCTGTTTCATTTGTGTTATCAACCACACACCAGGTGCATTCTAAACAGGAGAGAATATTGTATTTGAATACAAGCACAGCAAGAACAAACACAATGAGAAACCAAATTCAGTTCTCTTCCAGTATTTGCTTTAAAATCGTATGATTATCACTACAAAGCTGAACAGCAAAGTACCATTACTGAAAAATGAAAACCTTCAGATATCCTTTACCTCCCTACCATGGCAAGATAATACTAAGTTTCCTACCTTCCTGGAGCATCTGGCCCATCCAATAGTAGAGCCTCAGGTAAATAGATTCATCTCTGATGCAATTCATGTAGTGAAGTAATAAAGGGTTTGTTAGCACTGAACCCATCTGGGAAGGAAACTGCAAGAGAAATCAAAAAAAAAGAAAAAGCATAAATCAGCACTTCCATCAGCAAACTGCCAGAGAATCTCATTCTATCAGAGCTGTCCAATACTTTTACCATCAACAAGACCCTCTCCAGAACTCATCATCCTCAGTTAGGGCCAGATGCTCTGTTAGAACCAGGTAGCCCACATATTATTCACATATAAACAGGGCATAAAGGAATATCCTTTGATCTCTCAAAGCATTCATTCAGCTTACCAAGACCTTCCTGAGACTCACCTCTAGGCGGTGGATATTTTGCAGGAGCTGAGGAAAGGTCTGCAGCTGCTCCACTGGAAAAGTCTCATCTGTACTGAACAAGTCACAGTAGTTTTCCATGCCCACTCCTGAAGCCCCTGCACTGCTTGCAGGTAGAACCAACCGGGTGTTCCATTTCTGTAGAAAATGCACAGCAATGACTCTGCTCCCAGTGCACCTGAGTGCCCTCATGAACAGTGTTCCCACAAAGACCCTGTTTCACAAAAAAATGTATCCAGGCTTTCGTTATAGTGGGAATGCTGCATTTCTGTACAGGTACTCCACCCTTCCCAGTGCTGAAATAAAGCCAGGCTCCCATTAATTTACCAATATTCATAATAAAAAATGCTGCTTGGCACCTTCTATGGTCTGCCTTAGGCCCATGACATACCCTCTTTCGTGACTGAGGTGGAGGAGCTGTGCCTAAAACCGCTGTCTGGACCAGGGGAGAGCTTCCCTGGTTTCTTTGCCTCACTGCATTCATTGCTGCTTTCCAGGGGCCCTCTGAACTCTTGAAGTAAGTCTGGAAACAGAAATCAGACATCTGTGCAAGAAGCCAAGCTAAGACAAAGCAACAGAAAAACCAGTTTCTATTCTGATAAACATCACCACAGTGATGCAGAGACAGACAATCTGCTTGACAGATTTTCACAGCACAGAATTCTTTATCACTCCTCAGTTTCATCAATTTTTGATTACAGTTCAACAGTTGGGCTTTTATTTCCTTCTGAAATTATGTCCTTTTTCAAAAGGGATCTCCAACCCTTCTGTCTTACAACCTTCATTCAAATCAATCATCAATTCATAGATAAAATCTCAAGTATCCATTATACTGATTTTACTCAGTGAAGAGGAACTAGAATTCATCTTCACTACTAAATCATGCTGGAGCTTAACTGCAAAGCTCAGTACAAACACTATCACAAGTACTGGTTCCAAATAGACTAAATTTAATTCCTTACCTTCGTTTTTGCAGGAAGAGTTATGGTCACCAATTCTGGACAGAAGAGTTTGTAAAGTGACAGCAGAGCCTGCAGGTGAGGCTGCATTCCCTGTCAAATGGCAGAACAAGAGGGAAAATGTGGGATATGTTTTTAATACTGAATACTGTATTTTAGAAGCAAAAAAACCCCAGTGATTAGTAAAAGCTAAATATCAGTGAGTAATCATAGATGAATAACTGAAAATGAAAGAGCAGAACTGTGTCAATGAAACACCATAGGAAGGGGATTGAAGAAAGAGCTTTCTGTAGTTATAATCAAAAAAAAAGTAATTTAGCAATCAAAACTATGAAAAAGTCTTTCTGTCTAAAAAACATGTTACAGAAACAGTTTTTTCTTACAGAAAAGAGCAAGACCTCTATAATCTTTTATTTTTCAGTAATTTGCAAAAGGAAGATGAATACAAAATTGAAGACTGTAATTGATAAATCAAACTGCCCTTTGCTTCAGAGATTTCACCACACCTGGCTCTAAAACAAAGAGCTTTGTGCATATCATTGCAAGAGCTCACAAAACACACATGAAAATTGGGGATGCATATGCAAGAGAGATGAGCTTTGATGTTACAAAGACTACAACCTACAATTCCAAGTCCAGCCACTCTTCTTCATCCTGTAAGGGCATCAGTCTTTACAAAGTGCATTATTAAGCACAGTTCAAACTCTACAAGAATTGAAATAAACTCACCATTTTTGCCTGGAGGTCAAGCAGTCTCCTAACCCGAAAAGGCTTGACTGGAAATAACAATCAATAATATAAAGGATTTAAGATATTAGGCATTTGAGCAAAACTGCAGTATCACTTTTATCATGAAGTCAGTCAAAGCAAGCAGAACCAATCACTTATTTCTAGGCTAACAGACAGGTTTCCAGCTCAGAAAATGCTACACAAATTTTTGCCTGAGCCATCCCTTGTGCCTCCTTGCCTTAAAAGCACTGCATTGGCTCATTAACACAGTGGCTGCACTGCAAGGAAAGGCAGAACAGAATGAGAAACAAAATGGGATTCCAGCTCTTGTAGATGAGAGACTCACCATTTTCCTTCCTGGTCAGCAGGTAGAGCACGTGGCAGATGTAGGGGCACTGCAAAGCAAAGGCAGCAATGAACCCTCCTGCTGCTGGAGGACACACAGAAATCACAGAGGCTTCACTGCAGATTGTTGTGTCACTGCACTGGCTGCCTCAAGACACCCCTGCAGCCCCCTCAGGGCAGAGCAC
The DNA here is from genome assembly GCA_038380795.1 of Pyrocephalus nanus. NCBI lineage: Eukaryota > Metazoa > Chordata > Aves > Passeriformes > Tyrannidae > Pyrocephalus > Pyrocephalus nanus. Next base: position 17,756,451 of record CM076274.1, on the reverse strand, counting down.
ACCCCACTTCCCTTAGGGAGCAGCCTGGTTTTTACAGTCTCTCATGTCCCTTTATCTGACAGCAAGCAAGCTATTTGATAAGCCTGGATCTTTTGGAACATGGTCTAGGAATTTCAAGAGTCAGAGGTAAAAGTAAAATTACATTTCCAAAAGAAAGGCACTTTTGAACCAATGTACTTTTTCAGAGCTTCTAATTACAGCTGAGGCTGTAAGAGGGTTTTAAATTAGTTTCACACCAACTCTGGTGCACTTCCCAACTGACCCGTCCTGCCTCAAAATGCTATTTTAAACAGTAGGAACTTAAATCCAGTTTTATGAAAAGATTATAACTAAAGTTAACCTACAACAATTAAAAACTTTACAAACAATATAACTCGGAATTTGGGGAACTTAACCACAAAATATCCTAAACTGAAAAAAAATTAACAATTTCATATCTAACATGACTGCCAAGATCATTTTGATATCCACTGAATGCAACCATTTCAAAATTCCAGTACCTGGATTTTACAGTTACCATGCAGCAGGAATTTCCTGAATGCTTGTTCTCATTTAAGCTACATTTCAACTCAATTAAATAGAACAGCATTTTGTTTCTCACCCTTAAATAAACACTGCTCTAAAAGTGAGGGTTTTTTTTTCATTTTGCCCAAGGTACACAAGCCAGTTCCTTCCCAGGAGTAGGAGACTTTACCTGCTGATGTCTGACAATCCTACAGGCTGCAGCACCATAGTTAATCCTGGGAATTTAGACAGAATATATCCTCAACCTCTGTGTGACACAGAATAGCAACTCTTGGAAACATGTTTAAACAGCCAGACCACAGCAATCCTACAGCAATTCCCTGTTTAGGGATCCAAATTACCCAGCAACCTTATAATGCAAAATAAAAAAAAAATAAAAACCAAAATTTCTAGCCATCAGAAAATTCTCTCTAACCAACCAGACTAATTTCAGTATTAATATACTAATGAACACTTGGGTTTATTTTGTCAATTCCATCTGCTCTTCAGCTCTCCTTACCAGCTTCTCATCTTGCAGGAAGGAGAAGAAGAAACCATAGAGGGCATTAATTTGTTCCTTGTGATCAATGAAGTCAAACACTGTGATCAGCCACCTCAAAAAAAGCAACTGCAGACAGGAAAAAAAGTTGTTATTACTTTAAGTGAAGGCAGGCAGGAGTCAGTCTCTTCTTCCAAGCAACAAAGTGACAGGGGAAGAAACAGCGTCAAGTTGTGCCAGGGGAGGCTTAGATTGGGTATTAAGAAAAACTTCTTCACCAAAAGGGTCGCTAAGCACTGGCACAGGACACCAAAGGAAGTGGCTGAACCACCATCCCTGGAGGGATTTAAAAGATGTTCAGGTGTGGCATTTAGGACCAGGGTTTCATGGTGGACTTGGCAACCCATGCTTGGACTCCGTGGCCTTAAAAAATCTTTTCTAACCTCAGTGATTCTACAATGGAAACAAATTCTATGATGTAAACCTTTGAGCAGATCATGGGAACACCAAAATGACTCTCATGCTAACATTAGGCCATGTTGTCATGACCAAGGTACACACAACCTGAGGGATACCTTGCTGAAGTTGAAGAATGCCCCACACAGCAGAAGAACTTCACAGAAATGGGGGTGGAGAAACCATTCCTGAGGGCTTCACAGATTCAGGACAAGCAGGAACTGTGCAGCTTTCCACTCACACTTCTAAAATGTTTCTTGGTTCCCACTGCTGTCCCAGCAATGGGGGTCTCTGCCATTCTTGGTAAATGACAGTATCTTGTGTAAGACCACATTGTGCATTAAACCCTCGGGATTTTTGCTTCCTGAAAATAACCTGGCCTTATCATCCCTGTGCAGGAGCAACAACTACTGTCAGCACTTACTAAGTTACCTGGATGTTGCCTGAGCATTTGTTGGCACAGAGCCAAGACACAGCCGTCACCACAGAATTCTCTGGTATTCCTGAGGCTGGGATCAGGCTCTTCAGTAACCGAGTATTCACTGTGTCAGCTGAAAAAACAAACAATTTCAAATGAGATGGTGCTCCTGTACCAGGTTCCTGGATATGGTTTGGCAGCTTAGGTCAAAATTCCCTCTGGACAAAATTATTCAGAGCTTTGTTGCTCAAAGTAACAGCGTACAAGAATCTAGTAAGGATTTACCAATACCTCAAAAAATGATGAGAAATATTACTACCAGCTTAACAAAAAAATTTCTGTAAACATTAAACAACCAATTCCTTCAGCAAAAAGGGTATGGGATTGTCAGACAAAGATCAGCAGATCTGGAGATGAGCTGATCATTTTAACTGAAGAAAAGCACTAAACTACTTGCATTATGGGGAGAGAATTCTGTGTGCTTCTCTTGTGCTGGAGGGAGGGAGAAGTTTAGGGTTTTTTCCAATGAATATTTCATTATTTAGAAGTATAAATGGTGAACAACATTTCCAAGAAAGCAGCACGAGGGCTGCACTGACTGCTGAAATTGACTGTGGGAATGACAATTTAATTTTATCAACTTTCACTAATACAGCTATGTCAGTTTGTTAGATTATTTTGATCTTGGGGAAACGAAACCTACACAAACAATTACAGCAAAACAAAAACACAATGCTTGGTGAGGGCACACTTCAAGCCTTTCAGAAACCTGCAATTATGAACGCAGGAAAAACACTTAAAACCAAATCTGTAACAAGCTATAATATTTAACTGCACACCACTCCCCTGGAGCAAGTTTTTTTACACAATGGCATGCCAGAAAAGTTAATTTTACACTACAATACCCAACAATACAGCCACACATTATCTCCAGCAGGTTTGATTAGAGGGAAAGGAGACATTCACAGAAGACACACCAGCAGTATATAAAGGTTTTTACCAAATTTGCCACTGAGCACCACGTTGAGCAGTATCTCAAACCCCTCAGGGGGCAGCCCGTGTTGCAGGGCGGTGCTTTCCACAGCATCCAAGTGTTTCTGCAGAGCTCTGTTGTTTCTCAGGGAAACACGGCCTTGAACTGGGAAAAACAAGTGGGACAAACACGGGATGTGACAACTCCTGAACTGAAAGTGAACTTCAAGCTTCTCTGAACTGCCCCTACCCATTATTCTTCACACAGTAACAAAAAAGGGAAGAACTTTTAAGACATTAAAGAAACATCTACATAGCTCAGGGATTAAAGAGGGAAAACAGAAGTAAAATTAGATCATTTTAAAATTATTAATTTTATTAGGAGAGATGCAAAGGGACTTTTACAAGAGCATGTAGTGACAGGACAAGGGGGAATAGATAGAAAGTGACAGAAGGTAGGTTTAGATTTTTTAATTGTTTACTGTGAGGGTGGGGAGGCCCTGGCACAGGTTTCCCAGAGAAGCTATGGATGAGCCATCCCTGGAAGTGTCCAAGGCCAGGTTGGACAGGGCCCTGAGCAGCCTGGGATAGTGGAAAGTGTCCCTGCCCATGGCAAGGGTTTGGTCCCTCCCAACCCAAACCATTCCATGATTCTATGATATTCCTTCTTTCTTTTTTACATAGTAGCAACCAAAAGCTTTTAATACATTAAAAAATACTACATAGCTCTGGCATTAAAGAGATAAACCAGATGTAAAATAACTTATACATTATCATCATTCTTTTTATTAAGAATGTAATTATTATGTTTTCAGTCTTAGAGAGCCAACCTTAAAAGTGCTCTTACCTTTCTCAAAGTAGCTCAAAGCTTTCTCCAGAGAGATCTCCTGGCTGTCATTTTTCCCACTGACATCGTTTTTCCCACTGACATCATTTTTCTGATCTCCAGGAGCTTGATGACTCTGGGAACTTTTTTCAGGGTCAGTTCTGCCTCTTTTTCTCCATGCAGACAGATCAGTTTGGCTTTTATGGTCAACCTCCAGAGGCCGTTTTGGGGTCCTGGAGCTCTGTCTTCGCTTCATCTTTTCACTCCCCCAGCTGAGACTGGAGAATTTCCCTCATTTGTCACGAGATACAGTCCTTCACTAGGCAAGAAAAGTGATCAACCTCCAACAGCTGAAGAACATCAGAGAGCTGGTTCCCTGCAAGAAAAAAAACATTTGTTTTCCTGACAAACAGGTTTTGGAGAAAAAAAAAAAATCACAGGGGAAAAAATTACCACGAGCTCCTTTCAATTTAAAAATGACCTGATAAAATTTTAGACAGCATTGTGATCCAAAAAATTAACATAACGAGAAAGATGGAAAAACACAACCAACAGTTTTCTCCTGAGTTTATGGTGCGCACCAATGTAATCAGTCATGCTTACAAGCCATGAGCACCTGCAAGGTTGTGTACATATTTGAGAGGATCATAACAACACTTATCTTTCTGTTTCACAAACATTGGGTTCTTCTGCAGCCTTTCTACCCAGCAGGGTAGGAAAACACAAGAAGTTTTGGTAAACTACCAAATGAAGCACAAGAGCTACCAACAGTGCCAAACTGCACAGCTCTGAGTGAAACACGACCACGAAAAATGGCATTTTTTTCCCCACTGTGCTGGAGAGATCAACCTTTTACCCAGAAAATGTGAAATTCTGCTACAGTTTCCTGGATTTAGTTATTTTCATTTTGTCCTGAAGGAGTTTTACCAGGAGGAATGCCGGGACTTGGAGCAGAGCTGGGAGGCTGGAAGGCGAGTTCCGAGTGACAGCGAGCCTTGCACAGCCGCCCTCAGCTGGCACTGCCACACGGCTGCGTGGCACCGACACCCCTCACCCTGCTCCCCGCCTGCACCAGCGCCTTTCCCTCACCCCCATCCCCATCCAGCCCCCACCGCGACTCCCCCGGGACACTCCGGCCTCCTGGAGCACTCTGTGAGGGGAAGGAGGGAGCTCAGCCCGGCCTGATCCAGCCCCGGCCCCTCCCGCTGGTGTGGGCACTGACCACCGGCTGCCACAGCCACTGACCACCGGCTGCCACAGCCACTGACCACCCCACACCCGTTGCCCCAGGCACCGACCCCCTCACTCAGCACCGACCCCCCCTCACTCAGCACCGTCCCCCCCCCCCCTCAGCACCGACCCCCTCACGCCGCTCCCGCCTCTCCAACCGTCCCTCCGTTCAAACCCGCCCGCCGCCGTCCCGCGCGTGCGCAGTGCCCGCCCCGCCCCTCAGGGCTCCGGCGCTGCCCGGCGAGCCCCGCCCACCTCCCCGCCCTGTTCTGAGCATGCGCGGTCCGTGCCGGGCCGGGGGGGGGGGGGGGCGTCTGAAGGCGGGAAATCGTGAGGGGATCGCTCCCTCCGGGGGTATCTCCTCGGCCAGCGTGGGGTGAAGTTCAGCCCTAAAAAAGCCTTAAAAAAGGGGAAAGGGGGGAAAGGATGTATAAAGCGAGCAGGGAGATGATCCGGTAACCCCGAGGCTCTAAGCAGTGACGCCTGGGTGAGGCCGGCCGGGAAATGAAATTACGGACTCGGAGATAAAAAGAACGTGGAAATAAAAAAAAATAAAAAAAATAAAAAGGACAAAAAAAAAAGAGAAAATAGTCAATTAGCATCGAGGTCTTAAAAAAGGAGCGCAGCAGTTCTTATCGAGCACAGATGGCTGGCAGCGTCCAAAAATAGCTGGTTGCTGCTGGGGGGCAGTGATGGAGGTCAGGCCGGCACAGAGAAATAAAGAATTCTTGCTGCTGGGCCGCAAGGAAAGTCCTGGCTCTCTCTGAAACAACACGCAGCCACCGCTGCGGGTCGGCCGCTCATTTCGCTGCAAATGTGAAAAGAGTGGATGTTTTTTAGTTTTCACTCCGTGGTCAGAAGCTCTTGTGGGGATAGGCTTTGCTCCATGGGGTTTGTTGAGGCATGACTATTACTGAGGCATCTGTGCAGGATTCCGTGGGGAATGTGGCAAAATAACAAACACAGCACTTGTTCCCAAAGGTTTACTGAGCTGGATGCTCAGCGAGAGGTGACTGGAGACAGAGCTGCAGCAGCTCAGCTGTGAGGACTTCGTGTAGGAAATACGCATCGTGGGGTGGTTTGGAGTTGGTTTTGAGTTACAGTGTAATTAACAACCCCAGTCAGGGCAGGGCAGATAAAGTGTCTCTGCAAGAGTAAAGCAAATTCTATATCTATTTGGGATGACCTTGAGGTAGTCTGTGAGGATGAGATTGTCCAGCAGAAGTGGCCTCTTGGTTCCTTTGCTCAGGGTGCACATCTGATAAGAGAAATTTAGTCCCTCTGGGGCTCTGAGAGTAGGGGTTTTCAGTCTACATATTTATGGGGCTGCCTCTGTTTCAGCAGCAAACTCAAGAAGAGGACTGCATGTGAACATCCCTCGTCAATTTTTATACAGATACAACGCTGACAGTTTACTGGAGTTACCTTTTCCCAGGGCCACATGGTACTGTAGCAAAATTTATCTGAGACTGTTTCATTAAAATGTCCAAATGTCTCCTTTAAATGTCTATTGTTATTAATATGTAGCCAAATAGTGTTGGGCTGCTTCCAACAAGGCATGGCCTTGCCTCTCTCTCAAATTGCCTGAAATGAAACTGCTCATTTTAGGTGCACTGTTTGACCACAGGGAGGTGTTTTCAGACCTGTCTCTCAAAAAAAAAAAAAAAAAAAAAATTTGTTTCTGTAAAGACATTTTTCTCCAAATTTCCAAAAGTTTATTTTCATGAATAATTAAAAAAAAAAAAAAATCAGGAAAAACTGAAAACAGACAAACATTAAGAAAACCAGACAAATTCAGAGGTAACACATGCTCCTTATGACACTCTAAGATTTCAGATACAACACAGGGGTTCAGGCTCTGGTAACAGGAGTTCTCCCAGCTCACCAAGGCTCTATGTGGGATGAGCAATGAGGTACCTGGAACTGTTCAGACCCTCATCTACCAGCAATAAACAATAATTCTATAAAGTCACAGTAGCTGTGGAAAAATAAAAAGGGTTTTTTCTTGCAAGGAACTGGGGAGCACGATGCTATTTGCTGACATCAGACAGATATTTTGGAGTTCTTTGGGCTGTTCTGCTCCCCATCCCCCCTCAGGGATCCCTCCTCTCTGCCAAGAAGGGTAAAGAGATGTCACTGCCTCGTGTGAAGCAGGCAAAATATTCCTGTTATCAGGCTTTGTCCCAATTTTGGAGCCTCTGAGTGGAAATCAAGGAAGATGCAGACAGAACATCTCAGGTTTTCCCTGGATAACCAGTCCAAAGAAAGGACTGGGCACAGAGGCAGCAAAAGCAAAGGGATCCCTTTCTCCAACACAACCAGCTGCACTTTTAAGGTCAGCAGGGTCCCTTTTACCCCTTGACTATGGGGAAGGAAATGCAGGTGTGTGGGTGGGGCTGCACAGGCCAGCACAGGGACACTGCTGATGTCCTGCCCAGCTGCTGTTCCACACTGCCATGCAGCAGCATCCAGGCCAGCTCTGGGGCTCGGGGCTGGTCTCAGGGACTAATCCAGCCAGGTTGCTGCCTGCCTCCAAGCTGTCCCCAGGAAAGCTGGCTCGTGTTTTTCTACATTACAGGGCAGCAGCAAAAGCAAGACTACGGTGTAGACGTACCTTGTATCTCTCAGACCCCAAGTGCAACTTTATTTAGACAGACAAAAAAAAAAAAAACAAACCAAACGCAAATAGGTTTGAAATAAAAACCAAATTCTTCCGGGTGATTTTGGAGAGAGCTGCCTCGAGGGTCCGTGTTTCTCACAGGCACTCAGCTAGGATACCTTCATTTTGCCTTTCTCGGGAGCTGCTTCGTGGATGAGTGGCTGCTCATCCCCGTTCACCGACAGCATCCTCTTGTCGGGCGGCAGCTCCTCGGGCTGGCGGGCGATGAGCAGGCGGCAGGTGAGCAGGATCCCGAACACCAGGGCGTGGGCGTAGCGCTTCAGGGGGTCCCCCACCAGCTGGTGGAAGAAGAGCACAGCCAGCACGAGGAGGAGCAGCAGAAAGTTGGCCACATCTTTGGGGCGGCCGGGCACCAGTGTCATGACGATGCCGCACGCCACTTCCAGGGCGCCGATGGTCTTGCGCAGGAGGATGGAGCTGACCCCCATCTTCTTCAGCATGGGCAGGGCCCGCACGTAGCTTTTGTAGGCTCGTTTCTGAAATCAAGCAGTCACAGGGTACAACACCAGCAGGTGAGAAAGGGGAGGTAAAGGTGGCTTGCACTAAAAGAGACCGATGTGCAGTAGGACCCTAAGACGGCTTCAAACATCACAGACCCCTCTGGAAAGCTGACCCCACCTGTAAAGCTTCTGTTGAGGGGATATTAAACCATCAACCTGCAATTCCCCCTTTATAAGCTGTGGTCTCCTTGCTGGAAAACAGCTCTGCAACCCAACAGCCCTCTTCGGAAATACGACCAGCCCAGATGAAATCCAAAGTTATGATTCCTGGAATTAGCAGTGCAGAACCACGCTGTGGGAAAAAAAGGAACCTCTGAGAGCAGCTTGTCCTATAAAATTCAATAACACACCCAGCAAAGCCAAGGCACACCAAGTATATAAAAAAGTCTCTTTTTACCTCAAAGCAACTTACCATATCCCAGTATTTATGGGCAGTGCAGTCTTCACGTGGGACTGCACATCAAAGCTGAGATTCACCAGCCCTATCCTCTGCTTTATGATCCTCCCTTTCCTCTGGTGAAAGCAAGCTGACATTTGACATTGTTTGCTCCCTGCTTTATGCTGGATTTAGAAGCAGTGTAAGTTGCAAGACTCAGCCTGCTTACACAGCTGCCTCACTTTTTCTGGAAAAAAGACAACCTCTGTCCTTGCACAGGATCAGGTTCTTGCATTTGAACATGAGGTGCTTGTGGGCTTACTGTTTTGTTTGGGGGGGCTTTTATTATTTTGGTTGGTTGGTTTGCAATCAAGTATTTCCTTTTTCTCTGTATATTTTAATGAAGCTCTGAGTTATTCAAGACACTGACATTATTTCCACTTACACTTGGGTATATTATCCCTGCAGGTATTCTTGGCATTGTGTTCTCTGCTTTCTAATCAGGGGGAGGGAAATGGAAACCAAATCTCGGGTGCAGGGTTGTTCAGCTCTCACAGGCACTGATAAATTGTGCATTTACTTCCCAGTGATTTTGGAAACCTGCATTAGGGGCACACAGAACTTCCTCACTTCTCTGTAGATTTTGGTGCTCCCTTCTGGGAGGATCTGACACTTCCCATGTGGTTAAAATTTATACAGCGTTGTCAGTTTTGCTACTAAATAATCTAAGATTAAGCATGCATTGGAAGGATGAATTTTAAACCATCAGTGACTAAAACCTCAGAGCAGAGTATTTTTAAACAGCTGTAAAAAAAAAGAATGCAGCTTTTTTAAGAAACATACCATAAGCATGTCCCAGAGTATTTTAATAGACAAACTGCTGTGTTCTGTGCTGAATGAAAAGCTGCAAGTTTGGTGCTGTAGGTAGGTAACAGAGGTTCTCTGTTTGCTGGGGACAAAAAGCCATCCCCATGGATTAGGAAGGCCAGGTTTTCCCTGTCTCCATGACATGACAGACCACCAGGGTATGCAGCACAGCAGAGGCAGGAGAGCCTAATGAGCCATGAATATGTGACAATATGGACAACACAGCTATGAAGAATGTGCTGCTGAATATCTGCTTTCTCCCTTATAAAACCAGAGATCATTCCCACCTGCAGGCCTGACTCTTGGTAAAGCAGAAAAGGACAGAGAAGCGAAATATTTTACAGAGCAAGCATTTTGCAATGCTTCTAAAGCCTGTGCTTTTTTTTTTTTTTTTCTTTTCTGTTGCAGAAGGTTAAGAGCTTTGTTTTCAGGCTGTTTTATCTCAGTCTCTTGCTCAGGAGTTACTTCTTGGGGATTCTCCTCTGCGAGATCCCTGTGCTGGGCTGCAGACACGGCACTGCTATTCGGATGTTGTTTGAGAGCTAAGGAAAAGCAGCAGCTGGGCAGGTGGAGCAAAGGGAGAGAACAGAATGTGCTGGAAACTTCCAGCACTATTTTTTTTTTTTTTTTTAGGGACACAAAAATTATACCAATGCTTTTCAACTACTGCAATAAATAATGGGGGAAAGGAGGGGGTTGGGGGAAAGGCAGGAGAATAAATATAGATGAGGAAGCAAAATGTGGCAGCCAGTCCCTCACCTGCCTGCAGCTCTCAGCTGGCAAAGCTCTGCAGCAGGGCTGGGCCTGAGCAGAGAGGAGCATCAACCAGCTCACCAGGTGAGAAATGCACACAGAGACTTCTCCGTCCTCCCCTCACCCCTTTCCTGTTAGGCAAGAGGAGGAGAGGATCGTTCCCCTGGCTAAAAAGAATAACGAGATGACTATTAACAACATCTCCCTCTGCCAGCTAAGAATCTCAGAGCGTTTCCCAATCGTGAATTAATCCCAGCACAAGTCTTATGAGGAAGAGACAATCAATGTCTTTAAATCCTTCCCTTAAAGCACGGAATCGTGAGGATGGACATCTGTCTGCCAAAGCAGGCATTTCCTTTTCCTACCCCCCATCCAGGGGGTAGGTTTTCTCCCAGGGATCAGCTGTCCCTGCCTGCTGCACGTCTGGTGCTTCCACAGACCTTGCTTTTAGGGCCCCCTGTGCTCCCAACCTTTTGCAGGCACCCCGTGCTCCCTGCCTCCCCCTCCCCATCCTTATCCACGGAGGTTTCTCCAGGGACAGGCTCAGCCAGGGCCGCCAGGATATCTCGGGCGCTGCGTTTTATTGGCTTCCCTCCATGTCTATCAAGTGAGGAGACAGAAAAGCTTCTCCCTTGTCCTGCCCATCGCCCGGGGGGGTTCCAGGGCAGGCCCCCTGTGCATCCCCCAGTGCATCCCCCACTGCTCCCGCTGTGGGGTGGGAGGCAGAGAGCCCTAACGCCCCCCCCCCACTCCGAGGTGCCGCTGCCCCGCTCACCATCTCGTTGTAGGCATCTCTGCTGAGCCGAGGGGTCAGTTTGATGGTCCCCATAAAGACGAAGAAGAGCCCCAGGGCCACCGAGAGGGCGACGATGGTGATAGTCCTGGGAGATGCCATGGAGCTGCGGGGATCCGCTCCTAGCGAGGCCTTGTGGCTCTGGCTGCCGGCCCGGGTGGGAGGGAGTCCGTCACCATTGAAGGCTGTAGGGATAAAGCTGCAGAGGCAGGAGGATGACAGCGGGAGGGAATTCAGCCTCCTCCACTCGGCAACCCCTGGGTCCTAATGCCCTGCAGCCGGAGCCAGGCAGCTCCGGCACCTGGAGCGCTCCTGCCAGCAAGTCACCCTCTGTTTCTTTGCACGTTCCATAAATCGCCCACAGAAAGCCGAAAATGAGCCATTTCCAGGGATGTGGGACTGCAGCCAAAGGCAGAGAACAGTTGCTCACTAGTGGGAAAACAAGGAGGTGTTAGGAGAGGGCACAGGAGTGATGTGCTGTGGAGGAAAAGCAGCCAGGGGTCTCTTGTACACAGACAGCTTTCAGTTCCAGGTATCCAGATGCTCGTTACCAGCAAAAAACATTCTGCTTCATGTATTTGCACCAGGAAAGCAAAAGAGATGTCTTGTCCCTGTGGTTCTCCCAGAACCAGACGCCCAAAAGGGTAGATGGGGCCACCTGTGTCACCTACCCCCATTGCAGATAAAATCTGTCCAGTGTATGTTCAGCTCTCCAGAGGCAAGTGCAAAGGTTTTCTGATCCTGTTACTTTCTGATCCTGTTACTTTCTGATTTAAAGTCATTCTCTCTCTCCTGCAATTTGCAACAAATTTCCTTTTGACCAAAGCATAGCCGGGCTAAGCAGAAATCTATTCAGGTCTTGCAGCAAGAAACCAAGGTATAATTATACAAAACAGAACTGCAGGAATGCTGCATCCTTCGGTATAAAACAAAAACGAGGCTGTAACAATGTGAAAAAATCTTAACACCCCTGGGACACTGGTGTAGTAAGTCTCAAGTCCTAAATGCATCTATTTTAAACCCCCGTGGCTTGAGAACTGGTGGTTGTTATCATTCCAAGCTCAGGTTTCATTAAGATTGGAATTAAAGTCTGAAAAATGCAGGCAGCTCTCCCTGTTTCCTTAGGAGTCCATCAGGCTTGATTCAAAACTTCATGGGATTTACAAACCACGAGGGAATTGCTCACTCACACCTCCCCATCCTGTTACAGCAGCTACATCTCTGGAAGAGCTGGAGAGACCTTCACATAACACTGTGCTTCACAGTGAGCAGGACAGGTAGAAAACATAAGAAATCTTTTTAATTAGCTATTGCAGAACATCCTGAGGAGGAAAAATGTTACTGCTGACGTTTTCGCAGGGCACTTCATATTTAGGTACACGTTAGTGGAGAAGGGGGAAGCAGCTGTGAAAGGAGAGACACTGAAATCTGTTATTTTCATTTTGTTTTACAGAAAAATCTCACTGCCTCCAACTTATCCACATGACTAACAGATGGTCTGTCCAAAGAGAGGGAGAGGGAGGGGGGAAGGTTTTTCACTGTGGTCCAGGTACTTGGCTGGGAGCAAAGTCCAACCTGGGACACAGCAATTTTCCACCACTCAGGGCACAATTTGCAACTTGAACACCAAGCTGGGCATGCTCCTCCACACAGGGAGAGTGTATTTTCCAGGCTGCTTTAACCAGCAGCCCAAGAACAGGTGTGCAGGGGAAGGAAGGGCGATGAAACGCTACAGAGGACCTTTTCACCCCAGAAATCCAAGTGGTTCCTTAAAGAAGAGTGTTGCTAGGCAACCCAAAGTAAGAGAAAAAGCAAAATTATTTATTTTTATACAACCCATCCAGAAAATAAGTTAAAATCCTAACTCCACTGACTTGAGTCTCCAGGTCAGGAGGAGGTTGCTTCCCAAGCTCCCAGAGCTGGCACACCTGCCTGCCTGTCAGCGGGTGAACAGCAGCACCAGCTCACAGTGAACAGTGTGAGGAAACAGGTCAAAAGGAACTGCCAACACGGGGGCAAATGGCTCTCCTGTCAGCTTCTTCCGTGGGTCAGGTGGGCAGCACAGCCTGTGGAAAGCAAAGAGCAACTTTTAGAGCAGTAGCAGAACCCTTCCCACCATCCCTGGCAGCACAGAAGACCCACCGAGGAGGTATTGTTTGTTTGGCTAATGGCCCTCAGAGTCTGCAGCTGGCACTGGCTGAGGTGTGGAACCACCAAAACTGAAAGCCAAACCAGCTCTGAAAACCTCAGGGACGAGCTGAGCAGTCGGTGGCAAGTTTAAAGCTCCCTTTCTCACAAGCCATCCCAGCTGAAAGACACATAACACCCTTAGGAGGCAATTTCCAGTTTTGCACTACCCTCATGGTCACCTGCAGACAGATTTATCACCTGCAAATGGGCCTACCCCAGATAAAGCCCCATGATTAACCCTCAGCAGGTGACTAATCCCCTTGGCTTCCCTTTGTTGGCTAGGGGTCAACCTTCCTGCAGGGAACCCGGTGGATTCTGTGTCCCACATCCAGACGTGCTTTTTTGTTTGGGAAGGTTGCACAATGTCATTAAAACATGTTTGCACTGTTTTCTACTCCTCTCTGATGCAACAAGGCATCCTGATGGTACCTGAAACCCAAAGAATACCCCACTACCTTAAACTATTGAGTGCAACTTGCAGGGAAACCCAAAGTAATGCAGAGGCATAAAGTTCTCCTGCCCATGCACTTACTCCTGCATCTCACCTGCAGAACCCACCCAGAGAAATTTAATCACAACAAAAGCCTTCCCAAGCCTTGTCTGGACATAATAGGGTCTGTCACTAAGGTCAGTAGAGGGGAGGAGAGTGCTTACTCCAGGAAGTTCCTCATGGCTTCGCCCTCCGGCTTGCAGGAGATGTAGAGCAGCCTGCGGATGGACCCGCAATTCCGGATGGCCCGCACGACCCTGTAATCTGCAAAAACACATCCTGCTTTCCCAGTGGCCCAGGAGGAATGACTGCACACAGAGCCTCACAGAACTGCCCTGAACTGCCGAAAATACAGGGGGAAAAAACATCCGTATTCTGCCATTTTCTCAGCCCCGTGCTGCTGACAGCTTATCACATTAAGCAGGGTAGAGCAGCGGGAGAAATCCCTCTGCTTCCCAGGAGGGATGAAGGATGAGAGGAAAACTGTTACTAAATTAAGATGAAAATATAAAAAATAAATAGCATAGTCTCTCACGTAGCCCAGCCCGAGATGGGTTCACCACAGCAACGAGCGGCCGGGCGTCCTCCCACGCCGCCAGGAGTTGTGGCAACACGGCCTCTGCCTTCCCACTGTGAAACTCACAGTTTGAGATCCCTGCGAAGCAAACAGAACAAGAGTCCCACCAAGTGTTAGGCACAACATGAACCACCTTTTGGTGTGTTAGGGTCCCCCTGCTCACTTCTGCTTCCGATTTTTCAGCAGTCAGCTCGAAACGTTGTGCCGCGGCGAGTGTGAACTCACCGTTGAACGCCGCGTTCCACCTGGCATCCTCTATTGCCTTCTCCACCACCTCCACACCGATAACCCTGGACACCTGGCGAGCCAGGGAGAGACCAATTGTGCCTGGAAACACGGGACACAAAAATACGCTGTGCATTCGTGCTGAAGGAACAGGCCTTGACGCAGCAAGGATCAGTCCTGTCGCCGGCAGAGCGCCAGCCCTGGGAGCCAGGCCCCCACTACCCACCTGTTCCACAGCAGACGTCGAGGAGGACAGTGTCCCCTGTAGCCTGGCAGAGCTTCCCAACTGCCTGGTACAGAACTTCTGCTCCAGCCGTGTTCACTTGGAAAAAGGCATCTGGAGAGATGCGAAACTTGAGGCCGCACAGTTCTTCGAAGATGTGAGGCTCCCCCTGGAGCAGCTGGTAGGGAGACTGCTCGTGGGAGCAGCGTGTCATGGTGCTGGCAGACCATACAAAAACCAGCTCTTAGAAAGCAGCAGAGAGCTGGTTGCCATTGCCAGGGTGCTCATGGGCAGGGGAGGATGGTTTTCTCTCCAGGCAACTTCTACTTTGTGCGAGCCTCTCAACGAGATCAAAGAATTTTGATTCTTTGTAAGGGATCTGTGACTTGCACAGCCTAGATTTCATTAAAAGGATCAAAATGACCTAGCAGAAGGCAGCAGACCTCGGGTCTGTTCCCCAGTTTTGCTGCTAATGTGATTTACTGTCCTGGAAAAGTCACTGTGGGCTTTTTCTTTAGTTTGCCAGGCTCTTAACTCCCATGAGGTTGAGCCACAGTGTGTTCAAGTATGACAGGTTTGGAAAAAAATAAAAGATGGGGCTGTTTTAAAGCCACATCTTTATGAGGGATCCAGACATGTGTCGTTCTCTTCAAGCACTCCTTGAACTGACAGAATTTGAATTTGATCAGAGAAGGGGGAGAAAAAGGAGGTGGCTTTGCTTCCACTCATTCCCTGTGCCAAGCCATATACCTCTCTTGGAAATAAAGTGAAGTCAAGGCACAGACTGCCCCAGGTCCACATGTGAAGAACTCCTTGAGCAGCGCTTTCTGAGCAGCCAGGGCCTCCTGTTAGGAGCAAGAAAGGAAAACCTGCAGTTTGGGTAACACCTCTCCCCAGGGGTACACCCAGCGGGCTCAGGTGAGCCACAAACCTGCTGTGCCCCTTGCCAGGGGCCCTGTCCTGCACACACTCACCTGGCCCAGCTCCTGGGGGTGGAAGGTGACGATGGCCATGGTGTGGCCACGGCTGGTGGTGCGAACCACGAGCTCCCGCCAGTGCCCGCCCGTGTGGAAGAGGATGCAGGAATCCAGGGGGGAACCACAGATGAACTCTTCATAGCACTGAGGGGAGGGGAAACAGCACTGATAGCACCACAAAGACAACTGCCCTGCTCTCAACCCCCAAGACAGGCAGCCCCTCAGCCAGTGTGATCTGGTTTCTCTGTTCGTTTTCGATAGACTGGGTGAAAGCTCCTTCCAGGCTCTTGAGAGACAAGACATTTTAATAATTTCAATTTGCAATTCTTCTGTGTTTTAATAGATTGGCAGGAATTCATTGTCATTTGATTAATTTCCTTCTTTGGGGCAGTTTAGAGGCTGCAACATTAACATGCAAGTTTTGAAAAAATATTTGTCCATCAACCAGAGTCAAGCATGAAACTTTTCAGACCATAAAAATGAAAACACAGAGTTAACTAAAATTACAATGTTTTCCCAAATAAGAGTTATTGCAGTCCTTCTATTCCACAGCCTAGGAACAGACATGACCTATTTATTTACCTGGGCTACTTGTTTGTGTTTTGGGGGCATGTTCTCCAGGTGGTTGGCTTTCACACAGACAATATTTCTTGCTGGAGAGAGATGGACAGGTATTTACTTGTTCTGTTTCAGGAAACCACTGTACCATCTAAACGTGATAAACTGTGGAGAGGCCTTTGCCCTGAATTCTCCCACTGTAAAAATTTTTTAAAAAAGAAGAAAATGAAAAAATTGGTATCCAAGTGCCCCTTGCAAGGAACACACTGCTCACATCTTCACTGCACAACACCAAACTGCCCCATGAACTCCAAATGCTCCAACACTGCTCTGCTGCCTATGGAATTGCACAACCCCCATGTTCTTCCTGCCCAGCACAGGCTCCTGGAGCACACCAAAAACATGGGAAAGCATCATTAAGAACAATAAAACCAAATCCTGAAGGGGCTGCAACCCCACCCATTGTCCTTCCTGCTGTATTTTGCAAATTAGGAGCTGGTATTTCTTAAGAAGCTAATAAACTGGGGTGTTAAAATTGCTGCCTGGTTTTGGGGTTGGCATCTCCCAGGATTCAGGCTTCTAACTTGAGTGCAGGCTGTCAAGCAGAGCTTTGCCCCAGCCCAGCTCACACCAGCAGTTTTCTACTGAGTTTCTTGTCCTGCACTGACCTTTGCCAGTTCCCACATACAACCCCACAGTTTTGGGGTTCCCATCCGGTCCTCGGTTCACAGAGAAAGTAGATTTATTTCGGTAGCCATTAATGATGGGCTGAGGGAGAAAAGAAGGAAAAATAAAGCCTCAGATCAAAAGCAATGGAGGAAAGGCAGAACCCTGCCTGGTTGTTCTCTTGGCAACATGGGAAGATACATGTGAATGTGCACAGCAAAGAAATGGAGCTCGTGCACCAGAACCCCAGTACTTCCCCTTGGGAGGAAGAAATGGCTCTCTGTGACAGAAAGGTGACAGGTTTATCAGGGACACACAAAAAAAAAAAGGGTACCTAAGCACTGGGTTTATTTCACTCTGGGACAGTCACAGGGTGCAGAGCAGAAGCCAGCAAGGACTGCCATGGGCACACTCTCTGCAAGCAAATAACGCCCACCACGAGGCTCTTCAGTTGCTGAGTGAGCAGCTGTGAGTGGCTCAGAGGGGAGAGCTCTCCCACAGGATACTCACTGAAGGGACCACAGGCTGGAGAGGACAGCAGAGCCCACCAGGTTTCTGTGCATCTATGCCCAGCTCCTCAAGACGAGATGCCAGTGTCTGCAAAACCTTCCTCTGGCTTTCATGCTTCACCTGCAGAGGAGTTCTAAGCCAGAAACACTCTCAGAGGACCCCATGATGGTGGGCAGCTCCTCATCACCCACCTCTGGGAAGTCCAGCAGGAATACTGCAAGTGGAAATACAACCCCAGAGGAACTCTGCCCTTTTCATCATCAAAGCTGCTTGGGGCAACGGGAAGAACCATAAGGAACCTCCCAGTTCTATCCTTCACCATAACTGAAGGATTAAAGCAGCAGCAAAGGGGGGCTGAAGAGTTTACAGCATTAAGGCGATGAGGGCTAATGCTTAAGGGGATAGGAGGGGCAGTTGGGGCAACACAGCAGGGAAAAATCCGTGTAAACACATCTTACCTGCAGCTGCTCTTGGTAGGGAAGTCTCCACAGTGGAGTCACTGCATTTGCTAACCTGGAAAGCACAACATCATGGCAGTGACCTATGGCATAACATCCCTGACAGCTTCTTCACGGGCAGGACTGTTCTGGTGACAGGGCTGGCTGTGAACACCCAAACTCCCCGTGAACCACAGAGAAACGCTCAGTTTGTGTGGAGCAGGCAGGGAATTTCAAGCTGTCCACCTTCACTGGTCCACACAGCAGTTGTTTTTTTGAGAAAAACCTCAGAACTTGCCACTACTTGTATCTGAGGCAGAACAGGCAAGAGCAAAACACATAAAAGCTAGTTTATTAAAAAAAAAAAAAGGCAGAGTAAGAGATGAGCTGGACATGATTCAAACACTCATAACTATCCATCAACTATTGACTCACTGAGCCCATGGACAACTCCACAGCTGGATAAGTTGCTGGTATTGGACACCAGGATGCCAAAAGCATCCAGTGCCAACTACTTTCAGGTAGAGAACTGCAAATCAAACAGACTATCACTTTTTGCTTGCCACTATGACAACCCGCCTGCTCTTTTCCTCTTAAACCTTTCCATTTGCCTTTTCCATTATTCCTATCCCCGGGCCAAACTCGGGGGGGGAAAACAGCTGAGCCCTGGCTCTTCCATTCCTACTGGGAAGAGCTGCAGGAGGGTAAAACCCCAAACCCACCGCTCTCATTTCCCCCTTCGGAAGAGCGTTGGGTCCTTTTGGGAAAGCCGTACCTGTCCTCCCAGGACGGTTCTGGCGGGCTGCAGCCCTCCCTGGCCTTTTTCTTCCCTTTCCCCGTTGTCGTTGTCGCCAGGCTGCGGTCCCAGAGCGGCGGCGATCGGAGGTGCCAGCGCGGGGGTCTCAACAGGCAGCACAGAGCCATGGTGGGGGGCGAGGGGCCTCACCCGTGCCGGTGGGACACGCGTGGGACAGTGCCCGTGTCACAGCAACCACGTGGCTGCGCTGAGCCCGCTCGGGACGCGCGGAAAGCGGAGTGTCCCGTGGGATGCTCAGGGCCGGGGAGGCAGCGGGAGGGATGTCTGGCTGAGCCTGTCACCTCAGGGAAGAGGTGGGTGCGGGTGTGTACGGGGACAGCCCCTCTCCCAGACCGTGCCTCCAGCAGATGGCCATGGAAAAGCAGGAAGCAGGGAAGCACACGTGATCTCCGCACATGCCCGCTTAACTCTCCCGGGCGCCTAATATTTTCAGCGCTGCTGGGGTTTTCCTGAATCAGGCGTGGTTTATCTATTTAGGGGCCTCAAGAGTTCTCTTATCCCTTTGACCTCACCTAAAATTCCTGCACCCACACATCCTTCGGCCAGGAGGCTCACCCACCCTCCTGGTACCATTTGGATCCACCTTTCTTGTTTGAACCTGGCTGCTGCCGCCCCATCCGGGGGCTTCAGAGCCCGTCGCCATCGCGGTCCCCATCCCGAACCCGGTCTCAGTCCTCATCCCGATCCCGGTCTCAGTCCCCATCCCGATCCCGATCCCAGGGAGGCGGAGCCGGGGCAGGAGTGCGGGTCCTCCAGGCCGCCGGGGGGCGCAATCGCAGCTCAGCCCAGCTGCGCAGCCGGGGCGGGGCCCGTCTTGACCACGCCTTCTTATGGGCGTGGACAACGGCTCCGCACTGTCTGCCGTGACCGCGCCCCCTCCCCGCCCCTGTCACGCGGGAGCGGAGAGGGCCCTGATTGGGCGGCGGCGGGGGCGGGGCGGGGTCGGTTCCGCAGCGGAGCGGGCGATGCTGGCGGCGGGCGGCGGCTCCGGCCCCGCCGGGCCGGGCGGCTCCGGGACGGGGCTCGGCGGCGACGGCGACTTCCTCTCTCGGTACCGGCTGGTGTCGGCCAAGCTGCGGCGGCGGTTCCTGCGGAAGCCCAACGTGGCGGAGGCGGCGGAGCAGTTCGCGGCGCTGGCGCGGGAGCTGCGCGCCCAGGAGAGCCTGCCCTACGCCGCCTGGTGCCAGCTGGCCGTGGCGCGCTGCGCGCAGAGCCTGTTCCACGGCCCCGCCGAGGCGGCCGCGCTGGCCGAGGCCGCGCGGCTCTTCCTGCGGCAGGAGCGGGACCTGCGGCAGCGCCTGGGGCTGCTGGGCGGCTTCGGCGAGCACGTGTCGGCGGCGCAGAGCTGCGGGGCCTTCGCCGCCCGCCTGCACCTGGAGCGCGGGCAGCCCGCGCTGGCGGCCGGGCCGTGCCTGGAGCTGGCGGCCGCGCTCCGCGACACGGGCCAGCCCGCCCGCGCCGCCGCTCCCCTACAGCGGGCCGCGGAGCTGCTGGGGGCCGCCCGGCTGCCGCTGCAGGCGCTGCGCTGCCTGGCCGAGCGGGCGTCCTGCCTGCTGCTCGCCCGCGACTACGCCGGGGCGCTGGCGGCGCTGACGCGGGCGCAGGCGCTGGCCGGGGCCGGGCTCGGCGGGGCGGGGGCCGGGGCGGCTCCCGGAGGTGCCTTCCTGGACGTGCTGGCGCGCTGTGAGGTGTCGCGGGTGCTGCTGCTGCTGCTGCTGCAGCCGCCGCCGGCCAAGCTGCTGCCCGAGCACGCCCGCACGCTGGAGCAGTACTGCTGGGAGGCGCCCGACGGCGGGGCCAGCACCACCGGCGGCGCGGGCGGCCCCGGGGCGGGCGGGCTGCCGCCGGCCGCCAGCTACCTGCAGGCAGAGCTGTTCCTGCTGCTGCAGTCGGCCGTGCTGGCGTGCCAGGAGAAGGACGTGGAGGCGCTGAAGGCGCTGCAGGCGGAGCTGTGGCCGCTGCTGAGCGCTGAGCAGAACCACCTGCTCCACCTGGTACTGCAGGAGATGCTGAGCCCTGCCGGGCAGGGGCTCTGAGAGCCAGCAGGGACCGCTCGGACTGGTCGCTTCAAACACAGACTCTGTCCCGCTATTTATTTTTAATACCGGCACTGTAACGCAATCAAGCCATGGTTGATGAGCGGATGTGTTCACCTTTTGTCATAGTAAACTGCTCACTGTATGTACTGGATGTTGTCCTGCTTGGAAAAAGTGTCATCTCGAAGCGGAAGGACTGGTTAGGGGGAAAACAAGGCTGTTCATTAAAGGACTGGGTGCAATTTATGTGTGTTGGAGGATTTGGGCATCTGGGGATCAAATGTTGCTGAAGTTGTTTTTTAAAGAAAAAAAACCCAAAAAACAAAAAAACAACAACAAAAAAAACCCACAAATCACAAACAAACAAAAAACTAACAAAAACAAAAATGGAGATTTAATTTTTTCCCCTCCTGAAAACAAACAGATGCTGCAGCCAACACCAGGATGTGCATTTTGTGGTGGGTGAAGGTCACTGACCTGCAAGTCTGGGGACTGGTGGTGGTGGTGGTCTGACCTCAGTCTCTGTGTAACAGCTGGTAACACAAAGAACTGAGCCTGCACAAGGGCAACTCTGCGACAGCTGAGGGAATTCGAGAATTAAATGAGTGGTGGAGGGGGAAAAGGATGAAAAGACTTAGCTTAGTTCTTTCCTGCTGCTGTCCCTGTCTGCTCTTGGGCACTTCTGCCTCCTGCTTTCTGCTTCTTGGGACCTTTTGCAGTATTTAGGTGAAGAAGGCTGGTCTTTAGGTGAGAAAGGGTTCACTGATACCTTACTAAAGGTAATCCCTTTTGTACACCTGGGAGAGAAGCCAGAGGCTTAGTGCTATCGTCTGGTAGCCAGGGCGGTGTTGGATCTGATGCCCAAAAAGGCAGATTAAAACTGTTTAGACAGAGTTTTATGTCTAAAGCAGCAAGGTATTTATGTATTTATAGAGCAGTCATTTTCTGGCCCATAGTGAGTTTTCTGGCTTCTTCTGTTTATTATTATGGCAGTAACTGACCTTAAACAGGTAGGCCATCCCTTGCTTACTTCATCTAACTGTTTGGAGAAGTAGGCCACAGCTCTTTTGTGGGGTCCGAGTTTTTGAGTTAGGACACCCAAGGCCATCCCTTGCCGTTCATGTGAGAATAGCCAGAATGGTTTTGTTACATCTGGCAGGCCTAATGCTGGGGCTTTCATT
Source organism: Pyrocephalus nanus (assembly GCA_038380795.1). Lineage (NCBI taxonomy): Eukaryota > Metazoa > Chordata > Aves > Passeriformes > Tyrannidae > Pyrocephalus > Pyrocephalus nanus. Next base: position 17,734,690 of record CM076274.1, on the reverse strand, counting down.
AATTCTTGTTTCAATTTCTTAAAGGCTGTTTCTGCTTCTGGTGTCCAGACTAGAACACCTTTGGCTTCTTTTAACAGTTCATACAGAGGCTTTGCTAGTATTCCATACTGGTGTATCCATAAACGACACCAGCCTGTCATACCCAAAAAGGCCCGCAGATCTCTCACCATTTCAGGTCTGGTAGATGGCTTCTTTCCTTTCTGTTCCCAGAGACCATTGTCCTCCAGAAATCTCATATCCCAGGTATATCACCTTTTCTGGTACCAATTGGACTTTCTGTTGGGAGACTCAATATCCATTTAATCCCAAGAAATTTAACAATGAAATTGTCCATTTTATACATTTTTCTTCAGTTTTAGTTGCTATGAGTAAATCATCTACATACTGTAGAAGAACGCCCTCTCCCCGTGGCCGTTTCCATTGTTCCAATTCCTTAGATAACTGATTTTCAAATACTGCGGGACTGGGTTTAAAACCTTTGAGTCTGATTCACACTCTATTAATAATTCCTTCTTCCTTCAGATCAAGGGGTTAGGCTTGACGATCTCGGAGGTCTCTTCCAACCCGGCTGATTCTGTGACCCCCTCTCCTTTTCAAGTTCAGCCAGACGAAACTGTTGCCAGAGCTGTGCCTAGCTGGGCAGCAGCGATGACCGGCGCAGCGGGGCGGGCGCGCTGCGGACAGGGATGCTCCTCCCGCGGGGCGGTGGAAGGGGCGCGGCGGGCGGGGCCGGTGACGGTGCGGGTGACGTGCCCGGTGTCGGTGACGTCCCCCGGTGACGCGGGGCAGTCGCGGGGCCCGCCGGGAGTGGGGTGGCAGCTCCGATGTGAGCGGCGGGGGGACACCACGCGGCCATGCCGGACGAGTGCGGTGCGCAGCGGTGGGGACCGGCGGGGGCGCGGGGTGCGGGGGGCTCCGGGCGGATGCGGGGATGGGGGTCTATGGGGGCTTTGCCCCTTCCCCGCGCCGTTCCCCCTCTCCCTTCCCGGGCCTGCCCCGCTCCCCGCGCTCACTCACCGCGTGTCGCTCCCGCAGATTACAGCGTGAAGAAGAAGAGGAAGAAGGACAAGCGGGCGCTCGCCGACGAGGATGTCGCGGTGAGAGGCGGCGGGGGGGGAAAAGGGGTGGAATCTGCCCCGTCCGGGTTTGGGATGCCGGAGGGGGGGGGGGTCTCTCCCAGACCCATCCGAGGGGATGCGGTGGGATGGTTGGTGGGGAGCGTGGGTAGGGCTGGGATGGGTTTCTCCCGCACCGTTCCCGGAGGGAGCGCGGCCGCCCCACGTGGATGCGGCTGCGGAGCCTCCCGGGCCACGTGGAGGCGGCGGGAGCGCGGCCTTCCCCGCTCTCATCCCGCTCGTCTCCGTCCCCACGCAGGACATCCAGCACACCGAGGACTTTCTCATCAAGCCCGCGTCCCGGGTGCCCCAGCTGGACACGTCGCAGTGGCCCTTGCTGCTGAAGGTACGGCGGGTTCTGCTCGGCCTCGTGGTCCCGCTCCTTTTGTCCTCTGCCCGTGGGAGGGCAGCGGTGCTTTGTGTGACACCACTGCGTGCAGAAATCACGTTATAAAGCCTGGCCTGCAGTATTTTCATGCCTATTTTATAAGTTTACCATGCTAGATTTCGTGAGCTTTTTGTTTAGGCTCTGTGTTGTGTGCACACTCCCTAGTTGCTTGTGCTGAGTTTCTGGGGCATACTGGATTTATCCTCTGCAGTAAAGATGTGTATTCTGCTGCTTTCCCATCTATTTCAGCCCAAGATTTGTTTGTTTCTTTCTCTGTGAAACATTGTGGTTTCATTGTTGGGTCTGTTTGATACTGGAAGTGGCTCTGACATTTACAAATCAGATCTTGGGTACCTGGGGGAGACATATTGCAGGAAAGCAATGCTGAAACCAGGGTGAGCTCAGGAAGATTTGTAACTTCTGCTTGGATTTTGCAGAACTTCGACAAGTTAAATGTGAGGACAGCACACTACACACCTCTGCCTTCTGGTGCTAATCCTCTGAAGAGAGAGATTTCTGATTATGTTAGGTGAGTCTGGCAATAAGGTCCAGAGTGTTTTGGGGTTTTTTCCCACAGTTAATACCTTCAGAACATTTTCTATCTGGGTTTCTTCCCTTGTGCCTTTTTGCTTGACTCAGTGCCTTGCCAGTAATCAGTGAACATCTAATATAAAGTTTGCTTTTTCTCTGAGGCTTTGGCTGTGGATGAACATGCAAACACCTGAGGAACTCTCTGGTGTCTTTGGAAAAGTCCTTTGGCCTGCTAGGCTTTGAGACTGCTTGGAGTTTGGTTTCTCTTAAGTGCAGAGCAGTGAGGGGAGAGGAGAATTCCTTGACCATGGAATGTTGTGCACAGCTCGATGTTTGCACTCTCGCTGCGTTTGCCCCGATGCTCAGCCCCTGCCCTCTGCCATCTTGCACTGCAGGTCTGGCTTCATTAACCTCGACAAACCTTCCAATCCATCCTCCCACGAGGTGGTTGCGTGGATCCGCCGCATCCTCCGAGTGGAGAAGACGGGCCACAGTGGCACCCTGGATCCTAAGGTGACAGGGTGCCTCATTGTGTGCATTGAGAGGGCGACACGCCTGGTCAAATCTCAGCAGAGCGCAGGTATGTTTGTTGCCCAGGCCACTTGCAGTGACTGGGGACGTGTGAAGTGCTTTTGGAGACAAAGTGGAGATTCCCAGTGCTGAAAGGGCCAATCTTGGCCTTCATTGCCTTGAACTTCAAGGGTTGCTTGTCACTCTGAGCCACTGAGGACTCATCCATGCTGTCACAAGTGATTTTTGGTTGCTTCTCTGGGGCTTGTGCTGTTTTAAGTCAGTGAAAACACTCCTGACAGGGTTTTATGTACTAATTGAACTTGCAGCCTCAGCTTCTTACCAGTCCAGTGAAATAAAAGTTGGTGAAGAGATGAACATAGCTTAGGTTTATTTCCCTGGAAGAAAGACCAGCTCCAGAATAAACCATGCAGGCTTCCTAGCAGAGGTGGCTGTTGAGATCTCAGGGCCCTGAGGACATGTGGCTTTGAGGGAGTGTCGACCTTGAGGTCAACATTAAATAAAAGTGGCCGCTCCTGACTGCTCTTGTCATTCTTTCAGGCAAAGAGTATGTGGGAATTGTTCGGCTGCACAGTGCAATTGAGAGTGAGGCTCAGCTGGCCAGGGTAAGTCTCCCGTGCTCTCAGCCAGGCTGGCACCTGGCATGCAAAGTGTTGGGCACTGGTGGGAGAAGAGGGGATAGGAAAGGAGCTCAGGTGTGCTGTGTGTGTGAGGTGATGACGCAGTTTATCCATTCTCTGAGTGCAGTGGTGCTGCCCTCCTGCAGCACCCCGCTCCCTGTTCTAGGGTCTGGGTGCTGCGCAGCCTCCAGACATCCTGCAGTGTCCCAGTGTCCCGCTGGGGGCTGCTGGGATGTGTGGCTGGCTGCCTGCAGGAGGGGAGCAGTGCTGGCAGGGCTGGAGCCCCTCTCTGGGGGGCTCCATCCTCACTGGGACGAGGGATGGTGTCTGATCACACGCTGCCACCTGATGGGAAAAGCCTGGCTGCGCTCACTGGCAGCTGGGGTGGCATCTTGACCACGTCATGGGTTTGTATTGGCTTTATTAAATATGACATCACCAAATAATGATAAACCTTGTGTTTTGGTGGAGACTCCAAGGTGCTCTCCCACATTTGGGCACAGGTGTGAGCTGTTGCTTTCCCTTCCACCCTCAGGCTATAGAAACTCTGACAGGCGCGTTGTTTCAGCGACCACCCCTCATTGCTGCTGTCAAACGACAACTGAGGGTCAGAACCATCTATGAGAGCAAGCTGGTGGAGTATGATCCCGAGAGAAGATTAGGTAAAACAAGGTTTTCCTGCCTTCTTCCTCTTAATCTGGCAGCTGATAGAATTTTCTGTGAAACGGGCTGCTTTGTATTCTTGGCAGATGTCTTAAGACCTAAATTCTCCCCACTGTCAAGCACTAAGTGCTTTATGCATTATTTTTATGAGCTGAGAAGCAAATCCCATCTGTTTCTTGTACTGCTGCATCTTTCGTGGAAGAGCCAAATGATGTCAATTAGATGGCATTAGCTCTCTGGGCAAAGATGACCTTCATCTATCACCCCATTCTGATGGCTCTGCGAAGGGTTGTCCGTACGGCTTCTGGTAAAGGGCGTGGTTCATTTCTGGATGTCTGCTCTAAATACTCCTCTGTCATCTGTTCCAGGCATCTTCTGGGTGAGCTGTGAAGCGGGCACCTACATCAGGACTCTCTGTGTGCACCTGGGGTTGCTGCTGGGCGTGGGGGGGCAGATGCAGGAGCTTCGCAGGGTCCGCTCGGGCGTCCTGGGAGAGAAGGTAGAGTGGCAGCTCTCGCTGTAACCAACCCCCTCGAAATGCTCAGGATTGCCAAGAGTTTCTTGGAACTGTGGGAGTTTTACGGCAGTAGGAGAAGGTTTAGGCACGTGGCTGCCGGGAGGAATTCTGTGAATAGCCCCCAAAAAGTGGGAGCTCTTTCCATAGGTGGTCTGTAACCAAAGTGTTGAGTTCAGTTCAGGATATTGCTCCTGTTCTGGTAATTAAACTTTGGGACAGCGAGTGACTGGGAAGTGCACCGTGGTGACTGAAGGTTTGTTTTATGTCACCTGTGTTTCTCAGCCTACAAACCCCACATTGCACGAGGTCAGGAGTGTGAGCTGTCAGCTTGGCATTGGCACAGCCCAGGGAATGTATTCCATTGGAATGAGCCTGGGAGATGCAGCCTGGTGTGATCCTGAATGCTTGTACAGTTTTTTCAGTCTGGTCACAAGTGGATCCTCCAGAACTAATTTCTCTCTTTGCAAAGCTGCAGATTCAAAATGCAAGTGCTTCCCCACCCATCTGTGCTCTTAGCACAGCTGTAATCCCTGGCAGTCATTTCTGAATTCCAGGTGTTGGGTGCTTACAGCTCCTTCAGGATTTATTCCATGCCACAGTTGGAAGAGCTGGTTAATTTAGACTGTTTGGAAGTCCCAGGAAGTTATGTTAGGTCATATTTTAAGGTTTCCTGTGGACAGACCTTATATACTAGATCTGAGTGCTGTCTGAGATTAGGAAGGTTGAAGTCTGGTAGCCCAAGTCAGGCTGACCTCAAGCTCCAGATGGAAAGTATTCTTTCCTCTTTTAGACCGTGTTTAATGCTTGAATTGGGCATCTGTTCTTCACTCCCTTTCAGCACATTATTTGTTGTTGGACTTCAGCTGCTTTTTGGTGTGTGTGTTGGTGTTTGAAGTTGGTGGCTGGTGGGAGAGTTCAGAGGGGTTGTGCCTTTGCAGGACAACATGGTGACCATGCACGACGTGCTGGATGCACAGTGGCAGTACGACAACAACAAGGATGAAAGCTACCTGAGGAGAGTCATCCTGCCCCTGGAGAAGCTGCTGACTACACACAAGAGGCTCGTCATGAAAGACAGTGCGGTGAGTTCCTGAGGGAGTGCCAGCTGACAGAGAGTTCATGGCGTCCTCTTGACTTGTACAGCAGATTTAATGTGGGGGATCAGGAGCCACGTGATGTCCAGTGCTGTCCTGGTTGTGACTTGTGTAGAACCCAGTAAGAGGCACTGCCAGATCAGCAGTGAGATGCAAGAGCCAAGAACTGTCAGAATCTGTTCTCCTCACTTGAGGAGGATGTTGATGGTTATGAGAGATCTGCCTCACCCACTGTTTGCTGTGATAGATGCTTTGCTGGCTTCTTCCAAAGCTCCCAGGTTTTATGTAGTGCACAAAAATAAATAGCTAGAGGTATTGTAGCTGGGATGGTAATGGCAGTGGGAAGCTAAAAATTGGAGGCACTTGTTAACTTGTTTTTACTCTCCTAAGAGCTATAGGCCCTCCTGTTATCTGCACTTTCAGGTTAATGCCATTTGCTATGGAGCCAAGATCATGCTGCCTGGTGTTCTGAGGTATGAAGACGGTATTGAGCTTAATCAGGAGATTGTTGTCATCACCACAAAAGGAGAAGCTATCTGCCTAGGTATGGAACTCCTCGTTCTTCTTGTGCTCAGCTAACTGCAGAAATGCCAGGCTGTGTGACAGTGAAGGCACCACAAATGAGTCCCCCTGCACAGAAGGTTTAATTGGTGCTTCCTAACGGGGACTGTGGGCCCAAGGCAGCTGGGGTTGGGCAGGATCTTAGGAAACAGTCCTGGGCAGGGTGTGAGGGGTTCATCAGCTGTGTGTGTGAGGTGATGACGCAGTTTATCCATTCTCTGAGTGCAGTGGTGCTGCCCTCCTGCAGCACCCCGCTCCCTGTTCTAGGGTCTGGGTGCTGCGCAGCCTCCAGACATCCTGCAGTGTCCCAGTGTCCCGCTGGGGGCTGCTGGGATGTGTGGCTGGCTGCCTGCAGGAGGGGAGCAGTGCTGGCAGGGCTGGAGCCCCTCTCTGGGGGGCTCCATCCTCACTGGGACGAGGGATGGTGTCTGATCACACGCTGCCTCCTGAGGAGCCTGGGGAGAACAACATAAATTATTGGGAGGATTAGTTTCCTCTAGCTTGGCACCGCAAGGCTTTTAGAGCTGATGAAGAAGCAGCTCTGTTCCCTCCTGTAGTGGTGTGGTTCCCTGAGGTGCCTGGGAGTGGTGGTGTTAATCCATGGCTGCCTTTGAGCAGGGCAGCTTTTGGAAGTGTTGGTCCAGAACCTGCTTCCAGTGAGTCTTTGGGGTGAAACAGCCCTGGTGGGGGGTGTTGATCCTCTTTGTGCTGATAGTTCTGCTATTAAAGCGTTGATGACCTCCCTGCCTTCTTCTGCAGCCGTTGCCTTGATGACCACAGCAGTCATTTCCACCTGTGACCACGGCATCGTGGCCAAGATCAAGAGAGTGATTATGGAGAGAGACACATACCCCCGAAAATGGGGTCTGGGCCCCAAGGTGAGCGGTGGGGGGTTGCAGTCGGTCCCAGTGCAGTGGTGGGAGCTCAGCTGGTGGGATGTGGGACTCTTGGGGTCCCCTTGGGCAGAGCTGTGCCTGTGTGTTCTTCAGGGACTTCCTGCAATTCTACTGCAGCTTTCTGGAGCCATTCCCAGCGCCAGGGCCATGCCAGCCCAGTGCTGATGGGAGCAAGGCTTTCCCTCCCAGCAGAGCCTGGGCAGTTCTGCTCAGGGCCCAGCTGGGGCAGTTGTAGGTGTTAAGGCTTGGGCTCCTCAGGTCTGCACAGCACCAGCCCTCCTCTGGTGCAGAGCCAAATGATGTGAAGTGGATGGCATTAGCACGCTGTGCAAAGATGACTCTCATCTATCACCCCTTGCTGATGGCTCTGGAGGGGCTTGGCAAGGAGCTGATTCTCCTTCTGGTGCAGCTGCAACACTATTTAAATGCAAGCTTTCTTGTGAGGCACTAAATTGTGCCTGAAGGACAGGAGGAGTGGGAACATCCACTGGCTCCTTATTTACTGATGAAGATGCCTCCTGTCTGAGATTTAGTCTGCCGTGCAGGGCATGTTTTGTGTGATTTATTAGAAGGTCCTTGGAAAAGTGTTAAGCACGCTGTAGTTGCTGGCTTGGCTTGCTCCTGGGTTACCTCCTCTTAGGCTGAGTGGCTGAAGCCCCAGGGAGGATCTTCCCTACCTTGGAGCTGCAGTTTGACTTGTTGCACTTGGCTCTCAGGCCAGTCAGAAGAAGATGATGATCCAGAAGGGTCTGCTGGACAAGCATGGAAAGCCCAATGAGAGCACCCCAGATTCCTGGAAGAAGGAATATGTGGATTACAGGTGGGCACAGGGTGTGTGGCTCCCTCGTGGTGTTCAGAGGGGAGCCCTGTGCAGCAAGGGCAGGGTTGGGTGCTGCTGTTTGGCCATGGAATGTGTTAGGCTTGGCCCAGGCTGTTGGCTGTCCCAACCTATGCGGTGTTTTCTTGCAGTCCCAGGATTGTGATGTTGGGCAATGTCACAAGGAAAGGGCCTGAGCAGACAGTTATCCCTTTTTAGCCTGTTTGTGGTTCTAGAGGGAGTCAGTCTGCTAAATTAAATGGGGGAGGCCATGCTGTTGCCCAGCCCAGCTGGCCCTGGTGCAGGCTGCAGGTTTCCCCCACACCAACTTCCCCACCCAGCTCCTGGGGTGCTTTGTGGAGCCCTCCTGAGGGGAACAGGGCTCTGAACGTGTGCAGAGAGCAGTGTGAGGCAACAACTGTCCTGCTCAGCCCGGGCATCTTCCCTTTCAGGGATACTTCCAAGAAAAAAGCAGCTGCTGCTGATCACCAACCTGTGTCAGAGCTGGAGAGGGCTTCCAAAGTGAGTATTGTTAGTGCTCTCTGGCTGTAGGATTTTTGGGCCCTGATGAAGAATGGATATGTACCTGAGTCAGGGCTTTTGCCTGCCTCTGAAAAGGTGAAGCAGTGTTACACATGAATATTTGGGATTCAGGAAGCACTGAGGAATACAGGGTGCAATACTGGCAGAAGCAAATCCTAGACCAGCATATGCTAGAGGCAAAATGCTGCAGTGGGCCTGGAAACAGTTTCCCCCTCAGCTGAGCTCTGTTGGAAGGTGTTGGTGTGTCTGACAACGTGTCCCCCAACAGAGGAAGCGAGAGTCAGAGAGTGAAGGTGATGAAGCTGTGACCCCACCGTCCCCTGCCACCCCTCCAGCAGAGGAGCTGAGCAAAAAGGAAAAGAAAAAGAAGAAGAAAGAGAAGAAGGCCAAAGAGGCAGCTGAGAGAGGGGCAGAGCAAATAGAAGTGGTATGTCATGGGTGCTGTGTGGTATGGTCCAAACGGGGGGGGAGGTTGCTGTGTGTCCCAAACACCTCCAGGATAAACACATCAGCATCCTGCTGTGCATGTCCTCAAAATGCCAGGCTCCCAGAGAAGAGAAAGATGTTTTACAGAGGTGCATTTGTAGACTGGACTGGCTGAGGGTGTTGAATAGGGCCGGTGAGGCTTGTGGGGGTGGATGTGCCGTGGGGCAGGGATGGGACAAGCAGCCCTGGGATGGTTGGTGGGTTCCTGCCAGGCCCCCTCTGTGCTTGGTGCCCTGTCGTGGGCCCTGGGGGGAGGATGGTGCTGGAATTCAGTCTGTGCTTGAGTGTTTTTATAGTGCTGAGGGAGTGGGGCTGTTCCTCCTGAAATGAGCAGTGGGGGATGCCTTTTTGATTTCTTCCTGACCTCTCCACAGACCACTGAGAGCAGCACCAAGAAGAAGAAGAAGAAGAAGCTAAAGGAGGTCGAAGAGAGCTCAGAGTAAGCAACTGGATCTGTCCAAAGCAGGCAACCTCATCATTAGGAAAGAGGAAGCTGAGGCCTTGGGAAGAGCAGGACTGGCTGTGTGGGCAGAAGGGCCAGCAAGCTACAAATTCTTTTCTGCTGTGTATCAGTGAGCGTGTGTTTGCTCAGGTGCCCCTCTTCATCCTGTTTTAAGGGCTGCCAGAGGAGTGGGTGCCTGACTGTCCCTGCACTGGATTGATCTCTAAAGCTGAGCACCATGATAGCAATAAGAAGTGATATCATAGGGAAGCTGTAACTTCTGGCCCTTACTTGTTTTCACCTAGAGGGTGGAATAATCTTTCTCCCCCTTCCAGTGCTGGCTCTTCCTTTTCTTCCAAGGCTGAAGCTGTTAGCTGACAGTAACAAGAATGTATTGATGCCTGGAGGACTGGCCTTGTCACAGCCTATCTGAATGGGTTTGGATGGACAGTCAGACCGGTTATTCAGAGGGCTCTGGTTTGGTTTTTAACTTGGCCACACGCTTGGCTCAACCTACATGAAATGAAATAGTCCAATATTCTTCAGTACTTCTTTTTACCTTTTTCACAAAAGGTAAACGTTAAAACGTTTTAATTCCTCTCTTTTGCTTTATTTCCTTATCTGGAATGGCTTACTGGGGGTCAAAGGTCTCTTCTCTGTCACAGGGCTAGTGTTGTGCCAGGGTTTTAGCTCATTTGAAATGGGAAGGGAATCCAGGCTGCTTTGTTCTGAGATTCATCCCTGCAGATCCCTTAACTTTTAACCTCGTTCATTGCTTTTATCTTTACTGTCTATCCTCCCCTCCATAGCTGGACATGAATGCAGGCAGGGGGGACAGCAGCTGGTGGCTGTCAGAACCCGAGCAGGAAAAAAAAAATAAAGGTCCATTTTTATGTCCTCTTTTTTTACATAAAAAATAAAAACTCCTGTTTTTAACTGGGCGACTTTGTTGCTCACCTGGCTCCTCTGAGAGGTCAGTGGTCTGTTCATGGGGAGGGCAGAGAAATGGTGGTGATGATATGGGCCATCTCTACGGGGGTCTTGTCATTGCTTGGGATTTTAGGGGTGCTGTGGGGCCAAACCCACCTGGGGCTGGGTGTTCTCTCTGTTCCTTGGCCTGAGCTGCAGTGAAGCTGCTAGAGAGGTCTCACGGTGCCTGCAGGGACTGTTTGATCTTGGCCTGCCTCATCTGGAATGCCTTTTAGGCTCAGGGAGGTGGGAACAGAGCCCCAGCCACGAGCGAGTGCCCAGCCTGAGAGGTAAACACACCAGCCATGGCAATGTTTCAGCGCACATTTATTGCTGCTCGTTGTTTCCCTGCAGTGGATCAGAACAAAGGTCCCTATTGCACATAGATTTTATTTTTTGGCATTCTTAAAAAAAAAAAGAAGAAGAAAAAAAAAAAATTGCACAAGACTTTTTTAACCACCTTCCCCCCTTGCCCCTATAGCTGACTGAACACACAAATGAGATTTTTTTTTCACCTACATGATGGCTGTGGTTTGCCCGGGAAGGCACAGTGATGCTTCCCAGGCGTGCTGTGGTGGGGCTTTGTGCCTCAGTGCGCTCCTGCAGGAGGAACCCCGTGGTGAGGATGGCTTTCATGTTTGCATACAGAGTGCGAGAGACACCCTAGCCTCTGGAAAACATGCCTGGATGATCTTTGTAGAGACTTTTCTACTGCATGCAACAGATGCTTGTGGCTGGACGTAATTTACCCACTGAGCAGTCCCTCTGGGGGTTTGGTCTGTGGGACTTGCTCAGCTGCTGCTGAGTTTCTCTGGCCAGGCTGTAACAATCCAAGCTGCACGGTGAGAATTTCAATACAGTGAGTTTAGTGTTTTGTTTTTTACACCTATGGTTGCACAGGGTGAATCAGAAAACCCCAACCTTGGAACACAGGGCGAGGCCTGCCTGGGGGTGGGTGCTCCACGCCACATCCATCGAATCCACGCCTGCCTCTTTCTGCTCTTCCCTGTTTGTAAGAGGAAAACCCTTGGCTGTAGGTGGTCTGTGTGAGGCCTCCCAAGCTGTGGGGCTTCCTGGAAGCCTCATGGACACCGGGCAGGGGTCTGGGTTGTTTGTGTGTACTCCTGCAATGTCAGAAGACATCTGCCTGGAGAGCCCCTGCCCTGCCACTTCCCTTGGGAGCAGTGCAGAGAAGATCAGGGGGGTGCTACAGCAGGACTGTGCTTTTCCCTTGGCCTGGTGAGGCAGGGAGCTGTGCTCTGAGCTAACGGGGTGCCCTGGGCTCTGCTGCAGCCACTGACTTACCCTGCAGTGCCACGGGAGGTGGCTGTCCCCCAGGCAGCCCCCGTCCTGTGTTCCTTCCCCCAGGAGAGATGTGGGCACCCTCTGTGTGTGTGTGTGAAAGTCAACCAACTGAGAGCATGTCCATGGAGCAGCAGAAGGAGGGAGTTGTGCTGGGCTGTGTGTGTGGACCGGGGGAAGCTGAGGAGGTTTCTCCCCATGGCTGCAGGATGGCTGATGGGAAGCGGCTGGGGCTGGATGGCCTCTCAGTAGACCCAGGAGACAGGCACCCACTGTGGGGAGCTGCAGGCCTGCTCAAAGGCTTCCTGCAGCAGCTGGAGGCTTTCTTCCACCCCGTTGTTGACCAGGGAGAGGTCGAAGTAGTGTGCGTACCGGCTGCGGATGCTCTCCGAGTCCTTCCGGAGCTGCTGCAGAGCCTCGGACTGCAGGGAGGAACAGGAGAGGAATTTCACAGCCCACCCCAACTGGGAAACCCCCACCAAAAACAGCTCCAGTGGCTGGGAAGTACCAGAGCATCCTTGCAGCTGGACAGACCAGGATCCCTGAGTTTCTCTGGCTGGACTCCCATGCAAGGCTGGGAGCATCAGGTGACCTGCCAGAGCTTGGTCTCATATTTACCTGTAAAACGCTGCCAGGGAGAATTCAGGAGCAGCAGGGTGCTCAGGGCTGTGCTGGGCAGTGCAGCCAGCTCAGGGCCTCAGGCTGGGTTGCAGATAGAATCCCTTCAGGAGGCTTTACCAGCCTCTCTCTACTGGTTTGGTTCTGGCTGGGTTTTAGTGCTTTATTTTGATAGCAAAAGCAAAGCTGCCTGCCCCCTCCTGCCTGGATGGCAGGGGCATCCCAAGGGTGTATCCCTGCAGGCAGCTCTGCCCCCAACAATGAATTCCAGGCAATTTCTACATATTTCCCTAATAGGGCTTGAAAGGCAGGCAACTTCTGTGCCTGGGGAGCAGGGGGATAGCTTGGGGTGCAGTGCTTGCAGATATTAATAGACCTAAACAGATATTCTTAGATTATATTATTAATTATGATATATCTATTATATAATTGTATGCATTAATATATTAAATAGACTTAGATATGAATAGACCTAAACAGATATTATTAGATCATTATTAATTACTAAATCTAGTATATATCTATTATTAATAGATCAAAAAGACCTCAACAGATAATAATAGACCTAAACCAGTCCAAGTCTAATGTCTTTCCCTTCTCTGTTAGGCCACTTTAGTATGAATCACAGCACTGACATCTTTAATGGTCAGCACTAAAACCATATTACAGATGTCATATTTGCAATACCACACCTTCCCAGAAGGCACAGCAGGTTTCTGCCTTGAAGGTGTCCAGTTCAACACTGGCAAACTTGAAATGTAATTAACAATTACCCCAGGAAAAAAAAAATAAAAAGGAGATAACTGCTTAGCTACTTTCATCTTGAAAGAGTTACTGAATATATTCATCTATTCTTGGAAAATGAATTTTTTCTGTTATGGATGAAGCTGGCAGCTCTTGGGGGTGGAGAGGGGAGAGCAATGAGCAGTTTGCAGGGTCATGTGAGCTCTCCTGGGTCACATTAACGCTGCTGCATCCCTCTGGTAAGAGTGAGCCGAGCTGCAGGGTTATAAATAGTGCCTGGCAGCAGGGCTGGCCCTGCCTACTGCAGCAGGATGTAATTCCTCTGGCTGGGGGCAGCGGTGGGTGACAGCAGGAGGTGGGGACAGCAGGCCCTCTCTGCTCTGACACTTGCCCACCTTTCCCCCTTCCTGCTGCATCTGTCTGTGCATCCCTCTGCCAGCTGATGTGCCTCCAAATACCTGCACAATGCTTGTTCTGAAGGATGCAGAAATACCCTCCCTGCAATCTGTACCTTAAGCTTTAGGAACCCAAATTGAATAGGTTGGGATAGGTGGCCTTGGCTGCCTGTGAGCTCAGGAGGAGCACAGCTCTGGGTTCCCATTGTCCCATCAATTCCCACCTCCTTGCCAGGCTGGGGCAGGGCAGGGTAGGCAGCACTGCTCCCTGCATCCAAGGGCCTTCCTGGGAAGTGGTATTTTGTGATTTCCAGCCTCCTGCTTGGCTCTGAGGAGTTAACTGCCCTATCAGTGTTGCTTTCATCCTAACAGTTAAAGAGATCAGCATCTCAATGAGGCAAAGGATGAAAGCAGCCCTTGTTTGTGTGTCCATTTGCATAGCTGATGGCAGGATAAATCATCCTGCCCTGGCGTGCTGGGCTGAGCTCCCCACACGTGTTGGAGGCTGATTACGCTGCAGGGATGATGGTTGCTGGGGGGTGTCAGTCAGAGACAAAGAGTCTACAGCTGCAATAATTCCTGTTCCTCGGGTCTGAGTTCTCCTGGACCACCACAATCTCAGCAGGCAGGAAGAAGCTGATGTGGAGCAGGGAGAGCCCTGGGTTGCTGGTTGTCCCCTGGCCCTGGGCTGGTGAGCCCAGCTGGAGGGGGACAGGAAAGGGACAGCCTTGGCACCCTGTGCCACTCACCTCCTCTGCCTTGTCTGTTGGGGCAATGAAGACGATGAACGGGGAGAGCTCGGCTGTGCGCACGATCTTGAGGGTCTGTGGAGAGAGGGGGGTTGTTACCAGGGTGTGCCCTTCCCCAGGGTGCTGCTGTCCCCCCCACCCCGTGCTCCCCCACAAAGCAGCCTGGCTGTCACAGCCAGCTGTGTGCTGGGATGGGGAATACCCACCCTGGGAATGGAAATGCCACCCCAGAACTCCCTGGCTTTTTCCTTGGGCAAGGGCACCTGTCCTGCCCACCCCCTCCCCCTGCTCCCTACCTGGGGCTCAATGTCCAAAATAGCGACTTTGTCCTGCTGGTGGATCTTGTGCACTGTTTCAAACTTGGTGCCAAACATGTTTCCCTGGTAGCTTCCAAACTCCAAGAACTCATTGGCTGAGATGTCCCGGGTCATCTCCTCGGTGGAGACAAAGTAGTAGTCCTTCCCATCCACCTCATTCTTCTTCTGGGGGCGTGTGGTGTCTGGGGAGGGAGGGAGAGGTGAGTGCTGGCCACCAGAAGGACCAGGGGACAGAGGGGAGCAGGCATGGAGGCCCTGTATTCCTCAAGACTAGGCTGTACTAATCCCCCTTTACTTCCTGGGACAAGAATTAAATTCAGCCAGCCCGAGGGCAGACACTGAGATGGGAAGACTGAGGTGTCTCAGCAGAGTGGGTGGGTGGCAGCAGCCCCTGCAGCTGCCCGTGGGCAGGTTCAGCACATGGGACAGCAGGCAGGGAGGCCCTGCAGTGCCCCATGTGGGGGTCCCTGAGTTTGGGGGCTTGGTGGTGCTGGACAAACATCTCCCACCTCCCATCAGAAGGTCCCAGATCAAAGAGGTGAGAGGAAACGGAGGAAATGCATCCTGTGCTGTGCCCTCCACCCTGGCTGGGTACTTACATGGGGGTGGATACATGAACTTGTCTGGGTTGCTGCTGAGCAGAGCGTTCTTGATGTGGCTACGGCCCACGCCGCTGGCCCCTGGATGGACAGAGAGATGGACACTGGAGCTGGGCTCAGAGCAGCCTCCACAGCTCTGGCTCTGAGAAAAGGTGCAGAGCTTGGCCTGGGCCGTGCCCAGGATGTGCTTTCTGAGCTGGTCTGTGGTGTCTTCCAGCCCTGAAGAGGCTGTCCCTGCCCTGGGCATGCTCCCCTCCAGCCCCAGCTGGAGGCAGGGCAGCAGCAGCCAGCACAGCTGGGCATGGTGGGCTGCCCATGCCTGTGGAGTCAGTCCACCAGCAAGAGCTCAGTCCCTGCAGCGTGGGAGTCCTTGCTTTGGTGCAGCTGTGCAGACCAGAGCTGCTTTTAATAAAGATTTCCCACGAAGATATGTAGGAGCTGCAAAGGCCTGAATTAACTCCACCTCAGCGCTGCAGTGCAGATGCCAGAGCGTGCACAAAGCTGCATGGAGGAGCTCAGCTGCAGGCAGAAGAAATGCTGCCCCAGCCCCTGGTTCCCCTGGGACCCACCACACAGCCCCTGTGCTGCAGAGGATGCCTGAGACAGGACCTACCAATGAGCACCAGAGTCTTCCTCTTGAAGGCAGGCAGCCTCACCACCTCCTCATATGAAACAACATCCAGCTGGTCAAAAACTGGGAGGGAGGAGAAACAAGACATGGAAGGGTCAGAGCTGGGTTGGCCATAGGAGCACGTCTAGGACCTTGTGCACGTCAGACCAAAGCCAGGTCCTTGGGCAAAAGGGACAGAGTGGTCAGGACTGGGCTGGGAGCTCATCCATGTTTGGCTGCCTGGGGAAAAGGCCTCAACAGCAAGCAGCATGTGAGGGGCAGAGTGGGCACTGGGGAGCTGGACCAGCAGCTGCTGAAGAAGCAGCCAGGGCTGCTTTTGCTCAGTAATTCTGCTCAGGACAGCAGGACCTGGGAGCTGGGTGGAGAGGCAGCAGGATGCCGCAGGGAGCTTGTTTCTGGGGGAGCTTTATTTATCTTGGTGATTTACAGCCTTGTTTGTGGCTGGTTGGAGCTGCAGGCCGGGCTAGGAGCCAGCATGTCCTCAGGTATCCACCTCTGCCAGCTCAGGGAATTTGCAAAGGTGGCTGAGGGTCAGTTCCCTGCCCCACCAGGGATACAGTTTGGTAGCTGTGGGAGCAGTTTGGGCTGCTCTCTAATTGCTGAGCAATCCACTGCCTGCCCTGTGCTCAGCAGGCTGTGGTGTTTGAGGCCTGACCTCACAAAGCCAGGAGTGCCAGGGATTGTAACCACAGGAGAGCACAGGAGCTCGGTGCTGAGCCAGCCCTGGCCTCGTGCCCTACATGGGGACACAGCTGTGGCCACCTGAGGGGCATGAAAACTAAGGAAGGGATCAGAAAAGCTGACAGCTGTGGGGTATCCTTCCGAGGTTCCACTGCCAAGACAGCTGGGCTGTTTGGTTGACTCCCACAGAGGACAGAGGCAGGAGTGAGGCCATCCCCCAGGGCTGGGCATGGAGCCCATTGCCCTGCTCACACTTACTTGAGCTGTGCTTGGCCAGGTATTTATCTTTGCACTTCTTCTTCTTCCCAAAGGGGCTACAGCTTGGGGATTCACTCTGGCTGGGCTGGGTGACACTCGCCACGCGCCTGCCGAAAGAGAGGAGACACCCCCATGGCCCAGCTGTCACCCCAGCCCTGGGGAAGCAGCAGGAATGTCCCTCAGACATGCAAAGGCAAGAGGAGCAGGCTGGGACAGACAAAGGCTCACCCTGCAGCAGATGAAGGGGACATCTGCCTGCTTGTCCCAGCAGTGACACTGGTGTTGCCCAGCACACTCAAACTCCTGCTAGCACACGGTCACTGTTCCCACCTCCACTCCCAGATCCAGCCCTTCTGGTCAAATCCAGGCACCTACCACTCCTGCAGCTCTGGAGAAGGGATGAGTCCTGCTGACTCGGTGCAGGAGCCCTCCACCCGGCCCTGCCACCAGTTGCTGTCGTCCTTGTTTATGATCTGAATCACGTCGCCGATCTGAAACTTCAGCCCTGCTTCCTTGCAGGGGATCAGGTTGTCTTTTTTGGGGTCGTAGTCAAACTGTGCCCTCATGAACATCTGCAAAAGAGAGAGGAGAGCAGACCAGAGTCAGCACAGCCCTGCGGGGTAGATCAATTGGGTTGTGTCCAGCTCCTGCCTCCACCTGGCACTCCCCAGAGCTGGCTCCAGGCACAAGATCCCTGCTCCAGGAGGGACCACAGCCCCTGCTGCTTTCCAGGCCCCACAGGGGCTAGGTGGGAAAAAAGGAGAGGCACAAAGCTTTGGAGGAAGCTCTTGGGCATGGAATTACAGTGAGATGTGCTGGGGGGTGGAGGAGAGAGGGAGAAGGATGGCATCTTGGCCCTACTGGGAGGCAGTCACAGGGCTCTAGGCAGGCCTACATGTCCACAGCTGGTGTCCAAACCCTGCCATGGAGCCTCCCTGCAGTGCCCTGGGTGCTGCACAGTGCTGGTGAGCTGAGCCAGCTGCAGAGCAGTCCCAGGGCACAATTGGGGTCTGCAGTGGGGCGAGCACAGAGGACACATCACAACGGTACACCCTGCAATGTGATGTCCTGTGGACCCCTGGGAAGGCTGTGTCTGTGCTGGCCTTTTCCCAGAACTGGGCACTCCCAGCGTGGCATGAGGCCTTCAGGGAGCCAAAGCTGCAGTGCTGAATCCATCCCTGCCTCGGTCTGTCCCAGTCCCTTCAGCATCAGCTGCTCTTGCAAAGTTACATTCATCACAGCTGCAACTGGAAACGAGCTGTTGCTGCTTCCCAGGCCACTGTGCACCCTCCTGAGGGAAGCCCAGGGGACCAAGAAGGTGTGAGAAAGTGGACTTTCTCTGCCCCAGCAGGCAGCCAGACATCCCCGGGCTCCTGCTGCCTCCCAAGCATCTTTGCAAGCTCAGGAGGAAAATGGCACGTGGTTTTCACACATGGACATTGATTTCCAGGGAGGCTGTTTGGGAAGAGCAGACTCAGAGAGCAGCAGTCACCCACCCCATGAGGAGGGCAGGCCACACGTGTACCCAGCGTGTCCAGCACTGCCCCTTGCTCTTCAGTGCCTGGATGAGTTGTTTCTTGAGTGAAATGCTGCTGCTGCAGCAATTTGTCTCTGGCCAGCACAGCCAGGAAGATCAGGACAGTGTCAGGACCAGGGCTGGGGCAAAGCCAGGCAGGGTATGGCAGATGGGGAGTGAAGGGCAGGGTTTAGGGAACCCCGAGCACAACCCTAGCAAGTTATTTACCCCAGAAACGCAGCATTATAGCAAGGGAGCAAAGGGTTTCACATGGGGTGATGCCAGTCCTGCCCTCAGATGTCACAGGCAAGTCCTCCTCCCTGGGCAGAGCAGACCATGCTGTCCTTGTTCCACACTAAAAGGATTTCCCACAGTATATCATCCTGCAGCAGAGCTGCTGGAGGCACAGGGCCATCACGACACAATGGTTCCCTTTCACTGCCAGGAGAGAGCATATGGATCCAGCTGTGGCATGAGATCTCTCACAGTGCAAAACAACAGGAGTGGAACCTCCTCTCAAGATGAGGACTGATGCTCACTTTGCAAGCACTCCCTGGCACCAGGAAACTGCTCATCCACACGAACACACCAGGACTGCCCAGGCACCTGCCTGGAGCTCTCTGCTCCTCACTGGTACCCCAAGCCAGACAGAGCAAGGCCAGCCTTAAGGTGAGCCAGCAACTGTGCCCTTTTTCTCAGAGATGTATTTTCCCCTGGCACTGAGTTGGCCTGGCCAAGTGGAGCTGGCTGGGTCAGGCTAGGGAGGGCAGATAGACAGCAGGGAAGGAAAGACAGGGGCCAGTGTTTAATAACCACAAGTGCAAGGCTGGTTGAACTGGACTGGGGACAGCATGGGCTGAGCAAAAATAACAGTTTTCACTTGCCATCATGTTCAGATCATCAGCCTCTCTGGGTAAAGAATGACATGGGCTCCCTCAGCCCATCCCAGCACGTGTTTCTAAAGGCACATTGGGTAATTACACCCACACAGGGCCAAAATCTGCTCTTTCACAGCAATGTGAGCCACAGGATGTGTCCCTTAAGCTTCCAGCAGCTCACTCAAGCTGACAAGACAGCCATCCCCTTGTCCTGGTAGCCGTGGCTCTGCACAGCTCCCTCCCCAGCGCTGCTCCTGCAGGGTTTGCTCTGGTCCCCCCCTGCCCCACTCCCTGCCCGTGGCTCTGGAGGCTGCACTTACCTGGAGAGCAGGGAGGCGGCTTTGCTGGTTGGGAATGACTTTTAATGAGACCATCCCCTTGGTTTCTTTCTAGTGAACAAAGGAAGGGGAGAAAGAAGAGTTGGAGGAGGTGGGGTCTGGAGACAGCTCAACAGCACCAAGCTGTGCAGGGAGGTGCTGAGTGCCAGGACCTGCAAAGGCAAGGCTCCTGGGTGCTCCCTGCCATGCTGTGGTGCTGGGGGACACCACAGCCTGGTTAGGAACAGCTCTGCTGGGGCTGGGTCAAGAGCTGGGGCAGCACAGCTTTGTCACACTTATCCCATTCCCATGGAGTGCCACCACCTCCCTCCAACCAGGTCCCACACGCTGGGCATGGCTCAGGATGGCCCCTGTGTGAACCCAAGGCAGGGCTGAGGACCTGTCCAAAGCTGTCTCTAGCAAGGGCCTGGCAGGATCAGCACGACCTCAGCAGCAGGCAAATGGCACCAAGATGACATGCATGTGTGGCCCAGGTCTGCAAGAGCAGCCAGCCCCTGGGCTGGAGTTGCACACCAGCCCTTGGCAAACAGAAGTGGCTTCCATGGTGGTTTTCCAAGCCCCACACACATCAGAAAACATCAAGGACCCAGCCAACAACCGCTGCTGCTGCTCTCAGAAGGCCAGAAACAAGCAGCAAGCACAGACACCACCGAGGCTGCATGCAGTGTGGTTTCTGCCACATCACAAAGCTGCAGGCAGCCGTGTGCTGGCTCTGGTATGTAGGAGGGGGTGAATGCTCACAGCATGCAAGCCAAAGGGGTCCTTCCCAGGAGCAGCCCTGTCAAACACAAATACCTACCAGCATCTTCTGCAGCTGGTCAACCGAGTGGTTGCTCGCACTCTGCCCATTGATTTCTATGATTTCATCACCCACGTGAAGGGAGCCTGCCAGCGATGTGAGAAACGTGAAAGTGCAGAAGAAGGGACAAGAGCTGCTCACCAAACCCGAACAGCACAGCTCCACCAGCCTCCCAACCCCCTGGGCAAGTTGTGGCCAGGACACTGCAGCGTTAGCATGGTCAGCGCTTCTGGAGCCACACGTGTCACCTGAGCACACGGGACCAAAGGACAAGGGGAATGAATTCTTCCCCCTCCACCCAAGACACACACTTAGCCAGCCTGAAGGTCATCAGGTGGCTTTCCACAATGTGTCCTTCAGTGTTTTACACTGGCCAAAGCACCTGCTTCAGTTACTCAAATCCAACCCCAAGTACCTCACCTAAGCCAATGACAATCTCCTCACAGGGCCTTTAACACGAGCATTCCTGACTGTGTTTTCAGTTTATATACCCAGGCAGATTACAGCCTCAGATATACTGCTATAAATCAGGCTCCAGGAGTGTTATTGGAATGGCTCCTGTCATATTTTGGCAGCAGTAAGCACAGACTTCCCACTTGGATCCCAGGCTGGAAAAGCGGCCTTTTCTAAGCAGAGAACATTTCATTTCCATTCCTCCTTGGCAAGACCCAAAACCAGAAAATAGCACCTATTTATTTCTTTTGGCACCTTCTTTTGGTCTGCACAGCCAGTCTGCAGCATGCCCATTCCACCTGTGCACTTTAGGAATGGGAAGAGCTTCCATCTCCCCTTACAGTGACCCCATCATGAGACCGACAATCTCCAGTTCCTTTTTGGGAGAGCCCTTCCCCCAGTCCCTTATTTATGCCTAAAGCCTCCAGTATATTAACATGACAACCATGCAGAGAGATCAGTGAGTTCCTAACACATCCCTAGTGGAGTAACAGGCACAGATGTCCATGTCACAGGGGAAAGCCAGCAGTGCTGAGGACCTGCCTTGCTGCTACACAGAAAGAAACCACCTGCAGACCTGCACCCCATGCACTGCTTCTACCAAGGCCCTGTTACCTTGTCTGTGAATCATTCCCCCGTGGAAGATCCTGGCCACCATGCAGCTCTGCTTGTCGTTTTGCTTCAGGGTGATTCCCTGGAAGACAGGAAAATCCATGACCGCTCGCTGCAGGGCAGAGCTCCCCAGCCCTCAGCAAAGTCCTCTCCAGGCCCACATCCACGGTGGGCTGCACAGTGGCTGGTGGAAGGCCCTGCTTGGCCAGCTCAGGCTGCTGCAGCTCTTCTTGGCACAAGCACCACCACCCTGTGATGGGGCTCACTCCGGGTCCCCAGGTGGGAAGCACATCCAGCACCTTTCTCGCGTGGCCGAGGTCTCCAGCGATCTGCTTCCCCCGGGGCCAGCCCCCTGGCACAGCTCCACCTGCCCCTCCACCCCCCTGGGGGGGCCACCGAGCTCTGGGATCTTGCCAGTCCTCACCATGGGCTCCTCCGTGACCTTCTCGAACTGGACGAGGCGAATCTTGCGCACCTCGCGGCCGCTGCCGTGGGAGGGGCTGCCCAGGGCGGAGCCGTTGGTGTAAATGTCCTCGGTCATGGCGTTGGGGGACTGGGTCATGGCCTGCTGGGGCAAAACAAAGACCACGGTTTAGGGGCCCCTTCTGAGCGCAGCCTGGGGGTGCTGCATCCCTGCTGTGGGGGCTGAGCCACTCGGCTGCGTTTGGAGCGCAGGGGAGGAGAGAAGAGCGGGACGGAGGAGAGGACAGGAAGAGCAAGAAAAGACAAACAGCAGAAGAGCTTCACCCTTGAAGACGTGGATGTGGGTTTAATCTGCAGTTTTCCAGCTTGGGAAAGGCAGGAGGTAAGAAAACTTTGGAAAAGCTACAGGTAGCAGGAGTCAGAAGAGTCCACAGCTGATCATCTTCTGAAGCAACGAGTCACAAACACTCCTCGTGTCACAGCAGTACTTGGCCAACAGGTAGCTTGTTGCAGAGCATAAAGCCCAGGACAGCTTCCCCAGGTGAACAGAGCAGTTTGGGACTCACCCCTGAGAACTGGGGCCAGGCTTTGCTCCTGTTCAGTTCACAAGTTCAACCTTTCCTCACCTACATCAATGGACAACCAACACGGTGCAGAGCCACCCAGGCACTGAAGGCAGCCAGAAACATCCCATTCCCCTTCCCAGCTCCCAACTGCAGGTCCTTTTGTGCTGGTTTGCACTGGGAAGCTAAGCAGGGGCTTTCAGTCATAATGAAACCTCTGTTCTTGGTTTCCAGCAGGTTTCCTGTTCAACCCCTCAGGCGTGCTGGGCAAAGTCTCTGCACAGCTCACAGATGTCCCTGTTTGGCCCCAAGTGCAGTGGACTTCCCTCAAGCCTCTCCCAAATCAGTGCTGGCCCAGCAAAATCAGGCCAGCTTCAATCTGCAGCTTCTCCTTGCCCCGTCAGCACGCTCAAATTCCCACACCAGCCCACCATGTAAAACAGGGAACCCTCCTGCCTGGCCTTGCTGCCCAGTTTGCAGCCTGCACACCCCTCCCAGCAGTGCCTGGGCTGGGAGCCACGGCCAGCAAACCTGCAGGGACACTCAGCAAGGTCCTCACTGGCCTCAGTCCTGCATCAGCACCGGGGCCTGCCATGCCCAGCCAGCAGAGCCAACATCTCGCCCACCACATCCTGACTTGCCAACTAAACACCATGCCAGGAGCTGGGGAACATCAGCCTGACCCCACCACAGCCCCAGCTCGCTCTGACCCACCACAGACACCCAGCCTGGAGTGGAGAAGCTGCAGCCCCATCCTGCCAAGGGGGGAGACAGATCTGGTCAGGCCACGGGAAGGTTGGTGTGGATGCAACCGAGGTGAAGAGCATCTGCTGCCACGGCACTAAACCACAACAAAATCAACTTTGGGAGGGATGTGCTGGAGTTCTGCTGGGCTGAGGCAATGATCCAGCTCTGTGCAATGGCAGAGAGCAGGGAGGGAGCCAAAGGAAGGGGCAACAGAGTCAGGACTACCCAGGATAGCGGGAGAGGTGCTGGCAGAGTGGGATGGACCAGCACTGAGGCACAGTCACTGTCACAGCCTCCATGCAAGGGCACTGGTGGGGCTGGGCCAGGGTGGGAAGGGCTCAGGGAGCTGTGTGCCCTTGATGAAGCAATAGGGAAGACATGTAATTTATTTTTAAGCCAACTCCTTCTAACGGTGCCAACCAACCTCCTCCCCCTCAGAGGAAAAATTCAACCACATGAGCTCCTGCTGCCAGTGGCTTAAGCATGGAGAAGAAGGCTAAATCCCAGCCCAGAGCAGCACCCAGGCCAAGGACTCACAGAGTGGAAGGAAGAACAACTTGCAGCCCCCCAGCCAAGCTTGCCAGACCTAGCAGAGCACGCTGCTACCATACCATCTGAAGGGCAGAGGAACAGATCCAGCAGTGTGAGTGCCTAGAGCTGTCCCTCAGCTCTCTGCCAGCTGTCCCCCCTCTGCCAAGCCAGCAGATGCAAGGAGGAACAGGAGGACAAGGACCTTCTCCAACCCTACCCAAGGCCAAAGTGCCCATGAGGTGGTTGGAGTCAGCACAGATCACACTTATCTTGGTCATGCCTTGGGAAAATCTTAGACCATGCAATTCCAGGCTTCAAACCTCTAGGCTCAGCAGAGCCCGATGACCCAGGACACAGCACAGCCTGCTCCCAGGACTGGGAGTTCCCATCCCCACCATCCCAGTCAGCTGAGCCTCCTGGCCCCGACCTTTGCTTTTTGCTGAGAGCTGGAGAAAACACCCAGCCCTCGACGCTGACACAGCACCGGTGTCACCCTGGTGACTCCCTGAGAACAAGCCTTGTCACCAGAGAATCGCTGCTGTGCCTGGGGATGGTCACCAGTCACCTGCTGGCAGCTCTGAACTCAAAAAGGTCCTCCAGCAACTCTCTCTCTGCCCCAGAGCCACGCTGGGATGGTGTGGGCTTCTGCTGACGGCATGGGGCAGCCCATGATGGGGATGGGAAAATGTCTGATTGATGAGGACAATGAGGACCCACAGAGGGGCAGATTCCAGCCCTGATGTTGGGCACCCAGCAAACAGAAACAGGAGACGTGTGTGGCTCTCAAGCTCCGTGCACATGAGCTGGCTGGCTGGATCTCCAACCCTGCACCCTCCTGGCAGCTGCCACGCTCTTGGCTGGCTTGGCCCAGCATGGTCTGTGACCTCAAGAGCCTTTTGAGTGACGCTGGTGGCCGGCCAGACTCTGCTACTTGTGCATTGCTCCACATGAAACAGCCGTGGGTGCTGCTCAGAGCCGGCTCCGTGGCCACAGCCCCGGGCTCAGTCACTGCTGGGCCAGCCTTGGGGCAGACCTGGGGCAAGGAGGTTGGGGGGCTGGGGCTGTGCAATAGCAGCCCTAGGTGTGCCTTGCAGCTGGCACCCTGCACAAATCCTGCTCCAGGTGGCAAAGCACAGAGGAGCCACCAGCTCTGTGGGTCACTAAAGTGCACCCCAGCTCCCTGCCTGCGCTGTCTTTAAGACCCCGGATTTCTGCCCCCTCTCCCAAGGTGGAGGGAAGTGCTCCAGTTCCTTGGGCAGCCTTTACCAACAGGGAATGAGGTGAGGACCCCAGGGCTTGGCATCCTGTCCCCCAGTGGGGTCAGCACTGTGTGCCAGGGCTGCTCCTGCTGCCTCCTGGTTCCACCAGGCTGCACGCCATGGGCAAATCAAACATTAACTGGGCAGCTTGTTTGCAGGAGGCTGAAGCAGCACTTGGGGAAAGCAGCGCTGTAGTGCAAAGGGCACGTTCAGAGGTTTGGTTCCTGGGCTCTCCTTGCTGCTCTGACCAAGAGACTTCAGTGCCAGGTAGCCTTGGAAT
Source organism: Pyrocephalus nanus (assembly GCA_038380795.1). NCBI lineage: Eukaryota > Metazoa > Chordata > Aves > Passeriformes > Tyrannidae > Pyrocephalus > Pyrocephalus nanus. Next base: position 17,709,824 of record CM076274.1, on the reverse strand, counting down.
ACGTGGAGAAAAGTAACGGTGATTTTGCCAAGCAGGCCCCCAAAGCAGAGCAGCTGGGATGCAAGAAGGATCCTTGGAGCCAGGTTTCTCTGGGATTGCCCTCCTGGCTGGCAGGGGGACACGCTCTGCTGTCCACAGCGAGCAACAAAATCCCAGCTCCCTCCATCCATCGTCACCCCTCACATTCCAGTCACCGTGGGTGCGTGCAGGGAGGTTGGGGCACTGCTTGGTGCAAAGATGTCCTGACCCAGCAATCTCTCCTCCCATCCTCCAGTGCTCCAGCCTTGCCTCCCCACCACCCAGCAGATGTGTGCATCTCAGTCTCAGTACAGCTTAAAAAAACCACAGCAATGGGTAAAAAAAGCAAAGTAGCAGAAAAAAAAAAAAAAAAATTGAGCTTGGGAGTTGCTTTAGGGCTGCTCCAGCAGGCTGGGGAGCAACAGCCACGTGGATATTTAGAAGTAATTGATTCTGCCAGGAGCTACTGACTTCTCAGGTCTGCCAGTACAACCACAGGAACAACTTCATCTAAAACCCCCTCTAGCAATATGATTGAGGTTTAAAAAAAAAAAAAAATCAAACCAACAACATTTAAACAAAACAGGATTAAATTGCTGACACTGGGAAAAGGTCTGGCAACACCAACAGGTCTCTGTAGGAAGGGGAATAGAAAAATAAGAGGGATACAAAACAGTTATGGCATCCAGAAGGTGCTGCCAGCTCTGTGTGCCCTCACCCTGACTCCAAACCACAGAGTGCTGCAATGGAGATGGGCCAGATTTTCAAGGGAGCACAGTAAATTTTGCTGAGGCACCATCTTCTCACCAGAAAGGCTGAGACAGCCTCCCAGATGTGTTTGTGAAACCGGTCACCTCCAAGAGACAGTGAAACCACAACAGTGACAGAAGGAGGAGCTGCCCAGCCACTCCATCCCACCCTCCTGAACAAGCCCTGCAAAACAGCTTTTCCGCCGTAGCTGTTACAGACAGCAACCTGACAAAATACATTTGAGATAAAGAAGTTGGAACCAGCCCTCCCCACTTCACTGCTCACAGCCAGAAGTTTAGCTCGGTTCCCAAGCGAGTTTTACCTGTGGTTGACTCAGGATTTGGTCCCTGGGGACCTTGGCCTCAGCCTGCCTTGGAATTGGTGCTCCTTGGAACTGCTGCCCAGAGGGAAGTGCGGTGTTCCCTCTGCACCCTCAGGCTCAACTCTCTCTACAAGTACCCTTCTTTTCTCCACCAGATTCCCAAAGGTCACATTTGCTGCCCATTTTACAGCTGGGGAACTGAGTCATGGCAGATAAGGGCAAAAGCCCAAGGTCACCCTGCCAAGCAGGGGCACAGCTGGGAATAAAGTTCACACCTTTTTTGTTAGTGTGTATTTGCCAATCAGGAGATAAGGAAAAGATATGCAGGCAGCTGAGGCTCAAGAGAAGAGGCTTTGCCTTGTCTCCCAGCGATACCATGGCTTCCACTCCCCAGGTTTTGCATGCCCTGCCACCACGTGAGCAACACAGGGCGGCACTTCCCAGCACGTGGCTCTACCAGAGGAAAATGGAGAAGAGAAACCTCCTGGTCACCCTGTTTTGACTCCAGACAAGGAGTAGCAAGACAGACCCAGCACCCTTTCCAAGAGCTGCTGATGGGCAATACCTTGGTGTCCCACAGAGGGCCAGCACCGTGTCTGCACTCACACAACATAGAGAGGAGCATGTAGAGTAACTTTTAAAAGGCCTCAGGCAAATCTCAGTTCACCATCTCTCTCTTTATCCCTTTTGAAATAAACACACCACAACACCAGCGAGCTGTAGGGAAGCTCCTACATTTTCCATGCCCTGCTGCCACTGGCAATTTAGCCTTGCTTTGCCTGCAGCCAGGCAGGCCCTCTGCTTGGGTCTTGCAGGCAGAGGGATGGGAGAGCTCCTCTCAGCAGCTGCCTGGTCCAGACACTTCGTTTTAAATTCTTTTTTCTATTTTTTTTTTTCAAAGCACCCTGCCAAGGTTGAAGCATAAAAAGCAGACAAGCCACTGGCGTGAGACAGATCTGACAAGCCTCTTTTGCATGCTTTAGTGCCCAACAGGATGAGCCAAGGACAGCACTTGGGGGGAAATTTCCTCCCTGCTCTCAGAGGCTCCCCACAGTTGTAAGGAAACCTCAGCCTAGGGACATTATGCCCTGGCTTGAAGAGGGATGCCTGCTGAAAGCTGGGAGAAAGCACCAGCTGTTGAGCACCGGGAACTGCTGACCTTCTCCTGGCTGCACCCAAGCTACCCCAAATGACACCAGCTGAGGAAGGAGCCCTCCCAGCAGAACCAAGACGGCTGGTGCAGCCTGCTCCCCTTCTGTTGGAGGTGGGGTGCATGCGACCACCGGCTCACTCCCTGCCCGGGGTGGGTGTGAGAAAGGCTGTTTGCATCCTTCTTCTCTGGGGCAGAGACCCCCCACCCTCCTCCAGCCCGTGCTGTGGACCTGGAAGCTGCTGAGCAGCTGAATCAGCTCATGTGACAGGCAGTTCCAGTTCAGACCAGCCACAACTTTGCAGCAAAACAAGCACAATCTCTTCCGTGGCAGGATGCTGGAGCCTTCCTCCCCTGTACCCAGCTCCTTCTCCCCTGCCTGGCTATGCCGTGCCGGCCACGCCGGCTGACCATTCCCCGTGTCACCCCGCGTCCCCCAGCGAGCATCCCCCGCTGCTGGGGTGCTGGGGACCGGCAATTCCACACGCAGGGCACCCACCCGGATACCCACGGCGGGGTCTCTGCCTTTGGGGCCACGGATGTGCGGGAGGGACGGGGAGGCGCGGGACCCCCGGGGGATGCCGGCGGGGCCCGGGCTGGGCGCGGGGTGCTGGGCTGAGGGCCCGCAGGGAAAGGGGGGAGCGCCGGGGGTCCCTGCGCGGGGATGGGGGCGGGATGCGGGCGGCGGGAGGCAGAGGCTCGGGGTGCCGGGGGCGCATCGGGCCGCTCACCTCGGGCTTGGGCCGGTTCTGCAGGAGGTGCTCCAGGTAGAGGTCGGACAGCGCCGTCCTCATGCTGCTGCTGCCGCCGCCGGCGCTGCGCCCCGACTTGAGGGTCATCGCGGCGGCCGGAGCCCCGGCACGGCGGAACGGAGCGGCCCCGGCCCGGCCGCGGCTCCCGCAGCGCCGCCCGCAGCTCCGCCCGTGTGCGCCGGGGGCCGGCGGGCGGGCGGGGCCGGGGCCGGGGGCGGGCCGGGAGGGAGCGGGGGCTCGGGGGAGGCACGGGGAGCGGGGGCTCGGAGCCGGGAGGGAGCGGGGGCTCGGGGCCGGCACGGGGAGGGTCGCGGAACGCCGTGCCCGCTCCCCCGGCCCCGCCTCGCTGCCCGCCCGGGGGCTCTTCCCCCGTGGAAGTGTCCCCCCATCGTGCCAGCCCCCGGCCCGTGTCAGCCCCTGGCCGTGCCCAAGCACTCGCAGGGCTCTCAGCCTGCCCCGGGGGCGCTGCCAAGTCTGGATGCTGGTGGGATCCTGCTGGGGAGGGGGTAGCAGAGCCACTCATCCCAAAGCCCGGCCGGAAAGGCTTTGTCACGGCAAAGACATCGGCAGCGCTTCTCCAAAGGAGCGCTGGTGCTCACCTGGCTCTCGCAAACCGACGGTCATCTGCCAGACCCCCAGGGTACCTCCTGGAGACCTGGGGGGTTTCTCTGCGCTGCAGAAAGGACATCGCTATTCTCCTTGCACTGTTCTGGGTCTTCCACCTACTTGCGCACCTGAATCTTGCATGGGTCGGATGGCAAATCCCTGTACTTGCATCTTCGGATGGCAAATCCCTGCATTTGTGAGCTGTGCACAGTGGGGAGGGCTGCTGTCAAACTTTTTGTGCTCTCACTAATAAGTTTTGCTGATAGCAGAGTCCAGGTGAAGTCAGAGAATTATTATATTTATTATATTTAATTCTGCTAGAATATTCTTTAAATTAATCACTGAATGGATTATTCACACCATCCCTGGAATCCTGGAAGTTTAGGGGTTGTTGTGTTAGCTGACGATGGTGGCAGCCTTCCTTGCTTCCTTATCCTCCATCTCAAACCAGCTCTGCGGCCTCCTTTTACTCAACTAGGTAAAAGTTCAGCATATCTGGGTGGAAATCCACAGCTTGTGGTCTAAAGCTTCATCAAATTTAGCTCCTGATGCTAAGCAAGTTCTGGATCAGTAGTGTGTCAAACCACACAACAGGCTTGCAGTGGTGGTAGGAGATCAGGGGAGTCAAGAGCAGAAGAAAGATGGCTAAGAGGGCCATGTTTTGCAGCTGTGCATGGTGGAACCTGCGGCCCAGACTTTGTCTGCAAGGTTTCCTTTAAAGTCAGATTAGGAAGAGAAACTAATGGACTAGGTCAGGGGGCTGGAAAAGTCACAGGTTGCCTGACTGCATTCAGGTCCAACAGATGTGCCCACTAGGCTGGAAGATGCTGCTTGGAGCCTCATCTCTCCCACCCCTGCCCAGCTGACCAAGGAGTGTCTGTAGAGCACTTTGTAGCATCCTTACCCAGCACTGGGAGGAGGAGGGGAGAAATATGGACAGAGAGGGGGTTAGGTGGGATATGGCTTTGAAATGTGCTGCCCTGAGCACCTCCTGGGGGCAGGACACCTTGGCACCAGGCTTCTCTTGCACTCACGGGCTAGAAACAGGCTGGTAGCAACGTGGAGTGGGAGGCAACAGATAGAGACAGCAGAGAGAAGCCCTGCAGTTAATCATGGAATACACAGTAGGAGGGAAAAATGTGACAAGAGACATCTGACAGACAGAAAAAGGAAGTCTAAGTCTTCATTCTCTCTTGGTTACGTATGGGCAATGCAGATGTACATATATATGAATACATATACACATATGTAACATATGTGCTTGCCCAAATTTGCTTTGCTCCCTATCAGCCACAGTCCTGGCTCAGGTGCTCGCTTCAAAATGCTGCTGCCTGTTTCTCTCACATGCTGGCAACTTCCTCTGAGAATGGTGCCCACCTGCACAGCTGCAACACCTGCACACATCCCCCACACATGCCTGGCTCAGGTGGGGGCTGCACACCCAGAGCTCTCCATCCAGCATGAGAGGAGGCAGATGTAGAAACTTCCATGGCTTATCTGGCTGGGGCTCATCGTTGAAGCACCTCACACACTTTGGATGACAAAATAGTCTCTGCTTGGGCTATAATAGAAAGAGATGGCCAGGAAGTGTTTTGTCTTCCTGGAGACGCCAGAAAGCTGTGTCATCACCAGATCACCCAGCCCAGGCAGATGTAGCAGCTGAGCCCTGAAAGAGAATAAAATCCCCGGGGTCTGGGAGGATTTGACCAGGCAGTTCCCACTGCAGCAGGGCTCTCTGTGGGGTGCTGATTAGGCAGGGCATCTCCTGGCCCAGTGGCAGAGGGCTCTGTGCTGGTCCAGCCCTTCCCCTGTGCAGAAACGTCTGTGGCTGGGGGAGGATGTGATGCATTTCAGATTTGCATCGTGCTGTGAGGAAACAGCGTCTGGTCTCCCTTCCCCACGAGATAAATGTCAAGACATCCTTACAGTAATAGATGCCAGAATTTGGCAGGCTCTGACATATCTGCCTGCCTGCCCACAGTCCCCTCCCAGGGCTCTTGCTCAGCACAACCCCTTTGCTGCTTCCTGGCTGCCTGGAGAACATTTGGAACTGCCCAGGGCTGGTTGATGAAGGCTGCTCTGTCACCTGCAGAGATTTCAGCCGTGTTTCCTCTTTGAGAATTGTGCAGAGGGGGGCTCTGGTGCACACAGCTTTTCCTCTGATTTAACCCTGTGTCACCGGATGAATGTGCCACAACAGGGCAGCCTGTTTCTGGTGGCAGGATGAGCCTGAGCATCCACTGGTATAAACCCTGAGGGGTATTTATGCTTCAGCTGGTCAGGCCCAGCCTGGCCATGGGCAGTCTTGGAAGATGGGAGACTGGGCCACACCTTTAGCAAGTGTGTGTGAGTCTCTGTCTCCAGTCCAGCTGCTGTTTGGGTCTGAGGTGATGTCTCTGTTCCATTCTCTTTGCCATCAGGGTCTTCCATGTGCCTGGGGTGGTGGCCCAGTGACAGCAGCCAGCTGTCCTTGGCCACAGTGCTCAGGAGGGATGGAGATGCCTTGGAGCTGAAGAAGGTGGTCCTGAGAAGGGCCTGAGGTGGCAGGTTTTGTCCTCCCAGGCTGAAGGCTACTCTGCCTCAGGCAGGGGTGTTCCCCTTTGAGAAGCTCATGGCTCCAATCCCTCCATCTTCAGGCCAGGGCTTGCCAGGCAGCCTCTTCTCACCTCTGTGCCTGGTTATCGTCAGAATGCAATTAAGCCCAAGGGTGATTGCATCTGCTGCTTGGGTTGTAATGTAATCACTGCCAGGGCCACAGCAAAGGCTCCATGTACAGCAATGTGGAACCTGGAAGATACATGAGGCTTTTTCAGGTTGCTTTGTTTGAGACAGGAGCTTCTGATCTCCACTGGGTGTGGGTTCCCAGACAGATCACACCACTGGGATGGTCTTCAGTGCTTCTTCCAGGCATGGGCCAAGGATGGGAGCATCTGTGTTCCCCACAGCCAGCCTGGTGCAGCTGCTGGCAGGCAGGAGCTGGGTGGGCCAGAGCAGCCATTCCTCACACAGCCACTCTGCTTCATGGCACAGCCCTGGTGTCCCCACCACCACCATCCCCTGTGCTGCTGGCAGAGCTCTTCTGGGAGTGCTGCAGGCCACACATCTCATCCAGGTGTGAGCAGAGACTGTCTGATTCTGATGGGGTGCCCTGGGAATTCCCAAGGCAGTCACTGGCTGCTGCTGGGCTGGAGCACCTATCCTGCCCATCATAACCCTGTTTCCCACCCACACCAGCTGCCAGAGGTTTTGTAGGGCCACCCAGCTCCCGGTCACAGAGGGAGGACTCACAGCACTGGGGGTGGGTTGGTGGGGGCTCTGATGAGCCAGCAGTGATGGCAGCACTGCCACTGCTGTGGAAGAGAAATGTGCTGCCCAACAGGCACCACCCCACTCCTTCTCCACAGCCCACCAGGTGCTCTGTGCCTCTGTGGGGTGGCCACTTTTCTGGAAGGTCCCCACCCCACAAGAGACACGAGGCAGGAGCCAGTGTCCCCCTTCTTGCTGTCATTCCTGGGAGGGGAACCTCTGCCACTGTGTGGGGCAGATGCCAGGGAGGGGGAAAGCCACCAGCAGTGGGAAGATGGCTCTGGCCCGTGGCACACCAGCAGCAATAGAAAGCAGGGCGATGGCAGCCAGCCACAGCAGCAAGGGGCATCATGGAAAGGACACAAAGGGAAGTGGAGGGCCAAAGCCCAGTGCTGAGTCAGGTTGAACAAGCTCTGCCTCTCTCAAGCCACTGATCCCCACCGATTGTGAAACGGATGCTGGCGCCTGGAGCAGAGCTTCCTCCCCCATCCTCCCCCAGTCCTTATCTCTGCTGCTTCCTCCTCCTCCAGGACTGTGCCCGGGGCAGGGGGAACTTGTGCAAAACGAAGCTGAGAAGCTCCGGGGCTAATTAATTACTAGCTGCTGGTAGTGTTGACACAGCCCCCAGAGACTCCAAGGCTGGAGCAGAGGAGTGAGTGCAGGGAGATACTGGAAAATTACTGTTTAATTCTTTAGCATTACATCTGAGTATATGGCATCTGGCAGACGAGAGACAGGAAAAGGCAGATAACGAGCCAGCCGCTGCGAAGCTCTGCAGCGCTTCCCTTCCTCAGCAGCAGGGGCAGCCAGGACCCTGGAGGGCTCAGTGTCTGTTGGGATGGGGGTCCCCGGGCGGGCACTGCCCACGCCTGGCCCCGCAGCAATCAGTACTCCTGCTGAGTGTCACAGCCGAGGAATTCTATTCGCAGGGCAATGTGGTTGTGCCACTGCCGGGGGTGTATCCTCACGTAGCGGGCGAAGAGGGGCGGCTCCAGGTTGTTCGTCACTGCGCTTACATAGTCTTGGTTTGCCTTGAAAACCTGGAGAGGAGAGAGAAACCAGGGGTGTGTTTTCCTCTGCTGTAATAGCGAGGACATGATCAAACACCCCTTGGAATGCTTTAAGGGAGGAAAAAGCACAGCCTGGCTCAGTGCTCTTGAAAAAAGGTCATGTTTGCTGCCAAGGTCTGTGCTTGCTGCCCCAGAAATGGCAGTGGAGCAGCTCTGCCTACCTTCTCCTTGCCATCTTGCAGGACTGGGCTCCAGTGCTTGCCATTCTGGCTGATGGAGACAGCAAACTCCTTCACAAACATGTGGGTGAAGACAGCTTTGGCACCTTGGGTTGTGATTGCAGTCACCTTCTTGGTTACTTGGAAGTCCACCTGCAGCCACTCCCTGGGGCTGTTGCTCTGGGGAAGGACAGACTGCCTTCAACCCTTCAGCAGCAACGAGAAAGACACACTCATTGCAGCTGAAGCTGAGCTGGCCCTGCATACACAGCCCTGAGCTTCACCTGCCCTACCAGGCACCTGGTTGGTGCTAAATCAGCGTGGCAGCTCTCCTGCTTGTGAGTGGGCAGCTCGCACGGTGCACGTTGCTCTCTACGCACTTCCCACTCAGCCCTGACTGGGAGAGGCTGCAAGCACCCATCCTGCCTGCTGGGATCCCAGCTGCCTGTCTGGGTGTGTCCCTGCACGGGCTACCTTTGGCCTCCAGGCGTTGATCCTCCCCTGCAGGTTCAGGCGGGCCAGGGAGGGCGACCAGCTGGAGAAGGCGTTGGAGCTGTAGGAGGATGCGGAGATGTGCTGGTCAGGGATCCCTCTGCTCTCCATTCCTAGGGGCATGGAGCAGCCTGGAAGAGAGCAGCAATGCCGGTCAGAGTTATAACAGACCTATCATAGGGATGCCTTCTTCCTGCTCGCTGCTCCAGCTGCCCTCCATGCACCTTCCCTGGTTACAGGTTCTGCTGTGCCCTGCTGCAGTGTCATGGTCCCTGCACTGCTCAGGGCCCCTGTGTGCAGCATGGCTCTGGCCACTAGTCCCACCTTCTTTTCCCCCTGGAGATTTTATCTAGGAGGAATGTGAAGAGTTTGTTGCATGAGGAGACACTGGGAGAACCTGTTTCCAGGGAAAGAACAAGAATACCTGGAAGGGAGGCACTCTGCACAGGTGTGATCAGGTGTGCCTGTGCACAGGGGCTTCAGAGCAGGCTGGCAGGTTTTGGGGCATGGGGTGACAGCACAGCCACTGCTGCTTTTAGCTGCTGCAGAGTCCTGCTGTGTGCAAAGCCAAAGAAGGGATCCCAGAGCACCACTGTTGACCAGAGCAATCTCGCCTTGAGGTGGCAAAACCAGAGGAAAAGCCAACAGCATCTGTCCCTGCTTGTTCCCTGCTCCCCCAGGCTGAGGCAGCAGCTCCCAGCTATCAGCTCAGCTGCTGCTGGAAGCTTCTGGTGCTCCAGGAAAAAGTGATGGTGAGAGCTGTCCCCAGGCTCTACCTCTGAAATCGCTATCTCTAAGACCATAACGAGCTTTTCCAGCTTTGTTCCCCCAACAATCTCCTCCTTCCCCCTCCACAACTGCCTGGGAGCCCTGGAGCACACGGAGCTGGGGCCCAGCACCCCCTGAGATCATCCCCCAGCTTTGGAGCCCGGTGTGTGTGGGAGGGACGCACTGTTGAGGTCGCAGCCGATGAGCTCCATGCGCAGCGTGGCGCGGATGTTGGAGTGAGTGGGGTTGACGCGGATGTACCGGGCCACGATCGGGGGGTTGAAGCGGTTTTCCTTCACTCCAGTTGCATCCACATTGGCAAGGAACATCTGCAGGGAAAGGGATGAGAAGGATTGTTGCGCCAGTGGAAAGAGAGCTGGGCAGGACGGGGCGTTTCTGGGGAGAAGAACAATCCTGTCTGGCACTCCTGAGTTTCATCACCACCCTTGCAGCTCAGGGAAATGGCATGAGCTGTGATTCAGGCCACAGAAGTGTGAGTGGGCTAAATCAGGGTGAACCACTGAGAAAGAAGAGGAGAAGGATAAACTTAGTGTCTGTACAAAGGAACTGGGTTTTGTATTTTCACCCAACAAAGGGAAGAAAAAGAAGGAAAAAAAAAAGCCAGTCCTGGAATGTCTGAACCTGGGAAAAGTTTTAGCCACACAGTGGAGGCTTTTCTGGCTATTCTTGTTCTCCCAGTGGAATGATCAGCTTATGCATGTTTTGATTGTGTTTATTTCCACTTTCTACAGATCCTCCAAATTACCTACACGATGTTTTTAGAAAGCCAAATTTGCCTTTAAGGTCAAAAAAGGTATTCAGGCACAATCTTATGCCTAGCTCTAAGCAACATGCAATATAACATTAAGCAGTGGATCTCACAGTTACCTGGGATCATGGAAAGAGGTAGAGAGGCTCAGACAATTTAAAATGAGACACAAGTCCCTTGCAGATCTCTGATCTGCAATCCAGTCAGCAGGCACTGACTGTCCCTGCCCTAACCTCAGGGGCTCAGGACAGCTCTGCCTTGTGTACAGAGCTCCCTAGTCCTCATCACCCCTCAAGACCTCTTACCATTTGGGTGCTGGTGGTATTTCCCTTGTATATCTTCCACCTCAGCCCATCAAGGCTGTAGTAGACAAGAAACTGGGAGACGTAGAAGCTGGAGAACTTTTGTCGGGCCCCCTGGGTTTTTATGCCGTGAATAATCATGACACGCAAAAGGTCCACCTGGGAATGAGAAGTCAGGGATTCACTTCTGATGGCAAACCCAAGCCATGTTCAGGCAATGCACCATAAACCTGTGATGTTTCTTTCTCCTGACATAACTGAGAACTGGTTATGAAACCAATTAAAACAGTCATTCATAAGGGCACAAGTCAGACAACAGCTGGGAGAAGGCAGGGGGGAGATGTTTGGACAGGTGAGCTGTTCTCACTTGGTCCTTGGGGGATTTTTGCACAACCCAGTGCTGCAGCTGGGCCACCAAGTGATCCTTGTGCTGCACTAGGGACGGATATAGGGTCAGGCCAGCAGCAACCACGACCAGAGTAACTGCCATTAGGGTCTCAGGGGGGGAAACAGTAGGATGTAGTTGGGGAAACACTGGCCATCCACAGGAGTCTTGCACATCAGCCACGAGCATACCCTTGTAGAGCCCCTAGTGGTGCCTCCAGACACAGGGCCCCTCTCACCTGGATCGAGGCGTTGCTGCGGTCGGTGCTCCAGGCGTTGATGGAGCCAGAGTTACCCAGCCTGGCCAGGTAAGGAGCCCACTGCCCTGCAAGCAGAGAGCACAGACACCAGGGCACTTAGAGCTGACAAGTCCACCCACAGGATTGGGTCTGAGGATCACCTCAGGGTTCAGTAGCCACATACAGGGCAGCAGAGCACCAACACGATGGGCCAGGCGTGGGGGAAGGCACCTCCATGCCCTGAGCTGACATGGGCATGGATGAAGGAAGGACTCTATGGGAGACCCAGTGCAGCAGAACTTGGGGCAGGCAAGCACATGAGCTGTGTTGGCTGAAGCTGCCCTGACCTCACCTGCAGGTTACTCACCATACTGCCCCGATGCTGTGATCTGAGAGTCTGCAATGCGGCCTGAAGCCAGACCAAGGGCGTCCCTGCAGTCTGCAGTGAACAGGGGAGGGTGGAAAACAAGGGAGAGTTGATTAGATAACAAGGCTTTTGAAGGAAAAGCCCAGGCTGGGTAGCAACCTCCAGGCTCAGGGAGGTTTTCAAGCCTCCAGGAGCTCGCAGGCTGGTTTGTCTCACAGAGTTTCAGATGCCTCCACGTGCATCCCTGAATTTTAGGGGTGCTGGAAGTTCTTGCTCCCGACCCCCATGTCAGCAGCAGAGAGTTCCCAGCATCAGTCACAGCAGCCTCTTGCCAAACTCCCACCCCTGAGTCCATGACCTCTCATTCCCATGTCCTAACATCCCAGCAGTGCAGACAAGTGTTTCTTCTTCATACCCAAGTCTTGCTCCTGGGCCTTTTTGTTGCTAGGCAGTGTCTTTAAAAAACAAATATCACATTGCTAAAGGAAAGTCTACCTGACACCCCTCTCTCTCTGTGTCTCTTCTGGTCTGCTGAGCACAGGGATGTTTGTCTCTTATAATAATCATTATTATTAGCCACTTGTCACATCCTGGCATCTCCACTTTGTGTCAAATGCTCCTGGGGAAAACGGGAATTCGAAATCTTGAGCAGATTTTTAACTTATGGCAACATTTTCTGGCTGACATTTAATGGTCTTTTAGAAACAGGAGAGACTGTCAATGTGTGATAAAATACTACTCTCACACACCACTTCCCCCAGTGCTTACTTACAGCGAGTTAGAAACATGTTGTTGTGGGGTGGAATCAGAGGTTTGCTGTGGATTTTGCAGTTGCTCTTTGGGCTGTTTTTATCAGACCAAGCTGTAGTCAGGCACTGTCTCTTGTCATCACTCTGTGCCTCAGTTTACCTCCTGACACATGGGTTAGGCAGCTGGGCACTGCACCTGACTGACAATGTGGGCATGCAGTAGCTTGGATAAGTGCATTTTACAGGGATTTTTAGTTTTGGAAAACCAGAGCTTTGGGAGTAAATATTTGCAGGCTGATCTGCCAGCCTTCACCTCAGCTGTGTCCCTGCTGGGCTGTGCAGGGTGGCAAGGACTGAGGTCATGGCTTTCTTTCAGAGTGAAAAACCAGAAGGTCCCACGTGGGTCACCCCAGGAGAAAGGCTGAGAGGTCTGGGGTGGGGAGCTCAAATACATGCTGGCTGTGGCAGCAGGGAATCAGGGCTCAAGGGGGGTCACTCACTCGAATCATACACGAGGAAGAGGGCACTCATCCCAGCCTGCTGGTGCTCTCCCACTTTGCACTCCACCCGCCAGATCCCAGCATGTGAGGGCCACATCTCCACTGTCCCGAAGACACCTGGCCAGGAACGGAGAACAGAGCAGAGGGGACTTACTGGCTGTAATGAGGTGCCACAGTGCCAAGCGCTGTGCAAACACAAAGCCAGGCTCTTCCAGAGCCAGTCCCCCCTCCTTGGCATCCCCCCCCTGCAGGCTTGGCACTTGCTTAGGGCACGGAGTGGGGTGCACAGTGCCTTTCTCACCGGGATAAAGGTTGTAGACTCCCATGCGATACTCCTGGCTGGTCCTGACACTGAACAGCTGCCCGTGGAAGTGGACAGAGTGGATGTCCTCAGTGCTGCCCATGTTCAGGAGGTGCCACCGGACCCGCTGCTGCTGAGCCATCACCAGCCCGGGCAGTGTGTCACTCACGTAGCCATTGATGGCTGGGAAAGGCAGTGGTCAGGAGAGGCTCAAGGCTCCGGGGCTTTTCCATCCCAGTATAGATTATGGGATGGAAAGGGCAAGGGTCCTCACCATGGAAGGAGTGGTTTCTCTTAAAGTCAGGGCTGTCCTGCTGGGTATGGCAGGGAGGGAGGCAATTCCTCTCCACGTTCTCCGGGAAGTACCAGCTTTTGGTCTCATCGAAGATGGTGAAGAGCAGGGAGAACTCCTGCACAGCCAGCTGCCTCCTGAAAATGAAGCTCAGCACCCCCCGGCGGCAGATGATCAGGGGCCCGATGAGGCCTGAGTGCAGGTCCTTCTCCTGCCAGGGAGAGGGAAACAGGAGCTTGTCACAGAGACTGGCCAGGACATGCTGGGTTCCCTGGGGCATCCCCACTCTGCCCTGAGCTAGGAAAGGCTGAGAAGCAAGTGTTTGAATGTGCTTTTAAAGAGATGTGTCTGTCTGTCTAACTCTCCTGTGGTCCCTACTATGCTAACGTTGGGCCAAATCCAGGCAGATTTGGAAGAGGGTTAAGGAGCTGCAGGATGCTAGTTGCTTACAAGTCTCATAACTTGGTACAGCTGGGGAAAGGGGTGAACACCCATTGAAGAGAAGAGAGCACCAGCATACAATCACCACTGTATCAGACACCTGAGAACCCACACAGGCTGCTTTCAGCACAGCCCTGTAGGAAATGTCTGAACCTCCCAGCCAGGACCCAGGAGTGCTGCCCATCTCTCCTCCCTGGGATGCCCCACGGGGCAGGCTCCCACCTACCAGGTCCACGTTGGAGAAGTAAGCCCAGGCCTTGCAGTCGAACTCCTGCGTGGTGGGTGCCATCTGGGGCAGGACTTTCCAGGAGTACTTGCGGACCTCCATGGGCTGCACCACCCCGCCCTGCTGCGCCGTGCCCTGCGTCTCCTCGTAGGCCGTCAGCGTGGAGTGGAAGGAGAAGGGCCGCGAGGCCAGGTTCTTGAACGTGACCTGCACCGGAGGGAAGGCAAAGCAAAAGCGGTGTGGGAAGGGGCTGGGTGCAGCCCTGAGGGTGCCCTGGACCCTGGGGGTGGGCCCAGCCAGCGGATGGGAAGGAGATAGCCAAGTCCCTGGTGCTCAGATCCCCATCTGGTCCCCACACAGTGGCTAGACCCTACTGAACTACGAGCCTTGGCTGTGCAGTGTGATCCCCACTGGAAAGCACATCCTGGTTATGGTCAGCAGGATGAGGCCCTCTCCCTGCTCAGTGGGAGCAAGGTCAGCTACACCACTGTCTCTGGAGCCCAGAGAATCCACTCTGATGAAGATTTTCCTTAGAAATGGCCAACTCCTCCAGGCTCACAAGTCCTGAGCCCAGTGAAGAGCCTTCCACCTCTTTCTTAAATCGGTGTTGAAGGACCTTTGGTGGTGCAGAAAGCCCAAGTTTGCCCTCACATGGAGCATCTAAAGAAGCTGTACTGAGCCCTGCCTTCTACAGCCCCTTCACCCAAAAGGCTCCCCATGGAGCCCAGGAGCTGCTCAGGCTGTGCTGTTGCAGAGACTGGGTCTGTCTCAGGTCCAGGGCTTTGCACCTGAACTCTGAGGTTCCTGCTGGCCCTCCAGCCACTGAGGTCCCTCTGAATGGTGGCTCTGCCTCCCAGTCTGGTGCCATCCACATGCCAACAGCTCCACCCTCTGGGCCCTGAAGATTAACCCATGGGCATTGCAGAACCTGCAGGCCCACCCCAGCACCCCCTCTGGCTGAGCACAGACAGCCGTGGGGGATTTATGGTTCTGTAGGAAACAGGAACTTTCAATTCACCATGATGACATCTTCAACTTCTGCCCTGATGTAGGGCCCGAGGATGCCCAGGTGTTCATCCAGCTCTCCCCGCTGCGCCGGCCGTGTGAAAGAATCATCCAGGTACTCCCGGAAAACCACCTTGCGGTACCTCCAGGAATTCTTCCTCCTTCTGCTCCGGGGGTCCCTGTGGGGGGAGGCAGGTAAGTAAGTCAGGCCATACTGTTCCATAATGAGGGCAGGGCAGGGGTGCTTCAGAGCCATCTGCAAGGGAGCTCAAGGTCTCTGGAGTTCCAAAACTCCCCAGGGTGGAGGGGAGGTGCTGGGAGCATCCTGCCCCTGGGCTGCTTGGCTGGGTGGCACCGACACAGACCTGTGATCCTGCCTGCCAGCACGTGCCAGCTCCTGCAGCGAGCCACGCCGTGCAGTGCAGGAGGAAAACACGAGGGACAATCACACTCACGCTGCTTTTAGGAAGTGCTGGGGTCTCTGGCTGCCATATTCCCACATCACCTCCACTGCTGCAATGAAGTATTGCCGCACCTCCCCCTGGAAGGAGCGCGGGTCGTGCTCGTCTTCCTCGTAGATGTCGAAGTCCTCCATGGTCTGCTCTGTGTCACTGTACTCATCATAGTCCAACTTGGCAGCCTTTGACCCCGAGGGGCTGGAGTTGCTGCCGTTGTTCAGAGCCGGTTCCTCCCTATGTCCTGGGCTATGGTTCCTCTCCCCAGCTCTGCTGTTGTTTTCCCCATCCTCCCTGGGCTCTCCTAGGCCCTGGGCCCCTCTCTCCCCTGCTTCTTTGAGGACATCTTCCCCACTGAGCACCTGGCATCGATGAGGACTGTCTTGCACATTTTTGGCTGCTTTTTCGGTAGTGTCATTGTGAGGGGGGTTACTTGGAGACAGCGAGCAGTTCTCTCTGAAGGCTGGTTTGGTGGGCATTTCTACTGTGCTTTGCCCAGACATTCTCTCAGGCACGTAGTCCTCTGTGGCATTGGCCTTGAGCTGCTGAGGATTGACCTGACCCAGCTGCTCCACAGAGTTTGTCTCCTCCTCCATCCTGCTTCTCCCCTGAGCTTGCTCGCTCCCAGGAGCCCCCCAGACCGCAGCTCTGCCTGGCTGCAGCTCAGACAAAGCTGGGCTCTGCAAGCCCCCCGTGTATGCTGCTGCCCCCAGGGAGACTGGGTCCCAGTTGGAAGCCAGGTCTGCAGCCTCAGCAGCAACCTGCATTTCTGGGCTGCTTCCTGCCACGGTCACCTCGGTCCCCACTGCTCCTCGTGTGGGTAAGGAGTGTCCACTGGGCTGGACCCCCTCACTGCTGCTCTGTGCACCCCCCTCTGTGCTTGGCCTCCCCTCAGGAGACACCCCATCAGCCTGCAGAGCATCCCTACCCAGGGGTAGTCTCCTCTCAACCATGTTGGATTTTTCTTCCAGGCTTTGCTGGGCCCCCATCACCTCGGGCGAGGTGTGGCTTGAAATCAGGGACCTCTTTTTGAAGCGAGTGCTGCAAAAAGGAGAATGAGGTCCACACACCTTTGGGGCTTTCTTATCCACTGCTGTCTCAGGGGTCTGGCTGGCCAGATCCTGCCCTGCTCTCTTAACATCAGAGAGGGGCTTCCAGCTGCTGGGCTGCCTGGTGCTGGGAACACCCAGACTGTGCACCAAAGCTCTGCTCCCCAGTGACCTGGCTGCTCGAGGTCTCCAGTCAGAGCCTCTCGTGCTTGTGGCTGGAGCTCTGTGTCCCACAATCTGCTCATGGCTCTTTAGGAGACCGTTTGGGAAGGGCCTTGTATCATTGACCACGACATTTGATTCAGAAAAGGCAATACTGTCCAGCTCTGACAATTCCTTAGCAGCTGTGTTATCCTGAAACACTTCCTCCAAGATCACTTCATCCCTCTCTTCTGTCATTATGTAGCTGGAAGGCTCAAGGTCGTTAGTCTGGGCAAAAGTGGTGTCTAGAAGGTTTGTGCCTTTGGCAAGTTCACTGGCTTCTTGTTCTGTGCCACTTTCTGCAGGCAAGGAGTTACTCTCCTCCCTGAAGATTTCTTCTTGTGCAGGTTTGTCTGAGAAGGAAACATTTTTCTCTTCAAAAGATTCATAAAAGCCTTGTGAAATCTCTTTGTCAGGTCTTTTTTCTAGCCTAGCATCCAGATCATTTGATGAAAAATTGCTTTCTACGGTGTGACTGTGAGCTACAGCATGAAAAGTCCTGTTATCTTCTGTCTCATCTGAAGATGCAGAAGAATTGGTCAGTGTGGAGGAAGAGTTATGATCAATGCTTGAAGCTGGTTCTGTACTGATTGTCTCCTCTGAGTCATATGAATTAAAGGATATTTTATCAGCCCCTCTTAGCAACTTCTGCTCAGCACCCTGTGAAGACACGTCTTGAAATCTCAGATTGTGCTCCAGGTCATTCTGGTGGAATGAGCTCCTGCTCTCTTGAAGAGGAGATTTGCTTGCAGCAATTGACTGCCAGAGGCTTGTTGCATGAGTAGTTGTCTTTTGAGGCTCTGCTTCCAGGGTCTCTGTCATACCACCAGGTTGGACCATCGTCCTTTTTACTGGCTCCTGCACCTCTGAGATTTTTGTCACTCTTGTTCCTGCCAGAGCATCCTCTGGAGCTGGCACAGCTTGGTGCAGCCATTGCTGACCTTCTTCTGAGCTCACAGTGCCATGGACCCTTCCACTGACACTCACCGAGGGTTCTCCAGGTGGGACAGCTCCAAGTCCTTCACCCTGGCTGATGATTTTTGACGATTCTTCATCTTCCAGGAAGGATTCATAGGACACTGGCTCGTAGTTCGTCTCTGAAGAAGACATGGAAATATCATGTGGATTTGGCATCGTTCCTAAAAATGTAGATATGCCATTGGAAGAGGGATCAGAAGTCCTGGCACTGCTCAGGAGGTCCCCATGACTGGGTTCTGTCAAGCACAGTCTTATCTTTTCTGTCTCATTGCTGGAAGAGGTGATGTTGTTCAGTTGCTCATTCACACACGGCCTGTGCTGCCTCTTTGTTTCAGAGAAGCCCCTGGGTTGGAATTCAAAGGCACCCTCCTCCTCATCTGCATACACATAATCCTCCTCTTCGGGGTATTGCTCATACTGGCACTTGGAGACCGAGAACTTGGCATGCATCCCTCGGTCTCTGAAATCGGGGTTCAGGCACCCCAGTGTCCACACACCTGTCTCAAGAGAGGACAAGAGGACACCATCAGCTCACCCGCAGTGGGAAATCGGAAGAGATGCCATCCCCATGCTGCTCCTTTGCTATTGCAACCTATATTTTCAGGCAGCCTCTGGTTCATGGTGGTGATTTCATGTTTTCATAGTCCCTGGCAACCTCAGAGCCAGTCCTGACAAGCACCATCACCATAATCCACCTCCAAAGACATCCCAGTGCTGTCAGATACACCTCCCTCCCAAACACAGTGGCCACATCTCTCCCACTGAAGGAGAGAGAAATGAGAGACTGCCTCTTGCTCACGTCCCTGGTCGATGTGTTTGCTCCCTGCAGCGAGCAGGCACCCAGAGTGGGTGAGGTGTGTGTGATAACTGGGCTCTGACACTGGAGGGGACTGTCACCTGCTGCTGGCTGAGCTGCTTCTCTGCTTCTGAGCAGCAGGCAAAAACCAGAGCTCAAACGGATGCAACGCTCGACTGGCTGGCTTTTAGAACACTTCCTGGGGTGTCTGGAAACCCTGCCAGCTTTGGCTCAGGGAGCAGTGCTCATGACCATCCTATCAGTGTTTGCAATCACATGGTAAATCCTGTGTTTCCTCTGGGAGTGGAGAAACGGTTGACAGCACTGCTTTTGCAAATGCTCAGGGAAAATGCTGAGTGGGGGGCAATATAACTGAACTCTGAAGCAAATCTTTCCTAGGACTCTGATTTCTGTCCTTGCAAAGGTGAGGAGATAAATGCTGTAACCAGCAGCTGAACCCACAGCAAGGACAGCAGTCACTCCTCCTGACCTCCGAGCTTGGAGACAAGGTTGCAAATGTCCACCAGGCTCAAGTTACTGCAGCCAGCCTTGGCATCATGGGTGACCTTAACACACCCTGTTAATGAAGTAAAACACAGTAATTTAATGTATTTAATTTAGACTTTGAAGTATTTGATCACTGCCTCTCACTTTGCTGCTCTAGGAGGTTCCAGGGTTCCCTTTGCTCTCAGACCTGTCAAAATGCAATCGGGTGCTGGAGAACTGGCTGGAGGTGCTCACTGATCTCTGCTGGGGTGATTTATAGCACAGCCCATGGTTTAGAGAATAGCCCACGCTACTAACCTGGCTTTTCCAAACTCATGAAGACTGTTTCTCCAGAAAATGGGAAGAGGGTGAGCACATCCTCAAAGACCATGTTGCGCTTGAACGTGTTTCCGGAGAAGAAGATGGAGAGGAAATCTGTCTGTGCCCCAACACTCAGGACATACCAGTACACAACGTCATGCAGGCAGAGTTTTGGTTGGAGGTTGTCAAACACAAAGCCGTTAATAGCTGGAAGAAGGCAGGGGTGAAACATTCCATCAGGATCCCATTCCCCCCATGGCTGCTGAGCTGCTGGGTGTCCCCTGCTCGTTCCCTGGGGCAGGGATGAGCCTGGGCCTGCTGGGGCTTTGCAGGGAGCCCCTGGCCCGTGTACTCACTGTGCATCACATTGGAGGCGTAAAACTGCGGGTCCTGGGTGTCCACGTGGGCCGGGTCGGAGCAGAACCTCCTGATGTTGTCCTCCAGGTACCAGCTGTGGTTCTCATCAAAGACTGAGAACAGCACCAACCTCGTGTTGTCTGACATTATCTGGAAAGGGAGAGGGAAGAAATTTTTCCTGCTCTGATCAGAGCACCCCCGGGGCCCAGTGCAGATGTCAGGTCTTAGCCTGGGTGCAAGCTGAGGCAGCAAAGGAAGGACTCACCTGATTTCCCCTCTGATCCATGGACTTCTTGAAGCAGATCAGGAGGGGCCCGATCAGGCCCGAGGCCGTGTCTCGGACTGGGTCGATGGAGCTGTAGTAGAAACGGGTGAGGCAGCGAGGATCTGCCTGGGTCGGTCCATCCTCAAGGGTGAGGCTCCAGCTGTAGGTGAACGACTGGCCAGGGGGGATAGGAATGTCCTTCACATCCTTGACTGGCAACACACAAGAGCAGATAAGTCTGGGCTGCTCCTGCAAGGGGTGATCCCCCTTTTAAAAGGGCTCAGAAAGGCTTCCTGACCACGCAAGCTGCATGGTGAGCCACCCATGCCCGCTCCAGGGTGGCACACTGGCTGGATGGAAAGTCAGTCTGGTCGAAAGGAGGCACAGGGGGAGGATGGAGAGGCACATCCCTTACCTTGAGAGGGTTTCCTGGCGTAGTATGGCCTGACACTGGCGAGGCCATGAGGGTAGATGTTGTAGGGTCGGCTTGCCAGGTTCCTGAACACGATCTGAAACGAGCACAGCCAGCAGGAATGTTTAATGTTTGCTGAACGTGGTGAGCCCTTGAGGCTGCCCTTAGTGAGGGAGGGAAATGCTGGGCAATCCTGGGACTGGCTGCCTGCAGGGGATCAGCAGGGAGGAACAGATGTCTGAGACCACAAAGTCAGAATAGAAGAAACTACTGTTTCTCTATGGTGAGTCCATACTGTCCATTGTAATGGGAGGTGTGCATTTTAGGGAGGGTATGAAAATATCAGATTTATTAAAGAGAAAATTTATGTCTTCAGTGTTACTTTATGTATGAGTCAGAAGAACCAGAGGACCAGAAGAGGTCAATCCAAAAGGCCTCAGAGGACCAGGACACTAAATATGCACATCAGTAAACAGCTTTGAAGTACTCCCCATTTCACTGCATGAAGGCACTCATTTATTTCTCTAAATAGCTCTGTCAGGGCTTTGCAACATGCCCACAGCTGCACAGGCAACCCACGGAAGGGAGCAGAAATGTGAAGATCATGGAAACCATCCCATTCCTCCTAGCAGCAAACAAGTCAAGTGATCAGTAGAGGCACCTGGGGAGACACAAGTGACAGCCCCTAGTACTGTAAGGTAACAACAAACAGATGGAGAAGAGTGGAGGATGAGAGGACACTCTTGCCTCAGAGGAAGATGCTGTGCCATGGATTAATTCACACAAATCCTAAAATGCCTTCAGTGAGGTCAAATCAAAGGGACTGGGGCATATCCTATGTATCTCTGCTGATCTTACTGAGAGTATTTAGCTTTAGCTATCAGCAGCATCTGCCTTTCTGGTGAGCTTTGGACATTACCAAACGTGAGAAGGCACCCCAAGGACTTCTGCCAGACATGAGTCAAACATCAGGTAGTAGTTCCAGTTATAGGAACAGCACCAAGCTTTGAAGTTTCCCCTTCCAGTCCCTGTTGGTGGAAAGCAGTATCTCTCTTACCTTAAACTGATCTCCAACCTCTCCCTTAATGACAGGCCCCAGGATTCCCTTGTCCAGTTGATTTGACACCTTGCGCTTCTTGAAGGTTGAGTCTTCGTACTCCACAAACACCACCTTCTTGTACTTCGAACCAATGCGCTGAGGGCCGGGCTCCAAGTACAGCCTCGAGATGTTTCTGCAGGCAAAGGCAGAGAAAGAGCAAAAGGCCATGTGTGGGACACTGTCAGAAACACAGCAAGGACCCACACAGCTTCCCAGGGACGCTGGGGACACGTGCCCACTCTCACCTGTCCAGAGACAGTGGCTTCACAGGGGCATAGTCCCAGTCCATCTCCTCAGCTGCAATGTAGTAAGTCCAGGTCACAGGCCTGTCTTTGGCAAAAGAGCGCACTTGGATCACATGAAAAGTTTCCTCCTCTTCTCCGGGGTAATCCATGTCCTCTGGCTCGTCTGACTGCATCCCCATCCTCAGCAGGCGTTCCTCAGGACACTCCTCCACCTTCACAAGGGCTTCCATGCCAGCTGGGTTCAGACAGGCCAGGCAGAAAGGGTCACACTGGTGCTACGGGCATGCATCCCCCAGGCTCTGCTTGGGAGAGATCCTCTCCACTACTGTCCCATAAAATGGGCCATCAGGTGGGTCAGCTCCTGCCAGCAGGTCATGGACCAGATTGCAGCTGGATGTAACACTGTGGAGCAGGAGGGGCCTTGGGGCTGCAGCACCACGCAGAACCCTGAGCCTGGGCCATCCCCTGAACTTCTTTTCCCCCAAGCCCTTGCAGAATGAGGTTACCTTGCTGATGGGACAGTATCTGGCAGAACATCCGAAACCAGCCAGCTGTTCCTGGCATGGTCTGGGCTGTGAGATAGGTGGCAGGGGAGATTTCTAGGCTGCTGAGACGGTGGCCTCTCACCAGGAATGTGTGGCCTTCAAAGAAGATGGAGTGGACTTCTGGCCCAGAGCCCAACCCGATCACATGCCAGTGGACCTGCTTCTTGAGGCACAGTGTGAGACCTGGCAGGAGACAAGGAAAGCAGCCAGGAGTCAGCACTGTGTTTATCCCTTGTTCCCTTGCTCTTGGTGCCCTGGACTCAGAGTCTGACACAGCTGAGTGGAATCCCATGCCCTGCAAGGTGCTGGCTTCAGGCTGTTCACACATGACTGTCTGAGCAAAACACAGGCACAAGTCTCATCATCCCTCCTGAGATAAGACAGGAGTCTGGCAAGGGCTTTGGGAGGTGTGTGCTCAGAGGAGCTCACAGTGGGATGCTGTGGCAGAAGAGATAGATGTGGTCTTTGTTTCTTTAAACAGGGAAATTGGGAACTGGAAAGGAGAATCATTTGTCTGATCACAACACTGGCAAAGATGACACGAAAATATTGGATCTGGGACAAGGCTCCAGCACATCCCCAGCAGAAGCTGAGATACCACAAAGGGCAGGGAGAGGTCACCAGGATTATTTGAGAGCTGGAGAAAATTCCTTCCTCGGGGACACTCAAAGAGCTCAGTGTGCTTAGGAAATGGGAAAGAATTTGGCTGCATTTTAAAAATATTTTCCTGGGGAGAAACTGATGTGTGCTGAAGGGCTCTGTAATCTAGCAGGAAAGTGAATAACAAGTTCCTGGAAGCTGAAGACAAAAAAAGGCAAATACAGAGTTAAGCACTTGTTTTTGGCACTGAGTGCAAAGGTGACTGGAACAGATCCCAGGGGCCTGAGAGGAAACTGGGTGGAGGTTCCATCCTGAGGCCCTCAGCTCTCCGTTTCCAGCTCTCCATCAGACACCTCTGAGGCCAGATCCTGCATCCAGAGAGGGGTGTGCTGGGTGTGGAGGTGGATACCTTCTCCGGGGAAAACCTGCTGGGCAGACACAGTGGCTGACAGTGAGATCTACTCAGCTCTTAAGCTTCACAGATCCATCAGGGCTACTGTAGAAACGAGAAAATATCCTCAAGTTGCACCAGGGGAGGTTTATGTCAGACATCAGGAAAAATGACTTCACTGAAAGGGTTGTCAAACACTGGAAGAGGCTGCCCAGGTATTTAAAAGACCTGTATATGTGGCAATTTAGGGACATGGTTTAGTGGTAGACTTGGCATTGTTAGGTTCATAGTTGGACTTTTCCAACCTGAATGATTCTGTGGTTCTAGTCCTGAAATCCCCCAGAGGTGTTTTAGTGAGAGCTGGAATTTCCCCTCAATGCTACCTCCAGCCTTCACAGGGCTACAAAAAATGAAAATCTTTGCTACCAGCACTACTCCTTGAGATCTCCAAAGGGCTGTGGCAACACAGACAGCTGGAAACTGGTCCTGCTCCACTGTAAATGGGCGAGGCAGACCAAGGAGCTGAGATGTAACAGTCCCTCTGGGGTGAACACAGCCTGACAGATCCATCTCCTGGAAACTTCTCACACCCTTCGCAAGCTGCCTCGAGGTTACAGACCTGGCTCCACCTTCCACGCCCTCCATCCCTGTCCCCTGGCCACCAGGACTCACCAGGCAGTGAGCCATTGATGTAGCCATTGATGGTGTGCAGCTCTGTCCTGTTGTGGGGCTGGGGCTGAGGAGCTGCCGGGGGCTCAGAGTACCAGCTTTTCCCTGCGGGAAGAGAAGGATGCAGTCAGCTTTCACTTGAGAGGGTTTCAAAGAAAATTTCAGAGAGAAATGGCTCTACATGGATGTGGTGGTGATTATTGCACCTGACAGGGCATGACCCCCCTGCAGCTTTAGCCTGTGTGATGGGAACAAGGTCAGGGCATGGGATGGCAGAGCTGGGGGGGCTGCAAGCTCCATGGACCCAGGGAAGAGAAGGAATGGCAGTACTGCATCAGCTGGGGGGCTGAATCCCCTGGGAGGAGGTGTGGGTGCTGAGCAGCTGTGCCCACACCACGGCAAAGCAAACACCCCAGGCTGATTTCAGGGTCTGACACAGCCAGTCAGCCGTTACCTTCATCGAACACCGCGAAGAGCAGCACAAACTCATTCCGCACGTCCTCATTCCCATCGCTCACCAGGGTCCCTGTGGGGTGCAATAGGATGGATCTCTTTAAAGGTCAGTAAGCACCATGCCTGTCTCCCCAGGGAATTCCCTTTGTGCCCTCCAAGAACTGGTAAATCAAGGCCAGGCTGTGGTTTTCTTTTGTCATGTCTCACAGCTGTCACAGCCCTGTTTCCAGCCTTGCTGCCCCCAAAAGCCCACTGTTGAGAGGCATCCCAGAAGGCATCCAAAGGTCAGTTTGTGCTGCCCTCCCTTTGACTTCACTCAGTGGAGAAATTGCTCCTGGTGAGTCAGTGGAACCTGCAGACAGTGCCCTGGGAGGAGGTGACTCGTGCCCACTCATTTCCAATGACTACTGAGGGGTCTGGACAGCTACCTCCAGGATGTGTCTCAACCAGGGATGACCAGCCTTACTCCAGTGACACTTCTTGTGCCCAGCAAGTAATAACAGTCAGGTTTTCATCACCTCCATGTTTACTGAGGGAAGAAAGGAAGGAGAGCAGGCAGGGGTACTGTGAAGCATGCAGTGTCCCAGGTATCCTTGTCCTCTCCTGCCTGATCCTTAACCCTGGCTGATACAAACTTCCCTCTAATTTTCCTGACAAAGCAGCCTGGCTGACACTGAATGATCACAGCTTGGTGAAGCTCCGAAGGAAGGACAAGAATTTATGCCTCCATAACAATTCACCTGATGGACAGATAAGGTTCAAGATTTTGTCTGTGATCTGAAATCTTGTGAAGCAAAGAAGCAAAGAGTTTCTCTCCAGTAGTGAAATCCACTATATATTTTGCTCCTGCACTGGAAAGGGACTCTTTGAGGAAAGGACTGAACCCCAAAGTGCTTTGCAGAGCACAGCTTACTGACTCCACTGATGCTCAGCCTCAGGAAGGCATCTTTGTTCTGCTTTTCAGTTCACGATGACACGTGACCTGTCCCCATCCTTACACATGACATGTGCTGCCCTTACCAGGTCGGCACACGAGCAGGGCTCCAATCAAACCAGAGTTGATGTCCCTCACGCTGTTGGTGTTGGAGGAGTAGGAGTGGGTCAGGCACGCCGAGTCATCATCCGTCGGACCCTGGTTTTGCTGGATTTCCCAGATGTACGTGTGTGTCTTCCCAGGATCCACCCTGTCACCCTCCTTCTCTGTCTGGCTGGTCTCATCCTCATACCCTGCACCTAAAACCAAAGAAATGGCCAGATGTCACTGAAGGTTCATCCTCAACACACTGTGGCTACAGAAATGCCTCCCTCCACCCTGGAGCCAGCCTGACTCCCACAGGCAGTGGCTTGTCTCAGGGCAGTGAGCAGAGCTATGCCAGAGATTCACTTGCTGGGCTGTGGATCCACCACCTGTCCTGCTGCTGGACTGCACAATCTTCCTGGCCCTAAACATCCAGCCCCAGGTTCAGCCTCTGTATTACCTCTATAACTGATACAGGTTTGCTCATCTCAGCTCATTTCTGGGCTGGGCTCGGTCACGTTGCTCCCCCAGGCTCTGTGACCATCTGTCCTCGTAGAGGGACATGAATAGGATGGTCAGGGAGGGACACACCCCTGTCAGAGCAGCACCTTACAGCCATTGCCCAACTCACCCTCCGAGGCCTTCCAGTAGGACACCCCGACGGCGTGGAGGTTGTAGGGGCGGGAGGCCAGGTTTTTAAATGTGATCACCACCGTGTCATAGACTTCTGCTCGGATGGTGGGGCCCAGCAGACCTGAAGGAAGGAAGACAACAAGGTCAGGCAGCTGGGGTCAGGCAGCTCACACCCTGCCCTGAGCCCCAGAGAGTTTCCACCTGCACAGTTAGCGGCTGTGCCTCGTGTAGCACGGCAGCATCAACTGCTGCGGCTCCAGCAAGGCTCTCTGCATCCCCAGGAGCTCTGCCACGCTGGGGCTTCCCTATTCCTGGCTGAAGGGCTGCCAGCACCCAAGCCAGGAGGAGTTTGGTGGCTGTCAGGGAGAGTGAGGGCTCACCACGCTGCTTCTTACCCATCCATGCTGGCTTGAGCTTGGGCTGTACGAACAAGGCATCGGGGTACTCCACAAACACAGCTTTCCTGTACCTGGGAGGGACACCAGCTGGGGGGGGCTGTGGGCCGGTGTTCCCTGAAATCCTGCAGGAGGAAGGAAAAGCCAAGGCTGACTGCACAGCCCCATGCAGGGATGGGCAACAGCCATCCTCTTCCTCCCCTTCCCGCCGGCTTGCCTGTGTCATGCCAGGGATTTCTCACCCTGTTGTGTCCTCTGAATTTCCTGACAACCCCCAGGTGTGATTGGAAGGGGTTTGCTGGGCTCGGGGATGACAACATGGCAGTGATTCACGTCACGGTGTTAGTCACGATGGAAGGAGACAGCAGGGCAGCAGGCACAGCGCCGTACCCAGCTGCAGCTGGGAGAGGGCACAGCAGCAGCACTGCTGCCAGTCTCCTGCCTCAAACCTTGCCCAGCTTTGTGCTTTCCAGCCAGCAGAGACACAGAGCACTGGAAGTGCTGCAGTAGCACATCATATATAACTGCAATATCCTCCCCAGCTCCCCCCAAGGAAAGACTTTGTTGGGCTGCATGGCAGGTTGTGGCAGATTGCTCTGTGTCTGAGCAACATCCCCACATTCCTTTCTTTTCTGCCCAAACTGGGATTTACAGCCAGCCCCTGAAAAAGAGGCTTCACAGCAGGAAGATAAAGGAGCTTTAAATGTATTTCACATCCCACTCATCTCTGCTGGCCACTTTCTATTTGCAAGCAGCTTAACAAATTCATTTCCCAGAAGGAACCCAGCACATTTATCAGGATAGCAAAGCCATGAATTCCTTCAAGGATTTGAGAGGCTGACTTATCAGCCTCAGGACTGAGACCATTTCCAGTAACCACGGAGACTGCTTCCAGCCTTGTTTTGTTTGGAGCAGAAGCCAGGTGGTATTTTCTTCCCACTTAAGAAGCAGGGAGGGTTGGCTCTGACTAAGCCTTCATTCCAGCGGTGTTTCCCTCTGCGACTCTTCCTCAAGCGGAAGAGGAAGGAGACAGAGTGACTCAAATTTAAGAAAGGTCAACACACACACTCACCCCCACAGCCACTGCAGCTGGAGGGTGCTGTGGGGGGAGCAGAGTCCCCCCTTCCCAGGGGCAGAGCAGGATGGATGCCCACAAAAACCCCCCACACCCACCCAGCTCCTGCCTTTCCCAGCACAGCCATAACCCCACATTCCGGATGGCAGGAGGCTCCCAGCAGACACTGCCCCAGTGAGCAGTGCCACTGCATGCAGCTGACTCTGCCTATGAGCCATCATCACTCCTGGCTCGATGGCAGCAGGGTTCAGACCCTGCTTTGCTCTGCAGGGTGTCCCTGCAGTGGGAGGTAGCTGGGCTGCAGGCTTGCTGGCACTCAGCTGTCCACCGTGGGGAGGCTTTGCCTTCATCTCTAACTCACAGAAAGCCCAGATTTGCAAATGCCTCCCTGAGATATGAGGGTCTGGTCCTGCTAATTCTGCAGTAAACAAGGCAGAAACTCTCTGGAGCCAGGGGGATTTTGCTGGCATGCAGGGACATGGCTGGGGGGAGACTTGGTGACAACAAGGCTCAGTGCTGGGTCCCAGCTGGCACTGCAGAGCCTGCACGGGGGTGAGGATGCAGAATTCAGCACAGGGACATCTGATCCAACTGCTTCTGGCCAATCCTCTGCACTTGGGGTCCCCGTGAACTTCCTTCCCAAAGGGCAGCTGAAGCTGAGGCGGGGAGATAAGTTTCTGGCTCCTTGGATTAGCATTGTTAGCCACACTATCTGCTCATCTCTTGGAGCTGGGGGACATCCTGCGCTCAGGAATCGGCTGCTACGTGTCCACCAGCTCCGAGTCCGAGCTGAGGTCCCTGGGGCTGTCGCAGGACGTGTTGGTTCTGGCTGCGACCCTGCTGATAGGGGTGTGTTTGGGAGGAAGAGAAACTGAAATCATGGGGAAGGTTTAAGCAGCTCTGGGCTGCGGTGCCACAGCCCATTAATGTGACAGAGCTTTCTACAGGCACGCCAGAGAAATCACTGTGTACATACAAGGGTTTTGGAGGTCCTGCCTGGAGATGAACCTTTGGGAGATTCCATGAGATGCTGGTACCATGAGGGAGAATGGGTGGAGCAGAAGATACCCCACACACAGCTGGGAGACAACCCATCTGCAGTGGCAGCTCTGCTCCTGCCATGCTTTCCTGGCTCAGTCCTGCGTGTCCCTACTCCCCAGTCTGGACGGTTTTCTGTGCCCTCCCCACCTTTTGGAGAACTTGGCTGAGCCTACAAGGCCAGGGAAAAGGCTCTGTCATCCAATTGGGAACAGCCATGAGGAGCAAGCCCTGGTTCCCACCATGGCTTCCCCAGGAGCCCACGCTGCCCAGGAATACTCTACCTCTCTGAGCACACCATCAAGTCCCTGTGAGAAAGCCAAAGTTATCTTCCCCTGTTTTAGAGAAGGACAAGTGACCTCAGACTGCTGCCCTGCTTATGCCCAGTGGGGTCCCTGAGTCACTCCCAGGTCAGAAGCAGTGCTCAAGTGCATCACTAAAGCCAGTGCTGAAATGGAAAGCCACAGGGATGAATTAACACTGTGAGTGGAGTCACCATCATGGTGTAATATCAGTGAAAGCAGGGTAGGGGGGATTAGTAAAATGGGGGGTGTTGGATGCAATTTTCCTACTGAAGTAACCAAAGGGGGGAAAGCCAACATAACTCGGATACAGTGACTACAGCAGCTGGTCAGGCTGACCTGGCTCATCCCTAGATCCTGGTTTCCAGTGCCTGACTGCAGCTCATCACTGCTGTGGCCAGTGTGGGTCCGAGAGGGGGCCATGGGCTGATATTGCAGGGCAGAGGGAATGGGCACAGCTTGATCCACAGGGGATGTAGCCACCCAGCTCCACTGCCCACGCTGAGCTCAGAGCAGCCATTCACATCCACGTGTGTCCCAGCCAGCTGTGCATCCAGACACCACCATCCTGATGCCTGAGTAACACAACTGCCACTTTTTCTTCCCACTCCAAAGTAGATGGGAAAAACCACCATGCCTTCCTCCTTCCTCTCACTGTGCACAAACACTGTTCTTTGCCCAAACACCACAAATTATTGTCAGTTCCTTAAGGAAAAATTTCAGCCCCAGAAATGTAATGTACAACAGAGGTGTAAATAATTAAAGCTAGATTTTACCACAGGCAGTCACAGTCAAAAGCCTTTGCTGCTCTGAGAAGTGAACAGCCAACCTTCCTGTGCAGTCCCCAGGCAGGGAGGCACAGGTCCCCATCTCCCCTCACATTTCCCCAAAGCTCCCAGGATGCAGAGCAGAAGAGAAAGCACAGGCTGGAAAACCAGCTCTTGGTTCCTAACACAGCCTTTAAAGGGTCACAGGCAAATGGCATTACTATAAAGCAGTGCAGAACAGCAGTGCAGAGCGGGTGTTACTTCTCTCTCTCTTTCTCAGTTCCACCAGTCCCCCCTCAGGGGTTGCACAGAGTGATTCCCCATCACACCACCCCTTCCCAGCTGTACCAGCAGCTCAGTGCACCCACCTTGCCAGGTTTCCCTCCTGTACCTGCCTGGACCCAAGCTCGCAGTGCAGTCCAAGCCAGGGTGGGAGAACACCCAGAGCAGAGTTCTAGAGCTGCAAGAGAAAGAGCTTTACCCTGCAGGCGCTTGCAGCACGGACAGCAGGTTGCTGTGTGTGTAGTCCCAGGCGGTTTCCACTGCAGCGATGTAGTATCTTCTGACTTTGCTGGTGCCCTCCTGAACCAGGCAGAGGAGCAGGAGGCTGCACAGGGCTCCCTCCAGCATCATGCCTCCTGGCTGGGAACTGCTCTGACTTCAGGAGGAAAAGTGAAAAGGAAGGAATGAGAAAGGGAAGAGGAAAGGAAAGCCTTTATCTTCTCATCCAGCTGCTGTAATCCACAGGAGATGATGGTTTAAAGCCAGCACCCACAGACTCACTCAGAGCACTGGAGAGTTTCTCGAAGACGTCAGGGAAGGAACCACTTGAGCAGGTTAGTGCAAAGAGCAGTGTGTGTGAGTGATGGACTCTCCCACTCTTCCTCTGGCTGTGACAGGAGGAGAGGAAAAAACAAAAGGAAAGGGAGGGCAAGCACAGTGGTAAGTTCCGCTGCAGGACCCAGCTGGCTCCGTGTCCTGGCCTGTGTCTGGGAGCAAGACAAGGAAAGGGAGGGTTGCAGAGGAAGCAGAATTTAGGTGTGGTCTCTGCCTGGTCTCACCTTCTCTGTCACCACTGAGAAGGAGAGCGGGTTGCCGGGGATGCACATACGCACATAGGTACGTGAGGTTATCCCCATCCCCGGGATCCCTGCACCCCAGGCTGGGATGATTGAGCCACACAACCTCACTCCAAGCCACGTGGGCTGGGATGATCCCTGGGAATCCCCTTCCCACCAGCTTCACCTCACATTTCTCCTCCTCTTCCCAGGGTCCTGCAGTACAGCTCAGAGAAGAGGCACTGAAATGTTTTTTTGCAAATTTCTTTCATTTTACTCACAAATTTTCAATATCTCTTTTTAAAAGCCTGTGAAATCCCCTTCCCCCCTCGATGCACACACGTGT
Organism: Pyrocephalus nanus; assembly: GCA_038380795.1. Taxonomy (NCBI): domain Eukaryota; kingdom Metazoa; phylum Chordata; class Aves; order Passeriformes; family Tyrannidae; genus Pyrocephalus; species Pyrocephalus nanus. The sequence goes on along the minus strand of CM076274.1, from coordinate 17,678,903 downwards.
GCTCAGGCACACACACTGGCACGTGGTTGTCCCTTGGCTCCTGCAGGCAGGAAGGTGAGGAGGAACGCCTCGGAGGGTCCCAGTATCCAGGAGCGCATCAGGGGTGGTGACCCCATTGGTGACAGTCCCAGTGTGTGCAGAAGCATCCATGTGACAGGTCTTGGTGACTGGAAAACGGAGGGAGGCAGTGAAGATGGTGCAGGGATGGGAGTTTCAGGGTCTCTGACATGAATCCTTAGCACGGGGCAGGTGGGACTGGTAGGGGATGGGACAAGAGGCAGAAGCTGAGCCCCCCAGGGAGGGGCAATCCCAGCAGAGGCAGGAACACCTTCCTTGATGTCCCACTGCCCCATGTAGCCTGGGAACATGTTAAACCCCAACCTTCCAAGAGGCTCCCCCCACTCCTTCTCCTCACCCAGGGGCTGGCAGAGAGAGCACCAGGACTCGGAGCAGAAAGTGCTTCTCCCACATCATCCACCCTGCTCCTGAAGAGGCAAAAAGCCAGCAAGAAACACATTTCCTCCAGTTCAAGCACACAGTGGTTGGCTCCATGCCCAGCCTGGGAATCCTTTTCTTTGTCATCACCAATCCACCCTGCTTTTTTCAGCCAGCATTCTGGGACAAAACAAGTGGTGTGTCACACCCAGGGATGCCCCAGGGTGCTCGGCATCACCTGCCCTGCTGCAGTGAACTAGAAGGGTAGTGAGTACTGGAGAGTTGGGTGGAAAAGTGTCCCTTGGAGGGTGCAGTGGCAGGGGCCTGGACACTGTCATGAATTAATGGTTGTGACACTGGCAAGTGCTGAATTGCTGGGCTTCTCTCTTCCTGTGATGCTCAGCCCCAGCACCCACGGGCTGTGTGTGTGCAGGACATCACGCCTGCGTGTCCAGGGACGTGCTGCCCCACCGCATGGGTCTGAGTGTGCACACACTGCTCCAGCCTAATCAGGGCAGCGCAGGAAACACGTGCGGTGTTGCTGCGATTCCTGACACGTCCACACCTGCCTGGAAGTGGGATGTTTGCTGGTGGGATGTTTGCCGGTGCAGCTGAGTGCTGCTCTTAGTTCCTAGAACAGCGTTGTTGGTTCCTAGAACAGTGTCTGCTCCCACTCACGCACGAGTTTCCGTAAACCTCAAACAGGAGTGGGGTTACACTCTCTCCAGGAGGATATATATATAATTTTTTTTTTGCCTGTTGTGTCTCAGGTTTTCCGTCTCTTCCACTCCCTGGGCAGCTGCGTCCCCAGCTGGGAGATAGGTGGCTTTCGTTCCACAAGAGTGGGGGTAACGGGCTCAGAAATCGGTGTGGGATCAAGGGCTGGACTTGACGATCTCGGGGAGGTCTTTTCCAACCCGGTTGATTCTATGATTTCACCAAGTAGAAACTCTTTTTTTTAATTTTATTTTATTTTATTTTTATTTTTATTTTACTTTCCAAGGGGCCGAGCGCCCCCCCACTCCCCTCATGCGCGCTCCCGGCGCCGCGCGCTCCCGGGCCGTGGCCGCGCCTGCGCGGAGCGCGCTGGTGTCATGGCGGTGCCTGGCAGAGGTGGGACGGGCCGGGAACGGAGTGGCCGGGAATGGAATGGGATAACCGGGCATGACGCGGGGCGGCGGGGCCCCTCTCCCCTTGGTAGCGGGTCCCCGGGCTCTGCAGAGGCGGGGGAATGGACCGGGGAACCCCTGTGGAACCGCCCAGCGGTGCCGGTGCCGGGCCTGGCCCCGCCTGAGGGCCCGGGGGGGCTCCCGGCACAGCGCCCCCAGCACCGGCAGCGCCCTCAGGGGGTGAGGGAGCCCGGGGACGGGGTCTGAGGGGCCCTGTGTGTCCCGTGCCCTGTGTGTCCTGTGCCCTGGGGGTCCTGTGCCCTGTGTGTCCTGTGCCCTGGGGGTCCCGTGCCCTGTGTGTCCCGTGCAGGGGGCCGCGGTGCCGGCCCTGAGCCTCTGCAGCTGCCCGCAGGTGCCAAGGACGACACGTTCAACGTGCTGGACCTGGCGGAGTACACCAAGAACCGGCCCTGGTGGCGCAAGATCTTCGGCCCCAGCTCGGGGTCGAGCGCCGAGAAATACAATGTGGCCACGCAGCTGCTGATCGGAGGGGTCACGGGATGGTAAGATGGGCTGGGGTTGCCCTTGCTGCTCCGGGCAGGCTCTGGCTGGGCTCTGGGGAACGCGCTGACAGCTGCAGGGGGAGCGTCTGGCAGTCGTTCAGAGGAGGCAGGTGTCCAGCATGCTCAGCCTGCTGTCCCCTGGCATGGTCTGCTGAGCTGGGGGACGTCTTAAAACCTATCTCTAACTTGGGGCTGAAGAACTGAGACTGTCCCCTAAGGAAGGAAATTGCGCCAGTCTTTAATTTTTTTCTAACTTCTGGCACAGAGTGGCGGTGTTGAATTTGGGACAGGCAGATGTGAACCCCTTGGAACAAGGATGCCTTCTTCTTTGAGGTGCTTCAGGCATCTGCATTAAACCCCCCCTGAGGTTGTGGTTCCCGGGGTTTCGTGTCATTTGTAGCAAGTTCTGGGGCTGATGAGGAGTGTGGCTCTGTTTGCAGCTTCATTCCCACAGCGTTGTTTGAGTTGCAAACTTTGTGTGCTCGCACGGCTTTGCTTGTTGCCATGGCCCCGTCTCCCTGGCACCAGGGTAACTGTTTAACAGAGCTTCATTTTCTGATGGAAGTGAGAGCTGCCACCTCTCCCTCGTACCTCCCCTGAGTGGATCCCAAGATGGGTAAAGGCAGGTGCCTGTGGTGTTTGCAGTGCTGATAAGGGAACCGTGTTCCAAGTGAAGTCTGGTTTGGGTGATACAACACCCCAGCCCTTTGCTGCATGACTGAGCAATGGGGTGGTGCTGGCTCGAGTTCTGGTGGCTGCAGTGATGTCTGTCATGTTGGGAGCATGTAACCCATTTTGGAGACCAGTATGGCTTCAGACCACTGCTGTCTGCTTGTTCCAGCATTCTGCTCTTCTAGGAAAGGAAAAGGGAAAGCAAGCAGTTTTTTGGGCACCAAAGAAGCTTCTCTTGTGATCTGCTCCCCATGTTCTGTGATGGAGCAGCACATGTGGTGCCTATTTTCCCTTCAGAGATGATACCAATTTAAAAACAAAAAAGTCCAAAACAAAACCAGAAATCACTCGCTGATTTTGGTGAAATCACGTGTTTCTGATTAGAAACATGTCTCTCTTCTAGGAGAAGGGTGGTGTTGAGGAGATAAAAATCAAACTAAAAAAGGCTGAATTGTGACAGCAGGAAGTGAAAAGCTATAAAGCATCAGTTTTTGGCTGGGTGCAAATCCTTCCTTCTGATTGCTCATGGGTTTCTGCTGCTGTTCATCTGTCTCCAAGTCTTGGGTAACTCCTGCCAAAGGCAGCCTTGCCTGTGGGAAGCATGAGGAGAAGTGTTTGGTGTGTCGTTCTCCTGACTGGATCCTGGTTGATTTGCAGGTGCACCGGATTTGTCTTCCAGAAGGTCGGAAAGCTGGCAGCGACAGCAGTGGGAGGTGGCTTTTTCCTGCTTCAGGTGTGTATGAGCAGCAGTCCAGGCTTTCCAGGAGCTGTGCTGGTGGGGATGAGGGGTGTGTAGGAATCACTGCCTGTGGGGACATGTGGGGCCACTCTGCCAGGAGCTCTGTGTGGCTGTGGATGTCACAGGCGTGTTCCCCAGACCACGTGAATGCAGCAGCAAAGCGGGATCAGATTGCATAAATTTCAGGATTGCTGAAAGGTGCAGATCCACTGAGGGTCTGCCAGCAAAGGGCAGGCCAGGGGCATGGGGGGGCACCTGAGTGGAGCCTGAGACAGCCCTGAGCTGCAGTGAACTGTCTGCTCAGAACTGGCTAATGTGCTGAGCCCTGTGCCTGTGGACATGGTATCCCTGCAGGAACAGCCCTGCATGTCAAGGATTTATCCACATCTGTGACATGCTTCCTGTCAACCTGGCTGCTACTTCAGGAATCTGGCCAGCACAGATGGGGCTCCCTGTAAAGCACTGGGGAAGAGGAGAGAAAACACAGATCTCTCTCTGTCCTCAGCCACTTCTCCTGATTTCCAATAACCCTGGCACTGAGGGAAGCTGTTTGAGTGTGGGCATCCAGCTCATACATCTTGCAGCAGGCAGAGCAGCTCTTAGGCCCTGTTCAGCACTTACCTGTTTGCTCCTCAGGCAAACAGGAAAATCCTGTGTGTGGCTCCCTCGCTCTCCTGGCTCTGCTTGATCTGCTGAAAGGGAAGAGCTCGCTCTGAGCAGGGGGACTTTCACTGCTGAATCACCCTGAGCAGATAAAATAGTTTGAGAGGAACAAGCTATTCATAGCTGTGTCCACCCACAGCAGCAGGAGAACTGCAGAGTCCCACCGATATCCGAGGCAGTTGTGAGGGGGAGGTGATGCCAGCTTTGTGTTAGAGAGCAGAGGCTGAAGCAGGCTAAGCTACAGTGTGTAAGCCCTGCTTTTGGGGACTCCTGAGGGACACAGATGTTGCAGGACAGGTAATACAGCTCCAGGGGTGGTCATCTGCCCAGTTTTTCAGCTAGTGTGCCACTGGACTAGTGTGTGAGGGTCAGGGAAGGGGAGTGGGTGAGGGGGTCTGTTTAGCCATGGTCATGCAGGAACTTTCTTTCCAATCCTCAAAACCCTAGATTGCAAACCACACGGGATACATCAAAGTGGACTGGAATCTGGTACAACGGGACATGAACAAAGCCAAGGAGCAGCTGAAATTTCACAGCAGTGGGAATAAAATGCCTCCAGAAGTGAAAAGCAGAGTGGATGAGGTGAGACAACTCTCCCAAGCCTTGTGCTGGAGAACAGGATTGACTCCTGATTAAGCTGTTACGGATCTGAGGGGCTGGAAAGTGCCCCTGGGGAAAGGAGCTGGGGGTGCTGGTGAACAGCCCTGAACATGAGCCAGTGTGTGCCCTGGGGGGCGAGGAGGCCAAGGGCACCTGGGCTGTGCCAGCAACAGAGTGGCAGCAGGACAGGGAGTGACTGTCCCCTGTGCTGGGCACTGGGGAGATGGGAGGGGAGGTCATTAGGTTGGATACTTCCCCAAACCCAAGCAGTGGCATCTCTGGGCATCACTGCCCTTGAAGAACAGTCTGAGGGATTTCTTCTTGTGGGGAGGGTAGGTGGGTGGCCTGCTGTTGTTGGACACTGTTGCCTCTTCCCTCCCTTGCTTAGGTGATCATATTTCTGAAGAAGAATGTTATCCTGACTGGAGGGTTTGCCGGAGGATTCTTGATCGGAATGGCATCCTAGAAGCTGCACTTGACTCTCCTTTCGTGCCCAACCTCCCCTCCCCTCCTGTCCTGCCGTTATCTCTCACTTAGAAGTCAAAGGATGTTGCCAACAGACTCAGTCCCTTCTGCTCACAGGTTCCAGCCCTTATTTCTTACAACTCTGCTTCTGATTTCCCCACTTTTCATCGGTCTGGGCTGTCAGTGCGCTGGGATCAGTCTGAAAGCTTATCCCAGTGTATCATTATGATTCCTTCCCCCACCAAATATGCCCAGTCCCAAATTTTGCTGATGAGTTGCAATCCCATAAACATGTAGTGGCAGAGAAAACTTTTAAATGTGCTTTCCACAGGCGCTCAGGACTCTTTACACGTACATTTGTCTGCCAGTATGTGTGTGTACAGCAGCTGTCAGCTGTTCACCGTTGAGCTTTCAGTATTCCTGCCCTGGTACCTGGCAAACCTGTGCTTCCCTCTGCTCACAGGTGGTCTGTGCAATCCAAAGTGTGGTTGGCTGTCCTGGGGTGGATGCAGAAGTGTCAGGGCACAGCCTGAGCTGTGTCCAGGGCAGGTGAATAAAGATTCTCCTGCCCTCCCCCTGCCATTGCACTGCACAGATGGTTGTTCTGCTCCCTCTCTGCTGTTAGATTTCCCCGTACTGGAATTGCAGCACTGCACTGCTGATGAAAACTGAGTCTCCAGGCCCTTTCCTCATCATGCATTGTGAAAGCCACCGAGCTCCCTGTGCTGCAGAGCAGCTCCTCATTTGCCACCTGACTGCTCAGCCTTTGAGGGTCTCTCCTCCCAGCAGGCCCAACCTGTCTGTGTCAGACTGGCTGGTATTTCAGCCATGCCACTTACTGTAAATCACCCTGGGCCTCTGACTGGTGTTTCTGTGTCTGCCATGACCTCCACTGGTCACTTTGGCATTGGTGATGCTCTTCCAGGTGTAACCATGTGGGGCAGGATGGTAGACAGGAAATGCATCCCTGCTTGGGGTACATTGGGCCAGGGTTGCCAGCTCTACTGGAGCAGGGGAATGATGTGGAATCTGGAGTGCAGTCCTTTACCTGTCTCTGCAGAGCACAAACTCCATCTCCCTGGCCTCTGCAAGCAACTGAAATGACAAAACTATTGGGAAAACCAGGTTGTAATCTTATGGGAGTGGCTCGTTTGCATCCTTTCTGCCTTGGTTATGTTCCTTTCTTCTTTGTGTTTGCCATTTCCACAAGAAAAGTTGCTTGCTTAATTCCATCAGCTGCAGCCCTTCTCCTGCAGGTGATGAGGCAGCCAGGTGCAGAACTCTACTAGAATTTCTACAGGAGAAAATGACAAACACAAATCCCTCCGAGGTTTTCTGCAGGCCAGCACGGTGATGTCCTCCAGCAGGTACATGTGGGAGTTCTGGCCCAGAACGTGGGGTTTTATGGGAAAGTCAGCCCATCCTTCAATGGGAAATGCTGGGAATGGTGACACTTGGGGGTGGTTGGTTTGCAGCACTTGGTTTAGCAGCTGCACCCCGTTTCCAGTGCTGTGTGATGCGTTTGTGATCTGCTGCTGCTGCTCTCAGTGTGGCTGGAAATGGGGATCTTCCCCTGAGAGCTGCTGGAAGAGCTGAAACGGGGGGTTCTTCCACCAGAGGTTTTGGAATGAGCACTTGCAGTTGTTAATTTTGTTTCAGCTCCGTTGACTGAAGTGTCAGAGTAGCACCACAGTGATTAAACTGAGGTTTTCTCTCCTTCAGAATCTGAAAAGAGGCTGCAGATAACCAAGAGACACAAGTTGTGTCTTTGCTCCTGTCCTGCCACTCGTGGCCAAGGAGAACGAGGGAGCCCATGGCCTTCCTAAAAGCCATCCAGGGCTGCAGGGATGATGTGATGCAGCCAGTAGGTCTCCAGTAAATTGGTGCTTGGCAGTGGAGTGGCAGTTGATGGTGGTGGTTTTGCGGGGTTTGGTTTGTGTTTTTTATTTTTCTGTAGTACCTGCAGAAGTGAACATTCCTGAAGGGATACATTTGTCTTGTTCCTGTAGGGAAATAGCATTGCTGCCCTTTAGCTGGGTGGGCTGCATAGCACATTCTTCTGAGATGCACTGATGTCCACAAAGCTCAAAGCAAATCACTAACACACCTTAGGGATGTTTTCCAGGCTCAAATAAGTCACTGTTTCTGCCCAGCCCTAGGGAAGGAAGGGGGTGCTGCGTTCTGGAGTCCCAGTTTGCTGCTACTGAGAGAAATGGCCCAGAGAGGGAGCTAAAACGCCTCAAGTGCTGCTGGAAGGAGAAACAAGTAGCAAGTTCAAGTTGAGTTCGCTGTGAATGTAGGCAGGGAGTGGACGAGGACATCGGGGTGTGGCAAATCTTTCTGCTGTGCCGGTGTTGGGCTCGTGGCTGGTACCGTTTGATGCTGTGGGGCTCACACTCCAAAGCTTTGATGCTGAATCAGCCTCTGTGGGGATGCATTTTCATTGCTGCAGGTGCCAAGATGAGGTGTCCCTCCCCTCCCCACTCCTGCTCCTTCTCGTCTTGTTTAAACAACTTCTGACATCTGTTACAGCGTGAGATTTCAAACACATTAAGCTTTTAAAGTGGTTTTATATATTGTATGTAAATGCTTGTTGAAGTGATATTTTATTAAACAGTTTTGCTCTAATAGCTTCTGTGTGTGAGGTCTGTTGGGTTCTTGGGGACCAGCATGGTTTTTTTTGTCTCACTCCGTGTGTTGTGATTGACTCAGGGGAGCAGCTTCAGCCAGTCCAGGAGTCTGGGATGTGCCCAGGTGGCCAAGGTGGCCAAGAGCATCCTGGCTTGTGCCACCATCCTTCCCTCTTCTGTGTGGGTAACCATGGGCTGCCTTAATAAATCCCTCTCCTTGATCAGCCTGGCACCAATCACCTATATTCCCAAGAAGTGGGATGCTTCTAGGGCAGGAGGTGATTCTATTGCCAGCCTGGGTTCAGAGCCTCTGATGAGCAAGTTTGTTCCACCCAACTAGAATGGGGCAGGGAGACAAGGCTTTTTCTTCTTCATAGCTGCAACAGAAGCCTAAATATATATTTTTAATCATCTGTTAGTTACTTTCCTTTCACTGTTCCTGCTTAGATAGGGCAAAATGGAAAAATGAGCTACTTGTCAGCATTTGAGCTGCTTCACAACATTGTCATAATTTCCCCCTACTTTTCAAGGGTACTAAACCCCCCCGTTTGGTCTTAGGGGGGTTATTTTTTGGGGAGAAGGGGAGTGGGAAGACTAGCCCTAAATTATTCTGATCTTAAACCCCAGTTATAAAAATATCAAGCAGCTTCTATTTAAACCTGATGACATCACACGTGGCTCTGGCAGCCAAGCTGCCCAACAAAACCAACCAAACCGAGACCACACACAATTTGTTCCAGTCGTTTATTTTGTACCATGGTATTTCAGAGTCAGTGAATACAGATGGTTTGCTCTTCTAGGCTTCAATACACACGACTATTGTGCCTAGACCTCAAGTGGTCTGTTTATAGAAGCTGTATTTCATAAGTAAGTTGTACTTGCTCACAGCACAAAGTCCTTGACGGCTAGATCTAATGACAGAGTTAGGGCTAGTGGGTGTGGAGCTGATACTGAGGTGCCTGGACTCCTGCTACAGGGGACAGCGAGACAGCTCTGAAGGGTGGTGCAGGAACCTGTCTACTGAGCTCTTCCTACAGGTCACAGGAAATTCTGCTGCGTGGCTGAGAGCTTCCGGAAAAGCCATCTCTCCTGGGGTCCAGACACAGCCGGATTGTGGTGAGTCTGGAATGCTGTGTGGAAAACCGGTGCCTACGACTGCTTGTTCAGTAAGCAGCGCCTAAGTCAGTGCTTGGATCTAGCCCAGGGCTCTGTGACAGGCCTTTGGGTTTTCAGCAGGTTGAACTAGACTGGGTTCGTAACATATTGCTTAAAGGAGTTCAATTAGACGTAATTTATAAATTTTGTATCAATAGTCAGATCTTTCAAATGAATATTGCTTTTTTTTTAAAAAAATATCCTATCCCTGTAGCAATCCCTGAAATAATGCTCCTGTAACGTCTTTATCATGCAAATAGCAGCATGTAAGCAATTCAAATATAAAATAAACAAGTCTGCCCAGTGGGAAAGGGAGGCACTTAGGCAAAGTGACTTGTAGTCACTCATGATCTATGCAAGACTTAGGAACAATCATCAGACCTGATTCCCACTCTTGAGCTTAAGCCACTGGACAGGCAAACATTGTCTGGAACTACTGCCTGATGGCAGCAATACCTTTGTTGTGTGAAGATGGGCTTGTTTCATGTGTCACATTTAAAACTCACTCTTCTGAGCTCATTTCCTGTACCTCTCGCTCCAGGAGCCAGAATAACTTGGTTCCAATTCTCCATTTTTAGAGCAAGGATGGATCAGAGTAAGGTAAGCATTCTAAAAACACCGAGTTGACTTTTCACGGGTGTGATGCAGAGGCAACATAGAGGATGTTCTCGTACAGAAGGTACAGTTTGTTAACCAGGCCATCTGTTGGTACTGTTTTACTTTTTGGTGTGCCGAGCGGTGTGTTCTGGGAGCGCTCTGGCTCTCCTGACAGTCTAAAGAAGGCTTGAAAAAAAAAACCACACACGAGCTCTGCAGGTGAGTCCAGCACTCCAGCACCCGCTGGAGCTGCATTGTGTTACTGAGGTGGTGGGGGAATTCCTTCTGAAGTCACCTTAAACTTCTGTCTCTCCCTTTCTTCTCTCTCAAAGCCCGAACAGCAGATGGATCTGCCCTGGGGGTAGCGGGCGCAGCACTTGCGCATCTCCCGAAGGACAGTCTCACACTTGGACTCCACGTAGTTGTTCGCTGCAAGAGAAGAAGGAGACACTCAGTCTGCAGAGAGAAACAGGCTTTGTTCCCGGAGGGCACACCCAGCCCAGCTCCTCAGCTGCTGGGCAGGTTTCTCTGACAAGCAGGAGCTGCTTACGGGCATTTCATCATTTGCTCTACAAAAATCTCTCTTTAGGTTCAGCTCTCTAAAGCTCCGGCCAAAGGCTCTGGGAGAGAAGCCCTGCAGGGATGTGAGCAGGCTGAGTCTGGCTTGAGTTAATAACCACCTGCCTGTCTGCCTGGGAACAGAGCCCCCTGCAATCAGGTGATCCTGATGTGCTTCCTTCCTGCTCACGGTGAGAGGACCACAAGGTTAAGTTAAAAGAATTAAGTTCCACCAAAAATCAAGACACCAAAGACAGAAGAACACTTGGTACCTTGCAAGCATTTCTGTATTTCACAGGCTTGTTTCTGGCACGGATCCTTCTTGGACATGTTCAGTGAACTAAAATGACAGGAAAATGTTACTGTAGAAACAAGGTGCTTTTCAGGGGATGGGGGGAAGACAAGTGTCTTAAAGCCAAAGCTTTAGAGAGGTCCCAATTTCCCCACTGTCACCACTCAGAAAACATTTACTGCTGCTTGCAGATGACAGCCAACATACACAAGAACTCTCTGTGTCTGGCTAAAAGATGATAATGTGGACAATGAATATGGGAAGTTTTATGTTGCTACATTTAAAGGCCTTTTTCTTTTCTCTGGTCACAATGTGTCCTTTTCCACTTGGATGCACCAAGACTCCAGCAAAGATTCAAATATCATGGCTGACTAGTTTTTAACAGTTCTGTCTCTAGACCTTATACTAAACCACGTATTTAAGGAAAGGCCTTCTCTGTGAGCTCTACACAACCCAGGATTCGGTGTTAGTCATGGGACAGCAGCTGGAGAAGGCATTTAAAAAACAATCAACCAACAAAACATGGATGTATATGCCCCATAAAGCCAACAAGGTGGGCTTTTTTTGGTCTGTTCCAGGAAATCCCCTCCCTCTGTCCAAAAAAACCCACCACCAGATTGGAGGGCAGCTCCATCTTGTTCAAATCACTCGAAGGCAAGATTACAAACACTCAGTTTGACTTTCCGTAGCTGTGACAACTGTAACTGTGATCCTCTGGGACAGAGACAAAGCCAAGCAAAAGCTGGTGGCACGAGCAGTTGAATGGGAGACCTCAAAAGGAAAGCACCAGTGCCACTGGAAGTGGTGGTGGGAGTTCAGCTCCCTCTGAGCCACAGTTCAGCCTCTGCTCAGAGCCTGGGAGCTGCTGCCTTTCCACTTTCTGACAGGTCACCAGCCCACAGCACTTTTCAGTATCACTGGGGCGTTATTTCCAGCATCCTGGCCAAACTCCACTTGGGGCAATGACATTCTGCCTACCTAGAACTCCCCCTGACGCTTCACTTGGTCACAACACTCCTCTTCACTGCCTGTCCTAAACTCTTGTGTGATGTTGCTGTGTGTTGATTAACTGCTTCCACCTTAGAGGTGGCTGCATTTCAGTGGAGAGAGAATCTTTTATTGTACAAAACAGACAATGGCATCTTCCTAGAGCCACTGCTCCTGCAAGACAAAAGTTCATGTTTAAAGAAAGACTGGGAGCAAAACAGTGCACAGTACAAAGCAGGGGTAACGTCTGCACATACCAGATTAATCCCCAGGCACGAGTTTAAGCAGCAGTTCTTCAACACCACCAAGCTGTAAGTGACAAGGAAAAGTTCAATACGTCTACAGTAACTGTGCTCGAGCTAATGGACTTCAACAAAACAACAGTCCTTTGCCGTCCCTCAGGGATCTCAAACGACTTCACAAACAGGCATGACTATGGTCTATTGTTGCCACCATCCTTACCATGAGATGGTGCTCTATCTCCCAAACGCGAGAGTTACTATCCCTGTACTGCTCACCCTGGGACAGCTGCCACATGTGAGGCAGCCGGGATGGGGGGAGCTGGCTGGGTCGCAGCGCCTCACCCAGGGGAACCTGAACTCTTTGGATCCGAGCCCTCAGCATACCTTCCTCCTGGGGGGAGAGCAACAAGACAAGAGCAAACAATCAGTCACCCGGCAGCGCGGCGGGGGTCACCTCGAGACGGCGGCGCCGCGACCGCCGGGGAAGCTCAAAGCACACACTTGCCTCTTCCGCAGCCACGAGCCAGGTTTTGCGGTGCTCATCGCAGTAAACCCCCACGCGCCGCACCCAGAGCCGGACGGGAGGAGCGCCGGCCGCCCCCCCTTCTGCCATCCCTGGGGCGCTGCGGGAGCTCAGCGGGACGGCCCCAGCCCGCGGGATGCGCGCATGGCCTCGCCAGCTGCGGGCACATCCACGGGGACAGCTCCCGGACCTGACGGGCAGGCGGTGCCCGGCTCGCTGGCGGAGATGCTACGGGGATGAAACGTCCCTAAAAGTCAGCTGGGGACGCTGAGGTGGTGCCTAAGCCAAGAGAGACGTCAGGCCAAGTTGTACACAGGGGCACGGGTGCCGTGTGGCATTTGTAAGGCATTCTGGGGCAAAAGGTGCTATTGGTACGGAGTTAAACCCTGTGAACACTGGCTTTGCTCATTCCACTAACAGTCCTATTAACAGTCTTTGTGCAAAACGGGGTGGGGGCGAAATAGTGGTGGTCTAAATTCCGAAAGCAAGGCTTGTGGCAAGAGGTGGGATGAGGTTAAGGACGAAGATCACTCTGGAGACAAAGCATGGAGCTCGGTGTGCACGACTCTCGTGGTTGGAGCTCTCAGAGCCATCACCGTGCAGGGTCTTGGTCTCATCTCTCACAGGGGTGCCAGCACTGTCCAGTCCCACTCAAACTTCTCAGGAGCAGCTCTGGAGACTCTTGTCGTTCGGCTTTTAGCTGGTCACAGAAAGCCTCCAACACCAGCAGGGGCAGAGGAGCTTTGGGCATTGAGGTGGTTCCTGCTACTGGGTTTTTTGTTTAGCAGCACGTTTATCTGTGTGCCAGTGAGGTCAAGCTGAGCCATTAGCAAATGGAGGGCAGGGGAAATGGTTCTCTTTGAGCCCTAGAGGAGGTAATCAAAATGGTACAGACAGTCTTCATCCTTTATCTAGGTTTAAAGTAGAACAAAGTTAAGCTGTAACACATACAACATCCTCCTGCTATGAAGCAGATGCAATATTCCTTATCCCAGGGAAACACAGTGGTCTTCTGAAAACTTGTAAGGTTATAAGGCATATTTCAGACAGGAGCAAGAAAATCTGGGTACAAAATAAAGGAGGGAAAGTCAGGGAGAGAAAAAAAAAATTGTTATACATTGGGGTACATATATAACAGGAAATACAAGTCCGTGTTGCTTTCCATATCTCACATCAGTGTTTCTCTACTTTTTGGAACCAAAGGAGCACTCAGCTTTCTGGAGAACAAAACACCAACCACGGATCAGCCTGAACAGCACTGTCACAGCATTTTCATTCCTAACAGAGAAAACTTGGAACGTTCTTTTACGGTTTCTTTTTTAATCCCGTTCTGCTTTGTTTCCTTGCTTGGTGTGTGGGGATGTGAATGTGCACTCTACAAAGCACCACTGTTCTGAAGACCATCCTGTGGCGTGGGGCAGCCATTCCAAGCAATGCCCCAGCAGCTGGACCACTGGCACTTAGAGGAATGTGTCAGCAGGCTGAGAAGCCTTCAGGAATCAGCTCTGAGGGGTTACAGGGACATTTCTGTGAGTCTTTTCCTTTCTGCTTTACCTGAAGTCACTCTACAAATTTAAACCCCCGTGTGGAAATCGCTCTGCCCAGCAGTGAAACGCAGCAATTGCCACTGCTCACTTTCAGCCAGCTGAATGTAATCACCCCGGGTGGAATTTGGCCAGGACACTCTCCTACTCTGCAGCAAGCTGCCAAAAGCTCCATTATGACCAAAAACGCTCAAGAACTTGCTTTTATTGCTGGAATTTCGACAGCTCTGTCATCCCCTGGACCAGAAGGCTGGAGATTCCGGTAACAGAAAAAACGTGACTCAGTAAGTGAACTGTGCTTCCTACTGCAAGTAAACTCTCCTGCAAGGTCTCCTGTCCAAACACTGACCTGGTGCAGCCTGGCTGAACCACAGGCAGGGGGGCTAAAGCACAACATGCATGTCTGTGTTCACTGTGCATGAAGATGGCAGCGGTGACAGACCCAGGACGGACAGAACGAGCAGAGGACACCGTGCAGAGCGGGCAGAGGTTAATTTGGTGTTTGCACCCTTTGCCCCACCTGGTTTGTCCCAATTTTCCCCAGAGCTCCACAGCTCTGGGTGCAAAGTTCAGAGGCCCAGTCTGGCCCAGTTAGTGCCACACAGAAAATCTGGGGGTCAGGCAGAACCGTCAGTTGGGGTTTGAGGTGGGGCAGGTCTGTCTGCAGCACCCAAACACGCCACAGAAACGGGAGATCCCACGAGCACACACTTAGACACTGCACCTGGACACACACACAGCTCCTATTTCTGCAGCTTTTATCAGAAAGCAGCACCAAAGCCTGAAGGAAGACATGGGTGGAAGGAGAAGTGAGCTGACTTATATTTTAAACAGGTTTTAAACTCGGGTTTCTTGCTTCAGAGTCTGTTAAAAACCCACCACATTCAACACAAACCCAATCAGCTGAAATGTGCAGGACTGCAGCATCATCCTTTGACAAGAGATTTTAGTGTTCCCATCAACATAACTGTAGAAGGCTGAGCTGTCTAAAGGGTTGTTCTGGGCAGGTTCAAAGCCTGATCCCTGCAGAGAGGAATAATGCCTACAGGTATTCTGTCCATCTTAGCATCAACCTTAGAAGATGAATACTGTTCTAGGACCTAGGTGGATTTCTGAGCCACACAATATATGGATAAATGTGATAATGGCCAGAAGGAGGACTGCAGCTTGTGGTGAAGACAATTTATTTGCTTTTAAACCGGGTACATTAAATTATTTAAAAGAAAACAGTGAAAGAAATTGCTCCAGATGCTGCTTGTGCCACCCTAGAGCTGGAGCTCAGTGTGCTGAACAAACTGCACCCTTTAGCACCTTCTGTTTCAAAAGGCAACTGAGTCAGAATGTTTTAGAAGGGTTCAGCTGCCATTTGGGCAGCAGGGGAGGTGCTGCTGACACACTGACAGCTCCCAGAGCAAGGCTGCCCAGCCCGGCCTTCTGCTGGGGTGTGAAGCTGCCCCGGGGAGCTCCGGGGGTGCCGGGCTCTCCTCAAACACCCGGCCCGGCTCTGCCAACAAGTCAGGCAGCAGGTGAGCTGTCTGCTGATGTGGGCACCCTCTAAAGCTTCTCGCTGGGGGCCTGCACTCTACCCTGCCCGGGGCGAGCCCCTCTGCCCCCACTGCGCTCCGCCCGACCCACGGAGGGTACGGATGCTCACCGACCAGCCGGGCTGTCCAGCCGCGCGGCGAGGGCGGGTCGAGCTGTGGTGGGATCTGGAGAGACAGGGAGACAAAAAGAGGTCGGCGTGATGTGGGGGGAGCAGGGGAGAGGCGCGGGGAGGGCGAGCGGCGCGGGGGCGGGGCCGGGCCGGGGAGCGGACACGGAGGGCCGCGGCAGAGCCCCCGCGGCCCCGGTGGGTGTTTGTGCGGGGGCCCCGGTGTTTGTTGGTGCGGCGGGGCCGGGCCGGGCCCGCCATGACCTACCTGCACCCGCGCCGTGACCGCCGCCGCCGCGTGCGCCGCGCTAAGCCTTCCCCCGCCCGACACCCCGCCGCCTCCCCGCACGCCCCCGGAGGGGCGGGCCCCGCGCCCAGCCCAGCCGCCTCGAGCCGGGCCGGGACAGGCCCCGCCCCGGGCCGGCCTCGCCGCCCGCCACGCCCGCCCTCCCCGGGCCCCGCCGCGGGCGCGGGGCGCGGCGCGGGGCGCCGGCGGAACCCCGGCGGTGCCGCTCCCGTGGGCGGCACGGCCCTTCCGCCGAGCCGCACCGCCCCGGCGCCCGCAGCGCCCATTGGTCGAGCCAGCCAGCGGGACGAGCTGCGATTGGTCCGGCCGAGCGGGGGGCGGGGCCGGGGCCGTGAGGGGGAGGCAAGATGGCGGTGCAGGCCGTGCACCTGGAGGCGGACGCGTTCCTGGTGTGCCTGAACCACGCGCTCAGCACCGAGAAGGAGGAGGTCATGGGGCTCTGCATCGGCGAGGTACCGCCTGGCGGGGGGGGGGGGGGGGGGGGAGGCGGGCTTGGGGCTCTTTAGCACGATAGTGTTTGCCGCGGTTACCGTAGAGTGCTCAGGACAAACACCATGGCTGAACGCGGCTTTGCGTTAACCCCTCACATTTGTGACTGATAGAATTGTGCCATTTAATGCTGCCTTATTTATCCCTATCAGTAATTAACAGGTGCTAGCAGATATCTTAGTTTTGAGAACAAAAAAAAAGATGAGAGGTGCATCATCACACATCTCACATGTGTGAGATACTCTCAAGGGGAGAAGATTCCTTAGAAGATCCAGAACCAGAATAGGGACGTTTGGGGAACGGGATGTTCCCGTGTGACCTCAAAATACCCCCAGTCGTATTCAAATAACCCCAGTGAAACAGTCGGCGTGCGTTCGGGAAGCGCGATGAATATGGAACAGTGCGATGAATATGGAACAGTACGATGAATATGCATCAGTGTGTGAATATGCATCAGATCCGTGGCTGTGCCCTGCTCTGTTCGATTGCTGGGTGTGCCTTTCATGGAGTTATCCCCTCGCTCCTGAGTGAAGGAATTTCGGTTTTCTAGCCCAGCAAACGGGTTGCAGGGTTTATTTCCCGGCTCTCAGTGTGACAGTCGGAGCCCGGGGAGTTTCCCCTCCCCGTGTGCCCGTGTAGGGCGGGGCAGTGAGCGCTCTCCTCTGTGGCAGGTGGACACCAGCAGGATCGTCCACATCCACTCGGTGATCATCCTGCGCCGCTCCGACAAGAGGAAGGACCGCGTGGAGATCTCCCCGGAGCAGCTCTCGGCTGCCTCCACCGAGGCAGAGATATCCTTCAGTGCTTCCCCTGGGGCTGTGGTTCACCCTTGCTCTGCTCTCAGCTGCTCCCCCTGTGGCTGCTGGGCCGGGTGGGCTGTGCTGGCACCTGCCTTTCCCTGCACTTGGTTCCAGCACTTGCAGTGGGGCTGTGCCACGAAATGTTTGTCGTTTCTGTGTGTTTGGTGACAACTCTGCAGTGTGTTTGCTGGGGAGGGTGGCACTCTATCAGGGAGGCTCAGTGGGAGATGGAAGGTCAGCAGGTCTCCAGGCAGGGCACTGGGGAGCCTCTTCTCTGCACACACTTGGGGATTCGGGCTTGCTTGGCTGCTGTAATGTTCTTTACTGCCACCTGCAAGCCAAATCCAATTTGCTCCTGCAGCAGTGACTCCTGAGGGTGCTGGGGAAGAGGCTCCATCAGCTCCCTGCCACGTGTCTTGTCACCCCTCCAAAGCGACCTGGAATTCTCTTGGCTGATGAGAAACTGTTTTAAAAAAAATTCTGCTGTTTTTCCTGGTACAAAAAGCTCTTTCCCTTCGCTCTGCTGGTTCCAAAAGCTCCTTGACTCCCACACAGGTTGGCTGAAATGACAGGACGTCCCATGAGGGTGGTGGGCTGGTACCACTCCCACCCCCACATCACTGTCTGGCCCTCACACGTGGGTAAGAGGAGCCCTGAGCTGGGTCTGGGTGGAACTCCCAGCTGGCTGGTCGTGTCTCAGACATCCCCTGGTAGGACCAGCCTGTCTGGGTGTGCCCCAGGGACTCAAACATGACTCAGATCAGCTACTGCTGGTCCTGCTGTTCTTCCAAAGGGAAAAACCAGACCCAGGGTGTGGGGAACAGCAAAAAAACAGCTGTGGGAATCCTGGGCCTGCTGTGGTGATTTTTGGCATCTGAGAGTGTTAATGCAAAACTGAAAATTTCTATGGGAGAAGTCCACGAGTATCTTGTATGTGCTGGACTTTATGGGGACCTGTGGCACCAGGCTGATCCTGAGATAATTTCTGGGTTTGTGAACTCATCTGGTGTTTTTAAGATTTGCTATTTAATTAATTTCAAATTGGATTTTTTTTTTTTTAATGTAGTCACTCAGAGTAAGGACTTAAAGCTTGTGACACTTGATGCCAAATTCCAGGTCACCCTTCAAAAGGTGGGAAACCTCTTCCCACTGCCCCAGGTGAGCAGTGCAGTTCTCATTCTCTCATTCCTGTGCCTGCAGATGTCCGTACACAGGCCATGTATCAGATGATGGACCAAGGCTTTGTAGGGCTGATCTTCTCCTGCTTCATCGAGGACAAGAACACCAAGGTAGGAAACTTTTAAAAATGGCATCAAACCCTCCAAGTGCTTTTGAGAAACATCAGGGCGAAGCTGAAGTCCTTGGGTGCAGCCTGCAAGAAGGAGAGAGCTCTGCTGGGGGCACAGGAAAAGCCCAGCTGGAATGGGGGTGTTTGGATTGTGACAGTGACAAAAGAACAGGTCTGTGCCTTTGCAGCCTGTTGGAATTCTGTTTGAAAGCATATTCTGCTTCCTAAGGGAGTGTGTGGGTCTAGGTGGGTTTTTGCACTTGAAATCTGACTTTCTGCTGTTCTCTCCCAGACAGGCAGGATTCTCTATACCTGTTTCCAGTCCATTCAGGCCCAGAAGAGCTCAGAGTGAGTACAGCAGAAGAATTTTATGTCCAGTGTCTGGTTGTATTTCATTTTGGCTCTCGCTGTCAGGTTGTATTTCACCTTGTCTCTCCTTTCTGGGTTGCCTCGAATAAGAGGCTTCTGGGCCTGTCACGAGGAGCAAATACTGTTCAGAGATGCCTGCACGAGGTCTGACTTCTAGTGCAGGCTGCTGGAAGAGAATGCAAAGATTAATTTACCCTAGAAAGTTTATTATTTCAGGATTTGGGGTAGGTTGCTGTAGGCAGGGTGGGGTTTGTGCTGTGACCTGTTGTGTAGAAGCCCCACCTTTTTACTTTTTACTTCGAGCTCTGGAGGCTGAGCCTTCAGGCTCCTCACTGATCACACACGCTTTGCAACTTGTTGTCAGTGCTGGCCACCCAGTTGCTTTTGCATTTGATTTTAGTTTTTTTTAATAATTTTTTAAATTTTTTTTTAATAATTTTAAGACAAGTGTATGGCTATAAAATGCTTCCCTTTGGCTGCCAACTAAGGCATGTGTACCCTCCCAAAAGTGGATGTGCAGCACTGCCGTGTGTTGGACACACTCTGGCAGGTTGTACAAGCCCCGTTTTTTTCTCTGCTGCTTTGAAGTTCATTCTGTCTGAAACTCTTCCAGGTACGAAAGGATCGAAATTCCTATTCATGTTGTCCCCCACGAAACCATTGGGAAGGTGTGCCTGGAATCGGCTGTAGAGCTGCCCAAGATCCTTTGCCAGGAAGAGCAGGATGCCTACAGGAGGATTCACAGGTGACAGCGGTGGGGCTCTTTGCTGACATGTTCTGCTTTTGCTGCACCACACCCTTAGCAAAGCTGTAGGAGATGGGAAGGGTGAGCAGCTCAGGTGCCTCTGTAGGACTGGTTGAATGGCTGGGGTTACCAGCAGCACGTGGGATTTTGTGATCACGGGTCGGTTGTCTTTGTGAATGTGCAGAAGGTGAGGAGACACCTGTGGTGTGGGCAGTGACTGGCAGTGATTCTGCAGCCTGGATTTAATGTGCAGCTCCCTGGCTTGTCCCTGACCTGCTTTCTGTTCCTTCTGGTAGCCTCACCCATCTGGATTCTGTAACCAAGATCCATAATGGCTCAGGTAAGGATTCCTTTCTTGCATATGAGAATCCAGGGTGCTGCTCCCAGAACCAAAGCAGTGGAGTCTCGAGCAGGGCTTGATTTAGTTCTAAAGTCTGCATGTGTGTAACACTCCTCTCTTTGCCATAAAAGGCAGCTGTAAATAGCTAGAAAAGCACAAATATTAGATTTTTTTTTCTTTGCTTTATAACCCAGAGAATTCCCTGTGATTGTTATCTTGTTGCATAAAATCTAGTTAAGGAACAGAACTGGAACTAAATTCTGTATAGGAAAACACATAAAATAGCCTCATCCTGGGGTTCATGAATGCTGTTGTGTCCTTTGGTTAAAATTACAGCAGACTTAGGGATTGTTTGGGTTTTCCAGGTTTGGTTTGTTTAGGTTATTTATTCTGTTGGAACAGCAAGGGGGATTTGGGATTTGTTGAGTGAGAGTGTTGTGTGGCTGAGCTGCACACACGCCTGCATCTCCTGGCACTTCATATGAGCTACGTGGGTGTGACATCTTTGCTTTTGCCAGTGTCACAAGGTGAATCTCAATCCCACTTCTGTTCCAAGTTAATTATCCCATTACCCATTCTCACTCATTTAAGAGGTGAGGCATTCTTTGATTCCTCTAAATGTAAGAGATTAATTAGCAGCAGTGATGACTTGTGTGCAGGCTTCCAGATTTCTGCTGCAGGTCTGTCATCCCTTCCCCCCTGGCTCAGACTGAAATAGCGTTTCCCTGTTTATCCAGCTGCTGGTTCTGCCGTTCCTGAGGGGAGGTGTGGTTGGCAGGGCCAGGATGGTGGAGGGTTTCCTCGGCTCTCTGGGACCCTGTTGGCTTTGGGGTGGTTTGTAGCGTGCCCAGTGCCTCGTGTGCCGCCCTGGCGTGACGCGTGGTTGCTCTTTGCAGTGTTCACAAAGAACCTCTGCAGCCAGATGTCTGCCATCAGCGGGCCCCTCCTGCAGTGGCTGGAGGACAGACTGGAGCAGAACAAACAGCGGGTGCAGGAGCTGCAGCAGGAGAAGGAGCAGCTCCTGGAGGAACTCGCTGCTTTAGAGTGAGGAGGAAATGCAGACCCTTCAGGAAAGAGACACGGAAAAAAAAAAAAAAAATCTACACCCCCTCCTCCAGGCTGAAGGGTGGCCCTGCATTGCCTTAAAGGGAAGGCTGTGCCTCTTCTCCTGCAGCACAGAGGATGTCTCATCTCCAGGATGAGGACTTTGTCTGCCCCAGCCTGCAGCAAAGCAGGGCTGTGTCTGCAGGTGCTGCCGTGGTGGGGCTGGGCAGCACCTGAAGAGACTCCTGTTCTGGAGGGCACACACGTAGGGAACGTGTTCTTTCTCCCTTCTCTATATTTTGACAGAAGTTTTACTGCTTTACATGTATTCCAGGAGCCTGGAACTGGAGGGTTAGAGGGGAAAAGTGTGTCCCTGCAGTCATATCTGATGCTGCCAACTTCTGCCTTCTTTTAGTAGCTTCAGTTGACCATGATCTTATATCTAGTAATGTTCTGGACTGCTGGCCATCCACCCAGCCAGAGAAGAGGTGGGAGGGAAGCTTGGGAAGGAAGAACTGGAAGAACTTTGACACAGGATCTGTTCAGCATATGTCAAACCAAATAAAGGATTCCAAAGCTAGAGCTGTTTGCAGGAGAAATGAAATGAATGCTACGACGTGCCAGTGCCTGCAGGTTTTGGTCAGTCTGTATTCTCTTCATGCAATGCCATTGTGAGCCCAGCACTGAGGTTCTCTGCAAAATCAGCTGTTCCTGCTGCTTCGGTGACAGGACTGTGGTTCCTCCCCAGAGGGAAGAAGTTTAAGATGCTGGGAAGAGAACTGGTAGATGTGCAAGCCTGTCATTATTATATGCTGAACTTAATTGTAAAAATCTCTTAAGGCTGGAACAAAATTGTTGTTGTTGAACTAATCCTTTAAATGTTCTTGCTGTTGCATTTCAGAGTATCCCCCATCATGTACATCCTCATCTGTGTTGTGAAGTTTGTCTCGTGAGCAAAGGGGCAAGAGCACAGTTAAAATTCCTGTTTCAGCTCCTTGGCTCTCATCTGAACCCTTACACACTCAAACAGATGAAAATGAGCTGCCTGCATTACTGCAGGGAACATTCTTCAGTTCCTGATGGCTCCTTGTCTGGACTGTTGCTGTGGGAGGATGAAACTCCCTGCCAGTGAGGCCAGCATGGGTGAGCAGTGGGAAATGCTGTCAGCTCTGGAAGCCCCATAACCCCCTTGCCTTTGTCAGACTTGACTTTTCAAGCTTTCTGCGTTTCTGTTGGCAATCCCCAAAGAGCAGAACTTTCAAGTATAACACTCACTACTGTTTTTTTTTTTTTTTTCCTTAAAAGTGCAGTGAATAGTAATTTTCTTTAGTTTTTGAA
The DNA here is from genome assembly GCA_038380795.1 of Pyrocephalus nanus. Classification (NCBI taxonomy): domain Eukaryota; kingdom Metazoa; phylum Chordata; class Aves; order Passeriformes; family Tyrannidae; genus Pyrocephalus; species Pyrocephalus nanus. The sequence continues at coordinate 17,656,758 of CM076274.1, read as the reverse complement.
CAGTCAGTGGGTTTGTGCAGTTGTTTTTGTTGCTGGTTTTTAGTTCAAGTGCTACTTACCTTTATCTTTGCTGGGGAGAGAGGGTGGTGCCTCAGTGTCCCCAGGCTCGATAAGAGCTCCTGGGAGCAGCCCAGGGCCTCCAGTGCAATCTCCCACTGGCAGCTGGAATGGGATGCTTGGATCATAATCCCAGAGACAAAAGGAAGTGAAGGACTGTGCTGATCCACAGCCTGGCTGTCCAGCCAGTAAAGCTGGGCTGGCACCAGGGTTCTGTGTAACTGCACAGCCCTGATTAATCCGAAACAAAGAAGCCTGAGGTTGATTGCCACAGTTGGTACAATGTTAGCATTTATTGATTATTCAGCATTATTGAATTCCCTGAGCAATTTGCTTACAGAAAACACAAACACTAAAAGGACAAATTCATTCAGTCACATTTTATGTGAAAGACTTAAGCCATCTGTGGTGGAAAGTGTTTGAATCTGCTTTCCCCACCCTGACCTCTTGCATCTATTTTAGTTTCTATGACATCTCAGTGACAGAGGTATACATTGCATTCACATTTTCAATCAGAGAGCCTCAATCTCATTCAGGGCCAGAAGGCCTTGGAAAAACTCACTTTCTCTAACAGATTTAAGCCACCAAGGATCATCCAAGAGACTCTACATGGGAGAATATCTGAACCCATGTTGAAGCCCAGCTCAGGTAAATCCATTGCTCACTGGAGTCACTGAGCACATGCTCTATGTGTAGGTGCTGCTCAGAAAATTCCAGACAAGCACAGTGATTAAGTCCCAAAGGGCCTGGAACTGCATCTTCCCAGGCACAGCTGGTATTCATCTGAAGTCTGAGGATACCCTGACTTGTGCATCACCCTGGACTAGCTGTCATCATTTTTGCTCATTCTTGCCCATTTTAGAAAAGGCCCTAAGGTCTTTATTAGAATTACTTAGTGCTCAAATTATCTGGAATGCTCTGAAACAATTCTTAGACTCATGTTAGACCCATCTGCTACTCTACTTACAAAATTTAAGTGGCATCAAGTAAGGAAATGTACCGAGCCGTTAAAAGGAATCATCAAGCCTGGTTTTCAAAGCGAAATCAGCCCCGAGTTTCCTCATGACCTCTGCGTGGCTCAGCCCCTGCTGCTCTCTCTTGGCCAGTCCGTAGTTCTCCTTCACGTACTTGGCAAAGGGGGTGAGCTGTGCCCTGGCAGGGGTGCCCCCCTTGCCCGGGGGCTGGCGCAGGCACAGCCGCCCCCCGCAGAAGGCGCACACGAAGCGCTCCGTGTCCAGGGATTTGGAGTGCCGGCCGATCCTGCCAGGGAAAATAAGGGCTGGTGGGAAGGGGCTCCTTTCTCTTCCGCCTGGATACTCAGGTCAGGTTTCTAAGCCAGTATTTGAGAAGAGCAAACAGTACCCGCTTCACACAGCACAACAATCAAATCTGTATTGCACAGCTCTGTCCTAGAACTTATTCCACTTTCGAGCCTGGACTTTCTGAGCTTGGAGCCTTCCTCTGTCTCTTCTACTCTCAGCCCAGGAGTATGAAGTGCTGCAACATTTGCAAACACCTCCACAACCCACATATCAACTGCCCCTTGGAGTTTCTCAGAGCCATCACCAAAAAACCTTCTCAGTGTTCTGTTGCATCTGAACGACTGATGCATTGTACAGTCCTAATCAACACCTCAAGAAGATTCCATATGTGAAATGTTTCCTTCTGGGAGTCACATATATGATCCTGAGAGGGAAAAAAATGCCACATATGCTTTCTAAGCATGCATTTAGCCCCTAAATTTTGGGGAACGGTGTGGGATGATAATAATAACAACAACAACACCCCTTGTCAGCTGCTTTTTTTTAGTCTTAATTCAAAGTCATCAAGATACAAACCCTAGAAAGCTTCCTCTGATACTTTGTCCTAGGATCTAATTGTTGTCACACGTTCTGTGCCCAGTTTTTATGGGGACTTGTTCCTTCAAAGCCAAGGTTCATCTTACTGCTTCCCAAAGATCCTCCATCATCTCACAGGACAATTCTGCCTGTCCTGACCTCTGAACTAGAACTCAAACTACCTGGAAAAAAAACATGTGGGAATCACACAGGGAGGTTCTGAGGGCTCTGGAAAGATGAAATAACTCAGAGCATCCCAACTGCTTCACATTTTAAGTGCCCCGTGATTTCTAGACCCAGGAGACCGGCAAGTCGAGGCGAACACACGGTCACGTCCCAGCGTTACTCACCGAGCTTTGCACTGAACACACTCGTAGGTGAATTTGTAGTTGATCTCGTAGCTGTGGCACCGCGTCACCACCGGCAGCTCGGGGTGAATGACGGCTGATTTGTTGGCGTAGAACCTCCAGAAGCGCCCGTGGCCGTCCCGGACGCCGTTGATGAGCCAGGTGGCCGCGTGGCAAACCTCGTGGATCAGCGTGTCCCGCAGGCGGTCTGAGGGACAGCACACACAGATTGACATCAGCCAGGCGTGGGGAAGCACACACTTACTGAGTGTGTCATAACTAAGGGTAATTTTGGATAAAATGCTCCAAGGCAAGGTTTAACTTGGTGCATTTCCAGCTTTGTGATGAGCTCCAGTTCAGCATCCCAGTTACTTCCCTGCACACCTGATCTGTTTAGGGTTTTTTTTCATTGGTTGGTTAAGCCTTTGACACTTTTCCCACAGCGTTTTCCTGGAGAAACTGGCAGCCCATGGCTTGGACAGGTGGATTCTTCCTTCCTTGGGTAAAAAACTGGCTGGATGGCCAGGCCCAGAGAGTGGTGGGGAGTGGAGTTACATCCACCTGGGGCAGGTCATCAGTGGTGTTCCCCAGGGCTCACTCCTGTTTAACATCTTTATCAGTCTCCTTCAATTAAAACCATTTTATGATTTCTTTTTTCCCCAAACTGGGAAGGGATGAGGGAGAAATAACAGTTACAGTGCCACTTAATAGGACTTAACTTGGCCCTGACCTGCCTTTACTCCAGCTTTAAATATCACCAACAAGGTGCCTGGCTGTGATGGAAGAAATCAGTTTTAAATTGCCACTGTAGCACATACAGAATTAGAGTAAAACAATGCCTGTGGGTCTTCAAATCAATAAGAAATATAATCAAAATACTGCAGTTAGTGTGAAGACATCTCTGCTCTCACATTTTGTACATTTGCCCAGCCTCTCAGAAGGGCTGTGGAATGTGGATAAACCCATCAATTAATGGATTTATTTATTCGAGGTAATACGAAATTTCAAAGCAGGGTCCAGTTCTAGGTCTCTTAGACCTCAGATTGGTGTTTTTATCTCCAGAACTTGCTTGCTTAAAGAAGAACCAGCACATTTGTTCTTTCCCCCACCTGCAGAGTCACAGACTTTCTCAGACAGCTCGATGCGAGCGTAGCGCTTTCCCTCGGGGCGTGTCTGCCCTGTCACACAATATCCTGCTGTTTTCCTCATCTTCTTATTCCAGATTATCTCCATTGCCTCTGGTAACTGAAAAACAAAACAGGACGTGTAATCTGCCTTCTCTGCCTCTCTTATCTTCTGGCCCTCTGGCTTCCCCTTGGATCTGCTGCACAGCTGGTACAGGATGTCCCTAACACACTGTTGTCCCTTAACCTGCAAACTCACCCCCCGTGGCTTCTCATTCTCACAGTCAGTGTCTCTGTAACCAACACCGGGGGTTCCACAACACAGGATGAGACCAGAAGTCCCTTAGTTCCTCTATTCTACCTCCAACAGTGGCCTAAACAAGCTGCTTAAAAAGAAATACAAGGACAGGATAGGCATAAATCACAATTTCTTCTTCCAACTGCTAATCATTTGTAAGGCAACACCTCCCTAAGCCACAATGGGTTCCTTTGTATTAAATATCCATTAGAGTGGTTTTGTGGAGAGAGAGAGTGCATGTTTAAGAATAATAAGTATTTTTAGCATCCACAGTAGTCTATGATCAGAAGTTCTACAAAATAATTTACAGGTTAAAAGTGCCATCTGCTTTGGTTGTGCCGAACCTGCAACTTGCAATTAATTTGATGCACCTTCAGTCTGTGAGAGGGTGAATAATCCCCCCTTGCTTATCTTCTGCACTGCCCCTGATTTTGCAAGCCCTCATCATATCTATATTAATTAGTTCTGTTCTTTTTCTAACAGTTTTCTGTCATCTAAATTAATGAGCCTAAGTAAAGGCTTCAATAGCAGTAACTGCCAGCACAGGCTCAGGGCTGAAGCACTGGGCAGTCAGATATTTTGCTTTCAGCAACAACAAGCCTGTTCAGCTCAGCTTTATGTCAATTTGTGACCTCAGCCTGCCCTTGGTCAGCTCAACAATATTCTCTCATCTGCAGAGAAACATTTTCCTTCCTGAAGGAAATTTCTGTTGGAATTACTGAGCACAGCATCCTTCCTTTCAAGGATATTTCTCACCAGAGCAGGGTCCCCAGTATCCCAACAGATGTGAAGGCCAAGACAGCAGTTCTCTGAAATTTTAATCTGAAACACAACTTGTAGCTTTATGCCCATCCAAAACTATTATTCAAAGCATAAGCACCTTTAACCAGCATTTTAGAACAGTAATTCTTGTTTTGAAACCAACCTTCTGATCAAAGATGGTGCTGTTGAACAGCCTGTAGAGCTTCTGTGTCAGCTCCTCTTTATTCTTCTTGAAAGATTTCACATAGTGGGAAGTGGGATTTGAAAGATCTTGCAGGAAGCAACCAGGCACTGAGCACACCCTGAGCCTGCAAGGAAAGCCAGAAAGCTCTTGTAAAGGTTTTGTGTTGGTGAACACAGTTATAGAAATGACCAGAGGAGTCACTACATTATCCTAAGCAAAATGCTTACCACCCCTTTGTCCATCTATAAATGCCCTGGAACACAGGAACAGTGGAGAAACACTCACCTTCTGTCTGTCTTTGCTGATTGTGAGCAAGTGATCAATTCATTCCCAGGAATTCTTGCAGGAGTCCTTGTCGTGGAAGATATTTCTGCAATCGAAGTGGAGTTTGGCCTTGGTATCTTGACTCCCTCCCCTTTCAAGGGCTGTGCATCTTTGCAGGGTGGCTTGATGTTTTCTGGTTCAACAGAAAGAGCCACAGGATCACACACTGTCCAAGAATCAGGAGCACAGACACCAGCAACCAACTGAAAGCCAAATATTGCAGCTCAGAATGAACTCCTGCTGTGCACACCTGAATGCAAAGGCTTTTACAACTGATGGAAAGGTAATTTGCCGTCACATACCACAAATATTACCATTCAGTGAAGAATGGCAGGCTCCAGACTTTCAAAAATTCAGCAAGGAGCAAGTGGAAGGAAAAGTATTTGTGACCTCACTCAGGCATTCCTAAATTTTGTGTTATAGAACGTAATTCCTGAGTTATAATGTTATAGAACATAATTGATTTATTCCAATTTAAAAAATTGCTCTTTCCCAGGGCATATTTCTATGGTGTAAATCATCCCCATTTCTGATTGCACTAAAAGCAGATCCAAGGTGCTGGGCTGCCCCTCAGGAGTCTGTGCCACACAAATGGGAAGAGTCAGGCACAATCAGCACTGCCACTGCAAGTTAGCCATGAACAACTGCTTACCTACTGAGCTGGGCTGATGGACAGTTTTACTTGTGCCTAGGACTGGTTTTTGGGGCAGATTTCTCTTCTTTATGCGTTCCATTACCGATTCAAAGCTGTCATCGGAGCTGTCTGACTCTGCTGCCACAGTTGGACATTTATTTTCTGTGCTCTTTTCACAGCTTCTTTCTTTCCTTCTAACAGGCAATTCTGGGCTGCCTTTGGAATCTGACTCTTTCAGATTTTGTGGAGGTGAAAGTTTTGTGCACCTCTGACTCTCTTTCCAGTCCTTCCCTCCCCCTTTTTGGTGGTCGTGCCATGGACTTTCCACAAAGACAGAATCTTCAGCGTCGCTTGAACTGTCTGCAAAATGCAATTCCTGGCAGCAAGTGCTTTTCTTTCCAGAACTCATCACCTTCCTCGGAGTCTGAAGATCCCTCTGTGCTGCAATCCAAAAGAAAGAGCTTAAAGTTTTGGCAGTTGCATTTGGGAGATCCGCTTTTGTCTTAACACCAAAAAAAATCCCCTGAAGGATGGGAAAACACAAATAGAGAGGAATCTCTGCATTTGCTTTGCTCTGCCCTCCTCATTTACCATTTTACTGAGTGAAAAGTCACTGGAAGATGTATTAAAATAAAGCAGCCTGCCAACAAACAAAGCTTCTGACACCCAACTCTGTCCTGTCAGGATCAAGGGATCACATCAGATCTACAGGACACTTTTTTTTTTCCCAGTGATGCTTCTGGTCCTCTTTGTTTCACCCATTTCCCCTCCAGACACCATCTCATTGGCTTTCCACAGCTTTTCCCAGTCTGCAGCTGGCACACACTGTTCAGGGTTCACATTCCCACCAGCTGAAAGAGATCCTGCCCTTCCTGATCAGGGGTCAGCTCTCTCCGAGATTTATGCTGCCTTTCCACTCGTTAAAATTCCCACCTCAGATTTGCTGTTGCACAATTACTTGCCATTCTTTTTCGTGCTCTTTCTCACTTTAAAGTCCAAGAAGAAATCATCTGAGTCATCAATGAAGTCTTTCAAACTGTAAAAAAAAAAATAAAATAAATGAATGTAAATAACGTGGAAAAAGATAGGATTAAGCAGGAAAATACAACAGTAAATTCACTCTACTAAGAAAGCAACCCAAAAAAAGCCACCCAAGATAACACTATTATTGTTCACAACAAATGGTACCAACTACATCCATAAATAGGAATGGCAAAGGAGCATTTACACCTCCAAACATCCCATTTTATCTTTATCCTGAACATACAGACTGGACACTTTAACAGTTCTGTCTGCACTTGCTCCTACACAGGAATCTGCCCATGAATCACTCTAGAACTTTTGATTGTTTTTCTTGTATTCTGCTTAGTAAATATGATACAGAAAATTATTATATGAACACAGAAAGGTAATTAATTACAGCACCCACCTTGCATCTGCCTTTTTAGGAACACTTTTGGGAGTTTTCATTCTGGCTAAAACTAAACCAAGAGAAGATTAATTAAGAACAAGGTTCTGTTTCTTTTCTTAGGCATTCTCAAGTTTGCAACCAGTAAAAAATCAAGTCTTTAAAAACCACGAACTTGTTTCTTGGCACACATTTTCACTGCAGTCTTTCCCACAACTGGCACTGCAGTGACAGGATGGCAGCAGAGTGGCTTTGCAAATATTCTGCTCCAAGCCCAGCCAGTCGTCTCATCCCCCTTCCAGGACAGAGGGGGCACAGCACTCAGCAGCCCCCCTGAAAGAGGAGCCAGGGGAAGGAGCAGACTGGCAAATATTTAACTTCAGAAAAAAAATTACAGAAAAGTGAAAAATGACCTCATGAATGGGCAATAATAATATATAATTCAATAAATATATTGAAATATTTATCAGACTTAAAAGTCCAGAGATAGTGCAGGAACAGCACATTTTATTTCAGCTGGTAGTAAGGCTTGAGATGATTCACGTGGCACTGAGCTGGAGCACAGCAGGAACTCCAAAGCAATGAAAAATCTGCTTGAAAGGTTTATTCAAAGATCTTTTGTAGGCTAAGAAGAAAGCAAATGAGTGACAGGGAACAGATAAAACTGAGGCAACAACAGAAATGTAATGCAAGGCAAAAAGCATCCAAAATTGAGGCAAATTAAAAAACACTGCCTGTGGCTATAGCCACCAAGAATGCACTGCAAGGACAGAAAGTACTTTGCAGCACAAGCTGTGGAAGAAAATAACGTGTAAAAACACTTGACTGAAACTAGAAATGTGTCCTGCTCATAGTCCAGAAAACAAACCGTGACTTACACGTCTCAAATTCATCATCACTGCTGGAAGACAAGTACAGGGCCTGGCTGCAAAAAGTGAAATGCAGAATGTTAGGTCAGTGGGAAGTGGATCAGCATCTCCACCAGCCTGAAACACCTGTGAACACCCAGAACCAAATACGGACTGGGAAAAGCACTGAACATCACAAACAGGCTGAACTATTTGAACTGTTTAAAACGGGAATGTTATAAATTTTAATAAATAAGTTCTAGCAACCCTGTATGTACAATGTAAGTAGCAATCAACCAAATCTGGAACACTGAACCCTTTGAAGGCACAGGCTTAGGATATTGTGTTTCTTTCTGTTCAGGTTGGATACCAGAGGTCAGAAAGGACAGAGAGGTGGTTTTTGTCTTCCACATGGTGTGTGATCTGGTAGAGAAGTGTGTTACAGAAAGCTGAAAGCACACACTGATGAGTAATCAGCTGCTTGTGTACGACAGGCACTCTAATATGGTTGCTGTGAATATTTAACACCAAGTAGCAGCTCTCACAAAGCTCTTTCAGGAGGCAGAAGGGAGGCATCACCACCAGCCTCAGTCCTCATGAAAATGTCAAGGCAAGCAGCGCTCTCCTTACCAAATTACTGACTTCATTTCCTGCCAACCACCAAACATCAACAACCAGGAAAACACACCAAGCAATTGGCTTAAAAACAGGAAGGCAGCTTCTTTGAATTGAAGGTATTTAAACTTTAAAGACTGTAATTGTGAAACGTGCTGATAGATACCAACTGAGTACTGTAACATATTCTATCTATAATATAGTGTAACATGTACTATGCAAAATATAGTGTATTATAATATATAATGTACATAAAATTATGCATTATATATTATACAAGATATAATTTAGTAAATTTTCTATATACACACACTATATAATATAGTATATTTTCTACATACAATATAGTCTATTTTCTATATCCACACTATATACAATGTAGTATATTTTCTATATATAAGCTATATATCTTTTACAGATAAAAAGATGTAAAATTATATAAAAAATGTATACTATACAATAACATATAGTATACACAAATATACAGATTATATAAATCTATATACACATATGCATACATACACATGTACATGCACATATATGTACATGCATATACATGTACATGCATAAATATGTACATGTATATAATGTTCTATATAATACATGTATATAATGTTCTATATAATACATAGAAATGTATATAGGTATAGATTACATATATTTATGTAATAATTTTTCTGTATTAATATTATATATATAATATATATAATTTCAATATAAGTTGACCTAAACAAGGCCCCCCACCCCCGGGCTGGGTCGCTCACCTTCCGCCCCGCCAGCCCTGGCTCCCCACGGCCGCTGTCCCGGGGCTCCGCCCCCCTGCAGCAGCCGCTGCCCCGTGCGAGCCCGCGGGGCCCGGCCCTTGCCCTGCCCCGTCCCCAGCTCCCCGTGCCCGCCGTGCCCCGTCCCCCGATCCCCGAGGCGGCCGCCCCAGCCCCAGCCCCGGCCCCGGCGCGGCCCGGGCCGCCCCCTCAGCTCCGTCCATGGCGCTCGAAGGGCCCGCGCTCCCCGCGCCTTCCGGGCCACGGCGCCTGCGCACACGGGCGGCACCGCCCACCCCTCACAGCGCCCCGCCCGCCACACAAACAGGGCCACATCGCTCAAACTGGCAAACCAAAGCTTTATTTTTTTTTTATTTTTTTTTTTTTAATTTCTTCTTTTTTTTGTTGTTGTTGTTTGTTTGTTTAAAGTCTTTGCTACAGTACCTAGGACTGCACCCCTATACATAATTAACAATCATTCCTGAAAGATCTGTATTTGGCACCAGTTTGTGTTTAGCTCAAACACTTGTGGGGAGGATTAATTTCATATCAAATTTGGTTGGGTTTCTTTTTTTTTTTTTTTTTCCAACAGAATGGGAGCTGCCATCATGAAGCCAATTAGCTGAGTTATTGGAGAAGCTTAAAAAAACAAAACAAAACAAAACAAAGTCCTTATCTTAACCAACACATTACAGAGAGCTCCAAAACAGAGGTCAAACATTAAAAGGCTGATATAGGCTCAAGTGGTTTATAAAACCTATAAAAAAAGACTACACCAGCACATATGCCCTTTCAGTCCACGCAGTTTAGAAATTAACACAGGGAGCAACTCGCTAGCTGGAAATCTTGTCATGGGAGAACCACAAATATACCAACAGGACTACCCAAAATCAAATGTTAAAATGCTCCAATTCCCAATCCACATAAAAGGAGAGAGCTTCGTAGGAAGATTAAGTCAATCCATGGTATCATAATTGGTTGGGCAGTTCAAAACTTCCCCCAGCAACCACTTTGCCACTCGTACACACAGGCTCACATGTACACGGCTCAATCCCATTCAAATTCCTCATGGAATAAAACGATCCCAGGCTCTATGGAGTCTTTCCCTATCATGCAAGAAATAAGTCTGGCTGTGCTTTAATCACCATCATGTGTTACTTCAGCCACAGAGTACCAGGCGGATTAAGTAGAAATGCACAGTTTTTAGCTCGCTGTCTCTGCACAAGTGTCGGAGAGGCTCAGTTCCTGGAGAATTCCGGGTGGGCACGGGCAGTCTCCCTTCATGCAGACTCACTGGCCTCCACTGGCTTGATCATGTGGTCAGGTTTGTTGCCTGCAGCGTAGTGATCCCACATCTGGAGGTAGAGCCGCTCCAGGTCCGTCGTGTACTGCTTCGTGTTGAACAAAGGGCTCGATATCCTCTGCTTCCACACTTTGCCACGGATTTTTTTCAGGCTGCAAAGAGTGAAAAGCGGTCATGGGAGGTTCCAAACACTACATAATACTGGTTTAGTTCTGCAATCTACTGTTTTCAGCTAACCCAGAACTGCCTGTACAACTGTTTCAGAAACAGCTGCTCCCCCACTGTTTTATCCCCTCGTCATTTCTGATGCAGACCAGCACAACCACTTCAACTCACTAGAGCTGGGACATTAACTTGTTGCATTATCTCTACTGCAGAAATATTTTACAGCGTGATTTTAACTTGCAGTCAGTGACAAACTGCCCAACCTTCAATTTAAAAAGAATTAAGGGTGAACTGTATTGCACTTCTTACAATTTTGCACATTTCTTCAGAGCAGGCAGCACTTCAACTCAACTGGGAGTGATGTTAACTTACTGTAAAAGCTGAATTAAGTGCAAGACAAGACACCTCTAGTAGAGGACTGCCCAGCTACTTTAAACAGTAAAATATCTGCAGGATTAAAACTACTGCTGTCTCAGCATTATGCCCAAATACAGTATTTTACAACCTTGATGTCACATTACATAATCCAAATTTACTTACTATTCCAGGTCAGTTCCCAGTTTCACAGCAATGTCCTCATACTCCTGTCTACTTTTTGCAATGAGCTCCAGACAACCCAGGCAAGTGAGCTGTGAGGCAGCGACTCGTGAGGCAAGAGTCTCTCCTGAACAGAAGAAATAAAGAGCAAATCAAAACCAACCAAAACAATCAGGAATAAGCTTATTAAGTAACATATTCCACACTATGAGTTACTTTCCTTCTGCCTCCACTAAAGGCAGAGTTTATTGGGCTTGCTGTCATTAAAAAATTACCAACATTCCAACCCACGTGTTCAGTGCAGGTCTCCTGCCTCTCACCTGGCATGGTGACCATTGGAGTGCCAGCCCAGAGCACGTCCATGCCCGTTGTGTGCCCGTTACAGAGCGGAGTGTCCAGGCAAACATCAGCCAACTGCCCTCTCCTCACGTGCTCTTCTTTGGGGGCAACAGGCGAGAAGATGATTCTGTTTTGGGCCAGACCCAAGTTCTGTGCGTACTGCTGAATATTGGGCTCTCCCACGGCTGGGAAACGCAGCAGCCACAGCACACTGTTTGGGACTCTTTTTAGGATCTGAAACAAAAAATAAGCAGCAAATACAGGAAGTTCAGAGAGGAACATTTCCTTTTCTGAACAAGGAATCACCACACACCAAACTGCAGTGGAAGGCATAGTCATTCAGTACATTAATCTTCTGGGGTTTAAGAGCAGGAATAAAGCAGATCATAATTTTTAATGGAATCACTAGGATCGCATTTCTAATCCCACTGGAAGAGACAGCAACTCTGAGCAACAGTTCATAGGGCATTACTTGCAGTAAGTCTCGAAATTTATTATCTCATTTATTCATAGGACAGTGCTATGGAATATAAAAAAACATCACCCCCAAGTAACTCTCAGCAATACACTGTAAGCTGGAACCTCTCAGCTCAGATCTATCAATCTACCAACTGCCAAGGCCAGTTATGACTCAACTGTAGAGACTAGGGAAGACCAAATTATTTCACAGTGAAGAACCAGCATACTCAAGCTGTCCAAGACATAAGTTCTCACTGGCTATGTGCACAGATATCATCTGAAATAAACCTAAAAAATTCTATCTTCTACTAGGCCCTGCAACAAAAGCACTGTAAGGATTCAAAACAGCTCAGGGTCAACGTTTTACACGGAAAGGTTTCTGCTAAGCTGCCCAGAACTGCTGTTCCAAAAGCCTGCCCTCAGACTGCATATCAGCCCCAGATACTCACATTAGCCCACATCTGTAAGGTGGAAGGATCGATCTTATACAGCTGGTTGAAGTTGCAGTACACGACAGCATCCTCTGGCAGGCCGTACTGAGAGCGGGTGGTAACGATTATAGTCCGGGGAACTTCTTCACCAGTGGCTGCTTTGTTGTTGATCTAAAGGAATGAGAAACAGCTACTGAAACGCTGAACTTTGAGGAAACGAGAGCATGCCCTGTGGAATTGTCCTGAGACACTGCAACATTTGTTAGCATCATAAGTTACTGTAAGCATATCTTTGGGTTTATTATACAAAACAAAATTGTCTACTTACCCACAGCAAGAATTTAACTGGTTTGTGTACACGCTTGTGGATGCCACAATGTTGCAACCACCAAGGCAAAAAACACTGGGCATTTTCATGCCCTTTCTATATCTCCCCGAAATTCCAAGTAACTGGAATAATTGGAAAGAAGAATCATATAAAGAGGCATTACAAATGGAATCTACCCTCCTTAAGGTAACTTAATTTCTGTGAGACCAAAAATGAACTTAAAACTTAAAGACAGAATTAAAAAGCAAAGGTGGTTTTTGGTTTGTTTGGATTTTTGTGGTTTATTTTTGGGTGGGTTCTGTTTGGGGTGTTTTTTTGTTTTTTTTTAAGATAAAAGAAAACAGGCACAGAACAGATAGTCAAGACTAAAGATACAGACTCATATGCAACTGATGGACTGTAAGGAACTATCTGACAAGAAAATAATGGAAGTGATAAAAATTAGAGGCGTTAACAACAGACTTTCTAGAAAGCACAGATCTTACGGCCTTCACAAAGAGTAGGAATATGCTAATAAAAAACACTAGAGGATGAAGATGGATAATCAAAATACCATGCAAGAGTCTTGAGGATTAGTAAAATGGAAGCATGATTTTGAATATTTTTATTTAATAATGACATGCAATGATGACATCAAAACCAGATAAAAATATCAGTAGATACAGGGCAACACAGCTATTTAGAGCCTTTTTCCTCTAAATATCTATTTTCCATATGTATGTATTTAAAATTTAGAGTAGTGGCAGTGCAGGCAGCCACCGATGACACACCTGATGGGAATGACAATGACTCACTGTCACTGACTCCATTAGGAGATGCACGTGATAACTTAGTTCAACAGAATCTGGTAAAAGTGCTCAGCTCTTGTCCACCTGTGCCAAAAAGCAGCTGATAGCAGCACAAAGAAGTGTTACATTAGTGTGGCAATGACAGAAATCCTGTTTAGAGTGCAGAGAGAGAGCTTACAGTGTTTCATTGCAGTGGTGGAGTGTTAGGACAAGAATTCTCTGTGAGGACAACTTCAGAAATAAATGCCAATAAACTTACTGACCAAACTAAGACATAATATATTATCAACTCAAAGGAAAGGCTCAGTTGGGAACAAAAGAACTAAAAAAAAAACCAAGGCAGGAGATTATGGACAGAGCAGCAGTAATAAAAGGGCTCATAAAATGATGTCAAATGATGTCTCTCCTGAGAGACTAAACTGAGCAGCACACACAAGATAATGAGTTATGCCAGTGTCAGAACAGGGTATTTCTAAAAAGAACTGTTCTGCAATGGACCAAGTGTTAAACAATACCAGGAGCTGTCACTAAAATCCCATTAGCTGTTAAGCACTGAGAGGTGGTGATGCAGTGCACGGTTCTGAAAAATGTAAGGAGATGAATAAATGTTGTTGAGATACAGTGGAATAACTCTGCCTCTATTCTGTTACTCAGCAACTTTTTTCTAAAGGAAAAACACAACTGAGTAAGAGGTCACAGATCCCTGCAGGCTGCAGGGCAAATCTTGCCTTCAAACAACCAAGTGTCGTCTTTATGCAAACATGAATGAATTTTTCTGGACTTTAGATACCTCTAGATACAATTCCTGTATCTCTGGGGGGAAAGATCATCTTCCAGTACATCTGTGGCTTATAATGAGCTTTCTTCAATATGAGAACTAAACAAATCAACACGACAGAAGACACATTTGCTTGGAGGTCTTTCTTTCTTGTCATATTAAAACATATATAACATAAAATGCAAGAGAAGAGTGTCCTGAAGTGCCTCACCTGAGTGGTTGCTAATCCATTACTGATGTTGAATCCATTGATAGTAATCTGGATTTGCCCACGATTAATCATCTCAATGACAGCTTCTGCAATGGTGTTCATGGGGATGACTGGCATGCTGAGGGCGGCATTGCCATCGGCATTTTCACAGCTGTCAGGACACTTCATCTACAACACATCACACAAAGTGTCAGACAGGACTTCAGACTGCACACAGAAACGTGGCACTTCAGTCCCTAACACTGAGCCCAGACAGGGGCAGCTCTCACCTTAACGATTTTGACATCAGGGAGGCTGTCAAGGAAAGCCTTCAGGTCAATGCCATTCAAAACAATCCTGTTATCATAAATATGACCATTGGACTTGAAATCAATGACTGCTTTTTTCTGTTGAAAAAAAAAAAAAAAAGTATTTTAAAAAGTTAAATCCCCAAGCAGGTACCATATAAGTGCCATTTTATAAAGACAGCAGTGACAAATCCTGTCTTCCAACGTACCTTCAGATGGGGGAACATGTTGGCGTGGTCTCCAATGAAGAAAGTGTTTGGCATGTAAGCTAATTTCTCTGAATACTGCTCAGCCACCTCCACTGGGGAAGTTTCTTTATCTGTGATGATGTAATCCATGAACAATGCCCCACTGGTGCCAGGATACCCTAGCCACATTGCCTAAAAAACAAGCAAGCAAGGCTACAGTTTCAGGAGAGTCGTGAAAATAAAGGAAGTTTAAAAATCAGTGAATTTTAGGTTATATTTTCCACCTGCAGATTCAAGTTCCTTCTTCTGCTTTGTCAACTGAATATCAAACACCAACTCCAAACTTCAGAACCAAGACAGTAAACAATCCAAGGATATTCTAAAATTGATCCCTCAAGCAAAAGCTGGAGGATCCAGAACACCAACCATCAGCAATTACAGCTCCTTTGAGCTGAGACAATTCCTGGAATCTAGACTGACTCTGATTCAAGTTGCTCCCATTCTCCTTCCATAGGCATTTTAGAAAATCCTCAGTCTATAAAAGGAACTCTGATTCTGATTTATGGTAACTAGAATTTCATTGAAGAGATTAAAACCCAACAACTCAATCAATTGCTTCAAATACCTTTTGTTTGTTCTCACTCCAGCAAGACAGGCAGTGGTACAGAAACATCCTAGAATTAAGGAGTCCTCTCTCAGGACATTGTCAATTGTCCATAAAGCACACAAAAAAACCCCAAACTGCTGTTCTTAAACAGAATGATAATATTTGTCTTGCATATTCTAAGCCCCAAGTCTCTCTTGCCTACTAACCAATATGAGCCTTCAACACTCATTCCATTCTGCCAGAAAAAAAGAGCAGCTCTTTGTGCTCAGGTGGTTTTTTTTTTGGAGATACACAGCCCTGTGATTCAGTTACCTGAATAGGTGCTGGTCTCAGGGCAAACAATTCATTTCGGGCTCCTTTGGTGTAGCCATTCATGTTAATGAGAATGTGGATCCCATCCTGATGGATGCGATCTGCTGCTTTGCCATTACATGGTATCTGAGGAATAAACAAATACATAAATTTAAAGTTCTTTCTGTTTCCAGTCTCTCAGTAATAAATGTGGTTAGTCACCAGAGTACCAATGGATAGACATCAAGGCATTAACACCAAAACATCTACAAATTCCAAAATTCTCGAGACTAACGTCATCCTATTTCAAGAAATGATTGCAACTAAAAATCTCAGAACTACAGGCTGATCTCTTTCTTCATGTAGAAGAATTTAAATTTGCATCAGAAACAGCTCACCTGAGATAAGTCAATGAAATGATTTGCTTCAGCCATCACTTTTACACGGAAGTTTGTCCCATCATCAGGGCTCAGGGCATAACAGAACACCTAGAATAGGAGGCACCAAAACATCAGCGTCTGCAACAACCTGCTCACGAAATAACTGCGCAATAAAACACATGGTATTGCAACTTCAAATTGTATCTGGTTTCATACAAATCATATTAATTTTGTATGGCATTTGCCAGTTGAGAAAGAAGAATTTTTTTGACACAAATGAACCAGGGCCCAGTTTTACCTAGTTCTGGTATGGCACTGCACCCTGAACAAACATACAGACATCGTTCTCAGCAGTGCAAGGGAAAGTCATTTTAACAGAGAGGGAGATTTGCATAAGCATTGATTTCTTCAAAAATGCCTTCCACGGGACACCTTTGAATGTTTAATTAGCCAGAATCATAATTATGACTCAAGTTGAACAGACAAGCCTTGGGGGGAAGGTTTTTAACAGTGACTAATTCTCCAAATTAAGGAACTGCAACTGTATCTGAAAAACAGACCATTGACAGACTGTATGAAAGAGCATCTTCAGCCAACCTGAGATAGACAGACAGAGAACAAACAGCAATATGCAGAAAACTCACCATGCAAGATAAAACCATGGTCTTAGTAAAACAACACATAAATATTTAGAATTTAAATTAAGCTCTGTAGAGCTTTATAAACCTAGAGCATGAAAGACAGGCCTTTGTCTTGAGCTGACTCAAGGTTAAATGGGACATTCTTCCCAAACCTCTTGTATTCATACCACTAACTTAATTCTTTCAGGAAGAACACCCACACAATTCAATCCTGTGGCCTTGTCACAAAAATTTCAGACTGGAGACTTCATGACCAGAAAAAAGCAAGAAGGTAGGGGAAAAAAGTTCCAAAACAGAACAAACAAAGAGATTAACAAAAAGCACTTTTGCAAGAAGAAAATACTTAAAATCCTTCACAAAAATAAGCAAATTTGTGTGACTTGGAAAACAGGAGGCAATTTAGACAGTCGTGTCTAAAAAACAGGCAATTTAGAAATGAGAAAAAACTGAGGCAATTTAGACAGTCATGGGACAAACAACGTAACTGGAAATGAGTTCTATTTACAGACTCAATCCCTTAACACAACACCCACATAAATACAGACATGACTGTGTTCAGCTTTACTGAACTGTATATTCTCCTTCTGCAGAAAGCATAGGGTGTCACTGTCCTTTGAAAAAGAGGTAACCAGACCAATCTGAAGTTCACATTTGTGACTCAGGTACCCTAGAGAAAAATGCACTTCAAAAACACAGCAGAGTGAACAAAAACCAGGTGCAGAACTGTAAATCGAGTAATCAGGCAGCAGCACCTTGATGCCACTGACAGTCATATTTAAAGCTTTAAACCTGCCATTTGTGGTTTTTTACCTCAAATTTGTCTGGGTTATGCATGCCTGGAATGGACTGCATTAGGTGTGAGGTGGGATGGTTCCCAAAATCAGAGCTCACGTAGCCAATACGAAGTCGACCTTCACTGGCCTTCAAATCCTTGGGATGCTCATATGGTGGCTTGTGAAGAACATTAATCTGGCAAGAAAACAAACACAACTGGTTACAAACTCAGGAACCAAAACCAAAATCTGAAGAGAGGGACCAAAAAGCCCCTATGAGTTTGCAGAATTAGCCTCATGACACGAAGTCCTCCAAAGCAGAATCACAACAAATACTCAAGGACTGTGGTGCCTTGCCTCAAGAGCCCATCGAACACAAAAGCTCTTCACTGCAGCCAAGGTCAGCTTCCAAGCACTGTGGATGCTGGAACTGAGCAATCAATACTCTCACACAGCTGCCTGAAGCTGCTGTCAGGGAAGGGTAATTTACTCCCTCTGTTTTTCAAAAATGCCCCTCCATGTGTACTTTGGAAAACATGATGAGCAACACTTGGTCCCATCCCTTTACACGTCAGTGACTCAGAAAGCTTACAAGAGCCAATATTATGTGAGTATTTAATTTTGAGCAAGAACAGGCAAAGCCACAAAGCACTTCAATCACAATGGGCCTGTATAAAGCTTCCTACCTTGTCCAAACAGAGATTTCCATGTCTCTCAGCAATAGCCTTCCTAAAACTGTGAGAAAGGGGATACAGCATGCTGTGATGGGGGTGGACAGAAGGCAGTCTGTTTTTCTCCAGCTGATCAGCTACAATGCTAACCAGCTTCTTCATCCTTTCATCATAGTCTGTCCAGTCACAGACAATCTAAAAAAAAAAAGGAAAATTTAAAGAATATTAGGACTACAGCTTCCTTTTATCTGTATCAGGTATTTCACAGGTTGAGACTAATGTTTTGTCCAAAAATGGAAGTGAGAACTTCAGTAGTTACTGTTGAGAACTGTATAATCTTACCTTCTGATTTAAGACTTAAGTCTAACCCTTTTACATTTAAATTAGTAACTGATTCATGTGATCGAGCTCAGCATCTGCTGCAGAGAAATCCTAAGAATTACAACCAAAGCCCCATCTCCCTCACCTGCAAACAGTGGGCCAGGTTGCAATAGGCATCTGGGAAATCAGGTTTCAGTTTCAGAGCAGTTCTGTAAGAGGCAATGGCTTCTGGTATATTCCCTGAATCCTGCAAAGGCACAGAGATGAGTCAGCAGGTAAAAATATCCTCAGGGTAGCAACTCACAGGGCCCCACCACACTTTTCTAGCAGTGAATCATTGGCATGTGCTACCTTGTGAATCGAGGCCAGGTTGCTGTGGGCATCAGCAAAAGCTGGGTTTATCTGAATGGCACGGGTGTAGCACTGCAGAGCTCCCTGGACATCCTGCATCTCCTTCAAAGTGTTTCCCATGTTAGAATAAGCATCTGCAAACGTGGGACTGATTCTGAGAAGTAAAAAATAATAAGTCATGAACAAGAAAAGCTCCTTCTCCAACGAGGAACCATACCCAGACTTTTTGCTTTGCAGAGCAACCAAGTGAATTAAAACATGCCACTGTAAGTCACTTTCTGTATAAATCTGGGGCACTTTTCTGTAAGGAATGGTTGGGACTGTTATAGAGTATCCATTTACCTAATAGCCTCTTTGTAATGCATCAGAGCCTCCTGTAGCTTCCCCTGCTGTTGCAGGACACTTGCTAAGTTTGAATGTGCAGCAGCAAACTCTGGAAACACCTGCAATAAAAAGCTGACACTGTCTCTCAAACACCTCGAGCAGACCATAACAAAAACACTTGTGCAGTCATTACTTTTCTTTTTTATATATATATTTAATATATTTTCTTACATTTTTTTCTAACTCAGGTCTCCCAAGCAGGAATTCCTCTACTTAGGAGTGCAGAGGGATAAAACCCCGATGTCCTATCCCCCATTCCCAGCTGGGGTTCCCCAGCTCTCCCTCCCACGTGGCTTTACCTCGAGAGCCTTGCGATAGAGCCGGACGGCTTCCTCGATATTGCCCTGCTCCCGTTTGATGTTTGCCAGGTTGTTGAGAGAGTCTGCGTGGGTGGGGCAAAGTCGAAGAGCTGTGTTGTAACATTCTTCTGCTTCTACCACCTTCAAAAAAAAAGAATGCAGTTACAATGGTAATACTTCTTTCAAGAGCCCTGTCTGTGAGATGTCACGATACAATTAAGGCTCAAGGTGGAGATTTCCTGAATTATTCTTCCTTCTAAGCAAACGAGGATAGCACCCCATCTTAATAAAGCTGGTGACAGCTGGTGCTTAAAAAAAAACATTCCCTGTGATTTTAGAAAGGAAGAAAATGCTCCTTACACTGCCTTTCTCCTTCAAGGCATTGGCCAGGTTGCAGTAGGCGTCAGGGAAGTGGGGCTGCAGCTCAATAGCCCTCCTGTAGGTGTCTATTGCCAGGTCTATCAGGCCCTGCTCGTAGTACACACAGGCAAGGTTGCCGTGCACCACAGCGTGGTTGGGACTCAGGCTCAAGGCTCGGAGATAAGCTGCTACAGCTCTGGAACAAACAGATAACAAAGGGAATGTCAGCAGTCATCCACAGAGCAGAGATTATGTTAATTATACTGTCCTCGTTACAAAAACGACCCCCAGAGAAGCCCCCAACTTGAAGGGATGTGGATCATTAACAC
This sequence comes from Pyrocephalus nanus, assembly GCA_038380795.1. NCBI lineage: Eukaryota > Metazoa > Chordata > Aves > Passeriformes > Tyrannidae > Pyrocephalus > Pyrocephalus nanus. The sequence continues at coordinate 17,636,337 of CM076274.1, read as the reverse complement.
GCATAACTGTCCTGCTGGGGTGTTAATCAAAACACTGAGTACTGTCTGAATTAAAAGCTTCATCACAGGAAGAATTATCATTTTTCACAGTATTTTCAAGCTAGGCTGAATTCTGCAATGATTAACAGACTAGAAGAAATGCTTGGTAAAACAGGAATGTCTTCCTCCAACTTGATGCTGCACAGTGAACAACGAAAGTCTTCAGGAAAACAAGTTTTTATCTAATTTTTTTAAACATTCTTTATTACTAGGAAAAACTCTTCTTCTTTTGCTCCATTTTTTCCCAGTTTATTATTTGATTATAACAAGATAAAAAGTATCATGTCTTTATTCTCTGCACTAACCTACCATGATTTACTGAGACTTCACACATCACTTTGTTTGAAGGTGAAATCTTTAATTAAATGCTCCTATAGCACTACATAAATGGCTGAAGTATTCAGATCTCTAGGAAAATCCTAACAGTACAGGCAGTAAGTAAATGCTCAAAAGGTGATGTAAAGTCTCAAATGAAGAACCATGCCCGTTTGGCCCATTAATCTGTGGTTACATCAGAAATCACTGAATGATTTAGGCTGCGTGCAATGCAACTAGATAGAATTAATTAGCCTGTTCCCTGCAAGCCTATATTAAATTTGGGGCCACAAACCACAGCTACCAGAAATTATAAACCAATTAAGAGATGCAATATGGTACATTGCATGTAAACAACACAGCCTGGATCCCTTTCCATAAACAGGAGACTGAAGTATCAGATTAGAGGTCTCAGAACAAGTCAGTTCAACAAGACAGCAGCAGTGCTGCAACCCAAGGCAGTAACACGATGCCAACACGTCACAAATACAGAATATTCAATCAGATGCTCAGCTGTATTCCAGCATTTCAGTTTGGCTTACACAGTAGGGAAATTTTAGAAGGGACACACTTGTAAATCATGTCCTGAATCACATAATGAAAATAGAATTCAAGCATTCGTGCCTTTCTTGGACACCTTAACCCTCCCCAGCCCTTAATTTCAAAGCTGAATCAGAAACTCTCACTTTTGACAACAAATTAACTATAAAAAGCAACATGAAAGAATGCATTCCACAGGATTTTTTTGTATTTTTCTTCAATTCCAGTAGCCTGATCTGTCTGCACTTCAAAGCCATTTGCTTGCTCAGCTTACAGGTGAAGTTTTTGTTACCCCTGTCCAAAAACACTTTACAGGAGGAACATGATCTGCATCAGATACATCTGACAGGCCACTGAGACAGCAACAGCACTGATCTGCTTACCTGTCAAATATCCTGGCCTCCTTCAGAACATTTCCCAGATTGATGTAAGCATCCAAAAAATTTGGGTCAAGTGTAACAGCCTGAAAATATTTTTGAAGTAACAGTTTTGAGCATTAACACAAGAACATCCTCTATGAAACTCGGTTGTTTGATGGATTTTTTTTTTAAATTTGATAAACACAATCTGTAAGCATCTAAGACTTCATCAATAACCTAGTAAGGAGGAAAAACTTATCCATATCATTTATCTACTGCAAAGTAAGACAGCATTTTAAAACTTTAGCAGTGCAGAAAAACAGAGACAAGTTTCACAAGAACAAGGGCAAATACATCACGTGTGCAGGGAAAATTCTGCACCCCTTTAACTAAAACATTTTCCCTCCCTTCAAAACTAATAAAATGCACTTAAGAACTGATGAAGTTACCGAAGCTGCAGTACAAAGCTACATGGATCTGACAAGCCCCACGTGTACAGTCTCATGGGAACTATTAATTCCACATTAAAACACTTCATCATCTATCATGAACAGATCCAAAAAAAAATTAAAATCCTGAGCAGCTAAAATTTTTTGTCAATCTCAAGTCATAATTATCAGGAAGTAACTGTTACCTAAATGTATTCCTCTAGTAACACAGATGGAATCTGAAACATCAGCAAGTTAAAAAACCAGTTAACACAGGGTGTTAACTAACAGTTCTCCACTTCCAAAATGCTTCTATTATCTGCAAGGAGAGATAGTTACCCAGGTAGTTACCTTTTCAAAGTGATGAATCGCAAGCCAAATTTCTCCTTGGGCATTGAAAACACAGCCAAGGTTACTCCAAGCCACTGCAAAGTTTGGTTGAGTCTCAATTGCCTTTAAGTAACAGGCCTTGGAATAGTTAAAGAAGAGAGATACAAGGGAAGGGGAATATTTGTAAAAAAAAGAAAAAAATGAGAGAAAACAATTGTTAGTATGCCTTCTCTAACCAGCCAAAAGTGACCCTGCAGTATAGGCTAGCTTGCGCCAAAACTAATGCGCTGCAAACTGTTGTTGATCCTGCGCCAGCGCAAACCAAAACCCAGGTGCAAGCCCACCATTTTTCAGTTCTGCTGAGAACAAAAGAAACGTTCCTTCAGGCACCAGGTCGCCACAGAAATCGCCTCGGTGATAATTCAAGCGGTTCACCAGGAACATCTGCCGCCCTGAAGGGCGGAAAAACCAAAAAAAATGACCGTGTAAAAAAAAAAAACACATCACCACTCAGGAGCAAAATTGTGAAATAGGACAGAAATTACTCTGGGGGGAAAAAAATAAAAAAAAAGCAGAAAAAAGGTATTAAAAAAGGTAGAAGCACTCCACAGTTTAAAGTGTCGACACACCCAACCCATGTCTCGTTTCCCGGTTTCTCCGGATGCGTTTTTAGTCACCTGCAGCTTCCAAACCTCAAATGACAGGATTGCATGAAGGTTTAGGTCCCTGTAATGCAAGCGCAAGAAATCGCTGCGCATCCTACCCAGCACGGCGCCACGCTATCGCTGCGAACTGCTTGGCTCTAGTGGTGGCCCCAAGGTGCAGTGAACGGCCAGCCGGAACCATTAATCTCCCAGGCAGGCCCGCGCAAAAAACTCTGCTCGTTAAAATTTGGCGTCTGCGCTCTTTAAAAAAAAAAAACGCGTCAGAACCCAATTCCGTCCAAAAGGCCGCAGCCTGGAGCTCGGGCGGCCGCCCGATCCGAGATTAATCATCCAGCCGACCGTTCACGGGGGCTGTAATCGCACGCAATGCGCGTTACCGCTGCGCAGCCTTTGCGCTACTGCAGGATCACAGCGCATCATCAGAAGAGCAGAACGCTGCAATCCAAACAAAGAAGAAAAAAGGAAAAAAATGAACAACCAGAAGAGTTAGAAGCTTTTTTTTTTTTTTTTTTTTTTTTTTACTATTAACTATCTCCAATTATTTCTTTAAAAAATATTTTAATTTACTTTTACTTTATTTCTTTGAAAGAATTTGTGGCTAATAGTATAAAATATTCTTACATTACTTGCTCGTAATTAAATATTTTAAGCTGTTTCTGAAGCCACAAGACAGAAGATTCAGGCATGGAGGCAAATGGTTTTGCTGTGGCAGTTACAAACCCGTTACCATATTTCTCATCATGTGACTTTTCGGTGCGTTCCTTGCTGGAAGAGGAGGAGGAGGTGTGTGTCTGCCCTAGATCCAGGCCTCGAGCTCCCTTCAGCGAGGCACCTTACGCATGGAATAGGAGGTTTCACCCACCTGAAACCTTCTAAATACAATATCAGTGGTGAAAAACCAAAAACAAGAGAGAAAATAAAACAAGATCATTAGTAAGAGTTCAACAAAGCAATTGCATTTTTTTGGATATGTCTTAACACATGGGAATGAGGACAATCTGTCTGTAACAAGGGAGACATGCAGAAGGGAGAGGGTTAATCGGGCAATTGCATACAGCAGGGACTTTTTTTTTTTTTTTTTGGAAGAAAGGCTCTGAAATATCTACAAAGAAATTAAATTTTAGTTCAAACTGTAAGGAATCTGCTGGCTTGATCTTTCAAATGGACTGATAACCAAAGAAACACGTTGCAATTTACTCGAGATGTTTTTCCTCGTTTATTAAAGTTCTCACAAAACGGAATGTAACACTTTCAAACTAAGGTGTCTCCAGAGCTCTGAAACAAAGAAGTCAGCAACCTAAGGCAGGCGCAGTGTCTTGGCCTATACCAGTCACACTAAAGCTGCAGTGAAGTGCAATTCATGTTAGCTGTCCGCTTGGTGGGCCGAGAACCAAGTGTCTCAAAGACTGTTCAAATCCGACTGCCGCTACACACCAATGGTTTCAACCTGGATCCGACCGAATCAATCCGGCTGCCCTAGGGGACGGTTCACGCATCCAAGTTGTTCAGAGGAATTCAAAGCAAGATTGAACTTTGAGCCTGGCGCTCCCCGTTACCCCAGCAAGGTGCCCCCCCCGCCCCCCAGGCGGTGCTGCAGCCAAACAGACAGCTACGCTGTTCATACACTCCACTTCTGAGCATGCGCGTGGGGCTTGGAGTGACCGACGTGGAGCCCAGAGGGGTTCTGATTTCTCCACACTCCTCACCCCGGCAGCGCGGACGCGTAAGGTGGCTTGTAACAAGACAAATTTCTTTCTGCGATCCGAATTTCAACGTGCCAAGGAATTTTCAAAACTCAGCTTGGGTGTTCGAATTCTCAAGTTTAGGAAACGCACGACTGCTAGAAGCCACCTTTCCACTACAGCAAGTTTTCTTTTGATCAGTTCATTTACCAAACAAACCAGCTTTGTCCTTCCGATTTCTTTATTTTGGGGGAGGGGAGAGGGAAGACATGAAGAAAAGATATCGGGGGGTGGGGGTAGGGGGGTGGTGTGTGTCGCATACTGCAGCTATTGATTATTTACTAGCCTTTCTTCCACTATCGAGGGAAGGGAAAAGTTAAAAGAATAAAAAAATCTTTAAAAGCCAATATTACAAGGTAACATTTGGATAAGTTTCTTCTCCACTTACAAGCCACAAAGGACTTTAGAAGAGCAGCATTTTCAATAGCACCTGCATCGTACAGGGATCTGGAGCTAACCACAGGCTCTCTGCTTGGCACCAGCAGGCAAGCCTCAGATCTGAAGGATTGTTACTTATTTCCAGATGAAAGCATGATGGAGCCCCTGCCCAATACTTCAGAATGGTATCAGATAGTCTAGTTCAGCAGCAAGGCTTGGTAATTTTCCATTTCTTGACTTAAACCAACTTTTTAAACATGGACATGCCATATCTTGCCCTGCAACTACTCTGGGGTGTTTCAGTGCCTTCAGTTTTCAGCAGTTTCTCGGACTGTCTGTAGATCAACGCAGCTTTGAAGATTTGGTGCAAAGTTCAAGTGTTCAAAACACTGACGTTTACATGTATTCTACCCAACACCTACCTTGGCTTCTTCCAAGCGACCCAGGGCTTTGAGCAGGTTCCCCAGGTCACTACGAACACAGTACAAGTCCTGAAAAAAATTCAAAGTCCCACCATCAGCTTCAGCACTTCACAGAGAACTTGCTAAGGAATGGCCCAGTCCACTAGAGCTTGTTTTAAATTCTTAATAAATACATCACAAATGCGAACTGTTTTTCACACGGCACACAATCTACTGAATTTAATACTGAAAAAATAAACTATAAAGAATTAAAAAAGTAATCTCTCATACAAATCCTCTTTATACAGAAACATAAAAGAAATCCATAAACAAACGCTCCCCCCAGCAGATTAAGTCCTTTTGCCATATGTAAGTATTTGAAGTCCCTTTTTTTCCCCCCCAAACCATGACTTTAAAGCTCTACTCTTAAGATACACCATTACTGTTATGGCTTTTAAATAGATATATAAAGTGATTTTGCTTTCTGTATCCCTAAAGCAGTTTTTCTCCCTGTTTTGCCCACTAATCCATCCATTTTCAACAGCTCTGCCACATGTTCTTGTTCTTTCATTTGTCTGAAATGAAAGCACAGGCTGCAATGGCATTATCTAGCAGTAAAACCCACAGAGAATGGAGACATTTTGTCAACACTAACAAAACGATTTTCTAACCTAAACAAAACTCAACTCCTGTAAAAAAACCACCATCTCACGTTATTTTAACCAGTGCATGAAATCAACTGGTCACACCATTTAGCATAGTAAGGTAGACAAGTTCAGGTAGGGTGAAGAACACAGAAAAACAGGATTCTGAGCTTTTGCTGGACTGGGTTTGCATTTGCTTTTCCTCAGGGAAAATGACAGATGCACACCAGACCTATGCTTCATTTAAAGTACTTTTTGTCAATGTGTATGACAGAAGAGAAATCAGATACCTTCAACGTGCTGAGCAAAACTATAAAACCTTAATGGGAGCCCTGCCAAATGAACAGAGGAAAGCAGTCCAGCACAACTTAACTAAAAATGTCCATTTGAAACAGTTATAACCAAAAATCCCAACACCAGATCAATCTTATAGGAGTCACTTATAGACAGATACTCAGTTTCAGCCAGTGAAACTTAAAAGGGATGCTTCTGTAGACCAGTCCACAATCAAAATCTAACACAGGAGATTCTCATCACCATGAAATCTCTAACTCTGGACTAAAGTAATACCTGACAATTTTTCAAGATCTCACATTCACATCTGAGCATTGGATGTCTCACTGTAATACCACCTTAAAGCACACAAAGCTGAATATGAGGCCACTCCCCGAAACTTCTGACTTGAGAAAAAAAATTCCTTGCTTTTCTGTTCTTTGAACAATACAGGTAAGTGTACAACAGCAGCCCTTACTGCAATACAAAACTCTCTGGGACAGAAGCTTTTCAAAGATCCTTTAGAAAAGTATTAACTAGATCACCAGTTCATGGTGTACAGACTGGAAGGGTTATCATTTGTTCATTCTTCAAAAGCTGCTATTTTTGTGTCCTGGGACAGCAGTAAAGGATGGACTTGTCTAAAATAAAGCATTACTTACAGGGTTGTACTGAAGGGCAGACACGTAGGCCTGTACTGCTCCTTCCATATCACCTGCAGCTACCAGTGCAGCAGCCAGATTGATATATCCATCAATGAAGTCTGGTTTGAGGCGCAGGGCATGTCTGTAATGCTCAATGGCCTCCTGCAGCTGTCCACGCTCCTTGTACACATTGCCCAGGTTCGAATACGCTTCGGCCAACAGTGGGTTCTGTTTAATTGCCAAAGTGCTGAAGTGAGCAGACCTGGAGAAAACGAGGCAAGTTAGCAAAAAAAAACAAAACCCCAAACCACAAAGCAAACAAAAAACCCAAACAAACTCACCCCTGACATTCAGTGTTTTGTCTGTTTATCTAGTTAATCTAATGAACATTCATGCTTAAGCAAGCCAAACACACAGCCAACAAACCTGGACTTACAGAGCTGTCTTGTATGTTTAAGCTCCCAGTTAAAGTCTCATCTCCCTGGCTCCCATTTTAGATTTGACTGAACAAGGACAGCTCTCATTGACAGTCAGAAGGGTTCAAGTTGCCTCACCAAACCTGAGCTTAACAGACTTGGAGAAAACACTACAGGAATCTTGTGAAGCCTCTTACAACAGATATATGCTTTAAGCAACATTCCCCTTGATACTCTTTTGAAGAAGCAGGGCACAGCTTACACGTAAAATGTTGTTGTGTCCTCACCCATTTCATTTTCCCATATCTGAGCTGTTATTACAGCATTGTATAAAACAGATCTAGCCAAAAGTTCTTCCTTCCTTCACCAGCAAACATGAACTTCCAGCTAGAACAAGTCAAGTTCAAAATGCTGGAGGTGCAGAAAGCAAGATCAGGAATGGGAAAGCAGGAATATGGGAACAACTTTCAGATGACAAAACCCCTTTGCTAATCACGTTGGTTTGCAACTTTGAACAATCAATCCTGCCAGCACACACAAGTGTGGCTGATGCTCCGATGTTTACAGGTACAATATTAAAATCATATCAGAATCCTGGCAAGGTCTGCTGTTTGTCGTAAAAGCTGGCGAGTCCACCTTGCGTTTCTCTCTTACCACAACAAAACTGGGACAGGAAGAGCCCTACCTGTCCAGTCGGCGGCACTGGAAGTGAATGGATGAGAGTAGCAGAAGCACCCCGGTGTTATCAGGCTCCTGCCTCCAGAGCTGCATGCAGTGCCTCTCTGCTGCTTCAAAGTCTCCTGCCTGATACTCACGATGAGCCAACTCCGCTAACCCTTGGAAGGAAAGCATACGTTTCGTTGGTTCTGGAGAGTCACCAAAACATTCAGAGGGGGAAAACAAAAAGTTAGATGATGGGAACAAAACAAAAGCAAAAAAACCAAACAAAACAATGAAAAAAATGTACACAAATGAAGGGTGAAAATGTTTGAAATTATATAAAATACATGGTAGGTGATGGTTGGAGCTCTGAAGTCTTTATGCACTTTTCATGCATACATTCCCTTTTACCAGGGAATTTCTAAAATTATCTGTACAGGTGCATGGCTCTGTCAGCTGATAACAGGGGAAATGCAGACTGTAACGTCTGTGGATAAATATCTGTAAGTCAACCTTTTCCTTTTATTCTGAAATACATTTAAAGAGACTCCTGTCATGATATTTTGGTTCTTTGGTACTTTGGTTCCTAACAGTGGAAGTGCTGCTAACAGAACAATGATTCTCAATCTCCCCCAAGACTGCAAATCCTATGCTTTGCAACGTTAAAAATAAGTTCTAACAACTGAATAGGGAAATGAAGGACAGGAAACAAAGACTTCAAAGGACTTAACAAAACAGAGTTTTGATGTGAGTAGCGAAAGCCCTAAAAAAAAAAAGGGGGGGGGGGGGAAATGGCTACCATTCCTTGAATCCTCCATACTCCTACACTTTCTCTAAGGAGTCAAACCCCTTCAAAAGGAAAAAAAGAATGGCCTTGGAACAATATCTGATGAGAGACAAACACACACTTCAATGATTATGCAACTGGCCTACAGGAGGAACCACTAAACAGGCAGGGTACAGGAAAGGAGTTACTGCTCCTGGAGGCTCAGCTGGAACAGGAGTGACAAAAATGCTTTTAGTATTTAATACCCAACTGTGGAGAACAAAATACTTAAATAAAACACCACCTGTTTTACACAAAACAACCTTATGTGTGAAAAGTAAGTTATTTCTTACTTTGTTAAGATTTTTCATTAAAATACAGGGAAGTGCAGCTTGGAAAAAAACCATAACCATTCATCCTAGAAAGAACTGTTGGCCTTCCAATTCAACTATTTACACCAATAGCTCTCACTATTAAAAGGTTTGATTACTGCAAGTACCTCTCATTTTTCCTCCCTAAGCCCGGCATTTTCAGTACTTTGCAGTCACTGAATTCCCTTCGTGAAACACTTCCCACCTGGACCTACTGAGTTTTAAAATTCTGAATTTAAATGAGACATATAAATCTTTCCATTGTCTCTGTCAGTGGTAAATTGGAACTAGCAAAGCCACTCACTTAAGACACTTGACAAATGAATGACCAAGTATCTTCATCCAGATTAGATTCCTGTTTCCTAGGGGCCTGTCTTAACAGTGTCCAAACCCTGAATAAGGGCAAAGTGGACTCCAGTTAAACCTGATGGCAAAGATAAAGAGATACAACTTTTATTCACCATGAGGATGCTGAATTATGGTTGCAAACCGCACCATTTCTAAATGGTGCTGACAATAATAACGATACTGGAGCACCAAGAGACTGTTCCTCATTCTGTCCTGCTGCTGTTATCAGGTTCAGCCCCTCTGGCACTGAGTGTATTTTCAAGTTCTGCTCGATGGCACAAACACAGGGAAACCAGATAAGAGGAGGAAGAGCATGTCTCGTGAAGTTAATAATTTCCTCTTAAAATACATTTCTATTGTGTTATCAAATTTCAAAGCTAAAAGCAAACAAACAAACAAACAAAACCAACCACCACCAAAAGTTTACACTTCGACACTCATGACCACTTGGAAACAAGTTTCCAACCATTACCTAAATGCTACATTTTTCCTACTTTAAGCAAATGAAAGTCAAACTAAAGTTGTAGCTCCCAGGGTAGGAAAGGAGGTGGTGCAGAAATATTGTACTTAACACCTTGGAATGAGAGCTGCTAACAAAAGCAACAAAGCAAGAGAAACACTAACATATTCTTTCATTCACCAACTGCCTCTATTTACAAAAACCCCACAGACAGAGCAAACTCGGTGTAAATTTGCTGGTAATCTACCCTCAAGGGAGTGTCTCAAAAATAATCCTCAAGTTCACCGAAAAGCAAGATAAGAGGCACACCACGAAGTTCAGAACGAGCTCAACTTTTAACTGAGGCTGGAAGCAAAGCTATGCAATGCAAAGTACCCATAACACAGCCCATCAATGGATGCTCAGTGAATCAATTCGTACAGAAATGAACTGCACAGAAGAGTCACAGCCAGGAAAACCCCTGGTGGAGTCCTGCATAAATGAATTTTTGTACCTGGGCTAACTCGTGCTGCATGCTTCCACTGTGACCTTGGAAAAGTCTAGCACATGCTGCGACAATGACCTTCCCTGAGGCTTCCAGAGAACACAAGCAAAACAAAAACCTGCACACAACCACCACAAACACACCTAAGGCCATTTTCCCTCCCGAGAAACACGGTTTTAAACGTTTGCTGTACCCTCGTGCTCGAGCTTAGGTTTAGATCCAATCCAGGTCCCCAAGCAGCAGTGTCACCTCCCCGCGGGAGGTGGTGAGGATGAGCACAGGGCTCTCCCCCACGTGTCGTTCACACCTGCACAGATCCAGGCTCCCTAAGGATGCTGCAGCCTCGCTGACCAGACACACAGTCCTGGCAAAAGAGCAGTGAAACACCGTACTGCAGCACCTTCTCACATCACTGCCACCTTCACAGCCATCTTCACAGCCCTATCTCTGCACTGCATCCCGTCTCTTTCTCCAGAAATCATCCTTTCACCAAACATCGTTTCAGCTTTCCATACTCCTCCTCCTGTCTGGTTACAGAAAGCCCCAAAAATCTGGGGGACGAAGCTGTGTTGTCCTTTCACCCTTCCAGTAAGCATCACACTTCGTTTTCCTGGTGTACAGACAAAGTCAGATTCCTCCTCTTCTCCGTACCTCAAGTTCTACATCTGTAAACTAAATTTAGGGCAGGATCCTTCATAGCTATCTCATGGTTCAGAAAGGCGCTTCAGTGCTCGGCCGTGCCACAGAACCACAGAACGTGAGTGGCTTGGAAGTGACCTTAAAACATCATCTCGCTCCAATTCCACTGCCGTGGGCAAGGATCAGTGCACCTTCCACTAGATCAGCCTGCTGAGAGAAACTCCCGCTTGAGCGCAGCGAGCGATTCCGAAGAACCCAGCACACATTTTGGGTCAGGCTTTTCTACCCTGCTTCGCCCTCTAACGCAGTCACCTGATGGTGTGATATAAATACAACACCTCCCCGACAGCTCCCCGCGCCGCCCCGGCAGCGGCTCCCGGGCTGCCCACGGGCAGCGCCCACCGCGGGCCGCGCTCGGGCCCCTCCGCCCGGGGCACCCGCACAAAGGCGGCGGCGGAGCAGCCACGGCCTCGCCGCTTCTGGAAAGTTCCGCCGGGCGAGCGGGGAGCGGCCCCGGGGGCGAGGGCACGGCCCGGCCATGGCTGCCCGCCCGTCCGCGGGGGGGGGGGGGTGGGAGTGAGGCATCCCACGGTACCTGTGCTGTCCGCCACGTTCCCCACGGAGGTCGCCATCGGGACGGGGGCCGGCGGGGCTGTGGCGGCGGCAGAAGGAGAGCTCGGGCGGGCCGAGCTGGCCGCGGTCGCGGCGCGCTGAGGCGGCGGACCCGAAATGGCGGCGGCGGCGGTGCCGAATGGCCGCGGCCGGGACTATCTCCGCGCCAAATAGTCCGGGCGGCGCCGGGGCAGCGCGGCCGGGCGGTGCGGCGGAGGGATTGATGGAACTGTGTGCAACCAACACAGATATCCCTCCGCGCGGAGCGCTGCGCCAAAGGCGGCGGGACTGCGCGTGCGCCGCCATCACCCCCCTCAGGCAGCGGCACCGCCACACGTGGGCCCGGACACCGGGACCCTGAGGGCACCGGGGCTTGAGGGGACACCGGGGACCGCTGAGGCATCACAGCCCCCCAGGGCACCACAGCTTACGGGGGACATCACAGCCCATGGGGGCACCAGAGGTTTTAAAAAGCACACCAGAGGTTACGGGGACGCCGGAGCCCACCGGGGCCATCAGAGCTAAGGGGACACCTGCACTCCCTCACCGGGGCGCAGAGGGACGACAGCAGAAGAGTCTGTGCCCCAGTTCAGGGTGTATTTCCATGGGCTCTGCCAGCGACACCCCCGGGACTCTCCACACACAGCCCCACGCTCTGCATGTGCTTGCCCGGGGGGCTGGAAGTGCGGGGTCTCCGTGAATTTGGCCTCAAATTGCCAAATCCTGATTTCTGGAATTAACTGCCACTTAAAAGTAGGGCAGCTGTTTTGGAAGTGTCAGAAGTAGTCAGGCAGTTATCAAAACCACTCGGGGTGAGACGACAGACATTGAATTTGTTCTCCCAAAGAAAAACCTCCCCTTTATGAAGTGAAAATTGCTTTATACTTGTTTGTCAACAGCAGGTGTTATATTCTGAGCAGACATTTCTTTTTCCTGACAGACATGAATGTGTCCAACAGGCCAGTATTTCTGAGGAATTGTTTTACATCTATAAAGACTGAACTGGATCTGGATGCTGGAGCTGGTCCAGGCTACAACAAGCCAAGACTTCAGCAGGACATGTTTGGCTAAAGCTTATTTTTCACCATTCACTCCATCACAAAACATGTTTTATAACCAATTAAAACATTATATGAAAAAAAATTAATCTGCTCGTTAACACAGTCCACATTCCACTGTTCCTTACACCAAACTGGGACAAGAGACATTCAGGAGCCAAGAGCGGCCCAGGACAACCACCATCTGTTTATTCATCTGAGTCCAGGTCGCTGTCTCCTGCGATGGAATGGAAGTCCTCGCTGTCTTCCTCATCCTCAGACAGATGGACCTGACTTAACACACTCGGCCCCGAGCGCTGCTGTTCCTCCTCCTCCTCCTCTTCTGAGATCTCGTACCCTCCAATGCTGCTGAAACTCGTGTCCCTTGTATTGGATTTGGGGTCTGGTTCTTCGTAGCTGCCGTAACTAGAAGAGAGAAGAGAGCAGAGAGCGGTTTCAAACGAGCTGCTGGTACCAACAATTCTGTATTTAACTCCTGAGAAAGCTCCTTGGCTTGAAGTGCTGTGAGCACTCAGAACCGCTGTGCACTTCAGTTCTTTCTAAAATAAAAAAAACACACCAGTTCTCCGAGGAAATTCAAGTATCCCCACCCCACTCTGATACACTCAGGGCAGGAAAAACAGATCACTCCAACACCTTCTGTGTGTCACCTTCACTGCAGACAGAAAGGCAGACAGCCTGTTCTCATCATCCTCTGCAGCATTTCCAGCTGACTATTGTCAAGGTCCTGCTGGACTAACCATTGCCTGCCAGCACAATTACCTGTACAGTTACTAATTAGGCAAATAGCAATAACAGCATTAAGGGACTGAATTCCCCAAGTAGAAAGAGAACAGAGAATCAAATAACTGACACTACAGAATGCCCAGAGAAGGAAGAGTAGGTTGGTATTCTCTCAAATGCAAAAAAATAAAGATGATATTGCTGTAATTTTCCAATAATGGAACTCCTTCTAAAATATAGATTATGCATATTCCTATTTTTCTCGACTTCAACTAAGCAGCTGTGTTTCAAGTCAGGAGATTTTTAGAGAAAGGAAAAAAGAAGTCAATCAGCTAAATCATCTTTTAACTTCAAATCCATCTCGTAGTTCCAGATAACTTGTAAAACTTGAAGAGGTTTTAAGAATTGTTTTTAAAAGGTTCTCAGCTCTAATTACCTGATGTTGCTGTCCTCCATGACGTGAGATGTCTCCCCACCATCTCCTTCATAAGACATCATGCTCTCCTCGTTGTCCATGCCCATCCTCGTGTTCTCTTGGAGAACATGAGGCTGTTTAGGTCTCACCGCATTGGGCTCCACGTCTGAGTCACTGCCACTCTCGCTCAGCTGGATGGCTGTGCAATAAACCAGCGTTTGGTCACAAAGAAGAGGTTTGTTTAAAGGCTGCAGTGCTGACTGTGGGGAATGTTTACACCGTAGTGTCTCCACAAGGGAGCAGGAAGGGTTTCTGGGAGGTGATACCACCACTGAGTGCCCAATTCTGATGTTATTCCAAAGCAATCTCATTACCACCATTACTCAAATAGTCTTTTGTCTTATTTACTTGGAATAATTCCCCTTTATTCCCCCCTAATAATTGTCAGAAGTCATTGCTAAATACCATCATGAGCTTTTCTGCGTGACAAGTCTGTAGTAAAACAATCAATCTGAAGGAACCTCTGTACACCTCTTCCAGTTCTTGATAGCACTGTTTTAACAGTAACATTTGACAACCCTGTTTCACATCAAAATGACTGTTGTGCTTTATTACTAAACTGCCCATTCCTGGCTCTGCACACCAAATCTTACTCCCAGTCTTTTCAGAACCACTTGCAGTTTCACTTCATGAAATACAATCAACAAGATTTTGTCTTAACTCTGCTTTCTTTTGCGTCTGTACTTACAGAGTAAACTCCTATTCCACTTTTTGTTTTCAGTTCCACTCCTGTTCACCCAGTTTCCTCATGTTGCCCCTTTGGTGTCCCTTTTTGACCACTAAACCACCCCGTTATGTATCCCAATTATGCTCCGTGCTCTCTACTGCACGTTTTTGTGACTGGAAGCATAAGATTAGCTGCGTTAATGAAAAACCAGTTCCTATTCAACCTTTCATAAAAGAAGGACACTCACATGAGAAAGGATTGTCCCCCTCTTCATCACTCCCATCATCATCATCCTCTCCATCAGACATAAGCAAGTCTTCATAGAGGACACTGGCCTGGGGCTGCTGGGCTGATCCTTCTTCCTCATCAGCAAGGTCACCATCAGCATCTTCCACCTCCTGGGTCACACAGAACAGGGATGGTGAAGATCCAACGACAGGCTGCCAACTTCTAGCATATGTGCATTATTTACCACGCTGTCCACTCTGAAATGTGCCCTCTTTTCACAGTGCCAACGTTTCCAAACTGCACTGCAGGGCCTGAACGAGCACCGCTGTGTCTCAGGGTGGCAGACACAGCAGGCAAATCAGCACACAGACTGTGGCTGAGATTTCTGTAAATATACTCACTGGGGCCGGAGTCTTGGGCTTCCCATCATCATCCTCATCAAATCCTTCGATATCTACGTCAGAGTCCTCCTCTCCCAGCCTTCCTCGCCCCTGGCGCATCTGAAGGGGAGCACAAACAGCCACAGCACTGAGGAGGGACATCAGCCAGGGGTGTGGATGACACCTGGGCCACAGTGGTGGAACTACTCACAACCAGCTCCCCTTTGCACTGTTCAGAATAGCTCTCACCCCCTTTCTGGTACCTCCTTCAGTCTCGTGCCTCCTAACCCTCTTCATTCTCCCGGTCATTTATTTTCGTGGTCATTTTACTGCGTCTCCTTCTGCTACTCCCTCTCCTCCAACATTTTTTTTTTGTTGTTTAATACAGAATAAAGACTAAGAAAAAAATATTCTGTGGTTAGTGAATAGAAAAATTATTGCTCTGCAACTGGGATGAACAACACAAAGAAAGCTTTGCTCTGTCTTCCTGTAGCACAACATCTGCATTTTTACCATCCAGTTATCAGCACACAGATCTTTCCCAAGGCTTATGAACTTCAACAGTTTTTCCAAATAAGCAAAAGGCACATCTCAGACACTGGGATGACAAGCCCTACTTTACTAGGCAAATTCCAAAGGCAATTCTATTTTTCAGGAAATAACTTCTCATTCCTGGCGGAAGTTTCTTACTGATGTTTTGTTAAAAACAACCAAACAGCCCGAAATAAGAAGAATTACTTTTTTTAAAAAAAAAGCCTAAATAGCTTACAAAACTTTGCCAAACTGTCAACATTGAAAAAGCAGCCCAGCATTAATTGTGCTGCCAACTTGGTCTGCAAGACATACAAAATACCTGACACAATTGTCTGCTATAAATAATGATGATGACGAAAAAATGTTATTTTCCATTAGAACCGGAATAAAGAGATGTAAAGAATCCCAGCAATGAAGGCAGAGTTGTACTTTGCTGACCATATCAGTCCTTTTCTTCACTCAGCAATAAGCCTTTCCAACAACACCACCACCAGCACTAAACTGTCTTTTCCTCATGTTCTCCTTACCTTTCCACTGCTCATCTCCCAAGGGTTTCCAGCTGTTACACTTGCACAGCCTTCCAACCAACCCTCAGCTGGACCTGACCACAGAGCTCACCTTTAGACCAGTTTTACAGCTTCTGTCCTAGAGAGCTCACTCTCTGAAGCATCATAACCACTTCTCACACTGGTTCTTAAAAAATAACTGTTTGCACACCATCTAACGAGGCACTCTATTAAGACACAGACTGCAGGCAGATGGAGAACAATAAAGAGGAATTTCAGGATCAAACATCCACGAGGTGAAACTAAAACAACGAAAGGGAAAGCTTTGCTTGGTCACTTGCCTGTGGGGTGTAGGGCCCAGGGGTCATTGGATCAAGACTCTCTAGATCTGCCTCCTCCAGTGCTGCTTCCTTAGCAGTGGAGATGTCTCTCTCCAGTTGAGTCAGGTGCTCGTCGTACTGAGGACAAAAAAAAGCTCAACAAGGTTGCAGAACAGAAAATTCAAACTTCCAAAAAATATCCCAGTAAAGTTGCCCACATACCTCAGCTAAAGTCTGATAGCAAATGTTCACAATCTCCTGGGCTGTTTTTGTGTACTGACTGTCTGGCCCTGAAGGAAGAAACAGATTTCTTTATGCGTTGCTGACCTTTGTTTAATTCCAGCTGCCAAGACTGGTTTTGGTTACACAGCTCTCACAGGCTCCTGAATCCCAACACCTTCTGATGTAAGGGGAAATACAAAGCAGGGTTCACACTTGGCTAACACAGCACAACCAGTCTGTTCCAGCATAAAAAGAATGATTGATTTAGGACATGTAACCTGCCAATCTCAAGGAAACCCCCAGAAACAAATCACAGAAGCAGAGATGTGTACTGAACAAGCAGAACATCCTCCCCAAATGTAAGTGCCCCATTCTATACCAGGTGGTGAATAAAGCTTCATGTGACAGTGAAAAAATCACTGTTTAAGCCTCTCTTTTCTCAGCAGGAAAGGAAATCATCAAGTTCATCATTCACAGCTTCAGGCTTGGACACACTTTGACAGCACAGGTGCCCAGATGAACTAATTAACTCACAAAAGGCAGCTGAAGCCTTATTTTCACCACCTACCATTGTACTTGATGCTGTTGGCAAGGATGAGGTTAACATCATCCAGGAAAGTCTCTCTGTTCTGGTACTTGTGTTTGGAGATGTTCTGGAAGAGATTGGTCACCCTGTAAGTAACCCAGTCCAAACACCTCTCAAGGGGCTGCCCAGCTCAGCCTACACACCTTGCGGATGGTCTCCAGATCCATTGGGTTGGCAATCACCTTGTAGTAATCAGGAACAAACTTTTTGTTAACTGGGTGATGGAACGGCCAAGACTGTAAGAGAGAAAGCAGGCAGGTTTAGAAAGCCTCTGTGCAGAATTTTTTACAGTTTCAGCTACAAATGTCACAAAGCAACTCTCCAGAACTGATTAAAACTTTCATAATACATGGCAAGTATTTACGAGCTACGTACATCTGGAACTGCCATCATCTTCTGAGTGACAATGTTGTCCAAAATGAAGGAAAAGGCCACTTGATCATCATCATCCAGGAGGGGATTAATTGCTTTCTCTAATCGAGCCAGTTTATCTTCCTTCTGCAGTAAAAGTAGGGAACATCAGTGGCTGACCCTAAACCAGTAACTGTTACATCATGACACTGTGACCCAGAGAGACTCTTCATGAAGACACTTGTAAATAATAGGGGGGGATAATAGCCAGGATATAAGCCTATATACAAGATGAAGTAACTAGAGGAAGAAACAAGCATCTATTTTTTTCAGAAAGACTCCAGTGGGAATTGTTTAAAATGGTAAAAATTCAAATACAGAGTTCCCTTAATCTTCCATTGCTCTCCCCAACGGCCTGAGAGCCACATCCTCTACCCTCTGTGTTCAGCCAGCCCTGACCATCCCTCCCCCTCCACTCTGATCACAACTCATTCACAAGACTTGCCTCTTTTAGCTTCTCATCACACAGGTCCAGCATGGACTGAGAAATCTGGGTCAGGGAGTGCTTTGGCCCTGCAAACACACACAGCAAGCACAGCCTGATGAGAAAGGCCCATGTCACAACATGACTTCACCTTTACTCCCAGGGCACCACTGGCTGTATTTCCAGCACAGCTGGGAGTACATCCTAGAGTATATTTTATTTTCAGTACCCACAACTATTAAAGTTTAGTAAGGATTTTAGATGAGAAAAGGTTATTTGCAGCAAATATCCACACTACTGGTGTACATTCTGTTAAGGTTTGGAAAGAAGCTGTGCCAATGGAAGACTGGCCTCCAAACCCTCCACCTTTGCCAGACATACACAGTGCAAATCACCAAATTTCTGTTTCCCTGACTAAATCCAGTCAGTGAAGCAGAACTGCTAAGGAAGGCAAGGTGAGCATTGAAGGAATATTCAAAAAACCCTCAGCTTTAAATGATTTCAGGACTCCTCAGACATGGAAGGAAGCATTTGCAGCAGACCTAGGAAAAGATAAATCTTATTTATTAGGATAAATCAGGGATTTAACTGTCAAAATAATAAAGGAAGCAGTAAAGACACAAACCCAGTGCTGCCAGTGTCACCCACAATGCTGCACAGCCCAGGGAGACTCAGTGTTGAATTAACACATTTTGGATGAAGACCTTTCTATCAGCAGTCAGAATAAAGCTGACCCTCAATGAATCAGCACTTTCCCCCAGCAGATACATGCTCTACTGTAGAATCTATGCTTTTTTTTTTTTTTTTTTTTTGTTTGTTTGTTTGTTTTTTTTTTGTTTAAACTAGCATTCATTCATTTCTTTCAACTAGTTTCCTGACCTTCCCAAATGGGGAAAAATTTATTGCAACTAAGGACCAAAATATGCAAAATCAAGGCATACTCAAAGCTCCAAGGCCCTGCATTCAACAGGTGTGAACTATTCCTATTGTATCAAAAGATTCACTCCATAAAGAGTGAAAACACTGTTTGTTTAATTTCACCCTCTGGAAAGGAGACAGGCAGGACACAATTCCCCTGTGTTTTCACCATTGTAGGTCGCACTGTTCTTCACAATCAGCTCCAGGTGTTCCCTGAACTCCTCCCGGGACGGGTACTGCCTCTTCCGGACGTTCTCACGCAGGGTCTGCAAATCCATGGGCCGGGTGATGATCTTGTAATAATCCTTGACAACTTTGGGGTTCACAGGCGTGTGGAAGGGGTATGTCTGAGGATGACAAGAAAGAAATGCTTATTAACACCGTGCCAGCACAGCCAACCTCAGTGTAACCTCCACAGCTGAAGGGGCACTGATGTATAAAACCTTCAAACAAAGGTATTTTTGGTTGCAGCACGAAAGTCAAGAAACTAGACATTAAAAATCTTGTTTCAACTCATATGTCCCATTTAATCTTTTGATGTTGCAAGTTTCTGGTAAAATATGGTCAGGAAGAGCGAAGCACAAGTTTTCTCCAGTGACAGATATATAAAAATAGTCTCACACACTGCTCCATCAAATTGCACGTGTCGTTTTGGTTTTGTTGGAAAAAAAAATAGCCTTAAAAAAAAAAATCACAGTCCAGCTTTGAATATTTGTCCACACAAAACCATCCAATGCTACTTTCTACACAGGTATTTTAATCTCAAAAAGATCCTGAGATAATTTAGCAAATACTGCACACCACCTGTGTGTGCAGGGCAGGGGGGACAGGGGTTGGCACACCCCTCCACCTGAGAAAAGCCTGTCCCAGTTCTGGTGCCTACAACACGGAACCCACTTCAACCACACTGCTTAAGACACAGGGTTTTGGGTGCCACAGCTTAAACTTACATTAGGAAGATCCCTTATGTCATTGATGATGCCCTCCAGGATGGATGACAGTGTCACCATGGGGTCTGTTCGCCGCCGGTGGATGGATTTGTGGGGACGCTGAAGAAATGAGAGGCAGAAAAATAAAGGCAGTTACCAGATGCAAAAAAACCTCCCAGAAATTCCTAGGCCATTTAGTTTAGTGCTTTGCTGGGCAGGTAACAGGGCAATCAGAGGTTGCACAGGAGTAGTGAAGGACCTGGCCAGTTGGTACAAAGAGAACTGGAGATGCTGCAATCAGCCCAGTAACACCTCCACTCACATTCAGATAATCACAGTGAACTGTTGTCCCCACTCGCCGCTTCTTCTTTGGAGGGAGCTGCTGTTTGGGAAACTTCAGGACCAGTGATTTCCTGCGAACCTCATCAGCACTGGAGACAAAGAAAAAAAAGCATTATACCTTCTCCAGCCCTCTTGTGAATCAAGACCATTTGTCCCCCAGTATTGCCTCTGGCTCCATCTGCCTTAATGCCAAATACGCAATCAAAATTCTGCAGTAATAGTTTATGTAAAGCACTGTCACTTTATTCCTGTGACAAATATGCATGAGTGTTCTGCATTAAGCTCTAAATTGTTTTTTCTCAGTGTTCATCAGTATCTCTGCTTCCTCCCTTACCTCTCAATCAGCTGCTTTCCCAGGACAATTTTTGTCCCTTCCACTTTGATGAGTTCTTCATTATCATTGTGAATGACTGTTTTTTCCAGCTCTTCCTCCTGCTCCTCTGTCATTGCAACGGGATTAGAAGGTGGGGCGTTCGTTTGGTAGTAGAGAGGGCAGAACTTATTAGTCCTCATATGCCCAATGGCACCACATGCTCCACATTTCAGCTGCAAACATATGAGGAAGGTGACAGATCAGAATCCCTACGTGAGCTCCTAGTTTAGAGGCAAAATATCATTAAAATCCCCTAACGAGACCTTCAGTACATCACTAGAACGGGAAACTTCTCCAGTACCCCAAGACTTTCTGGCATGCTTTACGTATGGATGTGCTTACTTTCAAGTCTGGCCGCTCTTTCATTTTCTTGGGCTTCTTTTCTGGAGGGCCCTTGAGTTTCTCTTTCTCCTGGTTCCGTTTCAAGCGCCGTAACTGCTCCTGGATCCTGCGCCGCTCCTTCCGCATCTCCTCACGGTGCTGCTCATCAAACAGAGCAAACTTTCGTCTGGGTGGAAAAAAAAAAAAAAAAAACAAACAAAAATACAGCTTTTCAGCCTGGCTGGTGATTTACCAGGTACTCCTCTGCCAGGTCTACCACTGCACAAAGTTCATAACAGCCTCCAGATGGAGAGCCATTAAATCTCTCTCTCTCCACAATTACACACTCAGTTGTACACTCCTTCATTTAAACAATATTAATCAAACAGTCTACAGGCCAAGTTAAAAAGGGGGTTAAAAAAGAGAGGGGGAAGGAAAAAAAAGAGATCACAAAGGTCTTACATGAACTCTTCGTCCTTGGTGGTCCGTATCCGGCAGTAGGCGTCGATGACCGCTGGTTTCCGGACCGTCTCACATCTCACGTATTCCTTCCCATCCTCGTCTCGGAACGTGCGGTAGATCTTGAGGCGCCGGCCAGTGGCAGAGGAATTGAGGCTGGTTACAGAGGCAGTGTCATCATCCTTGTGAGAGTTGGCTGAGGCTCCTGAAGCTGATGCCACAAGAGAGCGTTTTATTTGATTTTTTTTTTTCCCCCCCATGTAGAAACACCGTTGTTTAACTACAGCAGGTAAGTGTTGGCTGGAAAACTTCCAAGACATAAATTAAGGAAAACCCAAGCAGCAGAAGTCTTCCCCCTTGCTTGTTCATGTTCTCTTATCATGAAGTGGGTAAAGGTGAAACAAAAGTAAAGCACTGAATTATCCACGTGGATTGTAAAGCCAGAAGAAACATCTACAGCCAACAAGGACCCACAGGTATTTAAGGACAAATTGCAAGGCAAATGCAACATGGCCCTGAAGACAGACTATAGTGGTTTCCATCACAGGTATGGACATCTGGCAGAAACTGATCTTAGTCAGCTCTTAGCCAGTTTTCCAAGGAGCATTCCAACCAGTGAGCAGGCCTTGCCTCATGTGCCCACAGAACCCTTCCAGCACTATTCATAATTTTGATCGAGAGGTTTTGTTCAAAGTAACACTGGATACATCACCAGGAAGTCTCCCACATACCCCTTACTAAAGCATTCCAGTATTTAATTATCTACTAGTGATTTATTCCCAATCTGGGAATAAATGGCAACAATAATGATGATCCAGATGCAACAGAGCTCAGCTTTGCTCACAAACGTGCAACAAGTTAAACTGTGGTCATGAGCACTGTCACACTGACAGAAGTTCATTCACAGGTCAAGCATTTTACCTGCCATGTCAAGTTCTCTGCTGGAATGCACTTAAAATAAACACATCTGCAGGAGATGCAAATCTGGCAGCTGCCCAATTACCCCCAAAGACACTGGCACAGCCCACGGTACAACAGACACTGCTGTCAAGCTGCAGGCTGTGCCTATCTGTTCACATTCAGAGCTGTGTTTACACGTAAGACCCAATTAGAGAACCATGAGCTGGTTGCAGGAACTATTTGTGAACACATCATGAGAAAAATACTGAAAAATAGCTACCAAAAAAAAAGCATTCACTGCATGCAGCAGTGAATATCTAAATAAACAGAGTAAGTAAGGAATCCACACTCTCTTGAGAGGCCAGGTCAGCACATTGTGCAGCCTGACAGGAGGTTCTGCATCCCTTCCCAGGCACAGCTGTGGTGGTTGCAGTTACTTACACAGTCCCTTTTTGTCTCTCCTGTCCTTTTTGCCCCTCTCTTTGTCATTGCCACTGTCTTCTCCCAGAAGCATCCTCTGCAATTCCTTTCGCTCCTGCTCTTCTCTTTCCCGAGAGAGCTGAGAACTGGTTTTCTTGTTCTGTAACATGTTCTCAATATTCTTGCCCATCTCTTCAAAGTCACTGTCTTCAGCTGAGCTGCTGTCTGTGTCTGTTGACAGGATCTCAGTGGATTCCAGAACTCTGAAACAGGAGGCACCTTGAAAGTCAGTCGCTGTTGCCCCCCACTCAAATAAAAAAATAAAAAAAAGCAGCCTGAAACCTGCCTAGAAACACAAAGGTAAAAATTATGCAAAAGCTTGAAAATGAACGTTGCAAATTACAACTCCAAGAACAGGCATAATATATTTCTTTCTCAGTTCTCCTTGTAATCCCCATGTCTAAAAGATCAAATTGTTCCAAGCCAATCTTCTCCAACAAGTTGATCTCTTCTTCATCAGCAGTGCTATATTCCCTCACCATTCTCAGGTCTTGGGCCAGAACAAGGAATAATACACAAATTCTTCTGGCAGTTCTAAAGAATACGACATAGAATTGGTAGCTGCTACCCAAGATAGAGATGGGAAACTGCTCATAATAAAACAAAACAAAAAAAGAGGGAAGAAGAGAAAAAAGGAAGAAAGGAAAGAGGGTGGTCAACTACTGATCTGTGGAACAGCAGAATATCACAAGTGGCAGACTATGCAACTTATTCTGCCTTTCCAAAAGGTCTGTGAGAGCAAGATGGACTAAGTCTGACCCCTGAGTTTCTATTTAACAGCCAAAGTGCTGTATTTTGTGTGCCCAAAGAGCTGAACCAACATCTACACCACCACATATCAGTGAGCCCCAGGCACACACAGTGCTGGACTTGTAAGGTGGGGACAGGGTGGGGTTCAAGGCTGTGAACATCAGATAAGAACTTACTTATTCTGTAAATCAAAGATGCGCTGACACTCCTCTTTGTACCTCTCCTGATGTTCTGCCACAGAGAACCGAGAGCCACGTGCAAATTTGCTCATAGGGCCTTCCCCTGAGCGGGCCTGCTCCGTGGACATCGTCCGGACCACATCGATCACCTCCCACCGGGACAGCTTCTTGATCTGGGAAGAGGAAGGCACACACACACCCCTGAGGGAGCTGACCGTGGATCTCAGCTCCTTCCCACACCAGGGCAGAGCAGAAACCTGTATGTCCCTTCCACCATCAGCTGCTAAACCCACGAGTGAAGTCTGGAACCTGCTCCAGGTGCCCGCTCACCTCCTCCTCAGGAACTCCAAATTTACGCAGAAGCTGTTTGGCGTTTTTGAGAGAAAGCCGGCGCAGATCAGCATCTGTCCCAGTCACTGTCTTCTTCACTGGCTGAGGCTCTTTATCATCCTGTTCAGAGAAAGATTCAGCCTATGAATGTCATCACATAGCAGCCTTTCCCTGGGCTCATGTGGTATTTTCTCTTCCCTCCATTTCTCCCACATGACCTTCCAGTTACTGCTCCTCGGCCAGCCCAGGCCTTGGGAACTGTTACCTTCTGCTGGGTTGGTTTGTTTGGAATCTTGACATAAGAAAAGCCTTCACCACAACCAGTAGGATCTGCCACACCAGTCACTTCCAGGAGGCACTTGCCCTTCATGGCAGCGATGAAGGCTCGTGTGGTGTTCCACGGAGCCGTGCGCACCTGCCAGCGAGGAGGGAAACAATCACAATCCTGCCACATCCGTGGAGAATTCCAAGCTTTTAATTGTGGATTCCTCCAGTCATACTGGGAGCTTCTCAACCTTCCTAATGAGAGTGAATTCCACTTCTTGATCCTTCGGTCTGCCCCGATAAAGCTCCAATAAATAACCAAAGTGCTGACTCACAAAAGGCATTTGAGGCAAAAAGCCTAGTCCTGCGAGGGCCTGGCATGAAGGATCCCCAAAAGATACCCCACAGACAGGTATAAGCTGGCAGCAAAGTTCCCAGGAAAGTTGCAAGAACTTCTGAACCACTGAATCCTACTTTAAACACGTCCTTTCAATACAAAGACCTCGTTTCTCTCCGGCCATGCAGATTTACCTATTGGCAAGCACACTCATGTATCACTCTGTTGGTACCTCGTCATCAATCTTCATTTGGAAATCCTCTTCATTCTCCTCTTCTGGGGCAAAGAAGGATTTCTCCCCATAACCTGCATCCTGCAGAGAAATATTAGGGGAAAAAAATGAGAACTTGAAGTCTTAAAAGGAGAGAGAACTACAAGCACCTCCGTGGGGACTTGTCATGCTCAACTAGTACACTTCCACAGATGGCTGGTTGTAAGATTCACTGTGACCCACAGTATCACAGATGCCAAACTGCCCAGTGATTTCACAAATTCCATAACTAAATACCACACTCAGCTTCAGAAAAATAATCATTCTCTCTCAGAGCCACATACTGGTTGCTTTCTGCTGTACAGCTCCAGGTAAAAACTCAGGCCCTTTCTTGCACCTCCCCTTTGCTACCTCTGAGAAGAGCTAATTCAGTGCAAGAGTAATAGGTGGTAAGAACAGAGTGTCTCTCTCTTTAAGAACTAAACTCCCTTTTTATGCAGCAGAGAACTTAGCAAGCTGCTCAACAGCCAGGGACCTAATTTGCCAACTTCACAGCAAAAACAGTTTCAGGCAGGAGTTACCTCAGCCTTCACAGAACTGCTTGTCAGCACCATTTACCTTCAGTCGCTGCTCAGCTGCAATCATGCTGTAATAGGCACAGCACTGCTCTGGGGACACCATTGCTCTGATCTCCTCCTCTGTTGGCAATCTGAAATCTGGCTTCAGAACCCACCAGTTTGAGTCCATCCCTGAAAAATGCACAGGTCAAACACTGAGGAGTTCCCCACACGTGCTGGATGTCACCACAGCCCTAACTGTTATTTCAGGATTTGATACCCTGCTGCAAGGCTGGCAAAAGGAGCAAATATGACAAATCTGTGACATTTAGGGCCACTAAAAGGGATAGGTTTTTTCACTCTGTGTAAATCAATGCCCTCTAAACTCAGTAACTCTTATATAAGCAAGTTCTCATACATTCATGCTCATTCAATGTATAAACTAAATTCCAAAAGCATTTAACCCACCTTTCCCTCCTTCACCTCAAATTACTTTTCCCCATGGCTGGCCTGCCTAAAAAGCTTTGTCTTACCATCTGCTTAACATTCTGCACATTCAGAAATGACAAAAGTCAGGTTCTCAGAGCGCTGCCGGAGCCACAAAGATGGGACAAGCTTTTATTTGCACGTAAATGCTTGCAAAACAACACAGCCACGCACAGAGGGAAAGGAATGTGTAT
The DNA here is from genome assembly GCA_038380795.1 of Pyrocephalus nanus. Classification (NCBI taxonomy): domain Eukaryota; kingdom Metazoa; phylum Chordata; class Aves; order Passeriformes; family Tyrannidae; genus Pyrocephalus; species Pyrocephalus nanus. Next base: position 17,610,259 of record CM076274.1, on the reverse strand, counting down.
GAGCTGGTGCTGTGCATTGTTATTTTACGAGTAAATCGTTGCCCAAAGGGTTGACTGAGAGGAAGGTTCTGATACCTGTGCGTTTGAAATCGGCACAGAGCTTGAGCCGCTTGCGGATGCTGCTCTCGGAGTGGGAGGGAAAGGCCTTCTTGATGTCCTCCATCCGGATCCTCCGAGGGCGGTCCCTGCTTTTCCAGAAGAGGCGATAAATGAAGACCTGCAAAACAAAAACCCTTCCGTGGCGCCCGAGGAAACACAAAAATAATTGCGAAGGCAGCACAGGCAACGCCGTTCCCAGTGGCTGCTTCAGATTTCCTGCAGAAAATTTCTCACGAATTCACTCTGTGAAGTTTTCCAAGCCACGTTTTTTCAGCTGTTTTTGAGGAGGTGGAAAAGAAATGTTTGACTTGAAGTTCTGTGTTGTCACATTAGGAACGTTTGTGAACAGCAGGGATTGTCCTGCTCTGCAAACACCTCTTGAGTTATGGTTTTGAATTAAACTGACAGTGAATTACTAGAGATTTTCCTCCAAAATCTGAATTTGGAGAGAGATATTTGAATGGTCATGGACAATCCCAAAGCTCCACTGCTACAAGATCCAGGAAATCAGCAAAGGTCTATGAAGCAACTTTAATTCTGTGCTGTGTGATAGGACTGTGATTCTTAATTTTAAGACTCCTTAATTGTCTCTTAGTAAAACCCATGTAACTGTCACTTTATCCAGCACAACCACTTCAAAATCATTCTGATTTCTTAAATTTCCTACACTTTTATGTAATCTCATAACGTTTTGTTTTGTTTAATAAAAAGCCTCTATCACGTACTTATCAGATAGGCTTCCCAAATCAAGGCTGTCCACCTGAGAGGCCCGTGCCATGGGCTTTCCCCAAAGATCCCCCAGATCCCCAAACTGTCTCTTCTCACATACCTGCAGGAAATCTCTGATGTGGGTGTTGGCTCGTTTAGAGTTGGGACCAGGAACTTCATAAAGTGGGCACTCCTGACCAACTACGAAAATATCCACCAGTTCTCGGATGTAATATCCCTGTCGTGTGCGGATGATCAGAAAATCCGTTTCAGGCATCTTGTGTAAATAAATAGGGGCCCGGAAAAGATTGTTTTCAAACGCCTGTTGAGAGAAATAAAGTTGGAAAGTTGAGTTTTGATCAAATTTCCTGTAATTCAAGCTACAAAAAAAAAGATCTTAGAAGAAAGGGTTCGTTGCAAGGGTATCACTGATATCACAATCTGTGTAGATGTGCACTCAGAAAACTCCTTGTTTATGAAGGGAGCAAGGACTGAAGACTCTGCCCAGGAAAGGAGGTTGTAAGAACCTAACCAGAAAAGAAGAGAGCAGCAGAGTTCAGCATTTAAAGGTAAAATAGTTTAAAGCAGCACCAAGGAGTGGAACTGGCACCAAACAGACAACGAGCAGTGCAGTTCTCAGGAAGTACACACAAAATTTTGCTCACAGATCCTGGACCATGAGAAATCCATGTTTTCTATCCCCCTCAACACCTGTTTACTGAGCTCCCCAACATTCAAGCAGCTTTGGCCTTCCACTGAGTAATCTCTAACAGCATTTCTAATGCCATTACCAAGCAAAGCATCAAAGATTCAGTTCCTGCAATTCCTGCCATTCCTACAACAATTTTAAAAAACATACAACACAGATTTATTTTTGTTTTTTAAAAAAAGGAAGCTAAGAACTGAATTATTACCAGCAAACAAAGAGGTGCAAACTGGAAATAAAAAAGGATCCAGTCTTTTTTGGAAGCTGAGCATTGTTTGTGATTTAATAAACAGGGCATGTAACAGGCTATTACTCCAAATTCAACTTGTCTGCAAGCTCATGCTTGCTTTTCTCACCTGCAGTAACTGGCCTGGATGCAGAGAACCCAGGAACGGGGAAGTGTGACAATAAACAGTCTCTCCATATTTACAGTCTGGAGCTCCTGGATCTTTGCCAGGTTTCTGCAACGTGCAATGAAGGTGCAGTTAGAGAGAGAGAGACAGAGAGAGGGAGAGGCAGAGGAAAAAAAAAATCGCTGTCCAGCAGCCAGGTCTGCATACTCACCCTTTTGTAGTAATTTTTAATCTTGGTTGCCATGCCAACCTGCATCATCAGAGGGGCGTTCTCCTCGCTGTACTCGGCCAGGATGAGATCGCCGTCCTTGCCGGTGAGGTCCTGCGGCGTGCGCATGAAGAACATCTCCCCCCCGCCGGACGCCTGGCGCTCCTGCTCCCTCATCTGCACCAGGGATGGGACAGGGGCAGGGCAGGGCACATCCAACCGACCTGCCGAGCCCAGAGAGCCCCTGGAGACACCAGAGGAGCAGAAACAACCCTACCTTGGCTTTCTTCTTGATGTGCTTCAGCAGGGGCTGCACGGCGTGGGGCCCCGGCTGGGACAGGGCCCCGAAGGAGTATTTCTTCAGGGGGGGCCGATGGAACTGCCGCAGCTTCATGGGACCCATGTGGGTGGGAAAGAACGGCTGGCGAAGCTCCACGGCTGGGATGGAGTGCTAGCACAGGAACAGGGGCTGGGTCAGCAGTGACAAGCATCATCTCAAAGCCAAATCATCCTCCCGCCCTGTTAAACCTTACTAACAGAACCCAGCCACGCCTGCAGGTATCGCAGCAGTAACAGGAGTGCACTGAAATTCACTTTTCATACACGTTGCCTTCAGACAGGACGTGCTTAGTGCCATATATTTTCCATATATACTCTCTTTTGTGTAAAGAGATGGCTTTAATTTTACTATTTCAACTGGTACCCAATGAGAGGATCTTTTTATGAGCTAGAAACTAACTGTAAAGCCATTATCCCTATCAGTGGGAGAGAAGTTCATTTGGAATTACACACGGTTTTCCCATCACAGAAGATGCTGGAGTCAGATGAGGTTTTAGAAGAAGTCACTGAAACTTCCTACTTCAAGTGAACATCCCTGAGACTACCTGAATGATGTTGCCTCCAAAGGTTCCTCGAAGTCCCTGCTGTTTGGGGTAGTAAAACTCATCATTGGAGAGGTTCCAGGGATCCTTCACCTCTGGCTGAGACATGTTCTAGTTCAATTTTAAACACAGAGAAAGAGGTGTCAAAAAAAAAAAACCCAAACCAAAATCACTCCTTCCTCATCATTCCCAGCCTACAAGATGCCAAAGCTCATGCTGACCTGCTGTGGCTCTTCCTTGATGACACCTGTTTTTCCCAACAGGATTCGACTCTTCTTTAGAGAAGATTCTTTCTTGTTCTCCTTGGATGGAGAGTTCAAAGTCATTTCTTCCTTTTCATCAGGAATTTCTAAAAACACAAACAATTTCACTTGTAGGGCACTTGTTCCCTTTTTTTTTTTTTTCTTGCACCTCACCCAAAAGGGATTCCAGAAAAATTCCAGGAAAGCAGTGTGAATTTTAAAAGTTAGGAATTTGTGAAGCTCAGATTCCCCAGGACCTGGTGACAAGGGCTTGGTAAATGCTATTATCAATTCTGTGCACAGATCACACCATGCAAAATAACTTTGGGTTCATTTTGTTACTATTTATACAAACATCTGCAGTTCTGTGGTGTATTCCAGTCTTGGAAAGAAAGCACTGTGAGTCTGCTTGTCTTGACTTTAACAAGCTCAAATTAAGACTGATTTTCAGGGTTGCTGGCCAATACCAAAACATTCCAATCAACACATATTCAAATTCTTAAAACTAACCCCTTTTCCTGAGGAAGAAAATGCAACCCAGGCTAAATAAAAGTGTAGCAATATATGCTTATCCTTATTCAAATTTCAAATCAAATCACATTCAAATCAAACTCAGTAGCAGTTTGCAGCAGCAGCAGAAGTGATGAGTGGTATTACACAATTCCACTGCTCCCCTGTGCCATTAGTGTAGTCTGAAAGAGGCTTAAGGAATCTGCTTCTTCAGGCTCTGAGCACGAGCAATGATGAGAATGGCACGGGCTAGTCTGTGGTTTACTCCTTTACCAACATGCACGCCAGTAAAATTAAGACAGTCACTTCTAAAACCCATCATGAGTCAGATGAGCTAAGTTAAATTTAAGTTTCAGGGCATTAATTTTTGCTTTCCCGTTGGTGACTTTAATTTGGGAGCTGGAAGTATACAGCACACCACTAAAAGTTATTAAGAGTTGCTGCCTCCTGCTTAAGCCTTTGATTACTTGCAAAATATCTTCAAAAGCCAGAGCAAAGAAAGGCCATAAGTATTGCCCCAGTTCATTTACTTCCACTGCAGTGTGATTATAAACCCTTGGCTTCCACCTTCCCTTGTCTTTTCCCATTTGAGTCAAATTCCTGGGTGCCACAAACCTACCCAGAATTATGTTTTCATCATTTGGATCAAGTGTTAAGACGGGGGGATCCAAGTAGGTTTCCATTGCCTGATCATCCCAGATGATATTGTCTTCCCAGCGACCATACACCAGCTCTTCATTGTCAATTGGGAAAATAGAGTACCAGGGCTTGTCTTCATCCAGGGAAACTGCAACAACCACAAGGTAGAACCCTTGAGAGGTTTACACACAGCTTTGGCAGGGAACTACTTCAGAGCCCATCCCCACATCTTATTCCCTCAACCTTCCCCATCTTTCAGGGGCTTTCTGAGGCAGGACCTCAAAAAGGCGAAAGAAAACACATCTTGGAAGCAAAGAGGAAGCAGAGCCCCAAGTCTGAGCTTTACCAACACCTGAAACACAACCCCCGAGAATGAAATAAGGTCTCTAGAAATTTCAGAGCAAACAAGTAGCCTTTCTACCACAGAAACGAGAGCTAAAGGCTGATATCCTCATTACCTTGCTGTTCAGGGGCCTTTTCTTTGCACTTTGCTAGACCCAGGACTCCTGCTACACTGGGCTTCTGGGCTAGTGGAATTGGTGAATTGAGCAATGAGCCACTGCGGTTCAAACCTAGGGAAAAGGAAAACAGAAGTAAGGTTAGCTTGAGTGGGAGGCTCAGCTATTCCACACGGAGAGAAGAAAGCCAGAGTTGGTCTGGGTTGGGTTTTTTTTAACAGAAGGTACCCACTCCGGTTTTGGAAAGAAACTGAGAGTCTCCAAATTCTGAGCAGAGCTGGGATTTTGCCAAAAAGCATTCCCTGACAGGAAGAATTGTGTTCTGCATTTGAGACATGGAATTGCCCACATGCAATTGCACTACAAGCTGTAGCTGAGCAAGTAAAATTCGTACCAGACCACGGATTACCTTGCTGGGCATTGTATGCAGTGGCATTTCTAGTCATGCTCGATGGCAGCCAGCCTGCCAAACTTGCACGCTGTGTCTTAGTCCCCTTGTGCTTGACATCCTCTCCATTCCAGATGACATCATCTTCCCACTGGAGCTGTGTCACCATAAGGAAGTGCTCATCAGCTAGCAGATCATCCTTCTCCTTCGTTGACTCTGAGTCCTGGAAGGAAATAATAATAATTGCTGGAAGACCCGAATTGACTTCATCCTTCCAAACTAAAGCAGGAAAATTCCAACTCTCATTTTGCACAGTGCACAGCTGTCCACCAGCCCATCACCAAACTCTCACCATGCAGCAATCCCCACATACACTCCCCCATTTCTCCTCTCACCCCCTCATCTGCGTGTCCTTTAACCTCCTGCTCGCTCTTCTCCTTCAGCTTGAAGCCGTAATCAAATCCACTGCCATCCTCAGGGATGCCCAGCATGTCATACCAGAGCTGTGCCGGGCCATAGCGCCACTCGGCCACCTTGGGCTTTGTGTCTGTCACTTTGTCGATGTCACCAGTCGACTGGGAGAACTTGGACTCCACGGGTGCCATCATGGTAATCTGGAGCACAGCAAAGGGGGGATGGTTACACGGATGCTCTATCTAAAGCGTCACTAAGAGGTTTCTTCCTTCCAAGTTTCCCAGCTTTATCCTCGTGGAAGAAAAGCGTTTCTAAGGAGTTCTTGGCCATACTCACTATCTGCCTTAAAGAATGTCCTGCACTTAAGACTTCCAAGAACACAGAGATTTCTTCTTGACACAAAGAGGATAAGCTCTCCTATCGATCCTGTACAATGTGCAGCCTTGTCAGTAAGGAGCAATCACCTGAAGTCACTGACTAGTATTTGGAGAAGAGTTGCTGCCCAGCTGGAATAAAGCCAACTCTGTTCTCCAGCTCTGTTCTGAGGGAAAAGCTCTTTCCTCTACAAGTCACTGTCCAATCCACCACTACCCCCAGCACCGGCTGGTGACCCTCTCTAAGTCTCACATATCCCACCTCATCATCTGAAAGGCACTGCTCAGGAGGGGGAGGAGCAGCAAACTCATACTCCCAAGGAGATTTTCCTTCCACTCCACTCTCAACCACAACTTCACCCTCCTGTATCTGCACTTCTTGGGCCAGCTCCCGATGCTTCTTCTTGCGTTTCCTCCGGGCGCTTCTCCAGACCGATGGAACGTTCTTTCCGGGGCCAAAGAGACGCAGGAAACGCAACACCTGAAGCGGGAAAAAACAAGAAAATTAGAGGAAAAACAAAAAAGGATTTATTCTTAATCTCAAAGAGAAGAAAGGCTGCCTTTACATATTGGGCATGTGGTTACATAGCACCTGGAAATAACTGATTTTCATTTTGAACAATCCACAGTCTTCAGAAAGACAGACAGAGGTTGAAGAAGAGTTGGTAAAATTATTAGCAAGAGAAACAAGCTAAAAGAGAGTTATATAAAAGTAGAGATTTCTTAAGAAAACAGATAAATAACAGAGTCCAGAAATAATACCCTTTTTTATTTCATAATATCTCATAATATAGTTGCCCTACACTGCATTCCTCCAAAACCTGCACTAATGACAAATTTCCTCTTGTTCTCCTTCCATGGTTATGATTGGTGGTTTTAAAGCACTTACAAGTTTTTCAGTCTAAGCTCCCTTGTAAAGGGAAAAAGCATTATTCTGTAACCAACATTTAGGAAACAGGAATTAGAACCAGAGATTTGTACAGAGTCATCCTATTGATATTCCCTGTTTGACAGCTATAAGCTCATCTTCATCTTCCTTCTCCTCCTATCTTTCCTCTCCTCTTCACAGCTTCAAAACTTTCAAAATAATTATTGAAATACATTGACTACATTTTATATTTGGGAGCACTTGGGAAAGTCTTGCAATGAATTTGCTTTGTGCAAAACCCAAGCATTCTTTCAGCCAACTTGCTAATGAGCTGATTTCTGATTTATACTCAAAGGAGTTTAGAGGGGGAAATTAAATAAATAATACACATCACAATTTTTTTCAGGAAAAGCATAACCAGCTCAGGAGAGAAGCAGCAAGTATTTGCCAAAAAAGTCAAAAAGCAGGCAGATTAGCACTGGTTTTTAATCATCTGGCAAAATATCAAACCAACAGGCCTGTGGTCTTACAGAACAGCAAAACATTCACACCCTGATCTTACAGGATGCTTTTTAAGAGCTGCCTGCAAATGGCAGGAAAAGTATTAAACATTAAGCAACCTGGAGACAACAGCACACAGAAACTAAAGGAAGTATTGAGTGAGCAAGAATATGTGATCACTTAGTACATACCCTTGGTACTGTACAATTCACACTTAGAGGGCTTACATGACACACATCTCCTCCACGGATCTCTTACAGTACCTTGCCTGGCCGAAATTCTGGGAAGAGCTCTGTAACACTTGGCAACTGCTTGGTAGCATCTCGCTGCATGATTCCTGCAAGAGGAAGGGTGAGTTTGCCTTCCTTGGATTCTGCCTGCCTGGCTTCTTGAGGTCCCATCTCTGACTCAGAATCAGAGCTGCTGCTGAAATCCACCTTGTCGGAGGCAGCAGAGGAAGGAGCAATGATGGAGGGCAAAATGAAACCGTCCCCACCTTCAGATACTACAACAGAACAAGCACCTTATAAACAAAACAGGTGTCCTCCCTCTCCCCTAGCATAAGCCCCTAATGCCACATCTACTGTTTATACCAACTGATGCAAATTTAAGCCTTTTGCAGGCATAAGCAGTACCATTCTGGCTTAACCTTTCGTTTTATCCTAAGCGTTCCAGGTGGATTTCCCAGCCACAACTGAGAGGATGAGATAAAAAAAGCAGTTTCATGGTCAATAGTGGTATTTCAACAACAGAAAACTTCACCCCACGTGTCACACAATCCTGTAACATCTCAGCTCAGGGCAAGCACTCACCTTCAGGCGGGGCTGGGATGATGGGTGGTCCCTGCTGCAGAAGGAACTGCTGCACAGCAGCCCTCGCTTCCTTCAGACACTCACATTGCCAGAGAGAAGAAGAAAGTCCTCACTCACCAGTGGCAGCTGCATCCTTTTCATCTTCCTTTTTTCCAGGTACTGGAGGTGGTGGTGGAGGCGGCATCAGCTTGGAATCGATGTCTTCACAGTCGGCATCGTAATCGTCCTCGTCTTCATCTGATCGGGGAGGAGACAGGACTGCTTATTAGCAGATAATAAAAGGAAACCAGGCACCCTTTCCACTTGTACTGTCTCAAACCTGTCCCAGCCTGATGGCAAGGACAACATTCTTGTCGTGCAATTGGATGCAAAACTCGGACCAGTTCAGCTTCTTGCACAAACTCATTTGCAAGATAGAAGTTTAAGAAAAGAGTGAGAAGGAGGGAAAAAAATAAACTGACATAAAGATGCCAGAAGCACTTAAAATATATATGTATATATTTTGCTATCACCTCCTTTTGTTCACACTTTGCAGAGCAAATAAAGCTACTAGAGAAGAAAAATGTGGTTAAAAATCCCATTCACCTTTGCGTCCCACTAATCACAATATGCCACCAGAAAGATTAAGGGTAAGGAAACGTTAGGGAATATGCAAAGATTTAGAATTTGCACCAAGGGAAATGCTGCATGTTTTTGAAAGTCTGTTCTAGGCCAGACAGTGATACCTGGGACCAACAAAAGAACCAAAGTGCCTTCTGCAGAAAGTCATCTCAGAAAAAAAAAAAAAAAAAAAAGTAAAACAGAAGGAAGAAATTGAGGTGACTCTCTTAGGAAACAGGACCATATTTCTATCTTTGAGTAGCTCCAAGAGGCACTAGATCCCCTCTTTACCTGGCCTTCGAGCTGGCTGCAGGCTGCCCATCGCCTGCTTGTACCGCCGGCTCTCGTCCTCTGCCACCTCAGTGATGTCTGAGTAATCAACAGCATCTTCTGTGCTCTTCACCCAGCCTAGGGAGAAGAGAAGCCTCGTCACACAAAAGTTCACCCTAATGTACATTCCTAACTGCAGACTTCACTAAGTACATGTGAATCCTTTGGTTCCTTTACTTGGAGGAACAAAAAACTCAGTTTCCCACCCGAGCACCTTTCCCCTCGTTCTCACCAGAACTCCCACAGCTTTGAACTCCCCCTAAGGATTGGAAAGTAAACAACTTTAGCACAAGGAACACCCATCAGCAAGTTCAGAAGTTAAGGAAGAGACATTATATCACTGTGTTAAACAGGCTTCTCTAACGCAGGGGCAAACACAGGCTTACTAGTGAAGGAGGAGAGACAAATAAAAAACTTTAAAAACTTAGAGAAAACAAGTGTAAAATCGATCAGGAGATACTGTAGCACTCAGTCTGGCAAGCAGGAGAAGGCAAGGCCTTTGACAGAGACCCTCTGACCAGGTAACACCATGACATTCCCTGCAGACCCTGATGAGCCAGGTGCATTTTCTTCTCTCCAGCAAGAGCTCTGACCCTGCAGCCCCTCTGCTCTTTAACCCCAGGTACCCCAGTGCCAAACCTTCCTCGTCCAGGTGTGCTCCCTCGCTCTCCGGGCTCTCCTCCTCGCTGGCTGTGATCTCAGTGATCAGGTTGCCCAGTCCCAGCACGCCCAGCCCCGCCAAGTGCTTCTTGGATTCCTGGGGAGACCAGAGCTGGGAGGCTCCAGCAGCCAAGGCCGGGCCAGCCCCGTGATCGCCGGCTGGGCGCAGTCCTGGAGCCCACCCCAAACACCACGGGACACTCTGGGACACCCTGAGCACCCCAGGACAGCCTGAGCACCCCAGTACAGCCTGAGCACCCCAGCACATCCCAGGTCACCCCGAACATCCCAGTACATCCTGGGTTACCCCAGGCACCCCAGAACACCCTGGGTCACTCCAGTTCATCCTGGGGCACCCCACGTCTCCCTGGTACAACCCAGTTCACCCAGTACATCCCAGGTCACCCCAGTTCATCCCAGTACACGCCAGGTCACCCCGGGACATCCCAGCTCAGCCCGAGCACCCCGGTACAGCCCGGGTTATGCCTGTACATCCCAATTCACCTTAGTACATTCCAGGTCACCCTGAGCACCTCGGTACACCCCCTGAGTCACCCCAGTACCTCCTGGTACACTCCGGTACCTCCTGGTGTACCCCAAGTACCCCAGCACATCCCAGTGCACTCCGAGCACCCCGGATCATCCCTGTACATCCCAAGGCACCCCGGCTCACCCTGGCACATCCCGGTACACCCTGAACACCCCGACTCACCCTGGCACATCCCTGTACATCCTAGGGCACCCCGGCTCACCCTGGCACATCCCAGTGCACTCCGAGCACCCCGGATCATCCCTGTACATCCCAGGGCACCCCGGCTCACCCTGGCACATCGCGGTACACCCCGAGCACCCCGGCTCACCCCGGCACATCCCGGTACACCCCGAGCACCCCGGCACATCCCGGTACACCCCGAGCACCCCACCTCCCGCCTGTCCCCCCCTGCAGCGACACGGCCCTACCTTGTCGAGGACACTGTCCCCCTCCAGCTGCCCCGCCTCGTTGATGTTGCCGAAGAGGAACCCGGCCAGGGAGAAGGGCTCGGCTCGGCCGCCGTCCGCATCCTCCTCGCTCTCCGAGTCCGACATCGCGGCGCGACCCGGACACGGAAACGGGGGAGGCCCCGCCCCCTGAGCGGCCCCGCCCCCTGGACGACCACACCCCCTGGGACGGCCTCGCCCCTTGACGGCCACGCCCGGCCCCGCCCTTCCCCAAAATCCCTCCCTTTAGTGCCCTCTGGGAACCCGCTTTCCCTTGGAATGGGATAACTTTAGCACTGCGGCACGCAGAGTCAATGCGACAAGCCACGGAGGTGGGGGGAAGGAAAGGTTTATTGCGATGCATAATTTAAAAGTAGAGAGAGTGGGGGAAAAAAATAATAATCCTTTAAAACTGTTAGACGTGATACAAATTATTTTATCGTATAAAATCGAGTCGCCAGTGTATGTATCAGTACCAACGCTTCAGAGTCTTGGGCTCCCCACTGGTGGTGGGTGGTCCTTGCTGCCCACCCAGGGGGTTGGGACCCCCCCATGAGATCCATCCCCTCCTCGGGGTCAGCCCAAGCAGCACCAAGGTTTCTACAGTGAGGTGTAGCACTTGAGAACGAAGCACGGTGAGGCTCTTCTAGTTTAAATTTCATAGAAATAGCTGCAGCTGTAAACTGAAGAAATAATTCCACATCTAAGCACACACCTCGTAACATCCTTTGGACACAGAATTCCTGAACAAGCACGCTCAGCTTCAGCTACATTTAAAAAAAAAAAAAACAAGTATTTCAGAAATCATTCACAAACTGAAAGATTAAAATCTGTCTCTTCACAGTGAGTCTCTTCTGTGAATTAAGACATACACGCTGCATCTCTACTCAGTAACAAACTGAAGGATCTTGAACGGTTTGGGAAACCCACACAGCTTAACCGGGTTTTCTGATCCCCCAAAACAAGACAAAATCCAGCCATGGGGATGATGTGAAGTCTGTATTTGTCAACTGCCCACAGAAGAAAAATAAAACATGGGAGAAACAGAACTGATTGTAGACTGAAGCACTGGACTACTTAGAATAAAACGCACCAAAAATTGTCAGGGTGGGGGGAAAAAAGGCAGGAAGATCAGAAATGGAGAATGCCCACTGAATGGAGAAGCTCATCCTCAGGAAAAGCAGAGGCTGGAAGAAACCAGCTGTCAGCCAGGGCTCTTACTCCTGGCAGGAAGCGACAGAAATACAAAGCATCCAAATAACCAGGTACTCCAAAGCCAGTAAAAAGCTTTTGATGGTGTTCAAAGTTCACTCTCTGCTCGTTTTCATGACTACTGTGCTACTCTCCTCCAGTACTGTTGTGCAATCCGTTTACTAAGTAATCTAAATGGGCATAAAGTGTTCTGGCATCATGCAATCAATAATGCAACCGATTCAAATCAATTGATTAAGCAGTTGAATTTTATCTCGCCATACTCTTTTTTCCAGTTCACACCAGGATGGCTGTTTGTGAGCCTACAGAAATGGGGGGGGGGGAGGGCAAGGGTTGTGCAATACCTTCTTACAAGATTTCTTCTCCACAAAATTCTTGTAATCCAGTTAGGAATAACCACAAAAGACACAGAACTAAAGGATTTCAGTACGTAAAAAAAGTAAAAACTTTTTAAAACAGTAGTAGCTTCAGTACAAAACTGCAAATATATGTAGCAAAAAAAAAAAAAAAAAAAAAGGTAGACTTTTAATTTCAATAACAGGCACCTCTTAAGACTAGTTCAAACATGTCACAGACTTTTTAAAGTACATCTCTGAATAAAGCAAAGGTTAAGGGCTTGCACCGGGGTAACTAGACAGTTGATTTAGGTCTGACCAGCATTAAAACAAACCATGTGCACTGGCTTAAATAAATACATTTTAAACATGGTAAAGTCTATTGACTCAGTTACTGAAATTTACCTACAGAAAATCATCTTGAATTACAAGGCACAGAGTTAATTGCTGCCTGCAAGCCCAGCCCACACTAAAGGCCTACAGCTAAAGCCAAGGCAGAACGTGGTAAGTAGAGGTTATCTCACAGAATACTCTATACCCTCACAGCCTTCAGGGCACTGTGGCAGGACCCACATGTGGAACAGCACTTCCCCTCCCAGTGCAAAAGACGCAAAGACACTCCGGGCAATGGCACTTGGTGAATTAAAACACGCAGAGTCCGCAGGGCTCCTGCAAACACCCCACACACCGGGGGTTTTGGCACTGCCTGCGCTCAGGCAACGCCTGGAACTCGGTGTCGGTTCACTAACCACAGGTACCAGGATTTGAATAACTTGCAATTTACAAAATCAGTGGCTAAAGCAGTACCAGAGTGAGCACATCTCGGATAAACAAGAACTGCAGTTGGCGTCAGCATCGGCTACGCCAGCTGAAGAAAGGCACATCCCCTCCAAGGAGCGGAATTAGGGCGCAAATAAAAACATTTCTATCCACCTGGTATTTTCGCCAGCATCAGAGAAAGCAAGCTCAAATTAACACAAGATCCCTAATAACCTTGTTGATGTATTTTCCGTTATCTTGCTAAAACGAGGCACTTTTTTTTTTTTTTTTTTTTCTGACCAGGGTATATACACCAGTGCAGTTTTGCATGTGTGGGAATCACAAGAAAGCAAGTTCTGAATGACCAATTGAGGCTGCAGCCAGACAAAGACAGCACTGTCAACTTCAGACAACAAAGCCCAGTCCAGCACCACTGGTTTCACACAAAGTATCTTTGAAGCATGCTGCTTTCATACCAGCGAGCTGGAAGGTTTAAGTCTAAGGAAGGTTTCATGCCCTCACTCCTCAGCTGGTCCCGGAACCACACATAAAGAACAGTGCACATCCTGAAAATAAAAGCCAGCTGCCACTTACCAGAGCTGCTGAAGAAAGTTAAAAAGTATGTAAATAGAACTTGGGTTAAAAGAGTTCGTAATAACTGAGCATCCAGTAGAGAGGGGAAAAAAAAAACAAAACTGCCCAGGTAATCCTATCCAGTGACTGGCTAACCATTACAGACTGAACTGAAAACAGGGAGAAACACGGGCTCCTGTAATCAGAACCTCCCAAATTTCTGTCAGTGTTCTCACAGAAAAAAAAAAAAAAAACAACAAAGGAATTTGCCATAAAAATCTCAGGTGGTGGCCCCAAGAACGTTAAAAAGTGAAGCAATTAATTCCCCAAGAGCTGCTATCAAGTCCCTGGGATTCATCAGAGAGATTACATTGAAAATCTCACTTTGAGAAGTGTCATCCCATAAATCTCAGCCCGGGAAGGTAACTGTTAAAACTTTATTCTCAGGGTGCAATGTCTCTTTGGACAGTGAAAAAAAATCTCAGTTTAGAAGTCTTATGGAAGACTTGCATCTGAACTACTCTTCCACTTCTCCACCTCAAAACTATGAAAATCACTTGTTTGAGTGATTCATCATTTTTCTAAGTTCCTTACATTAGGAAAAATCAGCTCCTGCTTCTGTTAATAAAATCATTGCAGGTATTCCCTGGGTTTTGCTCATTGCATTAATCGTGCCTTAGGCTAACTCTTCATATTAACGATCACAGTTCACTATAAGGTGAATCTCAGTAATATTTCAGGCATTTTTGCAAGTAAACAAATTGTTTTCAAGCTTTAAATTGACAAAACAACCGGACTTCTGTTTGTAAAACAAATTCAATCAGTAAATAAAGGATGGGAAAAGCAGCATCTACACTTAAAGCGGGGTTATCAGAATTTGTGCTTTTCAGCAAACCTAGGAACTGATGGCTATCTAGTAAAGAAGTGGCTTCAAAGGAGTCTCCTCTTTTATTTTCCTCCACTAAAATAAGGACAGAACCCAGGTGATCCCTGGAGAAGCTGGAGACTGGAACTTTAGAAATAAAGTAGATATTTGACCTCTCAGTTGGAAAAAAAAAAAGACTGTTCTGTTTCAGTTTCCCTGAAGCAGTAAGACTGCAAGAATATTCATTGTATAACTGATTTCTGCTTAGAGCTGTTAGTGCAAGATGCAAATCTTCAATTTTAAACTCAATTAAAAAGCCCTCCAAGATTCTAGTCAACAGCAACATCCATCACCCCAGGGGACTACAACAAGACGCATTTCCTTGTGTTCTTCTTTGTCACAGGATACAGAACTGCACGGACAGCTTCGGCAAACACCTCCCGAACCCCCTCCTGATTCAGCGCCGAGCACTCCAAATATTTGACCGCTCCGATCTGTTTGGCCAGCGAAGTCCCCTGCTGCGGGGTGGTGGGAGCCAAGCTCTGCTCTTTCAACTTTTTAACCGTTTCCAGGTCACTTCTCAAGTCCCTCTTGGTGCCCACGAGAAGAATGGGGACGTTGGGGCAGTGGTGGGACACCTCGGGGTGCCATTTGTGCCTCACGTTGGCGTAGGAGGAGGGGCTGCCGATGGAGAAGCAGATGATGAAGACGTTGGTTTGGGGGTAGGAGAGCGTGCGCAGGCGGTCGTACTCCTCCTGGCCCGCAGTGTCCCAGAGGTTCAGGCTGACTGTCCGGCCATCCACGGTCATCTGGGCGCTGTAGTTGTCAAACACGGTGGGGATGTACTCCTCTGGGAAGGCGTTGGTGGTGTAGCTGATGAGGAGGCAAGTTTTCCCCACGGCGCCGTCCCCGACCACCACGCACTTTATGGTCTGCATTCTTCACCCAAAGTCCTGCACACAGCGAGAAAAGGAGTTAAGGAAAAGCACGCCCCGATGATGGTGGCCATTTGAAAGATAAGCTTTAGCAAGTGTTTTTAATATAGCTAACAATTTCTTATCACAGCTTGACACGCATTCAGCCTCTCGAGCCACTCTAAAGAGCTCCCGGGGCTAGGAAGACAATGGTGAAATGGAGATGCAATGAGTTGAGAGCTAAGTGACAACTGGCTGCATTCCAACCATGTAAGTACAAATTAGCCAAATTCCCACAGTCTTGCCTTACTGCCAGACTGTTTCCCACAGGCAAAAGGACAAGTCCTTCGAGGCACCTGCAAGTGGAAAGGGATCGTGACCTCAGAACCCAGTAACAAGATACTCTGTCCTTTGTAGGTTCACACAAACACCTCTGTGCACACACACTCTCCGAGATTCACACTTCTTGCCTAGGTAGTCTATTGCCCAAACAGTTAACCACAAAGAGAGGTCCAAAGGTTATATAATAAACCAAGATATTCATGGCTGGGCCAAACTGCAACTGT
Organism: Pyrocephalus nanus; assembly: GCA_038380795.1. Lineage (NCBI taxonomy): Eukaryota > Metazoa > Chordata > Aves > Passeriformes > Tyrannidae > Pyrocephalus > Pyrocephalus nanus. The sequence goes on along the minus strand of CM076274.1, from coordinate 17,594,306 downwards.
TTATTGTAATAATGCACTGTACTCAGATCAATCAGACCCCAATAAACTGCTTTACTTAGAGGACAACAGATAAAAGGTTCAGAAAGTAGAACATTCAAGAAAAGCTGTTCTTTGAAATATAACTAGCCATAGCACCCAGATTAGAGTACATAAAGAATTTTTCTAAAGAAGCCAAGAACAGATTACTCTCACTAATCAGTGACAGAACAAGCAGAACTTAATAGAACTTGAGCTACTTGGTGTCCTCTCAATAATGAGCATGAGAAAAGCATATGCTGTAAAAAAAAAAACCTTCCTGGGCAGACTGGGGAATTGTTACACAGGAGACACCTGACACTTCCAGGTTTCCCTTATTCCTTTCCTGATATATGAAGATTAGGTTTGATAATCTAACTGATCTGGCCTAAAACACGATTAATTTGAAACTTGCATCACACAAAGAGCACTATATTTGAAAATAGCATGGAACTGCAAGCAGTCTTTGGTGTACATTTGTTGTACGTTGGTGCTTCCCCAGCCAGTCTGAACAAGAAGGAACTTGCATCTGCCTTCTCACCCAAATGCCTTTGAGGGACTCTCAGAATCCTCAACCAGCAGCAAATACACTGCTTCAAAAAAAGGAAAATAGTGGGAAGAACTTTTTAGCAGGGCCTGTTACAATAGGACATGGGGTAATGGTTTTAAACTAAGCCAAGGTTGATTTAGGTTAGATATAAGGTAGAAGTTGTTCACAATGAGGGTGGTAAAACACTGGCACAGGTTGCACACAGGGAAGCTGTGGATGCCCCATCCCTGGAAACGTTCAAGGCCAGGCTGGATGGGGCTCTGAGCAATCTGATATAGTTGAAGATGTCCCTGCTCATTGCAGAGAGTTGGACTAGATGGCCTTTAGAGGTTCCTCCCAAACTAAACTCTTCTGATTGCATATTCCAGAAGGATCTCAGCTCCAACACCATCAAACAATAAAAGGGAATATAGGAAAATCATCAGGTGAAGTCACTTAAAACTCATGAAAACCCCTCCAACTTCCTCCTCACGACCATCCAAACAAATCAACAACTCATTATCATTCAAGTCCCAGCTTTGTCCTTTCAGCCAAAGCCTTTATCTGTCTCCACACATTACTGTGTTCCCACTGGCAGCACACAGGATTCTGCTGGGCTGATGAAAATGGGCTACCTGGAGCTTTGGAACCACTGTGGTCACTGCAACCCACAGTGCTTAGGGAAGGATCCATGTGTGTGTGCACAGGCACTGCTGAAAACCAACCAGCGGTGGGAAACAGTGCAAGAAACCCAGCAGGGGAAAAATCTGGAGGAAAACAAACATGCAGAAGCAGATGATCCCTTTTGAAAACGGCAGGAACTAGATTTCTAAAACACCTGGAATGAAATCTGGCAAGTATTTTTGAGCTCTGGCAGAAAAGCATACATGTGAGTTTCTTCATAGATCAAAAAAAATCATTTCAGGGCTCCAGTCAAATGGAAAGAGAGGAATGTATGGAACTGCATGAAGGTAATCAGTAAAATGAAGAACAGCACCAAGCAGCAAAAGCTGAGGGCAGGACTGAATATATTATTCCAGAACAGTTGCACCAAGAATGTAATTTAACAGCACTGGAGGGGAAAAAAGAAAAAAGAAAAAGAAAAAAAAAAAAAAAAAAAAAAAAAAAAAAAAAAAAAAAGGGGGGGGTGGAAAAAGAAAACCCACGAAAAAAACCCCGCCAAACAAGGAAGTTGTGTTAAATTAGAAACTTGCATTTTGCAAGGCTGAAGCCCATTTTAATATTACATTACTTAAAGCATGACAGATTAAACATTTTTAACATTATACTATTAATCGAGATTGAACACTGTTAATGGCAGCACACGACACACTATTTCTGAACACAAAGGGGCTGAGTGCTACAAGTAAAAATGTCCTTTAACACTGTAACACTGCTCTACCTGATGATGCAACCGCGTAGGGCAGATCACTGCCTGCCTGGAGACGCTGCCACACTCCCTCCATCTGCCTCCAGGAGATTCCAAACCCTCTCTCCCCTTCCCAGCCCAGCAGCACAGCACCTCCTCAGCTGTGACCACACACTGCAGAAGGGTGAGGAGCTGAACTGCTTATTAAACTGGATGGAAACCACAATCAACTGCGATTGGTACGACCAAGCCAGGGGCAGCAGATGGTGGGAATGAATCACCATATGCTGCTTCTCCTGCCAAAGTCACTGGACTGCAGCACACAGGGCAGGTTTTAAAGCTTACTCCTGCACTTGCATCAAACCACTGAAGTAGCAGCACATGCTCTGCCAGAGAGGGGTTTTGCCCCAAATGAATTCTCTGTGCAACAGATGATTCATTTTGAGCAGTCAGGAACAAGGGACAATCACAGGCACGGCAGGACTAAGTCAGCTGGACACACGCAACAAAAAATTCAACTCTAGCAACAAGAGTCTCACCAAGAACAAAAAAAAACACAAAGCCTTTTCCATGCCCAAAGCCCAGTCTCTAAAATAAACAAGTTGCAGAGACTTGTAAAGGGATGTCTCTTTAAAACACAAACCAAAAGCTCCCCCAAGGGCTTACACCTCTGGCATCTCTAAGCACTTCAGGCCATGACAGAGCATCCCCAAACTGCACCCAGCCTGGACACAACAGGCACTGTCTGGGGGATCATCATCAGCACTGCCAGGCAGCCCAGAAATCATCAACTGATCAACCACAGAGCTACCTGTACCCCAGACCACCAGCACTGAACACAACCTGACTCAAAATGTCTCATGACAGTGTCTTACCCCAAGATTATTCTGTTGGGGCTTTATTTGGGAGGTTATCAGAGGTTTGAAGTTGGAAATTGGTAATAAAGTAACAAAAAGGCCTGGGACATAAATGCTCTTTCACAGAACTAATACCTGGAATTACCCCCTCTAAGGCTGGGATTTTGCAAGAGCAGCAGTAGGAAATAACCCCATACAAACATGCCAAAGCATCAGGCAAAGTATTAACTACACAAACACAGCTAAAGAGCTTGCAGGTTTTTAAGTGTATTTCTCTGAAAGGCTCTTTTAAAGCAGGTTGCTTTAGCTGAGAGGAATCTCGTGTGGCATATGCAATACAAACACACACCAGAACAAACATCATTTGTACTGAAACACAGAACTTTGATAAATTAATCAAAAAAAATAATGAGTAGAAAGAAGATACTACACTCCAGAAACCTGTATGTTGTGAGCAGGTGTCGTTTGGTAAAAGATTTACATCTGGAAGACAAAGATCTTTTTAATTTAAGTCACAACCAAGAAAACTAATATTACCTCCATCAGGCCTTTTCTATTAAATCCAGGTACTGCTTTCTACAAAATATATGAAGTCTCAATTTAGTTTTTATTGTAAATAATTTGTCTAGTAAGAAAACTCTCCTAAGATCATAAAAAGATTTCAAATTTACATGGCACCCTTTAAGCTGACTATCTAAATGCTATCTAAATATAAATATATACTGAAAATAACCCCATCATCCAAAACCAAAATTACCAACAAACATTACCAAGAGTGGGAAAATCGGTTTAGGGTCTGTTTGGGTTTTTTTTGGTGACCTTCTTAACGAATTTTTGGGGAAATTTTAGAAAGAAAAACTCCACATACAATAAGTAACAAGAACTGAAAAAGAGCAAAATACAGATTAACACGTCAACACATCAAAAAAAAAAAAACTTAAGAATTTAGAAACAGAAAGCTGGGCACAAGCTTCAAAGCCAAGTTGAAAGGTTATGCAACAAGAGAAACAAGTGAACGGAAAATCCAAAGTACCAAGAGGTAATCTGGGTTCTTAGCCCTGTCAGAGAAAGGACTTTTATTACAGTTAAGGTTCTAGCAGCTACAGCAGAATGGGAAAAATTTTCAAATAAAATAATAACTAATAAAAAACAAACAAACAAACAAACAAAAAAAAACAACACACAAATCACCCCACACAGAAGCATTGTGCAAAGATATGCAAATGAGAGTTATTTCTATCTTGTCCATCAGTGCCTTTGAATCAGAGAACTGGCATTCCCTGTTTGGGTTAGTTTCCTTCTCAGAAGATGCTGCAAAGTCTGACTTCACTGCCTGCACACCTGGCACTTCCTCTGGAATGTGCAAGGTTTCAATCGGCGTGTCAAGACATCATCTGGAGAGCTGCTCCTGTTCTGACCTAATTAAGTCTTTTCTGGGATCATTAACGTGGACAGCTCGTTCTATTAACACTCAGATGAATATTTGTCAGGGAGATTCACGATTTTGGATCACACTCCCCCTCCCCACAAAGCCATCACAAGTGAAACCACGGGAAAACTTCATGTTGCATCACGATTTTTTTGCGGGAGAGAAAAAACTTCTCCATCTTCCCCCCAGTACCGCTGAAGGAAAGTTCCCTGCTTGCTGAGAGAAGTGGGGATACAGTGACAGAAAACTGAGAGGAAACAGTAACCCAAGTTCTTCTGCAGCTTTCTAGATTTATGCTTTTGATACATCCGGCACTTCTAAAATCTCCTGGCAGAGGAATTCCTTCTTAGCAGGATATGCCTCTGGCCTTGCTGTGTTAAAAACCAAATGCCTCTTTGCTGGGTGGATTTTGGCTTTGTTACTGCTCTCTGATAAATTCACTTTCACTGAGTTTGTCAGGTCTTCCCTGTCTCTATTCAAAGTTTGATACGGCCCCGTTTTGGCCAAAAATTAAAAGTTAGGAAAGATAAACGACTTAATTGCTCATCTCTCAGTAACAAAAACTAGATCAGAGACGATTCACTGTCCGCCCGAAACACGAAGGAAGTCAGGCAGAAACTTTCAACAGGGAGTTGGGTGGATAAGGCAGCTCCAAGTGTATCACACCACCCTCACCCATGCAAAGGAGTTAATTCACATGTGCAGCTTCCCCACCAAGACTGACAGGGAGGAGAAAGGGGCTCTCAGCAGTTTAATCAAGACTCTGTTACTATTCCACAACAGCTCAGCTCACTCGCCATTGTTTTAGGCAAGTGCCAAAGGAATGGACAAGTGCCAGACTTTCAGAATGCAGGCCAAGAAAGAGTAAAAAAACTTAAAGAGGAGACCCTCATCCCTAATATCCTTCAGCAAGGAATGACCTACTTGGACTTCTCAGCGCCTCTCCAAGTTTTCACACAGCTTTCTGTCCTGCCATTTACCTGCAAGAGAAACAAAACACTCAGCAACACCCCGAGTGGCAGCAGAGGGGGGGAAAAAAATCAACAAGCCAAGGCAGATTTCAGCAGCACAGCGGGAACTGTGCACTCCACCACCCAAGCTCCACACAGAATGGAGGAGGCTCATTTTCTTCAGAGCTCTCTGCCTGGAAATTCAGCTCCCAGGCACATTTCACTGATGCCTTAGTGCAGTTCTTACTGCAGGTTGTTCCTTCAGTGTCGGGGCCACAAAGCCCTCACGCCTCTTGATGCAAAAAGTCATTTCGAAGAAAAAAAAAGAAACAGCTCAAAATCTTTCAAGTAATATTTTTAAAACCTCTACCCCTGTCAAATTAGGCTGAAATTGGTTTATTGATTTAAAGATTTCTTTTTTTTCCAGGGATGAAACACACACAAGCTTTACCATGTAAACCATATTTCTTAGGGAACTACAGTAAAAACAAAGTGGTCTGCACGAGGTGTTTGGGCACAGCAACAACACTCTTACTGCAGGCACTCATACTCCAAATTTTATAGGAGAACAATAACATTAGTGACCAAATATCACACACCTTAAATTCTACGAACCCAAGATTATGTTTAATGGATAATTAATATTTAAAAAGGGCATTTTAGCTCATGAAACAACACTGCAACAAGGAACAGCCACACAGTCACACTGGAGCTAAAAACTAAGACTCCAGCAGGTATCTGAAAGCCCCAGTGTAGGGACGTGACATAATCAAAAAGCTGCAGAGTATTAAACTTGGTTTTCCTCCTGCCACAAGTGACCCTGAGGAGCTCCAGTGGCGAGCACAGCAAAGGTGTGAGAGCAGGAGCCAGGACTGCAGAGCTCTGTGCCCTCATCCACCACTTGTCTGCTGGGTGACACAAGCAACTTGCCCAGGTCCTGGGGACCACAGTCAGTTCATCAAAAGTTAGTAACACAATGTCCTTTCTACCTTCTATAGATTCTGCCCTAGTCATTGCTGAGGGCCAAAACAAACAAGCAGTACCTCAGGCTTTGAGAAGAGGCGTATTAAGCACCTTGCAGGATGAATGATAACTCCAGTTTAAGCATCCTCGAGTCCTATTTGGGGTGGAAAGAGAGAGAACAGTTAGTCTGTCTCCCTGTCATCTTTTCTCACCTGGCATTTGCCGGCACTCTGGGTTGTAACAAAGCCACTGTTGTATCCAAAGGGCAATGTTACACCAGGAAAATCTAAGCTTCTTTCCTGGAGAAATAAAAGCCCACACACACTTTTCACTGGACTCTGTTTCTTTGATTTCTCCTCCTCCACCCGAAACCTCCACTGGGGTTGGGGGGGAGTGTTAAAAAAACACAAACAAACCCCAAACAAATACAACAAACAAAACCAAACAAAATACAAAGCACACAAAGGAAAACGGGAAACAAACAAACAAAATCAACCCAGAACAAACAAAAATGCACTTGCTCAACGAGTAACAGTTCTCCAAAGTGTCCTTAAAGAGATTTGGTGTGATTAAGACAGGAGTTAACACATGCACTCGTTGTGGTTTTTATCATGGCCTGTGCATTACAATACTGCAATTTTTGCCAAGTCTCATTTGCATCACGTATTGCTGCTCTAAAATGTGAGCAAAAGTTAAGGAGTTTCTCAGCAGTCTGACAGATTTACACATTACAGGCACGTACAGCAAAGTAAAAAAATATTCCCTGTAAAGGCACGACACCAAACTGAGTGAAAGCACTTTGGACTGCAAAAGAATCACAGCTTCACCAGATAAGCAAATCAAACTGCATATTTAATTTCCTCCTGCTAATTGCAAACTGCATATTTCATTATTTTTCCAAGATCTCTGTAAAATTCTTTCACAGAAGAACATTCAAAAGTGCTTTTTTTTAAAATGGAAACAGCAAGCTAAAATGCCAAATATGTCTCATAATCCTCAATTCCCTATAGGAAAATTGTTGTGCAGCTGAACAGCAGCAAACTGGCCCAAAACTGTGCCTTTGAGCGATGCACTTTACATCTCACACGGAAGAGAACGTGAGCTTTTGAAAATCAAAAAATAAGCTCGGGGCAAAGAGCTTAATGATGCTGCTCGAGGAGCACTGCACTCCAGCACAGGACACATGTTGCAAGTACAGGGTACACACAAAGAATGCTTAAATTAAAGTTCCCAAAGCTTTTTTTGTAACTCAGATTATGATGGGAATCTCAAGTGTTTATGAGGAATAAACAGATACTGATTCCTCGCTAGTTCTAAAAAAAAAAAGAAAGAGAAAGAGAGAAGTTCAGAACAAATAAAAAGCAGCATTGCTTCTTGGGGTTTGAGGTTAAGCAGGAATTCCTCAGTGCAGGTTGTTATAAAACCTGAAAGTTCATAGGACTCCAGAGGAGAACAATTAAGCTGATGGAGTGCCCTGTGGCAGCTGCTAAATGAGACAATACCTGTGACTCCTGACACCGCTCAGAATATTTTAGGTCACTACCTTGCCCTGCTCTTCCCGAGACAGCAATTTTAGAAGGTGGATCCAATACGACTCTCCTTATATCCCTCCCAGAAAAAAATCCACTCTCAGCAGTGAAAGAAGAGACCTTCCCGAAGGCAAACTCATCCCGTGCCAACTTTTTATGACATCCGGCGGGAGCAGAGGTCGCCTTGGAGCCGCGGCGGTGCCCCCGGCACGGATCAGCATCATCAGCACCAGCATCAGCCCGGAGCAGCGCGGCCCAACCTCCGCTCCCCGCGGGACGGGCAGAACCACGACCCGCCACGAGGCCGCTCCCCGAGGAACGGCAGCGCGGGAGGGCTTGTTTAAGAACCCTTCCCCGGTTTCTGTGGTCCCCCCCCTTCTTCCCCCCCTCGACGAGCGCATCCCACCTCCAACACCCCCGGGCACCGCCAGGCCACGCGGCCGGGGCGCGCTGCCCCCGGCGCTGCCCAGCTCGCCCTTCCCGGCGGGGCAGGTGCCGCAATCCGGTTATCCCCCACCCTACACACACACACACACACACCCCCACCCCGGCGAAGGGCCCCACGGTGGCTCCTCGGCCGCCGCCCCGCGCTGACAGCGGGGCCGGACGCGGAGGATGTTCCGGCACCGCCGGGCGGGAACGCGTGCGCGGGGCCCTCCGGGGCCGCTCCCCCGCCGCTCCCCCCGCCGCCCCCCGGCCTTCCCCTCCTTCCCCCCCCCCCGCCGGACCCGCTCGCCCCGCTGCCCGGCCCGTTCTCACCCCCGGGCGGTGCCCGCGGCCGCCGCCGCCGCCGCCCCGGAGCCCGCGGAGCCCGCGGAGCCTCGACCCGGCCGCGCCCCGCGCCCGCCGCGCGCACGCGCCCTCCGCGCCTGCACCGCCCCCCGCGCACCGCCAGGGGGAGCCGGAGCGGCCCCGGCACCGCCCGGCCCGGGACGGGGACACGGGACAGGGACAGGGATACAGGACAGGGACACGGGACAGGGACACGGACAGCCCGGCCCGGGACACCGACCCCGGACACGGGACAGCCCGCACCCAGCCCGGACCCGGTACCACCCGGCCATAGGAGAATGCCCCGGAACAGTCCCACCCCGGCCCCGGTGATGGGCCGATGCTCCCGTACATCCCCGCCCTCCGCCCCCTCCGCGCCGCGGGCAGCGTCTGCCCATGCTAAGTTCGCTAATTTCTGGCTCTGCGCTCATCCCAATGTAGCTTGGATCTGGTTGTGAATGATTTCTTAAGTTGATTCGCTTTAATCCCCACGATCGGGAATAAGAAATAAGAGCACGCATCTCTGTGCGTGCACAGTCAGAGAATCGCAGAATCAACCGAGTTGGAAAAGACCTCTGAGATCGTCTATTCCAACCTTTGACCCGACACCACCTTGTCAACCAGACCATGGCACTGAGTGCCATCTCCGGTCTCTTCTTAAACCCTCCAGGGACGGTGACTCCATCACCTCCCTGGGCAGCCCATTCCAATGTCTGCTCACTGTCTCTGTAAAGAACACCGAATATACATCAGGCACCCTCAACAAGAATAATTCCTTCCTTAAAAAGAATTGCAAAACTCGGCGATTGCTTTTGCTTTCTCTACACAGGACTACACAATGAGTGGCTGATGCCCTTGGGTCTCTTAAATGTGTGGATGCTGCGGTGCAGGGGGGCACAGGGAGAGGGAGAGGCAGGGAATCCCAGCAAATCCCGGGACTTGGCACCTCCAGAAGCGCCAGGGTCAGGCAGGATGCTGAGATGTGAGCACCCCCAGGAGTGCCAGGGTCAGGCAGGATGGCCAGCTCTGAGCACCCCCAGGAATGCCAAGGTCAGGCAGGATGGCCAGCTCTGAGTACCTGGGCCCCATGGACACCTGTCTGTTGTCCTGCCCCAGCCAGACACAGGAGAGGAAGTGGCAGAAGGCAGGGTTTGGCCTGCTGACGTTTCTTAAGCGCCTGTCAGGGATTTCAGAGTACAACCTTTGTTCTGGGTGTTTATTACTTGTCCCTTCTGACCGGGGGAGAGGGCACGCTGCAGCCTGCACACGGTTCATGGTTAGGTCTGCTCCTCTGGAGGCCGTGCCAAGGTCCCCAGCAGCTCAGGAACCAGCACTGCTCAGCTGCTGAAGCACTGGACTGTCAGCTGCTCGGTGTTCCCATCTCCAGGTCTTCATATTCCTCCTCCGACCAGCTCAAGCTGTCATCAGAGTCCTCCTCCTGCGCTGCCCCGGGCTCCTCTGAACTGGCAGCCTCCTTCTCCTGCTCACCACAGGGCTGCAACCTGCTCTGGGGGAGCTCCAGCCTGGCCCAGGAGCCAGGGCTGGCTTTGCAGAGTGTGATCTCCACCTTGGTTGGGACCATGCTCACGAAGCTCTTCTCTATTTCGATGGTCTAGAGAGAGGGAAAGGTGCAGTGAGCCGGGCAGAAGAGAGCAGAAATCTCCTCTCCCTGTGTGCTGGGAGAAACCTGGGCTGCAGCTGAGCTGAGCTCTGCGTTTCTACGTCTGAGTGCTGGTTCAGAGCTGGGGAGAGCTCAGCTCGCCACAGCCACACGCGCAGCTGCGGCACAGCCTCTCCCCAGCAGCGAGCTGAGCTCAGACACAGCCATACCCACACCTGCCAGCCCTCTGCTGCCTGCAGGCACGGGCAGCACGCACCACAAATACAGGCAAGAAATGCACATGCAAATTCCGGAGTCTCGCTGCTCCTCCCCAGCCTGCAAGCAGCTGAAAAAATCAGAGAGTCGCTCCCCTCTTGCCGCTGCTGCCTGCAGCTCACTGCAGGGGAGAGGGGGGTCTGCTGGGCCAAAAGAGCATTTGGGGCAGCCTGAGACCAAACCCAGAACACCTATAGAGCTGGCAGTGACCTCCAGCTCTGATCTTAGCCCAGGATTGATCAGTGCAGCCACCTCAGCCTCCCCACAGCCCCTAAGGCGTTTCCTAGAAGGGATGGCTATAAATGCCCATACCTGGGCAACCCAGGACCAAGAGCAAGCACAGGCTGCCTCAAAGCATTGCAGCCCAGCCCCATGCAGACTGCTGGAATAGGGAAATCAAAATAAACAGGATCTTACCCCCCAGAGCTCCAGTTCTGCGTGGAAAATCTTATTCCCTTCAAAGATGACATGAGCCTCAAGCTGAAACATCAACAGAAAATGATCTGAGTGGGTAGCACAGCACTGCCAGAGCTCTTCCCCTGGACAGTGCAGCCTCTTTTCAGCACCACAATGCATCCCCCATCTTGGCTCAGTGATGGCCTGGTGATCCCCTCAGCACTTGGCAAAATTTCACTGCCTTCAGAGCGTGCCAGGTTCACCTCTGTCACAGGCTGGGTGATTCAAGGCCAGCAAAGCCACCCAGTGAGGCTGAAAGAGCACCAGGCCTCTGGCTGGCTCCTGGCTCATCAGAATTGGGTGATGCCATGGAAATACCCCCCCCAGCCAGCTCTGCTGGCCCCACTCACCACAGTGCGATTGGCTTTCACCTTGCTGAGGTCGGGCAGGGGGTTCTTGGCATAGACCGTCACCACCACCTGGCTGCCGGTTTGGTGCCAGTCCTGCCGGCACAGCACGGCCTTCTTGTCCTGCCGAGGAGAGGAACCCATCAGAGGAACCCATCAGAGCAACCCATCACAGCACAGCTGGAGCTCAGCCCATCACACCCCGAGCAGACCGGCTGTCTGAGCTGGAGGATGCTCCTCTGCACATCTCCCTCAGGCTGAGGTTGGCATCAGCTGAGCAAGGCCCAGCCCTGCCTTTCGTGCAGGTTTCTGAAGGAAGATGGTTCATGCAAAGCTGGGCAGCCCCTGCCAGGCTGTCCCACGCAACATGGGATATCCGTGCTGTGCTTAGGGTTGCTCCAGGACTTGTTAAGATCAGAGACATCCCTTTCTTGTTCCAGAGTCACTCTGCTGTGCCCAAGCTCGTAAGTGCTGTGTGCAATCAGGAGACTAAGTCTGGAGGGCGTTGCAGTGGCTGTTGCTGGACATGGACCATACCACCACGCTAAATCTGGGAGTCAGATGAGCCCCAACTGGCCACATTTCACCTTTCTCCACCTTGTCAGTGCCACAGGTAGCTTTGTCCCCACCAGGCTCATTTTGGAGCATCACCCCCTGCGGCCCTCCACATTGCCAGCCAAAGAAATGTTCCAGGAGGAATCCTGGCCCCAGGCTTGGGGGACAATCAGCACAAAACATCTGCATCACAACATCACACTTCAGTCACTGCAGCCTCTTTTACATTCAGGGTTTTCTGCTCCAGGACAAAGAACAGATGGGGCTCAGAGAGGGTTGCTGGGACCAGTGCTGACTCAGAGGAACACCCTCAGGGTTATCCTGGGCTACTTTGGTGCAACTTTCCCAGCCCAAGGCTGTTTTCAGTCAAGAACTTCCCTGGAGAAACTTCCACATGCCAAATGCTGGGAATTGGGATCTTCTCCCCACTGCCCTGCCACGATCCCATGCTGGCATGTGGATGAGATCCCTCCTGAGAAGCAGCTGCAGAGGGAAAGACTCAACCCAAATTCAGATTTCTGCAGTCATCTGTCAAAACTGTTGGGATTTTTTTGCAGGACTTTTCCTGTGCTGTCTGTGTGGCAGCCTGCAGTGCTGGCTGTGCCACGTCCAGGGCCAGGTCCTGCCTCGTTCATCTCCCTCTACTGCACATCTGCCCTTTGGGTGTGAGAGCTGACACATCTTGTGAATGCAGAGCAGCATTTTAAAGGGCAGATGGGTGAAGATCAGGCATTCAAACCCTGTGCAGTCATCTGTCAGCAATTAGGAATATTAAGGCAATGAAATGTGTGAGTGCAGAGCGAGGGAAGGAGCACTCCTCAAGCACCTGTAATGGCACTTTGCTCACATGAGCCCCCTTACCCCCTTCTCTGTCCAGCAGTGGCACCCTCTGCTGCAGCCTGGCTGGTCCATGAAGGCACTGAAGTCCGTTGTTTTGATCCCACAGCAGCTCCAGTACTTCATCCTGAGGAGAGCAGGGTGACCTGAGTGGGGAGGGCACAGAGGAGCAGGACAGGGGACCACAGCAGGGTGTGGAGGGACAGGGGCTCGTAACCAACAGCTCCTCCCACCCCCCATCACCACCCACAACTGCCCTGGCTGCGCTGCTGAGGCCACACAACCCTGCAATGCAACACTCCCAGCCCTCAGCAGGGTGAGTTTGCTCCCTGGCAAAGGGCTGTTTCTTACCCCTCGTGGAAGACAGGAACGCCAGGATGGAACGTGCAGACCTCTGTGTTGCTCTCTGGGCCCTGGTAGATCTGTGGAGAGAGAAGCAGAGGGCAGTTCTGTCTGTTCACTCATCGATACCCATCCACACACAGGGCAGCTCTGCTGCTTTCCAAGCATTCCAGCCCTCCCACCCCTGCCTCGAGGCAGGCAGTGCTGCAGGAGGGAGCCTTGGGGCAGACACAAAGTGGGCTGTGCAGCATTAATTGAAGGCAGGTGGGAATCATTCCACGTGCACTTCACTCCCACAGTCCTGGCTTTGTGCTGCACTTCACTGCAAGCAATGGGCAGCAGTGAAACACAAATGTACCACCAATCTGGAGGCCTCTTGCAGGAAAGTGGCTGGGAGGTGACAGAGGCAGGGATGGATGGGATGAGCCCACGGAGCAGTTGGGCACTGCCACCTCCCACCTGCCTGACACCCTGCCCTGCACCTGGTGGCACCTGGGGGATGAGCCCTGTGAGAGTCCTGGTCATGGGGAGAGGAGGGCAAAGCAGGGACCCTGCGGGGCACTCACCACCTTGCAGCCTGCGTTCTTACACCTGGTGCCAGCTGTCACCCCAGCAGCCTCCCCTGCAAGAGCAGCACGACTTTACACACACACCCCACCCTCACCTGCCCCAGATGCCCCCTCAGCCCCCTGCAGTGCCCCCCAGGCCCCAGCCCTGCAGGTTTGCAGGCGGCTGAACATGCAGCACCCAGCGCTGAACCCGCCACCCCAAACCCCCCAGCTGAGCTCGCCACCTGCAACCCCACTGCCATCCATCAGCTCATCACTACCTGTGCCACTGCTCTCCAGGGTCTTGTCCTTGGAGGACAGGTTCAGTTTCTCCAGTGCCTGCTCCAGAGACCTGGACACCTTAATGGGCAGCGGCTGTCTGGGCTCGTCAGAGCTGGGGAACAGCAGCAGCAAAGGCTGAGTCTTTGGGGTTGTTTTTTTTTTGCAATTTAAGTGCTGTTGCCTCTCCTGAGGAAGCAGCGGGGCAGGACACGTGCAGAAGCTTCACAACACTGTAAGCTGAGCCTATCTCACCTTGGTCTTTCCTGCAGCATCTTCTCAGCTGATTTTGGTCCTTGAAAGATGAGCTCCTTTGCTGGCTTGGCCTTCGGCTCGTCTGAGGTCTCCCCTTGGCTGGAAGGCTCAGGGGGCTTCTCCTTGCTGTGAAACCCCTTTGTGCATCCCTGAACACCAGAGGCAAGCCTGATGACTGCTTTGCACTCCCAAACATGGTGGCTGCTCCCAAACCCTGCGAGTTTCCATGCTCTGGGGGCTCTGTGTCCTGCAGGGACAGGCTCTAACCCTGCACCAGGGCAGGGGCTGTGTCCATGGGAATTCTTGGGGGCAAGATGGTGTGGCAGCCTCTCTGGGGCCATGGCAGACAGGTCTCAGCCCTGCTGCACCCCAGTGTGGCAGATGAATGGCAACAGGAGTCTCCTCCATGTCCCCAGGCCTCTGGTGCCTCCTTCCTCCCCCAGGACCACTCAGACATTCTCAGCTGTGCTGACACTTGGGGCATTTGTGTTCCTCCTACAGGATCCTGGTGGGGGATCCCAGCCCCTTCCAGCACCCTTCTGCAGGAGAACCTGCCCTGCACTTTGGGAGCAGCATCCTCGCTTGCAGGCTCCTTGGAAGTGGATGGGAAATCCCTGGCTGGCAGGGCAAAAGGGGCAGCCTCGGCAGAGGATGGGGAGGGGACAGGACAGGGCAGGGGCCAGGAGGAAAGGATGGAGGAAGAGCATTTGGGTGCATTTGGGTTGGTGGGTCGCTCACCTTTATGGAGAGGAACTCAGAGAAGTCTGTTGTGCGTTTCTTGCAGCAAGACCAGCCCTAGGCACCAGGAGACAACAGGCTGGTCAGGTGTGGGCAACCCTGCTGGGCACAAGGTCAGCCCCTGAAGCTGCAGCCCCAGCTCCTGCCCCACTCACCTTCAGGGCATCGTGGAAGATGGGGACACCAGGGTGATACAGGCAGGAATCTGAAAAGGGGAAAATCAGGCAAAAGCTTTCAGGGGAAGCGATCCTGCCCACAAGCCACCCGTGCCAGGGGCAGGTCCAGAGCCAGCTCCTGCCATGTGGGCTCCCTGTGCTGGGTTTGGCAGCTCCAGCTGCAGCGTGGCAGCCAGGCCCACACCCTGGGAGAGCAGAAAACATTCCCACTCCCTCTGGTGCGGGGCACACGGGCCCACTCACCCTCGGCGTTGTGCTCGGGGTCAAACCTCTGCCCGCAGCCCTTGTTGTAGCACAGCAAAGCCATCGCCCTGGACAACTCGCGGCGTCCTTCACTCCTGCCACAGAAATCCCACCGGGCTCATCCCTGCCCCTGATCCCTCCTCTGCTTCCCCAGAGTTTCCAGGAGGTGGCTTTGCCTATCTTTGGAGGCAGCCGTGGGAGGCGCTGGTAACCCGAGAGCGGGCTAAAGATGGACAGAGCAGCTGACGGGGCCTGGCGCCTCTCTTATCTCAAAAGGCATTTCTGTCCTGGCCCCGTGCCCAGCAGAGGGAATGGGCACTGCAGAGTGGCCTGGGGTGTGCAGAGGTGCTCCCAGGGCCTGCCATCCTGCCAGCATCCCTCACAGAGGCACCAGCACAGCACTCACACACACAACTTCTCTGGACCTCTTTAGCATTTACAAAAGCAGCTGAAAGTTTCCTGAAACAGGTCACAGGTCACAGTCTGTGTCTAAAGGACTATAACAGAAGCAGGTCTGGCTAGGTCTTCAGCCTTGCAGAACTGACAGTTAAAAGGCAATAAAGCACCTGTGGAGCTGCTTTAGGGTTTTATCTCTGTATTTCACCAGATCTTAGCATTTTTCACTCACCCCTCCAAAAGCGAGTGTTCTGCATGTTCCTTGTCTTCCATCTGGTTGTAGCCTGCAGGTGTCCCTGCAGGGGACAGGGGAGACAAACACCACCCAGAAGCTGCCTGTGACCTCAGGAGACCAGCTTGCCTGGTTGGCTCAGACTGCTGCAGCATTTTATACCCTTTCACAGGCCAGTGTGCACCACAGTCAATCACAAACACCTCTGGAATACATCAATTATGTGAGCATTCAAACAGTTCCTCCTGCAATACCCACCTGCTGTTCTCATCTGATCTTAGGGGAGGGTGGGGGAGGAGAGACACACAAAGACCAAGACCTGACTATATTTCCTTCAGCTCACACCAGGGATGAAAACTGTTCCTGGAAGATCACTGTCATCACAGAAAAAGTGCAAAATGTTCCTTGGCACCCCTGTACCCAGGAGGGGTGTGCCCAGACTCCCTGCTCCTGTTCTGGGACCCAAGGGTTTTCCTCTACAAACAGGAAACCCTCTTGAGATCAAAGGTTTTACTTAGTTCCTATAAGCATCTAAACCAAATATTTTCTTTTTGCTGTTCCTGCTTGCAGAGACAGCTGTTTCCCGGGTGCTGCCTGGACCTCCAGGAGCACACAGCACCTGGGCACCATTTCTGCTCAGGAACCAGGGTCAATATAAGTCCTTGGCACTGTCAGATGGTGCAAAGGGCAAGTGCTGCAGGCAGAAGCTGCACAGAGAGGGAAACCCACAGGGTCTGCCATGGCTGATGCAACTCCAACCCTGTCCTATGATGTTTGTTTAATCTTCTTAATCCCCCTACCACAGCCTGAAGAATCTTCTGTCACCCCAAGGGGATCTCCAAAGTTCAGAGATAGGGTGAACCACCGTCAAAATTCTGGAGCTTATCAGGGAAATCACTCCAAACTTATTTCACACTGCTCTGCTACTTCACCTCCAGCTCAGTTCTGCCACCCCAGCCAGCAGCACCAGGTTTTCCCTTGTCATCCCAATGGCACAGAGACAGCCCCTCTGGAAGGGAGGGCTGTCTCACTGACACACCTCCCTGTACCTGGGTGCCCTGTGTTTAAACCCACACCCACCCAGAAGCTGGGAGGGAGATGTCAGGGCACTGGGGAGCTCTCACACCAGCCTGAGCTCAATGGCTTCGAGCTGAGACCCTCCTCGAGGCACTGAACTGCCTCAGAACACAACACCTGACCCAGCAGTCCCAAAGGTGGGTAAAAAAATTCTGCTGGCATCCTGAGGCAAGAAGGATGAGCAGGGACCCAAGGAAGCTGGGCAGAGGCCTGTGACGGGGGAATTTGCAGTGCTCTAGGGTTTCAGATGTGCCTGTCCTTTCCATGAGCTGTCAGCAGGGCTGCAGCTGTCACCGTCCCCCTGCCAGCAGGGATCTGGAGCTCGGGTTACCTCGCACACCTCGGAGGGAACGCCAAGAGGGTGACGTGGCTCCCACACATTGCAGAGATACCAGCAGGTATCTGGGGGGGCCGAGGCTGAGCAGACCCCCTCGGCAGCACCGAGGGGCAGCAGCACCCCCGAGGCTCTGCTGGAGATGGTGCTTTAAAAATCAGGAAGAGGAGAAGGGGTTCAGGTGGCCAAGAGCACGCTGGACTGCACGTCCATCACACGGCATCTTGTTTGAAGCTGAGGGTTTTGGCAGTGGCTCTTGGGCTGTGCTGCTGAGTGTGACCCTCCTCCTGAGCAGAGCTCCAAGTAAAGCAGAAGTCACTGTGTGAGTCAGCTGAGCAGGGACGGCCGTGACTGACACCTTTCAAACAGGTTGCAAGGAGTGGGCCAGCTGAGAATTAAAAATAGAAGCTTGTTTGGTTCACGTGCACCTAATGTCATATATAACGGAACAAAAAGGAGGTAGAAAAATAAAGAATAAATTATTCTCAAACCCAGCTTAATGTGTTTGCCCTTGAACAATCAGGGTCAGTGTAAAAGAGCCCTCCACATTCCTGAGGAGAACACTGCTGAATGCCTCCAGGGAAAGAAACCCAGCTCACCCCTGACCCTTCAGTCATTCAGGATGCTCTGTGGAGCCAGGGTAGCAGGAAAGCACTGCATTTCTAAAGCAGAGTAATTCCTCCACACAAAAGGCTGCTTAGGAGGAGGAAAATCCCTGAGAAACATATTACTGCTATGTATGCCAGCAGGCAGGATTAATGTTTTATTTATTTGGGAAATAAAAACCTTCCTCAGAAGAGGATGTGCTGAGCAATTCTACATCAGAAGTTCTGCCCAGTCACTCTTCTGATTGCACTGCTGAGGAGTTCAGGACCAGCTCTTTGCCCAAGAGGTCTGCACTGGTTGTGCTCAACATGACCCAAGTCATGACCAAGACAAAACAGAGAATGACTGTGGCATTTCAGCAAGGCCACAGGAAATCACACCTTCCTTCTCACAGCCCCCACAGGTAGCTCACTGCAGTAGTTCAGCACATCCCACCACTTGTAGCTTTCTGTGATAAATTGCAGCTGCTCCAGGCAGGCAGTGTGCCAGAAAAAACAATTGAAATGTTTGTCTGCTGCTTTGATCCGACAAAATTATCCAGGTCCCAGCTGGATTTTTCAGATTTATCTGTGATTCTCACAAACTCAGTCATTATTGATTAAGGGGAGGCTGCACCAAGCACAAGTTTTAACTTCTGAACTCCACAAATGACGGGGATTTAAACCTAAGAGCAAAACATCAAGAACCAAACTGCTCCTCGGTCCTTGGTCTGGTCTGAACTGATACTGCAGAACTGGGTTTTAAACAAGGTATGACAGCAAAAGGCACAGGCTTCTCTTCAGGATAGTCAAAATATTGCATTAGTCTGTAACTCCACAGTAGGCAGCACTCTGGACAAGCACTCAGAGGGAAGCATTCCCTTCTGCACTGCCTGAACCTCAGCACATCCCCTGGAGCTGCACTGGCTGCCTGACACAGGCAGTGACACCAGAGCCCAAAGTGCTCCAGCAGAGGAAGGAATTGCTCTGGAGAGAGGCAGCCCTGCCTGCCCAGCTGTAAATGCTTCTGCACGAGTCACTCTGTTCCTGCCACTTGCCTCTGAAAACCTCAGCAATGGTTTGCTTTACAATTTCCTTCCTGGCACCTCAGTCACACCTTTTCAGGCTCCTCCTTTAAAGCAAATTAAGAAGTTACCTCCAGCACTCACACCAGTTTAGTTTTTCTGCTTTTGCTGTCACTGGATCTCCAATTTGGATCTTTCAAACCTCATTAGATGGGCTTTGAGCAGTGCTAAATCCCTCCTTCCCCATGATTTTACACCCCTTTGCTCCCAGCCCCACCCTTATGGGCAGGACTGAGACAGCAGCAGTGATGCTGAATATTTGAGCTCTGCTGTTTCCTTTGACAGTGATTCCTCCTCTGGCTGCTCACTGACACACCAGCCAGCTGAGCAATGGGCAGGACAACGAGAGACAATGCAGACACCTGGGTGCAACATCACAGTTTCTTCTCCTGGTTATTTCACACTTTGGAATTAAACACCGCACTCACCAAGCAGCCACGGGAATAGTCAATGTCTGACAGCTTCATTCCAGACAAACAGATCCATTCTCTCCCCAGGGCAACAGAAAATCTAATCAGCATTCTCACCACCTTATTTGACATTTTGCAATATTGAGCTGTGCTAGCAAATGTTGCAGGTGAAAAACGACCAAACTCTTCATACTTCACAACCAACCTGATAATCTTCATTAAATGCCTATCGTCTCAGCAACCAGTGCTGATGCTTCCAAATGTGGAAAACAAAACAAGAAACAAAGAGCATCAGCTGCAGCCTCTCTTCAACACAGCTTATCATCCCATTCCAGGCTAATTAAAAGCCATCCAATGACTGGAGTAAATCAATCAAAGCTCCAGAGTGATTGTATCATCTTTCCCTACATGACCAAACCCTAATTTAAGGTAACATTTGGCATATCAAAATGATTTCATCTTCCCTGTGATTTCACAATTCTTCCAGGCACCTCCTTATGCTTTTAGGCTGTAACTCTTTCTCCCTCCCTTTCTCATCTGAATTTATTTCTAAGCTTCCCCCTCAGCAGTCTCAGCTGAGCTCCACGTTCCCAGTGACACATGGAAAAGTCTTGTGTCTCACTGCTCTGCATCCACAACACAGACATGTCCCAGGTTTATCAATACTGCCTTACTGCATTCCAACCTGTTGAAGGTCTCATTCCAACCCTCAAATAAAACTCGTTTTGTGACAAGGAAAATTAAGAAAACTGTCAGGGGTTTAACCACCTCTTTACAGAGGTATGCAAGAACAACTTTTGCACCATAATCTGAATCCACACGTACACATTTGTATTAAAAAAACAGAAGAGACAACACACCAGATAAAAAAGGCTTAAAATCCACTTTAATAATGCATTCCCGTAACATTCCTCAGACAAACTCGAACTTTTTTAGTGGGACAATTACAGTTTGTGTTCAAACAGTTTACACTAAATGAAAGTCTTGTAGTACTTCTACACAAAAGACAGGCAAGGTTAGGATTATACAAACATTTTTTTCAGTTAAATCTTCAGCATGAGATACAGTATCTTTATCCAATAGATTGTACTTTACTACCAGTAAAAATAAAGAGATACAACACCTTATCAAAAAAATCCATCCCAACAAGAACCTCTCAGCCATTCAGGCTGCACAACTGTCAACTACTTTAAAGAAACAAATGGTCCAGATAAAAAGAGTAACTAACAAGTTAGGAGAAAAAAAAAAAAAAGAAAAAACAAACATAAAGTCTCCCCCAATTCACTACATGACGGATCATTTGGAGCTATATAAATTTACAAAATCATGGGAGCTGCAAAGTACCCAAATGCTGCCCTAGTTCTCCAGAGACTTCCCTGTGCTCTTAAGCAAGGTTCACTACACTAAAAAAAATGCCAAGACATACTGAAATTTTATCTTATTTAGTCTCATGATTTCAGCTGCAAACAGGAAACCTGGAATGGTCGAGGCATTCGGGTCCTTGCCAGATTTCACCGTTCCTGAACAACCACGGCAGCCTCCCAGAATCCGTTTTTTCACTTTGAAATTAGGAATGCACCACATGAAATCTTCCAAAACCTTTACCGGTCAGACTGCACTCCCCTTGTCCTAGAGTGGCTTTACCAGAACAGGCCCTAATTAGCAAGTTTTTCTAAAATGTTCCCCTCCTGTCCCCCCAGGTTGAACCCTGTGTGGCCTGCCAAGATGTCCCTCTCTTTGGGGTGCGTACAGGGGACAGCTTCACCCCGTTAGTATCTGCGGCGCTTGTTGGGGCCAAAGTCCCCCCCTGGGTTTCCTCTGTTGAAGGCAGGTGGGTTCCCTCCCATGGCTCCCAGGCCTTCCATGGCTCCACCCTGGCCGAAGCGGTCTGGAGGTGGTGGCGGAGTCTTGTGAGGATGACAAGAGAAGAAGGTGCAGGAAGGAAAACAAGGAACAACAAAGGGCAGTTAAAAGCCATTGGAGTCGATTCAAATTCTACCACACAAAGCTTTGCCCCGTCAAAAGCATCCCCATAGTCCCCAAACTGGACTGATGGGATCACTGCAGGGCAAAGTCGCTTTCCCCACACGATCTGTAGTCAGGCACACTGGGACAGTCTGCATCACCCCACAGACCAGTGTCCTGCTGTGGAGCAGGAGAGCCTTCTGCACTCACCTTCCCTTTCCATTCCTGGCTTCACCCTCCCCTTTAATCTCCTTGTGTGGTTCACATTCCCTTAACCTCAACCACTTTGCTGTCCCTACTGCTTGAGTACAAAAGCTCATTGCCAAATAAAACTGCTCTTTATGACAAAAAAAAATATCTGTGACAAAGCAGTCGCAACAGAGCAAGAAGTCTGAGTAGGAAGGTTTGCAGGGAAACTGTTCATTAGAGCAATTGATAAAAACTGCTAAAGGAAGGTGAACTTTCAGGACAAACTTTACTATTGCTGCTGCTGTTTCTGCTGGTGACTGGAAGTGCTGGCACTGTGGGAGGATCAATTCTCTGTATGACAGAGGCCACAAAAGCCTCAGTCTATTGTAAAGCTCTGCAGTAAAGTTTAAAACTAAATCATATATAACAATTTAAAGAAGGTAAACAAACAAGCATAACCTCCACTGATTCTTTGCTCTTTATCTCCTAAGCAAATTAGCTGAACTCATTTTAGCCAACAAGCACAGGAGAGATAACTTTGGTTTTAGAGCTGGTGATGGACACAACACTCCTGAAAGCTTGGCTTTATGCCTGCAAGAATCTACTCTCAAAACACTCTCAATTGAACAAAGTGCTTCCCATTATGTATTTTGAAAAATATCCATAAATCATTGTTAAGATATAACGAGCATTTTAGCACCAGCTATCTTGAAGTAAAATATGTAGTTATTAGACTTGGCCCAGTCTCCTGAAAATTACCAATGACTGTCAAGGCAAGATTAACTTCTGAAGATTTCAGCAGGAGTTAAGCAGGAGGTCTAACCAAGACAAAGAAGCTTCAGCTTTGGCAGCAAAGTGCTAAACATTGGAAACACCACGGTTTGCATTTTAAAGGTGTGCACAAAAAGCAGATGGAGATGATCCATTACCATTCCCATGGCTCCATCAGGTATCATGGCTCCAGGCCCAGTCGCAGGAGGTGCAGGAGCTGGGACGTTGGTACCACCCATGGCTCCTCTATTGTTCATGCCAATGGTACCTGGAAAAGAAAACTGAGGAATAGTCCTGGCAGACACAGTGACTGGTGCTGCTCATCACTCCAGAGCCACTCCACACCCTCCAAGCTCCCTGCAGTGCTGCATGCAGGGACAGAGTCCCACTCTGTCAACCAGCTTTGCACTAGCACATCAAGACAAACTGATCTTGCTTTACAGAATGTTCTGTTTCCTGTCACGTGAATACTTCCTGTTACTAGACCGGGAGATTACTTTGACTGAATTTCTAAATAAGAAGCCAATAAAATGAGATCACTGAAAAAAAAAGTACAGATTTTGTAACAGGAAAGGAACAAAGAATACTCTTACCTCCCATACCCATCTGTCCCATTCGCATGTCTGGTGGCTCCCTCTGGAAAGACAGACACTCATCTCAGCTGATAATCAGGCTTTTTAAAAAATGTAATTATACAAATTGAATAGGTTCTGGGGATTTACTCCTCAAAAATGTACAGAAAAGTCATTCCCAGGGTAAATTTCAAAGGCAGATATGAGCTACCTTCACATGATAACTGCTCAATGAACAGGTCTTATTTAAAATATCTCATTCTGAAAAGGTTGCTTTTCACAATCATGGTAAAACACCCAGCAGCAAAGCTGCACGTGCAGATTTTACCACAGGTATCTTGACATCTGGATGGAAAGATCTGTGAGCAGCAGTAACACATTAGACAGAATTAGTTTTGCTACTCCCTCAGCGTAGCTAAGAAGCTTTTCCTGTTGAAAGGAATGTAAGCTTACATAAAGACACAGTACTGGGTCACTTGCATTAAAACACCAGTTAGGGTTTTAAATTTCTTTTTGGTTTACAGTGCATCAAGAACAAGTATCACAGGTATCTTCCACCACCTCACTGCAGTGAGGAATACTACTTTTCCCACAGTGGTAACTGAAGACAGATTTCACTTTATCAGTAGTCTCAGTGCCACTGTTTATCATGTGAGGGCACTGTTATTTGGAGGAATCAGGACTTCTGGTACACAGAGATAATGATTCCCACATTTGGGCCAGTCATGTGGTTTTGAACTTTTTGGTTTGACATATATGTAGCTATTTTGCCTAGGGGACAATTTTTCACCAGTATCCATAAACACTTGCCCTCCATCTGCATTGGTGCTGTCACACCACCTAGACAGCACTACAGCTGTTCCCACAACAGACAGGGGCTGGGACTGGAAACAAATTGCAAGACAGTTCTTTTCAGAGATCTGGAGATACTGTTATTAAAAGGCAGGCTATCACACGTTACATTATAAGAAAATACTAGACCAACTGACTTTAAAGTACAAACAATTACCATGCCTGCAGCAGTGCCTCAAATTGGGATCATTTCATCTAAGCACGACTGAGACTGCAGGTCAGGGGTACAGCCAGGTGGAGAATCATAACAGGGTTCTCATGCAGTGCCTCAGCACAGTACATGTTTACAGTTAGAATAAAATGAGTGTGTTATTATTCTGAGCAGCACGACAGCAAGTGAGGGTCCTGCATGAACAGCAGTGGGACAGAACTGGGGTATTTATACTTCCCAAGCTAAACTGTATTAAGACTGGAGGGAGCCAATAGTTTAGGGTAGCAAGTTAAGAATTCACAGAAAGGGCAAAAATCAGGTGTCAGCGCACAGATGTAACGGGAAGGTAGAAGCACTCCTACCGCATCGGTAAAGTTCCCTTTAAAGCCCTCCTGCTGGCGTCTCATCATCTCTTCCTGCTGCCTCCTCATTTCCTCCTCACGGCGCCGGCGTTCCTCCTCTTGCCTGGAAAAAAGGGTTCATGGATGCTCAGCACAACACACATCATCCACCTGCATCACCTTGCTGCAGTGCTGCCTCGTGGATCTTGACTGGAAACATAGAACTTTAGGAACATATGAGGTATCTCATGATGAAAACAAAATGTTTTCGTGCACCAAGGCACTTCCAGGACTTTCATTTCAAAGGAGTTCATTATAAAAGATAACCTGAGCACACTTGTGTGTGTGTGTGTGTGTGTGTCTCATGAGGAGCAGCTGAGGGATCTGGGGATGTTCAGCCTGGAGAAAAGGAGGCTCGGGGGAAGTTCTCGCTCTCTACAACTCTCTGACAGGAGGATGGAGCCAGGTGGGGTTGGTAATGCAAGAAATTCCTAACTCTTCCATCTTAAACCAACTGTACATTCTCCCTACGAACAAAAAGGCCTAAAGTAACAGCCCCACTTTAGATAGTAATTAAACTGTCACAGTTGAACAATCAGGTGCACTGAAGAGGTGTTTCATTCCACTGTGGATTCACAGCATTTCATAACCTGCCCCCTTACCTGAGTTCCAACTGTTTACGTTTTTGTACTTCTTGGTTATGCAACTCCTCCATTCTCCTCAGCTCCTCCTGGCGTCTCATTAAATCTGTGTAAGGTGACAGTAAAAAACACAAACTCATCTCCCATGCCACCTCATCAATTCCTGAACTAGAACCGTAACACACAATGGAATAAGGTAACAGTTTCCATCACTCCAGTGATATCTCTCACAATTGGTTCACCAAGGCTCAGTGCCAGGTCCTGCACTTGGGTCACAGCCGCCCCATGAAGTGCTCCAGGCTGGGGTCAGAGTGGCTGGAAAGCTGCCCAGCAGGAAAGGACCTGGGCAACAGTCCCTGAGTACGAGCCAGTGTATGCTCAGGTGGGTGAGAAGACCAGTGGCACCCTGGCCTGCACCAGCAATAGTGTGGCAGCAGGCCCAGGGCAGTGATTGTCCCTCTGTTCTGGGCACTGGGGAGGCCACATCTCAAATCCTGTGTCCAGAGAAGGGCACCAGAGCTGGGGCACAAGTGTGACGAGGGGCAGCTGAGGGAGCTGGGAGTGTTGAGCCAGAAGAAAAGAAGGCTCGTGGAGACCTTATTGCTCTATCCCTACCGGAAAGGAGGTTAATGGTTGGACTTGATGGCCTTTTCCACCTGAACAATTCTATGATTCCGTTCATTTGCTGCCACCATGCTTGGTCACAGGACACACAGCCACCCCACAGCTCACCTTCAGTGGGCTGTTGCCAGTGCACTCAGCCACCCACCCCTGGATGGTGCAGGCCCTGTCCCAGCCCCGTGTTCATCCCTGACTGGTACCTTGCCGCATGAGCATCACTTGGTGCTCGTGGCGAGCTGCTTCCATCTCCATTTCCAGCTTCTCCCGAGCTTCCTTGATGTTGCGATCTACTTGTTCCTGCTGCTGCTTCTCCATCTCTATTAGAGCCTTCCAGCGCATGGCATATTCATACTCAAAGCTGCCGGGCTGTGCGAACCGAGGAGGCTGCTCACGCTCCCTGTGGAACAACGAGGAGCCAGTGAATGCTTCAGGAATGCAAAGAGGAACCAGGAAAAACACATCTGTGTGTCAAATGCCCGAGCAGCTCCTTTTAACAGTTAGCTATGGGTGGGACAACAGCTTGTCTGCTCCTTGGGAATCATTTTATTGAAAGGAGGAGCTTGGGCAGAATCCTCCTGCATGGAAAGTGTCCTCCTCCCTAACAAGCAACGACACTGCTTTCATTAGACACCAAGAGATTCTGGGTGAAGAGATTTAGAAATACTCTTGAAAGCAACAGCCTTTGCTCCTGCTGCACATGTAATGGACACATCCACTCCAGGAACAAACCCTGCCCAAACGTGCATGTTTATTTCTGCAGTATCTGCAGCACATGACTATTCCTAAAACGGTCTCCCAGTTCCCAAAACTCTCATCTTCCTTACTTGAAAAATTCATGAAATCACATGGTTTTCTAATGCCAACTGCTCAGATCACAA
This sequence comes from Pyrocephalus nanus, assembly GCA_038380795.1. Classification (NCBI taxonomy): domain Eukaryota; kingdom Metazoa; phylum Chordata; class Aves; order Passeriformes; family Tyrannidae; genus Pyrocephalus; species Pyrocephalus nanus. Next base: position 17,568,143 of record CM076274.1, on the reverse strand, counting down.
GATTCCTGCTTATACTGGGAAGTCTTCAAAGACTGTGGTCTTATACCTGGATAGCTCTACAACCTCATAACGCTATTCACATAAATCCTTAAATTTCTACTGTGGGTTCAAATCTGTTTCCTATACAGGTTTTCTGTAATACTTGCTAGGGAATCTCATCTTATCTGTGTTATCTCAAATTCACTTAACTTTTAATTCCAAAAACTGAAAAGGACTTATGCAAAGTATGTGGAGGCTGCCAGTCTTATCCAGTAGTGTGGATTCACACACCAGTGTGTGCTTGCTTTCAGCCAACCACAGCAAGAGAACAGGGTATGCAGTTGTCTTTCCAAACCACATTTACAGAAAAAAGAAGAGCACTGATGAGTCACTCTTCTCAGACTGAGGCACTACTCCACAGGCAGACACATCTCCTGTTGCAAGCCAGGCACATACTTGTGATATTGCTGGTTTTTGATGACTAGTTTCTCTGGTAGTCCCTCTTCATCATCATATTGATCCATGGGCTCCACAGTGACAGGCCGAGGGAATCTGAGGAGAAAAGATGAGGTGCTTTCAAGAAAATTCAAGAATGAGCTTGCAGTTTTGGAAAGTATGTGTGCTGTGTCTGAACCTATACTGCTTTTAGTACTGCTCAAAGAAATCCAGAGCAGTTGGGGATTTCAAAGTGAAATCAGAAATTACTTTGAACACCCTTTTTTTCTTTTGTTCTAGAACAGGAATGGAACTGTTAATCCAAATTCTTGTTGAATCCAAATCAAAATTGTACTGTTGATATTAAGAGCTTAACTAGAACCTGACATCCTCCAGCAGGATTTATTCAGCATCAAGTCTTGTTCTCTGCTTTTCCTCCCTTGCTACGTGGCCAACCCCGGACCACACAAATCCATCGTGCCTGTTTATGGCTGTCTAAAGCAAAGAGTAACTACACCACTCCTCCCTGGAGACTGCAGGCTGTACCATCCAGTCACACTCTCCTGGTGAGACCACCAGGCAGTTGCCAAGCAACAGTGCTCTGAGTGTCCACTGGGCCCTGCCTGAATTCCCACCGCCCAAGGAACTCACTGGTGCACTTCCCAGAACTGCACGTGTGCTTCTGTCTTTCTGGCTTCTGCATGGAAGTGTCCCCAGCCCCTGAATCAGCTCCCACCACGGGACCAACACTGCTCAGCCCCCTGTGCCAGAGCTGGGCAGATGGAGGAGAGATGACCCTGCTGTGCCAAAAAGCACAGGGTTCCCAGGCTCCAGCAGGAAGGCAGGATAGGGGAGGCTAAAATCTCTCTCCTCAGCTAAAGATCCATAAAATAGCTTTTCACTTTGATGTGACATATTCCATTATTAACAGTCTGACTTTCCAACATGAACCATTCCCAACAGTTTATCTACTGTTACTGCCTTGAACTAGAATAAACCAGAACGAATTTAATCAAAACCAAACCATAACTAGAAATAAAACAACAGACTGGTTTGTGGTCCTAGCTATCAGACCCTAGTGCACTGATAGCTATAAAAAGATTGAATGTTACCCTCAGTTATACTCTGGTAGTGATTAGTTTTGCATGATCACTTCTAAAAATCTGTTTTCATGGTTCTTCCAGGATACAGAGTTCTGAATTAGCAAATGCTCTCTAACAATAATCTTCCTGTAGAGCACTACACACTATGCTGGTCAGCCCTGAAGTGTCTCAGGGAAAAAAACAGGTATTAAAGAAATAAACCAAACCTGCTTTTGGAAACTGAGTGTTCCTATGTACAGCTGTGCCACTGCAGATCCCCAAGAAGTGAGAAGCACAAAACTTATAAAATTACTTTCCACATTAGCAATATAGCCCCATTTCAGGAAGTATTCTAGTCAGAAATTCTAGAAGCATACATACAAAACATACAGTAATTTTTGTTTCCAAGAGATCAGAAATGGCTCCCTCTTAACTCTTGGAGCAGTAAACTGAGTGCTCTGTGGAATGCAACTAGAATTGGTCATTTACTTAAGGAAGTTCACATAACCATGCAAGAACATGCTTTGCTGCTTTATTCCATTTCAAGCACAGGGAAAACAAATGGTGAAAGCTTCAGACAATCCCATCTGAGCAGTTTCTCCAACAGATCCCATGCCTACAGTTGCATTCCACCCCAGCAGTGCATGCTGCCAAGTGGAGACTTTCCCCTAAAGTGACCCAGTGTGCACAATTAACACACTTGAGCTTTGTTTCCAAACAAATTACATGGATGGTCTCTGAAATAGCTCCTGCTTCTTAAAGGCTGCTTTAATTGCCCAAAGAAGGTTGTTTTATGGAGAAAAAGTTTATTGGGAAGTTTTATGCACTTACCCCACCGGCAGCTTCCCAGAAGAAAGTTCTCAGAGCTGAGTTTCAGCCCAGGCTGTCTCTTACTGGAACAAAGCCACATAAAGTTCTCCCCAGGCCAATCCCCTCGTGCCCCACCTGTCCCACCGTGGTGCAAGGACACACTGCTCACGAGCCCCTGCCACCCAACATGCACACATGCCAGTAGAGCCCCTCGTGCCCTCCACACTTACGTAGTCAGCAGGAAAGACCCATCACTACATCTATCCAGGGCTTTCCTGGCAGCAGGCTTCCCTGAGAACTCCACAATGCCTTTCCCAGAGGATCGGCCTCTGTCATCCACAATAACCACAGCCCTTTCCACCTGGCCAAACACCGAGAAGGCTTCCTCCAGGAGCTCATTGGACACAAACTGGGGCAGGTTCCTGACTGTCAGCGATGCGCTGTGGCAGGCAAAGCGCACTCGCAGCTGCTTCCCACGGAGAGGCATGTTGTCTAGCTCCACCTTGGCAATCTCTGCCAGAGTGCGAGTTTCCTGCAGATAGAAACAGGCAGCATTAAAACTCTCAATGTGGCACGGGATCAGTGGGTCACAGGCACAACACAGGCTGGTTTCTCCAGAACAAGTACTCCTGAGAGGAACAGATGATGCTCCCACAGCATGGTGAGAAGTGTCCCAACAAACCAGAGCTATCATCGCTGACTCTGGCTGAGTTTGGGGGGGGGGGGAAGAAACATAAAAGACATGTTTAGTCCAACAGCCAGTATGAACTAAGCAAACAATTAAATTATCATTGTCCATCACAAATAATTATATTAAGGCTACAAAGCATGCTTTTTTTTTAACAAATAAATTTTTAAAAAATAATCAAGATTCAACTATCAGCAAAGCCTGATAAGGAAATGCTGACTGTATGACAATCCATGAAGCCCTCCTATGCCAGTTCAGGCCTTCCCACTCATTTAAGTCACTACCAAGCAGCTGCACCACAGCAAAGTGCTCCAGACTTTGGTGTGGGACCCTCATGCTCCATCCACTCACCTCAGGGCTTTCAGGACGGTGGTGCATCAGCCACTGAAAACTGAGAAGCACTACCCTATGCTGGCAGCTACCTCCCTCCTGGAGACACTTCAGTGTGACCATCTGGAGATCCCTTCCTCAAGAGCATTAATCCCTCCAGGAATACTGCATGACAAACTATGTCCATATTCACTCTCTTCCAGAAAATGGAAGTTCACTTTGTCTATGATACCATCATGTTCATATGGGTTTTTTTTTCTGCTTTCTACCAGCTGATTCCAGGAAAACTTTAGCAAGTATCTCATAAGACCTGTCACCAGCTGCCCAAAATTCTAATTTCTTCTCATAACAAGCTGGGCAAACCACTCGTAGAAGCTCATCCCATATTCTAGGTTACTAAGATCAACAGCAGGCTTAATTAACAAGATATCTGAACATCTACTACTTTCAATTAGCAACACTGCTCCAGTGTGAGCCATTGCCACAAGACCTCCAAGGTAGAAGTCACTCACCAGCCTGATAAAACCAAAGCCTTTGTCCTTGTGTATGAAGACTTCCCCTGCCTTGCCATACTTCTCAAACAACTTTCTCATCTCTTCCTCAGTAATATCTGGGGGCAGATTCCCCACAAAGAGGCGGCTTCTTTGGGTGAAGGTCTTTTCCCCAGGTTTCCGGAAATTCTTCAGGTCAATAGTCAGGCCTTCATCTGAGGGGAATAAGGTACACAGCTGCTCTACAGTTGGGGGGATAAATTTTATTAGGTTTCATCACAGTGACCACAGAGACACAGGACAATACAGCTAACACCACCCATCCACTTGGCTCTTAAACCTCTCCAGCCATCTCTACAGCAACCAGGGGGGGTTGATTTCAGAACGGCCCCACGGTTTTCTGTAAAGAAAACACATCCTTGAACCTCAGCGCTCATTGACAGCAGTGAATGACAGTCTAGAACTGGAGAAAACACCAACACTGCAGCTTGAAATAGCAGGAGGTATTTCACCCAAGCTTTTGGAGATCTGGTCAAGGTAACTGGGCCACAACAAAATCAAGAGTAGCCACAATGCAGGACTTTGTTATCAGAACCTGAGTAATTACAGAAAAGCCACAGTTTGGCCAGCAGTCAGATTTTCACTCAAAAATAGCCCAAAACAAAACTATTCCAAATGTCCAGAAAAACATGAAAACAAGAGGAAATTTTGTCTAAACAGATAATATTTCAGGTAGCTGTCATTCTATGAGATGGGATTTGGGTTCTGAAGTATGGGGTTCCAAACTGAAGAGAAGGCTGGAATGGTGAAAATAGTGGAAAAAAACCCCAACCCAACCCAACCCATCCCAAAAAACAGCCATACAGGTGAGACCTCAGAAAAATTACAAATTCATTACTATTAAGGTTGGAAAAGACCACTAAGATCGAGCCCAACATTAAAATGTTTTCTGAGATATCCACCGGTAATAACCACAAATAGGAACATTCTCAAATCCCCACATGCATATACAATCTTTAACCCTTAATTCAGCAGGAGTCCAGCATGATCCTGAAAGCTCTGCTATGTGCCAGGGTGCATTTAGCAATCACTTTTATCTCCCTGTGTCCCATTCTCCTAAAGGCACATGGAACTTCACCACACAGGACTGCAAGGCACAAAGCAGTTCCTTTGCTCTGCAGAGGACACAGCTCATGCCCACACAGAGGAAATAAAATATGAACACAAATGGCTTTATTCAGGCAGGGCACTAACCAGGAAAGACTGTCCATGCAAAGATAATGCAAGGACAACCCTTCTGTAAGAGTGGGCATGAAAAAAACAGACGGAATACACCTAGAGAAGTGAGAATAAGTTATCTACTTCACACAGCAAAGGTGCATAAGTGAAATGTTCTGCCTTGTGAACTTGTTCACAGCATTATCACAAGTATTTGGGGATCAATTGCAAGGCCTGTGGATACAAAAGGGGGGACCTGGGAGGGAATTACACTGCTCTGCCTTAAACAGATCCACGCAAAGGAGACACAGCCACTCACTCCAAGCTGATCCCTGTGGGAATTCCCCAACAGCTGGGCTGTATTGTTTCAACCTGACTGGAAACGACTGCATGGATTTGGACACAAAAACCCCACTCAGATGAATCACAAAAAAGTGACTTCTACACACTTTTGTTTAGAATAGTCAGAGTGGCCAGACTTAAAAAAATAAAACCACATCTGATGTAAGCAAAGCACTTTTTCTCCCGAAAATGCTAATGGCAATGCCTCACCGCCTGGTTCCAAACCATCCAGTCAGATCAGTTCATGAGCATCCTATCTCAAGCTCACAAGCACTCCCACCCCACCGCATCCCAGGGGGCAGAGCTACAGCCCAGACCGAGTGAGAAAACCCGGGAACCCGCTGGAGGAGAACAAGGGCTTCCATCAATGTCAACCGGACCTTGAAAGCTGAAATATCAAGTAAAGCTGGGCATCTCCTGGCTCCTCCCATATATATTAAAAAAAAAAAAAAAATTAGCCTTAAGGGTGCCTGCAACACAATCTTCGCAAAAAGCGAATTAATTTCTCTAGTAATCCTGTAATTTTCTCTAGTAACCTAGTTTCTTAAGTTTCTAGGTTTTTGAGGAAAGCAGAGTTGAGAAGCCATCTGTTATGGCCGAGGAAAGAAAAAAAAAAAAAACAACCAACCAAACAGGAACCAGACAACGAATACCAGACCGCGTTGTGTTTGCAAGTTTTTCAACAGGAACACTGTTAAAAAACCGCGGTGACTTCCAACTTCTAAGGGGGCTTTTCTCGAGACCATGAGACAAAGAAGGAACCTCCGTATTACAGTTTCTACCTCCCAAAACTCTCTATCGCAGTGCTGGGAACACGAGGAACCCAGCGAGCGAATCCCCGTCAAACACAGGGGAGCCGCGTGTGCCTTTGAGCGGACCGAGCAAAACCAACTGAAGACCTCACAAACACAACCCGGGCGCAACTCAAACCCCCGTTCCCACCGCGGGGAAAACGCCGCCGGGGCAGGCGGCGTCGAGGAACTAATTTTTTATTGTTTTAAGGCGAAAAGCCCGCGTCCCTTTTGTTCCCGCCGGGACCTGTTGCGGGCCGTGCCGAACCGGGATTTCCCCGGCGCTCGGCGGGGGCAGGGGCTGTCCCCGCGGCGGGCCCGGCACTCACTCTGGCTGTTGGCCTGCTGCCCGTTGGCCGGGATGGACGGCGGCGGGTGCTGCTGGTGCTGCTTGCGCGGCGCGTGGTTCTGCTTCTCCATGTTGAACCCCTTGTTGCCCTGCATCTTCCCCCACCTGCGGGGCGACAAGCGCGGGTCGGAACTCGGGGCCGGGCGGGGCGGGCCCCGCAGGCCGCGCCGGGCCCCGGCACCGCCGAGCCGGAGCAGGGCTCTGAACCGCCACCCTGTGGGCCGCCCCCCCTTCCCCCACGCCGCGCGGCCTCACCTTGCGGCGGCACCGGCCGGGGATGCGGACACGGACACCGACAGGGACACGGACACCGACAGGGACACGGACTCCGGGCCGGGCTCCGGGCCGGGACAGCGGCAGCCCTGAGCGGAGAGCGCGCGGCCGGAACTCGCGCACCCTAACGCGGCGCCCCGCTCCCCCACGGGCCCATTGGCCGCCGCGCCTTGAGGGTCCGCGCCGCTCATTGGCTGCCTTTGCCGTCACTCCAGAGCGGGGCGGGACCGGCCGGGCGGGCGGGGCCGCGATTGGCCGGGCCGGGCCGGGCGGGCGCGCGCGCGCCGCCAATCAAAGGGGCGGCGGGGCAGCCAAGCTCGGGTGAGAGGAGAGCGGGGGACAAAGGGAGCGGCCGCGCGGGCCGCCCCGCGCGCGGCGCGCAGGCGCGGTGCGGGGGCCGCGCGCGTTTAAAGGGCCAGCGGCGGCACCTCCCGGTGCCGCCGCTGGCCCTTTAAACGCGCCCGGCCCCCCCTGCCCCGGGAACGGCACCGGGACAAACCACCCGCGATTAGAACCTCCCCCCCGGACCGAGTCTCCTCTCGGTGCCCGGCAGCCCCGTGCCCGCTCCAGCCACGGGTGCCCCCTCGGGCTCGGTTCGGCAGGAGGGTCCCGCCGTGCCGTGCCGTGCCCTGGCCGCTCCGGGATCGCGGTCGTGTCCTGCCTCCGGCGGGATTCATTTCGCCGCCTCCCAGTAAACCCTCCCGTTCCGCTCCGCCGCGCTGTGCCCGCGGTTCGCAGCCCTCCCGGAGCCTCGAGTGCCCGGTGTCCCGCTGTGCACGCGGGTCCAGCCCACGCTCAGCCCCGGCACCCCCCGTGTGTGCCCGGAGGCTGGGAACGGGGGCGGGAAAGGCAGCAGAGCTCCGCGGGGAGCGGGGCGGCCAAGAGGGCGATGCTGCCCCGCTGGGATGGAGGGGAGCCCCCGGGTGTGGGGGTCCCGGGGCCGGGAAGGGGGATTCCGGGGGGCGGGGGCGGTGCCGAGGGCGGGGGGCGCCGGCCCGGGCGGTCCCTCCCGGGGGCGGCGCCGCGTCCCGGGCCCCCGCGGAAGCCCCGCCCGGCCTCGCTGTCACTCACCGCCCCGGGGAGACGCTCCAGCTTCGGGGAGGCGGTGGCGGCTCCGGGGCTCGGCCGGGCGGGTCCCCCCCGCACAGGTAGAGGCCTTGGCGGCGCGGCCAGGCCGGGCCCCCGGGACAGCACCGGGACCAGGTCTGAGCGAGGCGGCAGCGAGAGGGTTAAAAGGGGGGGGCGGGGAGCGGGGCGGCGAGCCCGCTCCGCGCGATCCGCTCCGCGCTTTGCGGGTGGCCTCACGGGCACCGGCGGGAACCGGGGCGCCCCGTTCCACCCCCCGCCCCTCGCCGTGCGACACCCCCCGCACCCCGCCCTGCCCCGCCGGGCTGCGGCCGCCGCCCGTGCTCAGCCCCGCGCTGCCCGCCCCACCGGCTCCGCTCCGCCGTGGGGATCCGCCCCAGGTTTTGCAGCCTCCCGGCCCGGTGCACTCTGTGGCGCCGATCCCGCGCCCGTCACTCCGCTCCGGGTTTTCGCAGCTGTCGCCCGCGAGCGAGTCTCGCGAGCCCAGGCCCCGGCGCGGCCAATGGGAGCGCGTCCCTCGCTCGGCGCGGCCAATGGGGCGCCGCCGCCGCCCCCCCGTCGGGCTGCAGCGCGCTGAGGGCTCGGAGCGGCGCCTCCATTTAAAGGGGCCGCGACCCGAATCCGGGTTCTGGGGAGAGCGGGCGGCGCAGCACCGGGGGGAGCCAGGTACGAGCGGCGGCGGCTGCGGGCGCGTCCCGGCGGCGTCCAAGGAGGCGCGGGTGAGGCCGGGGGGTGTGGGGGGGCGGCCTCCTGGGGCGCGGGTACCGGGGGCGGGGCCCCCCCCCGGTGTGTGTGTGTGTGTGTGTGGGGATGAAGGGGGGGGGGGCGCGCCTGGCGGGAGGGGGCGTGGCCTGCGGCCCGCGAGGGGGCGTGTCCGGCGCCGCGCGCCCCCTGCCCGTGTCGGCCGCTGGGGGGCGCCCTTGGGTGGGTCCCGGGGTGGGGGGCCCTGAGGGACCCTCGGCCCGTTTGGGGGGTCCGGGCTCTGCTCCCCCCGGGATGGGTGCGAACACACCTGCCTGGCCCCAATCCCCACCCCCGTGGAGACCCCCGTGCCACCCTCGCCGTGGCGGCGGTCCGGCCTGTGGGACCCCCCGCTCTGGATGGGGAGACCTCAGCTGGACCCCCGCCCCACTGCGGATCGGCCCTGTGCACAGGGACAGGGTGGGGTGGGGGCCTGTGCGACCCTCGCCTCTTTTAGGGGGGGTCTGGCCTCTGCTACCCCCTGGGATGGGTGGGGAACCCACCAGCCTGACCCTCGTGCCAGTGCAGCCCCGGCCCCATGGAAGCTCCAGGGCGACCCTCAGCTCTATCCAGAGGGGGGTTCTCTGTGTCCCCCCGGAATGGATGGGGAGCCCCCAGCATGACCCCCATCCACACGCTGGTGCAGGGCAGATCCTGTGCGACCCTCGCACCTCTCAGGGGGATCTGGCTGGGGTGTGGGCTCTGGGTTCCCCCAGTATGGATGGGGAGGGCCCAGATGAACCCCCATCCCCACCCTGGTACACAGCAGACCCTGGGGACAAGGGGGGGGCTGTACAATCCTTGCCCCTTTTAGGGGAGGGTTTGGGCTCTGCATCTCCCTGGTATGGCTGGGGATTCTCCAGCCTGACCCCCACCCTGGGGAGGTGCAGGGGGCAGCCCCCAGAGGGTTCTGGGACTTGGCTGTGCCCCCCCCCTATGTCGGTGCCTGGGCCCAGGCTGATCCTGGAGTTTGTGGTTCCTCAAGCTGTCCCAGCCTCTGGCATGCCCACCCCAGTGGGGCCTGTCCTTGCTTTGGGGGCTGTGCTGGGCAGTGGCAGCAATCAGCCTCTGGCTCTGCCCTGGCACCCACCATGGCTCAGCTCTTCCCTGGTCTCCAGGGGCTCCGAGCAGCCTTTTCACTCCTGTCACCACACGTAGCAGCCAAGTCTGTGGTGCTCAAGGCAGCTGCTGCTCTGTGAACTGTCCAGCCATCCTGACAGCCTTCCCCCGGTGTGGGTGTAGTGTCTGGAGCCTCTCCAAGGCCTGGGGGGTGTGTGTGTCCCTGGACACCACGTGCTGCTGTCGAGGATCTGGCCCCCTGAGAGGAAGGTGCAGCGGCCCCCATGGGGCTGAAGCTGCCCCGGCTGCTGGGGGAGGCAAAGCCCAAATGTGCTGAAGCCTCACCATGTGAATGGTGTAACTGTGGCCAAGGAGGTGCCTTGGGGAGCATCGAGCTGCTCCTGTGTGGTTTGCAGCGGTGGAGTGGGCCTGGCTGGCTGTGCCTGGCACGGGAAAAGGCCCTGGCAGTCGGATCTGCTTGTGTGGGCAGAGGCTGGACGTGGTCTGTGTCAGGTGATGGTGGGAGGTAGGATTTTCAGCGGAGTGCTGGGGAATGGCTCCTGGAGTCTCTTTTGATGAGGATGAGAGCTGCTTCATTTCTGCTCTCCCCTTCCCCTGCTGTGCTTCAGCCATGGCTTTTGTTCTAGGCTGTAACTTCTCTCCCTTTCATTGTGGCTGCAATCCCCAAGAAAACTTTTAATTTGCATTTTCTCACCTAACCCTGCCTGTCGTGGGATCAAAGCTGGTGATAAGAGCATAGCCCTGTTGTTATTGTGAGCTTAGCCTTACTAAAGGAATATGCACAGCCTACAGAGCTGAAATGACTAACCTGAACCTCACAGCCCCATCCTGCGTATTTCCACAATCTCCCTTTTCTCTCCACACCTGTTTACATCCCTCTCAACTGCCAGTGCCCTTGCTTTGAGGGATGACAGCAGCACCAGATTCCTCCATGGCACTGACAGCCAGAGCAAGGGCCTGGGGCTGAGCCCAGGCATCACTTTGGGAGCAAAGCCCCCTGTGGGATTTCTTTATGGATGTTTTGTAGTCAGTGGTGCTTGGATGCACGACCCTGATGGACACAGATGTGCTGGCAGAAGCCTCTAATGCAGAAGGGTTGTGGTGAAAGCAATCCAAGGGAAGCATGGAATAGGCTACAGCTGTGACAATGCATTTGTTAGCTTAGCAAAGGCCCTGCAAGCAGGATTTCACTGGATTTGTGTTTTAGTCTCAGTAGAGCGTTTTGTGATCTGCTTCCTCTGCTGGCAGCACAGGTGAGGGAATGGTTTGAGACCATCCTCACCATTCCTGCTGGCCATGGGCTCTGCTGGTGTCTCCTGGCCACGTGCTGTGAGCCTGCTCTGCTGGCCTAGCCCTTGGCAGCCCAGAGGAAAAGGAGCCAGTCTCTGGACTGGTGAGACATTGCTGTGTTCAACACAGCATTAGCCAGGGCCAGCTCGTGCAGCTACACGTGAGGTGGAGCCTCCCAGCACCGAGACCCCTTTCCAGGGACCTGGTGGCAGGCACCTTGCAGAGGGAGCTGGGGCAGAGGACACAGCTCACATTGGCTCTGCAGGGCCACTGAAGGAAAAATAGATGTCTTGCCCTCAAAGATGCATCCTCTTGGTGACTCTGCCCTTTTGTCTTCTCTCTCTTCCCTGTGCACTAAGGTTTATTCACAGAAATAAGGGACTCTGGAAGCCTCAAGTCCAACTGACCTCCTGCTCACGGCAGAGCTCACTTGAGACCAAGCTGTTCAGGGTTTTGTCCAGTTGAGTTTTGAGGAATTCCAAGGCCAGGGAGTCCGTGGCCTGATCCCAGATTGTGGCATTCTCCTCTGGAGAGCCACCTGCTGTGCCTGCAGCTTCTCTCTCCAGCTGTCTGTAGCTGCTTGTGTGATGTGCCAGGACTCGGTGTCAGGTCGTCTGTGTCCTGCAGCATTTGGGCAACAGGTAGAGAGATCTGGAGGCCATCTGTTTTTTACCACTTCCAGGTCTTTTATTTCTTTTAATCAGTGTCTCAGTATCCCTAAGGCAGTTTCAACATGCACTGCTGTATACCTCCAAGCCTTTATTGTTGGGCTTGAGATAGTATTGCCAAAGCTTCTTTATGCTTTCACTCCCTTCTCCTGCATTTAACACTCTTTGGGCAGATGTTGTCATGTGGTGAGGGGTGAGCCTTGAAAGAAACATTGCTTATTCATGCTACAGACACAAAGCTGGTCCTTGAAGCTGAATTGCTCTGCAGATACCAGGCCTTGCTGCTGTGCCTGTACCTGGGCTTGTTACTCCTTTCTCTGTTGCAAAGCCTTGACACTTCGTGCTTGGAGGAATCCTGGTCTTACAAGAGGATGTGAGAGGATCCAAGCAGCTTCAAACTGCTGCCAGGCTGGCATTCTGGATGGATGAGCACGCTCCTGGTGGTTGTCTTAGCATTTGCTGCTCGCACAGAGGTCTTGGGGTAGCAGCAAGTACTGCTGAGATTGAGGAATGTTGTCAGGTACATTTGAAGCGTGTCAGGGACTCTCCTGGTAAACCTAATTCCAGTCAATTCTGCCAGGTTTCTGAAATTTGCACTTTCTTGAAGCTGAGCTGAAGTTTCTGGCATGCAAGCTCAAAATCTACTTTGGTCATTCTTGCCTCTGAGGAATTAACAGGAGAGTTGTGGTTGCTGTTCTGCAGCACCATCTGCCCTGTGCTGGGGGATTTGGGCTTTCTGGATTCTGGGTGACTGCTGTACTGTGTTTGAGGCTTGCAATGTGAACTGATGCTCATGGTGGTCTTGGTCCCTTCTGGCTTTGTGGGACTATTAGAAAACAATTGCTGGAGTCTTGAGCTGCTGGTGATATTCTGGGAAGGCCCTTATTTTCCCCATGTGCCAGTTCCTGTTGTGTAGACAGTACCAGGCAGAATAGGTTTATCACTGGAAGGTGTTCTCTGAGCCATGGTTGATTGATTAAGCACTGGGATTCTTGCATTACTGTGTCAGAATTTTTAAAAAAGAAATTATTTTAAACATCTCAGCTCTTCCAATAACTGTCATCAAGTGTAGACAGTAGCCAAGAACGAGACAGGAATGGTCTGACATGGCAGTGTGTGCAAGTAGCAGTGTACTGAATATCAGCAGTGGGCTTTGTGCTCTTTGAAGGCTGAATTTGGGCTGCAGGGTGGGAGCTCAGAGAGCTGCCTCTCCAAAATCAAAATCCTTTTTTCTCCCTTCTGGAGAATTTGGACTGGACTGAAACTTTGTCCTCAGCAGTGTCCTTAGTTTAGTGGCGAATCTTCATAAATCCATTTGCTTTAAGATGAGTTAAACAATCTGTGATAAAGGTTTGCAGTGCTTGAATTTAGAAAGCTGTCAACTGTCCAGATAAGCTCAGCAGTAAAATTTGCTTTTGCCATGTTTGTCACTCAAGGTACAATACTGTTAATGAAGATATGTTGACTGAAACCATGCTGGTAGGACATGATATCATTTTCTTAATGTTTTATTGCTAGAACTGTGTATTGACACTGTTGGGGATTTTTGAGAAATACTAGATTGGGTATTACTGTTTATTGAAAAATTTGGCACAAAACATAGGGGCTTCCTCAAGAGCTCTGCTGAGGTCTTGCAGAGCTCATAGGTAGGAAGTGGCTGAAATGTTAATGTAAGTGTCTTAATTTTTATTAGTTAATTCTTTTTGTATTCCAAATGATGTCTAATAGTGAAAAAGATAAATCTTTCAGCCTTCAAAAGTACTGAAAATCTGAATCCATATCCATGAACAGAAGTCCAGGACAGGTCCCCAAGCAGTTGCTAAAGGAAAGCAGTAACTGCATGGCTGTGCTTTTTTTGTGGGCAGTTAAGACTTCTCAGATATTCACTTCATTGTGAGGGAGTGGCTACAGTATTTTTTCTTACAGTCTGGTCTTATTTAAATGTTTGCTGGTAGATCCACATTTCTGTAGGTAGGCCACGTGTTGCCTTGCTAACAGTTACCCAAGGACACTGAGATGTGGAAGATATGTGCAGTTCCACCTCGACTGAGGTCTTTAACGAGCTGGATAAAGTCCCAGGTAGTCACTTGATGTGCTTGGGTGTCTTTGGAACCTCCTGCAGCTCCTTGGGAAGGGCTGTGCTGCAGGCTGGTGGGCAAGGGGCTTTGCTCCTTCAACTTGTTCCCTTCCCAGGGATATATCTGTTACTGAATACTCCAGAGAGGTGCTGACTGCTAAGTAAGGAGTTTCCAAATGGCCAGTGGAGCAGTTGGATCTGCTGTCATGTGCAGGGTTTCAGCAGGCTGCTCCTCTTTGCTTGGCCAGGTCGTGCTCCAGTGCACTCTCCTCTCTGCCAGGTATGTGGCTGGAAAAGAGGAAGATTTCAAGCAGACCAATGAGCAAACCCCAGTGACTGAGCCGGTCCTGGAATAAAAAAAGATGATGACTTGTGGTGGATCATTTCAGCATCTGCCAAAAACAATAAGCTGTTCTGCTTCTGTTGTAGAAAGTGAGAAAAGACTTTAGCAGAGGAGAAGTGCACGCTCCGTTTGCAGCTCAACTCGCTGTGAAGCTCAGCAGAAAACCCAGATGAATCTCAGTGCCTGGGGCAGGCAGGAGCAGAGCTTCTTACCTTGCTGCAGCTGAGCAGCTCTCATTTCTTTGGGTTGAGTTTGACTTCAGAGCAACTCAGAGAGCTGGAAAGCATCGTTTTCTCCTGTTCTGAGGGTCACCCTCTTCATCCTCATCTGCTGATAGTTGAAAGAATTCACTGTCAGGAACATTCTTTGCTTTCCCACTCAGACTGTTTGTCAGCATCTCGTTGGGTCCAGCCTCAACTCTTAACTCCATCAGTTCTGCAGGTTCTCATAAATACACCAAGAGTTAGCATTCATCTGCCCTGGATTGCCGTGGAGCTCTGCTGCAGGAGGTTGAAAACAAACAAAAGGAGAATACTTTTAAAAACTAAATGTTAAGATGCAGAAAACAGAGCAAGAGAGTGGTCTTAGAGCAGAGTCTGGGGTCTGCAGAAAGGTCTGCCTGTCCCAGCCACATTCCAGTAGTTTGCAGGTGCTTTAGTCTGCAGAATACTTGTTCTCTTTAAGATTTCTGTTGGTCAGTGATGTCACCATTCATGTCAGAGTTTTGTCTTTGCATTGTAATGCCCAGAGCTTGAAAGCAGTGTTAAGGTGTGCACTGCTGAAAGCAGATACCTTTATTCTACTTGTAGAGCTCATGAGTTGCATAGCAGTTCACAGATTAATTGTTGCTTGCATTATCCTCTGGGAGGGAATGCCCAAATGGATTTCTTATCTCCAGATGCTTTTCCAGAATCTGTTTCTACCAAGCAAAGACCAAGCCAGCTGAAAGTGGCAAATCCTGTAGGAGACTCAGCTTAGTGGTTCATTGCAAAGTGTCTGAGGTGATTTTGAGGAGTATGTTAGCCCTGGTAGGTACACATATAAAAAACTTTCCTTATTCGTCTGGGTGGCTTGTCGTGTTTTTGCTTATTGTTGTAGGGTCTGCTGTCTGTCTGGGGGACATCTTTGAGCAGGAGTTATTGTTTGTATTCTGAGCAGCAGGAAAAAAAATGTGTTTATCATCTTGGGAGGGTTCTCATTTGCTTCGAATCCTTAGGACCTTTCTTTCAGATGTCTTTGTTTCTATTTCACTTTGTTCTTCTTTCTGTCAGCCACCCTAAAACAGGTATTAGATCTTGTAATGCTCTGGAATTGGCTTGTTCTAGAAGCTTCGTCTCCTCTTGTAACTAAAAGTAAACAAAATCACCAAAGCCTTTAGTGATGAAACTTGCTGAGCACCTCTGAGATTACATTTGCTGTAGTTTCTGTTTGTGGTTGTGGGAACAGTGCTTATCTGCCCCCAGGAAACAGAAAACTTCACTGTGTTTTCAGATAAAATAAGGAAGCGGTGGCTTTGAAATCCAGGTGTTGGGTATGATTTCGCTGAACTCCTGCTTGAGTGAGGTTCAGAAGTTGGAGACATTCTTTGTCTGAATATATCCTGTTTAGTTCTGAACAAACCATTTGTGAGTGAGACTTGGTTATCATTTCAGAGCAAAGGATATGAAGAAAGAATTAAACAGCTGTCACCAGTGAAATTATTTCAGGCTTCACCCTTTGTAGATGTAGAAGAGTTATGCCTGTAGTAAGCCCCAGTTGACAGGAATACTGAATTTCTGTTTCAGGGCTTAAAACAGTGCCAAATTTCAAATTAGAATTGCTCTGACAGGGAGGGGTAGGTTGATGCCACATCTTTTGATTCCAGTGCCTTTCTTGTAGTGTCTACCTACAGCCTGTTTTGGGGACATGATGCTACTTGAAGTCTTATCTGCCTTACCACTTGCAGAGTGCAGCTCCTACTCCCTTTCCCTCTTCAGGTTTGTCAACCATCCTCTCTTTGTGGGGGTATAATTTATTTTTAGGCAATATTACTTGTCTCATCTCAAAGCCTTGACCTTTCTGTCCTGTGATGATGCTGGCCATGAGGAGCTGGGCTGTATCTTTGCCTCTGAGGCTGCCACCACACCTTCCTGCTCCAGTGCACTGTCTGTGCCCTGCAAAGTCCCACTGGTCTTTTCTCCTGACTCTGCACTGCGTGCCTGTGTCTACCTTTGCTACTTGTTCTTCTTGTGACTGCTTTTCATGTCAGACTTTCTTCTTGCCACTCTCCAGAACTCCTCCTTAGTTCTAACTTAAGCTTTTCCAATTGTTCTGTGCCTGAATATTAGCCCACGTAGTTTTGGGGCTATGCAGCAGCTGGAGCTGTGCTGTAACATTGTTTTTATCTGTCCTCTGACAAAATCAATGCATCCTATCATCCTCTATCTTGTTGAGGCACAGGCTGGGGGGGGCTTTATTTCTACCTCTATTTAAGAGAGGTTTCAGAGAAAAGATATTTTAAAACTAAAAGATGTGTTAGCTCCGTTAGAACAGATGAGGAGAAAGGGCAGACAGGTTATCTGGATAGAGGGGAAGTCGGTGATGGAGGTATCAGACACCACAGAACAGCTGTGTGGAGCCTCCTGAATTGCCACTCAAGTCATTTCTGATCCCCTCTCCCCGTGTCACTGAGCATTAACAAGTCTTTGACATGCTCTGGTGAGGTGTGTAAGGGCTGTAGAGTTCCCAAAAGTCTGCTCTGTTGGATTGCTGGGTCCTGCTGCTGCTGTTTGGCTTTAGATGTTTGTACCCTCACAAGCAGAAGGGACCTGCTGGTGTCTGGTGTCCTGGTGATGGCTGGCAGCATTCCTGGGCCTCACTCCAGCAGTGCTCAGAGGAGTGGGCAGTTCATGTGCTGTGTTAAACCGCTTTTCGTTAACTTGCAAGTCTTTCTCTCATTTCCAGTTGCCATCTTCTAAATGGATTCCAGTGAATTTTCAGGATCCTTGGACCCCCTGTCCTTGCCTGACAAACCGCTTATTGGAGATCTCCCTGCTGACATGGAGTTTGGGGAAGATCTCCTGGGCTCCCAAACAGCTTCCACCCAGGAAGCTTCAGTTCTTCAGCCCCCTGGCTGGGATCAATCCAAGCAGATGGCTGCAGGTGGGGACTTGGAGCTTCTAGTGAAAGCAGACAGCCTGTCTGAACTAAATAAATCAAATGACCACGTTCTAGATAAACCTAATGTTTTGGATATGCTGGAGAAACCTGATGTCTTAGATGACTTGGATAAAACTGCTGGCTTGATGGAGCAGGATAAACCTGAGGGTCTGGATGGGCTATGTAAGGCACAACCTTCCCAGGACGTGGAGGATGGACCTTCAGACTCCTCTGCCCTCTCTAGAGAAGCCCTTGTTCCAGAAGTGTGGAAAGAAAGGGAGGATGCACCAAAAAATTGTTCTGGGGACCTAAAGGAAGGGGGTGCTGCTGCTATTCCTGCACTGCCTGGTGACAAGGCCCCAGAATCACCTCGAAAACCCATTCCTGACTCTGGGAACCTCAGCAGTGCCCCAGCCACGGAAGAAACCACAGCACAGTCCTCGAGTCCAGCAATGCCCCCACCCCAACTCAGTCTCAAACAGACAAAGAAGATGAAGTTGAAAGCACCAAGGAAAAGCTCACCCCTGCAGAGGGAAGGGCTGGCAGGGGAAGCAGAGGTGGAACCAAGCCCAGACAGCAGAACTGCAGCTTTGCCCCCTGAGCCTAAGGAGGAAAACCAGGCAGAGGGAGGGAATGATACCGGGAAAAACTCGCTCAAAGAAAACAGTGTACTCAAAGCACAGGAAGCCCCAGCACCAGCAGGTAAGTTGTTGGCTCAGCAGAACTTGGCTCCCTTTTGCTCAGGAGCTCATCCAGCTGCACATTGCTGAGGCTGGAGTCTGTTCTGCAGTCCAGCTCTTCCCATCATCCCCTGCTATGGAAATTGTCAGTGGTACCGATGGTCTAGATTTGAGGATCATCAGGTGTTTCCCACAGGCCAAGTTCCTCTGCCCAGGCTGACCGTCCCCAGGAGATGCTCAGTCTTGGTTCAGAAGCAGCTGGAGGTAACTGCCCACCCAGCCTGCCTCCCACACACAGGGAGGTCTGCCCCTCAAGGGCTCTTCCCAAACTGCATGTTTGGATCTCCAACCACAGATGGTGGGTTTAGGAGCCTTCCTGTGTCTGATCAGCACCAGAATTGTACTTGATAGCCAGGACTGACCCAAATGGTGACTGCATTTGGAGAACACCTGTGCTCTTCTGTTGGAGAAAAGCAGGATGCTAGATGACAGCTTTTTCTGTGCTTCTGTTCCAGGAGAAAGCCTGTCTGGGAAGGGGAGCGAGCTGCCAGCTGAGAAGGTGAGGAGAATGCAGTCAAGTATGCATGGTACAGGAGCACAGAGCGTGGCTGGCTGTTGTCAAACTCTGTGAGGGACACTGGCTGTCTCATCACCCCTCTGGGAAGGAGTTTGCATGTCTCCTGTGATGGAGTGATCCCTGTGCACTGCCACTGTGCTGTAAGGTGGCTTCAGCATGTCCCTGCTGCCCGCAGCTCAAGTGTCATTCTCATGAGCCTACTTCCCCCTCTCCTCTGTCTTGCCAGCTCTGGTCAGGTATCCATGGAGTTTTATCCGTTTTCAGCCTAGCTGTTGGGAAAGCAAATCCCAGAGGTTGGAACTCCACCACGATCTGGGATATTTATCCATGGTTGTCCTAGCGAATACTTAGCCTAAATATTTTCTGAATGTCTTCTAGGAGCAGAAAAGAAGCGAGCGACCCAGAAGATCAGAAACTGCCAGGCCTGAAACTGTGAACTCCTCAGAGAGCAGTAAGTAACGAGGGTTGGTCAGCTCCTGTTTTCAGCCTGAGGGAAGGGCCCAGATCCATTGGGGGCAGGTGGTTCATGATGTGAGTACAGTGGGAACTCTGGAGCTTCCTACCATTTCCTGGTATTTGTGTGTTGCTCTTTAATTGCCTGCCTGAGCTGTTCCCTTTAAGGTCAGCTGGCTCTTGGAGGGTTTTCAGCTGTAAAAGTTCACACTTTGGGCTTCTGCTCAACCTTGGTATATCATGACTTCCTAAAGAGGAATTGTTCTTAAGCCCAGTTTCCTTAAAGACCTCTTGATTCATCTCCAGTTCCAACAGAATTTCTTTGAAGGGTCCCTTTATCACCCCACCCAGACAGGTACAAAAGTACGTAGAGGGGCTCCAGAAAGGTGACCCAGAAAGTCCCAGCATGTGTCTCATGGCAGAGTTTCTCAGTCCCTAATGAGGGATTTCTGTGCCTCTTCCTCTGCTGCTTTGCAGTTCCAGTGTCTGACGAGGACTCTGATGCCATGGTGGACGATCCCAACGACGAGGATTTCGTTCCTTTCCGCACGCGGCGCTCGACCCGCATGTCCCTGCGCACCCAGATGGCCCAGAGAGCCGCCCGCTCCACCTTCACCAAGATGACCTGTGCCAACTGCAGGACCCCCCTGCAGAAGGGCCAAACCGCCTACCAGCGCAAAGGGCTTCCTCAGCTCTTCTGCTCCAGCTCCTGCCTCACCACCTTCTCAAAAAAACCACCTGGCAAGAAGATATGCACCTTCTGCAAAAAGTGTGTGTTCATTCCCCTTTCCTCGGTGCTCCCGTGCTCCTGACCCCCTTCACCTGCTCCACAGCTCTGCCTGCCAGTCCCCTTCCTATGGCCCTCATTCACCCACATCACTCCTACCCCTGCCAGCTGCTGCCCCATGGCTTCCTTCACACACTGCATCTCCCATGCTCCCTACACCCCCTTCATGTTATTGCCATTCCCTGCCTGTCCCCAGACTCAAGGCCCCATATTCCAGCCTCCTCTCAAAATTACCTCCTGCATGCTCCGTCTTCAGACACCACTCCTCTGGGCCGGGACAGAAGCTGCTGTGAGACAGTTCTTGCCAACTCTTTGGGACACCAGAAAGTCCCGTGCATTGCACTGGGCCATCCTATCCCTTTGTGGCAGGACTCAAGTGTCCCTGCACTAACACATCCCCCTCCTGATCCCCAGGGAGATCTGGAACACCAAGGACTCTGTGGTTGCCCAGATTGGTTCAGGTGGCTCTTTCCACGAGTTCTGCACCTCTGTCTGCCTTTCCCTCTACGAGGCCCAGCAGCACAGACCAGCACCTCAGTCTGCAGATGCCTCGGACACCAGTCGCTGCAGTGTTTGCCACAAACCTGGAGAGGTAAATCAATCCCTTGTCCTTCCCATGTCCTGGATGAGGTGCTTGGGACCTGCAGTGTTTGGCCCTGCCCGGGACCAGGGCGTTTGCCGGGTTTTCCAGTGGTGTGAGGCCTCAGCCCCTGGGCTGTCTTTGGAAGGAGGTGGTTTGGGGAGTGACAGCAATGATGTCTCTGCAGATCCAGCACGAGGTCAGCAACGGGAGCGTGGTTCACCGCATCTGCAGTGACGCCTGCTTCACCAAGTTCCGGGCCACCAAGGGGCTGAAGACAAACTGCTGCGACAACTGTGGACTTTATATCTACAACAAGGGCTTGCCCCTGGAGTACCTCTTCCATGAAGGCCAGCAAAAACGCTTTTGCAACTCCACGTGTCTCAACAGTTACAAGAAGGTGTGTGGAGCCAGCTGCCTGGAGGGGGAGGGTCTCTGTGGGCACACACATCTCCTTTGCTTGGTGTGGCACAGGGCACTTTATGCAATGACAGGGGATTCAGATCCCCTTGGTCTTTTATTGCTGACAAAGCATTTAAAAGATTGCTGTGGAGAAATTTTGAAGCAGGCAAACAGAATGAATTTATTCTGCATGAGGCCCAGGCTTGGATCAGGCAGTCAGTAAGCTGGACTGTGCAGTGACACTGGTAAATGCAGTTAGCATGATTCAGTTGGATATGTTCCTCTGTGACCTGAACAGGCTTCACTTAACTGTCTCCATGGGATTGCCAAGCTCTGTATTCCTGCCAGGCTACTCTTAAAATGAGAAGCTGAAGTACCAAAGGCAGCCTTTTTTGCTACCACCACCTGAACCTGCAGACTGTGAGCCTGGTTCTGGCATCAGGTGGTCACTGCAGGAGAGCAGTCCTGTGGTGGATCCAGGAGCAGGGTGGGATGTGAGGGTTGGAGCTTGCTGGCTGTGCTGGTCTCCTTGGCAGCTCTGTTTTGCTCTGTGCTTGCAGAAGAACACTCGGGTCTACCCCTGCATGTGGTGCAAGACGCTGTGCAAGAACTTTGACATGCTGCCCAACGTGGATCGCAGTGGCAAGATGGGCCTGTTCTGCTCCATTTGCTGCACTACCTCCCACAAAGTGAAGCAGTCAGGCTTAGTCGGTAAGAGCACCTGCACAGAGGGAATCAGTCACCTCTCCACTCTGACTCCTTCCTTAGCGTGATTTATTGTTTGTGGATGGGACTGAAAAGAGGATGTGTTGCTTGCCTGGGGAGGAATCCAGTGAGACCAGGGGAAGGAGATGTGGATACCGAGGAATCCTTGAAGAGTGCAGACATCTTAATATGGAGGGTAGTGTACAGTGCTGTTCTTGGGAATGCAGGGAGCAGTTGTAGTGCTGGACTGTGCTGGCACTGCCCTTTCCATTACATGGAGTACCAGGGTGTCCAGGAATGGGTATGGTCTCTGGTGCAAGTATTGCAGCCTATTTTGTCCAAAGTCCTATAGAGCCAGGGTCACTCCCTTGAACCCCTCTGCTCTCCATCTGTGTTTTAACATTTCTGTCCTGGCAGAATCTGGTGCTCTTAGTTTCCTGGTGTTCTTGTCCTTTGCCTTTTGACAGCTTGTCAGACTGAGGATGAGTGAGTAGCTGGCATGCCATCCTCACAATCTCAGCCTCACATCGTTTGCTGCTGCCCTCACCAATTCCTATCTGTCTCTTCAGGTCCCCCTAGACCCTGCAGCTTCTGCAGAAAGAGTTTATCTGAACCCTGCTATTACAACAAGACAGACCGGGTTGTCTATCAGTTCTGCAGTCCCAGCTGCTGGACCAAATTCCAGGTACTGAATTTTCCTTCCTGCTGGGCTGGGCCACAGAGCTCACTCCTCCTTTCACACTTAACAGAGGCTCCACCTTCCTTGAGCTCCTCAGGGAGGGTTCCTAAGAAAGTCCCTGTGGAACACAAGAGTTGCAGTGACTGTAATTGCTCATATCTCAGTCTTGGCCCCATCATCCCCTTCCTCCACTGGGATATTCACTGTAATTCACTCCTGTCTGTCAGGTTATGCCCTGTGGAAAGGCAGTGCAGAGCTGTGCTGCGTGGGTGGTTTGGGATGTGGTGGCCTTACAAGAGCATGAGCAGAAGCACAAGTAAGCAACAAAGCACAGTGCACACCTGCTAGCTGGGTGGAAAGGGGCAGAGCTCCCCTCTGAGTCAGGTGTCACCAAGAAATGGAAGCCTTCTAGAATGTATTGTCTGAAAACTTAGAGCCAGTAGGCCTGGGTACCTCGTGTTTGATAATCCTCGAAGGCTTGACTGGTGGTTTTTAATCTTCTGACATTAAGTGTTTCAGCATGTGTGTGAGATGTCTGTGGTATTCATAGGCAACTTGAAGGTTATTAGTTTTGTACAGTTGTCAAAGAACAAAATAACAGCCAGGAAGACCTGGGAAACTTAGGCCAGGACATGTGAAGTGCAACTGAGAAAACATAGAGAATCTTGAGGTAAGAGGTAGTTACTGGCAGTTGCAGCATTTGGGTTTTGGAATTTTTTTTTTTAATTGATTGTGGGGGTTTTTTTTAGTTGGGGGGGTGGTGTTTTTTTTCTGCTTTGCAGTTTTTTTGATTGGAGTTTTCTTGGTGTTCTTTTATATATCCTTGGTGTAATCCTTCACTGAGGTCACAAATAGTGTGGGTAGTGTAGCAGTAGAGTTTTTACAGTTGTAGACTTGATAAGAGTAGAATTATAGAACAGTTTCTATTGAAAGAGACCTTTAAATGTCATCTAGTCCAGCCCCTGCAGTAAGCAGGTACATCTTCAGCTAGGTCAGGTTCCTCAGAGCCCTGTCCAACCTGACCTTTAAATATTTATAAGGATGGGGCATCTACCGCCTCTCTGGGCAACCTGTGCCAGTGTTTCACCATCCTCATTGTGCAAAACTTCTTTATAGCTAATCTAAATCTCCTCTCTTTTAGTTTAAAACTATTACCCCTTGTGCTATTGCAACAGGCTCTGCTAAAAATAGTTGCAATGTTTCCCTTTTTCCAGTTACCTGAGACTTCACCAAGTCACCTGACTTGAATTATTGCCATGTAAACCCAGCATTGTACCACATGAGTGAACCAAGGCATAACCTGCATTAGGAACTGTCAGGACACCCTTGTCAAACTAAAACAGCTGAATCTTTCAAGACGGTTTCTTGGGGATCAGTATTAAGCTTGGCCTAGTACTGATCAACGGAGTTCAACGTCTTCATCAGTCATTTGGCGATAAAGTCAAAGTAAACATAGTAAAATGTTGCAGATGAAGCAAAACCTGGTGACCTTAGCCCATGCTGAAGCCGGAGCAGTCACAGAAAGCAAAGCAATTGGATTGATTGGCAAGGCTGGTTCCTCCTCCTAATCTGTGCTTAAATACAGTTCAGTGCAAGATCCTGTGTCAGCCTTACTCAAGTAGTGTGGGGATGCACGTCCTGGGAAAGTAGGGATTTTGAAAAGACCTTGGGATTACAGCAGATAAGCTGTTCAGTGTGAGCGTCTCAGTTTACAGCCACAGAGGGAAGGATTAATTAAGCTCTTGCAAGCACAAGCAGAAGAACATGGAGTTAAAGTCTGACGGCTAGGGAGCAAAAGAGCTACCTAGAATGTTGCACAGGTAGGACAGATAGGAAATATTTTCCAGTGTCCACTTTATTTTCAATATTGCAGAAAACTTGAAAGTATCCTGAAAAAAAAAAAAAACAAACCACATAAAAATTGCATTTGGGCTTGAAAAATGCTTATATTGAGGCACTTGCAGAATGCCTTATCTGAGAAAGAAAACCAGGAAGATGACTTTATTAATAAATAGGTCCTTGTGGACAAGACACCAAATGCTAAATGGCTGTTTAATGTAGCAGAAGGTGGAATGAGAAAGGCTGAATTCTGAAACTTTGAAAATAGAAACCAAGCACCTGTGCTTCGGGAACATTTAGAGAAGAGGTTGCAGAGCCCCCATCCCTTGATGTTTTCAAATCCAGTGGGGTGGCAGTTTGAAAGGTTGCCCTCCTGGGAAGAGCTGGACCCGGCACACTGGAAGCAAAGGGAAATTGCTGTCAAGAATCTGCTCTCCAGGAGCTTGAGGCATGATCTGGTGGACTGGCTGAGTCACCAGCGGTGGCAGCAGGTCTGAGTGGGGGCGGGTGGGCTGCTGTGACCGTGGAGGAGGCAGGCAGTGGTGGCAGTGAGGAGAAGGTGTCCACTGCCCTCCATGGGGCTCTCCCTCCATACGCTGTCTCCTCTCCTGCAGCGCACCAGTCCAGAAGGCGGGATCCACCTCAACTGCCATTACTGCCACAATCTTTTCAGCGGGAAGCCAGAGATCCTGGACTGGCAGGTGAGGACTTTCCCTTGGGGGGGGGAATATTGAGTTGGAGGCCAACACTGGTGAGAGCTGCAGCTCCTCCATCTCTCTGCTCAAAGCAGAGCTCCTCCTGTGCCAGCTCTCTGAGAGCCTTGGCTGCAGAGACGTGCCTGGAGACTGTGCCGAGTGCTGCGCTCCTGGAGTTCGGTGGGATGTCGGAAGGGCAGGAGGAGACCGCTTCTGCCAAACCCTGTGCCAGCAGAGCTGGGGAGTTGACTCAGCCCTGTAGTCTTTCTCCTGCTTCCCTGAGAAGTGTGGGAACCTCCTGCCAGCCTGGCTGACCTGGCAGCGGTCTCTTTGGCAGGACAAGGTGTATCAGTTCTGCTGCAAGGACTGCTGCGAGGACTTCAAGCGGCTGCGTGGGGTGGTGTCCCAGTGTGAGCACTGCAAGCAGGAGAAGCTGCTGCACGAGAAGATCCGTTTCTCTGGAGTGGAGAAGAACTTCTGCAGCGAAGGTACTTGGGGAAGGCATGGGAAAGGCAGAACCTCCATGCCAGCCCATGCTGGGGGAGGAGAAGAGAGCATGGAGAGGAACAGAGGGGAGATTGTCTTAGCCAGGCCCTGGGGCAAGAGCCTTGCCATGCAGTGAAGGGAGGACTGTTGTGGGGATGGCTTGCTGTCCAGCCAGGCCCTAGGGCTAGATCTTTACCGTTCATTGTGTCCTTGGGGAGGGCCTTCTCACAGCTTTTCTCTCTCTGGGGGCTGGGGAGACAGCAGGTGGCAGCTCCGCTCCTCCTGTCATCATGCACTTCTACGCTCTTGCGTCTGGGCTGGCCTGACCTGGCCTTGCCCTGCCTGCTGGGTTCCTGCACACAGGAGGTTGGAGTCAGACTCTTCCTAGAAGCATGGAGGTGAGAGATGGCAAGTCCCCATGAGGTCCCATCTTATCCCAGCCCCAGGGGCCAGTGCTGGATTGTTCCCTACAGTGTGTTGCGTGTGCTCTGTTGTCTCCGCAGACCTGGATTTTGGTCATGTTTGGGTCAGGGAGGCCCCCAGTTCATCCTGGGAAGGTTTCACTCCTATTGTTTCTCCGCAGGGTGTGTGCTTCTTTACAAACAGGATTTCACCAAGAACCTGGGCCTGTGCTGCATCACCTGCACCTACTGTTCTCAGACCTGCCAGCGGGCGGTCACCGAGCAGCTGGAGGGCAGCACCTGGGACTTCTGTAGTGAAGACTGCAAAAGCAAATACTTGCTCTGGTACTTCAAGGTCAGTATTGGCACTGGCAGCTTGTGCTAAGTGCTGTGGTGGGCACGGCACCCAGATAAGTGGGCATTGCACTGAGGAAGTTCGCACTGCTGGAGTCTGGCTGGCACTGCTGCGGAGAACCTGGCACTGCTGGAGTCCTGCCTGGCAATGACGGGACACTGCTACGGGGAAGCTCACGTAGCTGGAGTCCCCAGCTGATCCTGCCAGACAGAGCACTGCCCTGAGGAAGCTCACAGTGCTGGATCCGCGGCTAGTGCTGCTGGGAGAAGTTCGCACCGCTGGAGTCCCTGGCTGGCACTGGCAGGGCGCTGCTGTGGGGAAGCTCACAGCACCTTGGCTGTGTGCACCTTTCACTGGAGAGTTGTGTTGCACTCGGAGGGGGTGTGGTTAGTTACTCGTTGTTTCTCTCCTGCTGATGCGGGCTTTAGGCAGCTCGGTGCCATGCCTGCAAGCGTCAGGGGAAGCTGCTGGAAACCATCCACTGGCGGGGGCAAATCAAACACTTCTGCAACCAGCAGTGTCTGCTGCGATTTTACAATCAACAGAACCAGCCCAACCTGGACACGCAGAAGGGGCCCGAGAGCCTGCTGAACAGTGAGTAGGAGGGAGGGAGGGGACCTGCAATAGCTCAGTCTGAGAGACACAGGGAAGACTGAACAGCAGGGGGTGGAAGCTTCCTGCCTGGGACTGGAGGAGACGCTAGGGAACAATCCTGCACTGGCCCCTGGGGGGGAAAGGACGGAGTGGGACCTAATGGGCTTCTCCATCTCTAACATCTATGGTTCTATGACACACAGGGCCCAGACGGGAGGAGCCGGTGCCAGCGTGCTGCCTGTAGCTCACACTCTTAGCGAGGATACTCAGGGATTTAACATCCTCAAGTTGCCAGCGGAGAGCTCGATTTACAGGGTTAGGGGACAGCGTGGTTTGGCATGACAATCCACCTGCAGCCCCACACCACCTCCGAGCTGTGACCTTCTCAGATCTCATAAGCTAATCTGGATTGGGCCAGGTCAGTGCTTGGATGGGAAGCATTCAAGGACAAAGAAGGGTGCTGCAGGAAGTGGTGCTGGTGATGCTGTAGGTGGGCTCTCCTCAGCCAGAGCTGAACCTAGAACGGTCTTGAGGGAGCACTGAGCTGCTGGAGGCACTCTTGTCTTGTGATCTTAGATTGGAGTCCTACCACTTACCCAAAATTCGCTGCATCTTTGGGGAGTTGCCAACCCTGTGTCCCAGATAACCCCATTCTGCATCCACGGAGTTCCAGCTGGAGAGGAGATTTTCGCTGCCTGTTGCCCCATTTCCTATGGTTAACTTGAGCCAGTTGCTTATGGAAGATTGCAAAGTGCTTTGGGATCCCTCGGGATGGAAGGTGCTCGTAGTGAGTGACAAGACATCGCTTGGCCCTCGGACTTTTGCGTAATCTCATTCTGCTTGGTCTGGCACAGGCCACGATGTCCTTGGTAATCTGTGGGATTTAGTTAAGATGCCTGCAGTTTATGGTGGGACTTGCTTCAGTGCATCAAGCTCCAACACATCCCTGCACTGCAGGTTCAGGGCTTTGCTGCCTTCCCTGGGATTTCATGAGGTGTAAAACCCTGGCTAGGGTGTGGCAAGGAGGGGAAACCAAGACAAGGACCTTCACGTGAGAGACCTCATCCTCCATCTCCAGACTCTTCTGGTTTCTCTCCTGTGGGCTGATTGTAAGATGGGGGAAGCTCCAGATGTCACTGCTGCTCAGATAGCAAAGCAGAGCTGCTCCTCCAGAAGCAGCAGGTTCACCTAATTAGGGGAGTCCCAACCTGCCTTCCAAGAGCCACATTCCATAAAAACCTGTGTGAAGTGACAGCTCAGGTGCTGGAGTGACCTGGATAAGGAACTGTTGGTTTCTGCTGGCACATGGGAAGTCTGCTTGATGGTTCACAGTGTTCTGTTCTGCTGCCTAGGAGAAGAAGAGATGTTAAACTTGCTGGTTCCTGTAGCTCACCAAGTGATTCCACAGCCCTAGCCATCCTGTTGGATTTGTCCTCTGCTTTCAAGGCATGTCACTTGTGAGGGACCAATAGCACTGCTTTTGCAACACAGGCACAGTGGGCAAACTCTGCCTGCAGAGGGAACCGTGTTTCACATTGCTACTTGGAGCCATGGACCACAAGACTCAGAAGTACCTTCTCCACCACCAACAACAACCATGAGAGTCTCAGGCCTCCTCTTTCACAATCTCTGGAGACCTTCAAGAACTTTGCTGCGTGGTA
The DNA here is from genome assembly GCA_038380795.1 of Pyrocephalus nanus. Taxonomy (NCBI): domain Eukaryota; kingdom Metazoa; phylum Chordata; class Aves; order Passeriformes; family Tyrannidae; genus Pyrocephalus; species Pyrocephalus nanus. Next base: position 17,540,038 of record CM076274.1, on the reverse strand, counting down.
CGTGAGGCATCAGCTGCCTCTCTGTGCCCCCTGGGAGGGCTCTGGGGGAGCCAAGGCAAAGCCCTTCATCAGCAGTGAGTGCTCAGCTGAGCACAAGCTCCAGGCTGCCCCAGCAGCTGCTGTGCTTGGTGAATGCTGCTGGTGGCACTGAGCCCTCTGTGTGCTCTGGCACACCCAGCTGTGGGATAGCCATGGACACTCTTGCCCCAGGACTGTGGCCAGCTGCTGAGTTTGCAAAGGAAGGGTGCTGGAGCCAAGGACCTGCTTACACAGGGAGCTTTCCAGCCCACTGGGCTGTGCAGGGGATTTGAGGAGGAGCAGCTTGGCAGCTCATGGTGAGGAACAGCTTTGCCTGGTCCAGTCAGCGTCTCCTGTGGACCTGGCAGCTGCATTGCCAGCTCACAAGGGACTGCCTGGACTTCAGACCCATCTTGGGCAGAGCTGCTGACTACTTGGTTATTCTGTTGCAGCCAGTGGTTGCCTAGAACCTGTAATTCCTGTGACCCAGTGGCTGCTACCAGCTTAGTGATCTTGAGGCTGCTTGTTGCTGATTGTATAAGCAGCTGTTCTTTTGCTGGGAACGGTCCATGTAATGCAGGATTGAGGAGCTTCTGCTACAAAACTGTGCCCAAACACTTCCAAGGGGAACTGGCTCTGCACAGGGCTGTCCAACAGGAGAGGGCAGAGGGTCAGAAGTCACCGCTGGGGCAGGCAATGCCTTGACAGCTCTTTGTTGGTGTTGGGATGAGAGTAAAGAACAAGGCACAGCTTTCCTGGAAGCCTGGACACATGGAGCTTTGTGGCAGGAGAATCTTATTTTCTGAGTCCTAAATCACTGGCCTATGGGGCAATCATGTTTGCTTTTGATTCTGCTGCAGCACAAGTTCTGCTCATGCAGCATAGCTTGTCTTTTCTCAGTCAAGCCATTGATGTTTCCTACCTGGACCTGCTGCCCATCCACTTATTGCTGTCAGGGTGAGTTCTTGGACCCTGAGGCTGCTGCAGAACCTATGGCTGAATGCTCAGCTGCAGATTAGGGAGTTTTCTCTAGCTGGAACTTGCCTGTTTCCTGCTGTTGGTGGCCAGCAAGTGGAGCCTGCCGGGCCTTCAGTTGCACAGGAGCTGTCCTGCATTTCCTCAGGACAGAGGAAATCTGCACAGTGCACAGTCTGTGTGTTGGACCTCTAGGAATCTGGCTCTTTCCTGAAGAGCCTGTGTGTGTGTAGGAGGTGCAAATGGACCCGCCACTGCCTTTGGGAGCTGAGACCTGCTGTCTTCCTTGCAGGTGTCTCCTCCATGCATGGCCCACGGTTAGTCAGTGCTGTAGATGTTTTTGCAGCCACGTGGGTAACCAGGGCTCACTGAAGGCTGGGATGAAGGTGCTCTGTTAGCTCATAGGCCTTTGAGATGGGTGCAGGTTCTCTGCAGAGCAAATGAGCTGGAATTATCATCTAAGAGAGAGTGACACTGTCACTACCTCAAACTGTCTGCCACATGCGCCTCTTACCTGCAGGTGATCCCTTCTTTCCTTAGGGGAATGGACTGCATCCCTAGGGCTGGAGCAAAACTGTCTCTCTGCTTTCCTGGATATCTCATAATGCTACTGCCAGCTCTGCCACCTTCTTCCTGGGGATCTCGAAGCACTTTGCCAAGATATTTGTAGCAGGGATATGGAGGCACAGGGAGGGGCCATGGCTCGGTACAGCAAGCCAATAGGCAGAGCTGGGAATAGAGCCCTGGATTCCTCTCTCAACAAGGGGCTGGGATTTCTCCTGACCTGCTGTGATGGGATTGGGGTGGACTGCAAGGGAGCACAAAATGACATGGGAGTAACTTGATTTTGGAGTTCTAGTGTCTTCTGAGCTGCTAGGGCTAGAGATTGTGGAAACATTAACTGTTCCTGGAGTGGCCAGGAGCAGTTTCTGGGGAGCCTGTCCCTGCTCTCTGGCTGCTGGTACCTCCAGTCCCAGCAGTGGGACACATTGGCCCAGGAGCTCTTGAACTCAAGAGCTGTTGCTTTCTCTTACAGGTCAGACTTCAGATCCAAAACCAGCTGTCCCTTCCCCACAGAAGACAGAGACTAACATGGTAAGGCCCATTGGAGGTCAGAGTTTGCAAGATGGCAGAGAGGACAGTTCTGCCATTGCTCAGGGAGATTTTGTTCTTCTACAATCAATGAATTTTAAGATATCTGGATAGTGGGAGCTGATAAGAGCTCCTGGGGAGGGCAGTATCAGCATAACTCCTGCAAGGGGGAAGAATAACCATTCCCCAGGAGTCAATGATGAACTCCAGAATAACCTGACACTGTGGCGCTGGCTCCTCTCTGCATGGTGCTTTTCTGTGCCTGGGTATAGTCACTGTCCACTGTTCCCCTCTGCCCCGTGGGACAGGAGCCACCAGTGCCAGGCTCCTGGCACAGCGGGGACACCCTGCAGGTTTGCTGCCTGCCAGGAGCAGCTTGGCAGTCCTTTGTTCAGGCCTGACCGTGGGAGCATCCACATGTGTGCTGGGGACTGCCAGGCCCCAGGAGGTGCTTTGGGAGTCACTCCAGCTGTAGCTGTAGTAGGGAAGAGGTTGTGCTGCCTTAGGTGAACATCAGCCTCCTGCTTTCTGCATTTCCTCAGCTGTCAGCAAAGGCCTCCTCAGCCCAAACGTCTTCAGCTGCGCCGCCTCCTGCCCCACCTGTGGTTCCAGCCACCCCTCGGAAAAACAAAGCTGCCATGTGTAAACCACTGATGCAGAACAGGGGCATTTCCTGCAAGTTAGAAATGAAGTCCAAAGGATGTCAGACAGGTAGGAAAACGAGACATAACTGCAGGATTACACGGGCATTTTGGGAAGGCAAGGGGCACATCCCTGCTCCAGACTGTGAATCCAGCTTGAAACGCTGCACAAAGTGTGTTTGGCACCATGCTGAGGAGTGTCTGGGCACATGTGGCAGGGCTGGAGGTAGGGAGCCCATTTCCATCAGCAGCAAAAGAAGGGATGCAAAGAGCACTGTAGCATGATCCCACCTCTTGTGGGACAACTCCAGTTGCTCTGGAGATTGTCAGCTTGTCCAAGGGCCATCTGCTGAGCATATTCCACTCTGTAGCTCCTGTTGGGCATGTGTATGTGGTCTCCAGCATGTGCAAGGCAACTGGACCTCTTGGCAGGGTTACAAAAGAGCAGGACTTGCACTTCTGGCTAAGGCAAGCCCCTCATGTTGCCGGGCTTGACTTGCTGCCGCTCCAGCTCCGTGCACAGATCACAGAAGCTGGTGGCTGGAAGGGCTGCAGTGCTGGATGGCTGGGGGCATGTCAGTGCAGGGCTGGGTGGAGGAGCTTCTGGGATTAAGCTCATTGATGTACTTTTGCTCTTGTCAGAGGCTGACTGGAAACCCCAGGTGGTTGTGTTGCCAATCCCCGTCCCGATCTTCGTGCCTGTGCCTATGCATATGTACTGCCAGAAAGTACCTGTGCCTTTCTCCATGCCTGTCCCGGTAAGCAACGCACTTCACCTGCTCCTGTTCCCCTACTATCTTGATCCTGCCTTGCTGCAGCCTCCCTGCTTCTCTTTTCATCCTCTTCTCCTGCCTCTGCTTTTGTGTCAATCTGATGAGTGTCAATTTTCTGCTTGGTGTGCTGCTGTCCACAGGTGCCTGTGCCAATGTTCCTGCCCACCACCCTGGAGAGCACAGAGAAGATTGTGGAGACCATTGAGGAACTGAAGGTGAAGATCCCCTCCAATCCCCTGGAAGCTGACATCCTGGCCATGGCTGAGATGATTGCAGAGGCTGAGGAACTCGACAAGGCCTCCTCGGACCTGTGTGGTAGGTTCTGCCATGGTTTGGTCAGGCCCAACAGCTGGGATCAAGGGGGGTTTGCTGGCTCTTGGAGCTAAAACACCTGCCTGCACTGCAGCTCTCCAAAGCCTCTAAAAAAAGGAAGCAGGGAATAACAATTCCTCAGCTTCTGCTGAGGAGTTACCAAAAGGGAAGAGCTGCAGCAGGGAGCACTGTCTGCCAGTTTTGGGGGTGCCAATCTTGTGGCACTATTAGTTTATTCAGGTGGCTGTTCAGGCTCTTCCCTAAAGCAGCTTACTAGCTAGAAAACTAGCAGAGCTGACCTCACAGGTCTTTTTTACTTGGGGACTGAATTCCTCAAACCCCAGTGATGAGGGTTGTGGCTGGGGAGATGACAAACATCCATTGTCTTGCTGTCCAGAGAAAGCTGGGCAGGTGTCTTGGGGCTGCTCTGAGCACAGGACTGTGCTGCACACAGGGAGCCAAACCTCATTTCCCAGCTGTCACTGGGAATACAGGCAAAAAGTCTGTCAGGGAAGTTGGGTTTATGAACTGCTTTTGCCTTGCAGACCTGGTGAGTAACCAGAGTGCAGAGGGTCTCCTGGAGGACTGTGACCTGTTCGGACCAGCACGGGATGATGTGTTGGCTATGGCTGTCAAGATGGCAAATGTCCTCGATGAGCCGGGCCAGGACCTGGAGGCTGACTTCCCTAAGAGTAAGAGCTGGGGGCAGGGCTGCTTGTGCTGCAGCAGGGTCCTCCCACTGCCCTCAGCCAACTGTTGCCAGCAGCTCTAAGAGTTGTGTGAATTCACCTCCCTCTGACTGACTAGGCCTGGGGCTGAGCCTTGCAGATAACTGCTTGCAGCATGGGGGAGGAGACCACCACAGGTGGAAGAGGAGACAGGGACTTGCAGGAGCACAGCAGTGCTGAGCAGGGTGGTAGCAGCAAAAAATAGAACTGAGATGCCTGTGCCAGGCTGTCCACAGTACTGGCCTGGTACAAGGGCATGAGGAATGTTCCTCAGGTTTAAAAAACAAGCAGACAAAAAACTGTCAGAGGGGAAAATGTGGGGCTCTGGTTATTCTGAGAGAGCTTAGCATCATCTGCCAGAACTGTTATTTCTTTTGTTGTGCTGTGACTTCAAGTTCGTGCCAGGCAGTAGTGGAGGGTGTGAAGTGTTCTCTCTTCATCTTGCTGTGAAACACTTGCCAGCACGGGGGACAGGATGAGAAGTCTCAGCTGAGCCCTTCTGCCTGTCTTTCCTTTCAGACCCTCTAGACATCAACCCCAGTGTGGACTTCCTCTTTGACTGTGGGCTGGTGGGACCAGAGGATGTGTCCACAGAGCAAGATCTGCCTCGAGCTGTCCGAAAGGTGAGCTCTCTGTGGGTACTGCTCGCTTAAAGCTCTTTGGGCTTGGGGCTGCCATCTGGGATGTAGGAGGTGAAATGTGCCAGAGGCTTTGGTGTGCTGGGGAGGTTGTGCCCCCTCCCCTCACAACATGCCTGGCCTGTGGGCCGCTCCTTGAATGAAAATACTTTGGAGGAGCTTTAAATGCTACAGGTCATGTGAGAGCTGGTCTCGTTCCTGTGGCTGTCATAACTAATGGGCCTTGCTGGCTTGGCTGCCAGCTGAAGGGTGTCTGCTGGCGTGGGCACAGGCACACTGAGAGCCACACACTGCAGTCAGCAGGTCTGAGGGGGCCAGAACTCTTGCAGCTGTCCCAGGTAGGTGCCCAGTCTCACAGTACACCTCTCTGCAGGGGCAGAAGCGCCTGGTGCTCTCTGAAAGCTGTTCCAGGGACTCCATGAGCAGCCAGCCCAGCTGTACAGTCCTGAACTACTCATATGGTGTCAATGCCTGGAAGTCGTGGGTGCAAGCCAAGTACGCAGGGGGAGAGAGCAGCAAGGGAGAGGAGCTGCGCTTTGGCCGTAAGTGCCTTGAGTGGATGCAGTGGAGTGGCAGAGACCTCCCAGGAGCTGATCTCAGGGTGCTGAGGTGCTCCTGACCTTGCAGGCTGTTGTCTGAGGCTGCTGTGCTTGTCTCCACAGCCAAGCCCATGAGGATCAAGGAGGACATCTTAGCCTGCTCAGCAGCTGAGCTCAACTACGGCCTGGCCCAGTTTGTGAAGGAAATAACACGGCCCAACGGGGAGCGCTATGAACCTGACAGCATCTATTACCTCTGCCTGGGCATCCAGCAGGTGAGGGAGGCCTTGCTGCCCTCCAGTGCTCCACAGCCAGACCTGGGGGTCAGAACTGGTAAGGGCAGCTTTTACCCTTCATTCTGCTTTGTGGGCACCCAGAGAGGCTCACTGGACTCACCTTCACTGCCTCACCCCAGGACAGCAGCCCACCTGGTTTGGCCTTTGTTTCCAAGCCCAGAGTATAGGGTGGCAACTATTCCCCAGCCTTACACCCTTCTTGCACCTCCTTGAGGAGGGCTGGGAGATCTCCCCAGACTCATTCCCTTCTTCACTGCCAAGTCTGTTTTGTCATGCCCCAAGGTTTTCCTTGTAGCTCTCAGAAGTGTCTGCCCTGCAGCTCTGGTGGCACAAGGAGGGGTGCTCTGGGCTCTCTGGGGAGGGTTTGCATTCCAGGTGCTGCTGTGTTTCTCTTGACTGTGTGTTCTGTCCTTTCTAGTACCTGCTCGAGAACAATCGTATGGTGAATATATTTACAGACCTTTACTACCTGACCTTCGTGCAGGAGCTGAACAAGTCCCTGAGTGGCTGGCAACCCACAGTCTTACCAAATAGTACGTGCCTTCTGAGTACTTTCAGTCACCACACATACCCAGTTTGTGCTCCTAGCCTGGGATCCTCTGGTCTGATTGTGCTCCCCCAGCCTCAGCCCTCTTTCTTGGCATAGGCAGCACGGTCCTGCTGTGTCTTGGGGTCAGGCTGACCCAAACTGACAGCAGGACCAGTGTGGTTTACGCCTCAGCAGCTTCTGCAGCCCACAGTCAGGGTAGCTGGGAACAGAGCACGTGTGCTTTCTTTCCTGGGACAATTTGAATCTTTGCAGCACTTCACAGTGATGTCTCCACCCTTTGGCAAAGAGGATGCCAACCCAGGGGGCACTCTGGCACATGTCTTCGTGTTCCCAGCACATGGGAAAGCCCTGCACACTGTGCTGAGCCTTGGCCAAGGTTACTGTGCTGCTGCTTTGTGAATGGACTTAACTTAGAGCTCTGCAGAGGCTTTTCATGATCTGAGCTGCCTTCCCTGCTGTGTCTTGTCAGTCAAAGATCCAGCCTCACCTCTGCATATTGGCTGTCCCAGGCAGAGGTATTTGGCTCCAAACCTGTGTGTTTAGGCAGGAGCTGGCTGTGTCTCTCCTGCCTGCTGCTTTTCCTTCATCTCTCACTGAGTGTGGTGGAGCGCTGACCTGGAGATCACTCTGTGGCCATCTATAGTGATGAGCAATTAGGATTAATTTGGGTTCTTGTCTGTGGTTTGGCTGTGATCTGGGGTGGCTTGTGGCAGAGCCAGCCTCTAGTTCTGCTGATGGCTCTGGAGAAGTACCTTATGGAAAAAAAGGTGTTGTGAAGTGTCAGCCTTTCACAGCGAGATTTTCTGGGCAGGGTGAAGGAATTGCCACAGGGCCGCTGTTGACCTGACCTGGTTCTCCCTCTGTGCATTGCAGACACTGTTTTCTCCCGTGTCGAGGAGGAGCACCTCTGGGAGTGCAAACAGCTGGGTGTTTACTCGCCCTTTGTGCTGCTCAACACCCTCATGTTCTTCAACACTAAGTTCTTCGGGCTGCAGACGGCGGAGGAGCACATGCAGCTCTCCTTCACCAACGTGGTGCGCCAGTCCCGCAAGTGCACCACCGCCCGCGGCGTGACAAAGGTGGTGAGCATCCGCTACTACGCTCCTGCCAAGCAGAAGAAAAGCCGAGGTAGGGTCTGAGGGAACGTCTCAGTCCCTCCCCCTGCTTCCCCTGTTGGGATGCAGCCACGATCCAGCTCTCTTCTCCCCCCTGCAGATGGTGGCTCTGGAAAGCGGAAGCGTGAGGAGGAGGTACCGATGCTGGAGCAGCGGGAGAACAGGATGAACCCCCTCCGATGCCCAGTCAAGTTCTATGAGTTCTATCTCTCCAAATGGTGAGGCTTTCTCTGAAGAAGGGGCATGTGCAATTTTGGGGCACTCAGTTGTAGTGGGACCGTGTGGAGTGACTGCTGCTCTCCAAACATTTGTACATGAGCCTGGAGCACAAGGTCTGTGCTGCATGTGTAGACCATGGCTGAGAGAATGCTTCTCTCTGGCCTCTTCCACTTCTTGCCTGTCTCCCCACTGGCAGGAGTGTGCCATATGAGTCCAGGTGCTTGGGTGCTTAGGGGTTTTGGTCCCGAGCAAGGAGCTGCAGACTCAGTTTGTGTCTTCAACCTGCTAGATGATGAGAGGCTGTGACAAGCCTTGAGCCCCCCTTGCTAACCATGACAGCAGGCCAGGCTGGCTGAGCCCCTGAAGGTGGGACCCCCCAGGCCTGACCTCGCTCTCTGTTTGCAGCCCCGAGAGCCTGCGGAACCGCAACGACGTGTTCTACCTGCAGCCCGAGCGGTCGTGCATCGCCGAGTCCCCGCTGTGGTACTCGGTGATCCCCATGGACCGGAGCATGATGGAGAGCATGCTGAACCGCATCCTGGCCGTCAGGGAGATCTACGAGGAGCACAGTCGGCTCAGCAGCCTGGAGGATGACATGGACTAAAGAGCAAGGTGCTGCTGGGCTGGCCGTGCTCCAGCCCTGGACAACCCAATCTTCCTGCCTCCCGCTGCAGGGCAGGGGCCGTGCAGCACGGGAGGGGATGGTGCTGCAGCAGTGCTGTCCCTTCATCATTACCAGACTTGGACATCCCATCCTGCTCGTTACAGGCCTCCCTTACATACGTGGCCCCCATGCTCAGCTCTGCCGCCTCTTTTTGGCTGTTGGGTGAACCATCTTTCCCAGGGCCAGTTCCCATGGCACAGGGGTGGCAGAGTCCCTGGGGCACCTCCCCTCACCCTTGTCCCCTCCTACCCCCAGCCCTGCCACTCCCCCCCTCTTCCCCTGCCCCAGGGCAGGAGTCGCACAAGTCGGCAGTGCCCCATCAGAACAGTGGCCCCAAAGCTTTTACTTCCCTCTTCCTTCATCATTCCCTCATGAGGCTGCAGGTGGTATGGCAAGAACAGTAGCTCTGCTGCTGGGCTAGGATTGTGGTTTCAAGCCAGTGGGGATGGATCACAGGCTACCTGAGAGCTGTTGGGTCAGGGAGAGGGCTTTTTCCCAGGTGGGGGAGAGGTTTGGGTTGGCTTCAGAGAGTGGAGGAAGCTGGCACTGGAACATGAGGGCAGAGATCTGGCCTTGCCACGGGACACCTCCCTCATGTGCAGCTGGGATGTCTCAATTTGGTCAGTTTTTCCTGAGTTGTCTGAAAACTGATGGAGATGGGCCTGGGCCAGTGCTGCCCCTCTTTCCCCACTGTCCCCTGTCCTCATGTAAGCCCCCTCTCCCCTGCAAGGTGCCATCAGTGGGAAGCTCTGCTCCAGCCAGGGGCTTGGGCAGCTGCTGGCAGAAACAGGGAGCCCTGCCTGGTCTCCCCCTCCCTTCCAAAGCAGCAGGCTGCCACCGCCCTGCCCAGGGCAAGTCTGGCTCCAGCTGTGCCACTCCCTGCTGCCTCCTGCCCCTCCTCGTGTTCTGGTCAGTCTTCTTGAGCTGTACATGGGTCTCCTGTTGAGCCTGTATATATTGTTCTGGGCCCTGGCCCGGGGCCATCTGTTCTCTGTGTCCATGTGGAGAGTGAGCCGCTCACCAGTCTTGTTGTAGTGATGCCAGGGCGGTAGGAACTAACCCTGTGTCTCTGGAAACCATTCATTTCAAATAAAGATGTGGAAAACCTTTGGCAGCCCCTGGTTTCCCACCCTGGGCAGGGTGAGCATTGCAGGAGAGCAGGGCCAGTGTCTCTTTGCTGCTGTGCACTGCACTCCTGTCCATCCCTGCCTGCACTTCGTGCCTTGCCAGCTTGGGCATGCTGGGATGGCCCCTGACCCAGTGCCCACTGGTGCCAGCCTGGCATGCCCTGCCTGTCCCTGCCCTGTCACCTGCCCTGTCACCTGCCCACAGGGCTGCAGCCCAACCCAACCCAACCCCACAGTGGCCGTGCCCTGGCCCCGCAGTGCGTCTGTAGGATGGAGCAGTCAGAGAGCAGTGCCATGTGGGCAGAGCAGGAGTCAAGGGAGGTGCAGTGAGTGTTTATTTGCTCCCCCCTCCCAGCTTTACTCTCAGCCCTGCCGTGTGCCCAGGGCCATGCCCAACTCCTGTGCTGGCCACGGGATCCATGCCACGGGCCTGGCAGAGCCTGGAGACTGAACCACCGCTGTGGCCACCGGTGCATCCCCCATCCCTGACCATCCCAGCAGGCCACGTTCACACCGCCAGGTCTGCCGCTCGCATCTCCCCATGGGACCCACCAGCCACCCCTAGCCACGCTCCTGCCTTCTTCAGGGGTGCCAGGCCATGGGGGGATCTGCCAGCAACCAGGGGGCTGCCCACCCTGGGCAGGGTGACGTGGGCGCTGCGGGGCCCCAAAGGGCCACTAGGAGTGGTTATGATGCGGGACTTGGGGCCTGGCCCCTGCCGGCACTTGGTGAGACCCAGGTAGTAGATCTCCACCAGGTTGAGCAGCAGGGACACGCAGGCCACCCCCAGCATGAAGAGGATGAAGATGGTCTTCTCCGTGGGCCGGGAGATGTAGCAGTTGACAGTGTTGGGGCAGGGCCAGCGGCTGCAGGTGTAGAGGGGCTTCAGCTGGAACCCGTACAAGGCGTACTGGCCCACAATGAAGGCCACTTCCAAGAGAGCCTTGAAGACAACGTTGCAGATGTACGTCCTCAGGATGGCCCCCCGCATGCAGACCTGTCCCCGCGTGTCCCCCGCAGGGAGCTGGGGCTGCCTGGGGCGCGGCCGCCTGGCCCCGCTGCCGGCCCGCGCTGCCGCTTGCTGCCGCGCCTTCTCCTCCAGATGCACCAGGTGCAGGATGTGGCCCAGATACACAAGGCTGGGGGTGGAGACGAAGATGATCTGCAGGACCCAGAAGCGGAGGTGGGAGATGGGGAAGGTGCTGTCATAGCAGGCGTTCTGGCAGCCGGGCTGCTGCGTGTCGCAGGAGAAGCCAGACAGCTCGTCACCCCAGACCCGCTCAGCGGCTGCCCCCAGCACCAGGATGCGGAAGACGAAGAGGACGGTGAGCCAGACCTTCCCCACCACTGTGGAGTGCTCCTGGGCGTTCTCCAGCAGCCGCCCCAGCAGGCTCCAGTCCCCCATGGCACGCACTGCCCTGCAAGACAGCCGCCCTCCAGACACAGCCGCCCCACAACCCACCACACCCCCACCATCCCCCGGGCAGGCAGGAGTGCACAGACCCAACCCACGGCTGTCCCTACACTGTCCCCATCCCAAGGGACCCCCTAACCCGTCACAAGGAGGGCAAGGGGAGCAAAGGCCTCCAGCAGAAATCTGGGAGCACCATGGGGAGCACCCGCGGTGGTGACCCCTGGGGACTCCTCACCGTAGGTGGGTGCGTGGGGCAGAGCCCAGTGCTCCTGCGCTGGCTCCCGGGATGGAGGATGCTGCGAGGCCCCTTCCCAGCTGCTCCCCAGCTCCTCGGTGGGTGCGGACAGGTCTGCCTGGCTCCCTCTGCCCGCTCACCCAACGGCGGGCGTGGGGTTATTGGGGCACGAGGCAGCTGCGTGCCCCATTGGCTTTCATTGTGACTGGCACATGGAGCAGCCACTGGGGAAACCTTTTCCCTCTATTTTTGGTCTGGGCACTTTTCTAAATATATTCGGGGCTGCAGGGGCTGGTGCTGGGGGAGCGCAAGCCCTTGGACAGTGATCAATGCCACCCAGGGGTCACTGGTCCTGCAAGCTATCTGCCAGGGCACCACAGCCCCAGCTCAGCCCAGGCACTGCAGCCTCCACAGCCCCTGGTGCCACCAACCAGGGCTTGGGTGCAGGAGCGGGCACCCCACACTGGCACCCCAGCTCCCGGCATGCCCCGGCCAGAGCAGAAAGGAGGGAGGCAGCACCTGAGAATGGAGATTTAATGGCCCAAGATGCTCTCCTGGCCATCTAGGAGAGCCTGAGTGGTGCCTGAGGAATACTATCCTTGGGGCAGGGACAGCAACAAGGCCGTGGGACGACTGTGGGGCAGGGTCCCCCACAGCGCTGGCCCTAGCAGGCAGAGCAGCGGTCACCCTTCTCCTGCAGCCCAGAGTTGCGGCGCAGCATGTCCTTGAGGGAACCGTCCTGCTCTGTCAGCAGCTGGTTGATCTCATTCTGCTTGTACTCGGAGGAATGCTTGTGCCCGTAGAAGGAGCTCTTCCCCGACGAGGGGTTGGAGTTGTGCCGGCCCCGGCGGGCGCAGGCCCGCACCACCAGGTAGACCAGCTCTGCCATGTTGAGGACGATGCAGATGCTGGAGGTGACCAGCATGAAGACGGTGAAGATGGTCTTCTCGGTGGGCCGGGAGATGAAGCAGTCAACAGTGTTGGGGCAGGGGTAAGCCTCGCACTTGACCAGCCGCATCATCTGGTAGCCCGGGTAGAGCATGTAGAAGATGTACATGAACACGGCCTCGAAGAGCAGCCTGAAGACCACGCTGCAGACGTACGTCCACCACAGCGAACCCGAGATGCGCATCTTGTGCTTCTTCACCTCTTCCATGTGCTTGGCATCCCCGTGCCCCGTCAGCATCAGCAGCTTCTTCTCCTGGTGCTGCTGGTAGGCCACGTGCATGGCTACGAGAAGGGCCGGCGTGGTGACGAGGATGAGCTGCAGGGCCCACAGACGGATGTGGGAGATGGGGAAGAAGTGGTCGTAGCAGACGCTGTTGCAGCCGGGCTGCTGGGTGTTGCAGGTGAAGGCGGCTTTCTCATCCCCCCAGACACTCTCAGCTGCCACCACCAGCACCATTATCCGGAAGATGAAGATGACGGAGAGCCAGATGCGACCGATGGCGGTGGAGTGGCGGTTCACCCCGCTCAGGACCGTGTAGAGCCCGGCCCAGTTCATCGTTTCTCACGTCTGCAGGAGAGAGCGTGAGAGACGGTGTTAGGAGCAGGAAGGGCCCCTGGCTGAGAGCCACCATGTGCTGGCCCTGGTGGCAGCAGCCCTGGGATCAACTGGCTGTCACAGCCCTGGCAGGTGGACAGCAGGAGGACCAGACAGCAGGATGGCAGAGTGGCTCCTGCTGCTGACAGGGCTCGAGGCAGCATTTTGGCCAGAGCAGACAGGAGATCGGCTGGCCCTGCAGTGCCAGCTGCTCCTGCCCTGCCACCCCACACTGGCACAGGGATCCTAACCTAACAGCTGCCACAGAGGATGGGGGTGAAGCTCCCACAACTCCACAGAGACCCCCAGTCCACACCCAGTGCTGCGTTCTTTGGCTGGGAATGGACCCAAGGAGCTCCACGGGCTCCTCTGCACCAGCACATCCCTTCTCTTTTCACCCCATTCCCTGTGGGAGCAGGGCCAGGGAACCCTAAACTGGGGGGCACCCCTGTGAAGCCACGCATTGCCACCCTCCCAAACCACCCTGCCTGGGGAGCATGAAGTGACCCCGCACTCCAAGCACAGACCCCCAGCCCCACCAGAGCCACCCACTGGCACTGAGCAGCCCCGGGAGCTGCTTCCCACCCCGACATGAGGCTGTGGGGCTGGAACCTGCCCTCCAGCCACCCCCCCGGTGTGGAGAGTCGTGGCGACGCGTACCTGCCGGTGAGAAAGGGTCCTCGCAAGCTGCCCCCAGTGGCCCCTCTAAGGTCTCATGCCTCCCGCAGGAGAGCTCTGCTCCGCCTGCCCTCGTCTCTCTCTGCCACTGCCCTGCACTGGAAGTCATATGCTGCTTTATAAACTATTTACATACAATGGGGCCTTTATCGGCCCCTGAACAACACACTTTAGCATTCAGACCTAACGCCCTGACTTCCGCCCACCCTGGCCCAACAAAGTGCCTGTGTGCTGCATTCCCGCTGCTCGGCCCCGCACCCACTCCCACCTCCCCACCACACCCTGACCACGGCCACAGCCCTCCCCCCGGGGTGCCCACGGCTCTGCCCGGCGGGACCCACCCCGCAAACCTCGCTGTGCTGGACTGGCGACCCTGGAGGTCCCTTCCCTTCCCCGGGATGCATGGCAGAGCCCAACCACGTGCCCATCCCGCATGGACAGCACAGGGCACTGCGGCAGGAGCAGGGGTCTGCCATTGAGCACCCCGTGGGGCTGGGTGCTGCTGGTGTGAGTCCTGCCGTGCCCTCAAGGCTCTGCTGCCAGGGGGTTGGTGCTGGCAGCAACTGCTGTGAGGGCACTGGAGCTGCCCTGCATGTGCCCTGTCCTGCTGGGGACATGAGAAAGAGCCTGCTGGAGTGACGCGGGCTGTGTGCTGGTTGGGGCTGCCCTCGGTGCTGAGCTTCTCTCCCAGGATAGGCCCACTGTTCTACTGCTTGGACATGCTGGTGGGGGGAACAGACCCTGTGCTCACACCCCACCCTGTGCCCCTCAGGGCTGGTATCCCAGCCACACCACCACCCCGTGCCCCGTTCCTGCAGAGTTGGCGCCACGTCCCTTGGGGTTTGTTGCCAAGGTGTGCAGCAGCATATCCAGTAAACCCTGCCAGCTGGGAGGGCAACCAAGGCCCACAGTCTGCCCCTCGCCCAGCTCCCCCCGTGGGGGCCCAACACCACCAGCTCTGCCCTCCCTGGCCCGTGGCCGAGCCCCTCTGTGAGTCCCCACCCTGGTCCCCGTGGTGCTGCCCAGCTGGGGGACGTGTGCCCTCCCCCTGCCCACCCCCCAGTGGTGCTGTGCCCTCCAGCCTCTCACCTCAGCACCAGGAGAAGCAAACCTCTTGGGGACTGCAGCAGCCTCAGGCTCCAACGGAACCCTGGACTTTATACTGCCCTTCAGCACTTCACCCACCCCCTCCCAAACAACTTTGCTTTCCAGGACTTGCTCTACCTGGCCCTGCAAAGTAAACATTTGCAGGTGCGTCCAGCCTGGACTCACACCCACCAACACCAACACAGCTGAGCATCCCCTGGGGACAGCCCGGGGGCCACTGCAGCGCCGAGGCAGGGCCAGCCCCCCAGGATGGTCCTGTGGGAGCTCTCTGGTCCTCGTGGCCACACTCCCCCTGCTTCAAGCATCCTCCCTGCCACATTCCCTGCAAGCCAAGGTACATACACGATGGCAGAGCCCTGCTCTCCATCCCGGGGGACAACTCTGGGTACCCCCAGCTCCTGGGGAAAATTCATCTGCATTTGCAGGGGTACCGGCTGGTCCCTGGGGAGCCACCAATACCCAGATTTAATGTTTACAACTGCGGCCGACAGAAGCAAACAGCCTGTAAACGATTAACCCAGCCGGTCCGCTTCAAGGTCCCGCCGCCCAGCTCCCTGCTCGGGACACGGCGACCCTGCCCCTCCTGCCGGGCCCCCGGGTGGGCTCCAGGAGCCTGCACCGCACACCATCCCCTGCGGGACGGTGACGGTAGTGCCGGTGTCCCCCGCCCGAGGACGGCAGGGTGGCACCGTGGGGCGGCTGAGGGGAGACAAGGGGTGCCCCCCCAGCAGGGCGGTGGGCAGTGAGGAACCGGGGGTGACGGGGGTGGGGGTACGGGGCGGGTGGGGCCGCAGTCTCTGATAAAGCACCGGTGGCTGAGTCAGACAGACCCCGGCGGGGAGCGGGACCTGCGGTATCTCGGCACCGCCCTGGCCCCGGGACACCCCCGTGGGACCGGGGGGGGACCTTCACTGAGGGGGTGTAGAACGGGGGGCAGACTTGGGGGGGCAAGTGGGGCCAGGCTGGGGGGATCAGGCTGGCTGGGGGGCACTGGGGGGGTCTCGACGGAGACAGATTAGTGGGCACTGGAAGATTTATGGGACGGATTAAGTGGAACGAAGCACAAGGGGGTCTCCGGGAGGCAGGATGGGGCGGGAGGGGGGTAGCACTGGGAGCAAGGCTAGGGGTCACTGCGGGTCACTGGGACTCAGGCTGTGGGTCACTATGGGCCTCCTGGGGGCTACTGGAAGCCAAGCTGGGGGGCAGTGGTGGGAGCCAGGCGAGGGTCACTGGGGGGTGCGGGAGGGGGGTGGTCGCCGGCAATGGCACCAGGTGGCGCTGCGGGGCCGGGCCGGGCCGGGGGCGAAGGGGCCGCACCTGCCCGGGGCAGCACCCGGCGGGGCTCGGCGTGGGAATCCGTCTGAAAATATAATAAAAATAGAGAAAGAAAACAGAAAAGAGGGAGGAGGAGCCCGGGGCGTTGCTGTCCAGCCCGGTGCCCGCCCGCTGTCCTGGCGGGGAGCTGGTGGGAGGACCAGGGGCCCCAGGGATGGGCGGGGGCACAGGCAGCCCCTCGGCTGTTTGCCGTAGGTAAAGCTGTTGTGCAAGAGCCAGCGCTCAGGAACAGGCTGTACTAAGCAGCCGTGGCCGGCGCTGCCTCCAGTACGCAGAAAACTACCCCATCCACGACCACGCGGACCAGAAACGCTCTCTTTGTTAGTGACGTTAATTGTGAACATAATTAGGCGTCTGAAGTCGCAGCGAAGAGGTCAAAGACGTGGGCACATCGAACACAGACGAGCTGATGAGATGGGCAGGACTGAGCCAACATCCGGATGGCGGGACCGGGGTGACGCAGACGCTGGCACACTGCTGGGGTCAGAGATCTTGCAGCCCAGCAGTGTGCATTGGTATGATGGAGGAAATCAAGCTCAGCCATCACTGAAACACCTCTGCTGTCAGGAGGAAAAGAGCAGGCTTTCAGAGCCCCCTCTCCCCAGCCATCCTGCCCCAGGAAGGGTTGGCCCTATGAATAGCTCAGCCTCATCACTGGGTGACCACTGCAGTGCAGAGGCCTCTGGGCTTCCAGGCTTGGACTGACAGCAGCACAGGCATCCCTGGATCCAGGCTGCTGCTCTCGGAGAGACAAACCCCTCTGGTCTGAGTCAACTGCCAGGAAGGTCATTGGCAGTGGGTGAGCACAGAAATCCTTTGTGCTGCTGCAGCACGGGGCAGAGGGGGTTGCAGTATAGACGTAACAGCTTGTCCTGAGTGCCTGTGAGTCTGCTGTCCTGTGTCCTGACTGCATCAGGGGTGAGGGGAACAAGACCAGGACACTGCCCCAGTGATGCTACTGTGCAGAACAACATCCCTGACCTCCTGCTGACTGTAGATCCTGGAGCAGCCAGGGGCCATGCACGGGTCATTTATCCTCTCCCCATACCAGGGACACCTTTGCAGTTGAGTTCTCTTACTTCTCTTTGCAGCACTAAATGTGTCCCCTGAAGCAGAGGATGTCCCACAATTGTCACACAGATGTTAACTGCACACACCCTCTGGGATACCAGCGTCCCTTGGGCTTTGCCAGGTCTCCAAAGAAAAGCTCTCAGTGGTCAAGGACACCCCCAGGACTTGTGCAAAGGCAAACATAATAGCAACCCGTGTTGTCTGTCACCAGCTTGCCCTGTGGTCCCAGCTGGGTTGGCCATGCTGGCACGTGTGGCTGCAGACAGCAGGGGCCGTGCAAGGATGAGGAGGGGGGACAGAAGGGCAGAGCAAGCCCCTAATCTGGGGCAGAAAGATATCACCCCTTCAAGAGGGCACTGGGCACCGCAGAATGGTGTCACCAGGATGGACCTCTGGCCACCAGGCAGGGCTGACCCCGCTGCTCACCCCGCAGCAAGGTGGCTGCTGTTGGAGCTGTGCTGTGGAGCACCTGCATTTCCATGGAAACCTGTCGCTGTGGCCTGATGTTGGTCACTAAACAGGGGCAGTGGAGGGCCTCGGTCTCGCAGTCCTGGGGCTGCTGGGTGGGTTGGACCGGAGGGGTCAGTGGTTGGGGCAATTCTGAATGGGGCTGTGGGTCACGGTTCGGGGTGATTCACAGGTGGGCAGTTTCCTTCACCCAGAGAGAAGGAGAAACTCTGTTTGTTGGCATGAAAAAGCCCAGGGGAAGGCATCTCCATGCCCTGGGCAAGAGCCCCATCAGCCCATTGGAGTCCTCCTGTGGCTTGGCTGTATTGCAACCTGTCCCAGGCATTCCACAGCATCCCTGCCCCTGACAGCACAGCATGCTGCCTGCCTCTGGCACCTTTCCCACACTCTCCATCTGCCCCGTGGCAAGGGACCTGCCTCCATCCCAGTCTAGTGCCCCCAGGCCATGCCCACACTGCTGCACCTCCAGCACACAGGGCACAGGGTGGCAGGGGGTGCAGGACCTCCACAATGGGCAGCACCAGTGGTCGAAAGGGGGTCCAGCACAGGGTCTGGAGCACGGTGCTGAACAGGGTGATGTGCCAGTGGTGCAGCAGCTGCAAGGAGAGCAGGGCAGAGCCCCCCACTCAGCTCCCTGCACAGCCCATTCCCTCTGCCTGCCCCCGGCTCCCCTGGCTCGGGGCCTCGGCCCTGGCTCCACTCTCTGCACTCTGCCTGGAGGCGATTCAGCCCCCCCCTCCCCTTGCCTGGTTTCCATGGCAACTCCAGTTGAAATTACATTAAAAAGAAATGAAACCAGCAGCTTTTCTGTTTGGCAAGTAGGGGGAGGGGAGCTCAGCTGGGAAAGACTGGGGAGGGGGTGTGAAGGTTGGAGGGAGGGGGCTGTGGCACAGATGAGATCCCACATGGGGTCCCAGTGCTGGGGGTGGGCACAGCAGGGCGGGGGCATGTGGGGACACCCCCTCACTGTGGCACTTGGTGTTGGCAGTTCTGTATCGTTTGGTGCTGGCTTAATGTGTGCTGCACTGAGTGTCCAGTGCCCCAACATGGTGAGGTGATACTGGGATCCACCTGCTGCCTCTATGGGGTCAGTGACAGGGACATCCTGCCAGCAGGCACAGCCATGTCTGGGATGGCTCTAAGCCAGCACGGGGTACCCCACCCAGCCTGGGAGTCCCTGGCCCCTTCTGCACGCTCCAAGAAGAGGCGAGACACACCGCTATTAAAAATATCACTTCTGTTTTATTTGGAATTTGTTACTCTGCGCAGGTGACAGGGTATAAATACATTCTCCAACGAGCATCCTCACCCTCAGCCCCGTGCGGGGCGGGGGCCGGGGCAGGGTGCAGGGCTGTGGGTGCGCTGGCCCCGGGCAGCAGGGCCAGCAGGGCCATCGATGCGCTGGCCCCGGGCAGCAGGGCCAGCAGGGCCAGCCGGCACCGGTGCGTCACGGCCGCCAGCACGGGCAGCGTCTGCCAGCCGGACCGTCTTGCACAGGGACGAGGTAAGGTGTCCCCACAAGGACCTGTCCCTTCCTCCTGCCTCCCCAGGCCCCAGGTGCCAGTGCTCATCATGGGGCGCTGAGATTGGGGTGCCCCACGTGGGATCTCGTGCTGCTTCTTCTCCATGCCCGGCTGCACCAAAGCCACTCGCCTTGAGCCGCACGTGGCTCGGTGGCCACACCAGCCCAGTGGGTGCCCCAGCCCTGGCACAGGTGCTTCCAGCACCACACAGGCTGCATCACCCCCAGAGTCCCTGCCCAGGCATCTATCCCAGCTGCACGTCCTGGATGCCAGAGCTGGGGTCACCCCACAGTGGGGTAAAGACCCCAGTGGAAGTAACATGGGAGGCAGAGTCGATGTTGGAAAGCAGCTCACTCTGCTCCTGTCACCCCACCCCTGACACAGGCTGCAAACCGCTGCTTTTGGGCAGCGGCATGGGCAGGGAGGGCACAGCACGGCCCCGGGGCGGTGGTGAAGGGAGGTGGGATGCTCCTGGGGGAGCAGGGCAGGGTGGGGTGCCTGGGGGGGGTGCTCCTGGGTTCGTGGGGGCGAACGGACGTTGCTCAGAGCGGGTGATGCCCACGCGGGGCGGTGGGTGGCACTTGGCCGGTGGTGGCAGTGGAGGGACCGGGGCGGGGGTGCTCGCAGGCAGGCCGTTGGATAGGCTATTTGGCTGAGATAGGTGGGCACGGGTGACAGAGGAGGGAGAATATCAAAAAATACAAAATAGCGCGGCCCCGCAGCGCAGGAGGCACTGCCCTGCCCGGTGCCCACCCACGGCAGGCGGGCGCCATGGGGGGGCCGGCACCGTGCGCACACGCTGGCTTCTAACTGGCTTTTTATTTTATATCAAGAACACTTGGTTTTAAAATCTTTACAAAGGACAAAACGCGGCGACTCCGTTAGTGTGTAAAGAACTAAAGATCTGCTTTAAAAAACGTCTCTGCAAAGAGAAATGACTGACACAAAAGAGATTCTCTGCAGCGCAAAGAGGGGCAGAGGTGCCAAGTCTCCGGCCCAGGGCCCCACTCCCAGGGTCCCTGAGCCCCGGCACCGGCCCCAGCGCCCGCACCCAGCACGTGGCCAGGTCCCCGGACCCCGCCCGTTCCCTCTGCCTATAGCACCATGGCCCAGGGCCACTTCTCAGCACAGTGAAGGAGCCTTTTCCAGGGCTGCCAAGCTGCCTGGGGATGCCTGGGCACTGGCCGAGAGGGATGCCCGGTCCCGCTCCTCGTCAGTCCCAGGGTGCTCAGTGGGCTCAGCGCTGGGGATGTGATCGCCCCGCTGGGAGGCACAGCCACAGCACGGGCAGCCCCATGGCCATCGACAGTGGGGTTTACACCGCGTCCCCCTTGCACCCCACTGGCGTCCCGGGGCAACCCGCGGGGGCCCTGAGGCCGGGAGAGTCAAAGCACTTCTCAAGAGTTAGATAGGAACAAAAGAAAGCGCCGGGGCCACACCGGGACCCCGCAGGTCTCTGGGCTGGGAGCTGCCCCGTCCGTGGGTGCTGCCCCTCCGCCGGGGGCTCCGTGGGCCCCGCCGCTCCCTCTGCCAGTGTCTGCTGCGTGTGTGTGCGTGCGTGCATGCGTGTGCGCCGGCGGCGGGCGGCTATACCCTGGTGGTGGAGTGTGAGTGCGGGAGCCCCGTGCTGTTGAAGCCGGCGGTGAAGGTGTTGTAGGGGTGCAGGGTCTGCAGCCCCACCAGCGAGTTGGGGATCATGGTGATGGTGTTGGGGGTCATGAGCGGGATGTCGTCCGGCGAGCGGCGCAAGGTGAGGGTGTAGTCGGGCAGAGCGGCCAGGCGCAGGGTGTCGTGGGACGGCACGGCTTCGCACTCGTGGTGCCCCTGGCTCACCTGCAAGGAGGGCATCTCCTCATCGGGCGCGTGGGCGATGTCGTTGGCGGCGCCACGCTGGGGGCTGGGCTGCCGGTGCGTGTCCTGCCGGCGCTTGTCCTTGCGGTAGTAGAGGGCGGCGAAGGCCAGCACGTTGAGGAAGAGGAGGGAGGCGCCCACGGCGATGGTGACGCTCAGTTCAGTGGAGTAGTCGCGGGGGCTCTCAAGCAGGGTGCCCGCCTCTTGCTCCGGGCTCCACTTCTCCTTCCCGTTCTCGCTGTTGTAGGCGGGGGAGATGGCGGGGCGCTTGGTGGTCCAGATCTTGCTGTTGGGCCGGCGGGTGATGTGGGAGTTCTGCGTGGTGTCGGGTGGCGGCACTTTGGTGGTGGTGGAGGTGTAGTGGAACATGTCATGCAGGTTGTACAGGTGGGGAACCAGGTGCTTCCAGAAAGCCACCTTGGTGGCCCGGTAGTGGTCGCGCACCCGTGGCTTCAGCCCGATGTGCAGGTACAGCTGGTCGCGGGGGTTGTACTTGGACCAGGCCACCTCCTCAAACCGGTTGGCCTTGGTGTGGATGAACTTGGTGTCCTGGGGGACGGGCTTGTTGGGGTCCCTGTGAAACACAGGCAGAACAGAACTAGCACTGGGAAAAGCCAAAGAAGCAAGGAGGGAGAACTGGGTGCAGAGATGGAGGCTGGGGACACCTTTGCCAGTGGTGGCACAGGAATGCTGGCAAAAGGTCCTGCACTTCTGGGCAGCACCCCAACCCTGTGCCAAGCCTCACCCATGATAAGCACAGCCAACAAACCTCCCAACCTCCGCTTTCAGCTGGGTCCTGTCCCAGGGGCTGCCCATGCTCTAAGCTTCTTGCTTTGTGGTTGAGGCCATGACCCCAGTGAAGGTGCAGCACACTGACCTCTGGGCTCAGGGGGCTCAGTGTCCCACACCAGGCATGACAACCCCCCCACCACCACAGCGTGGTCTTGAGGGGTCCAGCTGCAGTGAGTGCAGCCCCCCCAAAGCACAGCACCCATCCCCACTCACCCTGTCTTGGCAAAGTTGGTCCAGTAGGTCATCACCACGGCGCTGAGCATGACGTCGTTCTTGGAGAAGTTGCAGGGAAAGAGGTCTGTGGGGCCAATCATGGGGATCCCAAACACGTAAGGCACCTCATCCCCGTGGGCTGCGTCGGACCATGCAGGTTTCATCAGGCTCTGGCAGTGGTGGTAGAAGGCGTAGAAGTAGGTGGGGGAACCGTAGCGGGCGTGCAGGTCAGCTGTCACCACTGATGGCTCTACCCACTGGTGGTCAGTGAAGAGGGCCACCAGAGTCTTGCGACGTGTCTCGGGGTTGTCCCGGTCGGCCCAGTCTGTGTACATGAACTTGATGGTCTCCCTCAAGGTGTCCTTGCCCTCGGGGTATCCGTACAGGTTGTCCACAAAGTTGGAGACTGAGTAGTCAAAGTCACTGCCCGAGACGCCGTCCTCAGGGTCCACCACACCCTCCACGAACTTCAGCCCCTCACCCTGGTTGACCCCCAGCATGATATCATAGTTGAGGAACTCGCCCTGCTCCATCAGGATCTCTGGGTCATCCGGGATCACATCCCCATCGATGACCGGCCCGAAGGCCACGTGGTAGCGAGCCGGCTGGATGTCTTGCTCTACCAGCTCCTTGGCACTCTTCTGCCGCAGACAGTCCACCATGTCCACCGTGTCCAGCACGTTGCAGCCCACCTTGTCAGCCAGCATGCTGGTGTACTTCACGGGCTGGTAGTTCACCGCCCAGCTGGAGAGCGCGGAGCCGCTCTGGATGATGGCCCTCTGGAAGAGACCTGCAATACAGGCAAGCAGTGGAGGAAGCTCTCAGCAGGGTTCTGACACCCCAGCACTGCAGTGCAGGATGCAGCATGGGAGAAGGCATTGATGCTCTTCTATCCCTGCAAGGACCCAGCATTCAGCCCACACCTGGCCTTGACCTGGGCTTTGCTGCTGAGCCAGGCTCACACAGGGGTCCAGCTCAGGGCCACTGCGAGGGTGGCAGGGTGACAGCTGGGCATGCAAGCAAGGGCTGCTGTGCTCCCTGAGGATCCCATTGCAGGGGATGGCCCAGCATCTTTCTGTCCTGGGGAGGGGAGAAGAGGGGCCATGGCTGCATCACAGCCTGGCTTTGCTGAGCACCCCGTGGTGCCCCAGCCACCCCGAGGACGTGTTGCCCAAGCCCCCGAGGGGCACACGCTGTCCCTGGCTCAGCACCATCCTCCAGCCCAGGTTGGCATCTGCTTCACTGAGCAGCCAGGCTGCGGGCTGGCAGCAGTGGGAGGGTTAACCCTGCTTGAGGGCACTTAACCCTGCATGTCCCACCCCAGTGCTTTGTCAGAGTCCCCCTCCACCCCCTCCCTGCTGCTTCCTGCCCAGCTGGGGCTGCTCAGTGCCAATCCGGCCCTGCAGGAGCACTCTGCCAGATGCACAAAGAGGGCCTTTCTGCCACCAGGAACACAGAGGGAGTGGACTTTCGCCCTGGAAAACGAGGCCACAAAGGCCCTGGCCCAGGCAGAGAAATGCGTGGCTTCGCTCCAGTCCCATGTCAATGGTGCTTGTGCTCAGAATACAAAGGGTGGTGAGGAAGCAGAGCCTCCGGGGCTGTGAAAGGCAGCCAGTCCGGGGTGCACCCCAGGGTCCCTGCTCTCCTCTGCACCCCGAGTGCTGCCTGCACCCCTGCCGGACCCCAGCACTTGATCACCACCAGGGACTGTTTCAGGTGATCCCTGAATGGTGCTGGCACAACACTGGGGCTGCCCCCAGCGCCCTGAAGGGCAGAGAACCCCTCTGCAACCAGGGCCGTGCTGCTCTGCAGGGAAACATGCACCTTCCCGCAGCAGAAGTGTTCAGAGGCTCCTGGCTCCTGGCCACCATGTCCATAGCTCTCGTCTGCACGCACAGTCCTCGCTCTGCCAAGTACCTGACGTACAGTCCCATGCACTGGGACAAAGACAAGTCACAAGCTCTGTTTGTCACCTCCCAGTGCCCTAGAAAGCCATACCCAGCCTACAGGCTGGAGACTGGCCATGGGTTTGCTTGCTCTGCGCCATCGTCCACGTGCCAAGGAGCCAGGATGGGGTATCCTGGCTCCCAGGAGATGCTGTCCCAGCAGCAGCCATACGGTCCCTGCCAGCAGCATCACTTCCCAGACAGACCCATTAGGCTGGGCCCTGACCCTGCCTGGGGAAGTATGGGGCAGGTGATGTCACCAGCAGCTGGTCATGTCCCTGATGGACCCTCTATGCCAGCACCAGGCTGAAGCCCCACAAGCACTGCAGGGAGGCATCACACCCTGCAGTTCACCCTGCACCTCTCCGGCCTGCTGGGGCCCAGGCAAGGTGATGGAGCTCTGCACTTTGGTCAGTGGTGTGGAACCCACCTGCCTACGAGGGGTGAGGCTGGCAGGGGAGATGTGGATCTCCCAGGCAGCCAGACATCCCTGAGTAATGCACCAAGCCTCCAGTGTCTGCCTCTTGCAGCACCTGGCAAAGCAGGCACAAATCATCAGCTTCATTAATTGCTTTTGATCACTGTGAGCTTCATTTTGATGCAATAAAACCAAACCCACCTGGTCTGCAGACTGCCTCTTAGCACGACTCCCCTGCTGTGTTCCAGAGCCAGCTACCTGTCCCTGGGGAGATGGGTGCTCTGGCACAGAGGGTTTTTGAGGTGATTTTATGACCATTTGGTTTTATGAGACACTGGCTGCAGCACTGAGCACTCCCCTCACACCTCGCAGCATTTACAGCTCCCCTGCCACATCTGCGAGGGTGCTGAGCACACAGCACCACTGGGACTCAGGGGAGACCACACCACAGGCATTGGGGGCTGGATGGGGCAGCAAAGGATCCAGGGTTTAGTGGCAGATACAGGGTTTAGGCATTCAGGTGCAGGGTTTAGTGGCAGAAAGCTTAGTGTCACCTGGGAAGTGCCATACTGACAGGACTATTTTTTGTGGCTGGAAAGTCACAGGGAGCAACCCCTCCAATCCACCCTCAGCCTCCCTCCATCCTGGGCCACCTGGACAGCCAAATCCTGCACTTCTGTGATGGAAAGGAGCACCCTAAGAAGTGCTGTGAATGCATCACACACAGTGTTCCCCCACCAGCCTTTCACACGCAATATGGGCAGAGAAAACACTTTTTCTTTCTGCGGCAGCTTCCAGCCTGCAAAAGACTCCCCGTTCTGAAGCTCTCCATTCCTGTGTGTAATACCCAGGCTGTTGAGCAGGGCTGCAGCTCTTCACATCAGCTTCAAGTGCAGTTTGGTTTGTGTCTCTCAGGTGCAGACTCACCCTTGTGTCCCCTGCCCACACGTGTCCCCTTCTCCCCTGCATTACACCTGGGGACACAGCACTGGGGAGGGCTCCACCCTCACATAAAGCTGTAAGCGTGTCCTTGGCAGGCTGGTCCCCTGTGGACCATACTCAGTTCAGGCTTTGCTCCTACAGTTTCCTTTAGGAAGTTTATGGAGAACCCCTAGTCCCACGATTAATTTTTTTCCACCAATGCTTAATGTAAATGTCTTTGCAGGTGGTTTACATGCCTTTGCTCTTATTCCAACAAAATCTTTTAGCATAAATAATTCCTTACTTTATCTAGAGTAAACACTCTGCTATATTTACAGATATCAATCATTCTACTTCCACCTGTGTTTTGCCAGTCACAGCACTTCCAGCTCTCCCAGTGTCACAACATGGGGCCCTCCATCCCACTCCAGGCTGGGGTCTGTTTTCCCTTCTATTCCAGCGTTCCCTTCTATTCCATGCCTTTCCTAGCAATGAGGTCTGTGTTCCTGGTGCCCTGCATGATGCCCTACCCCCCCTCCACATCTGCACATGGACAAGCATGAGCACCGGGGCAGGATGCCATGCCTGGGTGCTGGCCCCAGGCTGCAGCCCTGTGCACTGGGAGCTCCATCCCTGGCTCCCACGAGCTCTGCCACTGGCCTCTCCCTGCCCAGGATGAGAATGGTTTTTTTCCTAACCCTGGGTCAGGCTCTCACCAACAACTAATTAGAAAGCAGCCCTGACTTTGTTAGGTTGGGCAGTGGGTGGGCTCCCGTCAGCAGGGTGTTTGCTCACAGTTGCAGGCACATCCTCAGGCACAGCTGGCACCTACCTTCCGAGTGGTGGGAGAGGGTGAGCAGGCTGACACAGGAGGCACCGATGCCGGAGCCGAAGACCGTGATCCGCAAGGGATCTCCCCCAAAGAAGGCGATGTTCTCGCTGACCCAGCGCAGGGCCTGTATCTGGTCCAGCAGCCCATAATTGCCCTTGGCAGCCTGGTCCCCTGTGCTCAGGAACCCTGAGGGCCAAGGGGAGCCCAGTTAGGGATGAGGAAGCAGGGAATGTCCTGACCTCCCACCCCCCTTCCCCAGGCATAGGGGAGCTTCCATGGGACCCTGTACCACCACACCATGAGACCCCACTAGCAAGAGAGTTCTAAGCTGGAGCAGGGACACCTGGAGCTCCAGCCACCCTCTGCACAGCAAAGAGAGGCAAAAGGCTGAGTGCAGCTGCAAGCACTGGGGAGCCTCTTCAGCCAGTAGTGACAGGGTAAAGGGAACAAAGCTCTGTCCTACCCACACCACCACCTGTGCTAAGAATGGCTCAGGACAGCTCACAGATGCTCCAGGGAGAGCTGGGAAAGCATCAGTGGCTGCAGGAAGGCCGAGTGCCTGCACAGCCAACGCTTTCCATGGACCAGCGTGGACTGGAGGAGGCTCTATAAATGTAAGGAGGTGGGCTGGGCAGAGAGGAACTGACTGCAGCTTAAAATACAAAGGCTCTCAGTGAGGAAGAAGCTGAGAAGCTTTCAATAGCAAAGGGAACACCCAAGATAAGTTATCACTGTTTTTGTTTGCTTTGACTCTAAGCAGGAAGCCAAAACTATGGTCCTGATTTAAAATGCAGGCAGGTAATCCCAGCACACAGGGAGGGGCCCCAGAGCAGTGCTTGGCACTTGGAGGTGGTCTGGCTGGGTGTGGTGCACCATTCAATGGAAACGATGAAGGCACCACTTAAGTCTAATGTCATATTGTGACTCACATCCCCTAAATTTGCACCTTAAAGGTGCAACTTACCCTTCACCTTAAAGGGCCATTTTTTTATTCAAAAGGTCTTAAATAGCTTTAATTTACTGAAAAGCTTATCAGGTAACTGTCATCTTCTTCAAGAAACTGGGGTCTGAAGGCTATCAGAGGAATGTGCTGTCTCAGGTACCAGCTGGGAGCCCAGCTGCCAAGGGAGAGCACCATTCTAGGCTGGATGGCAGCAAGAGAGCCAGCCCTGACAGCAGCTCGGCTGGGAAGAAACTTTTCCCAAACCTTCGTACTCCTTGTTCTCCCTGCAGCTAAGGGAAGCAGCGGTGTGCTCCACACAAGCCTCCTGTGTCTCAGCCTCTGGGGGTTTCTGCTGCAGCAAGCAGGGGACTGCACTGCCCTTTGACCCTGTGTCCTCATGCTGCCTCTCTTGGTCATAGGGCTTGTGGAAATGGCACTGACACCCTTCTGTGGTCCCCTCTGCAGGTGGCCAGGCCATGGTGGGTGGTTGAAGGGGTCCCAGCAGCTCAACCGGTTTGGAGAACAGTCCATGCCCAGGGAGGGAGAGCTGCCAGGTCCCCGGGACAGCCAGGCAGTACCCGCTGGCACCTCACCGCTCTGAGCCCTCTCTAGAGGAGATGCTGGGTAAACACATTTATTATTCATTTAACCACAAACCAATATTTGCTTTCAGTTGAGCCAGTTTGTGTAAATGAGCCGGGGTGGGGGGGTGGGGGGTGCCGGTGCCAGGACCCGGACTGCGCTGCGGCCGCGTGCTGGGGGTTCTGCCACGTGGCACCGCGCTCGGCAGCCGGGCCGGAAGGCAGGGGCAGTGCCCACAGCGCATCCCACCGGCCCCACGCCCCCCTCCACCCCCTGCCCAGCTGGTTCAAGCCCGGTCAGACACAGACACAGGGGCTGTCCCACTGCCCGGCCGTGCTGACGGCACAGCCCACGCCAGCCGGCTCATACCCAGCACTCCGACGCGGTAGTTCAGGGTGATGACAATCACGTTGCCGTAGCTGGCCAGGATGCTGCCGTCTATCATGTTCCCCGTGCCCTCCATGTACGAGCCCCCGTGGATGTACACCATCACCGGCTTGGCCCCGCTGTCCCGGATGTCTGGAAGGAGAGGTGGTTAAACACAGGACCCCCAGCGACGGCCGCAGCACCCTGCCCGACAGGCAGACCGAGGACAAGGGCAATGCCAGCTGCCAGGACCAGGGAGGGGGCTTAGGAGCCAAAGCCAGAGCTCTCCTGTTGGGCCTCCAAAGCCAACCACCACTAAACCAACCCCGCCAGCCCTTCTCTGGGTGGCGGCAATCGCTGCACCGTCCCCACACCGCCGTCCCCTCGGGGGTCTGGGCACAGTGTGGGAGGGGTGCTGGCTGGACCCCGCTGCTCTTCCCCAGAGCTGGGCTCGGGCATCGTGTGGGAGCCAGACCAGCTCTGTTGTGGGTTGGGAGTGGCAGAGTCCAGCCCTGGGATGCAGCCCCACGTCCTGCCTTTGGCTGGACCCAAGTGCTCCGGGAGTCCTGGAAGCTGGCATTGTGGGGGGGGGCAGGGATGGGGGTGTGCAGGACCTAGAAGGTGGGAGGGCCACTCATGTGTGCTCCAATGTCTTACTCTCTCAACCCCCCTTTCCCATCCCCCTAGGAAGGCAGAGAGCTGCCTGCTGTCTGGATGTGAACCCATGGCACCCCAGTGCCCAGACACAGACATGGTGATGAGGCAGACGGGGGATGCACGTGTGTGTGTCAGGGAGGTGAGCACAGCATCTGGACAAGGACAGGGATGAGGCATGGAGTGAGGATGGGGAACAGGACCCCGAGGGCCGGAGAGGAAGGACTGCAGGAGCCTAGGGGACAGGGAGCAGCCACGCTCTCTCTCTCAGCTGGTCCTGTCCAGGGGACATCCTGCCCCTTCTGTCCCACTGGTCTATGATCCCTCATGGAGTCACAACCATCCACAGGGGAATGACACCCACGCTTGGGCTCCTGGTGTATCCCACCCACGTTACACAGAGGAGGTGGTTGCACCCGTCACGGACACAGTGCCAGGTCCCAAATGCCTGTGCTGCCCAGCCCTGTGCTGGGCTGGCGAGCCAGCACTGCTGGACTTTGCCCTCCCTCGTGCTCTCCCTCACCCAGTACCTCGCTAGGGTGGGCTGGCAGTGCCTGCTTGGCCCCAGCTGCCCCAGCCAGCTGCTGCTCCCTCCCTGCCTGCCTCCCTGGCTGCCACCCCCCCACAGTCCAGGCAGGGCTGCACTCCTGGGGCACAGCCACACCGTCCCAGTGCTGATGCCCAGCTGGGGTGGACGTGCTCTCTCACACCCCCCTAACCCCTGCCCACAGCCACTCCTTCCTATGGCTTGCCCATTGCAGGGGGGCTGCAGGCCAGGCTGATGGCTACCTGTGGCCATCCTCACCTCCATGGCTGCCTAAAGGTGGCCTCCCTTCCACAAAGAAAACCTTCTCCCTCCAGGAGAATGAGGCTACGCCAAAAGCAAAACC
Organism: Pyrocephalus nanus; assembly: GCA_038380795.1. NCBI lineage: Eukaryota > Metazoa > Chordata > Aves > Passeriformes > Tyrannidae > Pyrocephalus > Pyrocephalus nanus. The sequence goes on along the minus strand of CM076274.1, from coordinate 17,510,569 downwards.
TGTGCTGGCTCTTTTCCTATCGCCAGGATGTAGCCAGACAAATGCACAGACCAGAGGAGCAAAAAATGCTGGCAGCTCCTCCAGGACAGACATTGCCTGTGTGGCAGAGCTACATCAGGACAACTTTTTCCAGGGCCATCTACTTGAAATGGGAAGGGCAGGAGCATCAGTGCCATGTCTTCTCCCTGCTGCACGCTCCCACTGACACACAAAGGGACATCCTTGCAGCAGAATGTCAGCAGTGAACAGAGGTGTACCAGGGAATAAACAGCTCCTAATTGCTGCAGCACAGTTTGGTGTGTTGGGATTTAGCACAGTCAAGTCACTTAGGCTGAATGCCAGTTTAGGCCCTGGTACAAGAGATCCTGGGGCACAGGTTAGAGGGAGTAAACAACAGGGGTTTGGTACTGCCAAGGAAAAAGTTTTTCATCTATTTCCCAGATCCTAAATGCCATCTGCCAGGCTGTGTTCTAGCTGCCCTGGGCCTTCTGCACACCCCGAGGTTTTTCTGTCCTCAGCACATTTGAGCTGCACCCTGGCCAACCCTTCCTCCTACCTCTCTTCACATCTCTGCAGCCAAACACACACTCCGTGCCCTGCAGATGAACGACCCCGTTTTACTAAAAATAGCTTATCCTGCAGCTTGCTTAGCCCTGGTGTATATCTAGAATCACATCTGCTTGAAAGCCCACTTGCTCTCTCTTGGCTGGTGATGATGCTTTGGTGGAAGGAAGACTTTGCTTCCACTGGGTGAGGAAGTAGATGGGTTAACAGAAACCAAGTGGACCTTGGGTCTCCTGGGCATGACCAGATACCCTTCAGGTGCCAAGGGTTCAGGCTGCCAGCACAGCCACCCTGGGTGGGGCCAGACAAGAGTGGAGGGGGAGGTTGCTGGCTCCCAGCTGCACTTATCCAAACGGCTCCAGGGAGGGATGAGGCTGGAGGTGGGATGTGACCGGGCTCAGGGTGAAATGGGCCCAGGTGCCCGAGGGCTCCTCTCCTCCCAAGCTGCCATGCTTCCTCCCTGCACCTCGCTCAAACTGAGCAGGAGCAAACTTCTCCTAAGAAGGCAGAAAAAAAAAAAACAACCCATGAGCTTTTTCCCCCCGCCCTCAGGAGAGAGGGGAAGGTCCTGGGTGCCCTGCACAGCCGGCCAGCCTGCCCCCCACCCCGAGCAGCTGCCTGGCACGGCAGACAGACACACACAGGGCTCCCTGGGGATGGCAGCGGATGGCGGGCACAACGGAGCTGCTTTGCGTGTCATGCAGTGGCAGCCTCGAGCACAGAAATACCTTCGTCTTCATCACCGTCATTATCCGCTAAGTCCTCGCCCTGTTTCTTAGCGCTGGCTCCTGGGGACCAAACACGAGGAGACAGAACAGAAAGGAAAACCAAAGGAAGTAAAAACGAAACAACGAAAAAAAAAAAAAAAAGAAAGAAAGAAAGAAAGAAAAAAAAAACACAACAGAAAAAAAAAAAAAAAAAAAGAGAATTCAAAAATAGCATGATAGCAGAGACAGTGGGGCCAGGCCTGTGCCCCACGGCACTGCTGGCTACTCACACTGCACCTCTCCCAGAGCCAGGGCAGTGTAGGGAGCTGCACCAGGATGCCACTCCACCTGGACCCCTTCCCACTTCCTCCCTGGGGAGGGCCAGGGTGGCAGGGAAGAGGTGAGTGGGGCTGTGGCAGTGTCAGCATTGATGGTGGATCGGTCTCTCAAAGCACTTGCAGATCCTCCTACATCCCCTCAGCTCCCTGCTCCAGGCAAGGCTCCCTCTCCTACCACCCAGGTGCAAGCAGGAGCCCTGCTCCCAGCTCTGCTGCCACTGGGGACAAGTGTCCTCTGTCACCAGCAGAGCTCACACGAAGGGTTGCCCTGCATGGCCACTGACCACCAGGCAAGGTCCTGCCCATCACCCCCAGGTGGGGCATGGCCCCTTGTTGTGCCTGGCACAGCAGTGTCACCAACCACTGGTGCCACCACAGGAGACCCCCAGAGCAGCTGCAGGGAGCCCTCATGACAGGGGCTGCCCTGCTCTGCTCAGCTCCATCCTGCACCAGCTCCTTTCTTAAAAGACTCATTGCCTGTTTCACTGAGGATTGCCAAGGCACCAACCAGCGTGACCTGAGCACGGCAGAACCCTGAACACACTGGCTTCTGGAATGTCCTGAACACCTTCCTGTGGGCTGGCAGGGAGCAAGGATGTTGCAGACCTGCACCAAAGCCCTGTTCCTGCGAAGGACTGCCTGTCCATGTGGGCACAAAGGTGAGTGGTGCCATCCCTGTGCCCTGGAGGACCGAATTTCGGGAAGGGGCTGTGCTCCCCTTATCCCCTCAGAGCTGCAGATCAGCACCTGCAGTCCTCTGCTCCCTGATAAATGCAACAAAAGTAGAGTTCCCCAGGTGATGGTGAGCTTGGGGTGACAACAGGGTTTTCCTCCAGGCAGGACTACCCACACAGTGCCTGTGCTGGCCCTGAGACACAGAGGAGCTCCAACATCCCTCCAAGTACCCGGCTGATCTGTCACCCGTGGGCCCCATCAGCACCACAGCAAGGCCAGCAGTAAGGCTCCCACAGGCAAGAGACAGCCCTGTGGCTGCATGGAACTATGGGACTAAAAGCACAAAACTGGCCAGGAAGACAAAATCAGGGAGTTGTTCTCACTGTCACTCTGGGAGTGGCATTCTGCAGGTGACATGGGATGTGGATAACAGAGAGGGCAGCCTGGAGTGGGACAGTATTTGAATTTAAAAGGAATCCGTGATGGGGGAGTAAGAGGTCTGAAATGGCCATGAGGCAGCTCCACTGGAGCAAGAGGCTTGCAGGATGCCTTAAGCAGACATGGCCTGCTGGAGAAAGTCTGGAGAAGCAGCAACAGGAAATCTAGAAAAATCCAGAAGGCACGAAAAGTTTGCAGAGGGCTGGGTCACACACGAATGCCAGGAGCAGAGGCATGATGGGAGCTACAGCAGTATCCCAACACATGAAAGGCTACTGTGAGGTGGTGAGGTGGAAGAGCAAGTCCTTCTCTGCTGCACAGAGCACAGGCAGCTCTGAATTTACATGAAGTAGAATGAGATGAAAACCTTCCTGTCAGAAAGGAGAGGAAAGTTCTAGAAGAGGCGATCTGGAGAAGTGTTTTAAGACCAGGTGAGACACACTGGCAGGAAGAGGTGAGGTAGAGCTGCTCCTGCCCAGGGCAGGGATGGATCAGCTGTCTCCTGTGCCACCCTGATCTTCTCCAGCTCAGAGTTCACCTCCTGACCTACTCCCGCCGTGCTCCAGCCCTGCCTCCTGGCCCCCTGAGCATCTCACATCATTGTCTTTTCACGCAGCACCACTCCCCATCCCTGTCACCTCTTGCCCCAGCACCTCAGCCCCAGCATCCTCCCCCCTCCTGCTGCCTCCTTCCCTCTCCCTGCCCAGCCCACCCCCAGCGTGGCCTCTTTGCAGGAGGCTGCAGGCTTGACCTGCTGTGTCTTCATTAGGAAGAGCTGCAAGCCCAGAAAGCACTTAAATGACGAAGTACTCATGCAATATTTGCTAACCGGTGCTACGTGCCAACCTCTCGGTGCTGCTAAGGGATGGGGATTTTCCTGTAATGAAGACCACAGGCAGTGAGCCTTCATCCCACACCATGCCTCAGAGATGGGGAGATGATCACGGGCAGCTGGAGATCATTTTCCACTGCCAAAGGCCCTGGTGGTGTTAAACCCCCTGTGAGCAGTCAGGCTGCAGCCCCTCCAGCCTGGTCTCCTTTAGGGGGCAAAGGTCTCCATGAGGATGAGGGTGGAGGAATCAGCTATGAGGACCTGTCAGGCTGTAAGAGAGGGCAGTGGACAACATCTCTGTGACCTGAGCATCTGTCCTGGCTGATCAGGGAGGGATCCAGGGAGACTGCTGCTGCAGAGCTTAGGGATGGCGGGGACAAGCCTAAAGCACCCTGAGCTTCAGGCACCGCAGAAGAGGTGGCAGAAAGCAGCACTTGGGGAGCTGAGCAAAGCAGGAGCACAGTGATGCAGGCCAGGGCAGAGGGGAACAGCAGGGGCATGTGTGTGGCAGATGCAAAGCACGAGCCTTACCCATCAGCAGGAAGGTTCCAGGCTGGCTGGGGTTATGGCCAATGCAGACTGTTGGCCAGACTCACCCAAGTGGGCTTTTTACTTCTTGCTGCAATGTTCACCTCCAGCACAACCCACCAATGCCCCACAGCTCGTGACAGCAATCACAGCTTCACCTCCCTCACCCAACCCTTGCACTTTGCTCCAATATCTCCTTCCACCATTCACTGACATGTTCAGGGACACCCATCCCAGGAGATCTTCCCCTGCACTAACAAAGGCCACCATGCAGAGCCCTGCAGCACCAACTCTCATGGGGATGGGCTAAAGCCTGTGGATTCACAGCTGGAAAAACCAAAAGGGCTTGTGGCTCATTCTCCTTACCCATCAAAAGCACCCTCCCCTAACCCAGTGTGAATGTCTGTTGTGCCACTTCACTTTAAGCTGACTGCAAAGTGACGTTGTTGGGGCCGATAGGAAGGATGCATGTGCTCTTATCTAAAGGCTCTGTGAAGATTTAAGTTCAAGTGCAGTAAAAAATAAAATCACTTCCCTCAAAACAGGGGCATCCACGCTGGATTTATACTATCTTAAGTAAACCATGCCAACAGCACTGACACCAGTGCAAACATGGATAAAGGAGGGTGAGGAGCCTAAGTCCTTGGAGGCTTCATTCTCAGCATGGTGTGGGTAACAGAAGAGCAGGAGCCTGAGCTGTCATCTTTCCAGATCCAAAAGTCTGTTCAGGGTGCCTGTAGGCAGCTCCAGCACCCTCTCCTCCATGCAAGTGGGGCACCCACTCCCACGAAACAGCCACGATGCCTCAGGGAGCAGGAGCTGTCTGATGGCTGAGTGCACCCAAAGGTGCCCCTGCCTCTGGCCACACCACCTCAGCTGCTCCTCCAGGAGCGACAAGGAACAGGACCAAGACCCATGCAGCTGTTGAACTTGCTGCTGCACAACCCCACAGGAAGGGGCAACTCTGCTGGGATCTTCCAGCCCCCAGCCCTTGCTCCAGGACTGCAGCACACCTTGGTGCTGCCCAGCCCCTCCCTGTCCCGGAGCGATGCAGAGGAGTTATTTCCATCCTTGAGCGGACTCTAAAAGCACTGCATCTTCTCACGCTCTGCTGCCTCCACCAGCACAAACACCTACCCTCACCTTTGCAAATCACTCCCTGGAGTGGAAGCAGAGCACCAGGGCGGTGGTCTGCTCACAGCCAGCTCTGCAGAGCACCAGGCTTTGAGGGGGGCTGGGGAGAAGCTTCCAGCAAGGGAGCACTGCAGGGAAACCTCAGCCTGTACTCGGACAAATCCACTTCTTGGAGAGCAGCAGAGAAGCCGAAGCACATCCTGAGCCCAGGAGCTGCTGGGAGCTCCAGCCACCCTCACACAGCAGAGGAAGACGCTGGACCTGCACATTTGTCTCTGCAGCATCGCAGGCTCTGCACAGCCCCAGCCACAGAGATTTGGGCAGTCCCTAATGAAAACCTGCTAAATGCAGGGCAGCCACATTTTTTTCCCCTCCAAAAATGACATCCACCTCCTCATGCCCTGCAGCAAGGCTTGCCCAGGCTGCTGGTGAAGGGAAGGGAAAATCATCCTGGCACCTGCCACAGCCAAGCACAGGCTGGAAGTGTTGGCAGGACAAAGCAAAGGGCAGAGCTGCATTTTGCACATAGGTACTGTATGGGGGGAGTGTGTACATGGTCTTTGGGTGGGCAGGGTTATTTTCACAGCAGAACCTGAGCCTGAGCTGAGCCTCAGGGCTGTCAGCTCCCCTGGCACGGTGCATGGCTAGTTTTTCTCAAAGCACCACTGGCTTGTCTTGCTCCCAGAGAAAGGACCAGTGTGTATGGAGGAGACTGGCATTTAGGGAATTTCCATGCAGGAAAGTACTGTGGGAAATTGGGTGGAGAAACAGGGATGTTTTTCTGTTCCAGAGATAAACTATGATGAATTCTCAGACTTTCATCTGCTATGAAATACACTGAGCTTAGGGGTGGCAGAAATCATCCAGTGAGGTGGGAGCATTTTCAACCACCAAAATACTGTTCTGCGAGAGGAGAGCTCATCACTGTTCATATGTTGCCTTAGAAATAATAATCATGAATATTCCAGAACGAGCCAATCTCCAAATTTTCAGCCCAAGGAAATCAGCACTGCGGGTACATTATCCTCACCCCAAACATTACTAACTCAAGACACACAATAAGAGGCGGAGGAGCCTCTGTGTCTCATCACAAGTGACTCAATTAATTCAAGCCATTGGACACCAGAGCCTGGCTGGAGCTGAAGAGCACTGCCAGTGTCTGGGTGCTTTAATTCCTGGCACGTCACACCTGGATGCCCAAACGGCCTGCAGGAGGGATCTGCTGGTCCATGAGTCAACAGAGCCCAGTGGGAGCAGTGGGAATGTCCCCCAGCAGTTCCCCAGGAGGTGGCCAGAGGCAAGTGCAGATGGGCTGCAGAGAAACCCTGCCCGAGGGCAGTGCCAGCGGGAAGGGAAAACCGCATGAGCACACCCAAGGTGTTTGGCCGTGCCTTGTGCTGCCCCTTCTCCAGCCATAACCCGGACCCCGCTTCCCTGGCCCTGGATATCAGGCTGGGGGTGGCAGGGTCTGCCAGCCCTGGCAGCCGGTGGGAGGGCCGGGAGAGGAAGCGCTTTGAAGTGGTTGGTGATCACTGGCACAGCCGGCTCCGGAGGCAGCGTGAGGAGACTCCCTAATGCGCCAGCCCTTTCAGGGGCAGCCTTGGCACTCGGAGAGATGGCGTGTGAATAGCCAGGACAGCAACAGGAAAAGCAAAGCAAAGAAACCAAACAACAGAACTGTGGGGGAAACGGCTGGAAGGAAAGCGCTCCCCAAACCTCCAAGCCCAGCTGCAAACCCCGACAAACCCAGGGGTGCAGGGAGGCAGAGGTCGGGATGCAGGGACCCTGCTGCCGCAGGATACCCAGGACAGCACCTGTGCCGGCCAGACACCCTGTACTGAGCCTTTCAGAAGAGCTTGGCTGCCTGACTGTCCCCACGTTCATCTTTGGGATGCACAGAGCAGCCAGCTCTCCCTGCCTGCAAGGGGGCTGTGTGGTGGGAAGGGTGAGGCACCGTGTCCGACATGGGGCCAAGCCAGCTCCCATCTGCACATCTCTACTCCCTGGTCCATGCCACTGGTTGGGAATACAGGATCACTTAGGGGCAATGGGGGAAGCTCAGTGGAGTCAAGGGTCAGCCAGGGCTCAGGGAGAATGCTGTGCCATGGGCTGGAGACCAAGTCCTCACTGGCAGGGCTGGCACGGGCATGGGGGTGTGAGCAGTGGGGAGCAGCCTTGGCAGGAACAAGGGCTGGGGCACAACATGGCACGACTTACACAACCAGGAGAGGTTTTATGTTTTTAACCAGGAAACTCTGGATGCGAAATGACTAGGGATGCAATCAGGGAAAAGCTCAGCCCAGGATGGGCTGCAGTTCCCCATCACACAGAGCCTTCCCTGAGCAGGTCTGTACACCCCCAATGGGAGATGCACCCTAAGGGATGGGTGCATTTAAGCACTACCTGCCATCAGAGGCTACCCCTCATACCCAGAGCCTGCGAGGCTGTTGGTGCCACTGGGATGAAGGTGGGAGGGCAGACTCAGCCCAGGAGGAGAAGCTGTTCTGAAAGGCCTGGAGCAACACGAGCATCCTCATGACCTGACCCCAGACCTGTACTCCCAGCTGGCCGGAGCATCCGTGGGACTCCTCCCAGTGGGAATTGGGGGGTGGCAGGGTGGGCTGCTTGGAGGGCCCACAGTCTGGGTGGCGGCACAGAGAGGTGCCGGAGGAGTGTGCTGCAGGCCGGGGGCCAGCCAGGCACCCCCTCACTCTCACTCTCTCTCTCTTTCCTCTCTGTGCCTCTCTGCTGGTCGGCTTGCTACATACCTCCTTTCCTACATATTTTCTTGTTGGGCTTTCGGGTGCATTCCTTGGAAATCCGTTTTACTGTAAAATGAATAAAAGACTACAAAATAACAGGAGGCTCCACTGGTGGGAGTGGGCATGCAATCACAACCACGCTGCTACCCCTCCCGCCGCCCCCGGGACCGCGGGAGGTGGGGAGGGAGCGTCGCCATGGGAGGAAAACTCTGGGCCAGCCGTGCTGGGCGGGAAGGAAGGCACGATGCATTCCGTGGCCAAGGGCCCCAGAGGCACAGGAGTGGAGCCAGCCAGCCTGGGAGAAGCCACTGGCCTGCCAGGCTGCTCTGTTGTGCACAGCAGACCCACTGAGGGTCCCTTCCAGCCCGCTGCAAATCCCCGGGGGTTTCCGGTTGCGGTGAGGCTGGGGCGGGCACACGGGCAGGCGCTGCCTCCTCTGCCCTCTACTTACAGTTCAGGTGGGATCCCCTACAAAGGAAAAGGTTAGACAAGGAGGCACCCAGCACCGCTCAGCCTCACCCCAACGGGACCGTGCCCCACGGGTCCCCAGCACCCCAGGCTCATCGCTCTGCCGCTGTCCCACCGGAGGGCGGAGGAGCAGCCAAGCGATGTGTCTGCCGGTGCCCCCCCAACCTCCCATCAGTACCAGGGCCCAGAAAAGGGCTCTGTGGTCCCTTTGTTGCCGGAGCATCTTCCCAGGGGGAGGCAGAGAGTGTTCCTCCCAGCCGCAGCCCGCGCCCACAACTAGCGCATGGACCTGGGGAGGGTGGGAAGCAGGGAGGAAGGACGAACTCGAACCAACTCAAGACAGAACCTGGCACTCGGCGCCTGGGGAGCACAAATCAGCTTGTCACTCTGTGGATCTGCGGTCAGAGAGTCGGATTCAGATTTAGCAATACAAGAGAGGAACCCGTGACGATGCCATGGAGGTGGAGGGGTGGGACCGGGAGGCGTGGAGGAGCAGGAGCACGCGAGACAGAGATGGCAGCTGAGGGCAAGAGGGCAAGCTGCGTGGCCAGAGAAAGCTTTCCACAAACAGACAGCATGCTGCAGGGTCCACAACCACATGCTTCAAACACAACACCCAGGTGAGACCAACCACCGCTGGGGAGGGGTGGAGTGACCCCCCCCTCGCCCTCCTGCGGTCACCCCAGTGGGGACTCACCATCCTCCGTGGGGATGTAGATGTTGAGGTACAGACAGTCCTCGTTGGGGTCCTGGATGTACGTGGCCACGATATCCAAATTGGAGGTAAACCAGATGGGCAGCATGATCTCAGGAACAGCGTTGTGGATGTTCTGGGGGCAGACTGGTGAGAAGTGGGTAGCGTTCCTGATGCCCGACCAGGACGGTGGCGGCTCAGGGGGCATGAATCTCTTCTCCCCGATGGGGGGGGCGGCGTAAGGAACCCCCAGGTACTGGTCCACGGGCCCCAGAATCTCACTGGGCAATGGCACACGCACCCCTCGTAACTTCCCATAGTGTGTGTTGACAGTTGGCGAGTAGACCTGGCCCTCCATCTGCACAACCATCGAGGCGAGGCTCAGGACCCAGAGGGTGAGACGCAGGTCCCAGCTGGCCACCAGCTCAGGCACTTGGAGAACAGGGGGGAAGAGAGGGCTTCTCCAGAGTATCAGCCACATTGTCCGGGAGAAACAGCACCAACATCCAGGCCTGAAGCTCCTGGGGGAAGGGCTCAGGGCATCCCCATCACACCAAGCCTCCACTTGCCCGCCGGGAACACACAGAGCAGGGGAGCCAGGAGTCAGCCACACCTTCTGCTGGGAGAGTCGGGAGCAGGGATGCAGGGGGATGTGCCACTGGCTCCTCACAGCCTCCCAGCTGCCCGCTGCTGCCCGCCTGCCAATGGCCCAGCCTGGAGGTGACTGCTGATACTGTGGAGAGAGAGAGGGAATTAACAGCAGACTTGCTCTGGGAAGAGTCGAAGAGCTGCAGAGCAGAAGGAGACAGGATCCCTGGCTGACCCTCCCACCCATGGGTGCTCACTGGCTCTGCCACCACCCAGGCAGGTGGCTCTGGGAGCAGGCAAACGTGGGCAGCACAAGTAGAGCATGTGCAGACACACAGACTGTGCCTGCCTGTGCCTGCACAGCCTGTGCCAGCACTCAGGGGCCAGCCCTGCCCCTGCCCTGCCCAGGTGATCCCCACAGCCATCCTGGGCAGCAGCACAGTGTCCCTGCCCCATGCTGCAGGAGGGTATCAGCAGCGGGTTACGGGTGCCAAGATAAGCAGGGCAGCACCACATCCCTCCCCACAAGGAGCCTGTTGGACACCACTGGTGCCAAGCATGGCTCCAGCACAAGAGCTCACTGGCATCTCTCCTCTCCTGGCTGAGGTGGAGCACCCTGCACTCACAGATCCTGCAGCCTGTGTTCCTCTCCTGGGCTTCACCCTGGCATTCCTTCCCTGTTTGAGTACCACCACTCCACCTCATACACCAGCAAACCAGCCCCACGTGTCCTACCAGGCACCCATCTCACCCACACGCCCATTCTCCACCACCTTTCCCCCTCCAAGTGCCACTGTCGAAGTGGTGAGACCTCAGACAGGACCCAGGATGGGAACAGTCACAGCGCTCCTGGGCATCTGCCCTCCCTCCTACCCGCTCCCTTCCCTGGCTGCCTCCGGGGCAACCCTGGGGAGGCAGAACTACTCTGCTCCCACTTCTCCCCCCCCTAGCCGGGCTGGCAGCATCAGGGGGAGCAGCTGTGGCAGCCCCCGTGGGGCCGCGGGGAAGGGAGGGCGCTGCAGATGGGGACCCGCGGATGTGTGTCAGCCAGCAGCGCTCCTGTGCCAGGGAGCCCTCGCCGGAGGGCTGTGTGGATCCTCAGCGCTCTGCCCTTCACCTCCCGCACCGCCTGTCGCATTCAGGCCTTATGTAAGTGCCCCCCTCCTGGCTCTCTCCTCCAGCACCGCCGCTCCCGGGGGACCCGGGCAAGGGAAGCCGCCGGGGCTGCACCCTCCCGGTGCTCCCCGCACCCCGGCCGGGCGGGCGCGGCATCAGCGGGCGGCCGGCTCCGCTCATCGGTGGGCGGATCTGCAGCCGGGTCCCTGCTGAAAGGCACGGCTTGGTGGCGGCTCGGAGGATGCTCGCTCGTCCTCTCTCAGCCACACGTCCTCGCCCTGGGAGGGATGGCAGCGGCGCTGAGGCACCTCCGCTTTGCCCCAGGGCATCCATCCTTACATGCCCACCCGGTATATCGCTCCCAAGCTCAGAGGGGAGCAGAGTTGCCTTGAAATTATTGGAGCACAAAATAAGGGCTGTATGCAGATGGGAGGACGCAGCTCTGGTGGAGGTTGAATTGGGCAGGGATTCCACAAATGGAGAATACTTCATCCAGCAAGGAAAATCCGCAGAAAAAAAAACACAACAAAACACATCACCACCACCAAAAAAAAACCCAAATCCCCCAAACAACCAACCAAAAAAAAAAAAAAAAAAAAAAAAAAAAAGCCACAAGAAAACCCCACCAAAACACAGCACAACCCAGAAACCCCACAGAGGGTGTCTGAAATCTGTACTGCACATGTGCAGGCAATTCACTGCTGGTCATTAAGGAGATGGGCCCATGCTGTGCCTGCCCTCCTGGTATGCCCAGAGAACTCAGCAGGCTCGGAAATCAGGGTACAACACTAAAAAGAAACAGCTCAAAAAATCATGTTACTGCATTCAGCCCACCCGAGCAGCGAGGCCCCACAGGGCTGGGCATGCAGGCACCTTTCCAGAGCCTGCAAAGGGACAGCAGGGAATGCCAGACAAGGAGGGCAGGACAGCTGATGAAGAGAATCAGTCACATCTACTGCCCCATCCATGGCACAGGGATGACCTGGGGGCTGAGCTATCACGACTGGGGCTGACACTGCTCTGTTTCTGACCCCTATCATCTCTGCATTCCCCTCCACCTCTTCCTGCCCCACTGGGCAGTGACAGAAACACACCCAGCAGGAGCACAGCAGTGCTGCGTTATCCCCCCCAAAAACGCCTAAGTTTAAGCAATAAAAGCTTAGAGGGACAGAAATACAGCTGAGGCACCCAGAGACCCCAAGCTCAGCTCTGCCCACCACTGCTGGAGCTGCCTCTGCAGCACAATGCCTTGGCTGCTCTGCTTTGCCTGCAGCTCCGAAAGAAAACCATCATTCATCCAATATTCCTTTCTGCAATGCTCCTCCTTCAGCAGAGAACTGGCCTTTGCCTAACAGTGACATCCCAGGGGGGCACTGCTGGCTCGGGAACCCCCCAGAGCTGTGTTCCCAAGCGGGATCTCAAAGGTGCTTCAGACCCACTGCTCTGCCTGACATAGCTGGAAGGCAAACTGCCCAGTGCAGATCTCCTGCTCAGGTTCCTTCAGGTACAGCAGGTTAGGATGAAGCCAATTATTAATGACTGTCATATCTAATTTGTATGACTGGAAGCTACAGGCAGCTCCCAGTCTTTATGTTAGTGCACACAGCGCTCCCCGCAGAGCCATTTCGACCGATCCGTCATCATTTTCTGTCTGCAGGAACACCACAGCCCCGCCAGCAGTGGCTTATCAGCTGATTTCCCAGCTCCAGAGCTTCCTCAGGGCTTCAGCCACACGCTGCCATGGGCACTGCCACTCCACCAGCTCCTCCAGCCAAGCAATTTCATGGCACCGGGCAGTGCCACTACACGGCAGCCCAGCTGGGCTGTGCTCACCACTCACAGGGCTGGATTCACAACCCACTTTGCATCCATGGAGTGGCTGCACACCCAGCATAACCACCCTCTCCTGACACAATGAAGAATCTCTTTCTACAAATTACAGAAAAAAAAAAAAAAAAAAAAAAAAAAAAAAAAAAAAAAAAAAAAAAAAAGGCTTCTTCTACAGCTCCTCGGAAATACATTACGATGATATTCCTTTGGGTTTTTGTTTAATCCTCTTCCATGGTTCTTTTAATAGCTTTAAAAAAACATGGCAATCTGAAGATAAAAAACATAAGCTAAGATAGAATTAAAGTTCCAAGTTCCAAGTACACATCCTTAACTTTAGCAAAACGATGCTAATGGACTTAAAACAGCCTCCAATTCTGAGTTTTACAAAGTGTGAGGCACAGAGGTGATGGCCAAATATGTTCAGACATGGAGATGCACAGTCAAGGCCCAGCAGCCCCAATGTTACCCTGGAGAGCCACAATGTCTTAACACTCAAATCCAGATCAGGGCATTTTAACATTTGTAATTCTGCATTTGGTTCCATCATTTTTTTAAAGAATCTTTCTCTCCATCTGCCCATGTCCCTGCAGCACAGAATAAAAGGCACCCAAACAATCTCAGTGACATGTTTCTAAAGTCTTCCTGTGTTTGGATTGTTTTTCAATTAAAAACACAAAAAATGATGCAAACCCTACATATCAAGAATTCCCTGGGTTTCAAATGCCTGATTTGGGATGATCACAATACCCCTGTAACACATCTGATACCCTCACACTGCTGTTCTGTGCTCTGTGCTTTCTGGTGTAACTTCATGTTAACATCACATTTAGGATGGGAATTTAGCCTTAATTTAATACTGACAGACTGCCACGAGAAGCCAAGCTCATCCCCCTTCACTGTGGGCTGTTGCACGTGCCTCACATTGCTCCCTGCTGCCTCAACAGCTCTTAAGCTTCCCCTTTGGTCTTTCAAAGCACGCAAAACAACTGGGAGACCCGAGAGAGGACATTTCATCCAAGGGAAGCAATTCCCCTCGCATCCCATGGGAGGTGGGAGCAAAACTTTCCCGGTTTTGCCGCCTACAGCGCTCTGGTTCTTCCCTGCAGCAGCGAAGCCAAACGTGTCCCCCAGCGAGGATGGGCTGCAGGGAGGCAGCCAGGAGCTGTGCCTGCCAACTGCCAGTGAAACCGGGCTGGGCTGGGCACATACGGCCAAACTGGGAACGCTCAGACAGGCACACAGCGAGAAGCTGGAAGGATAAAGACACCCCAGGCATCCCAGGTCGCTCTGCCAGGCCGCTGGTGGGTGAGCGGAGGAAGCGAGGCTGCCGGCTCTTAGGGATGTTATTCATGTGCTTCGGAAAACAAATGCTCTGTAGGTATTTCCACGGCCACACTGTCTGCCAGACGGCTTCCTCCTCAACAAAGAGACGCTCTCCATGGAAACCTGGGCGGGTGGGATCCTCTGGAAGGCTCTCTGGCAGATGCATATTCAGGCATCTCAACACCAGCCAGACGAGCCGGATCCACACCTCCTCTGGCAGGAGGCCGAGGAGATGTGAGCAGACAGGCTGCTCTCATATTGGACCCTTCATCGGGGCCCAGCCTCCTGCCCTGGAGCACTTGGGCTGACACAACCCCAGGCTCATTACGTTGATGTTGTGGCTCTGTGTCCCGTGTGGTACAGGGCCAGGAGAGATCTCGAACCGCCCAGCTGGCACGGATGGATGATCTCCTTCCAACAGGGTGTCCCACTGCACCCTCCAGCCTCTCTGCCTCGTGCAGCTCTGCTCAACATCTGAGCCCTCTGTATTTTAATGAGGTAACTGGGGGCCAGCCCGTGCACCCCAGAACAAACATACACCCGGCAAACAGTGTGAGAAACCTCTGCCTCCTCTTCCCCAGGGCGACTGAGCTCCAAACCTTTCCACTAGCCTGTGCTCCTGGAGCTCGGGCTGGTGCTCAGCTCTCAGGCAGCAGCACCTGCCAGATGCACTGCCCACCCTGCCAGCTTCTCTCCTGTGCTTGTCAGCGACCCCAGCTCTCACCCAGTCCCATCCCACCGGGCCTACAATGCTGCAGAAACCCCACAGGAAACCCTGGGGAGCAACAGAAGCTGCAGCACAACTGGACCGCTGTGCTTGAGCCTGTGTGTCCCAGAGGCTCCTCACGAGCATCCCTCTGCCTGCAGGTCTTGGCTTGGGTCAGTACTTAAGGGTAATACTACAGAGCAAAGTGGTTTGTGGATTGTGTCCAGTGGCTCTTTCTGACCCACCCCAGGTTACCCATCCATGCCACAGGCAGATGCTTCCTGGTCCCACAGCACCATGGGGACAATTCCCAGGACTTTGAGTCCATCACAGAGCTGGTGCACAGTAACAGATGACTTGCAGTTACACATGTAGGGTTTCAGAAAGGTCTGCCCTGCTGGTGCTACTGCTCTGCTTTTCCAGGAGTGACCTAAATGACAGTATGTTTCAAAATCTGCACATGACATCCAGCACTTTGGAGGCCTGGATGGGAGTTTGACACGCTCCTGACAGCCTGGCTGAGAGATGATGGGCAGGGCAGTAAGTCACTGGGAGGTGAAAAAAATCGCACAAACAGACCATGGAAGAAAACAGAGCAGCATTTCTGCCACAAGGGTCATGAGGGCTACAGGAGTACAAGCTGAACATGAGCCAGCATATCATTGCCACAGAAAAAGGCAACTACAGTAGGATATGTGAAAGGCCAGCTTACACGTGAAGTAATTACTCTGCTCTCCTTTCGGCTCATAAAGACACACCAAATAATTATGCTGTTGTCCAGAGAACCAGTTCATTCCTCGAACCGAAAAAGGCCTTGGGAGGCCAGCAAGATCACCAAAAGTCTTGGACGAGAGTCTGGAAGAGTGAAATTAGTCTAGACAAGACAAGTCAAAGGACACAATTTTATGACATGTAAAGGCCACTGAAAAAAAGTTCAGAACACTTTGCCCTTTTGTTGCTAGGTAGGAGACAAATTCATATCAGAAAGGAGAGTCAAGAGTACACCAGGAAAAGTTAAAGCACCCCATGACTGTCTGCAAAGGTGGTACATGACAGATGGATGTGACCCCCATCATCCCCTCCAGCCCAGTCCCTGCCCTCTTTCGTTCAGCATTTGTCACGGTCTGGGCACACAACCATCACCTTGGCCACGAAGCCTTCAGCATTTTGGATGCTCTGACAGAGCAGAGCACACACTCAGGAGGCTTTCCAGCACCACAGAGCCCAAAACACCTGTTCTACAGAGGTCTCTCCCAGAATCCAGGGTCCCCCCTCCCCTCCTGAGGCACATCTGGAGCCCCTCTCATACTGAGGCACCACTAATGGGACAGAAGGAAAAACAGATACAAACCTCACCCTCATTTGCTTCAAGTGCAGGACACGACCCTGTGACTTGCCTTTCCTGGCTCCTACTCACAGTCCCACCAATATTTAAAGCAAGCTGAACGTCAGAAACCTATGAGACACTCCACTGCACATCCTTTGCCCTGGGGAGAGGATGAGAGACCACGTGAGAAGTGCCAGTTAAGCTCCTCAATGCTGCAGGAACATATGTGGGACAGAAGCTCTTTGACAACTCCCAGACACATGCCAAAATCCTCGAGAGCTCCATTCAGAACAGAAGAATGTTACTCAAAATCCCTAGAAACAGACAATTTCAAGAGCCACTGCTGCTGTGGTGCCAATGGCATCCTGCTGCAACATGGCCTGTCCCCATTTGCTCCATGGCCTTTAATGAATCCTTCATGAAGCAGTCAAGCCCGACTTGGGAAGGGCACCAGGAGCAAAGCAGATCTTTCCCTTGCCCACATTTCGGCCCTTCCAGACATTTTTGGTGCTGAATGCCAGCACGCTGTTCGATGCCCGGCTCCAGAAGACAACACTACCCAGCAGGTGAGACAGCCTGGCTCATTTCCAGCTCCTGTTTAGCATCGAGAGTTCCAAAAATGGTGGAGGTTACTCAGTGTCACCGAGCTGGGACTGGTGATGCTGCTGAAGGACAGCCAGTGAGCACTGCAGAGGGGACAGCCTTGGGGTCAGCTGATTCCGACACCAATACTGCTGATTCAAGAAGAAGGTGGCCACGACAGAGGACCCAAGGACAACTGTGCTTGAAAGCCTGGACGCTTTTGGAGTGGGCTACATGCTCACCTTGAGCTGGTTTAGATTTTGACCGACCTTCCCCACTCAGTGCTTCCCAGGAGCCTGGTGGAAAGCTGACAGGGCCATGTGGCACAGCCAGCAGCTGCTGTGTGAGCAGGAGGAGGCTCTGCCAGGACAGCAAGAGGGGAGTGGCAGCAGCCTCTCGGTGGACAGCGGGGTTCCCACGTGGCTCAGGGATAGCTGCTGGAAGTAGGCTGTTTAGTGCCACGTTCTGGATAGAAATAATCTGGATTATCTCACGCTACGGCTTTCCTGACCCCAGCGCTAAGAAGCGGTGGCAGCTTTTCTCTCCCTCACCTTTGCTACTCGCACAGTTTCAAGGTACAAACGCCTGCCTACAGGGGAAGAGGGGAACGAGAATCACTGCCCTAAACCCTGCACAGCCCGGCCCCCGCACAGATCACCGGCAGCCAAGAAAGGGCCTGACTCAACCCGGAGGGTCGCAGAGCCCCGGGACCACACGGGACCCCCCGGGACCCCCCGGGACCGGCAACATCTGGGTGTGGCATCGCTGTGTCCCGGTGCGGGGGGGACCGATCGCTGCGGGATGTTCCCGGAGCATCGTCCGCCCGGCGCCCCGCGGGAGCTGTCCCATCAGCACCGCACCGGGACCGGCCCGCCCAGCACCGCCAGCGAACCCCAAACCCGGCACCAGGACCGGTGAGAGGGCGACCTCGCGGCTCTCGGCAGCTTCCTGAGGAAGGGAAGTGGAGAAGGAGGTGCTGAGCTCTTCTCCCTGCTACCCAGTGACAGGACACGAGGGAAGGGTTCAAAGCTGCAAGGGGAGCTGCTGGGAAGCGTTTCTGTACAGAGAGTGTTGCCAAACACTGGAACAGGCTTTGTAGAGAGGTGGTCGATGGCCCAAGCCTGCCACTGTTTGAGAGGCATTTGGACAACGCCCAACATGCTTTAACTTTTGGTCAGCCCTGAATAGGTTGGGCAGTTGGACTACATGACCATTGGAGGTACCTTCCAACTGAAATTATTCTATTCTATTCTATTCTATTCTATTCTATTCTATTCTATTCTATTCTATTCTATTCTATTCTATTCTATTCCATTCCATTCCATTCCATTCCATTCCATTCGAAACAGCGCTTCACAAATACATGGCAGAATTACTCCAGCACTGGCTTTGAGCAGGCAGGTGACTGACAACACAAAAGTGCATCCACAGAACTCTGGAATTTCCAGACGAGTACTCAGGAGCGAACTGACAGACAATCTGCTTTCAGCAAGCCCTTGGCACCAGCACAAAGTTCATGCCAAGACAACTTGCTCGCTCTCCCACACATCACAAACAAGCACCAGGCACCTACTTTAAGGCAATATAATCTCACTCACAAATCTGTGATCAACACTCCACAGCTAGCGACTGGAGTGCAAATCTCACCCAGCGCAGAGAGAGCTGACTGCACAAGCAGCATTTCCCTCACTTCCTTCTCCATCTTTGGCAAGCCACACACTGACATTATCCCACCTGCTCATCACCATCCCCCTCACATCTGCCAGAGCAATGCCTCCTATGTCCTCTCCCAAATAACTGCCCTGGAAACTACACAGCTAACGGGGGCTGTTTTTAAGGTTAACACGGATCATTATGACTGAATTGTGTTAGGGAGCAATTATACAAGCACGAGGCTCTTTTCAATAAGCTTTAAAAGTCCATGTCCAAACATGTTCCTATTTCTAGCAAAAGCAGGTTTGAAATCTAATAAAGAAAGGAGACTTTGGTGACCCAAAGAGGCTGGCTCAATGCAATTACACCCCCAACTTCTGAAATGCCCCAAATTAAATATGAAACCCAGCTGCTGATGGAATGCCCTTCCCCCAAAACCCTCTCACACTCCAGCCTCTCAAGCTCCTTTCTGTGCACCCAACCATGCAAAGGACATGAACCTCCCACAACCAACCGGGCCATGGGCAATCTGCACAAAGCTCTGTCCTACCCACACCACCACCTGTGCTAAGAATGGCTCAGGACAGCTCACAGATGCTCCAGGGAGAGCTGGGAAAGCATCAGTGGCTGCAGGAAGGCCGAGTGCCTGCACAGCCAATGCTTTCCATGGACCAACGTGGACTGGAGGAGGCTCTATAAATGTAAGGAGGTGGGCTGGGCAGAGAGGAACTGACTGCAGCTTAAAATACATGGACTTCCTGCAAATGCGACTGGAGAGGGTGGGCAGGGAAAAAAAAACCACCAGGAGCGCTCTGAATGGGAACAACTACACCCAAAATAAGTTGTCAAAGTTTCATTTTTACTGACTCAATGCCGGAAGCCAAAAATCACTTAATCAAAGGTTGCAATCCAGACAGTGGCTTGAGAGCCTCTGGTTTCAGCAGCAGAGCCAGTAAAGGATTGTTTCCTTTACCAGTACCTGCCCCAACCACCTGTTTCTGCTTAATGTCACTGACCCCTGCTCTTTGTCAGCTCAGCGAGGTTTTTCATGGCAAACCAGTAATCTGCGAGTAATCTGGGCTAAAGGTAATGAAACCGAGGACAAAGAGCAAAGATGAACAAAATAGCTGGTGACAAGCAGGAACTAAGTTTTCCACAGAAGCTGAAATATGACATAATAAGTTTCCTTGTGCAGAGATAAGGTTATAAGTTACCTGGCAGTGCACAAGCACCACCTTTCTGCACAATCTGTTTCCACCCTGTCTTGTATCATGGGATACCAAGCACAGGGAGAGGGGTGGCTGTATGGGGACAGCACATCCCAAGAGAGCCACCCCTCCAGGGTCCCAGTGCTGGCAGCAGAGCCATGTGTGCTCCCTCATGGTGCCAGAAAGCCCCAGCATTGCAGTCCAGCACCAAACTGTTCATTCGTTGCAGAGTCTTTGGTGTCAATGCTCAGGAAAACTGTCTGAGGAGATGTTTGAGCTCACATTACCTGAACTGTCCACACCACCTCTACCTTGCTACAACAGTCCCCACTTCCAGGTGAAACAGCAGCCAGGCTCTGCACAGAGCCTGGGATGCAGGGCTGTGCCACCCCATGCTCCCTAGCCTGGAGAGCTGCAGGCCCTGTCCTGTGCCAGAGGGATGTCCTGGCTGAACTCCAGCCCACCACCCTACTCAGAGAGCTGAGTGCCCCAGCACATCCCACTGACACAAGCTGCTGAGTTTTATGTTGGTGCCAGTGGCCCTTACCAAAGACGAGACGTGATTTTCTGACCAGATTGCAAGTGCCCCTTTGAGGCCTAATGGCATCACCTTCCATTCTATGACCCTTGCCTGGGGTACAGTCAGTTCTGGGGGCAGGTCAGCACTGGGGGCCAGGGCACTGCTCACTCTCAGCTCTGCCTTGGCTGGCCTGGGGGACAATGATCCCCTCCTCACAGCACTGGACTCTTCACCTGCATCAGAAGTGAAGTGCTGCTCTCTGCAGAGCACTTGGGGGTGGGAGACCCAGCTCTGGACTGGGGCAGGACATGGGGAGCTGTGACCACTGGTAGCAACACACAGGTGGGACAGAGCTCGGGCCAGTGCAAGCTGCATTTGTTAGTACTGTAATGCAAATTCCCTCTGCTCCCACCAGCAAGCAGGACTCACTGCACACATCAGAAAGGAAAGATCCAAACGTGGAGGTGGGAAAATGCTGGAAGCACCATGGGCTCCTCCATCCACACCACCATCCTGCCTGCTGCCCAGGCCCCTTTCCCTTCCAGCTGCACCCTGCTCCTCACCCCCGCAGGGCAGGGGGCACCGTCCCAGGGCAGTTCCCCCTCGGCAGAGATCCTGGCGGCTGCCGGGCCTGCACACCCAGAGCCAACATGACACAGCGTCAAGGCAGCCACATCCTGCAGCAGCCACTGCTCCTCCAAGGTGACGTCAGCCTCCGCAAGAGCTGGCAGGCAGGACACGCTGTGCATGCTCCCAGACACCGCCTGGCTCCAGCGCGCACCGTGCCCCGTGCCCCTCACCCGCTACCCTTCGTCTGCAAATTGAATTTCACACTTGCACGCTCCGGAGTAAGGCACAGGTGCTGGAGGAGCCACCCTCCCCCTCCACATCTGCCTGCCTTCCCCCTCGCCCCACCCTGCTGCCGAGGGCAGTGGCGATGGCTGGTGGCTGTGCGGGAGCTGCTGGGCAGGGCATCATCACATCAGGGCGTCACATCAGGGCATCACTTCAGGGCATCACATCAGGGCATCATCACATCAGGGCATCATCACATCAGGGCATCACATCAGGGCATCACTTCAGGGCATCCCATCAGGGCATCGCATCAGGGCATCACTTCAGGGCATCACATCAGGGCATCACTTCAGGGCATCATCACATCAGGGCATCCCATCAGGGCATCACTTCAGGGCATCCCATCAGGGCATCGCATCAGGGCATCATCACATCAGGGCATCACATCAGGGCATCACTTCAGGGCATCATCACATCAGGGCATCATCACATCAGGGCATCATCACTTCAGGGCATCGCATCAGGGCATCACATCAGGGCATCACATTAGGGCATCCCATCAGGGCATCATCACATCAGGGCATCACATCAGGGCATCATCACATCAGGGCATCATCACATCAGGGCATCATCACTTCAGGGCATCCCATCAGGGCATCACTTCAGGGCATCCCATCAGGGCATCGCATCAGGGCATCACTTCAGGGCATCACATCAGGGCATCACTTCAGGGCATCATCACATCAGGGCATCCCATCAGGGCATCACTTCAGGGCATCCCATCAGGGCATCGCATCAGGGCATCATCACATCAGGGCATCACATCAGGGCATCACTTCAGGGCATCCCATCAGGGCATCATCACATCAGGGCATCCCATCAGGGCATCCCATCAGGGCATCATCACATCAGGGCATCACATCAGGGCATCATCACATCAGGGCATCATCACATCAGGGCATCATCACTTCAGGGCATCGCATCAGGGCATCACATCAGGGCATCACATTAGGGCATCCCATCAGGGCATCATCACATCAGGGCATCCCATCAGGGCATCATCACATCAGGGCATCACATCAGGGCATCACATCAGGGCATCGCATCAGGGCATCACATCAGGGCATCACCACATCAGGGCATCATCACATCAGGGCATCACATCAGGGCATCATCACATCAGGGCATCACATCACACCACGCTCAGGGCAACGCCGGGGCAAGGGGAGCCTTGGGGGCCCCCCGGCACGACGGCCACCCACGTGTGCTGCTGGCACGACACGGCGTCCAAAAACGCCCATCTGCAGCTGAATGAGATGTAAAAGCCCATCCCAGAGTTGCCGGTTTCCCCAGAAACCCTAAAGGCTTTCCCAGGAATTCTGGAAACGCGCAGATTTGCTACGTGCTCCAGTAAGCAACCTAACGAGTTCACACTGTTGTGGCAGCCAGAGACCACCATCATCACAGGCTGTACACACAGCTGGCAGCTCAGGCAGGTGTGGTGGCAGTCCCCTTGGAAGGACCTCAAGCAGTTGGTGCAGCTCAATTCTATGACAGCCCAGGCTCAGCTAAGAACAGCAGCTTCCTAAGGAGGGAAGCCTGTCCTCATCAAGGCCATTGGCTGCTCACATTCCCAAACCAACACCAAAGCTGGCGTGACTAAGCAGAAGCCCATGGAAGCACCCAGGGCTGGAGAGTCAGCCTGCAGCCAGGGCAGCTCCACAAAGTCTTGCTCATGAAGCCAGGGCTCCCTGAGGACTGTAGGTCAGGCAAGCCAGCAGCTAGGAAGGAAATCTATTCAAATTTAATCCAAAATGTATTTTCTATTTTCCCTTGTAAATTTATCTTCAAGCACAAAAAAAAAGCAGAAAGCCTAAAACCTCTGGCAAAAAAAAAAAATCCTTTAATGTGTTTTACTGCAAATACCGCCTAGTGTTAAGAAATAAGCTGGACCAGAGCAAATCAGGCAGCCTGGGGATGCCCTCTCTCTCCAGGGGGAGCAGACCAGGATGAAGCAGGACACACAGGCTGCAAGGACCAGCAATGCCAAGAAAAGTCAAGTCCCAGTGCCAAGATGGCTCTCGTGCTCCCTGCTGCTTCCCAGAGGTCCCCGAGCACAGCTCTGCCTCAGCAGATGCCCACTTTGAGGCATCGCTCCTGACGGACACAGGAGGAGGTTTTTGTTACAAAGAGCGGGGAACCAATTGGCTCCTCTTAAAGAGCATCCAAGTAAAGCAGCTCCCTGCCCAAGTCTGCAACCTCACATTCTCATCAAGACAGCCCAGTGGCAACAGAGACCAAAATGACAACGAGACAGAAACAGAGATCGTTTCTGTCTTGAGGCACAGCTGCTGTCCAAGGGAGATTTCGGTCTGTGCTTGCAAGGACACCCTTGTGCTGTCTGGATACTTCCCTCAGCCCTCGCAGACAGGGTCCTCCTGGAAGTCATGAGGATGGGAAACAGCATCCTCTCCATGAGCAACAACCTTGGCTGACCTCATCCTGCTGCCCTCCAACCAAAGCCCACTGGGACCGACAGATCCCCACCTCATCCCTGCATCCTCCTCTCCAAGTCCACTTCTCCCACGAGAAGCAAACCTCTCCCAGGCCAAGGCCCACATCTCCCTGCTGTCCTTGCATGAGTCTGGACTGCTCAGGAGCTGGGGAACAGGAACAGCATCCCACATACGCCAAGATAAGGCTGAACTGGACCCTCAGTGAGAGCAGGACATGAGTCTTTTCTCATTTGGGCATAAAAGCAGAAACAAAACTGACACTGATGTTTCCTGATGCGTGTGAGAACAGGCAGAGCCAGGGGACTGGAGGAGCGGGAGATGAAGATCAGATCCCTGGAGATCCCACGTGCAGCGAGTACCAGGGAATTGGGACAGCTCGAAGATGAGACTCCAGCTCTGCTGTCAGTGTGTCAGGCAGGTCCCCTGTGCCCAGGGAACCAGAGGAAGCAGAACTGCGAGGTAACACAGGAGGAAGGGGTATTGCCATCCATTTTCAAACCCACCAAATGAGCAGACAGAAGCCCACCTTTGCTCTGTGTACTTTTGTGCAAGAAGTCAGAAGCACAAGCAATTTGCAGCTCAGCAGCTGCCCAAGTCAGAGGTGGATTTCGGTGTATTTACTGGTTCTGGGGGAGCATCTTGTCTTTCTTGAATTCATCCCTTTTCTCCCGAAACCAGCGTAAGGTTTTGCTGTTCATGACACCTTGTCCTAAGGACTTCTGTGATCTGATAGCACATCTGCAAGAGGCAATGCCCCTCCTCCTGTTTGGCACCTCCTGCCAGCTTAATTTGATGTGACCTTGTACTTGTACGGAAATAAACAGCCAACAGTTAACCTCTATCACTTCTCTCCTGGCCTCCTGTAGACATGTCTTATCCATCTTCTGTTGTTTCTTTTCCAGTCTGAAGAGCCCTGCCTTATTTAGCCATTTATTTTGCAGAGAGGTCTTCAGACCTCTGACCATTCCTGCTGCAACTTCCAGGCATTTGACTCCACAATGATCTCAACGCTCACACATCTCCCCGGAGCTCCCCTGTGGGCAGTTCTAGAGACAGAGACACAGAGCAACCCCTGTCCCCTTCTCCTCCATCACTGTTCCACGAGTCCTCAAGTTGCTCAGCGGTGCCTGGAGTCATGTAAGGGCAAGAGGGAACACGTGAAGTCGGTCAGACTCACAGACTCACCTTCACAACTCCTTCAGCACTGGGTGCCAGAACCAGGATGTGGGCAGGGCCACTCCCGTGGTGAGTGGCATGCAGACACTTTGGCCACACTACAGACTTGGGCTTCTTCTCCCACTCCTTTACAGCAGCTGATGAGTGCTCGATGAAGGCCAAGTCCCTGCAGCCCCTGATCGCCATCAAACAGCGTTTTCAGTAGTCCCCTCCCCAAGCCCATCTCAAAAGATTCCTGATCAAACTCTTGCCAACCATCCTTGCTCTCAGAGAGCCCCAGCAGCCCAGGCCCAGACCCAAACAAGGCTCATGCACAGTGTGATCCCTTGTAACATGCTCTCTCTGCAACCTTTCCCAAACTTTGCCACCTGCTCTGCTGGCAGGGCCGGAGCATCTGGCCACCAGGCAAAGCTTCAGCTCTGCTTGCCAGGCACCTTACAGGATACACTCACACTGAGATGCAGTTTGAAAACAACAGATGTTACTCCACTGCTCTGCATTTTGCAGTGTCAGGAACTAGGCTTCTTTACCAGCACAAAGTCTTGCTCACAGACAGCCCCTGCCAGGCACACAACGTGGCAAAAGGGGTGTATTGCAAGGGTACACTTTCCCCACACAACTGCAAGGCTAAGCAGGAGCACAGGTTCCATCATGGACTGCAACACCACCCAGACAAGCCTCCAAACAAACAGCACATAACCTCCCATCCAGGCAAAACTTCCAGGAGCTGCACAAACCAGACATGACCCAGCAGCTGCAGCCAGAAGCACCCATGTCTTCCCACTGCTCCCTCTTCATACCCATTTCTTCTCAGTCAGACTTGCTCCAGGGTGTGAATGATGTGGGTTCAAACTGGCAGCTCTGGCAATTGCAGGACCATTTATTCATTCCCCTCACACCCACAGCTGAATCCTGCTGAGGCCAGCAGTGCACACAGTGCTGGCCACAGCCTGCTCCCTGCCCCCAGCTCTGGGGAGCATCACGTTAGGAGACCACCAGAGCACTTGGTCCACCACACAGCACCACTCAGCTCTGCCACAGTCCTCAGACCCAGCTCTCCCTGAGCGCCCTGGTACCAGGATCCAATCTGCCTCCTTCTGCTGCTGTGCCCCTGCCAGCTGGCTGTGACCATCTCCCCTCTGTGCTGACCCCAGAGCCACACAGGCACCTTGGCTGTCTTTCAAAATGCTGTTAGTGGCAGCCAATAACCACAGACCACCAGCAGAGGAATCTCTGTCTGGGATCCCACGAGGAGCTGATAGCTGTTGCATCTCTGTGGAAGTTCTACGGACACAGAGCCGAGCTGTCCCTGCCCCGTCCCTCTGCACGTGGTGCACAGCCCCAGGCTGGCAGATGCACATCCCCTCTGTGCTCTGCTTTGAGATTTCACAGCTTCCTCAAGCTCCACCACAACTTGTTGCCCAGGGACATGCTCCATGTCCCCATCCCCATCACTTCCCACCATCCTTACACCCTCCTACTGCTACTGGATTCCTCCAGCTGCCACCAGCACAGTACAGACACTCCACACTGGTCTGTCTGAAGCCACAGCTGCTCCTGGACAGCCAGGAGAGCTTCCTTTCTAGAAGGGAGGACACAGGAAGATGGCAGCAAACTGCTCGGGAGCAGGAGACTCGCTGTGGTTGGGGAGGTTTAGGAGCTGGCTGAGCTGATGCTGCTTGGGAATGGTTTAGATGGAGCTTAGAGACTTGATAACCTCGAGGTCCCTTCCTTACCAGCTGTCCTAAAACACCTCCTCCCTTGACACAAAGACAATGTCAACATGGACCTGCCAGAGGATTTTGGCAGCCACAGCATCTCCTTGCACTCGCTCGTGGACTCAACATGAACCTGGTCAAAAGACACCTGGAACGAGTCCCTGTCTGTGTTGGACCTGAGCACCCGGAGCAGATCCCACAGGGAGCCAGGACAGACAGAGCCACCACATCTGGAGCCTCAGCACAGCTCTCTGCCAATTCTCACGCTGCCTTCTGAAGCTCTGGCAGGCCCCTGCCCTGGGCAGCCTGCACAGCAGCTCCACCCGTGATGCCAGGCTCCAGCTGCCCTCACCACCCTGCTCTCCCCCTTCCCTCCAGCCCTGTGGGACAAAATCCTCCTCATGGGGGCTGGGAAGGAGACAACCCCAGATGAAAAGCACAGGGCAACACCCCTGGCATGGGCTCCACCTCCCGTCCGACGAGGCTGCCCTGGATGCTCATGGCTGTCCAAAATGGGCAGCTGGAGGCTGTGCAAGCCAGCAGCGAGCACACCCTGCCAAGATGGGCTCTGCAGCTCCCATTTCCTCAGCACAGCCCACGTCCAAGGGCTGCCCTGCACCTTGGCGGCTTCTGCTCGTGCTCTGGAGGTTGAGAGCTGCATGTTTGCAGGTGTCCAACCAAACTCCACATCCCGACTGCACATGTAACCATGGCAACTGCACATGCGAGTGGCAAAGCCTCGAGCCGGGCTAACTGCAAATGCAAATGAAGCAAACACATGCACAGTGCTAAAAGTGTGACCTCTAAATGTCAGCCTTTAACCATTTTGCAGACACCAGCTCTGGTGATGGCCACCTGCAGCCTGCAGAGCTGGGAGAGGTCTGGTTCCAGGGGGGACCTCTGGGTGCCCATCCCTGTGTCAGGTGTTGGCATGGGTGCTTGGGTGAACCCATGGCACAGGCATTTCCCAGGGCTAGGAGTGACTCCTGCCTTGGCAACCCTCTCTGAAGACACATCCACCCCTTTTCCAGCTGGCAGATGCTCCCAGTTCCACAGAGCACCCTGAGTTGCAGAGGAAGGAAGGTCCCACCAGGCTGGCACAAAGCGTGGCCAGCACAGGGGCTCGTCAGCTCTCCCACTGCACCCACACGTGCCCAGCCATGGAGGCGTCTGCAGCCCCTCTGCCATCACCTCAGGCCAAGCCAGAAGCAGCAGCAGGTGAGGCATCCTCAAAGGATAGAAGGAAAATTCCAGCTTTCCAGGGACTTTGTGCCAGAGCCACCTCCCTAAGGGAGGTCTGTGGCCTTGGGATGGGCTGTCAGTAGAGGCATAAGGAGGTGTCACCACCTGGGAGCGTGTGGTTCAGAAACTGCCTGGCTGGACAAAGGCCTCGGGTTCCCTGTCATTTCTCTCCCTTGCTGCTGACAGCACCAGATGCAGACAGACCCCAGCAGTGACCATCACCCACCACGTCCTGCTCCGTGCCTTTGAGCACGACAGAGCCACGCTCAGGTGCCAACCCCAGTCACAGTGTGCACTGCTGGAGCCACCAGCAAGCCCTGCACCCACCACCCTGCTCAGGGGCAGATGGATGGATGGATAGATGGATGGATGGGTGTCTGGCCCACCATCCTGCTCAGGAATGAGCACAGCCAGCAACACAGAGCCCCTGCTTGACAGCGAGCCTGCCTCCTCAGGCCCCTGGCCCAAGGGAGAAACAGGGAATGCCCTTTCACTCCAAGAGCCCATGTCTAATGTCATTCCCCATGCTATGCCAAATAAACCCAGCCAAGGGGATCTCCTGCCTGCCCTTGACCCAGGGATGCTCACAGCAGCAGCCTCGTGCCTGGAAGCACCAGGAGCATCCTTGCACCCCAAATAACCGATCCCTCAGTAAGTACCTACACCACACCACAGACACCCTCGCAGCCCCGGGGAAGATCCCAATCCCTGGGGTGAGAGCACCCGAGCCGGGACAGCGCCCGCTCCTTGTTCTGTGCTGGGACTGACGGGCCGAGCCGGGCCGAGCGGGACAGAGCGGCCCGGCGGATGCGGGACAGGGGCCGGGATGCAGAGCGGGAGCCGGGATGCGGGGCGGGAGCCGGGATGCGGGGCGGGAGCCGGGATGCGGGGCGGGAGCCGGGATGCGGGCCGCGCAGCTGAGGCGGGCGCACAATCCCCCTTTCAGCACGTCTCCATGGCAACCCGCCGGCTCGCCGCGGCCGCTCATCCGGCCCCGTTAACCCTCGCCGTTACCGCCGCCGCCGCCGCCGCCGCCGCGCTCGGCCCCACCCGTTAACCCCCGCCGCGCCCCGCTGCGCCGCCCGACGCCGGGACCGCGACCGCGACCGGGACCACCCCCCGCCCCGGGAGCCCCGCCGCCCCCGCGGGGGCCGCCCCCATCCCCGCGCCGCGGGGCCGGTCCGGTCCGGTCCCGTCCGGCCGCGGTCTCCATCCCGGGCTGCGGCGGGCCGGGCCGTGCGGGGCCGTGCGGGGCGGGGCGGGGCGGGCGCACTCACCGTCGGGGGCGGCGGCGCGGCTGGGCCATGCCGGTGGCGGCGGCGGCTGCTCCGCGCCCCGCGCTCCGCTCAGTCCGGCCCGACCCCGCACCGGGAGCGCGCGGCGCGTGCACGGCGGGGGCGGGCTGGGGAGGGGCCGCACCGCAGCACCCCTTCACTGCCGCCGAGCTGGCCCGCACCGCCGCCCGACACCGGCACCGGGCAGCCCACGGCCCCGCCGCCGAGCTGGCCGGGCCCGGTACCTGCACCGGCTGGGTCGCCGCACCGAGGGGATGCCGCACCCGCCGAGCATCGCTCAGTCCGGCACCGCGCCCTCCGGGTACCGGCACCAGCCGCGCCCGCACCTCCGCTATCCCCGAATCCTGCCCTGCGCACGGCGCCGGCACTGCCCGGCTATCGGGTATTCCCACCGTCCCGACCGGGACACCCGCACGCCTCGGGGCACCCTGCACCACCCTAGAAAACTACCCCATCTGTAGGGGCATCCTGGCTCGGCCCCGGATCTCCTGCACCATCCCAGGCATCCAGAGTCCTGCCCCACTGCAGCGTGTCTGCCCCAGTCACTCTGCATGGATCCCCTCCACCAGCACACCCCACAGCACTGGAGCGCCCTGCAGCCCCGGTGTATTTCCCCACGGCCAGGGGAGGAGCCCCTGCTTCTCCTACTGCTCTGCAGTGCCCAGCGGGTCCGGGGAGGATTCAGCAGGTACCTAGCATGGGATGCCCCATCCCAGCCTCAGCCTTGGGGCACGGTGCAGCCCTGCCACCTGTCCATTCCCTGCCGTGCACGGGGCTGCAGGGTATCTTCCCCTCCCACTCACAGCCTCCCAGCGGGAACCGCCTCTCCAAGAGCCTGCCCAGAGCAAAGCCACCTCTTCTGTTTCAGTCTGGCCTGATGGGATTACAGAAATCATTTGAAACAGGGCAAGGATTTGGGTCCTGATGGATGCATCTGGTTTCTGCCTCCCTCTGCCATTGCCAAGGTAGCATCAGCTGCGATGCCTCCACAGAGCAGACACTGCTTCCTCTTTGAGAGGCTTGTGTGGCAGCATGAGAAGGGCCAGCAGTTGTTTTAACTCCCACACGCCACTGGCACCTGCATTGAGCCAGTGAACGTGCAGTGGCAGGGAGATCTCTGCATCTCAGCACAGGTTAGCCTTTCTCTTCCCCAGAGCCTTCCAGCTGCTGCTTCAGAGCCGGTCAGAGCTTTCCTACCTCTCCTGCCCAGCTCCCACTCCAAGAGACTGCTTGCTGGTGGTCATCAGCTTGACTGTGTTGCTGGCCCGTTATACACAGGGTGAGCTGCAAGCTGCCACCCTGTGCACCGACTGGCAGGCAACACATCCAGCACCATGTGGAATGGATGTACAGCCCTGCTCTGTGCCCATCAGAGAAGCATCCTGAAGGGGGCCCTGGACTGGTGCTGGGCTGCCCTTCAGCAGGCAGGGCCCCAGGCATGGCTCCCTGGGTCCTGCTGCCCAGGACAGGGTGATGGTGCTCGGCTGCAGTGGTGCCTCACGGCCCAGTCCCCACGACGAGCCAGTGAAGGGGAGGGTTGGGTACTCAGCTGCTCCACTGCCAGCTTCAGCTGCTTGAGTGAGCAGGGATCGATTTTCTTGCACAACACCAGCTCTGACAGTGCCTGACAAGGCACCTCTGCCCAGGGCATGGTCCATGGGGACCGTCTGTGCCAGGCTGCTGGGTGGGGTGGGTGCGTGGGGCACAGCGTGCTCCAGCCCACCCATCACCCCAGTGAGTCAAGATTTGTGTAACCTCGGGCTTCTCCCCACACGCTGGGCACACCCTGTGCTGCAGCGCCTGCTCACAGCACCGGTGGGCTCTGCCCAGGCAGCCCCTGGGGCTGGACCCCAGCGTCAGGAAGCCCAGCATCAAACACACTCCCCCATCCCCTCCCTGGACTGGTGGCCAGAGCAGGGCAGCTGAGTGCATTACTCAATGGGCAGCGCGTATTAAGATGCCCCCGGTCGCCTCTGGCTCTGTCACAAGCAGCGTTTAGCCACGACTAGGAGAAGGAGCAGAAGGGCTGGAAGCTGTCAGACCTGCTTAGAACGGCCGCGGCTCAGTGCTAATGTGCAGCACAGCAGCGGCAGCTGCAAGGCACACAGCCAGGCCAGGCAGAACTCAGCTCCCCAGACAGCCCCGTGCTGTGACCGGGGCTTGCCCTGGTCCCCACGTCCCCCCGCAGCCTCCTGCACCCACCGGAAACCTCGAGACAGCCACCGAGGGTCGCGTGGGATCGCGGAGGCAGTGGCAGCCCTGGGTCTGTCACCACAGCAGAGCTCCGGAGTCCCGCTCATCCCACACAGACCTGGACTGTCAAACCCCAGTCCCGCCACGGCTGCCGTGCCAGCGGCACCCACCGCACCCCTGCCCGGAGCCCCCGCGGCTGCGCTGCCTTTGCCTCCCCTCTCCGGCTGCTGCAGAGCCGCCCCCCTCCCAACCTCCGGCGCGGCAGCGATGCAGAAGGAGCATCCAAGATGCCGCTTGGCGCAGGCTCAGCTGCCTCCCGGGGCCGGCAGAGGAGGGGGCTGTCGGCCATGACCGCACACACCACGAAAAGGGGCATGTGCTGGGTAGGGACACTGCCCAGTGTCCCCAGGTTGTGGCCCCGCTGGCCCCGGGGGCCTCCCCGTCCCCACTCGCGGCAGGATGAGGGGAACACAGCCCTGCTCCAGGGGCAGCCGTGGGTCCCAAGGAGCAGGGTCCACCTCTGGGGTGGGTCCCAAGCAGCAGGGTCCACCTCTGGGGTCACCGAGCCTGGGCTGCAGGCAGGCAGAGCCCCGGGAGCAGAGGGGGACCCAGCAGCCAGCTCAGGGCTGAGCCCCAGCCCGATCCTCATGGAAAGGGACAAGCAGGGAGGCACAGAGGAGCCCTGCACACACATTTCCCTTCAGGAATGAGTGAGTCCTCTCCCTCAGGACTGGCCAACAACACTTTCCAATGCCTCTGCAGCCACATGGCAGGAGCCTGGCAGAGGTAACATACTTTGGGGAGGAGCAGAGCACAGGGGGGGGTGGTACCAGGCCACCCGGCTGCCCCCAGAGAATCGCCCCACACCTGCTCCTAGGGAGGAAAGGGCTCAGCTTGCCTTCATGCTGTGGCCTACCCTACAGAATTATGTGTCCTCAGATGAAGATCAGGTACAGCTCTCTGCTGAGTCCTTGAGACCCTCACCCTATCCCACACCGATGGGACAGAAGGCAGATGCTGGTCAAGAAAAGCTATCACAGGGACCACAGCTCAAACTGCTGAGGAAGAACCAAAGATGGAAGAGAGGTGGAGGTGGTGGCTTCCAGGTTCAACAGAGAGGACTAGGAGCAGAGCCCATGCCAGCAGGCTGCACTAGCCAGGTCAGAAAGTTGAGAATGCAAAGAAAGCAGTGGGGCTGTCAGGAAGGAGTTAAAGGAAGAGCCTTGGTGCTCATCAGCCAAACCTTGCTGTGATGGGGAACAAGAAGCAGCACTGTGAGTGCACTTGGTGTGCAGCTCCTCCTAGACTGCAGAGGTAATGAGCTTGAGATCTCAGTAACTGCTGTGGTGGGGAAGCTGGGCTTGTTGGAGCTCAGAATTACCCTCTTTGCTTTATACCTGTGTCCTGGTGGAACACGCCACAGACTACTAGTAAAGCTCTTAATCAACATATAAATCCTACAAAGCTTGCACAAACTCTTGCTAGTATGTGAACAGCAGCTTATGAAACAAACAGGAAAGAAGGGCTTTCCTTCCCAAACCAAACTGTTTAGCCTTCACAAACGCTGAAAATGCAGGCATAAGTTCTATTGAGAAGGAGATAAAGACCATGTGTGGAGGTGCTGAGGAGGAAAGGCAGGCTCTGAATACACACTCAGTTTGCAAAGTAAGCTCTCTGTATTCATCCGAGAATGTCTGCAGGATGGAGTCCATCTGGTATAAATAAAGTACAAAATTTTACAATGTCTTAATCCTTATTTTAACAAAAATACTAAAAACTGAGTAAAAACTGAAACCAAAGTGGGAAGGGAGACTATCAGCCACAAGGGATCTCCATAAACATTTGTAGAAATCGGATAGTAAAAACACTTTCTCTGTACAATAAAACCCTCCTCCCGGCATCTCCCTGTGAGAACAGACAGCAGCAGCACTGGGGATGCCCAAGGGCAGAGGTTGGGACTGCCCCAGGTTGTGGGTCAGGCTGAAGGGGCTGTATCCATCCATCCACAGTGATGTCTCCCTCCTGGATCAGTCCAAAGGTGCCACAGGTCAGTAGCGTCCAAAGGGGTTGTTGTTCTGCTGTGTCTGTGTATCTGTTGAGGTCAAGTCAGAGTTTGACAGTCACAAGTCTGGTTCACACAAGAAATCCCCCTGCCCACATCACCAAAGCTGAATGAGAAGGCCATGAGAAGAAAAAAATATAACATCTGTCTGAGCCTTTGGGCAGCAGCACAGCCAGGATCCCACATTCTTTGAGGAAGACACAGGTATGTGCCAGTCCTGATCCTGACGTTCCTCGAGAGATCTCTCTGTCTCTCGTGGTAGAATGTAGGACCATAACACAGCCCTGAAAGGCAGCAGCTAGCTGGGAGGATGAGTTTATGGATTAATTATTTCTGATTTTAAAAGAAAATCAGCCCTATAAGACTACACAACTCCTGCAGCCATAAAAAGCTGCTCAGCCAGCTAGTGCCACTCATCCTAAGGCACACAGGAACCCGAGTTAGGCTTCAGAGACAATTATCCTGGCTCCCTGTCAGTCTCTCAGTACAAATGAAGTGCAGCCCCAAAGCACTTCCAGATGGCACAAAAAAAAGGCAGGAACAAAAAGTAAAGTTACATTCAAGAACTTCATGAACTTCCAAACTGCTGGGACTGATGTTTTGTGATTTATAGTGCTCACAGTATACTTGAGCACCAGTTTGGTTTTGTTGGTTTTTTTTCCCCAAAACCACATCAACATGTTTGACATTAAGTCAGACTAAGTAAAAGGAGATGAGTGGAACCCAGCTGGCCTGCCACCTTCTCCACTCTGCTGGACACTCAGGTATACCCTGGAGCCTCCTAAGGCAGCCTATCCTGGGCCCAAAGTACCCCTGTCCCCTCCTACACACTGCTCCTGATTTACCTCCTGTTTTCCACTCTGTCCCAGACACTACAGATAAGAACTCCAGATGCTTCCAGAGGGAGTTGATGCAAACCCAAGGACGCAGCATGGAAGCTGCCTGCTGACACATGGCTGCACTGGACCCACACATCTGCTCCATCTACAACAGCTCTGTTTGCTGAACAGCCAGGATACAAAAATATGGCAATTCTGCCACATTCAGATTCTTAGAGGAGGCCTTCCTGCACCTGAGTGTCCTGCTGGGATCTTTTGGCACAGACTTGTGGTTTGTGAATCAGGCTAATGGGAAACTTAGCATATTAAAATCACTACTACTTCTGGTTTGGGGAGTTCTTTTTGGTCACAAGGACTAAGGATTTTCCATCAGGGAACAAGTGTAAGCACGATTTCAAAGTCGCCCACTCCACACATCACCACATCTGGCACAGTCTCACACTCACTGCAAAAAAACCCAACCAACTGTGTGGTCCATTTCTGGGCATTTCCACAGCATTTCTGCCATTTTTATGGCAGAGAAGCCCATGAGGTGACAGCAGACAGGCCATTCAGAAGGGAACAGCAGAGACACTGGATTCTGTTTCTTGATCCTTCAGCCAGTAATTCAATACAGATTATAGGAATACAATGCCAGACTGAACACCATCTATGCCATTGCCCTGTCGTGACAGCAGCCACGAAACCCAAAGGCCACCACAAACACAGCAAGTGTGCAGCTACATTTCCCAGAGTACCCTTCCTGCCTCCAAGAAGTCTTGTCTTGCTCACAACAGAACCACAGTATCTCTGGATCATCCACCAAGTGAGTACTCCAGGATTACACCTTCCCTGTGCCCCTCAGAGGTCACCTGCAGCAGAGAAAATACCCCCAAACAATTTAAAGCTGCACACTGGATCCTTTCAGGAAGGCCGTGTGGCAGTCCCTACAAAGGCTCAGCTCCCTCATCCCTCTGCAGGCAGCAGGAGGAAGGTCTGGAAGGTTGCTCACAAGCCAGGCAAGTACTGCCTGCCCTGCTGCTGTGCCCCTTGGGCTGGTAGCTCTAATTCCTGATGCCACCTCCCTGCCAGCATCATTTATGGCCTCCGACAGACGGTCTGGCTCAGCCTTGCTTCTCTACACCAGAGTACCTGCAATAGAAAACAGCAGGGAGGAGACTAGCAACAGGACCAAGAACACTCAGGCTTACTGGAAAGCTGCTGCTGAAGCTGTCGAACCAGAGCAGCTGTTTGCTGCTGCTGCTGCGTCTGCTGAAGGCCCTGGCGCTGGAACTGCAAAGAGAGAAACACAATCAGAGCCACAGCACCTGGCTGGCAGCCTCAACACCCCCACGAGCCCTGGGGAAGCTCAGGGAGGGAGAGAGCAGGTGAAATACTTGGGTTCATGCTGGATTATCACCTCCCTCTGGCTCTGAGGGGACACTCACAATGGGCTGCTGGGGGGGAAGAGCCTGCATCCCCAGCCCCGGGGGCTGGCCCTGCGCCTGTGGCTGAGGCACTGTGGACACCTGGGGCTGCTGCTGGGGCTGGGGCTGCGGTGGCTGGGGCTGCTGCTGCTGCTGTTGCTGCTGCTGCTGCTGTTGTTGCTGCTGTTGCTGCTGCTGCTGTGAAGACAAAAGAGAAGGGACCATCAGGGAACGGTCAGGGCAGCAAGAGGGCACAGGAGGGGCTTAAGGAGCTTACTGTATTCCATGCAGTAACACACATTCTTACAGGTTCCTAAATTACCCAAGTTTCACCAGCACCCCATCCCAGGCTGAGAAACAGTAAGAAATACAGGGACAGCAACAAAGTATTCTGCAAGATGAGTATTGGCAGATGGCAGGAAGAGAATTCCCAGTCATTACCTGGTCATTACCAGGCAATTATTAGGAGCAAATAAGGTACAAGAATAGAAAGCAACTAAGAACTCGAGAGGTTGGCTGGTTTATCTCTTGCCTCCTAGTTAAGATCAATACTGACTTCACTGAGTAATTGTCTGAGTTGTTCTCAAATTCTTTCCAGAGGTAGCAACAAAGCTCCTGTAACCTTCCTACACAATCCACTCCAGGTCACAGTTACTCCCACTATTAGAGTTTTCCCTGATCTCTACCCTGAATCTCATGTTATGCTTTAGGGCCATTTCTTTTCCTACAGCCAAGGGATAAGAACAGATAAGGGGGGGTTGGCTTCTTTTTTTTTTTTTAAGATAAAAAATTTGGAGAGTTCTCTCTCCTCTTGTCTTTGCCTCTCTAATGTGATGCCCAGCTATTTCAGACTTTCCTTCTCTGTCAAATCCCCCAACTCTTCAATCCACCGTGCTGCCCTTTCCTGCCAGTCATGCCAGCTGGTGCTCCACTTCAATAAAAGGATGCAGATAAAACTGGATGCAGTGCTCAAACCCAGATCTTTACAGACCTACTTATGGTGAGAATGTTCAGTGTGCTGGAGTCAGAATATACCCAGAAATCTCAAGGTCTTTTATTTCTCCCAATTTTCAGACAATTCTCCCATCTGCCAAAGTAGGTTTTAACTCTCTAGGTCAAAAGAAGAATTTCTGGCAGAAACAGAACTCTACTAATGTTATCATAACAACCCAGGGTGGTGATGGTATGTACAGTTCCCAGCACTGGCTCAAAGGGGCAAGGTTCAAACCTTGAACAGACTCTGAAAACAGACAAATACAATCAGGAGAACGGACAGTACCTTATGAAAGAAAGCTAGAAAAACCTGACCTGTGGAACCTGCAAGTGCTCCCCAGGAACACAGAGAAAGAACAGCCAGTAAACAGCAGCACACAGTGGACAGTAAAATTCAAGAACATTGTCAAGGCAAGAATCAGTCACGAACACATTGAGACCTGGACTAAGGGGTCAAGACAAAGGGAGTGAGTTTCTACAACAGCCTTCCAACCTTCACCTTAAACCAGTTTGGTCACTTCAGCTCTTGGAATTGATGCTATGACTTGGGTACACAAGACAGCAGATGACTGACTAAATGAGCCAGAATACACCTCCCAATTTCACGTCCTACCTTCTTGCAAAACCTGGCTCCCAACCCATGCAAGACATTCTAAAGGCCACCCCCCCTTTTCTACAAGCCACTGCACCATGACAATCAGCTCTAGCACCAGCAGTCTGTTCTACATCTGGCATGGCTCTGGTAACACAGCAACAGGGGAGATCTTGGGCACTCCACCTTCGTGGGCTTTTTAAGCAACCAAGCCAAGTCAGCTAAAAGCTGAAGGTATACATGAAGTTACTGAGCCAGGAGAAGTGTTAGCAATTTGTCTGAGGCATGTTCTTTTAAATATGAGTGATGGAGAATGCTAAAAGAAACCAAGTGAATAGTCGGGGTGCTACTCATCAAAAGGGCTAAAAGCTGCTGACCACGCTAGAGGCAGTTCTCTTGTCCAGTGCAAGGCAGCAATTCTCAAATAGTGCTGACTGCAGCTCTCTGCAGGAACCACTGTCTCACTCAGGCCACTCTCTGAACACAAAGACTCAGCACTCTGGGCCATGTGAAGTGTCCCCATATTCCACAGGTTTGCTGGGCCTTGCCATCCGATTCACCAATTAAACTATTTCTGTTTCTCTGTCAATTCAATACATTTCTATAACTCCAAGAAATGTATCTGTATTACACAAGTATTTAATATTCATAAGATCATAATGCAAATCCACGGAATACTCCTGTTAGTTGACATATGCCTTTGAGCTTCTTTAAACCTAGGGAGTTGGGTCTAACAGGTGACTTTGGATCAGTTTTTCACCAAACACTGTTAGCAATGGAGTACATGGACTGATCCATAACAGATTTTCTGCCACTGGAAACTGCAAACAACACTTATTTTGATCTTGAGAAATGCAGATATGCCCCTAAAAATTATTCTGAACTACTTTACCTGCTCTTGTATGGTGTCTCCATCAGGGCTGGGCAGCTCTAAGGAAGGGAGAACTGCCCAGCAAATTACAACAGACAACCCCAGCAGAGCTGACATCCCTCCTGACACAGAGGGGCAGAGGTAAACAGCTCTGGGCAAGCCTCCTCCAGCTCCAGCAGCCTTCCTCCTGTCAGCAACCACTCACCCTCAGCATCTGCTGTTGCTGCTGCTGCCTCAGGTACTGCTGCTGCTGCTGGTCAGGAAGGATCTGGCTGGGTCGAATCCCTGAGGGGACTCCCTGTGGACCCAAATGGTTCATCCCACTCATCATGGGGGTCTGCTGTATTGACTGGTGAGGAAACCTGCAGGAGAAGAGGACAAGCTCGTGGAGGAGAACATTAAAAGGCAGCCAGCTTCTTTAATCCAAACACAACTTCTGCCACCAACAAGACAGCCCAAACAGTCTCCTGCAATCCTTGCTGTCTCTGCAGAAAGGTGAGGGTCACCAGGGCCTCTCAAGGGTTTAATCAACCTCTTTTTCTAAAAGCCCTAAGTAACAGTCCTCATCCCCCTGTTCTGCATGGTTTCCCTGCTGGATTTATGCCTGCTCAGGAGCAATAGAAATCCCAGATCTAGCCCTTTGATGGTGATCTGCTGGCTGGATTTGAAACCAAAACTATGACTTTACCAGATAATTTTCCCTCATACTTCTCTATTCCATTTTCCACCGAATGGTAACACTGTTTCCTACCTGCAACTAACATTTCTGAATTTCATCCTGTCTCTCTGTTTCTTCCCAGGACTCAAAGCTGGATAAAGATGTTCCTCTGAGGGTGCAAATGACACAGATGCTGCATAACCCAGCATGGAGAACAGGGTTTTCACAGACTGCTGTTAGGGCTGTCTGAGCAGAGCAGGGAAACCCT